>OX387274.1:6921018-9421018 GCA_947562075.1 Orthosia gracilis
TATTATTTATAATTCGATGGTTAAACTACATCTCGATTACTTAATCGCTTAATCGAAGTATGGGGAAGTGCTGCCAAAACTCACCTTAAAAAGCTACAAACATTTCAAAATAAAATTATTAAAGTCCTATTCAATTATGATTATTTAACATCTTCTCAAATGGTTTTAAAAGAAACAAAATTAATGAATATTGATCAAATTTATAAATATAAAACCTGTATACTTGTACGTAAGATAATGAATAGAGATATACATACACAAATAAAATTTACAAAAAGAATGCACATTCATAAGCGTACGTATGACGAGGCAGGCTAACCACATAATTTTAAGAGCACCGAGGACAAACTACGGTAAAAGGACTGTCTTACATGAAGGGGCTGAACGCTGAAGTCTATAAGTCTATACCTAAAGAAATCAAAGAACCGAAATCACTTCCAACTTTAAAAAGGCTATTAAAGCACCACCTGAATATTGTATAAATTGTAAGTTTTTACCGTTCCGTTTTTTTTTTTCCTCATAGGAGTGAATAATTGTATTCTTTATGAGTGAAATAAATTTCTTAAGCCGTATTCTACTGAAATTACTAATGGGAAGATCCATTATGATTATTCTTATAAGCTTTTTTCTTCAGTGAGCTTGTGATAAAACTACATTCAAATAATATAATTTTCTTGTACTCGATCATAAATTAAAAGGATTTTATTCAGTCAATTAAAAACTTACTTCGAGCTTTTTACTAGGTACTCGTAGTTACATGAATGAAGTTATTGTTTTCTATCACTGTATCGGATAACAGCACTTAAAAGCAACCTAGACTTTCAGGGCTTTCTTTTTAGGGTTCCGTACCCAAAGGGTTAAAACGGGACTCTATTACTAAGACTCCACGATTCGTCTTACTGTCTGTCTGTCCGTCTGTCACCAAGCTGTATCTCATGAACCATGATAGCTAGACAGTTGAAATTATCACAGATGATGTATTTCTATTGCCGCAATAACAAAAAATGCTAAAAACAATAAAATAAATATTTAAGTGGGACTCCCATACAACAAACATGATATTTTTTCCGATTTTTTGCGATAATGGTACGGCACCCTTCGTGCGCGAGTCTGACTCGCAATTGGCCAGTTTATTGAAAAGGTAAGTCTGTAGTCAGTACATAACTAATACTTATTGATTTTATGTTATATCTATTAACAATTAATTTTATGTTATATTTATTAAGATTTTATGTTATATCTATTAATTAATTAATTATTCCTGATGGCGATAGGCGATATCGCGCTCGTATTATGTAAGAAAAATCCAATTGCGTATCGGTCGAATTGCATCGCATTTAGTAAAAATCTGAAAGTCACTTAAGTTTTTTTAGGTCCATTTTTTTGACATTTAAGACGGTATGGTTATTATATCCCCATTTTGTAATATAAAGGTATACTGAAACCGGGATAATTCGATGAGTTTAGACTGTTATTACGAACTATCTGAGCAGAGGAGTTTTCTGCGAAGCGAAAGCAATATAGGCAGGATATGTGGCATTCGGTGAGATTAAAACACAAAATGATCTGGTAACTATTCTTGTATTTCTTGATCATCAAGCAGTCTAGGAATAGCGAGTATACATATATTTTCGGTAGCATACTTATTGTGAAACATCAGGCACACATTAAATATGAAATTAGGAAGAAAATACATAGAACATGTGTTCTCACCTCTTTGGACTTTTTGACGAAGAGGAAGTTGAAAATATTGTCTTTTAATAGAGGGAAAAGTATGCTCTATATTCTATACTAATAGGTAACTAAAGTAATGCGTAGTACACATGTTTCAACAAAGGCAGACCGCACAACGAAAAGCAAATATGCTGTTTTTTGAAAGGCCCATTAATTGTATCCCAGTGCCGAAATTTTAAGTTAAACGTACACTTTGAATTTTTAATCTATATATTATATATATAAATAAAAAGACAAGTCCTGACTGACTGACTCATCAACGCCCAGCCCAAATCTCTGGACCTAGAAAGCTGAAATTTTGCACAAAGGTTCCCTTTATAATGTAGACAAGGAATAAGGAAGGATTTTTTGAAATTCAACCCCTAAGGTAGTTAGATGAAAGTTTGTATGCAACTCTGTCATTTTTAATTTGAAATGAATGAAATGAACAAAAAGGACAAAGAGTCATTTACAACTGGGATAAGTCCAGTTGCCTAGCACCACGAATAAAAATTTGCATTAATATTTATGGATCCTAACATTGTGAGCTGTTATATTTGATTCCAATAATAGGTATGGCAAAAACGCTTGAACGCACGGAAATTTGTAGTTAGTTTGAACTAGTTTGGACCTAATTTCCACAAGGTCCAAACTAGTTCAAACTGGGTTTGAAACCGTCGTTTGGTTTCAATCGTGTATTGTCATCAGGGTGGGTAATTAGGTATATAAGATGAGTAATGATACCATTCACAGTACCAACTAATCAGCAATCGAACTCTGAACCTAAACGATGAATCAACTGGAATTTCTTATAGCTATCAACATCTAACAATAGGGCACTTCATAGGGTCAATAAAGAATACTTTATAAACAAGCTAACGTGCGTAGGATAGTATTATTAAATATGTATGTTTAATTAATGCAAATAAATAGAGATTAATCGAAATAATTTAAGTTTACAAAAAGGGCCACAGATTGTTACACATCTATAATTTGAAATAGCATCCACTAGCAAAAAAAGGTCATCAGGGTGGGTAATTAGGTATATAAGATGAGTAATGATACCATTCACAGTACCAACTAATCCACAATCGAACTGTGAACCTAAACGATGAATCAACTGGCATTTCTTAGAGCGATCAACATCTAACAATAGGGCACTTCATAGGGTCAACATAGAATATTTTATAAACAAGCTAACGTGCGTAGGATAGTATTATTAAATATGTATTTTTAATTAATGCAAATAAATAAAGATTAATCGAAATAATTTAAGTTTACAAAAAGGGCCACAGAATGTTACACATCTATTATTTGAAATAGCATCCACTAGCAAACAAGGTAAAACCTTTTATTTCAGGATAAGTACCACTCCCCAAGGGAAAGTAAGTTTGGTTTACTAACTGTTATTTAGGCAAGTTATAAAATAAACGTTTGAATTTATTCGTTAATATAAATAGCGGACTAAAACATCATGAAACCTAAACTAAACCAGGGATGACAGCCATAACTCTGTAGGTGAAAGCTAAAGGACCTTAAGTCCATATTTTGACATTTTTGTGTTTTAAATGATTTTTATTCAGAATACCTGAATTGATCAAATGGTAAAAGACATTAAGATATTTATAAAATGTGACTTAAGGCCCTTCACTTTTCACCTACAGAACTGTGTTTATCTACACTCACAACGTAATGTTCCAAATATGAATTCAAAAAATATTGTATAAATATGTACTTTACATTCATGGATTGGAAAAATTAAAAAAAAAAACCATTACAGTGCAACATTTTCCTTCGATTTTAAAACATCTGCATCATAAAATAACTTTTTATTTTTTATAGCACACATTTACTTTTTAATTTATTGGCGCTATGAGAATCTAATTTGCCCCCCATACCAAATATTTTTTCCGTTTTCACTTTTGTTTTATTACAACTGTATGAATGAAGATAAAAAAATGTATGCAACGGCATATAATTAGGTATTAAAACACTCGCGTGTTATTATTATCACATTCGGCTTCGCCTCATGATGATAAACCCACGCTCGTGTTTTAATAACCCCTATTGTAAGACCATTGCATAAACTACTATTATATCAGGTACTGTAAAAGCCCGAACTACAAATATAGGTAAATTGTAGGGTTTACCGGTAAAACCTAATATTTACCAAGTCACATTGGTAAAAGCCCGAAATGATCTATGATAATCGCTAATTTCGAGCTTTAATCAACAAATACACACACTATGATACGAAATGTTGAGAACAATTAAGATTAGCTTCACTAAAGTAGTGTTTGTGATTAAAAAATTACTGCATGATTTTTAAATATTAATATTTCCTGTAAAATATCCGTAAATGTTTTCAAATCATGTTGGTTTTTTTTGAATTTACAAGTCTTTTCTGCCGTGTGATTGCTGGTAAAAGCCTGAAATTAGCAAATATCATAGATCATTTCGAACTTTTACTCGTAAGACTTTGTAAATCTTAGGTCAAATCCTAGGATTTACCATAGTTTAGGCTTACAGTAACATGTGTACTGTAATTGCCTCAATTAGGTATCCCTAGACAGCTAGACACGTAATGGTAAATGTATCGGCCTCTTTATCAGTATATCTTTCAGGGCATGATTGATCCAGTCCCTGTTCTAGGGTCTACCTCTTCCGTCAGTTTTTTTGATATGGCAATTATGAAGATTTCGGTGAGTGTTTTTATAAATTTATAAGTAATCAAAACCCCAGTGTAGGTACCTACAGTTTTGCTTATCTTGTGTTACCATTTCGTAGACCAAAAGAACTGATAATTCGGATCCATGAATGTACTGGTCGTAAACAGGTCTCTTATTTTTCAAAAGCTCGTAAGTTCACTGTAAGAAAGATAACATAACATTTATTGGACAAAATCAGAACTTAGCCTACTAGTTTCAATACCAAAATCATAACATATAAGAGGCTTCTAACCGAAATGAACTCCTGATTGCCAAACTAGATAAAACCCTGTATCTTGGAAATCAATGCTCTTCCAATGAACATAACAAGGACACTTACTTAGATAAGATGAAGCCTTACTTAATGGACCTGTAGGTCCATAGGATCTTACTAGTCTCAAACGATACTAAAATGTACCCCTAAAGGTTTGCTGGCGTCACCTGCAGTCTATAAGGACATTTATTGAGCCATTAAACTACTGCTACAAAAGGTTTGTTGTATTCTTTAACCAGAACAAGCCATTTTTGAGAAAACGACATCATTGCGGAGAAATAACGGGACAGAACCGAAGGATTCGAGTACAATTTGCATATGCAGTTTGGCTATCGTCTGTTCGTGTTTTGCGCAGTAGAAGCTTTACCCGAGCTATGCTTAGATCCTATCTGTACATTGAGTGTGCAGGCGAAACTCGGTTATCGTATCAATGACCCGCGGTCACTGTCACACGCTGCCCAGCCACCCGACGGCTCCACGGCCCGCCACGACACGACATTCACTACTTTCCTGTTTGTTTTGACTGATATATCCATCACAAAGTCGGCTAATGTAGAACGCGATGCTTCACAAAAGTCCTAGATTTCACTGTTTGACCGTGTTTTAAATATCGAATATGGACATTCACCATTAATAGAAAACAAAACAGCATCTTACAGCTACACAAACAATAACAAAACAATGTATTTGTACAAAGCCAAGCGTAAACTATTATGACTCAAGCGCTACCTAAGTTAGTAAAAACATGGATAGGCAGAAAGCTCGTTGTAGTCATTAAATTCTAAATTGATAAATTTAACACTTAGGCATCACCCGTTGAATTAGGTCCACACAGTACTCATGTCGTGTTAACCGTTACAGTGTGCTCGTTTCGAGCGTCAGACTGGTTCGCGGGTGGCTGGTAAAAGCGGCGCGGGAGCATGCGGCGCGCAGTCAGCGCATGTGAGACCCGTCGCGCGCACGTTCCACCATGTTCCTAGCACTCGCCTGTCTGTTTGCCGCCGCGGCTGCCGCACCCGCCTTGTACGACCAGCGCCAGGATGGTGAGGTCAATGTGCAAGCCGACGTACAGAACGTGTTATTCCTCGTCGCCATACCCAAGAAGTTACCAATGAGCCTATTCGACATGATCTCGAAGAGCCACAAACCGCTCGACAGGGACCATGAGATGCAGGAGAGATCTGATGTTCGAGGGATGGAGGCTTTTGTGGAGCCGAGCACGCCGTACCGCGTTGAGATCGGTGCGGGAGACAGGTCTGCGAGTGACGGGCGCGCCGTCGAGGTAGTGATTGCCGGACGTCGCCGGCTCGAGTCCGACTCTGACGAACAGGACGAGTTTAAGCTGATAGGTGCAACGGAAAACTGTGGCCCCGACCGTATGCGAGACCCTGTGACCCTCATGTGCCAGGACGCATCTCCATCGGAAGTGAGCGCTGAAACGGAACCCAAGGAAGATAAACCAGAATCACAACCAGCGCCTGAAGTTGTTGTCGTTACATCATAGTCCCCGATCTCTGTGTTTATGTATCTTTAGTTAATTTATTTCCAAATACGTTCGCCATGTAATTTATTTATTCCTAATTTGTTAAGTAAAGGTCTTTTAATTTTTTATAAGTGTTTTATTTGTGTTCGATGACCACAATCTTTTAATCACTTTCTTTATTTCTCTTACTACATTCATCGTTTTGATTCTTCGTCTTTGATTTTCAAATTGAGATCAAAGCACTTAATTTCTGTCATTAAAGATAATTTTATAACAATAGGTAATTATCACACCTTGTCTACTGCATTGTATCAATTAGTTAGTATTTACTTTCACAATGCATTTAATATAGGCCCTGGCAGATAAGAATGCACAGTGCATCAGTGTTTGATCTAATATTAGATGGCTACCTATATCTTAGCATCTTGAGTAGGTATAATTCTATTACCGATATCTTCTTTATGCATACCTACATATACTGCATTTTACAGCCTGTTCAACCGATTTTGACTTCTATTGCGTTGGTGATGAAGCAGCTGTATTTAACAGTTACTTTTGGTAACAGGTTTATGCTTTTTATGCTATCCTTATAATTACGGGATATAACTCAAAATCATATGAACGGAATGTAAAAAAGGGTTGTAAAATTTCTAATATTATTTTAAATGGAGTATATATCACTGTTGTAACTACGATTTTCGCCCGGTTTGATCCAATATACCTATACCTTCTACATTATTCTGTTCGTCGAATCTGGACCAACTTGAGCCATTACGATGACTCTTTGTTTGCTTTTGGTTTGTTTTTTTTTTTAATTTGATCATATTAGATTAGTAGTTGGTCCAGAATAATGAGGATTTGGCGTAACTACTTAAATATTTGCTGTTTCTTAGACATTGGTAGAAGCACGTTGTAGAAGTTTCGCAAGATGCTGCTAAAAAAGACAAAGGCTGTATACAATTCTTTCAATTGTTGCATCCATTGTATTAGCTACTTCCAAGAAATGTCTATGTATTACTAGGAACTTTCCATTTTCTTCGCAGAAATGGCTAAATATCTTGTCTTCAAATATTGTCATCGAGTCGAGTAATTATTGCGCAGATATTAAAATATTAGATAGTGTTTGTAAGCTATTTATTTAAAACTAGACAGGGCGTATTTTAGGTCAGATGAGTATTATTAGATATTTCATTCATATCTATCCGTTGAAGTATTACAGTAGATAATTTGTATCTATTGGTAGCATATAACAAGAGTGTACCAACTATCATATCTTTATTTAACGATTGTGCGTTCAAACCTAATGTGCATTCAAGACATAACGGTCCTACGTTGTCTCACTTCGAAATGGGTGCAAGAAATAATTTTCCATGGGAAATACGAGATGTGGAGCCCGAACTGGCTTGCGAACTTGCGAAATACTTCAAAAGTAAGTTTTTGGGTCATATTCTTAATTAAGTTAATTGACTATTAAGACTCGTTAATGGTTTATACCAGCAAAAAGGTTATTTCTTCAACTGCATCCGCCTATAATATAACAGCAGAATACTTTCAATATAATATTGCATCGTGTTAATGTTGCGATTAGAAACTCCGCTCAAAGCCTCATTAACTTAATGAGTATATTAGCATTTGTAAGTACACGAAGACAGATGGACAGACAACATTGCTGGTATACTCCAAATGACCATAATACGGTCAAATGACATTGGCACAAAATCCAATAGAGTGCATCACGATTGTCAGTGATGATGACATGACCTTGAAAGACAAGGATATTTTATTACCTCCTGAGCGTTTTATCTGTTGCCATTATTGGTATTAAAATCTTAAAATTCATCATACGGACTCAGGAGTTTTACAGTTGCAAGTTCTGTACGACAATATTTATGTAGCTAAATAGCGCCAGAATATACAATTTATGACGCAGTGTGTGACGAACACTTCTAAAATTTATTATGAGAAAGAGGTAAAAAAAAACGGTTGTAAACAAGTTGCTTTTATCTATTTATATATAAGTGGATAGCAAGAAAAGTTTAACAAAAATACAGTAGTTTAACCCGAATGCATAATTTATGTAGGAGGGACCTAGCTGTACGATTTTATCTATGGAAAATACAACAGTAATTTGTAAACTAGCATAGTTTATCGTAGGGCCTTTATTAACAACAAATTGTGGAACTCAATGATTCACACTTGTTTTTCTATCTTGCTATTCCGTTTCCAATCTTGCTGGCTGGCAAATCATTTTACCACGATACTTATGACCTTGATCTGAAGGAGGTAAAGGTTGAATCCACGGGATTCGAGAAACACAGGTTTTGTCGATACGGCGGTGCATATGAAAGGCCAGTGAAAGCTTAAACATCTTTCGCCTGAAAAACGATATGATAAAAAAATATGAGCTACGCTTTTCACGCTTCGGATTTCTCTGCTCTAATTCCTTACATGAGAGAATTTGTTCAAAGGACAATGGGCATACTACTATGGGAATTTGTCCCAAAGCTCAATAGCCACAAGAGCTTTTCTAAAAGATAATTTGCTTCCTACACGACTTTTGTCAATTGTTAGTTCGTTCGGAGTTAATGACCTAAATGGGTAACTAATTTTGAGCACGCGAAGTTAAGGTTTTCATAGCACTCAAAACTTGAGATGTAAACCGTTGAAAAGAGCTTTTTAAGAAGAACCTTTGTTACGAAACAACTATAGCCACTTATAGTCCTGTTTAAGAGTTAATGACCTAAATAGGCAATTGATTGGTCATCGCATTTAAAAATAAAACGGATAGATAGAGCTTTTCAAGAATAATTCTTGATTATTATATTACGTGACTTTTGTCAATTTTTACCTTACTTTAAACCTTTTAACGTGTAACCAATCTTAAGCACCGATGTAAAGGATTTAATAGAAACTTATAGCTCTGAGATATACACCGTTAGAAAGAGCTCTTCAAGAAGAACCTTTGCTACGTAACAACTTTTGCCAATAATAAGTCTGTTTGGTATTAATGACCTAAATAAGTGACTTATATACCGATGTTAAGATTTTTTGTTTGGTGCCAAATTCCCATAACTCCCATAAGTTACAATAATAGAAAGAAATTTTCGAGAAAAATATTCGATACTGTACGGATCACCTTAATTTTTTCTGCATACTGGCAACCTACTTTAGGCAAACAATTTGCGTCATAATTTGATAGTACAAATGAACTTTTTTTACAAAAAAACACAACCGACTTCACGGAAGGCGGTGTCAAAAACTTAAGTCGGTTGTATTTTTTTTGTAAAAATGATATTTTACTTTTTAGTGGTACATAGGTAATAGACAAGTTCTAAGGTACGGTAGTAGTAAGGTACCTTTAATGCCCACAGGGACGCCAGAATAGATTACCCGAATAACATGACTTGAACATAACCAGTGGAATGAGAGTGTACCAGGGTGAACTGTACACATCTGCTTACCCGTTTAGAGCATACTGGCGTGATGGTATGTTATGGAATGTTGTAAACATTAAACAGACATACGATTACAGCTATCCCGAGATATTTGCCGTCATTTATTGAAGAGTTCCGTTGTATATCTCCGAAGTTGTTTATCAGATCTTTAAATGAAGGATCAAACTTATTCAATTAGTTTTTTAGGGGGAACCGGTCCGGTCCCGTTTTACTAATACGTGGAGTCTGTCCGTCTGTCTGTCACCAGGCTGTTTCTCGTGAACCATGATAGTTAGACAAATGAAATTTTCACAGATGATGTATTTCTGTTGCCGCTATAACATATAGTATTAAAAACAGAATATATAATTTTTTCCGGGGCCAAAAAACATCACGTTTTTTGTCGTTTTTCGTAATAACGGTACGGAACCATGCGTGCGCGAGTCCGACTCGCACTTGGCCGGTTTTTTCTATTTTCTGGCGCATCTGCAAAATCCCGTCGGTCTTAGTCATAGATATAATAAACAAGGAGATATGCCCGGTAGACGAAAATATATCGGAAACCTGTGTCCCCAGTTTGCCACGACCACACGGCAATTACTACACATGCAGTTCAGTAAAGGCAATAGATACGCAGTCGCGCACACACCCGCATTTCTTAAATCAGAACGTACTACACAATAAATTATAAACCTTATCCCTTCAAGCACAGCGTGTATATACCAATCACCGTACAAATTACGCACACAAAAACATCGGCGCTATCGTTGTGCTATGCAAAAGCAATTTATTTTACATACACGTTAGTGATTGACTAAATCAGAAAGTTATCGATTCGCCCATTTATTATTGTACAATTTTTTTTTGGATACTTGAAAATAAAAAAAAGGTATGTCCAGAAAATGTTGTAGTTAAAACAAATATGCAGCTAAAATATAAATTATTAAGAAAAAAAAATTAGGCTTTCATAGCGTATTGAAACAGGAGGTATTGTTGAACCCTGCTAGTGCTATGTTGTTTAATCACTGACCTGTAAAGTGGAGGTATTTGTGCAGTACTTGACACGTTGATATTATTGGGGTAGCATTTTTGTCAAAAAGTTGGTTACGCATTTCTCTACTACGCTGTAAAATAATCAAAATAAGTAATAAACTTTATTTCACATCAATCTTCCAACCGGGTTAAAACGGTTCACAATTTGAAAAGTAAACTATAATAGCAATATATAATTCGATAATCGACATTGTTGTCGATAGCCTACGTTAGTGGATCTGCACAAGTACATCACTAACTCCTCGCAAGAAGCAGCGGCCGTACTACGCGATGCGTCCGCTTAATAAAGTATCGTTTCGTGATTTTTACATTGCTTGTCCAGTCACTTAGCGACAAACTTAGTGTTTAAGAAGCAATGTATTTAACGTAAAAATAGTACAGTCGTTGTGATATTTGAAAACAAAATAACATAGTAGAACCAAGAAATATTTTACGATTTGTTGTTTTTTAGGAATTTAAAGACAAATATACAGGGTGTCCCAGAAATCGACGTCAAGCCGTAAATGGGTGATAGACCAAGTTATAACAGTTCTCAGAAAAATACGAAAAAAAATCTATCTCATGTTTTTAAAAAAATATGTTCACTAAAAATTTACTAAAAAAAGGGTATAATTTAGACGGTCACCAAAAATATTTTTAAGACTCTAAGCTTAGGCACCAAATAAAATAAACAACTCCAAAAAAAATCAATTGACTTTATTAAAAGGGCACTAAAGTATATAATATTATGATCCAAAATAAATAAAATAAAATAAGAAAAATCGCAAACCTCGCACAAATATTATTTTTGGTTCCTAAAATGGATCAACGGTCACCAAATTCTATCCAACTCAAAGATTAATATTATTACCAAAAATCTTACTCCAAAATAGTAAGTCGTCATCTAAAATACATTATTTGACCCCAGACTACTTTAATGTAAGACTAAAATTACAATTGCATCCCTTTATTTCTTAACCGCGGCCAGCTAAATCCAAAAGGGGAATTATAAAACGATCGAATAAAAAAAAACTTTGCGACTGATGATGAGATACTGTTTTAATAACTTGAGTGGTATGAATTAGAGTAAGTGAAGAATTAACTAAAGTAACGACGAATATTGATTAATAATAAAATCCAGAACGAGCTTACAAAAAATGGATTGTGATTATTCCATTCCCGATTTTAAAATTCTAGCCGTGCGACTAAATTACTAAGTGAGCGACTAGAAATGCGCGGAGTCCGGGTGTATTCGTGTTTTTAACGAATTAGTCCAAGAGCGAGCGAAGCGAGCTCAGGAGCTTAGGGCACCCCGACACGGACAGGTTAGGTTCGAACGAGATGACGGGAGCTGAAGTGAGCGAGCAAAGCGAGCGAACTCGGCTCCCGTCATCTCGTTCGTGTTAGGTTACTTTAGACCCTGCGGACGGAAATAGGAGCCCCGCGCAGCGGGGCTCCGTCGACTATGTTGCCAGAGTACTAATCGTACTTGAACCTTGAACCTCAATATATTTAGCGAATTCCATATAACGATAAATAAGCGACGTACGTTTGGGAACCCCAGTATATTAATTGATATTTGGGAAATATTCTAGCGATCGTTAGCTTTTTTAGCCTAACAAAAATGACCAAATTAGAAGTCATGGTATTACATAATTGGTAACATCTAAGTAGTGACAATATATAATATTTGGTCTAAAGTGTATTTTAAAGGCGTCCATATATTTTTTTGGCAGTCAATAATACGAAAAAATGGATTTATTTCATAATATTTTAGGAAACGTTATTTGGTGACCATTTATCCATTTTGGTAACCGTTTAGAATTTTTTTGGTAGTAAAATAGGTACTTTTTTGGGCGGTGTTTAAACACAAGCCCTAAAAAAATCAATCCCTGTAATGGTTCTTTAACTCCAATTGCTACAAATCCCATAATTTATCTAATTTTTTTATTATTATGTAATCTTGAATAATGCTTGTGTAGATTTTTGCCTAAAATTCAAAGCCAACTCCTCCTACTTGGAAGAAAATTAAACTTTTTCAAAACCAAATTATTCAAATTTACTATTTCGCCCAACTTTAACTGACTGTACTGAAAAAAAAATGTACTACGCTAGTTTGGCAAGTAACATGAAAAATTGGCGCATTTAATAAGGATTCAAAAATGGTGTAACACTTGCTAGATTACGTTTTCAATAATTGGTCAATTTTTTTTTTGTAAATAGCCTCGGTTTTTACACAAAATGTCCATACTTCCTTAAAATGACTTTAGCTTACCTAAAGCTTTGCTAAACTCCGTTTCTAGTTCGATAGAGACGTTACGTAATTTAAGAGCAAAGTTATGATAGTGACTCAACCTTTTTACTTTAAGTCAGGACCAGTTTTCTCATCTTAGAAAAAAAAAACAAATTATCAGATTTAAAAAAATAACCAGATCTTTTTTAAGAAGATGTCGTGCTTGCATTGCCGTCGAAGGAAGGCAATTTGAACATTTATTGTAATAAAAAAAAAATTAAATCTGATAATTTGTTTTTTTTCTAAGATGAGAAAACTGGTCCTGACTTAAAGTAAAAAGGTTGAGTCACTATCATAACTTTGCTCTTAAATTACGTAACGTCTCTATCGAACTAGAAACGGAGTTTAGCAAAGCTTTAGGTAAGCTAAAGTCATTTTAAAGAAGTATGGACATTTTGTGTAAAAACCGAGGCTATTTACAAAAAAAAATTTGACCAATTATTGAAAACGTAATCTAGCAAGTGTTACACCATTTTTGAATCCTTATTAAATGCGCAAATTTTTCATGTTACTTGCCAAACTAGCGTAGTACATTTTTTTTTCAGTACAGTCAGTTAAAGTTGGGCGAAATAGTAAATTTGAATAATTTGGTTTTGAAAAAGTTTAATTTTCTTCCAAGTAGGAGGAGTTGGCTTTGAATTTTAGGCAAAAATCTACACAAGCATTATTCAAGATTACATAATAATAAAAAAATTAGATAAATTATGGGATTTGTAGCAATTGGAGTTAAAGAACCATTACAGGGATTGATTTTTTTAGTAAATTTTTAAAGTGAACATAATTTTTTAAAAACATGAGATAGATTTTTTTTCGTATTTTTCTGAGAACTGTTATAACTTGGTCTATCACCCATTTACGGCTTGACGTCGATTTCTGGGACACCCTGTAGAAAAATATTTGTACTTACTTAGGGTAAGTGATTCCATGATTT
The DNA here is from genome assembly GCA_947562075.1 of Orthosia gracilis. NCBI lineage: Eukaryota > Metazoa > Arthropoda > Insecta > Lepidoptera > Noctuidae > Orthosia > Orthosia gracilis. The sequence goes on from OX387274.1 coordinate 6,934,887, forward strand.
TTAAAGTTTTGGTTTAGGCTTCGGTTATTACAAGAAACCACTGAACAACACGGCATTCTTTTAATTTTTCACGATCACGGTCGAAAGCGCACTAGTTCGCGGAGACGGCCATTTGTCTATGACATGCACAGTCAGACCACGTCGCGCGGACACCGACACGCCCCCTTGCCACTTCTCCTGTATTTTATGCCACTTGCCACTTCTATTGTCTTAGTATATGACTTTGAGAAATTCTCCATTACGCCATGTCATTTTAAGTCATCATAATTTACTTTAAGCCTAATTAAGCAGTTTCCGTTCAAATCGAGAGGTTTCTTAGAAAACCGGACATCGTTTATCTTGTTAGTAGCACCTATTCTGACCTGCTCGTATCCGGTGATTTGATTAAATTGCTATTTCATTGCAAATTGCAATGGTCAATAACATAATCCTTGCCTAATCTTACTTTGAAGTCTGAATTGGAACCTTCACAGACCCACTGGGAAAACAAATAATCTGCATCAGGTGCTCTACCTGTACCACCTTGTAACGATGAAAAATTACATCTCTCTTTATTTTTTGGGTCCTAGCGACATCTAGTGTACAAGATGAGAATCTTTTATAACTGTCACTATAATACCGTTCTTCGGTCAGATGGCGTTAGTGTCTGGTGAGACAAAATAAAGAGAGATATAATTTTTCATCGTTACAATCTATATCAATCTCCCATAATCCCAATTGGGGCTTACGTTTTATTGCTTACCAGTTGGAGCCACTGTTCACTAAGGTCCATTTAGTATAGCTGTTGTTGTTCGCGCACGGAAAAGAAATTATTTTCAATCAAAGTTTGAATTAAAATTTATTTCTAATGCCCTAAAAGTGCGATTAAATCGAGTGTGTAGCAGATTTGCGCAGCCAAAAAAAAAATGAGGATAGCGTTTTTCAAAACATAAAACTTTATTAAAGCAGTGGTTGGTAAATCTCGCACCTATCTTAATCTTCCTTAGTTGGCAACTTGTTTGAAGCCGTGTAGCCGCTTGTTGACAACCACGCGTATGACAGTCGCGCTTCTGCACATCTTCTCCAGGCGGCGAGTGCAGACGCACGCGCAATAATGGCTCAACAGAGCGAACGTAAAGTAACGGAACTTATCGATATATACAGAGACTTGCCCTGTCTTTGGGATTTGACATCAGAGTCATATAAAGACTCAATTGAAAAAAAAATGCATGGGATATTTTTTAAAGTATATTCTATTACTTTAAAAAGTACCTATATTAAATATACTAGCTTCTGCCAACAGCTTCGCCCACGTGATAAATGTTTTCTTATCCCAAGGCAACATTATACCGGCTTGAAAAGATACCTATGTGCTATTCCAGACTATAATCTGTAACTGTGGCAAATTTCATCCTGATCCGTTCAGCCATTTTACCTTGATTGAGCAAAAAACAGACACACATCCATCCAGACTTTCGCATTTATAATAGTAGTAAGAAGATATATAGTCAGATTAGAGTTTAGTTTTTAAAGTTTATTAGTATATTCTTTTTGAAGTTTTGATAGACAAGGCGCCATGACGTCGTAATGAACGTACGGTACGAGCATAAATACGTCCTCTCTACGCAGCGTTCTAAATAGTGGTGGGCGTTGAATGAACGATCCGTTTTTTTAGACTGTTTACTTGTCGTCAACTGTTCGACTGGTTTACAGTTCACCGATAAACTAGTTTACTCGTGAACGAGATTTTAAGGATCGACTTGATTTCGCGTAGTCGGTGCACGACGGAACGGAACGAGTGATGATTACGAAGACTGGTTTATAGTTCACGGTTAAACTAGTTTACTCATTAACGACATTTTAAGCATCGACTTGATTTCGCGTAGTCGACGCAAGAGTGCACGACGGAACGGAACGAGTGATGATTACGAAGACTGCTGAGCCGACTCACTTTATAAATGCTGGCAAAAGGAATAAATACGAATCTTTATTTGGTTGTTTTTTTTTAACTTTGTTTAGGTACGTTATTTTTTAGTCCTGATTGAAAATATGCATTACGTGTCGGTCAAGGCGAAATAATAAACTTTCTCATTATCTACTATACGTTCGCTAAAACTGTTATACTTAGCTTAAAATACGTATAAAACAAAGTACTTAATAAATAAACAAAAATAACTGATTGTAAATAGTGGATTGTGTATGAGTGTATAAAGTACTAATCGACTAGTAAACAAGTTTTTAACTAAACGACCTAATCCGATCGTTCACTAAACTGCGGATTAAACGCTTCTGTTCAGACCATGATGTAAACTAGTCGAAAATTAAACTGTTTTATGAACTAGTTTATCGTAGACGGTAAACCAGTCTCGTTTCGTTGACTGTCAAAACGTCGACGAACCAACACTAGGTCTAAACATACTGAGGTTGGGAGCTTGTTTCCAACGGTATAGCCGGCATCGCCCCACCCGCTTCAAACCAAGGTGACCTTGGTTTTAGTCTTGGTCGGCAACCGTGTAGCACAGGCTTAAACAACCACTTGAAGCAGGACTACCATGAATACAAGCACAATAAAAAACTTTTTTATAAAAAAATACCACCGACTTCCATATGAGAAAACTACAAAGTGAAAAATAATGTTATTTTTGGAAGTCGGTGTCTTTCGTAGGTACCATTTTCTTTCCGTTATAGACACCGACTTCCAAAAATAAAATTATTTTTCACTTTGTAGTTTTCTCATATGGAAGACGGTGGTATTTTTTTGTAAAAAAGTTTTCTACTTTTCACTTTTTAGTTGTATCTACCTAATAGGCAAGTAGTTTAGTAAGTTACCCTGACGCCAGAATAGATAACCCGAATATCATAAAACTTGAACATAATCGGTGAAATGAGAGATCTGCGTACCCCTTAAGAGCATACTGGCGTGATGTTATGTTATGAAATGGTATAATCAATAATCAGACATGCGATTGCATTGTCTTGGTCGGCAACCGCGTAGCACAGGCTTAAACAACCACTTGAAGCAGGACTACCATGAATACAAGCACAATAAAAACTTTTTTACAAAAAATACCACCGACTTCCATATGAGAAAAGTACAAAGTGAAAAATAATTTTATTTTTGGAAGTCGGTGTCTTTCGTAGGTACCATTTTCTTTCCGTTATAGACACCGACTTCCAAAAATAAAATTATTTTTCACTTTGTAGTTTTCTCACATGGAAGTCGGTGGTATTTTTTAGTAAAAAAGGTTTTTAACTTTTCACTTTTTAGTTGTATCTACCTAATAGGCAAGTAGTTTAGTAAGTTACCCTAACGCCAGAATAGATAACCCGAATATCATAAAACTTGAATATAATCGGTGAAATGAGAGATCTGCGTACCCCTTAAGAGCATACTGGCGTGATGTTATGTTATGAAATGGTATAATCAATAATCAGACTTGCGATTGCAGCAATCCCGAGAGATTTGGCGTTATTTATTGAAGAGTTCTGTCGTTTATCTTCGGAGTTCTTCATCAGATCTTCACTAAATTAACATACTCTTTCAAACAAAAAAATAATTTTCAAAATCGGTACCCAATTGACGGAGATATCGGTGAACGACACAAAAAAAACAAACACGAAATCGAACATAGAACCTCCTCCTTTTTGGTAAGTCGGTTAAAAATCGTCGCATAATATGGCGGATATGGCACTTACCTACAACTGTCACTAAAACAACAAAAACAAAAATACACAAAACACACAAAAAAAAATGTCATTACAAAATAATGCCACTATGAGCAACAACTGAAATATTGTTATCTGTTTTATAAAATACGATTACTACATTATGAAGAAAGAAACACAACGATGTTTCAAATTCTGTATCGAATTTCACTCATATTTGTATAAGCTAATATATTAGAACATCGCGGCGCCTCCATGTTTCTCCTATCTGAGTATTCTACACCAGCGTCCCTAGCGGAAAATTCAAAGGCGGTATCATTATGTTGGGGTCGGCTTCTTGTCACACTGGATGCAGCTGAGAACCCAGTACTTTACATGGAGCGAATGCCTACCTGATGGAGGTCCGTTGGCAAGACTGGTGTTAGATTACCTGGCTTCTAACCACCAAAATGATTGGCAAATTGCAAACAATTGCAAAAATAACAGCCAGGGCCAACTGCTTCGTGTTTTCCGAGGCACGAAACATTTCATATCAATTCTCCTGTTATGTGGCTGAAAATAGGTGGTGACCTACCAATGGGACCTCGGTAAGTTTTGCTTAACCCTGAAGATCAACCTGTGCGGCTGTTATTCTTAAACCACGAGCTCATATATACCTACCTCGTTACCTTAATATTAAGTTCTTAAATAACTTATACTACTGCTGTTATTAAAAATCAAAACTTCATGGCTCTTTACCGAACTCCAAAATCAAAACCTTAGGTCAGACGAGCGGCAGTTGTTACGACAATAATTTACAACAAACATGATTTTGCTTGCGACAGATGAACACACAAGCTACATTCGCGTGGGTCCAAAGGGCTACTTCTTCCCGAAAACCTTCACTACTGAAGCAGCCAACATCTTCAATATGGAAGTAAGATCTAGTGACATTTTCGTCGCCAGTTACCCTAGATCAGGTCAGTGTCACAACATCTACTTACTAAGTAATTTAAAAAGCAGATAAGTATAAAGGTTATTGCAGACTGGTGCGATGAGACAATGATGCGCAAAATATTCTAAAATTGTTCCATGATAGAGCATCTTCGCATTCTTGGGGCATGGTTACGTTCATCAGATTTTAATAAATAATAAAGCTGTCTTACTAGACGAAGAGTTTGTTATAAAAGATCAAGGGAAGCTCTAAAAGAACGAGTATTTATGCCACCAAACCCCGCCGCCAAAAACAAAAAGCAGAAAAAGAAAATATATTTATTTTCAAACAGGAGTTTTTGTTCACAGAAGAACATCGCTTAACGAACTGTGCAGCGTTAGGTCGTTTGTTCACGAGGCACCGCACGACACGATTTGCAGTCACAATTTTTAAGAAACGACTCACTCCATACGGTCTGTCGTCCGTTCGTTTATTCACTAGACACGATTCTGCAACGACACTGCAGTGCACTTGTATCCTATACCAATATTATAAAGAAGAAAGATTTGTTTGTTTGTACCGAATAGGCTCCGAAACTAACTTTCACCTATAGAAAGCTACATTATTCCCGAGTAACACAGGCTATAATTTATTTAAAAAAATAGAATTTAAGAAATCCTTATTAAAATTGCAATAATGTAACCCAAAGTAGAAAAATTTTTGTCTACAAAATTCATTATTTGGCGTGTGCGGAGAAAACTATTGATGGTTCATAAAAATTATATACTACATGATTAAAGTACTCATTATTACCTACTTAAGTCTGCAAGAGGATATAGTCTCACTATTATAGTTAAGTCACAATAGCAGCTTTTGTGTTCTAAAATTTAATTAGATCGCCGGTAGAAACAAAAGTTGCGTTACATTCGTATTGTAGTATTAATTCTTATTCAAATAAATAGTTTAACAAAATCTGATTTCTTGGATCAATCGACTTGAAACTTAGCACAAATACTAACCTAAATGAATATTGAAGGTTGTTGTTTTTATTTTCCTAAACTACCCCCAAAAAATGATTTAGGCGATGTTAAAGTGTTTTTAAATTAAATTAAACTATCGTTTATTTTTAGACTTTCTGTCCATAGGTACACTTACAAAACATAGAATGAAATATACAAAAAACAATACTTACAATAAACAGTACAAAATGAACAACACAAAATACTACGAAGAAAACAATAACAACACATAAAAAGATACAAACAATAACCAGTGACAACACGAAAGAGGCAACACATTAAACATTTTTGAAGTTTTTGAAGAATCTTATTTCATGGGTTAATAAACTTGGAACTTGACTTAAATACCAACCTAAATAAACAATAAAGGTTGTCATTATAAGTTTTTCGAAACTAACCCCAAGCTAAGAATCTTACTGGACTGGGTTTTGTTTTTGACGTAGGGTTTCTAGGGGAGCACTAAGCAGGAATTTTCGGAAATTAAATCTTTAATGAGGTGAAAAGGAGCAAATTTTGTTTGTAAGAAAAATCGAATTCCTTGGGGATAAAGTTAATAATCAAAATTTACATAAAATTATCATCCAGATAGGGTTAGGGGTGTTATTTTTTTTTTGAAGAATTATTGTACTGTGCAATCTGAAAAACATAAACAAAAAATAAAAAAGAGAAGAAAAAAGTGAATAACATATTTGGGTTGTTCAACAGTCGACCCTCAACGGGGCAAAAAGGGGTTATCAAGTTTTAGGGGAGGATTTTACTTTGTGGCTGTAACCTGAAATTTATTATTCTTTAAGTCAAATAACGAATGGTCCCAATCCAATAAACCCAGTATATGTACGATACCCAATTTTTTATTGATTTAATAATAGCTTATTTTTGGTCGCCTTCACTAACTGCACATAAGAAAATAATTTATAGGATAAACGAAATCACACGGACGAAGTTGCGGGCGGAGTGCTAGTGTTTTATAAGCGCGTGAGTGACGAACCACGCGTGAGCCGTGCGGTGCGGTGTGTCGTGTCGTCAACAAGCGCATACCGGTTTTGTTCAACCGCTAAATCGTCACCGCAAAAAAACCGCGACGACATAGCCGAAAAACCATAAGATATCCTGTCGCGTGTGGTGCGGTGCCGTGCAATGAACAAACGGTCCATACAAATAAATGGAGCTCTGAATCGTGACCACATTTTGCGGTGTCGTGTGTCGCATCGTGAACAAAGGACCTTACACCCGCGAACCTGCTGTTATAAAATACGATGAGGATAAAATTAGCTCGGTCTTGCTGCTTATTAATAAGAAAACGTAATTAGCCATTGTTGCTAATACAATTAGATAACGTAACAAAAAGTTTGCGGTTTGATGCGCTATCGTGTCCAGAATTTTCTTAATTGCATCTTCTTCTATATTGGCAAAACGAAATTACCTATTTAAAGATTCAGGGTTTTTCAAAGAATTTAATAATTAACTAGATAATAAACCTTGGGTTACCGTCAAACATTTATCAAATTAAACCAACACATCTAAGGTTATACTCTATAATTATTTAAATTGAAGTCTGTTTATCGTAGATAGGGTAGGTAGATTAGGTAGGTCAGGCGGGGTAGGTAGGGTAGGTGGTAGGTAGGAAGATAGCCAGTTGACTGGAGCGAAGCAGTGGGGGTCGGCTAGTAATTTATATAGTTGGTAGGGTAATAATTATATTGGTCACAATTATGGATCCTGTCGGGCGATATCTAATGTTCTCAAATCTCTTTTCACAAAACTTGGCAGACCTTTAAAGCCTCCATTAATATCTATTGGTACCTCGGCAGGTTCCACATGGACTCGAGAACTAGTTTGGATCGTGGCCAACGATTGGAACTTCGCCAAATCGGAGACCGTCCCCTTGTTTGGACGGTTCATGTTTCTGGAGTAAGTACATGTTTGTTGATAAGTCTGGCGCTCTCATTTTCTAAACAATTTAGGCGCCTGAAGAATAAGTGTATCAAGAAAAGTAAATCTGTTCATATTAAGTACCGAAACTTTTCATAATAGCCTAACAGTTGTCCAGGGGGCCTACCATACGCTCTTTGAACGGTATTGTTTAGACCATACTACGCATTTTCGTACCATGATGTTCTTAAAACAAGCTTACTTGAATGCAGCTACGATTTTGTTTTTGTTGCGGTTTCGATAATGCTTTGAAGACGTATTCTACAAATAGTTCATTCAATATCTACCACGACGTGCCTTTTGACAACTAGCGGTATTGTTTTTACGACAGTTAGCGGTTTTGTTTCACAGTTAAAAACACTAACATTATAAGCGGGCTATTTACCATGTTTACTGTAATATCGGCAACTTGCAACAAACAGTAAACATAGTAAATATCTCGCTTATAATGTTAATGTTAGTGTTAGTGACCATTACAGTTTAGTTAAAAACAGTTGCTCCAAAAGTCTGGATTCATATCATTTTCCAAAATTTATACAAAAATGATCGTTTCTGAGTCATGACCGGTAAGTAATACGTATTTACTTACGCATTTACTGGATTCAAAACCTTTACCAAGCTCTTCAGAGCTACTGGCATCATGTTATGTTGTTATGTAAACTTCTCGATTGATTTGTGTATCTCTTGCGATTTTAGTACATGTGGACTTAATTTCTTGTTTGATTCTAGATGGCGAATGCTGTATGAATGGCGAATAAAACCATGAAACTATTGAGGGCAGTGCACAGACAATACGTGAGGCATCGCAACCAACTCCCGGCCGCGCCGTCAGCTTGTGTCCACCGACACCATGCAAAATGCATGGGATAGATCCAAAACAGCGGCAGATGATATAGTTAAAGGCTCTAGTGTATAATATTGTTCCAGATCGAGGATAAATAAGAGTTAGCTCTGCTTGCTTCCCTTCGACTGATCCATCGTCGTATGCGGACGCCGTGACGGATGCGTTGCGTCAGGGAATACACTCTGTCTACATTCCGTTCTCTGACGTATCAATGGCCGAATAGGGACCAAACTTGCTTCTTACCCAGCAGTTAGTAAAGCGTTTTGGTCCCTGGCTAAGTCGGTCGAGTAGAACTTATGCTGTCCCTCACTATCACCACTGCTGAAACCCGACGGGTCGCTGGCCGACTCCGCTGAGGAGAAAGCAAATTTATTTGCCTCTCTTTTTGCGGAATCTTCACGTCTGATTCCTGGTGGCGAGCAGCACCCTCCTTCTCCTGATGGATGCGAGACGAGTATGTCGGACATTCGTATCCATCAAAAGGACGTCCGTAGGGTGCTGAACAGCCTCGACGTGAACAAGGCTAGCGGCCCTGACGGAATACCAGCAATTGTTCTTAGAACCTGTCCTGAACTGTCTCCGATCTTGACACGCCTAGTCCGCCTTTCGTAAAGCTAACGTACAGCCCGTGCCCAAAAAGGGCAGTCGAGCTGACCCAGCCAACTACAGACCCATATCTGTAACCTCAACTGAACGTGTATTCAATATTAAGCTCCTGGCATTTCTAGAAGCATACGATATTCTTAGTGACCGTTAATACGGCTTCCGCCGAAATCGGTCTACTGGGGATCTTCTAGCGTATGCCATTTACATCCGGAGTGAGACCATCGAGAGGCACGGGGAAGCGCTTGCTGTCTCTCTCGACATCTCGAAGGCTTTTGTTAGAGTCTGGCACGAAAGCCTTATTGGTAAGCGTCCTTCATTCGGTCTGCCCAGTGGTCTGTGTGATTGGATTGCAGGGAGCTCGTCGGACCAATTGGATATTAATGCCGGGGTCGGATCAGGAGTCGGTATTCTCAGCAACTTTATTCTTGCTTCACATTAACGATCTGCTAAAACCTTTGGGTATGCAGACTACAGTACCTACTGTTGCTAAGAGATACTTGTCCAACGCTCGAGCTACCGGGCCTCAGATTGTGGAGCGGAGTGGAGCGCTTGAACCTGTCCTTGCAGGCAGTCTCCGAATGGGGCGATGCAAATCTGGTCAGGTTTAATGCTGCTTAAACCCAGGCGTGTTGCCGAGTTACCAGCTTGTCGGTGTTTTTATCAGTTACATTTCGGGGAATGTGCGATGGAATTGCATGATTTAATTCCGCCTAGCCATGTGGACATCCCACCCATACGCACTAAACGTTTTGAGAATACTTTTATTATGAGTACAGCTAATGAATGGAATTCCCTTCCAGAGTCTGTGTTTCCCGATAGCAACAATCTAGGGGTCTTTAAGTCAAGAGTGAATAGGTTACTTCTAGGAAAGCGTGCTTCCACACCGCCGACCACATCATCGCTTACCATCAGTCGAGATAGTGGTCAAGCGAGTGCCTAATCTTAATAAAAAAAAAAGCTTAAGAAAGCTGATAGAAGCCAACAAACGCATCATCATGAAGCTGAAGGAGCTGAAATATGAAATACCTACGTACGACGAAGACTGCATTAATTTGATAAGCAGTTGGTGTTTTGTGGTGCTTTGCTTGTGCTAGTATCTCACGTTATTGCTTATGGCTGTTTTGCTTTTCTAATCCTAATGTACTTGTGATCGACTGTGCCTAGTATGATTGCGTGTACAATATTGTGTGTGTGTACCTACTGTGTTGTATATAGATGTATTTAAAGCAGGAGAATCAATAAACTTTCATAACCCACATGTGTTGAACATTATTTATTATTTATTATCAAGCTCATCCATTCTACTAAATCTAAAAAATATACAAACAAACATAAACTCACGCCTTTTTTCCGTGGGGGTAGGCAGAAACTACAGAACGCCACCTGCTACGATCCTTACATATTCCTTTTGCTTTAAGTCCATACATCGACTTATCCGAGCACACCGGTTATGAGGACTGTGCTCCTGGCCTTTCTGAAGAACATTTGGTGCCAATAACATCCGTGTATGACCTTCTAGGGCGTCCCCTCCCGGGCGGCGTTCCCACTCACATCTGCCTTGTAAATACCTTTTGTTAGTCTCCTTTCATCGTATATATTTATAGGTATTTATTATAGTTAATAATATGATCATTCTCATTTTGAGCTTGAAACAAAGTGTTGCCACAACAAGGTCGTTTTGTAAAAGGTGGTGGTAGGCCTTCGAGATATTTTTAATTAGATAAACTTTTAAATAAAATAACAATAAAATGTGAAAAATAATTATGTATATATATGTTTTTGTTTATGTCTAAGGTTTCCCACGCTCGTACATCCGTTGATGAGGGACAAAGTCTTGAGCGAGACCGCAGATGCTGCGAAGATCAAACATCTTCGGACAATAACTCTTCCAGGGACCCAAAGGCTGGCTCAGGCGGAGTCTCCACGCTTTGTTTACACTCACCTCCCTATATCCTTGCTGCCGCCATCCCTGCTGGATACTGCTAAAGTGGTGTATGTGGCGCGGGACCCCAGGGATGTGGTGGTATCCTTCTTCCACATGAACAGGTTGCACAGGCTGCTCGGGTACCACGGAGACTTCAAAACTTTCTGGAACTTCTTCGCCAGTAGCTCGAGTAAGAATGATTTGGCAATGATTTTAGAAGGCTATAGCAATGTTGAAGATTTACAATTTTTTTATCTCACTCAAAGTAGGTGTTTATTTTGAATTTATAACTGAGCTGGCAGGTATTTGAATCGCTTTTGATAATTAGGTATATATACTTACATCATTTAAACAATTTTTAACCCCCGACGGAAAAAGAGGGGTGTTATAAGTTTTACGTGTGTTCTGTGTATTTGTGTGTCTGTCTGTAGCATCATAGCTCCTAAACGGATGAACCGATTTTGATTTACTTTTTTTTGTTTAAAAGATGACTTTATCAGGAGTGTTTTTAGCTATGTTTGATGAAAATCAAAAATAGCCGTTCAAAAGTTATGGGCGCTTTACTATTTGAATTGGGGTATTTTCGCAAGATATCGTGTTCGATAGTTTGTGTGAAGCGTGTCTACTACTAGATAAATTATGTAGTTAGTTAAAAAATGAAATAAAAATATGTCGGGGTTTATTTTTAAAATTATACTTGTTAATACAAAAACATACTTCCTTTCCAGTCTATTGGACGCCATACTTCGACAACATTAAAGAAGCTTGGGAGAAGAGGCACCATCCAAACATGCTATTCCTTTTCTACGAAGACATGTCTAAGGTACCACTATTATTTCATAAAACCTGAATAAGTACTATACACGAGATAAACATGGATGCGGTCCATTGAACCGAAGGAACGAAAGACCGTTCGTTCTAATATCACAAAACCATTTAAACATGAGCATTAATTTTGTTATTACTTTAGTTTTATGTATAATCTTGGTGTAAAAACGTTTCGTTCCTTTTTTGTTATTTTGTTGCAACACTTTGTTAGCTCGCTGTCATCAATTTGACAGCTTTTGATTGAGTTGACGTTGACACTTACTCGCAAAAATGTGATCGACGGCGCGAGACGTGACGATTCGGTCTAGATCTGGTTTTGTTTGAAATTCATTGTTAGCCAGCCGATCGTTACTCGATATTGTATTCGCGTTTCGTGAGTGATACTTTGAATCGCCCGTGCCTTTGTTTCTGTAGATATTTCGCGCGCGGCGAGGTATTTCTGTTGGCAACGTGTGTAGCTGTCTGCAATCTTGGTCCATACCATGTCGGTTGTCCCTTATAATTATATATATTTTCCCCATATAACCCTCGACCGGCCACGAGATTGAACAACCCCAGGGACCAGCACGGGGACAAAGGTATGTTGTACCGGTAAGTTGTGCACCATTGTCTCACTTTCCACCTGTCTGACAGGGATCGGTATCTCAAAGAACAGACCCCTAGCTACCGCTGCCGCGTATCGCGGTTTCGCGGGTATAGACCTTGTAGGATCCAAGAGTAGCAGCGTTGCTCATGGGCCCCAGCGTTGCCTCTTGGCTGTGGTCTGTAGGCCTGTATTCAACAGTGTACAATATATAATTCAGAAAAATACATAATTAGTAATTTTATACGAGTTACTGATATAGGTTCGATAAACTTTGATAGTGGTTTTTCGTAAAATGACATAAAAATAAGGCCTAGCGCATACTCAAACTTTTAGTCGAACAACTGTTTAGCCGTGTGTCAAAAGTTTATAGAAATATATTGAGATCATAGAACATGCACATACTATCGACACGATAGTTGCTAGACAAAATAATCAAAAAGCTATATCGATTTTCTTTTAATTAAACAGTTGGACAACTATCGAACAAACGCTTAATTTCTATTGCGATCTATTGTTGTGCGCATACCATCGACTAAATAGTGGATCCACAACTGATCATTCCCGCATTAGCATTTGCATTAGCGCCACGTCTCTTGTCGCCATGGCTGGAAAATATCTCTACTTAACTCTCTTTTCAACCGACTTCAAAAATGGAGGATGTTCTCAATTCGACTATATGTTTTTGTTTCAACAGACTTCAAAAAAAGGAAGAGATTCTCATTTCGACTATATGTTTTTTTTGTATGTTTGTTGTTACGCTATTACTCCGTCAACTATGGACTGATTTTGAAATTTTTTTTTTGTTTGAAATTATGCTCTCGAAGTGGTCCCATTGACACAAAGTCATGATTTGATGCGGAAATCCTAGGGAAATCGAGGGAACTCCTCAAATTTTATGGGCATACAACTAGCGATTTTGGTATTTTCACTTTATTTGGTGAACTGGAAATGATGAAGATGATCACAGATGCCACTGGAACTTTTCAATGATATGTTTGTTTTGGGTATCTCAAATAGTTAAAGCACTGTGATGCAGCAAATATAAATAAATGGTTCTAAATAATAAAATTAAACCGACTTCCAAAAGAAAACACTACAAAGCAAAAAATAACTTTCTTTTAGGAAGTCGGTGTCAAAAACGAAAAAATAAAGGTACTCTATCTGAAAAACTTGAGATAAAAAAACGACGATCGATTGCATAGATTGTATGCGCACCTCCATCGACTTAACGTTTAGTTGTGTTGCATCGACCAAACGACCGTCCGTCCGTTGGTTTGACTGAACAGTTTGGTCGATGCAAAAGTTGTTAGTATGCGCTAGATCTATCTTACAAGAAACATTATTATAATGTTACCTGTAGGTGGTGATTGCTGGTATAAAAAATATTTTTTTGAAACCAGCCAGTGTATAAACTAACTTGTATTTATTTAGAACCAAATAATGTCGATGTTGAAAAAATGGGGACAGAATAAGGCAGAAATAACAGTGACCCTAGAATGATACCTTGCGGCATACCATAATTTTATTTCAACGTCTGTCCATAAAATGGGAGACATCCAACACCCAGGTACAGATAGAGAAGTAGCGTTGGATGGCCTTTCAGCTCTCTCACGTGGACCGATGTTCTGGTGAGGGCCACGGGATTTCGAAGCACAGAACCTGCCGATGTGGCAACCTTTGGGGAGGCCTAAATAATCTTCAAGCCTGATGATGCTGAAATAAATTCAAGCAAAAATGCAAATAACCATAAATATTTTTGCTATGCAGGACTTACCTTCAGTCATCCGTCGCGTGGCCACCTTTCTCAATAAGCTGTACACTGAGGAACAGGTTACCCTCCTCAGCCAGCACCTCAGCATTGACAGCTTCAGGGCCAACAAGTCTGTCAACTATGAGATCATGGACGAACTGGGTCTACTTAACCACGGAGAAGAGCCGTATATTAGGAAAGGTTGTAACATTGATTTCTTCATTCTCCTTGAAAATTGTTTTTAACTTGATAGGTAAAACAGGACTATTTGCGGGTCATTAAAATTTGTATTACCGACAAACACAGGTAGCTACTTAAGCCATTCATCAACTGGCTAGCTCTTTTTTTACCTACGTTACGTTTGACTTTCAGATAAGCCAGATGCGACTGAATCTCTGTATATGTTTTGATGGTAATCAATTCTTGTCCCTTTATAAGAAGAATCTCGTCCCCTCAAGCTTTGAGCAATTATTGATTGCAGCATTATTTACCTACAGACAAATTTTTGTACAGTATTTTTTTTGTGGCTTCAGGAAAGACTGGCGGTTGGCGCGACCACTTTGACGATGAGATGACTCGACAAGCCGAGAAATGGATCGGGGATAACCTGAGAGATACTGACCTGCGCTTCCCATACACGAAACATTAGATACTACAGAAATAAATGAAGCAATTTTATTATGTTTGTTCGTATGTACTCATAAATAAATACATACATATGCATGCCTTCGTCTGTGTCTAGGTATATTAAAAAATAAAGTCACCTTTAGTGTGTCTGCAAGGCCGCTTTGTTCTTCTAAAATGCGTAGATAACTAGTATGCAATTTTCGCTATCATTTAGAGAATTTATTTGGAAAGGTTAAGGTCCAAACATAAAAAATCCACTTGAAATCTGATATCTTAGTTCATTAACATTACAACAACATAAGTTTCATGTATAGCTCACATACAAAACTTTCGAGATAACGGCGTTTTAGTGGCGCGCGAATAGCGCGCGAAATCGCCCGACCGACCTGCCACAGAAACTGTTTCGCGCGGTTTTTTTTTGCCACTGTTCAGGGGATATGTAAGTATAGTAAATAGTTTGACATCTATACGTGAGGCATGGGACAATGCACATGTTATACAGTTTGCTTTTCACTGACGATGGATGCCAAACTTGGTCTGCTATGAGCAAAAACAGCCAAAAACTTATAGTTTGCCAACGCAACATGAAGAGAAGCATGCTAAACATAAGACTATGAGACAGGTGGACCATTTCAAAAATAAGGAAAAAGACAAAAGTGAGCGATGTCATACTTAAAAAACGGAAGACCCCTTCAAAGTGCTGACGCCAGCGCAGTAGCTGCCCTTTTGACGTCACAATGAGCTGACCATCTTTGGACTTCAGCGGCTTCATCTCCGACTTGCTGTAACTTGCCAAGGTTTTGGTAGCTTTGTACAACTCTTTCAAGTTACCGGAGTTTGCAGCTTGTTGAGCACGATCAACAATACCATCAGCCCACCGTCCCCTAACGCTGCGGGTGCTGCGATAGATTTCTTTGCGTTTCTGACGGTATTGCGTGTTAAGGTCTGCTCGTATGGCGTCGTTATGGTTCTCAAGCAGACTCAGATGAAGATTCCTTCTATCTTCGATCAGGCTCCACGTGCATTTTGAAATCCAGTCCTTCCGAGAATGAGTCGATTTGTGCCCTAGAACGACGGAACAGGTCTCTGTATAGGCCACTTTGATGCGGTTCCACTCCTCGTCTTGTGAGTCCGCAGCGGCATCTAGTAGAGAAAAGCGATTGCGCAATTCCAGCTGGCAAGTTTTAGGCGTGTCTAAGTCATGCAGTTTGCTCACCTCGAACCTTCTTTCAATCTTGCCAGGTCCTCCAGCCGCTCGGGCTACTTCAATCTTGAGCCGTACTTCAGCAACTACCAAATGGTGGTCGCTATCAATATCGGCGCCCCTGCGGTTACGGACATCGAGCAGTGAAGACCGCCATTTGGAACTAATTGCGAGGTGGTCAATTTGGTTCTTGGTGACCCCAACGGGTGAGTTCCACGTGTACTTATGGTGGTCGCCATGAATGAATAATGTTCCTCCGATGGTAAGATTCGATAAATCACTGTCAGAGGTTCTTGCAAAACTCGATAAATCACTGTCAATTCTCGTCGCACACTTTAAGTCCCTGTGTACCCATATGCCGCTCGCGGTTAGTGTTAACACTCCCAACCTTTGCTATCCTCCTTGGTATCCTCTGTGATGCATTGGTTGGGGCGTAGCACTGGATAATGGAGATCTTTCGGGCTCTTGAGTTGAGACGGGCACACATGATCCGGTCTGTGATCGGTTTCCAGTCCAAGAGGCTTTTCTTAGTTGCATTAGAAAGGAGGAGCCCGACGCCATAGTCGCGCACATCTTCTTCTCTTTCTTTACCTGAATACAGCAAAGTCAAGCCCCCGGATGTTCTCAGCTCACCAAAACCTTTTCTCCTCACTTCGCTTAGACCTAATATCTATAGGTTGTAGCTAAGCATTACTGCTTCTGCTTGGGCTAGTCGGCTGTCATCGCTAAGCGTGCGTACGTTGCAATTAGCAATTCGTGTCCGTTTATTCATTCCAAAAGTCGTCGGTAAAAAGATCGGTCCGGTTTCCCTCTGTTTCGGTTTCAGGAATCAATTATTGTCGGAAAAGCGGGTTATTAGCCTATTGTGCCTAAATCCGATAGCGGGGCTGCCACCTTTAGAGCCTTCGGATGTGCTCGGTTTTATTTCGGGTCTCCTCCCTAGTGAGACGATTCTGTTTTAAGACCGAGAATACTCGAATCGCCCTTCGCCCTGCATCCGTTAGCTCAGCTGCAAGTCGGGGTGGCGAACGCGCGGTGGTGTGGTTGCAGCAGGTCCCAGAGAAAACGACGGGGACGGGGATGACTCGGACTGGCTAGGGCTCTGCTTTATACGGTACTCCGCCACGAGTACAGCAGAATGTATTTTTGGCATTTTGTAGGTAATGCTGTTCTCACCAAAAGCGATTCCCACCAAAAGCGACTCCCACCAAAATATACCCTAGCTTTTCTTCACAAGAAAAATGCCTATGTGAAAGCAGGACAACCTTACCAACAACCTCGTTGCTGAGTACTACTTAGGTAATCAATTGAATTAAGCTTTTTGTACTGTGTTTTTTGTAATCATTTGTTTAATTAAAATATTTAAGTTAAAACTATTGATTTTTGGTCAGTGAATAAAGGTTTTTAATATTATTATTATTATAATATAGTAAATAAATAAGAAATGTTTTGAAAGTCATAAAAACCGTGCAAAGTAACGGTGGGTTAAAAATGATTGATAAACGATATTGAGATTGACACTGCTTCAGTTTTAGACTGATGGGATCATGGTCACAGCCATGACATAGTTAAGATTATTTTTGTCAATAATCCGGAATCTTCATTCATTCATAAGTAAACAACATTCTGTAATACGGCATAACTTATTAACCGTAATACCTAGGTGACCGAAATTTGCACGGTATTTTTTTTAGTTTTTACATAAAATACCACTGTATAGAAAAAAAAGCAAAACCTTTATCTAAATACAGAATAACATACAAATCATCGCCGTTTTCGAGGTACGCGAAATAATGTACAAGAATATCCGTGAATTGCTCGTTTGAATGGTTCCCTATCCATTTGCATAAAATTTTAAGACCTAATATACAGGGTGTTTGGAAGGGAGCTGTACATACGCCTAGGGTAGAAACTAGGGATAGTCTGCTACCTACCCCCGCCCATTATATTGACCTTGGCCTCAAGGTTTTTTTTTAATTTATTATTATTTTTTATTTGACTTTTTTATGATTTTTTGACTAAAACTACCTGTAGCTCAAAATCTATCCATGGGACCGGTCGGCTAATGGTCTTGTTTTAATCGTTAGAGTCTTAGGGTCCTGCAAAAAATTATTTTACACCAGAAAATTGTGGAGAAGAAAAGTTATGGGGCCTGAAGTACCGTAGTAAGGTAAAGAAATAATTTTAAGGGCAACTTTCTATGGGGTTTAAAAAAAAACTAACAGGGTTGGAGTTCTTCTGATTTTTTTAAAACATCCTCAGTCCATGCCCTTTCTAACGATATGCTAAAAGTGTAATTATCACTTTTAGTTTTAAAGTTATTAATTAATTTCCGCAACTAGGGCACTTCAAGCAAAAATTTCAACTAATGAAAATTAAATGTGTTCGATCGTAAAAGGATGGCAAATGAAACAAAAAATTTGGTAATGACTAATGTCATTAAATTACAAATTTTAATTAATTACTAATTTTAATTAATTACAAATTTTGTTCAAATTGATGACCATTGACCTGTAAACATGCTCGGCACCTCTTCCTCATCTCCACGGTCACCGTTCTAAGCAGCAGTTCCTCGCGCATTGTATCGAATGCGGCGTGGATCCTGTTAATTAGAACCTCCCTTGTTGGTACTTCTTCTGCGTACACCAACTCTTTCGCCCTTCCCCAGACGTAGAAGTCGAGTGGGGTAAGGTCAGGCGACCTTGGGGGCCAGGGAATTGGCCCACCCCGACCAATCCAAGAATTAGGAAAGCAGTTGTCCAGAAGCTCCCTCACTGCTAGGCTCCAATGAGCAGGACAGCCGTCGTGCTGGAAGACTATGGGCCGATCTTCGTCAAACGTAAATCTCGACTGACTAACAAAGACCCCAACGAGTTACCTGCCCGGCCCCGTCGACCCAAGAGCGAAAGAGACATGACATGACATGTTTTGTCTCTTACATGTTGCTCTCGTGTAAGAGTGAGACAACAAATTTGCCAACTGTAGGCCAAACTGGTTTAAATTCTGGAAATTACATTTGTCTTACAAATGTCGACTCGTGGTGGTAAAAGTGCCCTAGTTGCGGAAATTAATTAATAACTTTAAAACTAAAAGTGATAATTACACTTTTAGCATATCGTTAGAAAGGGCATGGACTGAGGATGTTTTAAAAAAATCAGAAGAACTCCAACCCTGTTAGTTTTTTTTTAAACCCCATAGAAAGTTGCCCTTAAAATTATTTCTTTACCTTACTACGGTACTTCAGGCCCCATAACTTTTCTTCTCCACAATTTTCTGGTGTAAAATAATTTTTTGCAGGACCCTAAGACTCTAACGATTAAAACAAGACCATTAGCCGACCGGTCCCATGGATAGATTTTGAGCTACAGGTAGTTTTAGTCAAAAAATCATAAAAAAGTCAAATAAAAAATAATAATAAATTAAAAAAAAAACCTTGAGGCCAAGGTCAATATAATGGGCGGGGGTAGGTAGCAGACTATCCCTAGTTTCTACCCTAGGCGTATGTACAGCTCCCTTCCAAACACCCTGTATGTTAGCATAATTTTGTTTGGCATAATTATATTTACGCATAATATAATTACGCATAACAGCTTACGCATAATTTTTTTAAGCATAATTTCTCTAACCATAATAATGATTAAGCAGAATATTCTAAAGCATAAATTTATTAAGCATAAAGTTCTAAAGCATAACTTTTTTAAGCATAATATCCTAAAGCATAAATTTATTTACACATACAGCATGCAAGCAAGCATACAGCATGCAAGCAAGCAAGCATGCAGCAAACAAGCATGCAGCATGCAAGCAAGCATGCAGCATGCAAGCAAGCATGCAGCATTCAAGCGAGCAGGCAACATGCAGCAGGCAGGGTTTCTGTCTCGGCTGCGGCGCTGCGGGCTTCCGGCGGCCCCACGCGTGCTAATCGTCGCAGACGGCTTTCGCTCACCGCCGCGGCTGAGGCTGGCCGGCGAAGCCGGCCAACAAGCCGAAGCACCACCATTTCCACCCAAAGTCTGGAGTACGTATCTACTAGAAAAGGAAAATAGACCTAGGACACAAAATCATGCAGAGGCATGGCACAATAGATTTGCACATTTTGTGGGAAAACACCATCATGGATTTTATTTTTTGGCAAAAAAGATCGTTCAAGAAATAAAACATCAAACCATTGAAATAGATAAACTGGATGTCGGAACATCACTTATACCAAAAAAAAAAGGAAAAATACACGGACAAAACCAAAAGAATTGAAAAAATAATTAGTAAAAAAGATGAGTATTCTTCTAAACTAGCATATTTACAAGCAATTGCTAAAAATATACACCTAAAATAAATAATTATACATAATTAAGGACCACTGTTTCAATCAGTTAACTTCTATCTGAGGAATAACCTCCATATTTATTTCTCATAATAGAAGTTAACTGATTGACATATTTTTTTATACAAAACTGTCAAAACATCTAATATATTCTTCAGATAAAAGTTATCTTGCGATTGAAAACTCGTTTAAGTTACATAATGTTATGTATAATAAATCATTTGCATGAAAATTGTTTTTGTTATTTATATTAATTGTATGCCTAAATATTATTATGCTAATAGTCATTAGGCCTACTTACGTTATGCTAATAGTCATTAGGCCTACTAACGTTATGCGATTCAAATTTATGCCAAAACAAATTAGTCTTTAAGATGATTATGCCAACATAAAATGTATGCCTAAAAAAATTATGCCAAAGTATTATTATGCCAAAACAAATTGTGCCAAAATCGTTATGCCGAAGTATATTAGGCTAAAGAACATTATGCGAAAAGAAGGGATCCCCGTTTGAATATATTAGATTTCATCAGCTTTGATTATAAAGCAAGTATGGCTCATCTGGCAATCGCCATGGAACAAGGAAGGATGTACATATTTTAAGATATGGCTAAGCATAAGTTGCGTTACTTGGTAGCATACAGTACAGTATATAGGCCAGTTATGAACGTGCAAAATTCCAAGAGGTGCGGCAATGTCGCCATCTCGGCTGCCTTTTCGCTCTATGTTTGGCTTAAGAAATTATTTAGCGAAACAAGATACTTACTTTAATAAATTTTCTTTTAATCAGGGAATTGTTTTACTAGTAAATTTGTTGAAGAAAGTCCTATTCTATAAGAAATGAAATCTTCCTTTACCATCACCTTGGGTCAGAGTCACTCAAACAAAATCTTGAAGTAGAGTGCCATAAATATCTACCAAGTATCTACTCGTAAGTACAAATATATCAAACGTCCCAAATCGATTCATTGTAGCTGCATCATGTTAACCTTATCTCGTCGTGCCAGGCACCGTCTAGATAACATAACCAGAACATCGTTTAGTTAACTGTGCATTTTGCAGTTCTGCTGCATTGCCGAAAGTTTTCGTGGAGGGTTTCGACATTGTATCATTTCTTGGAGCAAACTGGTGCTCCCTCTGCGGAGCATAGGCTGCTGTGACGGACGACTTCTTGGATTAACCCATGTAGCAGCAGTCTACTTCTTCACATAATTATATACATTATTTAGATCGATATATCTCTTAAGAAATGCTACTATTAACTGTTTACTTGTTTAAATATTTTGTTTAACACAACTATTGTTTTTTTAAAAGAACCTTCGCTTGTTTGCCATGTGTAAATTAATTAATTAATTCAATAAACGGCCATAATAATATTAAGATTAAATTACTAGATTATTACAAAGTTTATTAAGAGTTATAACGTTTTAACAATGGCTTATATCACATCGTTTCAAAATCTTAATCAGAATGTCCAGTCTTTGGAACCAATGAATAGTGAGAAAACATTGAAAAAAAAAACATAAACAAAAGTCAAGGATAAACAGGACAAATTAAATACTTTATAAGTTCTGAGAACCATTTTTATTGTTACTTGTTGCCTTCTTTACAGAGGGTACGGTATTACTGTCCTGTTCGGTAAAAAATTGTTAATAATGGAAGAAAATAATCTTTTACGGTATCCGTTTGAATTCAAAGAGATTGAGCCAGAAGAGAAAGCAGAAATTAAGAGGTTGTTCAATTGTAAGTAGCCATTATTAAAGTTTTATGTTCATAATCGAGGTTGAACGATGTGCAAGGCCGTTGCATGAGAAAAGTAAGGTTAACAATTTTATTACTATACTGGCTTGAATTTTATTTTCCATTAAACACGACGTAATCTTTGACAAGCACGACTTCAATTTTCCTTCTATCATCATAAAAGCCACACACACACACACGCACTTCTGCCAGCTTCTAACCTCGATCTCACATGATGTAAAGACTTGAGGTCTGCGATGGTATGTACGAGACCAGAAGATCAGGCATCTTCTTCTTTCTTCGATATCGATATCGATCTTTACTCCTGCTGATAGGTATCTTTTGGCCGAGTTTCTCACCTCTATATTGTCGAAGAATTATTTTGGTAAATTGTCAAGCACGCGTTATCTGCTGTGATTGGTTGAATGAATTTTCAACTGCCAATCACAGCAAACTATAACGCGTGCTTGACAATTTGTCACATTAATTCTGCGATAATTTAGAGGTGACAAACTCGGCCTTATCTTATAGAAAAGTTGAGTTTTTGAACTGTACAAATGGTTAGGTTAGGTTAGTGTGAATAACACACTGAGACCGAGATAGTAAGACAGCATATTACAAATATATACCTTAGATACGTGTCTGATCTTGATGCTTTTCTTTCAGACCCGAAAATCGATTTGATCCGAGTGGGACCGAAGGGCTATGTGATGCCTAGACCTTACATTGACCATGCTGAGAACATCTATAACTTACCGATAAGACCTAGTGACGTATATGTGGCCAGCTACATGCGAGCAGGTCAGTTGAAGTTGAATCTGTGATACGATACTAGTAGTGTTTACACCAGAGTGCTTTGGGAAACCTTTTTTCTGTCCGTCTGTCCGTCCGCAGCTTAGCTCAGAGACTCTTAGTACTAGAAAGCTATAATTTGGCAATTATATACATACTAGCTTTTACCCGCGGCTTCGCTCGCAGTGAAGCCATTATTATATATTATTTTTAATATAAAGTATCCTATGGTACTTCTAATATCTCCAAGAATATATGTACAAAGTTTCATGATGATCGGTTCAGTAGTTTTTGCGTGAAAGCGTAACAAACAAACTTACATTCACATTTATAATATTATTAAGTATTAAGTACAGAAGTAAGGATTACACCAAAGTGGTAAATAAAACAATTTTTTTTTCGGTTTCCTCCTATAGACGTAAAGTGAGGATGCTTTTTTTCTTGTCTATCCCATGGCGTGGGGTATCGTTGGATAGATCATTCAAAAATATTATGGGTCTGTAAATACCATTTTTCGATTAGAGAGATCAGAGATCCGGTTGCGTAAAATTTATTTTTAAATTGCAATTTTTTGCATATGTGAATAAAAATTCACGACAATAGTATATAGAACGTAATTAAAAGGAATACTCTCACAGCTAAGTAGGCTTTACAAGTTTCAAGTAATAGTCGAAAAACTTACAAAATGTACTTGCAACAGTATTTTTTTTAATGCCATCGAAAAATTACTTAAATAACGTTGTTAGCTGTGTAAAACAGATAATAAATATAGCATATATTTATTATCTGTTTTAAAAATGTACAGAACCATGTAAAAATGTACAGAATTTTTTTAATTTGACTTATATATTTTTTATAAATAAAATTAATTTGAAATTATGTATTAATTTAAATATGCTCATTGATTGAGGTGGGCGGGCCTCTTTAAATTATTATCTTATAGAAATATTAATTTATTTATTTTCTTTTGTCGATATCCATCTATTAAGTTAAAATCGGACCCGGCTACTTCACTAATTGAGTAGCGAAGTTCTTTCGAGAACGTAATAGTGAATACATTAAATAAAAATGAAATTCCGAAAGAAAAAGAAACAAGGAGCGTGCGTGCGAGGATCCAGGAACGAACCTACCATTGGCTCTAACGCGCGCTCGTATCGGCTCCTTTCGCAATTGACGTCCTTCATATATATTATTTATTGCAGTTTATTTACGTTGGTTCTTTGTTCCTATCATTGAATAATTTGATTTTACTTTTTGGTAGTTGAGTAGGTTGTTTGAAGATACTTATACTACAATATTTGTTTTCCGTTTGTAAATATTTGGCGATTTTAACGAAGACCAGCTTCGTAACGGCAATACTGCAGTATTCAAATTATTAAGTGACGCTGGTTATAAATCTTTATAACAAACGCTAGCCTCTACCCGCGGTGGTACTCAAATAGGTAAACTTCACTTGTGAAGTTAGCATTTACAACTCCTTCTTCAGTTACAATCGTCCTATGTGGGCCCGTTTTTAGACGTTGTTAGCTGCTGAAAGCCTTTTAATGTTTTATTATGCAACTACGGAACCCTATTACAGCGCGTTGCCCGACACGCACCTGGCCGTTTTTTTTATTTTTTTCCTCAATGGTTTATCGGATACTACTGACTAAAAACCATCCCGGAGTGACCTTTTTTTGCGGGCTGTAAAATCCTAATCGGATGTCCTTCGCCCTGGGAGAGCGGAGAGATCTGTCAACTCTTTTTTGTTCCGGGGTGGAAAATCCTCGCCCTCGGGTCGGAGTAGGCACTGAGGTGTTTGACTCCCCCCGCGACGTCAAAGAGAGGCTCGCGTGGAACACTACGCATCCTACGGGTCCTGGTATGTGGTGGGGAGTGGTCAGTTTAGCTCTGTAGAGATCATAGAAAGAAAAGAAACAAAGAAAAAGTATTATTTGCCATAAAACAGATTATACATTTTTATAGATATGATTTTAATAATAATTTGTGACATCGTCTAATTTATAATACTTTTGCATGCCTAAATTGGTACAACACAGAGAACTGCGCATTCACCTAACATCTGGAAAAGTATAATTTTGTACTGAGATTTGAATCTGAATTTGAAAATTAGAAATTTTGCTGAAATTTTACCCTTAACGATAGTATTAGCAATGATCAAACTATGTTAGTGAAAAAAAGTAAATATAAAATAACAAATTTGAGTAGTACGTTTTATGTATAAATAAAAGCATAGCAGTGTTATTTCTTATAGATGCGAATGTGTTCATAGTTAGCATGCAAACTGCAAATAAACTCACCTTACATGAAGTGGTGATATTTTTAGATTGGCTGTGTATTGAAACAGCGTCATTGTCTGTAACTTTTTTTAAACAGTTTAACCGAGAACGTATAACGATAATGCATCCTTATTGCATGCAAGTCTTGTAAATATGAGTAAAGTGCTTTTTCAAGTCATAGATAAATAGGTTACAGAAACGCCACACACAAATGAGGGGGGTAACAGGAGTCTTATTTATAATAGTTATTTATTATACAAGAGTGCAAAGTTGCTTTTTAACCGCGTGCTCAATTTTGATGACCGAGCAAGCGAAGGATTCAAAAATGAAAATCCTGAGCGTTAGCGAGGGAATCAAAAGAGCACGAGATGAAAAATCTTTGCACTCGAGTGCAACACGTAAATTTTCATCACACCTCAGCGAGGAAATGACAAAATGCAAAAAATAACATTTACAATCACAAGACACTTTTATTTCAGTTTAGATATTAACTACTAGGTTATGATCGGTAAGTATAACAGAATTATCTTTAAATTATAACAAATAAAGCTCAGGAGAAAAATTGAAAGTAACGTTGCTACATTTACTTCAATTGAGTGTAATATTTTTGTTAGGTACTGTATAAATATAACAAATATTTAAGTAACTCCTAGTGATTTTCTTTGACAGGCACAACGTGGACTCAGGAGCTGGTATGGCTAATATCAAATGATTTGGATTATGAAACGGCATTGGCTGTACCAATCAGTCACAGATATCCTTTCTTGGAGTAAGTTCTGCTTTCTTATTTTACTTACACAAACGTTGAGTTTTCTCCCAGCAAACCTATGAGTGATAAAAGGAGATCACAAAAGGGGGAAGGATCCAGTGTGCTTAGCCAATTGCCTAAAAATGAGTATATAAGTATCTTAATGTTTTTTTGTTGAAATTCAATATTTACTTTTTCTTTAGAACCCTTTCTAGAGAACTTACAAAACTGTAACAACATAACAAATAAAGAATCTGAATCTGAAATCTGAAACACGCTATATATATATATAAGTAAAGGAGCTTAGTTAAAAACAACCATCTAGTTGTTTTTATTTAAGCTCAATGAACCTATTGGGCTGATAGTGTCATACTGAATTCGTAGATAAGTGATATGCATAAAAGAAATAAAGATCAGGCGTTCTAACATGTACACACTTAATTGAAACTTGATCAAAAAGTTTAACAATATTTTCAGAGTCTACATGTTCTACACCGAATGGAGGAACAACTGCCTGAAAAACATAGACAAGGTGGAAAGTATAGAGAAAAAAGAAAAGCTCTTAAAAATGCTAGAAGTTATGACTCAGCCAGTGACGGAGAAATTAGCGGCAATGCCATCCCCTCGGTTCATCAAGACCCATCTTCCGATGTGCTTTCTGCCACCAAATATAGTGGATACTGCGAAGATGATATACATAGCTAGAGATGCTAGGGACATTGCCGTCTCTTCTTTTCACCATGCTAAGCTGTTCAGAGTATTTGATTTCAATGGTGAATTTAAAGATTTCTGGGAACTATTCATGAATGATCATTGTAAGTAGGAGCGCTTAATACGAGTGTATATCCGTATACGCGGTGTTTGTGATACCATATAGTGATACTTTATTGCTTTGGTTCTAGATATACTAACACCATATTTCGAGCACGTGAAAGAAGCTTGGAACATGAGACATCATCCAAACATGCTCTTTTTATTCTATGAAGAACTGGCAAAGGTAGACAATAAAATTATTATTTTGAAACTACATACAGATTTTCTGTAGATTATGAAGTTAGTTGTTATAACCCAGTTATAATAATTTATTTTTGGTCTTTCAGGACTTACCAGCAGTCGTGCGTCGCGTCGCAGACTTTCTAGGTAAAGAAGTGACAGAGAAGCAAATGGGTCGTCTGTGCGACCACCTCAGCTTCGACAACTTCAAAAAGAACAAGTCTGTTAACTATGAGGACCTGCGAGAGTTCGACGTGACAATGCCCAACGAAACTTTTATCAGAAAAGGTGAAACTAGAATTTGCTATAATATTGTCATTATTCTTACAATTTTTATCAATGTTCTTGTTTTATTCTAAGCCCTATATCATCAGATTCTGAATCAGTACTATCTTCAGAGATTACAGCTTTAGGACTGGAGGCAATGAATTTAAAACTTTGTTCCTGAGGCCACAAAAAAATACTATAGACTTCCAAATGAGAAAACTACAAAGTGAAAAATAACTTTATTTTTGGAAGTCGGTGTCTTTCGTAGGTACCATTTTATTGCGTTACGGACACCGACTTCCAAAAATAAAGTTATTTTTCACTTTTTAGTTTTCTCATTTGGAAGTCAGTAGTATTTTTTTGTAAAAAATCCTTTTTATTTTTCACTTTTTAGTTGTACCTACCTAATAGACAAGTTGTTTAGTAAGCTACCTTAACGCCAGAATAGATTAGCCGAATATCATGAAACTTGAACATATAGGGTGAAATGAGGAGCTGCGTACCTCTCAAGAGCGTGATGTTATGTTATGAAATGGTATATATAATTTGTATATCTCAGAAGTTCTTCATCAGATCTTTACCAAATTTAAATGGGACTATTTTGGAATAAAATTTCGAAGAAAACAATAATTTTGTAAATCCGTTATATATGACGGAGTTATGCCCGAACTATATATATCCGAATTGAGAACCTCCTCCTTTTTGGGAAGTCGGTTAAAATGGAGGAGGTTCTCAATTCGATTGTATTTTTTTATGTGTTCACCTCAATACATTTTACTATGAACCGATTTTGATGATTCTTTTTTAGTTGAAAACTTGTGCTTCTCATGTGATCCCATTTATATTTGGTGAAGATCTGATGAAGAACTTCGAAAATACAGAACTCTTTAATATACAACGGCAAATCTCTCGGGATTGTTGCAATCGCATGTCTGTTTATTGTTCACGCCATTTCGTAACATAACATCACGCCGGTACGATCTAAAGAGGTACGCAAATGTATACAGTTCACCCTGGTACATTCTCATTTCACTGGTTATGTTCAAGTTATGTTATTCGGGTCATGCATTCTGGCATAAGTTTGTGCAAATATAACTCACCTTATTTATAAATAACTTCAATTACGGCAGTCGGTGCCAAAAAAACGAAGAAACAAAAGCAGGACAAAGATTTCCGTAATTGAAGTTATATTTTTTACTTTGTTTGCTTGTTTCTTTTTTTGAATTCGGTTATATTTTTTTAGTAAAAAGATTTTTATACTGAAGTACATACATCGCTAGCTACTAAAAACGTTTCTGTTTTACAGGTAAAGCCAATGGCTGGCGGGATTACTTCGACGAGGAGATGACACAACAGGCTGAGCGATGGATCGAGGACAACCTACGAGATACAGACCTGCGCTTCCCACAATTTTAGCATATAATATTATTTTATATCTAAGCATTATGATACCTGAACTAGATTTTCTGTTGCGTTTCAGAAGACGATAAAAATACTTCTGGGAAAATGAATGACGCAAAAGCGCAATTCATTTTCATTGTGATAATCAATATTCTCTTCTACCTATACAATAAGTACCTATTAGGTATATTATGTGCATATTATATTATGCTTGACATACTTTGAATAATGAAAAATATTTACAGTATGATGTAGACATTGTACAACGTCTACAATCTTCAATAAATAAATGTATTTAATTACACTGTGGGAATGTTTAATTTAACCATATCTAAACACTCATTGTTATAAAAGCAGTTTCCTAAGATATGTGTACGATTATTTATGAAACAAAGCATGCTCCTAAAAATATCATCATGTTCTCAAGTTAAAGAACTGCGAGAATACAAAGAGTGGCTCCATATTCATTTGGTATACACTTGGCAAAGACCTACAAAACAGTCCAGTAACTTAGCTATTCGTATTTTGAAGAGAAAAATAGAATTTCTTGAAGTAGGTATCCTTCACTTCCATAAACCGTTCTATTAAAATGCGCAGTATTTTATCCTAACCGGAAATTAAATAAAAACCTCTTATAAAAAATAAAAAGCTCCTTTTTATAGTGTGGGAGATGGCAAGATTTTTGGATAAGTATATTCAGGGCGAAGAATCTTTTTGCTGAAAGAACACCGACAATATATGTGAAAAGTTTCAGATAGGAGCCTTCTGGTCAGGGGTCCACCTTCAGGTATCCAAAAACGACTCTGATAAATCATCAAAACGAATTTTTTACCTCACAACCTCGGCAAGAAGATAAAAATTTATTCTCATTCACTTATTGACATTCGAAATCTGAGTGCAAAAGTGCATTTTATCCGCTAGCGTGGAAAGAATTTTGAAACGATTTAAAAAAAAGGAGGATCTCAGTTCGAATGCAAGGCTATAGAGTTGGTTTTTGGCGCGAGTATTGAAACCTGAGCGTATTTATTTTACAAATTAAAGTAAAATTGCTATAATTGGTAATATTTAAAAGATTTTTTTTTTAACTATTTTGCTTGTGTTTGTCACTTTTGTACTATTACTAGGTAAATTCTTTGGCAAATTTGTGGCAAATTGCTCAATTTCATTGGATTCCATTGTGAATGTTGGAGACAGACGGATTGGCAGACGATTGAAAACGATTTTCTATCGTGCTGTTTTTAGAAGTTGAAGGACGAGTTTGGACTCATCCTTCAACTCCCTGGATCACGATCTGGACCTTGCATATTTTTGACTTGTTTTCTATTTTCAGATGAGTCCTCTATGTATCCTTCTGCCGCCGTGACCCTTAAGCGTGGTCAGATCAGCACCCGAATCAGCCAAAAGTGTGGCAGACGTCCACCTAAAACAATGCGGTGTATTGCTCAAGTACCTGTAGTCCAAGGAACGTGGCAATTTCACGTGGCAAATCACCAATTTTAGTACTTTCCGGCTGTGTCACACATTTTCCTTTGCGATATTGCAAAACAATCGATCGATTGGTGTATTATCCAACAGTAACTTTTCTAAATGCTTCTCAATGTTATTCGTTGTAAGATATGTGAGTTAATTTGTCCACCTCACTAATGCCAATAATGAGGACACTGGACCTGTAACGCAAAGGTAGAAAATTAGTTTTACTGCAGATACTAAGACAGTAATTACACAAAGCAAATCAGATAGGTTTGCAGGGCACACCAATAGATATTAGTGTTTGCTTCACAATAATCCGTTGTCCACGCACTCACTTGTAATTTCTTGTCACTTTAATGTTGCGGAGAATAAGAAGCATAAATTTAGCTGCATAATATAACAATCGTCTCCGTGGCGCATTAGTCGAGCGTGCGACATAATATTATTTTTAATCCCTGGCGTCGTAAGATCGAATCCGACTGCCGCCGGCAAATGTTTCTGTATGTTTTAATAAAATATATTACATTTGTTTCTTCAATTCATTGCAAAACTATTAGCAAGTCTTCTTTATATTTGAGTTGGAATATATTAATAGTCTAGCCCTCTAAAAATGACAAATCATATATAAGTTACTAGTTGTTCATCATCATAATGCTATTGACTATCGGGCTTTCGTTGCGTTTTTAAACGTTATACTATGACATGATAATATGTACTACGTGCGTAGTACATTATTACCTCAATGGCTTTTATGTATTTTTGCGCGATTTTGCCGGCAGAAAACTCAATTCGGCATTATGTACCGCATGCACTAACTCTGCAGGTATTCAATTTATACACCGTGAAATTTAAATGGTTTTCCCGCAGCGAAATGGTTTTGTCTATGTAATACAATCGTTTCGTAGTTATATAAAATATTAGAAACTAAAACTGGCATATTTAACATTGTGAAAAACTAAACTCGAAAGCGATCACGAACCAATAGTATACCTCCCGATATCTACGGCCGAACGACAGCAGGCCGTTGACCCGGGTGCTAGGTCACCGTCGAAAGGATTAGGTTCGAAGGCGGCTCCGTTTGATCATGTTACGCGCGGGCTAGATTATGCCGTATAATTACACGCGAGAGCTTATTTTACTTTAAACATTTAATAAATCGGTCTTTGCTTTGTCGGCTTGTGGCTCGCTCGTTTGTTTTGCGTGCAAACTTTTATGCCGTATCACCACGTCCGAGAGTTTATTTTGGTTTGACATTATTTTGTGCACCGGTTTTCTTTGTAGGTGGTGACACGAGTAGTACCTAGTACCTACAAGTTACGTCCAGAGTTACTATTGTTATTCACTTTTTCGAGTTGATGAATATTTTTTTAATTATTTTAAAACAGAAACATCGTTATTTATTTACTTTAACTCTATACTTCGAAAGTACTCCTTAAGGCAAGTCGTTCTGCCGCGGGAAAACAACCAATTAAATTTCAGGGTGTATGTATGTCGCTGCTGGACTCGCTCATATTTTATGATTTCTTAAATTTGATTTTAATAAAAAAATATACCAAAATAATGGAAAGTGACAAACCAAAATGAATAAAGAGAGGAAAATTCAAAAAGTTTTTTTTTCATGAAGCCATCGTGCTGGCCAGTGCAATTATTTTAAAAATGAGGTTGGCGTACTGACATGAAATAAATATAATAAAATATATACATATATTTTATTTATTTACTAGCACTTCGCCCGCGACTTCGTTCGCGTGATCCATGTTTTATCCTACAGATGACTTTTTAGTTTCACCCCCTTAAAGGTTGAATTTCCAAAAATCCCTTCTTAGTGCTCCCCTACATTATAAAAAGAAGAACTGTACGGTAAAATTCATCAAAACTCTTTAACACCCCCTAAATCTTCTTTTAGGAGTAGTTTTGAAAAACTAATAATGAAAACCTTTACTATTTACTTAGGTTAGTATTTATGCCACGTTTCGAATATATAAGCCCAACAAATTTTCACCTTTTCACCGTCTTGGTGGTAGAATTGCCAAAAATCAATAAATACATGAATGTTTTTTATCAACCAAAAGCGTAATTCTTTAATTTTGCTTTAAAGCGTAGAAGTTTCACACAACTTTCAACCGACCTTTTAGTCCCTTAGGGGTAGAATCTCGGGGTGCTTGGACAGGAAACCTCCCCGTGTGCCCGTGGGCTGGAGTTCCCTTTTGGATGCGTCCGGGGGGAAGGTCAGTCTCCGGGACGGTGCACCCTGGGGTACGGGCAATGACTCCCCATTAGGTACTATGTGCCTGAGGGGTGTCGTTGCCCGTATGCCAATATCCTGTCAGAGAGGTTGGAGGTCGGATTAACGCTCCAACGTGTGTCCCTCTGCGCTCTAAGCAGAGACGCACAGCGGCGGAGTAAGAGCGGGCTCGGTGTGCACTAACCCTGCCGCCGGGCAGGCAGGAGGAAGTATTGCTCCTCTTTCTGCCACCGCTAGACTCGTAGCCCCGAAGATAGTCACGGTCATGTCTCTGACTGTTGACGGGGGTCGAGGGTCTTGGCTTAACCGCCCGGGCCGCGAGGAAGAAAACCTCTATAAAAAATCACCCCAAACCTCCAAGCGGCGGCGCACCGTGAGGGAGGTTGATAGCTTGACTAATGGGTAGCTAGAATTAGTCTCTAGTGCGAACCACTAGATTTTTGAGAATTTAAAATATTACATACTCGTGGGAACAAAATGGAAAATTTAAAAAATAAAAACAAAACCGACGAAGAGGTAAGGAGTGATGCGGGGTCGGAGTCCGACGCCGCATCTGGCGCAAAGGGCTCACAGAGCTCGGGGTGCGAAGAGGTGGGGGCTGCTGCGAAGAACATAAGGTTCTTCCGTAAGCGCCCCAAACCGGGGGATGGCCTAGGGTCACCCTCCGATGACGAGCTGGCCTCGGCCCGGAAGATCCCCACCAGTAGGCGGGGTGGTGGCCGAGATAGAGGAGTGGGGAGGGGACTTACAGCCCAGGAGGCTGCCCAGCGAGCCGAGAGGCTTGCTGCAGAGGGGCGCCACCCCGGATCAACCAGCCGCAGGGCTGTCCTCTCGGGGTCTTCCGGCTGTGAACTGGATTCAGAGGTGGATTTAGATTCGGAACGAGCGGTCAGGTTCGCAGAGGTCGTGGGAGCCGCAATCCGAGATGTGGCCTTGAAGAGGAACAAGTCATCTAAAGACAAGGCCATATCCGCGGCCACGGCCTCCATTATGGCGGCAGCGGAGGCAAATCTTGTCGGGCCTCCGTCGGATGGAATATCCGAAATGCGGGCGGAGGTCGCCCGCTTGAAAGCCGACATGGAGCTTCTCCAAAAGGAGAACGAGAAGCTCCGAGCGGACCTGGCCGGGCTCCGAGGAGCCGGTCCCTGGGAGATGCCGCAGCATGGGCAAGTACAGCCCGTTCCTGCAGAAGACCGGGTTCTGAACCTGGTGCGGCAGGAGTTGGCTGCCTTCCAGAGTCGGTTTTCTGCTCTGGAGGCCATCGTCCTGCGTCCCCCGCTAGCTGCGAGCCAGGCGGCCCTAGGCCAGCGAAAAGCGGCCTCGTTTGCTGCCGCCGCGGCTGCCGTGGCCAAACCGGGCTCATGGGGACAAGCCAATCGCGAGGCCATGCCAGAACCCGCGAGGTCGGCCCCAGCGAAACCGGGCAATTCGGCACCCAAAGGGGGAGGAGCGGCTTCTAAGACAGCGAGAGCCCCTGCCCGGGCAGCGGGTCAGGCGCCCCAATCTCTTCCGCCTCCTGAAACTCCTGCGGTCAACGCCGAATGGCAAGTGGCCGGGCAGAAGAAGAAGGCGAGCAAGGCAGCTAGGGCGGCCAAAAGGAAGGAGAGGCGAAAGCGGCGCAAGGAGCGAAGCGTCGCGGCTAGGCTCCGCGCCCCGAAGTCCGCAGCTGTAGTGATAACACTTCAGCCGGAAGCGGAAAAGAAGGGCGTGTCCTACCGCGATGTGCTCGCCAAAGCGAGGGCGGCGGTGAAACTGGAGGAGCTCGGCATCACCGAGGGCATACGGGTTAGGGTCACTGCGACTGGAGCCCGGATGCTGGAAATCCCCGGAGCGGCCAGCGGCCCGACCGCCGAGGCTCTGGCCGAAAGGCTCAGGGTGTCCCTAAATGCTGACGAGGCCCGAGTGTCCAGGCCCACCAAGTGCGCTGACATGCGTATTCTAGGCCTGGACGATTCTGTGACGGAGGTTGAGGTGGTGGCCGCCGTCGCCAAGACTGGGGGTTGCTCTGCCGAGCAAGTCAGGGCAGGCATCATACGTCCTGACACCACGGGGATGCGAGCCGTTACGGTGAGCTGTCCCGTCTCGGCAGCCCAAAAAATAGCCGGGGAGGGCCGAAGGCTCTTGGTGGGCTGGGTTTCCGCGCAGGTGAAACTGCTGGAGCCCAGACCTCTGAGGTGCTTCCGCTGCCATGTAGGCAACCACGTGGGAGCTCAATGCACCTCGGAGGTGGTGTAGTGTGGGTGTCATAGAACTATGTCTATGTTTGTATGTGTAAGTAGCCTAAGTCTATATATTCAATGGTTTGCTAATAAACACAAGTATTATACATCAATTCGTGTACTCAATTACACCTATCCCTACATGGCGACCCTGCCTTCGGGCAAGCCGCGCATAATGGTCGTGTCGCGTTACAACTGGCTTCATTATTAATTGGTGCGAAATTGTTAAGAAAAGCAAAATGTGTCAATCATACCAGACCAAAGAAGAGGTTTTTCTAGCTCAAAACGCAGCTGGTGCTGGCAATAGTGCGAATTTGCAAGAAATTGGGCAACATTTGAACATCCAGACTATTATGACCACAATAATTATCTGTTTCATGGGTGCAGTGCTTCTATACTTGGGATTTAAGGCATATAAAAAATGCCATACTCGTTGGATGCGTCAGGAGATCAACCACCAGGCGTTCAGGGGCATGCGATTGTCCGGACGAGGTCGCGGCCAGGCCACTCCGAAAGCAGCAGAAAGTGAATGTCAGTGTAAATCAGTGAACTAAAGTGATTGTGTACGCAAGATATTCGGGAAGAAATTAAGTTAAATGTACTGTTATGTAGAGACTGTTTAAGACAAATTCTAAAGTATGCAGTGACGTCAAAATCAAAACGATTAAAATAGTGTCTTATGGCTAAGAAGTTTGATAACATATATAATGAGTTACGCAAAATACGTATATATTTAATTAAAATAGGTCCTGAGCGAAGATTAGAATCTAAGGTATGTAGTAGAAAATTAGAAGAATCGATAAATTTATTTTATTCGTTTAAAAATTATTGTAAAGAAATAGAAGCTAACTTAAAAGACTTCAAAAATGAGGAGTTAATACTAATAAATGAGTTACGTTATAAGATAGATGAATTATTCGTAGAAATAAAACAGTTATGTGAAAAAGGAAGTAGTTACAGTAACTCAGATTTAGAAAGTTTAAGTGAGGACGAAGGAAAAATAGCTAAAATGGCCAAATTTGATCTTAAGATAGCACTGAATTTGTTGCCCGTCATGACAAGTGACGAGTTAGGTATTAAGCAGTTAATCGATGGGATCGATTATTACAGTTCTATTTTAGATAGTCAGTCGCAAGAACAATTAATTACATTCGTTTTGAAAAGTCGATTGTCTCAGGCTGCAAAATTGAAATTAGCATCAAATTATGACTCAGTTAAGGATCTATTACACGATATGCGGGTTCAATTATTGCCAACAAAGTCTGCTACGGCAATACAGAGCAAACTACATTCTTTCTGCCAAAAGCAAATGTCAATTGATGAGTACGGAAAAGCCATTACTGAGATGTTTGTGGACTTGACGATAGCGCAATCCGAAGGGAAATCCAGTAATTACCAGGTATTGAAACCGCTTAATGAGAAACAAGCCATCAAACGGTTTGCCGACGGATTGCGAAACCGTCGATTAAGCACTATCATAGCCGCAAGAAATTTTGAATCCCTCAAAGATGCAGTTCAAGCAGCAGTGGATGAAGAGACTTCGATGCCTTCGACTTCATCAGGTGAGATTATGGCTTTTAATCAAAACAATCGACATAATTACAGGCGTGCTTCTAATAATTATTTTAGAGGTCAGCATGGACGAGCGTTTAGAGGCCGCTCAAACCAGGGTCAAATGCGTTGGGGTGACCGTAATGAGACCATCCAGGACCCAGGGCGTGGTCGTGCACCACGAGGATCGTGGCGGAATTCGAGAAGATCGAATCGAGGTAGGTCTTCTTTTCATAATAACCGAAACAAGTGGACACGTAATTCGGAAGCTATGCATATTATGACCGAGGATGCACCTAAAAATGAAGAATCCAAAAATCAGTTTTTTCGTGCCTAAACATTATATTTTGTCATGTGATAATAACATGGTTGTCGAGTTTTCTGTAAACGGTAGCCCATTCCGATGGTTACTTGACTCGGGTGCGTCAATTTCAGCCATCAAATATAAACATCTTGTCGAACAAAATATTCCATGCCATTTAGAGAGTATTGAGATTAATGGACTTGGGGGCAAAGTTCGATCTTTAGGTTACGTTTATTTAGACTTAGTAACAGATTATGCAACGTTTAGGCATAAGTTTATTGTTTTTAATTCTTTGCCATGTAAGGCGCATGGAATCATCGGTGACGACTTCTTGCGAAAACATAAAGCGTTATTAGACTACAAGAATAATAGTTTATCTTTGCACACTTTAAATGGTAATCCAATCACGTTGTCTATTAAGATATCTAATAGTAAAAAAGAAATGTTTATTATACCTCCCAGATCGGAGTCAATCCACTTTATACAAACTAATATAAAAGAAGAATGTGTAGTTTGTACTTCTGAATGCAGCGAAGGTGTTTTTATAGCTAGCACCTTAGTAAAGCCCACTAGTGGAAAAATACCTGTAAGAATACTTAACACAACTGAGAATGAGTTAACTCTAGATAAAATAGACCCCATTATACACAGCGCGTCGGATTACAATATTTGCAGTTTTGATAAATGCGAAAAAAATGCGGCCCGCGTTAAAAAAATGTTTACACTGCTGAATATAAAACATTTAAATGAAGAAGAGCAGATAACAATTGAAAAAGTATGCGCCAAATATGCTGATATATTCTTTTTACCGGGGGATAAACTGACAACTACGCATATTTATCAACATTCTATTCGCGTAAAGCCTAATGCAGAGCCCGTATTTGTTAAACCATATAGGTTACCTCATTCACAGAAAGATGAGGTACATAAACAACTCCAAAATATGTTAGCCGACGGCATTATAGAGCCATGCGTAAGTGATTGGTCTAGCCCAATTTTGCTGGTACCCAAGAAATTAGACGTTAATGGACAAAAGAGGTGGAGATTAGTTATTGACTACCGCAAACTGAATAATAATATTGAAAATGATAACTTCCCTCTTCCTAACATTACAGAAATTTTAGACTCGTTATCAGGATGCATCTACTTCTCACACTTAGATCTCCATCAAGCATATTATAAAGTAGGTTTAGACCCCAATAGTAGGAAATATACAGCATTTGGTTCTGGGCAATATCAAATGACTAGGATGCCCATGGGGCTTAAAACAAGTCCTAGCTCATTTTCAAGGATGATGACAATGGCAATGGCAGGTCTTAATTTTGAAAAGTGCCTCGTCTATCAAGACGATTTAATTGTGTATGGAAGTTGACTCAGTCAACATAATAAAAATTTAATTGACGTTTTTGAAAGACTTCGGAAAGTGAATCTTAAATTGAATCCGTCCAAGTGTGTATTTTTGAAAAAGGATATGTTATATTTAGGTCATGTGGTCTCTGGCAACGGAGTTTTACCAGACCCGGACAAAATTAGTGTTATGCAAAATTATCCCATTCCAAAAACGGCAGATGAGGTAAAACGCTTCGTAGCGTTTGCCAATTACTATAGAAAGTTTATTAAAAATTTTGCAGATATAGTTCACCCCTTGAATAATTTGAGTAGGAAAAATGTAACATTTAAATGGGATAAAGACTGCCAAGTGAGCTTTGATGCATTAAAACAGCGTTTGATATCCGCCCCAGTTTTGCAATACCCATGTTTTTCTAGTGACAATATATTCAACCTACAAACAGATGCATCAGGATACGCGTTAGGCGCCGTATTGTCTAATCGGGATGGAAGGCCAATTGCTTATGCAAGCAGAAGTTTAAATAAAGCTGAAAGAAACTATCCCACTATAGAAAAAGAATTATTAGCTATAGTGTGGAGTATTAAACATTTTCGTCCATATTTGTATGGTCGCAAATTTAAGATTTTTACAGACCATAAACCTCTAATTTATTTATTCAATTTGAAGGATCCTTCTAGTAGATTATTAAAGTTTAGATTGGTTTTGGATGAGTACGATTTTGATATCGAATATGTGCCAGGTAAAAGTAATGTGGCTGCAGACGCATTATCGAGAGTATGTGTGTCATCGAAGGAACTGAAAGAAATGCATGAGTGTGTTGTAAACATTATGACTAGAGGACAAAAGCGGAAGTTATTGGAGAGCAGTTCTTCGGAAGATATGGTTAACACAGACATTTGGCCTGATCAACCAAAAGTTGTGGAAACTCATAGTAAGCCGAAGGACTCTGTTGAGATACGATTTGTAGATAGTAAGAATTGGGCTAAATTAAGAGACGAAAATAATAATGTAAGGTTAAGTAGTCAGAATACATTGTGTTATGTGCCGGCTCGGATGACATTGTTTATAAACCCAGCATCCCGATCGCAGATGACGCCAGCCGCATTTGCGAGGGAGTTCAGGGAATATTGTAATATTAATGATATAGAGGAGATATATTTCATTAAAAATGGCACAAATAATTATTTTATTGAGAAGTTGATATCCGAGGTAAAGAAAGATGCAAAATGGTCCGGACCAAGGTTATGTGTATTAAAAGACGTAGAAAGAATAGATGACAAAGATGACAGAAGAGTCATAATTAACGACTTTCATCTTTTACCCACGAGTGGCCACGCGGGTATAAGACGGATGTTAAATAATATTCGTAAATATTATTTCTGGCCTAGCATGGAACGAGATGTCCATGATTTTGTGAAGAAATGTCATAAATGCCAGATTCAAAAACATAGCATATACAATAAAGAGCCGATGGTAGTGACGACTACTGCTCATACATCCTTTCAGAAGGTATATCTAGATATAGTAGGACCCTTAGATAAGGATAGGTATAATTTTTCGTATATTTTAACCACACAATGTGAATTATCCAAATATATTATCGCTTGTCCACTTGTTTCTAAAAAGTCAGAAGAGGTTGCAAAAGCCTTTGTAGAAAATGTTATCCTAAAGTATGGTGTTCCAAACACTATAGCGACCGATCGAGGAGCAGAGTTTATCAGCGCAACAATGACGGAGGTATGTAAATTACTAGATATAAAAAAGCTTAACTCCACGGCATACCATCACGAAAGTATTGGTGCGTTGGAGAATGCTCATAAACATCTAGGAGCATTCTTGAGAATCCAGACGGATAATCATCCTGAAACATGGAGTTCATGGTTACCCTATTGGTGCTTCTCATATAACACTTCGGTGCATAGTGCAACAAACCATACTCCATTTGAATTGGTATATGGGAAAAAATGTAATTTGCCTAATAATTTATCAAAGTCAATTGAACCACTTTATAATCATGAGAGTTACCCGCTTGAATTGAAATATAGATTACAGGTGTCACAGTCTGAAGCACGAAATAACTTGATTCAACGAAAAACATTGCGCAAGCAACATTATGATTCCAATATGAGGCCTATCACTTATACACCAAATGACCAAATCCTTGTAAAAAAAGAAACTGGAAACAAATTCAGTCCCATTTATTCTGGACCCTATGTAGTTGTAAGGGACTTAGCGCCAAACGTAGAAATAATAAGAAAAGGTAACATTGACGTAGTGCATAAGAATAGAACTAAGTTATATTGTACCTAGTAGATATTGTTATAGTGTCTGTATACCTAGTTTAAAACATTAGAGTATGTGAATAAAAAAAAAACATTTGTATTTTTTTTTATTTTATTATGTGGGAGGTGTAGTGTGGGTGTCATAGAACTATGTCTATGTTTGTATGTGTAAGTAGCCTAAGTCTATATATTCAATGGTTTGCTAATAAACACGAGTATTATACATCAATTCGTGTACTCAATTACACCTATCCCTACAGTGGACCGCAGCGACCATTGCTTCCGCTGTGGTCAGCCCGGTCACAAGGCCGGCACGTGCAATGCCACGCCACACTGCGTCGTCTGTGCGGCAGCTGGCAAACCGGCCGATCACCGGGCCGGGGGCAAGACCTGCGTTCCACCCGCCAAGGCCAGCCGCAGGGGCAAGCACACCACCACCGCCGTCACCGCCACGGCCGCCACCACCGCCGTCACCGCCACAGCCGCCACCACCGCCGTCATCGCCGCAGCCACCGTTACTGCCACCGCCGCTGCCGCCTACACAGCCGTCGCCGCTGCGAGGGTGTCAAGAGGGGGCAGGGTTGCGTGGCAGCACGGTTCGGGGAGATTGTCGTGGTGGGGATATACTTCTCCCCGAACCGAACTCTCGCCGAGTTCCACAACTCCCTTGCGGATTTGAAAACCGTCGTCGTCGGATACCGCTCCCTCCCTGTGCTCGTCCTCGGGGACTTCAATGCCAAGAATGTGGCTTGGGGTTCCCGGTATACGGACACACGGGGCAGGATGGTGGAGGACTGGGCTCTGGAGACAGGCCTGGTCGTCCTCAACCGGGGTTCTGTCTCCACGTGTGTGCGGACGCAGGGCGAATCAGTGGTGGATATTTCGTTTGCCAGCCCTGCTCTGTCACCGCGTGTCATTGACTGGCGCGTCATGAAGGATGTGGAGACCTATTCCGACCACCGGTATATCCGGTTCGATGTCTCCACCCAGACCTCGGCGCGCCGGTCCGACAGACCCCGAGTGGTCCGCGGTGGGCGCTGAAACAGCTGGACCGGGAGCTTCTCCTGGAAGCCTCGATCGTGCAGGCCTGGGTGTCATCACCGGATAGGCCTGCTGACATCAACGACGAGGCGAAGTGGTTCCGGGAGGCCATGTCCGAGATATGTGACGTGGCAATGCCCCGGGTCCAGCCAGGACGCGCCCGGCGCCAGGTGTACTGGTGGACGCCGGAGCTTACGGCTCTGCGCCAGGCGTGCGTTGCTGCGCGACGCCGGTACACCAGGCACCGCAGGCTCCGCATCCGTCCTCCGGATACGGAAGCCATTGAGGTGGAGCTTTACGAGGGGTACAGAGCAGCGAGGACCACCCTCCGAGCGGAGATCAAGCGGGCCAAGGGTTTGGCCCGCGAGGAGTCGCTGGGGACTCTGAACAGGGATCCGTGGGGGCGCCCCTACAAAATGGTGCGGGATAAACTCCGCCCATGGGCGCCTCCGCTGACGCAGAGTCTCCGGCCTCAGCTCGTGGAGGGTGTGGTGAGCACTCTGTTCCCTTCGCAAGGGGAACATACTCCCCCGCCCATGGCTCCACCTCTTGCGGTGCCCGATGTGGACCACACCACCGACGACAACGATGCTCCGGAGGTGACCGAGGTAGAACTGAGAGTGGCGGTACGTAGACTGAATGCCAAAAATACCGCCCCAGGACCCGACGGCTTACCTGGGAAAGCCTGGGTCCTGGCCTTGGAGGCTCTCGGGCCTCGACTAAGGGGGCTCCTTAGCGCATGCTTGGAGAGGGGCCAGTTCCCACTTTGCTGGAAGACGGGGAAACTGGTCCTCATTAAGAAGCCGGGGCGCCCAGCGGACTCCCCGTCCGCTTATCGGCCTATTGTGCTGCTTGATGAGGTGGGCAAACTCTTTGAAAGAGTTATTGCAGACCGCCTCGTTGGGCAGCTGGTACGGGTGGGGCCGGATCTGGCGGAGAGCCAGTTTGGCTTCCGCAGAGGGCGCTCTACGGTGGACGCCATCATGCGCGTGCGAGCCCTCACGACAGGGGATGCAGTGGCCCGGGTGGGGTCGTCTTGGCGGTGTCTTTAGACATCGCCAATGCCTTCAACACCCTGCCCTGGAGTTACATCAGGGAAGCACTCCGGTATCACCGGATGCCGCCCTACCTCTGTCGCGTGGTCGAGGCCTATTTGACGGACAGGGCCGTCATCTACCCCGGTCACCAGGGAGAGTGGAATCGGCGTGAGATGTCGTGCGGTGTCCCACAGGGATCGGTCTTGGGGCCGCATCTGTGGGACATCGGGTACGATTGGGTGCTGCGCGCTGACCTCCCTAACGGCGTCAGCGTAATTTGCTACGCTGACGACACGCTAGTCCTGGCGCAGGGGAGGTCGCACCAGGCGGCGGTGGAATTAGCGACACGCGGGGTTGCGACAGTCGTCGAGAGGATCCGGCAATTGGGACTCGAGGTGGCCTTGCACAAGTCTGAGGCCATGTGTTTTCATGGTCCTCGGAACGCGCCACCACCAGGTTCCCAAATAACGGTAGGAGGGGTTCACATCGGCGTCGGGCTGACGATGAAGTACCTAGGACTCGTCCTCGACAGCCGGTGGAATTTCGTGGAACATTTCCGACGTTTGGCACCCAGACTGGAGCGGGCCGGGGCTGCCTTCAAGCGACTCCTGCCCAATCTAGGGGGTCCAAACGCCTCCTGCCGGAGGCTCTACGCGGGGGTCGTGCGGTCCATGGCCCTTTACGGTGCACCGGTGTGGGCGCGTTCCCTGAGGCGGCGACCAGCCCGCTGGTTGAACGCGTCCCAAAGGGTCATGGCCATCCGGCTGGTCCGGGGATACCGCACGGTCTCCAGTGAAGCGGCGAGCCTCCTTGCCGGATTGCCGCCATGGGATCTAGAAGCAAAAGTCCTCGCACAAATTTGGGAGTGGCGAGGGGAGGCGAAACGCCGGGGCGAAACCCCACTGCCAAGACAAATCGCGGCTTGGCGGACAGAACTCCGGCAGGATCTCATGGCGACATGGGGAGAGCGACTGTTGCAACCCAGTGCTGGGCACGCCCCAATTGCGGCGATAAGGCCCCTCTTTGAGGAGTGGCTTGAGAGGCGCCACGGCGTCCTCTCCTTCCGCCTGACGCAGGTCCTCACCGGACACGGCTGTTTCGGGAGGTTCCTGTACAGGATAAGGCGGGAGGAAACGCCCGGGTGTCACCATTGTGTGGATCGCCCGGAGGACACGGTAGAGCATACGGTGGAGGTCTGCCCCGCTTGGGCGGAGCACCGCCGTGTCCTCATGGAAGCGATCAGCGGTGGCGACCTCTCGCGTCCGGCCTTGGTTCAGACCATGGTACGGAGCGAGAGGGCATGGGAAGCTGTCACCCACTTCAGCGAAGCAGTAATGCTCGCAAAGGAGGAGGCAGAACGCGTGAGGGAGGCGCAACGGAGACGCCCTCACGCCCCTAGCCACCGCAGGAGACGCCCCGGGCGTCGGGAGTCGCAAGCCGATTCCCGGCAACCGTAGGCGCGGGCTTGCGGACGGCGAGTAATGGGTAGCTCGTCGTCCGATAAGGACCAGGCCCGAGTCGACGGCGCGTAGTGTTCCACGCGCGCCTCAAAGAGATGTCAGCAAAACTGACGGGGTCCGCTAGGGACGATGCTTGTCTGGGTCGCGGATAAATTTGAAAGAGAGTTACCGCGGCCCAGGCACAAGCAACTGAAGGAACACGGGTGGGTTTTAGTCAGTAAAAGTCTGACACGCCCTTCCGCTTCACCCAGAGCGGGAGAAGTCATTGGATGATTTCCCACCCAAAAAAAAAAAAAAAAAAGGGGTAGAATCTCCGAAAAAAAACTCATTGTTGTTTTATTAACCAAGATTGTAAAACAACAATTTCAGCTGTTTTACCTTCCAAACCGAAGAAATTTCACATAAAGTTTCAACCCCTATTTTATCCCCTTAGGGGTAGAATTTCCAAAACCCAATAAATACATGAATTCTTTTTATCAACCAAGAGCGTAAATCAAAAATTTCATGTGTCCTATTTACAAACTATAAAAAATTCTTACAAACTTTGAACCCTATTTTTACCCCTTTAGAGGTAGAATTTCCAAAAACCAATAAATGCATAAATTATAAAGGTATTGAAGCAGTCTTGAATATGAAGTAATTTTTTGATAAGGATTAATACCAAGATACAACTAAAGAGCCTTTTCTAGCGACGACATTTCAATTAAAATTTTAAAATATAAGAACACTTATTGTGGCATAACTATATTAGTTAGACATATGTTGTCACCACACTTTTTGTAAATAATGATGTGTTCTGCAAAGTCATAGAACATTATTTTATTCTATCATCAATAGTTTTCGCAGCACACGCGATTTATAAGAATATTTTAGGTATTTTTTTTACACCTTGGGTTACATTATTGGAGTTTTAGTAAGGATCCCTAATATTTTTGAAAATTTAATATAGCCTATGTCACCCGGAGATAGTGTAGCTTTCCAACAGTGAAAGAATTTTTCAAATCGGTTCAGTAGTTTCGGAGCCTATTCAATGCAAACAAACAAACAAACAAACAATCAAATCTTTCCTCTTTATAATATTAGTATAGATTATAGGCTCGCGCTTGACCACCATCTCACCTGTTGGTAAACGACGATGTGGTCGACGGTGAGACACGCTTGCCTAGAAATAACCTATTCACTCTTGACTTAAAGACTCCTAGATTGTAGCTGTCGGGAAACACAGACTCCGGCAGGGAATTCCACTCCTTAGCTGTACGCATAATAAAAGTGTTTCCAAAACGTTTTGTG
This sequence comes from Orthosia gracilis, assembly GCA_947562075.1. Classification (NCBI taxonomy): domain Eukaryota; kingdom Metazoa; phylum Arthropoda; class Insecta; order Lepidoptera; family Noctuidae; genus Orthosia; species Orthosia gracilis. Next base: position 6,979,556 of record OX387274.1, read on the forward strand.
CGTATGGGTGGAATATCCACCATGTACCGATGGCGCATCGCCGTACGTCATTAATGCATTTTTTCTCAAACATGCTTGGAAATTTGAGCATTATTTTGACAACCTTCTTCGAGATACATCGAAATTGCTGTACTGGCCAAATACATGCGAGCAGCGGCCGGCAAAAGTTGTCGTGGTTGAGCGGCCAAATAAATTACATATTAAAAAAAAAAAACAAATGAACACTTCTGCTACTTTTGCGGGAAAAATATTGTTGTTCGTTGTTCGTCATTGATTTTGAAAAGTAATTGTATTTGACATAATATACCGGCCGACCGGTTCTTTGCCTAGCGCTGCGGTGACGTCAGGCGCACCGAGTACGCGTTTGCAGATAACGGATCAGCTGACTGTCGCTGGTAATGTAGGAAGGAGCTTTGCAACGGGACAGCATGGTTCAGCAAACAATGATAATAATGAAGGATGGCAGCGAGTAGTGCATCGCAAAAGTTCAGCGAAATATCGTTTCTTAGGCAAGGCAGGTGTAGCCAGAGATTTGGAGTGCACATTTCGTGGGGCAGATAGACAAATTCCAATGTTTATTACAAATGTGCATATGACGACATTAGAAAGTGACATAATTAAACGTATTTACAATAAGACAGGGGAGACTGTGTCTTTGGAGAAAATAAATATGGAATTTGAAAGAGGGCACAAAGCATACAAGTTTTTTATATCAGAGGGCAATCTACCAAGGTATATGGACGAAACTTTATGGCCTGCAGGTGTCTTATTTCGGCGGTTTGTGAACTTCAAACACAGGTCAAGATACGGTGTACATCTTACCGAAGCAGACGGTCCAAACAAACCAAATAATGGATAGTAGCCCTTATCGCTTTGCTACTTTCAATTGTAAAAATGTAAAACGCTCCATCGGTGACGTCAGAGACCTGTGTCGTACGTGCGACGTGGTTTGTCTACAGGAAACTTGGTTGATGCCGCACGACATACCCTTTATCAGCACGATCGACAGCGGTTTTGGATACACTGCGACGTCAGCGGTTGATACATCGGCGGGGGTACTGCGCGGGCGTCCCTATGGCGGCGTCGCGTTGCTATGGAGATATAGTGCGTTTGAGCAGGGGTCAGTTTTACAGTGCGATAACGCCCGTATTTGTGCCATTAATATCACAACGAGTGACAGACAAGTGATTTTAATGAGTGTTTACTTACCAACTAATTCTGTCGATAACTTACAAGACTTTACTGATTGTTTGAGTAAGATAAGTGCCATTATTGACGAATATGGAATAGAATCTGTTTTTATTCTAGGCGACTTTAATGCGGATCCGGGTGAGTTGTTTTTCAGTGAACTTATGCATATTTGTAACGACCAACAATGGTCATGTATAGACATAGATATGCTAGGGTTAGACTCGGGTACTTTTACTTTTGTAAGTGACGTGCACGGGACTGGCAGCTGGCTGGACCACTGTTTAGCTACTCACTCGGCTCAGCAGACTGTTGTTAGTGTAGATGTTAAGTATGACACTCTGTGGTCTGATCATTTGCCACTTGTGGTTATTTGTAATTTGAAATTAGTGTCCCCTAAGGTCACGTCTCAAGTTGCAAATATAAATAAAGATGTAGTGTGGGGTATGAAAATTGAGGAACAAGTTTCTATATATGCCAAAGAGTGTCATAAGCGACTTAAAGTAATTGACTTCCCTCCTGAGTGTGTGAGCTGTGCTGATTATTTTTGTAGTGACCGTGGCCACAGACTTGTTCTGGATACGCTTTACTCTGACATTGTGACTGCCCTCCGCGATGCGGCAGTGTTGAGTCGGGGAAGCACGCGGAAAAGCAGGGGTGGCCCGCGCATAGCCGGGTGGAACAAACATGTCAGCGAGGCTCACAGGGTGGCCAAATCTAAGTTTCTCGAGTGGGTGTTATATGGTAGGCCTAAGTCAGGATTTTTATATAAAGAAATGTGCGATAGCAGAAGAGTGTTCAAGTCTCGATTAAAATGGTGCCAGAATCATCAGGACCAAATAAGAATGGACGCTCTAGCTGTGAAACATTCCAAGGGGGATTTTCGCGGTTTCTGGAAGGGTACCAAAAAAGAAAACCTACGCCCCGGCCTTCCTGTGAGCGTTGATGGTGTGAATGACCCAAAGGAGATTGCTAATCTTTTTAAAAACCATTTCACGGTGAAATCTCCATTGGGTACAGCGACGGAGGTGCTCAATGCTGACGTAAACAGTCGGACGGGGACTGCCATCCAGGCGAAGGCCGTATCTAAAGCCATAAGGCTTATCTCGAGAGGTAAATCCCCGGGTCATGATGGGCTCAGCATTGAGCACTTGCAGCACGCTGGACCACACATTGCCCGGGTCTTGGCTATGTTTTACTCGCTATGCGTGAGCCATTCCTATGTGAAGAATAAAACGGGTGACCTTACGGATAAGAGTAACTACAGGCCTATTTCTCTTGCCACTGTAACTGCTAAAGTGTTTGACGGTTTGCTTAACGCACAGTTAAATAAGTCAGTAACTCTGCACGATAACCAGTTCGGGTTTCGTCCCCGGCTGTCCACTGAAAGTGCTACATTGTGCCTTAAGCATACCGTCAAATACTACACAGATCGAAAAACACCCATTTACGCGTGCTTCCTTGATTTTTCCAAGGCTTTTGACCTTGTAGCGTATGACCTGCTGTGGGACAAGCTGAAGAGCATAAATTTGCCACCGGAGCTCATCAGGATGTTCCAGTACTGGTATGCGCACCAGTCTAATAGTGTTAGGTGGGCGGGGGCAATGTCGGATGAGTATCAGCTCGAATGCGGAGTCAGGCAGGGTGGCTTAACATCTCCTACCCTGTTTAATTTATATGTTAACGGGCTGATCGTGGCGCTTAGCAGTCAGCATATCGGTTGTCACATTGACGGTACTTGTGTCAATAATCTAAGTTATGCTGACGACATGGTGCTGATGAGCGCTTCGGTTTGCGGCTTGAGGAGGTTGTTGAAGATATGCGAGGAATATGCTTGTGGTCACGGTTTATTGTATAACGTAAAGAAGAGCCAGTGTATGATCTTTGAGACCGCCAGTGCGAAATGTCCCGAGAGCATACCACCTGTCAAGCTCTATGGTGTTCCTCTGGAAAGAGTAAGTCAATTTAAATACCTTGGGCATATTTTGACCGTAAACCTCACAGACCACGCAGACATGGAAAGGGAACGGAGGGCGCTGTCTGTTAGAGCGAATATGATCGCCCGCAGATTTGCGCGGTGCTGAAGCGAGGTAAAAGTTACGCTCTTTAGAGCGTACTGTACGTCGCTATACTCGTGCAGTTTGTGGGCGCACTACACTTAAAGAGACTACAGCGCCCTCCGCGTCCAATACAATAACGCATTCAGGGCGGTGACGGGGTTGTCTCGATACTGTAGCGCGTCGGGTATGTTCGCAGAAGCGCACACTGGCTGCTTTCACACGACGATGCGTAAACGCGCCGCGTCTCTGGTGCGCAGAGTGCGGGCCAGCTCCAACACCGTTTTGGCGATGATTGGGGGAAGGCTGGACTGCCCTTTCATCCAGCATTGCTCCAGCAGACATGTACCTCTGCCAATGCTGGAGCGAAATTTGTTTTTTTTTTTTTTTTTTTTTTTTTTATTGTAATTTTATCTTTGTAATTTGATTATTGTAATTTCAATCTTATATTTTATTGTTTATTTTATTTACATTTAACTCTTATAAATTTATTTTTTAGTAATTTATTAAGATAAGATAAGATAAGATAAGATTTATTTATTTCTGAGTATATGGTACATACAAGATCTTAATATTAAACAGTTTCACATACACTACCGTTGCCGGTGTAGAAATATTAAAATTAACCTACAAAATCAAACTGTCCAAGTTCTAGGCCGCAACACTAAAATTGTATTAAACAGTTTGTCATCAAAACGCTAAGTACAAGATAATATATGTATATAAGCAGACACAATAGACACAGCAATAGCCTACGCATACATGGTGTGCGCGCGACGCTTAAGACGTACAATATTATAAATCAGTTTTAAATATGAAAATAAAATGTCAAAATTTACTAATTACATAATGTCAAAACCTACTTATTATAAAATGTCAAATGCTTCAAAATAAAATAAAAATAAAAAAAAAAACATTACAAGTAAACAAGTGTAAAGAGGTAATAATAGTGTAAATAATAAAAATAAAATGTCAAAATTTACTAATTACATAATGTCAAAATCTACTTATTATATAATGTCAAATGCTTCAAAATAAAATAAAAATATAAAAAAACATTACAAGTAAACAAGTGTAAATAGGCAATAATAGTGTAAATAATAAAAATATAATGTCAAAATTTATAATTTAAAAATTCATTTACTGAGTAGAAGCAATTGTCTAATAGCCAGGCAAATATTGTTTTTCTAAATTTATTAGTGGGCAACACTCTGATGCTTGGGGGTAAATTGTTAAATATTTTGATTGCCATGCAATTGGAATTCCTGCTATACAATTGTAGTCTCTGGCTAGGTGCAAGTAATTTATTTGGGCTTCTGCTTTTCACTCTCTTGGAAATGTGTTCATACAATGGGAACATATGCGAATACCTTTTTACAAACATACAAATTTCAAAAACATATAGACAAGGAAGTGGAAGAATTTTTAATGCTTTAAATAATGGCTTACAGTGGTCTAAATATTCTGCTCTTGTATTTAATGCTTATTGTATTTAATTTTAATTTAATTCTATGACAATGTTATTTTATCTATATATGGGTTATGCTTGCCTGAAATAAATGATGATATATATATATATAATGAGTTATAGGTACTAGTTTTAATTTCCGCGCAATATTTGAGAAGAGTACTATACAAGCCTTGGCCACAACTAGGCATTGATGGACTTATGTATGTGTATACGCGTTCGTCCATCAATGCCTCTTTTGCTGGCCGCTGCAGTAATGTTATATTTCAGTGGTCTAGCGGTATAGAAAATTATTGAATGGAAAGGTTCGAATCTTAAAAAACTCTTTACTCGTTAGCGGACAAAATGCACTTTTACACTCAGATTTCGAATAACAAACCGAATCTTTCTGAGATTGTGAGGTGAAAATAACTATTTCAAAGGTTTCAGATTTCCCGAAATCTGACAACTGCCCAATTTCTTCGACAGATATGCCTCACCACACCCGATCAAATCAAAATGAACGGCGTTCAATGTCCTTTTTGGAAATGTGAAAGTTTTGCAAGCATATCCCAAGCGTGCTCAATCGGCTTTTAATCTGTGGACCGTGCAGGCCAGTACTGTAGCCTAATTGCGTAAGTGAATTCGGCAGGGCAAAGGGTTTGACCCCACGAAAGAGTATGACAGTTTAAATAAATAGATAGGTATTGTCAAAAATTATTGGACTCTTTCGAAAAGAGTCTTCACCAATGAAAGCGTCCAATCATTTTTGACAATACCTAATTATTTATAGAGTATTTATTATACTCTTTCATAGGGTTAAACCTTGTCAAACTCACTTACGCAGTTAGGTCGCCACATCATATTGCTGTATCTACTGGGTTGCCACTCTAGACGAAGGTAATGCCAACCCGGCAATACAGGCATTAGCATCCACTCTCTAACGCTTTGCAACCTTTTTTTTAGCTTAGAGAAATGCTCATGCATACTGCGCTACCACGGGAACGCCACGGTGTCCTCCTGTGCCACTTATGGCGAGAACACGGGCAGGCGTTAGCACTCACTGCGAACCTGCCCCGGCTTTCCGTCACTGGACTCTCCCGACCCCGTGTGTGGCACCCTTGGTTCCCTTGTGACGGGTCAAGGTCAGTGGCCCCGCCACCTACCGTTTGTCGGCCGCAGGGGATAGGGAGAGCAGCCAACGCTATACCGACACTTGTCCTCCCCTGCGGCCCCACCGCGTCCGCCATCAGACGGTGGCGAACCCGTCCAGGCCACAGAAAGTAGGGAGATCGGCGCACCGCAATACCGGCACTGCTCTCCCGGCGCGGTCGCCAACCCTCAGCCGCGATATCGTATATGTATGGGAGGCCCCATATGACATCGCAGCCCGCCTCAGTTGAGATGTCACCCAAGCAGCACCGCAACCTACATGTGGGCCGCTACGTAGTCGGCTTATCGGCAAAAGCCCTGACGAGCGGCCCCTTCTCGGGTTTCTCTTCGCTTCACCGTGGGTAACCAAGCCACGGTTACTTAGCCCCTCCGCCTTGACAATGCGGGAACCCACCGGGGGAAAACGCTTTGCAACCTCAGTGTGCCTGCAGGTGCCAGCATCACATTAAGGTATTTTCCAGCAGTTAAGTTGCCGTGTACCCAAACCAGTCATTCATCAGTTTTCATGCACAAGCGTATTCCCGTCCATGACTGTGCCTCCTTGATATGGATGGACTTCCCATTGATTTCGCTGGCAATCCTGACGTACAGGTGTTCGCAAAATACATATTCTTCATGAGCTTCTTGATCGCTAACCAGGATCTGGTGTTCCCGCATTAAATTAAAATTCAGTTGCCTAGCCGCAACGACGATGGGGTATATGATCAGGTAGTCTTCTCGCTCTTATTTGTTAAAATCGGTGTTATTTTACGCTGATTACTTGACTATTCCCAGTGTACCGCTGAGTCACTAGCACAGTCCCCCCGTAAATGAGTGAGACCACAATCTTAATATGATGCTTTGACTGGTGCCAATGGCAACGGCAACAATGACTAGCGCTCGTTTTCAGCTTTCGGCATGCCTTTTGCTCTCAACATCTTATCTGGTTAAATTGTGGCGTTCCATGGCATAGAAATATTTATTTTTATTTTTTTACAAGCTTTTAAGCAGTTAAATCTACAGTCAAAGGTAAGATTTATCATTATATAGGTAATTAAAATTTTGCCAAGTGCGTCATTCATTATTGCTATTTCAATTTATAAGACTGAAAATAAATGTGCCAAGAATAGATTGTTCTTTTTAATGATCAGTCCATTTTAAATATGCTTATTAACTTAGAATATCCCTCATACAGTGTTGGTATGATTTGTGCAACAATGACACTGATTGAGTATTTAAATGTTACAATGACTGCCGAATTATACCTACGACATCGTCATCGGCCACTGACTTTGTGTTCCACCTCACGATTATAATCAGAAGCTTGACCTAGTCTGACCCTCTCGACTGTAATTGGAACAATTATCTTAGGACAGTTACACACTTAAGTGTGTTCCTTATAAGAAAAAACATGAAATTCTTGACTATCGTGGTAAAAACAGTGTAAAAGATACACAATGTGATAAGGTTACTTCTAGGCAAGCGTGCTTTACCGTAGACCACATCATTGCTTGCCATCAGGCGAGATAGTGGTCAATCGCGAGCCTATCGTTAAAAATAAACACTCAGCGTCTTATCTTTTTGGATGAAATTTTTAAAACTTATTTCATCAAAATAATTTTAGTATTTGAACATACAATTCCTGAGTGTGATAAATTCTAGTATCGGTCTCATCCAAGACATTTACCCTAAAAATGAAAAATATAGAAGTTTAATATTTCAAAAAAAAAATGTTTTATTTTATTTTAGTTTTTTTTTTTAATTTCATTCATACTAACTAATATAATTTTATAGTGTTTTCCTATACCTACACATCGTACTATTTTTACGCTTACCTCACCGGTTCATCACAGGACTCTTTGTTTTGTAGTGAAGTTCCAAGAACTGGCAAATATACCCTATTAATAGAAAAAGATAAATAATATTCCAATCCAATCCTACCTATTTGTTGCCATATCGTAAAAAGGGAGGTAAGTGGTAACTATTTTTAATAAGTGGGTAAACCTTCTCGGCTGTGGTTTAGTTAAGTTGAAGTTAACGGTATATCGGATCCACCTATGGTCTGAGCATGATAACTCATTGGATACATGCCATTCCTGGATGGAGCCGGAGATACCTAATGTTGCTATTGTTAGGTCTATGATTGTTTGAGATCTTGCGTTTATTAAGGTAGGTTCCAAGCCCTTGTTGAGTAGTACAAGATTATTACTAAGAATAGAGTCAAGCACTTGCACACCTCGGTTGTTGGTTTTGACATTACATGCTCTGCGTGTAATGCGCATTGGAGTCTGTCGCGATGAGTTCAAGTTTCTCCTTTTCACAGTACTGTAAGGGACGTAGCCAGGGCGAAAGATACGCAGAAATTACTTTTAAATAATATAGACGGTTTCTATCGAATCGACCATCAAAGCACAGAGAACCTTTATATATACGGAAAAAGCCTAGCAAAAACATCTTCATTTATTTCATGTTCGAATTTCAGTTACCTTTCAAGGCCATGTTATCTGTTACCAGTCTTAATATAAGCAAGGAGTTTTCCTTTACATAGGCTGAGTCCTCACAAGAGCTACGCCCCTACGAATAGACGCGCAGAATCATATGAAGTGCTTCTATTCTACGTCTTGAAAGGTTACATGAATCCTACCTTATCCTAACCCGAACATTTACCTAACAGAGGAATCACATTTACAATTGAGGTACGACCCTTAAAAGGGGAAGGCTTAAGTCATGACAAACGAGTTATCGGATGCTCCGATATGTGCTTTTAACTTCAGCTGACGTGGGCATACGCACTAACAAATCAACGCCGTCATGCTTGGCCAAAACCTCTGAAAAAGAAACAAGGCATCCTCCCAACACTAACAAGAATGATGCGTCAACTCACATCGACCCGGATGGGCTTTAATTTCAAAAATTCAGATATACAATTTTTCGATCTCGTGCGTTTATCAGGCCAGAGAAGGAGGGCTGGATCGCATCGAATTTTTAATTCTATTCATAGAGCTTGCACCAGGGTTTATTATTACAAATGCATTTACTTTTTTAAACATCAGTCATTAACTGGTCCAATGATGTCAGCTCGACATCCTTTGCAAAGGCTATGCCCCTTTAGCAAAGTCGGTTTCAGTTATGTATCATAGTATGTATCATAGATATCAGTCAAATATCAGAATACTAGCTTCTGCCCGCGGCTTCGCCCGCGTAAAATTTTTTCTTCATCCCAAGGGAATACAAACTATCCTATGTCCCTCCCAGGGTCCCAAACTATCTCCATGCTATATTTCATCTAAATCGGTTCGGTAGATCCAGAGATTACCCCCTACAAACTCACAATCTTTACCTCTTTATAATATTATAGCTGTTCCACTTGGTTTCGCTCCCGTGGACCACACCACAGGACCTGTTTTCAGGTTAAAAAATAGCCTATGTCACTCAGAAATAATTAAGCTTTCTATTGGTAATAGAATTTTTAAAATCGGTACAGAGTTTCGGATCCTATTCGGTACAAACAAACAAACAAAAAAAAATCTTTCCTCTTTATAATATGATTATTATAAGCTGACCCCCGTGGCTTCGCTCCCATCAACTGGCTATCTACCTACCTACCACTACCTACATGCTCTACCTACCCTACCTATCTACTCTACCTAACCTACTTACCCTACCTACCTTACAAACAAAAAAACTCTTCAGCTTCATAATATTAGTATAGATGTTGATAAAACTCTTTGTAAATGAACAAATTTGATAACCATAAAAAAGGTTATAGTGAGTCAATAGACATATATTATGCTGTCACAGATTTTTTTTTAGAACTTTTAAAGAGGAGCAATTCCTTCATACATGATTTTTGCGTAACTTAAGCCGTTTACGCAGCACACGCAACGGAAGCTCCAAAAAGGAATAATGTTGCCCATTTTTGCAACATCTTTCATTTATGCTCCGCTCCTATTGGTCGTAGCGTGATGTTATATAGCCTATAACCTTTCTCGATATATGGACTATCCAACACAAAAATATTTTTTCAATTCCATCCAGTAGTTCCTGAGATTAGCGCGTTCAAACAAACAAACAAACAAACAAACTCTTCAGCTTTATAATATTAGTATAGATTAGCACAGAATAAATAATAGATATTAGATTTTTTTTTAATAAATTTGTAAATTGAGGTAGATACGTACGTAGATACGTATATTGTGTACTTACTTATGTTATGAAATCCCTTCTGTTTTATGTACTTTGGTATCATAATTGGTACACTTTCTAAATACACACGATGGCATTTTTTTAATTTTGTTTTTGTTTCAACAAAGTGTATTGCTCTTCGCCATGCGACACATAGACTAAAGACTATACGTCCCAATTAGGACGTTTCGAGTCTTCACAATGCGAGCGCTCATAACATATCTGTTTAATAGAATATCATTGCCTTAGGTGCTTAAAAAGACTTTTCTAATAATATTTGACTGTTTCAGACTTAGTCCTTATGGATTTGTATCTGGATTTTGTCTGCGATTCCAAAAGCTAATCCTATTTGTTAATAAAAACAAGACAGAAGAGTATTTAATTTCATCAAAACATATACAGATAAATCATTCAAATAATTAATCGCATTAAGTTACTTTCGATGCCCAGCGCTCATCGCAAACCCCTTCTGGGTTGGATCGTATTCAATTACACGACATGAAAACAAAACATTGGTTAATAAAGCACAAAATATAAGACACATCATAGGAATCATAAATCAGTTTGCATTATACATAATTTACAACATTTTATTCCTAACTAGCTGTGCCCGCGACTTCGTTCGCGTGGTTGTCGAGAGCAAAACAACGTCGTTTAGATAAGAGTATATCACCTTTTTGATGATTTAGATAAGAGTCCTGACTTTGGTATAGTTGATTACGTTAATGCTTCTCTATATACTATGTTAGCGGTGGAATTACCCGGAGCATATACAAAAAGGTTGTTTGGGTTGCTAACACGTGATAGAGAAACATAGAGTTGGCCGTGTGAAAAACAATCAAAAGTAAGGTCTACACCCGCAACGGATAACGTCTGGCCTTGGGCTTTATTAATAGTCATAGCGTAACAGAGGCTTACAGGAAATTGCACACGTTTGAAAGTAAACGGAAAATTATTGGGGATAATGGGTATCCTGGGAATGAAAACAACATCACCGGAGCCGCAACCTGTTAAGATTTCGGCTTCGATGACATTTCGTTGGAGATTTGTTACTCTCAACCGAGTTCCATTGCATAGTTTTGGTGGGCTTAAATTTCTGAGTAGAATGATTGGTACTCCGACTTTTAAATAAATTTTGTGTGCTGGAAGACCTGGTGTATTTAGAGAGTCTAAAAACTCTACTGGATAGTGGGTGGCATCTCCTTCTTCTAAAACCGTGTTAATAGATAAATATTCCCTACTTTCTCCAGAAACATGTACCAATATTTGAGAATTTATTGCTGCTGCTTGGTCGTTGCGAGGTGCCAAAATAGCTCGTTGGCATAGCCAAGCAGCGTCATGGTTCGAGATCTCTGATGGATCTCCGTATACAGAGGAAATGAGTTCCTGCTGTGAGGCAACAGAAGAACACAGGCTTTCGACTAAAGTTACTTTACCTCCTTCTTGAGTCGGGTATGTGCCGTTACCAATTTGAAGTAGTAAATTTGAGAAAACCTGCGCGTTTGCGTCACCTCCCAAATATGCTCGCATATTAAAGCTCAAATTAGTTAATATGACACTACGCCATAAAATAGAGCTCTTTAAACAGGCACCTATTTCATCGGCCCTCGTTCCTCTGGGTATTATAGGGAGTGTCTGCCTGAAGTCTCCACAGAATAGCACCGTTAAGCCTCCCATCGGTCGGTCATTTTGTCTTATATCTCGCAACGTTCTATCTACAGCTTCCACAGCTTTACGATTTGCCATCGTACACTCGTCCCAAACGATAAGGGCGCAATCGCGTAAAACCCTTGCTTTATCACTATTGCGAGACACGTTGCAAACAGGGTTTTCTGTGCGGTCCAAGTCGATTGGTATTTTAAATGTTGTATGTGCAGTTTTTCCTCCTGGTAATAAAGTGGCAGCTATTCCTGAGGAAGCGACGGCAAGGGCAATTTTGTTTTGGCTCCTTATTTGAGCCAAGATAACTTTAGTGAGGAAAGTTTTACCTGTTCCACCAGGTGCATCTAAAAACAGCATTTCTCCTAATGAATGTTCTACACTACAGCATACTCTATCAAAGATTTGACGTTGTTCTGACGTCAAATTTGAACAGCCATTTCGCAATATTTCTGCTAACTCTTCGGGGTTGTAATTTATTTCAGATGTATACTCCCTATTAATTCGTTCCCCACCAACTGTCGGTGTCGGCAAGCCGTATTGACTGAGGGGGTTCCCTCCTATACTTGTAACTATATCTTGTATAGCCAGCAAAGCCCTATTATGGCAGCTTTCACGTACTTGGTCAGAAGTTTCACTATTTATATTTTGCTGTCTCAAAAAATCTTCGGCAAACGCGTCTTTATATTTTTGCCACAACTGCCCAGCGTCCGATAGGCCACAAAATGTCAACAAAATGGCAAATAAATGGCGCAAACGATGTGGACTATCACTGACGCATGCTTCGGCTAAAGCATCATCCCAATGCTGATCGCCATCTAATAAATGCCGTGCGCGGCAAGCAGCTTGAAATGTGGGATATTCTATATCGTCCACTTTGCGGAGCTCAGCAAAAGAAGTAGGTCCTCGCACTGTGTGAAGAAGAAGGCGTAAATAATAACACTCTGCATTATTTGGGTGCACCGTGTATACTCTTCCAATCACGTGTTCTTTAAAAATGCCGGACTCGCCTTCTACAGCAGTTCCACGTCTCCTGCGATTAAAAACACCTTGCTGCTTGTTATAAGTATAATAATGTGGCACTTCATTGTACAACAGAGACTTAGCGAAATTGTCTCTTTCGCAAAGGCGAAAGAATGCGAGCAAGGTGGTTTGTCTTGGGTTGTTCATTCTTTCTGCCACATTTTCTGGCTGAAAGTAAACTCGCTGCCCGCCTTCCAGGTGCACGTCAAGATGGATGACTGGCGGATACCTTTCATGCATAGGGAAACTCAAAATGCGCCAAACTGCCTCCGAAGAGCTTATGTATCGGCCAGATTGATACCTTGTCACTTCATCAAATTGGTTGTTATTTCTTAGTGCTATCATGGCTTGATCACTACCTTTATTAACATATTTACATATATATTTTATAGATTCGACGCTATTACAAATTTCAACATTAATGTGTGCTTGAAAAGCGTTTGACAAAACTGGAGAATACGGTACCACCCAACTATTATTTAGAATTATTTCTTGTCCACGGAATCTGACAGTAGCTGTGAAACCACCTTGTGACGGTGATCTTCGCCGGTATTGCGGATACCCATTTTCCCCAGCCATAGTTAGTTCTTTCAGTGCTCTGGGGTATTTTTTTGAGCATTGACCATCTTTCATGCACGGTGATTCCCTGTTTAAGAGGCCACATGGCCCGTGAACCATATGTGTTTTTACTATGTCATGCAAAATCGGATCTGCATTATAGTCCGGAAATTCTGCACTTATGACACTGTCTATAGCATCGGGACGAATTTTTTCTTCCAGCCACAGAAGAATGTGCGCGTGGGGTAAACCACGCTTTTGCCACTCGACGCTATACATAAAACAAAGAGTTGAACCGAAAACTTTCTCCTTTGTAAGTAGATTAATCAAGACTTTGAGTTTTAAATGAAAAATCCTAGCAATAATGTCATGTCTGTCGTATGACGCCTGTCCTGTGAGAAGTGCCTGGCAAATCTCCGTCCACTTTGGATTTGTTGTAAATGTTATAAAAAGGTCCGGCCGGCCGTATTTACGGACGTAACAAAAAGCATCTTGCGTTCGTTCGTGCATATACCGCGGACCGCCTGTGAAACTGGATGGCAAAATAACCAATCGACCCAAGTTTTCGACGTTATTATCTGATTGCATGGCGTCCCGCAAGTGCACGTATTCTTCAGCGCGTAACCGTCGCTGGTTAGTGCGAATATACACTAAACGTTCAGTTTCTATTTTTGCGTACATGTCCACAATAAATTGGCTGAACAAACCACGAAATCGTTGCAAATATACGAAACTGTTTTGCCTTATTTGTAAAAGGTAGGAATAGTATTGTTGAGCAGATATTTTTTTTTGATAATTAGTGACTCTCGTAGTAGGGTTCACTTGGTACAGCCCAAAATTGTACCCATCTTCACCATGACAATAGATTAGTGGATATTGCAGGGCGTCGTAAGCTCGGTGGGTTTCCAAAATGCGTTGAAGGCGATCGTCGCGTGTACGCAACACGATATCACGTCTCTCACACTCCTGGTCGACTAAAACAACTGCAACTTCATCTGCGACGGGTGCATTGTGTCTTCCACGGTGTTCACCCACAGGACGTCTATCGGCACTTATAACAATTTTGAAATCATTGCTGCCTTGTGGAATTGACTCCAATGCAGCTTTGAATTCACGAACGTACTGGTTAACGCGATGCAGCAATTCTTGAAGTTGACCCAAAAGCTCAGCATTGAGCTGGGGAAAATTGTGATTTCTAACATTGAGCTGTTGCGTGTAATCGGATACAAAATAAATTTGGAGAAATTTGGGTTCATTTTCTGGCAGCAAAGATCCAATAAGGTGATAAACTTGACCTTGTACTTTGAAGGTTGGCATGAACGGTCCTTCCGTTATTTGTTTTGCCCCAAAGGAAGTCATTTGGAAAGCACTGTTATATAAACGAATATTATCCAAAAAACGGTTCGACTGGGGATGATCGCCATTCAGGAGACTTATAAGTAAGTGTGGTGGATCTTGGAAATTTGGAAGAACAATTTTTCCATTTGAGCAGCACATTCCATCTGTCTCTTTCCTCCATTTCAAAGCATGACAAAAATTACAAATTTCTCTCATGTCACCCACGAAAGTAAAGCCAGCATAATTAATTCTAGACGAATATGTGAACCCTGATTTTTCCCTATTGTCCCAAGGTAATAAAATATTTGCATCGTCATTTTCCATGGACTCATCAGCTCCGCTATTTGTTTCTCTATTCATATGGTATCGAGCTCGTTCTATTTCTAGGCGAGATTGACGTTGTTCTGCTGTTTCTGCTCGTCTTAGTTCATCTATTCTTTCCCTTTCAGATGCAAGATAACTTTCATTGTTTCTTTGTACACCTACATAGTTATGTCTAGCTATTTCTAATCGTTCTTCTCTTTGGGAGAGAGATTCAGACTCGCGCGAGAGAGCGTGTCGCTCTCGGTCAGATGACAGACGTGCTTGGCGTTCCTCGATACTCTCTTGAGAACGCAAAGTCGCGGTCCGAGTTCTTTGCGAACTTAAGCGCGACTCCCTTTCTGTGAAAGTCTCTGACTCGCGTGAGAGAGACTGGCGCTCCCGATCAGCAGACAGCCGAACTTCGCGTTCCTGGATATTCTCTTGAGAACGCAAAGTCGCGGTCCGAGTTCTTTGCGAACTTAAGCGCGACTCCCTTTCTGTGAATGTCTCTGACTCACGTGAGAGAGAGTGGCGCTCCCGATCAGCAGACAGCCGAACTTCGCGTTCCTGGATATTCTCTTGAGAACGCAAAGTCGCGGTCCGAGTTCTTTGCGAACTTAAGCGCGACTCCCTTTCTGTGAATGTCTCTGACTCACGTGAGAGAGAGTGGCGCTCCCGATCAGCAGACAGCCGGTCTTCGCGTTCCTGGATACTCTCTTGAGACCGCAAAGTCGCGGTCCGTGTTCTTTGTGAACTTAAACGTGACTCCCTTTCGGTGAACGTTTCCGATTCACGTGAAAGAGCGATGTGCTCTCGGTTAGCAGATAACCGTGCTTCACGATCTTCTTCCGATTCCTGAGACCTACAAAGTCTCATCCTTTTCGCATTTCGGCTACGCAGCGAAAGGTTAGTTTTTTTTCTTTGAGGCATTTTCAAGGAAAATTAAAGCAATAAACAAAACTAACAACACTTATGACTGAATAGCCTACAAACTTAAAAGAACGGTGCGTCGAACAGTCTAGTGTGACAACGTATCGTCTGTTCGTGGTCGTGACTCAACGAATTGGCAACACTAACTTACTGTATAACGATTGGCACTATTGGATTCAAACTACGAAGTAAATCAAATACAATCTTAACTTCGTACTTCAAACCAATGACCAAAGTTGACCAAACGAAACCAATAAGATAAGCAAATACTTTTTTTTCGACCAATTTAGAAAATCGATAAACCAAGCAACCAAAGAACTTTTACGACACACGCAAGAACTTTTAAGACACCTAACGAAACCCAATTTGCCTAGTAAACACGGTGGACGTCATCCTCGCGCGGAAAATCTTAACACCGCGATTCAGAAAATGACGTCATTTGCACAACGCCATCTATCGGATTTAGATTTCAACTATCAACATTAGTTCTATTTTTAGTCTTAAGATGTCGTTGCAAGTACTATACTTAATTGCGTAACGTAATATTTTACTTCTTGAACTCACTAAATTAATCATATCTTTTGATAGAGTGAACCGATTTCGATGAAACAAAAACTAAGTTAAACCTCAAGTTGCGTATAATTTTTGTATATAAACATTGTCAGCATTGAATTCGTAGATTTTACGTGATGTGCGCACAAACAAACAGACAAACAGACAAACAGACAAAAATTTCAAAAATGATGGAAATGGGTTCTGTTACTTATCTTTTCACACGCTGGCTATTTTTTGTTTCAATTTCTTCAATGTACAAAAATGACTTTTCTACAGATTTATTATATGTATAGATTTTCTTTCTAAAAAACTTTCAAAATTTGCACTTTACAAGATCGAATTGTTTAATGTGATCACAATGCGAATATCCTAGTACAATGTTACACCTAACGCAAATATGATGGGAATTCTTCATTGCGACAATTTTAGTAATCTTCCTTATACCAAACATAGCACTCCAAGAAGTTGTATTTCCAATTCTTTTATATACGGACCCTTTAATTCGGATCGTAACCTTTTTATTGATCGCCTTTGAATTTTTGTTGGCGCAATAAGAACCTTACTAAAGACTCTTTTAAATTTCTTTCGGATCTCTTTCGGTTTATTTTGAGAAAAACTTTTCTTAAAGGCTGTCAATTTCTTTCTTTTCAAAATGACTTTTGTAAATTTTGTTTTATGTCAGGTTGAGAAATTTCGATATTATTTTCAATGGGATTCTTATGCATGTTAACATCCGAAACATATTGGTGTCCAGATGGAACCTCAACTCGTTGCTCTGACGGAATCTGAACATGGATCTCTTTAAGATAAACTGAAATTTGAAGTCTATTGGACTGGACCGATACATTACTATACCCTCGTCCGCGTACTCGCTGTTGGATACAGGGTCCAACTCGTCGTCAGCTGGGCCGTCCGCGCGCTCACGACGACGGCGACGCACAGCTCATTGTTCTTGTTCGTCGCGGCCGCTTCAGCGTAGCTCACCTAGATATTATCAGCCGTATGGGGGTGAGTCGGCTTGATTTTCTTGCCAGCCCTCGTCTCGGCGTGACGGTATCTTCGAGACGCAAGCCATTCTGTGGCCTAGCAGGTTCCCTGTCGGTATTTTGAGGCTTTTTCCGCCCCCTACGTTTCGTGCTGCCCTTCCGTTTAGTAACCGTAACCGCACCTGTTGGTGTCGTAGACGTTTCCGCGATGTCTGTCACGACTTCCTTTTGCTCACCCTTGTCTTGGGGGGGGGCAGGTGCCTCCTAGAGGACTTAGTTTTGTGGGTGATTGTTGTCCATTGTTCTTTGGCGGGGATCGAATGGCGTCTCCCAGAGACGACATGAAATCTCAGCCTTGTTGAGACTATCTGCAGGTGGGGTTCCGGACAGACCCGTCAGGTCCTTCTCCGAGCCCGCATTACGGGCGCATCCACGTCCGCGGTACTCTTAGAATCGCCATCAGCGAGAACTGTCCTCGGCCTTGTGGGCAGGGTTAAATTCAATGGCGCATCCTTGGACGCAGATTTGGTTACCTGGGACGCAGCCTGTTTTGGCGCATTCCATGCGGTTGCCTTCCTCCTCGCATCCCTGGACGCAGCCGAACGTTTTTGCAAGTTTTGTTAACGGGCATCACAGGACGCAGCCTTGGGCGGTTGCCGTTTAGGCGCATTCTGGGACGCATCTCTAGTTTCAACTGTGGTAGGCGCATCCGAGGATACAGCCCTATCAGTACGAGTTGATTTAGGGGCATCCGAGGATGTAGTCTGTTTGTTTTTTATGTGTAGGTCGGTCTCTTTATCCATGTTTTGAATTTTAAAAATTTCACCATTTGAGCTCTCCACCCGCCACGGAGCCCTCAGTCGGAGACGTTCCTCGTTCAACGAGCAACGTCAGAGCTACTTCTCCGGTATAGGACCAACCTATTGAGAAAATGACGAGCCCGCACGCGACTGAGGATTCCAGAACTGTATACGACAAGAGACTATGCCTCAACTCAACCCGAAACCCCACGCCACGCCGGCTGCCCCCCCCCCCCCCACTAAACCGATCGTCGCTTGACATCCCGCTTATGGGATACCCCAGCCGATTGATCGCGGGTATCCAACCACCAGGATTTCTTCATCCCTCCGTACGGGTCCCCGCGCACTGCACAAACACGCGGGAGGTCATTGCTATCCATCATCTGATCTTGTTCGATGGTGGACACTCAGGGGTATGACCTCGCCACCCCTGTGTTAAGTAGCCCGTTGATTTCTGTTACGTCTATTTCATATGTAATTAGACCAATAACGGGGCGGCAACCTCGAGAAGGAACATCATCACACTTGCCTTCTTCGCCTTGAGGATCTACACGACCGTAGCGCTATCCCTCAAGAGGTGGCTTGGCCACCTTGCCCAATCAGAAGGAGAAAGGCAAGGTAGGCCTGCATCTATACTACCAAGCCAAGCAGAGTGAGACAAAACTCAGCAATGTTATATGAAATCTCATTGTTGCACAGTTTTACATTAATGCACTGTTATTTATTTTTTATTTAGATATAAATTTACCACAGAGGTTTAATGTCTCCCATTAAGTTTAATATCAAATTTATGGGTTGACCTAATTAATGTTTATTTATTTATTTATGTATGCTTTATTGTAGGTACACCAAGTTAAAATATAGAAAAGGAAACTTTAAACTAAAATACATACAACGGGCGGCCTTATCGGTTACCGCGATATCTTCCAGGCAACCTGGAATGAACAGTGATAGCCTGGACATGAAATGGGGTTGACATTGGTGTAACACATAAAATTACGAATATTTACTTTATATTTACTATATACAATAAAATTATAATGGATACACAAATACATGCATATGTTATATAATAGATAAATTTATGTTTCTCAACTCATACTCTTTATTTTCTATTTAAATCACATGACTTTATAATGTTACATAAACCTAAGTCAAGTTAAATATTTTGTTCATAACTATTTTTTTTGACGTGACAACGTCTTATAATTCGATGGAGCCGGCTGCACGCACGAAAAAACATGACTCATGCGGCGTTACCTCGCTCTGAGGCGTTCCATTTAAGGCTTGAAGTGCAAGCGAGAGCGCGGAACGAGCGACAAAGAGGCACAATCGGCCTGTCTCTCTCCTACTTGAGTGAGCGATGCGTCCGCGTGGACAGCTGCTATACCTACAATAATACATGTACATGTTTTCGTCAAGTATGAAGTGCAGTGAAAAGTGAATGTGGTGTCAATTGTTTATAGCAACGATAATTGCGGCGATAAAATGCAACCATTCCATCAGTATTTTCTTATGACGTTGTCACGTTCAACCATCGTCAGTAAACCGACTTTACAGACAACCGATTTTTTTTTAATTCATGAGTACCTTTTATTTTGCAATCAAATATTATGGTTTTAGGTTTCCAACGAAAACTTTAATAAGAAACGAATGGTAAATGCCGTAAGACTGAGCCGTAAAGAACCACAATGGCAGCCATCGTCGTCTAGTGTGGTTTGTTCAGACAATTTTGAAAAGACTGACTAATAGTTAATGGTTTATTTTGTACTTACTTAAATAATTATACTTGTCATTGCATCTGAAAAAGTATATTTTTAATGCCACGGAATGGTTGTTTTTGTAATGAGCATGTTTCAGAAAACCTTTGTTGTATTTTTAAGTAAAAAAACTTGTTCTGAGCTGCTCGGTGTTCTTACACACGAGCGACCCATGTAACGACAGGGGCGACTGCACGCGTTTATTAAAAACAAACAGACAGATTTCCTTTCACATTTGCATATAAAGTACTTACCTATAATTATGAAATTATTATTTAATCCCATTTAAATAATTTGAGGGACTTTTTTTAAAAAAGTGGCAACCCCCTGTGACTCGCACATAGTTAAAAAACATTTTTCTGTTCTAAGTGCGCTATCTACCTTTTTTTACTTCATCTGAGGCTGCAAATTAAATTGTTAATAACCTTTTGCCGCAAAAGTCGCAGGATAAATATTTTTCATTAACTTGAGTTTTTATTTTGAGTAGGTTTATTTTATCACGGCAGGTAGATTGGTAGTTGAAAGAAAAGTAGATTACGCATCTCGCTGAAGTTAGTAATTAATGCACTCGTGTTAATTTAGTGCCCTCGTATGCGCTCGCGCTCGGGCACCAACACAACACATCATGCATTAATAACTCACTTCGCGCTCGATGCAACAATCTACTATTACTTACCGCTTGTTTACCGCTTTAAGATTTTTTACCATAAAAAATGCTATTTTGTAGCAATCTCTAGACGAATCTAACAAAAACTAGAATCGATTCGAGATGGTTTAGCTGTGCTAATCAAGCATTTTGTCCAGTAACTCCCAACTGCTGCAACCACTTTATATGCTAATTGTCTTGGAAAAAAAGAATAAACTTGTTGGTCGTTAATTTTAAAACAAGTCCCAGTCTCTCTACCAACCATTCACTCATTCAGTGGTTGGTTGGTGGTTTGCCTTGCAATAGTTGCCCGTTAAATTCAGACGCAAAAGGTTCAACAGAGGGCTGACCCACAGTTGGAAAAATTATAGCTCTCGGGTGTCTATCATATTAGTTTAGTATCCCACACATATACAACTTTCTTTGAAATCAAATTCATTTCGTCGTGTGTAACGGCCCTAATATGTTTACACTAATGATATGAGATTTTAGCTGAGTGTGTCCATCATAAACAGTCTGACTATTACTAGTAATTTCCTAGTAGAAGTAGGGACTGGTTGTCATAACGCGGTATCACGGAAAATATTTTAAATAACAAATATATGATTAGGTATACGTTATATTTGGTAACTGTAAACAAATATTAAACAAACAATTTTATCTGTCCTTATCAATATTTTTCTATCGATTTAACTGGGCAATTGGTGTTAGGAAGTACGCTTGAAAGTCAAGAGTGATTCGTTGATTATTAAGCTAGTAAGACAATAATAAAATCGTGTTGTTGTCATCATGGGGGAACGGAACGGTGTTTTAAAGTTACCTTACAAATTTGAAGAGCTGAAACCTGAAGAGAAGAAGGAACTAGCGAGATTGTACGCATGTAAGTATTTTTTATAACTTTTTGTGTCTTGTAATTAGATGATGATTCGTCTCAGGGCTGGTTTCTGAATTGATTCTTTGATATAATAACGTGGTAAATCATTATTTAATGACAAATGTTGAAAGAATTTCAGACATAAGTAGAGTTTAAGAAATTCAACTAGACTCATTAAAAAAATAGAATTCATTCTTAATTCAGAAATCTCTGAACCGTACAGAACCTGTTTAGCAGATTATTAATACAATTATTATTTATCACTTATTGCTGAATTAGCCTTGAGCTTACAATTGAGTATTTGTTAAACTCTATTTTCACCTAAAGGCTGTCAAAATATGGCATTTAAAGAGGAGTGTATTTAATACGTCTTAACTCCCAAAAATTTGAAAAGAATCTGCTTAATACCTGCTAAACAAATCAGAGTGGTAATTAGTATGTAGTTATTCAGCTGCAGGGCTTGATTTAGTGACTGAACAAGGTTAACTTTCAATAAGCGACCCCCTTGCCTGCATAGTTTGTTTCTGTGCTGTCCAGTCCACGAATATGCATACCTACAATATTTTTTATATTTCACGTTTTCACGAGTGTCCTAGTTCCTATATAAATAAGAGATCGTCAGTGAGTCGCATGTTACAGGGTGTCCGGCAAGAGAGAATGAGTTAAAAGGTATCTCGCTCTTTTCGCTCACCGTGCGGCCATAGGTGAATACAAAGATTTTAATATCCGCCCCGGATCATGGAGTTAAGGTCAGACCGCACTAGGCGTAAATACGCGTCAGCGGAGCGACGCGGGCTTCGTGGTGCTTGTCTCAAAAAAATATGCTAGGCTGGATTGCGCCACCTTTCGCTATCTCCTGCCATGGCTAAGGAAATACGCTACTGTGAGATTGCAACTGAGGAAGAACGCGATAAATTAATTGCAGAACTAGTGTGCAATAAGCGTTGCACGTTGTGTGTGAATAAGCGGTGCACTAGATTGGTGCTGCTTTAGTATATTACGCGCGATTTTCTAAACTAAATTTGATTTTGTAAATACATGGGGCATGCACACATGCACACACATACACGTATATAACGTCATCATCATCATCATCATTTCAGCCGAAAGACGTCCACTACTGGACATAGGCCTCCCCCAGGCTTCGCCACATTGACCGATCCCGTGCGTCGATCGCATCGTATGTTACGTACATGCATGTTTTCATGTTTTTTTTAAATAAATTTGTGAACAAATCTTGGACAATGACCGATATTGTCTACTGCCATGTGCTAAATCTTAATCGGTTGTAGGCCGTAAATACCGAAACAAATAAAAAGACATTGTGTCTCACGTTGATCCAAGTTTTGGGTATTCAAGGGGTTAATCCCCAAAGGGCCACGCAGAGGTAAAGCACGTAATGTAACTCTAATCTAGGAGAATAGGTAAAATCCATGTTATTGGACTATTTAAATACAATAAAGATTGATTAAGTACTTTCTACTTACTATCACTAGATATTATAAAATAAAGTTTACCGCTGCATCTGTACGCGATAAACACAAAAACTGCTGAACGGATTTTCATGCGGTTTTCACCAATAAAAAGAGTGAGAAACAAGGAACCTTTTTGTGTATAATTTGTCACGGGCGAAACAGGGACGGGTCGCTAGTTTATAATAAAACATCTATAATCACACGCGTCTATGTACTTATCGGTGTAGATCCTATGATAACGCTATTGTATAGATTATTTGGGATCCCTTCTTTTCGCATAATGTTCTTTGTCCTAATATACTTCGGCATAACGATATTGGCACAATTTGTTTTCGCATAACAATACTTCGGCATAATTTTTTTAGGCATACATTTTATGTTGGCATAATCATCTTAAAGACTAATTTGTTTTGGCATAAATTTGATTCGCATGACGTTAGTAGGCCTAATGACTATTAGCATAACGTTAGTAGGCCTAATGACTATTAGCATAACGTTAGTAGGCCTAATGACTATTAGCATAACGTTAGTAGGCCTAATGACTATTAGCATAACGTTAGTAGGCCTAATGACTATTAGCATAACGTTAGTAGGCCTAATGACTATTAGCATAACGTTAGTAGGCCTAATGACTATTAGCATAACGTTAGTAGGCCTAATGACTATTAGCATAATAATATTTAGGCATAATATAAATAACAAATACAATTTTCATGCAAATGATTTATTGTACATTACATTATGTAACTTAAACGATTTTTATTTAAGTTACATAATGTTATGATATTTATAACTTTTATCTGAAGAATATATTAGATGTTTTGACAGTTTTTGTATAAAAAAATATGTCAATCAGTTAACTTCTATTATGCGAAATAAATATGGCGGTTATTCCTCAGATAGAAGTTAACTGATTGAAACAGTGGTCCTTAATTATGTATAATTATTTATTTTAGGTGTATATTTTTAGCAATTGCTTGTAAGTATGCTAGTTTAGAAGTATACTCATCTTTTTTACTAATAATTTTTTCAATTCTTTTGGTTTTGTCCGTGTATTTTTTTTTTTTTTTTGGTATAAGTGATGTTCCGACATCCAGTTTATCTATTTCAATGGTTTGATGTTTTCTTGAACGACCTTTTTTGCCAAAAAATAAAATCCAGGATGGTGTTTTCCCACAAAATGTGCAAATCTATTGTGCCATGCCTCTGCATGATTTTGTGTCCTAGGTCTATTTTCCTTTTCTAGTAGATACGTACTCCAGACTTTGGGTGGAAATGGTGGTGGTGAACTTGTAGTGCCCCATACATAATTCTGATCAAACCAATTTGCTATAGTTTCTGTAACAATTAAATAATATTGTTGGGTAAAAATTTAATATGATGTGCAACAAAAGTTAGTGACAGAACCGAATTGCTGCAAAACCGACTCTACGTAGTCTTGTTTGTCCTACCCCTAGAGTGTAATTTAAAATCGCGTAGGCGCGTAGGGGCGAGGCGGCCCACGGGCTGAGGAGCAGGCGGCTGCGAGCGAGGCGCCGCGGCTGAGGCTGGCCGGCGCAGCCGGCCAACAATCCGAAGCTGCGGTGGTGAGCGAAAGCCGTCTGCGACGATTAGCACGCGTGGGGCCGCCGGAGGCCCGCAGCGCCGGAGCCGAGACAGAAACCCTGCCTGCTGCATGTTGCCTGCTCGCTTGAATGCTGCATGCTGCATGCTTGCTTGCATGCTGCATGCTTGCTTGCATGCTGCATGCTTGATTGCATGCTGCATGCTTGCTTGTTTGCTGCATGCTTGCTTGCATGCTTGCTTGCATGCTGTATGCTTGCTTGCATGCTATATGTGTAAATAAATTTATGCTTTAGGATATTATGCATAAAAAAGTTATGCTTTAGAACTTTATGCTTAATAAATTTATGCTTTAGAATATTATGCTTAATCATTATTATGGTTAGAGAAATTATGCTTAAAAAAATTATGCGTAAGTTGTTATGCGAAAATGTAATTATGCCAAACAAAATTATGCTTAGATATATTAGGTCTTACAATTTTATGCAAATGGATAGGGAACCAGATTATTTACACCGCAGTCACGATGAGTGATGAGTGATCCTGCAGCCTTATTGCGTAATGAATGAGTTCGGCAAGGAAAAGAACAAATAAAAAAAATAAAAATCTTTAAAGCAAAGAGTATGAAAAATCGACCAATCACATGCGAGATGAAAGACGCGATGTGGTTTTCCGTCTCTATATTCTTTGCACTTTACCTTTCCGAATTCATTACGCAATAAGCCTTCTGGAGGGTGACCATAATCTCTTAGAGTAAGGTTATTTTGATATCGCGTAAGTGACAGATGTATACAAGTCATATAAATCTGTCCCTTACACACACTCAAAATAACCTTATTCTAAGAGGTTATGGTCACCCCCCTGATCATTAACCCCGAAGTCACTTTCAAGAAACCTATCATGGCGGAGTTACGCTAATGTCACTCTGTCACGCAAGTGTTACGGAAGGTGTAGTCATATTTTAATAAAATTGCTTCTGCATACAAAAAAATTCTCCAAGGAAGTCATTAGAAACATCCCTAAAAAATGGATGTGCCATACAAATTTGTCGTCAGCTGACCGAAATTTGGATGGGAGATGTAATTTTTTTGAGAGAAGAATTTACACAAAATTGCACCGTCAAATAATTTTATTTTCTCTTCAGCCGAACCAGACTTCGTGAGTATAGGTCCTAAGAGGTACATATTCCTACGTCCGTACTGCGACGATGCTGAGAACGTGTACAACATGCCACTGCGGTCCAGTGATATCTTCGTGGCCACATACCAACGAGCAGGTAAACTTTGCCTTAATGAGGTTTTAAGAGGTATCTAAATGTATTGCCCTCCTGACCGACCTTCCCAAAAACGTGGAGAAGTCCTGGAAGATGGCGATGATATTTCTCTCCTTGGGCTCTTGCTCATGAGGATCGGAATACAACATGATATGTACGTGTCACCTGAAGGTGCCGATAGAAATCACTTTAAGTAAACCTACTCAAATAACGTGATGGCTTTTGTTTATCTTAATTCATGACGGAAGGAATTTCTACCCCGCAGGTACCACATGGACTCAGGAGCTAGTGTGGCTACTGGCCAACAATCTGGACTACGAAACTGCAGCCAAGATCCCGCTCACAGAGCGATATCCTTTCTTAGAGTAAGTGAATGCCACTTTGAAAATAAAGCATCCATACGTATAAAGGTTTCTTAAACACTTTTTTTTCCACAGACTGTTCATGTTCTTCAATAAGAAATGGCAAGAAAGTTTACTGGAGAGGTCAGAGGATAAAGACAAGGCTGCAGCTCTGATAGAAAAAATAGCTAAACCTGTAACGGGGAGGCTGCTGGCAGCCCCATCACCTCGTTTCATTAAGACGCATCTACCCTTTAGCCTGTTGCCGCCAAAACTCCTGGACACTGCGAAGGTGGTGTACGTGGCGAGGGATCCCAGAGACGTGGCAGTGTCTTGCTTCCACCACTCGAAGTTGTTCCGAGTACTTGACTTCCCGAGTCCGTTTAAAGACTTTTGGAATCTATTTATAAGGGGACTATGTGAGTATAACAGTCCTGAATTCTATTAGGCGTAACCCCTACCAAATGATTTTTAGCCTCGATTTACTCTCTTGGTACTAAAAAGTCCCGTTTTCTTATGTTTCAGTTACGGAGCTGCCATTTTTCGATCACGTGAAAGAAGCGTGGGAGTGCAGACATCATCCGAACATGCTGTTCTTATTCTATGAAGAACTAATACAGGTAAAAGAGAACAACAATTTAGTTAGCATTTCAGAGGTTAAAGAATTCTCGATAGCTGCAATTTTTTCTGGATAAACAGCTGCTTATCCAGAAAAAATTGAAAATTGCTGTGGAATCTTCGTAATAAACGCTTCGTTTATTTAATTTCAGGACTTACCAGCGGTTATCCGTCGCGTAGGGGACTTCCTAGGCAAGGAGCTGACAGACGATCAGATGACTCGTCTCTGCGACCATCTCAGCTTCGAAAACTTCAAGAAAAACCAATCTGTAAATTTTGAAGAACTGAGAGAATTTGGCGTCCTTTCTGCTGATGAAGTGTTTATTAGAAAAGGTTATTTTAAATGCGTTTGAACCTTTATTCAAGAAAATTTTGTATTTAACTTTATTATAGCGTTCTAAGATCAGTTTAAAATAATGGACCATCAACTAAGGACGGCACGCCGGAAAGTATTTTCTATTAGGTCTTCAAATTTTTGAACTTAGAATATATTGTGTTGAATTCTAATAACTGTCTTCTGAATGGTGTTTTTGTTAACAGGTAAGGCAGGCGGATGGCGCGGTTACTTCGACGAGGAGATGATGCAACAAGCTGAGAGATGGATCGAGGACAACCTACGAGATACTGACCTGCGTTTTCCTAGCTTATAATAATTTAATTTCAATCACAACTTGAATTGCGTTGCGATTTGCGTGGTTGTGATGCATATTCTGTATTTTGTATTTAAGTTTGTATTTTATAGTATGCGTCGTACCTAGCGCAAATAAACGTTTTTCTTTCTTCTTTCTTTAATTGTTTTAAAAAATAATTACTGGCTTAAATAGTTTTCACTATAGTCTGGTCAAAATAGATATTCAAGGTTATAAACAGCCCAGGCAATAAAGACTTCTGCTGCTAAAAAAAAACCTAGTTAAGTAATTTTATCGCAATTATATTATGTTCAAAAAATCCCATCACAGAAAAAAAATGAGCTGTCAGAGCCCAAAAATCAGATTTTTGCTTAATTCTCGTAAGGTTTGATTTTACTGCAATTTGCGTTCAGAGCTTATTATTCCTTTTTCAATAATTGTGCAAAAAAAAGTCCTATCAAGACTCACTATATTGCATATTGTGATATAGAATAATACATTTACTATGTATCGACTATAAATATTTTTAGTATCCATACAAATAAGCACAAACACTTATTATTACACAACTAAAATTAAAATTACTACAATTTCAAATTACTTTACGTTCAACCTACATCGTTTGCTTGCGTTCCTAATGTTTCAACATCTTTACGTGTATATTTGACACTTCCTGTGTTGTTGCTGGGTCTAACCATAGACGAAAAGCTTACTTTTAATGAGCATGCCGCGAACGTCTGTAAGAGGGCAGCTAACGTATACAAGCAGCTGTCCCAAGCCGCAAAGGTGAGCTGGGGATTAAACTCACAGGTCATTCACACAATTTACACAGCAACGATTGAGCCCATAGTTACATACGCAGCCGCCGCCTGGGCACCCGCTGCAAAGAATTTGGGTATACGGAAGAGGTTAGACTCTGTTCAACGAGGATTCGCTCAGAAGCTCTGCAAATCTTACCGCACTGTCTCATTGAACTCGGCACTGGCCTTGTCTGGGATACTACCTCTAGACCTGCGCATACAGGAGGCAGCCGCCCTGTATGAAGCGAGGAGAGGGTCATCCCGGTTTGTGCCAGGAGACAGGGCGATCGAGAGTGCGGTGAGGTTTGCGGAAGCTCCTCATCCGGCTACGCAAATGCCCCTGAAATTCATATGCCTGGCAGACCAAGAGTTACTAGACAGTAACAATGTGCAGACGGTGCGAATATTCACCGACAGCAGCAAGATTGAGGGGAAGGTCGGAGCCGCATTATCCATTTGGGATAATGAAGGCGAAGTCCGGAACCTCAAGCTTAGCCTTGCCGCGTACTGCACAGTCTACCAGGCAGAACTCCTGGCCATTTGCAAAGCCACTGAAGTCATCCTCAAGCGGCAAGAGGCGAGCTATGGTTTGTACAGCGACTCAATGTCCGCACTGCAGACGCTTGCAAACCATAGCTCTCTCCATCCCCTGGCGGTTCGCGCGCGCGCCAACCTGGTTCATGCCCTGGGCCAGAGCAAAGCTGTGACTTTATTCTGGATCAAGGCCCACGCGGGCCTGCCGGGGAATGAGCGAGCGGACGAGTTGGCAAGGAAGGCAGCATTGTCGTCACGGAGGAAGCCGGACTACGACCAGTGTCCGGTTTCATTTATCAAGCGACAGATCCGTTTGGAATCGCTTGATGAATGGAATCGAAGATATGTGTCGGGCGAGACCGCTTCCGTGACGAAAATGTTCCTTCCGGATGCAATAGCTGCCTTCTGTATTGTACAACAGGTGCGGCCCGAAGGCGTCCTCACGCAAGTTTTGACGGGGCACGGTGGGTTCTCTGAATACTTGAATCGCTTCAAGTGTAAGGAGAGTCCATCGTGCGTCTGCGATCCAGGCGTGGCAGAGACTGTCCAGCACATTCTTGTAGAGTGCCCGTTATTTATCAGGGAACGCTACCGACTTGAATGTGAGCTGGACAGGAAAATAACGAGGGAGAGCCTGCATGGGCTCATGGACAAGAAAACAAGGGAGAAGTTTCTGGAGTACTGCATTAGAGTAGCCACTGCGGTTATACGTCGGAACAAAACCTGAAGCGCACCGTGCTTCATTAGTATTTTGTATAATATTTAAATGTAAGCACGGAATGCAGCAAGGACACGTATAGCCGGCAGTACTTCATGTTAGTACCTAAGTTTTTTAAATGTGTAAAATTCACTGTGATATTTTTTTTGATAACTGTGCTTGTGGGTTTAATCCCGAATTTTTATGTATATGTTACGGCTAATACCCGAAGTGCGGCTACACCTAGTTTTAGCCGGTTAGAACTAGGTGTAGCCACGTTTGCTGTGCGGCTACACTTAGTTTTAGCCGGTTAGAACTAGGTGTAGCCACGCAACATAGTCGACGGAGCCCCGCTGTGCGGGGCTCCTATTTCCGTCCGCAGGGTCTAAAGTAACCTAACACGAACGAGATGACGGGAGCTGAGTTCGCTCGCTTTGCTCGCTCACTTCAGCTCCCGTCATCTCGTTCGAACCTAACCTGTCCGTGTCGGGGTGCCCTAAGCTCCAACCGGCTAATACTAATTGTAGCCGCACTTCGGGTATTAGCCGTAACATATATACTATCAGCTGTGATAAGTCGCACTTTGTACACCTGTGATAGCAGCGTTTTTTAGCTCAATTGTGATACGGCACTTTTTGCGCAACCTGATATATTATGTTGCACCTTTTATTGCACAATGTATTTTTTGTATTTACACATTCCGTATTTTTATAAGTTATTAAATCATGCCCTTAGAGTAGATTAAGTGGGACTCTTACCCACAGAATTCAAGATGATGTATGAAAGAAAGAGATAGTATGAAGAATGAAAGTACGAGAGGCATGAAAGATTGACCGGAATGTTTGAGGTTTAGCACATAAGGCGCCAATTACGTTGGCGGGGATTAGAGATAAGAAAAAAAAAAAAAGACACTTCCTGTGGCAGTAGCTGAAGGTGAAAGGTCTTTCTCTTTTAATTAAATTGAAATTAATAAAATGCTATCTACGGTCAACCATTTTCTTTTGGCTGGAGAAATGCTCATGCATACAGCACTACCACGAGGAGATAGTGCAGTTATGTGGGACTCCAATGCACTAAAACTCCACCGTGTCCTTTTGTGCTGCTCTTGGTACGAAGCCGCAAAAAGATAAAAAACCGGGACAGGTGAAATTAAATAAAACCTTCTCAAAATCAAGGCTTTAATTAAATAAAAACCTTTTAAATTTATAATTTACGGCACATGGGTGAGTACTATGTACCAACTATAAATCTACCATTTACTGTACCTATATGTCGTTCGTTGACTTGTGTGTGCCTTGGGGGGTGACCATAAGCTCTTAGAGTAAGGTTATTTTGAGTGTATGTAAGGGACACATTTATACACCCTGAAATTTAATTGGTTGTTTTCCCGCGGCAGAACGACTTGCCTTAAGGAGTACTTTCGAAGTATAGAGTTAAAATAAATAAATAACGATGTTTCTGTTTTAAAATAATTAAAAAAATATTCATCAACTCGAAAAAGTGAGTAACAATAGTAACTCTAGACGTAACTTGTAGGTACTAGGTACTACTCGTGTCACCACCTACAAAGAAAACCGATGCACAAAATAATGTCAAACCAAAATAAACTCTCGCACGTACTGATAAGGCATAAAATGTTTGCACGGAACAATACAAAAAATCACCGCGATACCGACAAAGAAAAGACCGATTTAGAAATGTTCAAAGTAAAATTAGCTCTCGCGTGTAATTATACGGCATAATCTAGCCCGCGCGTAACATGATCAAACGGAGCCGCCTTCGAACCTAATCCTTTCGACGGTGACCTAGCACCCGGGTCAACGGCCTGCTGTCGTTCGGCCGTAGATATCGGGAGGTATACTATTGTATTGGTTCGTGATCGCTTTCGAGTTTAGTTTTTCACAATGTTAAATATGCCAGTTTTTGTTTCTAATATTTTATATAACTACGAAACGATTGTATTACATAGACAAAACCATTTCGCTGCGGGAAAACAACCATTTAAATTTCACGGTGTATGACTTGTATACATCTGTCACTTACGCGATATCAAAATAACCTTACTCTAAGAGCTTATGGTAACCCTCGAGGCAGTTCAGTGTGTCATTCTCTTTCAAATGTCTCTTTGATGGTGGCACATGTGTTGGATCATTCGGTATAAAACATCTTAATCAACGCAATCAAAAGATTTTGTCAAAAGATTCGTGACAGTCAATTGGTAAACTAACTGCGACCTATGTCGTTGTATGGGGACAACAGTTTTGTAATGGCAAAGTTAATTTTGTAACTTAATTAGGTTTATCTCTTCTATGAGTAATTTTCGGTATTTTCATTGTTTATGAACTTCAGTAATGTTACCTAATTATTTTGGTGAACGTAGCTGTTTGTACAGAACCCTTGGTGCGCGACTCCGACTCACACTTGGTTGGGTTTTTACCCGACTGCCGAAGGAGGGTAATGTGTTTATCAGTCTAAGTATGTATGTTTGTTCCTATGTGGCGTTCCAGAAACCAAACGCATTGGCCGATTTTGATGATTCGTACGTCAATCGATTAGTAACCTTGCAAGTGTCACTACATTAAAATTTTAAAATAGAAAGTTGGCGGTTTTTGGGTGCCATATTGTGAGGACCCTTTTTTTTCATCCACACCCATCTTGGGGTTATCAAAATAAAAGGGCTTTAAGAGTTGATTTCAAAAATATGTAACACTTTAAGTATGTCTAAACGTACCTACATGATTCGAAAAAAAAAAACTAAAAAGATAAAATTAAAAACTCAAAAAGTCGAAAATCCCGACTGCTTAAAAAACGAACTAAAAAGACGTAAACAAGAGGAAAATTATGCTGTGCAGTCGGAGGATACATATTCGCGAGCTCGCTGACTAAAAC
Source organism: Orthosia gracilis (assembly GCA_947562075.1). Classification (NCBI taxonomy): domain Eukaryota; kingdom Metazoa; phylum Arthropoda; class Insecta; order Lepidoptera; family Noctuidae; genus Orthosia; species Orthosia gracilis. Next base: position 7,011,836 of record OX387274.1, read on the forward strand.
TAGATGGATCCTTGTATACGTCTTTTTAGTTCGCTTTTTAAGCAGTCGGGTTTTTTTTTTTTTTTGAATTTTTCAAGTACAAAATTACTGAATGTGTTCTAATTTGATCCATAGTTAAACTAATTAATGTATTCAATTATGACTCAGCATAGTGATAGCTAAAAAAAATAAGGACGTCTTGCGAAATCATCAAATATTATTTTAACCGACTTCAAAAAAGGAGGCGGTTCTCTATTCGACTGTATGTGTGTGTTACGCGATTACTCCGCCATTTATGAATTGTTTTGATAAATCCTGTTTTTTAAAGAATTAAACAGATATGCGATTGCAGCAATTCCGAGAGATTTGCCGTTATTTATTGAAGAGTTCTGTTGTATATCTTCGAAGTTCTTCATCAGATCTTCACCAAATTATAATGGGACCAATTTCGGACTACAAACTACATCTACTTCATACTCTTTCAAACAAAAAAAAAAAGAATTTTCAAAATCGGTCCACAATTGACGGATATATCGCTGAACATACATAAAAAAAAACATAATGTCGAACATAGAACCTCCTCCTTTTTGGTAAGTCGGTTAAAAACAGGAACACCGACTTCCGAGCTTGATTTTATTTTTCCTTTTGTAGTGTTTTTATTTGGAAGTCTGTTGTATTTTTTCTTCCATTATTTCTTCATCTGCATTCGGCTGTCTTAGCCACGATCACATTAGATGGGGATTCAATTAATTAATTTCTAAGATAAAAAAAAACCTTTTTACAAAAAAATACTACCGACTTCCAAATAAGAAAACTACAAAGTGAAAAATAACTTTATTTTTGGAAGCCGGTGTCTTTCGTAGGTACCATTATCTTTGCGTTATGGACACCGACTTTCAAAAATAAAGTTATTTTTATAAATTTGGCGTTATTTATTGAAGAGTTCTGTCGTTTATCTTCGGAATTCTTCATCAGATCTTCACCAAATTAAAATGTATTTCATATCAATCCAAACCAAAAAAGAATTTTCAAAATCGGTCCACAATTGACGAAGATATCGGTGAACATACAAAAAAAATACTCGAAGTCGAACATAGAACCTCCTTCTTTTTGTTGAGTCGGTTAAAAATAAAAAAAAATAACTTTATCAGAATGATTAAATTTGTTGACGTAGCAAGATTACGATTAGTACGTCTCAATTTATTGCTTGTCGTTAATCAGCCTTTACCTGTCAAGTTGATAAACAATGGGTTATCCTCGGTTTTGGGTCTAATGCAAATCAAAAACTAGTTTATTTCCGTATCACATTACAGAAAATACATTTTTTTTTAATACAAAGATGTAAATATGTACATACTTACACTAAACAAAAGTAAACTTTACAAATTTATACTAAAACTAAACAAAACAACAAAAAAACTAAAAAACTTAATACAATCAAATCTTCCATGTGAAAACTAAACTATTGCCTCCAGCCAGGCACAACCACGCTGAGGGGACAACAAGGGCTGGATCATGATTAAGTGATTCTACCATCCGTTCCGTTAAATTGTATTACTAAAGTACATTCTCTCAACTACATATATACTATTGTATGATTGCTCGTTAGCAGCACTCTGTACTTTACCTACTTGGCCGGTTGTTGTAGGATGGCCCCCTATTTTTGATTTGACATGAAAAGCTAAATCATGATGTTTTTATCAATCTGGGCCGAAACTGCCATAAACACTCAACAAACTGTGTCTGTAAACTTCTAGGGAGGTACTAAAATTAACACAACAAACATACCAATTCGCTTCAAACTTTCTACTTAGGTACGTATATTATATTATCTTCATCTTATCATATTATCATATTTATCAATAAATGTATTACATTTCATGATGAAGTTGCTTTTAAATTTAAATCGTCAGTCCGGGAGGCCATCGGTAACTGACAACATTTACTTATTTACGTATTCTTAAATTTAAGTAATAAAATGGGAGAAAGAAATGTCTTGCCATTTCCATACGAATTCAAGGAAATCAGTGATGAAGAAGAAGAAGTCATCAAGAGATTGTACAACGGTACGTGGTTTAAATTTCAAATTACATTATAATAGATGAATGCATACCTACACATGCAGTAGTACAGCAGTAACTTTTAATTGTTCTCTAAAACAATATTTAAAAAGAATTGTAAATAACATGTACAAAGGCGAAACAAATTTGTAAAGACAAAGATAAAAAAAATATTCCCGTAAAATCTAATTATGATAAGAATTTCTCTTGACAAAATTGCAGTGACCGTTTCTTTGTAAATCACCTTTTTAGGTTTCCTACGTCAACAAGGAAGCCTAATAGTTTCGCTATGTCCGTCTGTCCGTCCGCAGCTTAGCACAGATACTCTTAATACTAGAAAGCTATTATTGGGCATGGATATAAATTAAATAAATAAAAAAGCCTTTTATTCCATGAGTTACAGTAATTTTTCATAGAAAAACATGCAAATATACATTTTTATTAAATAAATAATTCAATTCAATTCAATTCAATTGTAATTTAATAAGATTATTATTCATATCAATCCAATTAAAATTCGTAGAATGAATGAATGAATGAAGAGGGACTCCCTTTTCCGCACTTAGACTCCCATTTGGTCCGTTGTGCGTGGGGTTACCGGCTAAAGTAGCCAGCCTAGCTCCGTCCAGAAGCACAGAAGCCTCCTGGGGGCTTCACAGGCTTCGCGGAGCGACCTCACCGTTCCGAGGATTTCTTCACGTTGGGAAGCCACGGCCTCGCAGTCCAGGATGACATGGGCAGCTGATTCCTCGGCGTTAAAACAGCCCCTGCAAAGTGGGCTGTCTGTGGCGCCTATGTTAAAAAGATGTTTGTTAAGAGGGGTATGACCCGTAATTGTCCCTATGATTGTTCTGAGGTTATTTCTACTTAAGCTAAGAAGTTTTTTGGTTAATCGCGGGTTTACATTCGGTAGGGCTGTTCTTGACTGTCTACAGTCTGTAGCCCGTGACCATCTGTTGTTATGCAGTTCGATCGATCTTTGGCAGATCCATGCACGAATTTGTGAGAAAGGCAGGGGTAGTAGTGGGTACGGGCCTAGCACTATCATCTCAGAACCCCTCCTTGCAAGTTCATCCGCGGCATCGTTGCCTAAAGACCCACTATGTCCCTTGATCCACTGTAGGGTGATTCGATTGGATGTCGATATACTCTCCAGGGCAAGGTGGCATTCAAAGATTAGTTTGCTGTTGGTTTGTTTGTTTTCCAGGGCTTTGAGCACTGCCAGACTATCGGATAGGAATCTGATTCCATAGTTATGGATACCTAAACGCTTTACAGTAGTAGCAGCCTGTGTTAGGGCAACACATTCACATTGAAAGATTGAACTGTGTGAGCCAAGAGGTAGGTTAAAGTTAATGTTGAGGTCAAGGGAATGTATGCCAGCACCTGAACCGTTGTCTGTTTTTGAGCCATCTGTGTAAATGCGTACTTCATTAGCTCCAGACTGATCCCTGTCTTCCTCTACAGTTTGTATGCTATAGTTTTTGTTGAACATTGGTTGGTTTGGTGTTCTATTACACGGGGCGGCGATGAGGGGTTGGTACTGAACCGCCCGGTCCAGGATTGCAGCGTGTGGGCTGGTGAGATTCTTACCCCATATGCCCAGATGCAACAGCCTGATGGCAGCTAGCGCTGCTTCCTGCTGTATGTATAGGTCAAGGGGAGTTAGTTGTAGGGCTATCTCCATGGCTGCTGTCGGTGTGGTCCTCATGCAGCCGGTGATAGCTGAGCAGGCCAGTCTCTGGAACTTTTGGAGTCTGGTACTGGTGGTAGACAATTCTGTCCTTGTCCACCAAACCAGAGCGCCATAAGCCAGCATTGGCCTGATCACTGCTGTGTATAGCCACAGCGTGATCTTCGGAGAAAGCCCCCATTTTTTTCCTAACATTTTTTTACATTGATAAAGTGCGATTGTACTTTTGTTAAGTTTGTAGTCAAGATGCTTGTTCCAGAGCAATTTGCTATCAAGGATCACCCCCAAGTACTTGACCTCGTCTTTAAGAGTTAGTTCTGTGTTGAAAAGTTTAGGGAGTCTATGGGGTCCTAGAACTCTTTTGTTTGTAAACATTATTAGTTCCGTTTTCGAGGGGTTAACCGATAGTTCATGCTTAGTGCACCAAACTTCGATTATTTTGAAAGCTCTTCTCATGAGATCACATGAGATGCCCTCAAATTTCCCAGAGATTAGAATTGCTATATCATCTGCGTATCCCACCGAGTACAGGCTGCTAGCGTTGAGCTCTGCAATGAGCTCATTCACAACTAAATTCCACAGTAATGGTGACAGCACCCCACCCTGTGGGCAGCCCCTACTCACGACACCGCGTGTGGTGGTGTTCACAGAAAATTGAATAGCGCGGTATTTAAGCATGTTATTGATCCATTCTATAAGCGTTGGCGCAACACCGTGCGTGGCGAGTGCCTGCCCGATGCTGGTGAAGCTTGTTTTGTCGAAAGCACCTTCTATATCAATAAAAGCGCCAAGGGTTGGATTTTTAGTTTTGAGAGCATTTCCGATACGTGAGACTACGCAGTGGAGTGCTGATTCGGTTGATCTACCTGCGCAGTAGGCGTGTTGATTAGGGTGTAGGGGAAACACTTCCGAAATTTGGTTTCTGATCTTCTTGTCCCCTAGTCTCTCTAGCGTTTTCAAGAAAAACGAGGTGAGGCTAATGGGCCTGAAAGATTTGGGCTGGGTGTAGTCACCCCTACCCGGTTTCGGAATGAAGATGATTTTTACTTCGCGCCAGTTCAAGGGGATATAGCGGTGCGCTAGGCATGCTCGAAATACCTTGACGAGGTATTCCGCCAGAAAGTCACCGCTCCACCTAAGCAGAGCTGGGAAAATGCCGTCTAGCCCTGCTGCCTTGAAAGGTAAGAAGCTGCTGTTGCTGGGTAGCAATCCGGCAACCTGGGAAGTGGGTAGCCAGAAGCAGCTCGCTAGTTTCCGTGTCGTTTGTTGTGTATGTGTTATCTGTTTTTTTCAGGCATCCTATTGAGTGTTCTGTCTCTTGAGCAAGACAGGTTTTGACCCTAATGGCCTGGTTGTTGTTTTCGATGTTCGTGCAGAAACGTCTCCAACTGGTCCTACCTCTGAGGCGTATTAGTTTTTTATAGTTTCTACGGGTATCAGTGTAGCGGTCCCAGTCCTCTGGCGACCGTGTGTTCCTAGCTCTGTTGAACAGCCTTCTCAGCCTATGACGGTGTCTTTCCAATTCTGGACACCACCACGATTGCCTAATACCCTGCCTAGGTATGGTGAGGGGGCAAGACTGTTCGTAGCTAGATAAAAGGATGGATGTCATGTTGTTTACAAGTTCGTCTAATTTGGTTACAGGTATTTCAGCCGGTAAAGCAGGTAATTTTCCTAACTCTGCTTTGACAAGCCTCAAAAACTTAGACTGATCTGTGTTTCGAGGGGACCTTCTTGGCTGTGGTTTAGGTAGATTAAGGTTAATGGTGTACCGGATCCATCTGTGGTCTGAGCATGATATCTCGTTGGAGACCTGCCATTCCTGGATGGAGTTAGCGATGCCTATGGTTGCTATTGTTAGGTCTATTATTGTTTGTGATCTTGCGTTAATGAAGGTGGGCTCTGAGCCTTTGTTAAGTAAAACAAGATTATACTTAAGAATAAAGTCAAGCATTTCCTCACCTCGGTTGTTGGTTTTGACATTACCCCAGAGCGTGTGATGCGCGTTGGAGTCTGTCGCGATGATTAACTCCAGTTTCTCCTTTTCACAGTACTCCACCAGTGAGACGAGCTCAGGCAGAGGCACGTCTTCGTCGCCTGGCAGATATGCCGAGGCTAGTACGATGTCCGGGAGTTGCTGGTCTGTTCTTGAAAGCCTTGTTGCTGTAAGGTCTCTTGAACAAAATTCGTTAGTTAGTAAGTTAGGTACATGTTTCGGAACAAATATGCAAGTTCTTGGGTTACTTACGGAGGTGTCAAGCAGCAACTTACCCCCGATATTTGCAAGACCACATATTCTGCCGGCCCTAATCCACGGCTCTTGAATAAGGGCGATGGTCTTTTGCTGTTGGTTTTCCAGCACTCTGCGCAGAGTGGCCGACGCAGTTTGGCTGTGCTGGAGATTGGTCTGTAGGATCCTACATGTCCCGTAAGGGAGAAGAGCAGAGGCTGCTGTCATTCTCCTCCCTCTCCTCCCCCGTTGGAAAGCAGTCCTCGTCCGATGTTAACCCGGGCGAGGCAGGATCCTGTGTTGGATCTGTGGTTCCCTCCACCTCCGTTATCGCCATGGTAGTCGCCTTCTCTACAAGATCCTCCACGCCCTCCATCGCAGGAGGCGACGAGGAACGCGTAGGCAGTGGTGTGTCTACCATCAGTCCTGGCGCGACGGGGGCCGACGAAGTTGATGGCGCTCTGTCACCCCCACTGGGAACACTTTCTTTCAGGAAGCGGATGTAGATGCTCCCCATGAGGTAGTAGACGCGCCTTTGCTGATCTTTAATGATCTTTACTATGGGCTCCGGCACACGGAAGAAGAGACAAGTGCCCGGGGGTTCCTGTCTGACCCTCCCGTGTGTCAGGGTCCATGTGTTAATCTTTAGGTTGGCGTTCTGCCTTGACAGGAGCTTTACCAGTGCTGGAGTGTCCTCTGTGTTCTCCGGCACGTACAGCATGCACAGCGTCTTTTTGGGTATCTACGCCTGAGGCCTAACGGTTAATTTAGTCCCCGGTATCGGGGACGTCATGATATCTGTGATCCTCTTCAGCCAGGCCAGCGTGAAGTTGTCCTCGCACCAGGTCTTGAGTACGCCCTCTGCGAAGTGGGCTTTACCTCGAAAGTGGATCGCGGTGTTCAGTGATGGGTTAGTTGGGTCAGGGTCCGCCATGAGCAGTGCCCGCAGTTGGTTTTCGATGTTGAGTCGGATACTCTCTGCCTGCTCTTGCGTCATATCCTGGAAAGGCTCGGTCATGACGGCGACGCACAGCTCGTTGCTCTTGTACGCCGCGGCAGCCTCGGCGTAGGTTACCAAGGACCCTTCCACCATGGGGAACGAGCAGTCTTGCTCTTCTTGCCTACCACCGTTGGTGTGACGGAATCCTCGGGTCGCGAACGCTTCTCCGCCCGGGCAAGAGTTCCTCCTCCGGTTTTCGCCAGTTTTTTCCCGCCCCTCGACTTTCTGCCACGTTTGCGCTTGACGGCCGTGGCACCCGCCCCTGTTGTCGTCCCGGTTGATTCGGAGACAACTGCAGGGCAGTGACCGGAGCCCGCTGGTTGCCCGCGTGCCCCGGTGTCCGCCACGACGTCTTGTCGCCCGGCTTCGACGAGTGTTGATAGACGCTTCTTAGAAGACGTCTTACGGGTGATCGTGTGCCATGTTGTGTTAGGTGTTTGTGTGCCTGTCACTGGGGCCTCGGTCAGACTTGTCAGGTCTCTCTCAGAAGCCGCAGCCGTTGATGCAGCCCGGGTTGTGGGCGCATCTTCGTCAGCAGGCCTCTTTGAGTCGCCATGATCAAGAACTGCCCTTAGTCCTGTGTTCAGGGCAGTGTTGGAAAGCGCTTCCTTGGATGCAGACGGGGTCGGCGTTGCCTGGGACGCGGCCTGGTTTGGCGCGCTCCTGGCGGTTGCCATCCTCATCGCATCCTTGAACGCAGCTGAGCGTTTTTTCTTGTTGATTTTGTCAGAGGACGCAGCCTTCGGCGGTTGTCGCTTGGGCGCATCCTGAGACTCAGTTGTTATAATAGGCGCATCAGATGACGCGGCCCTAGTGGTGTTGGTGTTAGTTGGCGCATCCGAAGACGCAGCCAGTGTGTTGATGTTGGTAGGCGCATCCGAGGACGCAACCCGAGTGTTATTTTTAAAAAGAAATTTTGTCTCATTATCCATTTGTTGATAACGGATATACGGAGCCCTCAAGTCGGGGACGTCACTCGCTCAACGAGTGACGTCAGAGCTACTCTTTCGGTATAGGACCAGCTTGATGGAAATATGACGAGCCCGCACGCAGCGGAGGGCCACGGAACTGCTAACGACACGAGACTATGTCGCAGCTCATCCCGCCACCCCACGCCACGCCGGCTGCCAACCCCCATCAAACCGATCCTCGCATGACAACCCGCTTATGGGATGCCTCAGCCGATTGATCGTGGGTAGCTACCCCACGACCACCCGTGTGAGAGGAAATCCAGACCAAAGTGATGTGTTGTGTGCAGACCTGCTCCACTCAATCACCAGGATTCCTTCATCCCTCCGTACGGGTCCCCGCGCACGGCACAAACACGCGGGAGGTCATTGCTATCCAACATCTGGTCTTGTTTGATGGTGGACACCCAGGGGCATGACCTCGCCACCCCTGCGTTTGTTCGTCTGGCAGTTTCAGTTACGTCTATTTCTTAGGGAATTAGACCAATAACAGGGCGGCAACCACGTGAAGGAAAACCACCAGGCTTGCCTTGAGGATCTACACGACTGTAGCGCTCTCCCTCAAAACCACGCCACCTTACCGCCTCTGAGGGAGGAGGCAAGGTAGGCCTGCATCTATACTACCAAGCAAAGCATTTGGCCAAGCGAGTTGTTTTGCAACCATTAAAGCACCAATGCAGACCAGCCCCAAAAAAATTCGTAGAAACTAAGATGGAGAATCTTTACCAGATTATGCAGAATATATACGATCTTAGCCTAAAGGTTTCCGATCCAACATTTCAATCGCAATTTCTAGCACGCAATCAATCGGTAGATATTATACGATCAAATTTCATGGATACTCTGGACTCGTGTGTTATGGCTCGATTAGAAAATGATCCATCCGCAAAACCGAACTACGCCGCCTTACAATCCTTTGACGAACTGTATTGTTACGTAAAACATACAGCATCCACACTCACACAAAATAATTCTATTAAAAACACTACAGATGATTCTCATAAATATGATTTGTTGAACCGCAAGTTACCGCCCCTTAAGTTAGTTTCGTTTGATGGATCGTCATATAATTGGTCGCCATTTTACGAGAATTTTAGAAGTCTTATCCACGATAATCTGCATCTCTCAGACGCCGAAAAAGTTCAATATTTAATAGGTTCTTTGTCCGCCAAAGCATTAACCGTTTGTTCAGGTATTACACCTACCGCCAATAATTATCTTATAATTTGGAATTCTCTATTAGAAAAATACCAAGATACTCGAGTACAAGCTTCCATTTACGTACAACAAATAATTAACTATAAACCAAATCAATCTATCGATACATTCCTCGAACAATTTTACTCTGCAGAAGCCGCTTTACGCCGTTTAAATATTGACGATCTCTCAGATTTTATTATTACTCACGTCGCACTTACTAAACTCGATAAGGAGGTAGTGAACTTGTTCGAGCAATCGCATATACATATTCAAATACCCACATTCGATCGTCTTTCTAAATTTCTTAAAGAACAAAGTAAAATACAAACGCTACGTAATCCTAGCTCAAATACAAAACCTTTTTTGACTCAACGCTCCTCAAATAATTATAATAATAATACATCAAATTCTAAAACTACTCGAGCTTTCGTCGCAAATACTCATTCACCCGCAATACAAGAACATTCATGTAAAATATGTAATGATCCTAACTCGCATCCTCTATACAAATGTTCATTTTTTGTTAATCAAGACCCGCGTACTAGATTTGAACTAGTAAATATACATCGTTTCTGTCGTAATTGCCTGGGATTTCATTATACTAAATTCTGTAAATCAATAAATACTTGTTCCACATGTCAACGCAAACATCATACCCTCTTACATGTAGAAAACTTGGAAGTCAAACCTAACGCACCGCAGCTGATCTATCAGTGTGTCAACACGCAGCCCGCGCCCCGCGCCGCTCCCCTCACTACCGCTCAGCCTGCCGCGATCGTGTCGAATGTTTCTTCGGTCGCCGCCGCCGCTGATAAGTTTACGCGCCAAAATTTAAATGATCTTGCGTTATCAATGACCGCTTCTACTTGTAATATCGATAGTAATAGTACTACAGTTTTATTACCTACTGCTTCTGTATACGTTTATAAAAATAAGAATCCAAATAAAGTTCGCGTGTTTCTAGATACAGGTTCAATGAGTAATTTTGTCACAAAGTCGTGTTGTGAACGCCTTAATTTAGTCATTACTCCCGATAACTCAACCATTCTTGGTATAGGCCAATCTAAAATATCTGCTATTGGATTTACGAAATTTAAAATATTTTCCCGCTTTGACACGCTGATCGTATATTATCCATGCTCGCGTAATAGAAAATATTACCGACGGCTTACCTAGTCTACCTATAGATACGTCAAAACTAATTCACTTACGCAACTTACCTATGGCTGATGATGCATTCCATTTACCGGCCGAGATCGATTGTCTAATTGGCAACGAGTTATTCCCGTTCCTATTAGGAAGTGGAAAGGTTACAATACCCGGTTCATCGGTCGTCGCTGTACAGACTACACTAGGTTACATTGCCATGGGTAGGGCAGATTGTGATAACCGCTTAGATACTCGCACTCCTATCTTCCAAAATAATAATACATATAATAATAAATCTTTTTCCTGCGCTACCGCTTCTAACTCACTTGAAACTCTCACTCAACGCTTTTGGGAATTAGAAAACGTCCCTGATAAAGTTCACAGGAGCCCTGATGATGAGGCCTGTGACCTTATCTTTAACGCTACGCAATCACGTGATGGTACTGGCAGATATACTGTACAGTTACCGTTTAAAACTCCATATTCTGAATTAGGAAATTCTTACGCTATTGCTCACCGACGTCTCATTAATTTAGAAAAGAAATTAGATTCGCATCCCGATATTTGTAAAAATTATAACGCCACTATTCAAGACTACATAGATCAAGGATATCTGTCCAAAGTTGATAATCCCTCCTTTGAAATTCCGCATTATTATATTCCGTATCACGCTGTTTATCGCCCCGATAAACAGTCGTCTAAAATACGCATAGTACTTGATGCTAGTTGTAAAACTTCATCAGGTAAATCTCTTAATGACATTTTATATATTGGTCCTAATTTACAAAGTAACATATTTGACTTACTCATAAATTTACGCATGTTCTCCGTCGCTGTTGCAGCTGACATCGAGAAGATGTATTTTCAATTAAAACTCGACTCTAAACATCACGCCTTTCAACGCATTTTATATAGGTTCGATAACGCTAGTAAACTAGAAACTTACGAATTCAATAGGGTTTCTTTTGGTGTTTCAAGTTCGCCATACTTGGCTATGAGGGTGATTCGCCAACTTGCTGCTGAAAGTAAAGATCAGTACCCACTAGCCGCATACGAGGCTGAAAATCATATGTATATGGACGATTATATATGTTCATTAGATGGCGTTGATAAAGCCGAAAAAACTCACCGCGAAATGGTCGCTATGTTTAAGTTCGGAGGTTTCAATCTTATAAAATGGGTCTCAAATAGTTCTTAATTAATGGATAAAATCCCCGCTTCGCATAAAAATCCACAAAATATTAATTTCGACACAGACGCTAATTCAAATGTGAAAATTGTAGGTATGCAGTGGAATCCTGTAGAAGACACCTTCCAATTTAAAATTAACGCTATTTCTCTCATATGCACGAAACGCACAATTCTCTCCGCAACCGCTCGTCTTTCCGACCCGTTAGGTCTTATCGCTCCCGTGACAGCATTTATGAAGTTACTCGTTCAAGAATGTTGGAAACATGAACTTGACTGGGATAGTCCAGTACCTACGCATATTGAAAATAAGTGGAATCAATTCCACAACGAACTCACTTATCTCGAACAAATTAAAATCCCGCGTCATGTAGGTATAACTTCGGATACTCACGTGACACTCCTCGGTTTCGCAGACGCTAGTGAGCGCTGCTATGGTGCAGCCGTATATTTAAGGGTTAGCGCTAATGATATAGATCACGGATCTGTTACTCTACTCACCTCGAAATCACGCGTCGCTTCACTCAATAAAATGCCGCTGGCTCGCTTGGAACTATGCGCTGCACTCTTATTAGCTAATCTTCTCACCGCTGTAAAAGATACTCTAAGCAAACGCTGTCAAATTGACAAAATTTACGCATTCTCTGACTCAACCGTTACTTTAACGTGGATACACTCACCCGCATATAAATTTCACACATTTGTCGCAAATCGGATAACTGAAATAAATTCTAAATTACCCGCTAAACATTGGTTTCATATTAATGGACAAGAGAACCCCGCTGATATTGTTTCTCGTCCTATAACGCCGAAATTACTTTCAAAGCTAGAATTTTGGTTTAACGCTCCTCATTGGTTCTCATCTCCCATATGTCAATGGCCTATTAAAACATTTGAAATAAATTCTAATAATTCGGAAATCATGGAAATGAAAACTACTACTCTATCCGCTAAGGTCATTCAACCTGAAACTACTCGTCCTATTCAAGAATTAATTGATCGCGTCTCTAGTTACTCAAAACTACTTCGCATCGTAGTATTTATTCTACGCTTTTCTAAACGTCTTAAATCTCATGGTTCTATAACAGTCTCAGATTTAGATACCGCTGAAATATATCTCATAAAATATGTCCAAAATTTACACTTTTCGGAAGATAATGGTCAACTTAAAATTAAATAAACCAATAAATAAAAAAGTCTTAAAGCTTAATCCATTTATCGACTCTTCTAATATCTTACGAGTAGGTGGAAGATTAACTCACTCTCAACTCGATTACGGCCAAAAGCATCCGATATTACTACCGCAAAAAGATCGCGTAACTAACCTTATAATTGGTTATTATCATATCGTTAATCTTCATACAGGTCCCGCTCTTTTATTATCTATGATAAGACAAACATTTTGGATAATTTCCGCTAGAAATTTAGTAAGACAAATAGTTCACAAATGTAATAAGTGTTTTAGACTCAATCCAAAAAATACTTACCCGCCAATGGGTGATCTGCCCGCTTTTCGAGTTTCAGACGTGAAACCATTTGTTCACACCGCTGTTGACTACGCTGGTCCTTTTTTCATAACTCATATTCGCAAACGTGGAATCAAAAGCCAAAAGGCTTATATCTGTTTATTTGTATGTTTAACGACTAAAGCATTACACTTGGAACTTGTTTCTGATCTTAGTTCTGATTTATTTCTCGCCGCTTTTAAGCGCTTTATATCTCGCAGAGGTCCTGTTTCGTTAATATATAGCGATGGAGGTACCAATTTTATTGGAGCAAAACGCAAACTCAATGAAATTTACTCTCTTATACAGTCCAAATCGCATATTAATTATATTAGTCAACAGTTATTGTCTGAGCATCGGGTACAATTTAAGCATAGTCCGCCTTATGGCCCGCATTTTAACGGACTCAGCGAAATAAGTGTTCGTTGTGTCAAAACTCATCTTTACAAAGTCATAGGATCTCAAATACTCACTTACGAAGAATTTAGTACTGTGCTTGTTCAAATCGAAAATTTGCTAAATAGCCGACCTCTATGTGTCTTGAATTCGGATCCTTCCGATATTACCGCATTAACGCCTAATCAATTTTTACCGACATCGCTGATAATCGCTTATCACGCTATCAATTACTCAATAAAATAACGCATTCATTTTGGTAACGCTGGAATAAAGAATATCTTACGTCTTTGCAAGAAAGAGAAAAATGGAACTCTCGCTCAAAACCTATCGAGTTAGGTACTATTGTCGTAATTAAAGACAATCACTCTCATCCTCTTAATTGGCCTCTAGGGATAGTAGATGTGGTTTATCCTGGAAAGGACAAAGTTATAAGAAAAGTTAAAGTAAAAACCGCGACTGGTTCATATATAAGGCCAGTAGTTCGGATTTGTCCGTTACCTTCGCAGTAAATTTAATATTACTCACTATTTTTTTAATATTACTACTCTTATTCTCTTTTAATATCTTAATTCTTAAATTGTTTAGAGGAAACCTCTAGTCCGGGGGAGTTGTCTGCGCCATATTAAAAATATAAATTAAATATTATAAATATTTACTCACGCACTCAAATTATTAAAATAGCAACACTTACATTCATTTCACATCATTCAATCAAATACACGAGGACCAATCCTTAACTCCCGCGCACCCCCCATTCCTACTTCCTATCCGCTGTCAGTTGTCAAAAAAGCGCAACTCCGGTAACGCGTGTGCGCTCCCGTTCCTCTCGCTCTCAAAGAAAACTCAAATATAAATGTTGTGTGTGACAAACAGACTCTGTGGGTGGCTTACCAGCATTCAACTATAGTGAAAACTCCACTGCTAAAACTATCGAAGGACATTATTATTCAAAGCTCCAATCCTGCACCCGTAAGTACCTACCTACTGCCTATTTTCCGCTGCGCCCACACAAATTATTCGATACACTGGGTTTTACTTAAATAGTTCACAGTTACAATCTTGCTCACAATATTACGAATCGATACTGATTCTACAACGTCTTAGCTCTAGGGCGGTCAGTACTCAACTCCTATATTCTGTGTCCCCACCACGCAGGTCGTTAGAGAAAGCGCGCCTACGCTTAGGGATATTTTACAATATTTTTGATTTTTGTAAAACTTATGCAGCAGAATTTGGATATGCTAAATTCGAGCTTATTATTTGAACAGTATGTAGTGAACCTATTTAAATCAAATGCAAATTTCTGACAGGCCTAAAAAAATTAAAATCGTCTGCGTATAATAAAAAACTAGAATTTAAAAAACATATGTTGATGTCATTTATAAAAATTATAAACAATAGTGGCCCTAAAATAGAACCCTGAGGCACTCCAGACGTAACACTTAAAGTCCGGGAACTAAAACCATTTACCACCACTCTCTGAGTCCTATTTGATATGTAAGAACCATATCCAAAGGTCGCCCGTATACCAAAAGCAATCTTGTTTAACAGCAGCTGATGGTCAACTTTGTCAAAGGCTTTCCAAAAATCTGTGTATATAGCATCAACTTGAACATGAGAAGTCCATATTGTTAAATAAATAGTCCACAAAGGTACCAGTTTGGTTGTAGTTGACCTGTTTTTAACGAATCCGTGTTGTTGTTGGATGATGTTATTGGAAAATCCGCAGATTTTTCCAAAAATGCTTCGCATTGTGCCGAATACGGATGGTATTCGGCACAATGTGAAGCATTTTTTTTTCAACAGAATTCATATATTTCTTGTAGCAAATTTTGCATTCATCTTGGCATCTAGAACGGTACAGTGAGAATTGCTCGTAGTCTGAGACATTGTGATACATTTTCCATCTAACCCAAGCCCTAGTCTTACTTTTATAAATGTGTATAAGAGACTTTGAGAAAATTTAAAAGATCTGCAGTAAGTCAAGGTACGTGTTTTTTTAACAATACCAAATATAATATCATAGAACGTATCAAGAGATATGTCAACAGATTGGCAATTCAAGGCGTCATTCCAATTTATTTTCTTCAAGTCGTCATTAATTTTGTCGTAATTTGCCTTAAAACCATTATATTTTTTATTGTTTTGCGTGCCATTGAACTCTGGGCCAAACTTAGCGACATGAATATACAGAATGGTGGTTGTGGAAACTGTGCAATCATCGTTACTTATGACTAAGTCTAATATTGTTCCGTTCAGATTTTTTATACTGTCATATTGATGAGTATTTAGAATGGACATAAAAACGCTCAGTTGACCAAATACGGGCGAATTACCTCTACAGATACGAGCAGATTGTAACCCATCGTCCCAATCGACCCCTGGCAAATTTAAATCTCCCAACAAATAGTATTTTTCAACGATTTGTGCCTGCAATAAGTCAAAATATTCGGCATAAACACGTTCTAGGTGGTATATACTGCCGCAATGACTTGGAACTTACCTCTCGCTGAACTTGGTAACTGAACTAGAATCTGTTCTATGTGCCCATTCATAGATGAAAGTAGATTTACCCCGACTGAATGCAAACCCTTCAAAATCGCAACGAGAACACCACCTCCATCCTTCTTTTTAGTGGCCACGCGATCACGGTCACATCGATACGCTCATCAATTAACTCGTTATTGAATATCTTGGGTGTCAACCAGGTCTCAGCCAGAACTATTATGTCGTAACAGTTGGTTAAAATATTCGTGTAAAGAATATGCAATTTAGTGCGGATTCCCCTGCAGTTTTGATAATATATGACTAATTTATCAGTCATTGTTGTGTAGAACATTACAAGAAATAGGAGCCACCCAAGCATTAACCGTTTTAAACGTAATCCCGAGATTGATGCCCAGTAAAGCAACAAAATGGAACGAACAAAGTACAAGAAACAAGCAAATCTCGAGAAAATAGATCAACCATAACATTAAAAATAAACAATATACCAGCCAGCACACACAGTCTTTGACTAAAATAAGTACCATAAAAATTAAAAATATGTTGCCGCCTAGCAAAAAACTCACACCAAATGTTTGCATAAAATTGCTTCCAAAGTTAGATAGCACTTTCACGCAGGTGAAACAGTATTTTCGAACAATAAAGTCTGCTTTGCAATTATAATAGGACCGGAAATACAATTAGACATACGTACACTGGAAACTAATGAAAAGGATACTCGACAATTCCAAAAGCCGTGCAGATCTAGAAGCACCGAGCAAGCCATTAAGCGACGGGTGCAGCATCTAGTGTCAATCGGCGTTGAGAATCCAGGCTTTTTTTTCGCGATATCTTGCGAGGTTCGGATAGCGAAAGCTCTTGTCCCTTCTTTTTCGCGAATAAGAATGGTTCCGTGCTTAATCCACACTTACGAAATTAGTGCTTGTTCTTCAAGGTAAGGTGCTCATGCATATAATATATTGGTAGCGAAGATCCTGATATGCCAAGTTGGTCAGTGGCAAGTCCCTTACCTAATCGATGGACACTAAGGAAATTGTTACGAAATATACGTGATGCCAATTTCACAACTATGTTTTAAGGCCTGTTGCGTTTTTGGAAGATAAAAGATTTGAGCATGTGGGACGCGGTGAATTGAAATGATTTCACCCTACTGAACATTACATTTTAATGTGGACCCGATATTATTCATCAATGACGGAACATTTTCACTAAGCCTTTCTGCGCCTTTCTTTAAATAGGTGCGCCACTGGTTTAGCTAGCAGAGTTCCACCGTACATTATAGGTTCGTTTGTGACTTTAACTGGGCCTATAATACTCGTTTGCGATGTGTTTATAATAACCTGGTTTTCTTCACTGGTTTTATGCTGTGCTTCTGGTTTGGCACAGAACAATTCCCTGTATATGAAGTTCTTTAATGGCTTTTTCCAGACTCCCTTCTTGTTCGAGGAGCTTTGCTATAGTGTTAGCCCTGTGGTTTTTATAATCAACTTTGATATATTTGCTCGTTAGTTTATAAAGAGCACTAAGTTCGTTTTTTTGGGTGCGGAATTTATTTTTGGTTTTTTGAAGCACTTGTCTTCTCTTCATAAGTGATTGAGTCTTTTCTGATAAAACTTTATGCTTCGTAGGTAATTGGTTGGTTGATTTTATTGTTTCCAAGTTTTGTATTATAGCATGTATCAGAGAATCGCAACAACTCTGAACAGAATCTGTTTCGGTGTAGTGCAACAGTTGGTTTTTTAGATTATTTTTGTATTCCTCTATGTCTAGGTCGTTCTTTAGAGTACTTTTTTGTTTGTTTGTATATGCCACTCTACTCTTTTGTGTATTTGAAAGTGTTGTGCTTCTGACTAATCTACATTAGGTCTGATGAAACATTTTAATTTAATATTTTTATATTTTGAAACATTTTTGGTTGGTTAGTTGTTATGTAATCTATTTCATTTTTATACTGTCCATTTGGAGATCGCCACGTCCATCGACGACTAGATTTTGTGTTAACGTAAGTGTTGATTATTTATTATTTTATTTTCAAAAGCAAAGTTTATCAGTCTCTGTCCTCTTTCGTTTCTTTGTCCACAACGTCTCTGTCCTCTTTGTTATTAGATATTCGTCTTTTAGGGGTTGTCCAATCTTGGCATTGAAGTCTCCCAGTATAATTAAGTTTTTGTGAGAGAATAGCTTTATCTATCGAATTATTTGTAGAATTATGTGTTTATTTGTAGAATTCATTAATCTCCTCCTCATCCGCTGACTCCGTAGGCACGTGAACTTATATAAGGCTTATGATAAGTCCTTGAATATTGAGGTTCAGTAATGCAACTCTTTCTGTGGCTCCAGTACAGGTTTCTATGTTTTATTTTAGAGATATATTTATCAGAAAGCCGACGCCGTGTTTTCCTGGGGTCTGTCCCAAATGGCAAAGGATGAAATCCTCGTACTCTTCTATTTTACTGCCAAGTCGTCTGACATCTGCTATCAGAGATCAGAATAATGTCGTATTTCACCCCATTTAAGGCTTCCTGCAGTTCAATCAATCGTTCGTATGAGGATAGAGTTCTGAAAATATTTGTTGCCACGTAGAGCTTTTTCCTAAGACTATTGTTTTGTTGGGTTTTCGAAGTTATATACCTTGAAGGGTGGTGGTTATAATCTTCCACGGTGACCAACTGGGTTGGAAGATGTTTTGTGTTGTCTCTTTCTTTACTAGCTTTTACTGTTTTTTTGAGAGGGGGTCTTCATTGTAAATTGGCGTGCTTTTTGTTATATGTATGAGGATAGAGTTCTGAAATTACGAGTATATGTTGCCACGTAGAGCTTTTTCCTCAGACTATTGTTTTGTTGGGTATTCGAAGTTATATATCTTGAAGGGTGGTGGTTATAATCTTCCACGGTGACCAACCGGGTTGGAAGTGTTTTGTGTTGTCTCTTTCTTTACTAGCTTTTACTGTTTTTTTGAGAGGGGGTCTTCATTGTAAATTGGCGTGCTTTTTGTTATATGTTTGTAGGGGTTTTAGTTACTAAATAATTTAAAAGACCTGGCTTCACTATTCTTTCAGATCGATTGGAAAACAGTGAGGGCGGAGAGCTTAAAAGGTTTGTTTTATTTTTCTTGTTAGCTTGACTTCTAGGAGTTAAATGCGTTTTGACTGACCTGCTTTTCTTGAGGGGAAGCGGAACGGGGTATTTTTCTTTTTTTCTGGTGTGGGCTCGTGTTCTGAATGTTTTAATATTACCAATTTATCACATTTTATTATTACTTTATTTCCTATCTCTCTTTCTGTTTATAATAGTTCTTGTAGCTTCTCTTCTCTTTTCCAAAACATGTTGCGGGTAATCTTCTTTTATATAGTAGTTGGTATCCCTCAGTAACATTTTTTGCCTGAAGATCTCGATTTTTTTCCCCAGAGTTGTGAGCGTTAATGTAATCAGACAAGGATTAACAGATTTTTTCCCTTTTCTTCTTAGCTCTTGGATGTCGCTATATGCTAACTGTATTGATAGACATTTAATTATGAAATAATTAACGACATTTTTTTCGGGTTACTCCTTTAGACGTAAAGTGAGGATGTATTTTGTTTCCCTCGTCTATCCCATGGTGTAAAATATTACGGATCTGTTCAAACCATTTTTCGATTCAGAGATCCATTTGCGAAACATTAAGCTTTAAATTGCAAATTTTTGTTAGAGTCGAGTGTCTCCCCCTCTCGCCAGCGAAATGGTTGCTTTCGGCTATGTGAAAAAAATCACTGCAATAGTTTATGTAACGAAATTAAAAGGAAAACTATCACAGCTAAGTAGGCTTTACAAGTTTACGAGTAATAGTCGACCAACTAATAAAATGTACATGGAACAGTAAAAATTTTGTACAAATTCCATTGAAAATTTTTTGCAAACAGCTTTGTGTATTTTCGGTCTGGTGAGCCTGCTCGTATGTCAGATGTTAAATTTTTAGTAGTTGCTTTTAAGAGCTCATATTTTTAGTGACGTCATTTACTGTAGACTTTAGATCATTATTCTCAATGGACAACTGGTTTATCTCTTCATGTGCTGCTGATAGCTCAAGATAAAGTTTCTACATTTTAAATCTTGAATTTTGTTTTGATTCATCGACGGGTATGTTTGGCAGACTACTTGTGCTGCCATCTATCATCGAGTTATTTGTACTACATTATTCGATTGTAGTCTCTGATAGTGACTTGGTTCGATTTCTACGTAGCGTGATGTTCCCGAAAAAATTAATTGTCCTAAATAATAATGTTCAGAAAACAAACTGGAAAAAGTCGTGTCGTTGACGTGATTTGAACTCACGATGACATGTTTACACAGCCTGCAGTACGACCGCTACAACAAGAAAACCTTGTAGATTGAATTTGTTGGCCAGTTGTTACTTTGGTTTGAGATAAGTAGTTAATGTGTGAAGCGGGTTCAAAGGTCATTTCTTTGTTCTTATCGACTTACACGTTGACCGTTAAAGTTCAAATTCGCCGTAATTTTCTTTATATGTTCACACACTATTTTTATTGGTTTTCGGTGTTGAATATTAACATTCAAATAGCTGATGTATTAACATATGTACTGGAGATGAGTATTTTAAACTGTAGTCCAGTTTTCACATATTACACCGTCTATTTACACCCGTCTACTTACGTCTATTAGTAAATTGATTGTTTCTTCACTATTTTCCCCAATTATCACTGCATAACAATGTCACGAAGAATTGCCAAACTTAAGTGGCAGTGGGCAGGGCACATTGCTCGCAAAACGGATGGCCGTTGGAGCAGAAAGGTTCTGGAGTGGCGACCGCGAACCGCAAGACGTTGCTTTGGAAGGCCTTCCACCAGATTGACCGATGACCTGGTGAAGGTTGCGGGGATCCACTGGATGCGGGACACACGGGAATGGTCAATGTGGTGATGCTTTGGGGAGGCCTATGTCCAGCAGTGAACATCTTTCGGCTGATATGATGATGATGAACAATGTCACACGTTTTTTGTTGTTTACTTTCACTAATTGAGTAGTTTTTAACACGTATTACTGATTATGACCATTAGAAAAAAATACGGAACTTATGATTCCACCGGCAACAGCGCCATCTACCCTCCAAAGTAAGTCCGCACTATTATGCAACTACGGAACCCTATTACTGCGCGTGGCCCGACACGCACATGGCCGGTTTTTTTATGGTTGTCGTCAAAAACTGATTGTCATTATTGTAAACTACCGTTAACTTTGTCTTAGATATTCCTATCAAAGCTAAAAATGTCAAAACTTTACCTTAAATTACAGCACCCAACGCAACAAAAAATTTCCGCGTCGGGCCCAAGGGTTACATATTGTACAAAACTTACCAGAAGGATGCTGAGAATATCTACAACATGCCTCTGAGACCTAGTGATGTATTCGTCGCCAGTTATCAACGATCAGGTACGAACAAAATCACGAACATTATACTTATTATTTTACTGACTTATTTTCCTTGCTCGGATCCCAGGATATAATATGTAGGTGAATAGACTACTCAATTATCATTAGCCTTTTAATTTATTTTATTTATCAATTTATTTCAGGCATCAAGGCCCATATCAATATATACAATACTATATTTACATTAAAAACTTAAAAATACTATAAATATATATAACATAATTATCTAAAACTAATGCACACGAAGTGTCGGCGGGGTAACACGCAATAAACGCAGGGGCCATGCTAGCGCAGTACCGCACTGGTTCCGACAAGGAGGCTTCTTCTTCTTCTTCTTCTCCACCATGACGAAACCATCCTTGACACAAGTGTCCTTCTTTGGACCCTGCGTTTTCAAAGCCGAGTTTGTATTCGCCCGGCTCCGTTTACCCCCTTTTGTTTTTTGCCGTAATCGACCACGCATGTCCAGTGCGGTTGGTTGATGTCACAATTTTGGTTCTAAGACACGCCGGTTTCCTCACGATGTTTTCCTTCACCGTTTTGAAAGCAGTGGTGATGAAATAATTTACACAAATTAAAGCGCCTGCCTTGGTTCAAATCGGATTCAAACAGGTCGTGACCCACAATTTATAAGCCGTGGCCGATACCATTGGGCCATCACTGCTCTACTAGTCAATACTGCACTGATTGTGGTGTGTTCTCATATGTTTCAGGAACCACATGGACCCAGGAACTTGTGTGGCTCCTGGCAAACGATCTGGATTACAACGCAGCAGCAATCCCACTTACCGAGAGATATCCTTTTCTGGAGTAAGAGACATCTTCTCGCTTTAACTTCCAGATTTGTACTTTACAACTAATGCAAATCTTCATCATCTTCATCAAAATTTGCATAGCACATATACTATCCACCTAATAATTTGGTTACAGTGTATTCATGTATTTCGATGACGAAGAACAAATCTCATTCTTAAATAATACTACTGCCAAAAAAGACAATGTTGATGTCAACAAATTTTTGGAAACCATGAAGCTATGGGCTACTCCGGCCACTCAGTTGTTGGCTTCTGCTCCGTCGCCTCGCTTCGTGAAGACCCACCTGCCGATGACCCTACTGCCTCCAAAGATCTTGGAGACAGCAAAAGTGGTGTACGTAGCACGAGACCCCAGGGATGTAGTGGTGTCGTGCTATCACCATGCTAGACTTTTCACAGTTACTGGTTATAGCGGAACGTTCAAAGAATTCTGGAACCTTTTTCATAAGAGCCTTTGTAAGTACTTCTTTGATAATAGGTTTCCCTAGTATCTTTAAACATAGAACTGGAAGGGTTGTGAAGATGGACTTTGAATCTTACACTATAAAGTCAATAAATAATATCTCATGTTTTCAGTTTTGCTAACGCCTTATTTCGAGCATATCAAGGAAGCTTGGGAGAAGAGACATGAAGGAAACATGCTGTTTTTGTTTTATGAAGAACTGTCAAAGGTAATTTCTTTCAAAAGTACTTATAATACAGTACAATTAGGCATGGATATAATTAATCTTATCACTTTCACAAAATATGCCGCTACCCAACCAACCCAATTATACTTATTTATTTATTATCACCAATTATAACATCTTTACAGATTAATCCAATATGATGCTAGAAGTCACAAACAAACAAATTACTCACTTAATTGCCATTCTTGTTGACATTCGCGTCATAGGTCGATATTTACCAAGGCCACATCAGTGCAGTATAACCAACACATTGCATTTTTAATTACATTATCTATATCGATAGATACCCGATTACTTAATTCGAAAAAAATAAGAAGTGTAATTTTTTTTTAATTTAAAATATATTTCATGATCATCTGCCTGCCCTTATCACATGCTACCTTGGGTCGGCGCAACTCGTTTTCTTCTTCCATACCGTCCATATAATTATATTGTTTATAAATCAAATCAATTTGAAATTTTGTACTTATTTAACTATACATACTCATTGAGGCGGGCGGGCGTATTTATAATATTATAGTATATAAATATCAAATTACTTATTTTCTTTTGTCGATATTCATCTATTAAGTCAATATCTGACCCAATTAAATCACTCATGGAGTAGCGAAAAACTTTCGGGCATGAAATAGTGAAAACATTCAAAAATTTTCGAATTCCGAAAGATAAAGAAACAAGGAGCGTGCGTGAGAGGACCCAGGAACGAATCATACCATTCCCCATGGCTCTAACTCATGGGCGTATCGGCTTCGTTCGCAATATTTGACGTCCTTCATACAGATTTCATTTTCCAGCTTATATATGCTGAAAAGAGAAGCTAGTGTATCGTTTGGTCGGAACCTGTTGGTGAGAACAGCATTACCTATAAAATGTCAAAATGACCTTTTGCTGTACTCGTCGCCACGAGTACTCCGCCGAGTACCGAAAAAGCCCTAGCCAGTCCAAGTCATCCACGTCCCCGTCGATCTCCTTGGGAGCTGCGGCAACCACTCCGCCGCGCGTCCGCCACCCTGAGTTGCAGTTGAGCTAACGGATGCAGGGCAAAAAACGGACACGAATTGCTTATTGGAACGTACGCACGCTTGGCGATGACAGCCGACTAGCCCAAGCAGAAGCAGTAATGCTTATGGCACAGTGGGCTAATCACTAGCTTGCCCGACAACCATAGATTCCTGAAACTGAAGCAGTAATAAGAAACCGACCGATTTTTTACCGACGAAATTTGGCTTGAAATTACGGACACGAATTGTATTTTGGAATGTATGAACCATGAGCGAGGACAGTCGACTGGCCCAGACAGAAGCAGTAATGCTCAGCTACAAGCTGCAGATTCTGGGTCTAAGCGACGTGAGAAGAAACGGTTTTGGTGAGCTGAGAACGTCCGGAGGCTTGACTTTTCTGTATTCGGGTAAAGAAAGTGAGGAGGATGTGCGCGAGTATGGCGTGGGGCTCCTTATTCCTAATACAGGTAAGAAAAGCCTGATGGGCTGGAAACCGGTCTCAGACCGGATCATGTGCGCCCGTTTTAACTCAAGAGCACGGAAAATCGCCACTGTACTGTGCTACGCCCCAACCAAGTCATCACCTGAGGATACCAAAGACGACTTCTACAATGCCCTCATCACCACTCTTAGGAGCATAAAGAAGCAAGACATCGTCATCGTCATGGGGGACCTGAATGCAAAGGTTGGGAGTGTTAACACTAAGCGATTTATCATTTATCGAGTTTTGTCAGAACCACGACCTTACCATCGGAGGAACATTATTCATTCATGACGACCACCATAAGTACACGTGGAATTCACCCGATGGGGTTACAAAGAACCAAATTGACCACCTTGCCATTAGTTCCAAATGGTGGTCTTCACTTCTCGATATTCGCAACCGCAGGGGCGCCGATATTGATACCGACCACCATCTGATAGTTGCTGAAGTCCGGCTCAAGGTTGCAGTAGCCTGTGCGGCTGGAGGATCTGGCAACATTGGAAGAAGGTTCGAGGTGAGCAAATTTTTTAATATAGACACCCGTAAGGCAATTCGGCTTGAGCAACGCAATCGGGTTCTCTGGACTGTAGGATGCTACGGACTCAGTGGATGAGGGGTGAAGCCGCATTAGAAAGGCCTATACAGGGACCAGCGCCGTGGTTCTTGGGCATAAATCCACAAATACGCGCAAGGACTAGATGTCACTTCACACGTGGAGCCTCATTGAGGATAGAAGGAAATTACACCTCAAACTGCTAGAGACGCGTGATGATGCCGAACGAGCCGACCTCAATGCTCAATACCGCCAGAAGTGCAAGGCAATTTATCGCAGTACGCGTGCAGATAGAAGACGTTGGACTGATGATATTGCTTTTCGTGCTCAACACGCTGCGAACACCGGCAACTTGAAAGAGTCACGAAGACTGACGAAGGTCGAAGGTTTAAACTCAAAACTTCGGGTCCAATGTCAAATCCGTGCTGCTCTACGGGTGCGAAACGTGGAAGGTATCAAAGGACATCCCACGCCAAATCCAGGTCTTCGTCAACTGATGTCTTCGTCGCATCCTCGGAATTTACTGGCCCGAGATCATCTCTATTGTTGGAGAGATGCCACGAGACCCCGACCGACCGCCAGATCAAACGGCGTAAATGGTGTTGGATTGGTCAAATGACGCGGAGCGAGATGAAGCGCGAAGCTCAAGACCGGTCTCGATGTAGGCTACTGTGGAAGCCCTCTGCCCTAGCTAGAGGCCATAGGATCTTAAATTCGTACAGTGACACTGCTGGAGATGAACATTGTAAAGCAGTATCTGTCGAAGTGAACAATGTGAAGATAGTAGCCTTGTATATATCATGCAAATGCCCTAACAGTGTCGCAGTAGGTTTCTTACGTATTCTTTATCGCCTAGCAGCGAGATTTCAACGAAGACTATCCCTGTAACGGCAATACTGCAGTATTCAAATTATTACTAGGCTAACTAGCCTAATTAATAAAAAATAGCGAAATATATATAAATTTGATAACTATCAATCTTTATTACAAACGCTTGCCTCCACACGCAGTGGTACTCAAATACTTAGATAATATGTTTTCTAACTTCACAAATGAAGTTGAATTTTATAACTCTTTATTCAGTTACCATCGTCCTGTCTGGGCCCGTTTTTAACAATGAGCCGCTGAAACCGTTTCAATGTTCATGTAACAACAAAGCCCTCTTCTTAGTCCGCATTATTGTGTAACTGCGGAAATCTATTAGTGCGCGTGACCCGACACGCACTTGGCCGGTTTTTTTTTTCTCCGCTGCTATCCCGCTCATACAACAGCTGCTCTAAGGCAGTGCAGAGGCTCTAAGTAGCTGTTAGAAGAGTTAGAACTGTTAAAAGATATTATTTATGAATCTAATATTACAAAACCACTTTTTACTTTGTAATATGAGTTATTATTAATTATAAAACTTGCATTCAGTTTCTGGGCATCCTAGACCTCTTTTCATTGCATATCTTCAGGCGTGAATGAGGTCATCTTCTTTTCATGTGAGGGTGTGGACCTCACAAGACTCTAACTTCGCTATTTCAGACTACACCCTTATCCTTAATGATACTAATATTATAAACTAGCTTTTACCCGCGACTTCGCCCGCAGTGAAGCCAAGAAAAAAAAGAAAAAAAAAAAAAAGTATCCTGTTACTTCTAATACCTCCAAGAATATATGTACAAAGTTTCATGATGATCGGTTCAGTAGTTTTTGCGTGAAAGCGTAACAAACAAACACATTTATAATATTAGTATGATGTGAATGTAAGTTTGTTTGTTACGCTTTGAAACTTTGTACATATATTCTTGGAGGTATTAGAAGTAACATAGGATACCTGGCCTTATACAGATAGTTATCTATATATAAGGCCAGGTTTCCTCACAAATTTTCTTCACCGGTGCCTTGTATGTCCAAGATAAACTTAGAAAGTACATATGAATTTGAAAAATTCCCATTGGTAGGTACTTACCCGGATTGGAACTCATGACCTCAAGCACGAGAGGCGAGGTCTTAGCTACCATACACGACATATAATGTGATTGAGGTCAAGAGCAGACTCAAAAAAATATCTTTGTTAGCCTGTATAAAAACATCAGTAACATCTCAAACATTTTGTGCCTTGCAGGACTTACCAGTAGCCATTCGACGTGTCGCAGACTTCCTTGGCAAACAGTTGAATGAAGAACAAATGGCTGGGCTCTGTAATCATCTGAGCTTTGAAAACTTCAGGAACAACAAATCAGTCAACTACGAGGACATGAGAGAATACGGTCTGCTTGCAGAGAATGAAACATTTATGAGAAAAGGTTTGATTAAGAGGGTTGTTACTCTTTAACGCAAATTTCTAAGATTTTAGTCGCCTAATTTACCATCTTAGGCAATACTCCGAAATTGTTAAAATATATAAAAAATAGATTAATCTTTGATCTTTTACGTTACCGTATTGCATTTACAAAAAACAACTTGGTCTCTTTGTGGTGATCAATCTTTCAATCTAAGTCGTCATGGGTATATCCATAGTTTTTGAGGTCGTGAATTGCGAATACAGGTTGGAGTGTAGCCATAAGTGCGCTATGGCGCGAGGACTTAGAAAATGTTTTCGTTCGTATTCATATTCTTTATTGTCACAAAACAAATAGAAAACTTATGTACAAAGGCGAGCTTAACCCATAATTGGGTTCTCTGACAGCAAACCTCAGTGTTATAGAGAGATTTACAAAATTAGGACAGTTAACAAAACCGCACAACAAATACTTAAAAACATTTGAATATTTCAATTCTTACTAAACAGACTACACAAATATGTGTATAGCACACAATGCACAAACATAATACATACATATATCGTCGTTTCGTTGTATCGGGTTGACCTTGACTATATAAAAACCATTTAGGTTCTGAGACTCATGCTCTTACGACGCACCATTTCCGAATTTAGGGCCTCCGTATTATTTTTTTAAATGAAATGGTATATATTTCCGGCTCATCCTAGCCGAAAACTATAAAATGGTGAGAAAATAACAGCGAAAAACGAAAAAATAAAGAAATATTCTAAGTGAAAAAGATAAAAAATAGTAGTAATTGTTTGGAATATCCTTGCAGGGCGGTATTTTAAAGGGTGGTAAAATATTGGTAATTTTTTGCCTAGGACGCACCGTTTTAGACTTATTTGAGATTTTTTAACAAAGATAAGTTAGATGAAATTTTGGTCATGGGTGTCATTTGTGACTCGGCTAAGAAGTTAAGGCGTAGTTTATATTATGTTATATCATTTTTTATTGTTTTTTTTAACGACTGCTATTAACTACGACTGCTACAAGCATTTGTCTACTATTAATATGAGTATTTAATTATGACTGCTACGAGCATTTCGATTCGACTGCAACGAGGATAATTATGGCTGCGACTACTATGAGCGTTTGAGCGGTTTTACGTCGAATCAAATTTAGCAGTGTGACGCTTTAAACACTTTCCTTTTATTAGCTAAAGATTGTATTTCTTTTTTGGTCTAGGATCTTAAGTAACTAATATAGTTCTATTATATTGTCAGGTAAAGCTGGAGGTTGGCGCGACTATTTTGACGAAGAGATGACTCAACAAGCTGAGGGATGGATCAATGACAATCTGCGTGATACTGACCTGCGCTTTCCGCATACAGATTTGATTATATAAGATTAAAATAATAAATAAAGATGCTAGTTGAGGTAGCCTTGATTTTTATTTTCCTTTACTCACAATCATTAGTTCCGTTCGCCAATGAAAATAAGTCTTCATATAAATCATCTGACATAAAAGACGCAATAGAGATACTCTCTATTTGCTAAATGAGTAGTGAGCGCACATTTTTTTGTAAAAATCCACTTATCAAGTAGGTTTTACAAAAAACTTTTATAAGATAATCTCCACAACTCAAAATGACGAACTCCACACCAAACCATTTCTTCACAAGGTTAAGATACGACTGTATGAATTTAAAAATTTTGTAATAATCTTAATTATTGTTTTAATATCTTTACATTCTTTTACTATTTTACTCTAACATTCTAGAACCAAATCCTTGATTTGTATTATTTGATTGAAATCTGCACGATTTTTCACATTTGCAGTTTACACATTCAATATTTTGGGACGACACGACATTGGTCAAGTCTGCTATTTGTCAAATCGGCAATTCGTCAAATTTGATTATTGGTCAAAGATGAAGTTCGTCAAATAGTATTTTTGTCCAATTACGAAATTTAATTTTTGATATCTTCACATTTTTACAATAATTTTGTTTTGACATTCTAGAATGATAATTTTGATTTGTATTATTTTAATGACATGCGCACGACAACTATTTTTATTTTCTTAATATGACATTCTATTAAGTATTTTGTATTCTTTATTTATATTTGCATGCCATTTTCCGAGGTAAACATGACGTTCTATCATTTTGTATCCCAACATCTTTTCATGCTGACAATTTGTTATATAGTTACTCATGTTTGAGCAAATAAAAATGATTTGATTTGATATTTATGTTTCAGGTAGCTAACAGCAAGAAAATACAAGTACCATGCGATGGTTCATTATAATAGTCAATCTTCAGGAGCCATGCAAATTAATGTTATGCTATTGGTACTACTAGCCTTTACCTCCTTTCAAGTTCAGTATAATAAAGAAAATATTTGGAATAGAAAATGCAAAAAAACATAATAGGATGATGGTTCACCAGTATGCAAAGTATTCTATTAATGTTTTTAGTTTCTTATGTAGATACATGCTATAATATTCCCCCTTCTTCTTGTTTTTTTTTAAAGGTATGTACACCCCACGATGGGGCCGGGACAAGACAAAACAAGCGTTATTGCCATTGTCACAACTTAAATTGACCACCCTGCGAGGTTTGGATATGACAGTCATGCGTTTATGTGCTTGAAGCAACTTACAGCATGTAAGAATAGGTACCACGTGGTGGTACATTATGACAGGCATCACCGACCAAAAGGAGACACGCATAATTGTGGTTTGTTACTCTAACAAGTGTAGTAGTACTGTATGACAAGCATCCCTCGTTAGGAGAACCATGCATCATAACGGTCTTGTTATTATAACTACTTACCATGAACACCCTACGAGGTTTGGATTTGAAAGCAAAATGTGCCACGTGAGGGTACATTGCTGTAGTTATCTCCCGCGAGGAGAACCATGCATTATAATAGTGGCTTTGTATTGTTAAAATTTTCCTTGATCATCCTGCGAGGGTTGTATTTGATAGCAAAAAGTACCACTGAGGGTAAGTTATGATAGGATATGATCTCTCGCTAGAGAACCATGCATAATAGCAGTTTGCCATTTCTTCAACTTATCTTGATCACCCTGCGAAGGTTGTATTTGATATCAAAAAGTACCACGTGAGGGTACATTATGATAGGCATCTTCCACGAGGAGAACCATGCATGACAGCGGTTAGCCATTATTACAAATCTTGATCACACTGCGAGGATTGTCTTTGATAGTAAAAAGTACCATGTAAGGGAACATTATGATAGGCATCTCGTGTTTAAACACTTTATTATGCGTACAGCTAAAGAGTGGAATTCCCTGCCGGAGTCTGTGTTTCCCGACAGCTGCAATCTAGGAGTGAAGTCAAGAGTGAATAGGTTATTTCTAGGCAAGCGTGTCTCACCGTCGACCACATCATCGCTTACCAAGAGGTGAGATGTTGGTCAAGCGCGAGCCTATATATATAAAATAACATCAATAGCAATAACAAGCATCGGTTAGCCATTGTTACAATTCTTGATCACTCTGCGAGGGTTGTCTTTGATAGCAAAAAGTACCACGTGAGGCTCCTTGCCAGATGAAAGGTGGTGTTGTGCGAAAGAGATAGACGTATTTAATTAAAAAGAGAGGTAAAATTCAACAGGAACCGGAACCGCCTCTCTCAATAATAAAGCTATTAATAACGGTCAATTGGTTTAATTCCCTATTAATTAACTTGACACTTTACGATTTGATATGAAATGGGTCCAAAACCCCCAAACAATCAAAAAACTCTGAACCTGTAGGGAGGTTCCAAAATTAACGCAACAAACATACCAACTCGCTTCAAACTTTCTACTTAGGTAGGTATATTATATTATCTTCTTCATCTTATCTTATTTATCAATAAATGCAATAAATCAAATCAATTGTTTTTTTTTTATTTTATATCGTCAGGGAGGCCATCGATAACGATTAACACTCACCTATTAAACTGTTCTTAAATTTTAATAAGTAATAAAATGGGAGAGCTAAATGTTTTACCATTTCCTTACGAATTAGTGATGAAGAAAAAGAAGTAATCAAGAGCTTGTATAACGGTACGTAGCCCTTTTCATTTTATATTATACTAGCTCTTTACCCGCGGCTTCACTCCCGGGTTCCACCCCACAGGACCCGTTTTCGTAAAAAAAATTGCCTATGTTATTGAGAATATAATGCAGCTTTCTATTAGTAAAAGAATTTTCAAAATCGGTTTACCAGTTTTTGAGTTTTTCCATTACAAAAAAATATTTCCTCAAATCAAATCATTTTATTTGCTACATGAGTACCACATACACATAACAAATTGTCAGCATGAAGAGATGTTAGGATACAAATGGCATCTAAATGTTAATAAAGAATACAAATCATAATAATTAATAATATTTAGTAATATTACAAAATAAATGTCATGCAAATGTCAATAAAATAATACAAGTCAAAATTATGCTTCTAAAATGTCAGAGTAAAATAATTAAAAAAAATAAAGATATTAAAATAATAAATTAATTCAAAATAATCATTCTAGAATGTCAAAACAAAATTATTTAAAAATGTCATAATATTAAAATCATAGAAATATTAAATACATTATATCTTTGATTAAAATATTGAATGTGTAAAATGCAAATGTCGTGAAAAAATTGTGCAAATTTCAATCAAATAATACAAGTCAAGGATGTGATTCTAGAATGTCTGAGTAAAATAATAAAAAATGTAAAGATATTGAAACAGTAAGTCAAACAAAATAATCATTCTAGAATCATCATCACCATCATTTCAGCCGAAAGACGTTCACTGCTGGACACAGGCCTCCCCCAAGCATCGCCACACTGTTCCATCCTGTGCGTTTCGCAACCACCGGGGCAGCCTTGACCAGGTCGTCGCTACACCTAGACGGGCCGCCTCCCAACGCTGCGTCTGTAGGTACACGTACATCACTTTAGAACTTTTCGGCCCCAACGGCCATCCGTTCTGCGAGCAATGTGCCCTGCCGCCTGCTACTTAAGTTAAGCCATTCTTTGGGCTCTGTCGGTAACCTTGGTTCTCTTGCTCTTGGTAACTGCGAGCATAGGCCTCTCCAGCTTTAGAGCATAGCTCTCTCTAGCCTTTGGGTGACTTCAAGCCTTCTGATGAGGCCTATTGTGAGCGACCACGTCTCTGTCCCGTAAGTAATCACTGGCAACACACACTGGTCATAGAATTTCGTCTTGTGACACTGGGTGGAAAATCGGTACTAAAGGCCCTTCATAAGCTGTTTGATTCCATCACACTCGAAGGAAAAAGCCACAGGCATGGTGCGAGGGCATTCATGAAGGGTGGTTGTGTCTTCAAGAAGGGCGACAATGCCCGATTGAAGAATTATAGGCCCATCTCACTTCTTAGCCATGTCCACGTTGTTTTCAAGAGTCATCACAATTCGTCTCACGCTCAGGTTTGACGAGTTCCAGCCTCCTGAATAAGCCGATTTCCAAAAAGGCTTTAGCACCGTAGACCACATACATACGCTACGACAGGTTATACAGAAGACCGAAGAGTATAACCTACCTCTTTGTTTAGCGTTTGTGGACTACGAGAAAGTTGGATGTAGTGTAGTCTCTCCAACGGTACCAAGTCGACTACCAGTACATCGAGGTGCTGAAGTGTTTCTACAAAAACGCCATCATGTCAGTCCGACTTCTGAATCAGACTTCGGAACCTATCCTTCTGCAGCGAGATGTGAGACAGGGAGACGTCATATCTCCGAAACTGTTCTCTGCTGCACTGGAGGATTTCTTAAAGGTTCTGGACTGGAGAGGTCTAGGCATCAACGTCAATGGCGAGTACATCAATCACCTTCGGTTTGCCGACGATAAAGTGGTCATGGCTAGTAGTTGTTAATTGACACTATTCATCTATTCAAACAATATATTTATAATTTTTTAACATCTATTTAAAGCCCAATTCAATCCAGCCCAAAACAAAGATATAATCAAGTAAGAGTATTTTATAAAATAGATAGAACTAAAGAACAAGTGGAACAAGTGTTAATTAAGTGGAACTGAGACACGTCTCGTACGTGTCTCAGTTCCAAAACTGACAGTTATTATATAAACTGTGATGAAATTATAAAAACAAAAACTGAATGTAAAGTGATTGAACGGCATTAAATGTAAATTGAAGTGTACCTAGTGTGAAAAGAAGTAGAAAGGAAATGAAGAGACATACCTTGTTAAAACTGAATCAGGGTAAATAAATAAATATTACACTTAAAGATAAATAGTTTAAAGTTCGTTTTATGACGCGGCTCCAATCTCTTGACCCTCAAAGTCCAGTTGACCTTGACGCGTATATACTCCACGACGTCCTCAACCTTCGTGGAGTGGTGCAGTCTGGACACATACAGCAGCGTCGTCGGGATTGCTGGACGCAGCAGCATGTTGGGTCCTGCCAGCGCAGTACCGCACTGGTTCCGACAAGGAGGCTTCTTCTTCTTCTCCACCATGACGAAACCATCCTTGTCACAAGTGTCCTTCTTTGGACCCTGCGTTTTCAAAGCCGGGTTTGTAATCGCCCGGTCCCAGTTTGTATTCAACTGGTTCTGCTTATTAATAACAATTTTTTATACTTAATCAATTGATTCAGCAGTGTAACTTAGAAGACACCAGACGGCCTCTGGCAGTTCAACTTCCAGCTCTGCCTGCCGAAGTTTAACTTCTCGCGACCTTTACTTTGTCGTTTAATGAGTGCACAGTTTTTTTATGTAAAATTCCACTGATCAAGTAGTAGTATTTTTTTAGATAAAACTTTGATAATATTATCTCATATCATTCCAACCGTCACTCTCTGCCGCACGTTCTCTTACAGGCATCTTTCTTAATCTTGGTCTATCATAAAGCCTGCTAAAACCAATCATTCCCTGTGGATCTTATCTTGACAAATATTACAACTACTTATAGCAACAACGTTTACTGACAGATAACAAGGTTATTGGAAACAATGTTATTAAAAATTACGATAAACCATAAAAAGTAAGGATGGTATTTAAAAGTACTTCAATTTATTCCCATTTCATTTACCTTATTTTGCCTGTGTTCCACCAAATATACTGCATTGTGCACCAAAATATGTTCATTAAAATATGTCATAACGAGCATCTATTTAACAACTGTTGCAAATTTGTAAAAATAGTAATACAACTAATTTTAAAAACAAGCATTTATTTTTTTAGTTTTACTTCAGATAATGCACTGCAAAATGTATAGTACTTTGGCAACATAGTCGACGGAGCCCCGCTGCGCGGGGCTCCTATTTCCGTCCGCGTCGGGTCTAAAGTAACCTAACACGAACGAGATGACGGGAGATGAGTTTGCTCGCTTTGCTCGCTCACTTCAGCTCACGTCATCTCGTTCGAACCTAACCTGTCCGTGTCGGGGTGCCCTAAGCTCCCGAGCAGGAATATTTGGTGCACGATCAGTATTTTTCGGGAAAGAATAAAATAGTTATTGTTACAATAGAATATTTGCAGCGCACTACAATAAAAAAGTGTTATATCTTGGTGTTAATTTGGAATTTGTTTGATGTAACATATTTTGTTGGCCGAATAGTTTAATTATAGTAAAACAATTAAACGGGTTTAAGATCAATATTTTAGAAATGCATACATATGTACCTTTAGATTTTTGGTGAACACAAAAATATTATCCAAAAAGTAAACTAGGAGCTGCTAGGAGATATATTTAAATCGTTTAATCATCTGAGGATTAGTCGTTTAAATCCCGTGGAGGGTGCAAAAATAACCAAAATTTTTGGTACCTCTTGTTTTATCATTTTGCAAAACCGGCTGCCGAAACGAAAGCTTTGGAAGTCGGTATATTTCATATGATATTTTTTAAACGACTTGCCAAAAAGGAGGAGGTTCTATGTTCGACTATATGTTTGATGTTTGTTTCTTTTTTTACGTTCTCCGATTTCTCCATCAATTGAGGACCGATTTTGAAAATGCTTTTTTTGTTTGTAAAAATATGTTGTCAAATTGGTCCTATTTGAATATGATGATGAACTTCGGAGATATATAATAGAACCCACAATAAATGACAGCAAATCTCTCAGGATTGCTGCAATAGTATGTTTGTTTCTTGCTTATACTATTTCATAAATTAACATCACGCCAGTACGCTCTAAAGAGGTACGCAGATGTGTACAGTTCACCTTCACACTCTCTTTTCACTGGTTATGTTCAAATGTAATGATATTCGGGTAATCTATTCTGGCATTATTGGTACTTTACTATAGAACTTGCCTATAAAAAGTGAAAAATAAAAACCTTTTACAAAAATAACTTCTTTTTGGAAGTCGGTTTCAAAAAACGAAGAAAAGAAAACAAGAACACCGACTTCCGAAAAAGAAGTTATTTTTCACTTTATAGTCTTTATTTGGAAGTCAGTTGTATTTTTTTAGTTAAATGCTGTTTTATTTATTTATTTTATTTTTACTTAACAAATCCATACTGTTTCATGTACCGGATCGACTCTCCACGGGATTAAAACGACCAAAAGTTAACGATTAATGTTACTGTGTACCAGCTACCATCGGAATAATAAACGAACTAAATATTTAAATATTTCTGTAATCGTAAAATTGGTTTGAACAAACGGTTTTTACGTCAAGCAATTAACTAATATTTTAAAACTACAGTTGATCGGTGTATCCTATCCGACTACTCTGGGTAAAATCGCAAAAGCAAACTAAGACGCCGATCACCAGGGTCGCCATGATAGTCCAGATATTATCATGGTTAGATTGATCATATTATTTTGAGGTCCATGCATCGAACACTTAGTTGTTTGTTGTGACAGGTACTTTTTTTTTGTTGTAGGCTCGCGCTTGACCAATATCTCACTTAATGGTAAGCGAGTGATCAACGGTGGAGCACGCTTAAAGACCCCTAGATTGTAGCTATCGGGAAACACAGACTCCGGCGGGGAATTCCACTCCTTAGCTGCACGCATAATTAAGTATTCTCAAAACGTTTGAACTGACTTGACTTGACTGCAGACTACAGTCCACTTTTATGCCACTTTTCAATATCAGTCATTTTGCACGTATAAAATTAAGACATAGCAACTTGGCTCTTTCTTGTTATCATAATATCACGATATCTATTGTTATTTTGTGGATGGTCGCTATACATACTGTATCACTACATACTTTATATATCGCATAGATAAAGTAAAAACATATTGAAAATCAGATATTAGAATAGTCTTTACATTTGTTTGACATCTTGAGGTTGTGTTGTGTCCGATTACAATGGGTGAACAGAAAGAACTGCCGTTTCCTTTCGAATATGAGGAATTGAAACCAGAAGAAGAGGAATTGATTAAAACTACTTTTGGCTGTGAGTGATTTATATTACGAGTTTCTTGAAGGCACTAGATATTACAGTTTTTACCTACTGATAATAAATAATAATAACAAATATTTTGCGTACCAAATTCAAAGTTCTAGAAGCCAAGGTGCTCAATCAAATAAATAAAAACCCTCTTGATCAGTGGCAACATGTATGGACTAAGCTAAACCTGAGGTTATCTAAATGCAAAAATAAAACAGAGTTAACAAATTATAACTAATTTAAAGAATTGTTGGTTCAAAAGACATGACAGATTTTTTTTTCAAAATATGTAGTTTGCAATTATTATGAGTGTTGTGCTGGTCCAGGGCTAACCCCCGGTTATTCAAAACTCGATTATCGGGCCGTTAACGTAGTCGAAGGATAATCGCTGGTTGAAAGTTGCTCGACAATTTGTCACATTCATTTAGGATAATTTAGCGTTGAGAAACCCGGCCTAAGACGGTCGTGGGTTCAAATCCAGGCAAGTACTTGGACATCACAGGCAACGGTGAAGTAAAACATCGTGAGGAAACCTGCAGACTAATTGCGCAAATGAATTCGGCAAGGCGAAGGATTTGACAGCCATTAAGGCCGTACCCTGACCAAAAAATCTTGCACACTGGTGGCACATGAATTACCAGTAGTGAATACGCACAGATTTTAGAAAAAAATCTTTTAAAATCGTAAAAAGGCGTTTTGAAAAAAAGACATTACAAAATGTTCGTTATCAAATTGTATATCCATTAGTGTTAGTACAAAAAAATATTAATGAACACTTTACGAGGAGATGCATGTTATCAATCATTATTTCTCATTTTTATGGTTTTGTTAGAAGAAGATTAGTGAAACTAATTCTATAAAAAAAAAAATATACTACCATTTTGGAATCAATATTATGTAGAAATTTCATATATTTTTATTAATTGATATTTCTTTTTAAATACTGAGTAACTGCACAAAAATGGCTAGCGCGGCGTTTTGCACGGGGAGGCACCTTAATCGACCAATCACATAGACGAAAATCCACCTATAACTATAAATAAGAAAGCATCAAATCGTAGATACTTAAATTGTCTTTAAGATGGTGTAAATCTCATAAAAATACTCCCAGGAGTTTTGGTGCGATTGTCGATTTTTTGTCGAAATTAATTACTTTATGTTATACAAATAACATTCAAAATTTTCTTAGATCAAATTATCAAGAATGTATAGTTTTTTTTTTCCAAAAAAATACTACTAGCGGTTTAGACGTGATTCTCATTTTAAAATCAGCTACTGAGGGGTATCTGCGCCCTCTGACACCAGAGAAGGCCACATCCTCACACGAAAAGAAGAAGATGAGTGATTCTTTGTTTGTCCAGCCTCGCCTGCAACCTACACCCGCCTGGGTCCTAAAGGTTACGTGGTGTTCAAACCTTACAAGAAAGATGCTGCGAATATCTACAACATGCCTCTGAGACCTACCGACGTATTCGTCGCCAGTTACCAACGATCTGGTAAGTCAGTGCCAACTATAACTCCCTACATGAAAGTCATAGGTTGTAACTTGAAATATCAATTTTGTTCTTGTTTAAGTAATAATGTTTCTGATTCTCCATTGCAAAAACCATTGGCTCTTGACACACAATAGCGACTGTCTCCAACGAACTTGAGGGCACAAGACGCTTACTCGTTTCACACCCGCGCGACTCAAAATTTTGTAGTTTTTTGTTCTTTCCTTATTATTCTGTCTTTAAAGAAAAGCCTTTGATCAAAATGTAGATCATTAAATTGTCTTTGAGATCGTGACTATTTCATTAAAATACCCCCAGCGGTTTTGGTGCGATTTTCGTTTTTTTGTCCGTGTTAGACATAACTTTACAAATTAATTACACAATGTTATGCGAATAAATGTCAAAATTTTCTTAGATCAAATTATTAAGAAAATGGTCTCATGTAACTTAAATCCCCAAATGGCTTCCAATTAGCCTTCGCCGGAATGCCCACATACTTTCTTTGCTATATAACGTGCTCTTTAATCCATCTAGTCCTTTTTATCTTAAAGAACGCTTTCAGTTCCTCTATAATACACATTCTAGTTCCTTGAGATCATCGGAGTATCTAAAATTAAGTATACGTATGCATTCCACATCCTTCTTCGACAAATCTTTCACAGTTCAAGCAGCTCTTTTATGGAATGCATTACCTATTGAAGTTAGGCGTGCTCAATCTGTGACGTAGTATGTACGTGCACTAAATTATGCCTGTGTGAGTGCATATTACATGTTTCAATGAACCAAATATACTCAGTGTTTACTGAGCGTCTGATATGTTTCATTGCCCTTAAAGTCCCGATCTTATATGGCGACCCTGCCACTTGCGGACATTTGTTAATCATGCAGTCTAAATCGCTCTCAGAGTGAGGATCATCGAGTTGAAAACCCATTTAAAGAATATCATCATGTCTCAATCAAAAGTGCAGAATGAAGAGGTTTCCTTAAACCAAAACAGTGCCTTCGGAAGCAACAAATCAGCCACGGTGGAGGATTTCAAATTTCATTCATCCACAATACCTAAGCATTGTGCTTATGGTCATAATTATGTACGCTGTTGTGTCTCGGAGTTGCCAACAATTTGTACAGGCTGCTTGACACATTTTGCGGCGATCATCGCATCAAGCCAGGAACTGTCGAGATCTTCAGGATGCATGTAAGGAGTGCAAGTATTGATCAAGCGACACCAACAAAAAATTAGCATCTACGAATTACATCATACGAGAGCAAGTGAATTAATTCGTGTGTGTGTGCATAAGTGTCTATCAATGGTAATGCCAATAATCCTATTCATCGCTGTAATGAATTGTAATGTATGAACATTTATTCCACTTAAATAGTGAGCTTAACAAGATAAGAACATATTTAGTGAAAATTGGGCCAAATAGGCGTCAGTCCATGTTTCTTTAACTCTAGTTTGGAAAGGATAGAAAAATTGAGTCCAAGCTTAAAGGAAGATAAATGTTTAAAAATTGAACTGTTGGTTGCATCTTTATTTTTATTTTTTATGTTTATATGATAGTATACTAGTTATTTATGTACCATTCCATTAACAGAGAAGAGCCCTAATATGGCAGAAAACATGGCTAAATTTGAATTAAAAATCGGTTTGAGCATATTACCAGTTTTAACAGATAACGAGACAAGTGTAAAGCAACTTATTGACGGCATAGAATATTATCAATCTGAGCTCGATCAAAAAGGTCAGACCAGTTCAGGTTAAGTCGGTTTGGTTAAAAAGTCGTCTTTCACAGACGGCTAAGCTGAAACTAAATAATAAATATGATAGTGTGCATAGCCTGACTAAGGCGATTAAATCCCAATTGCTGACTTAAAAGTCAGCAACCTTGGCCTTGCAGCGTAAATTACCGAACTTTAGGCAAAGTGATCTTTCCGTAAACGAGTTCGGCAAGGAAATTACAGATTTGTTCGTAAACCTGTCGATTACTCAATCCGAAGAAAATGAGGCCAGCTACAGTGTTTAAGAGCCTCTAAATGAGAAACAGGCAATGTTTTTCATTTTGAGGCTCTTAAACACTTAACACGAAAGAGCCAAGTTGCTGTGGGCTTAGTTTTATACGTGCAGAATGACTGATAGAAAACATCCATCAACTTTAGTTTTAAAATATTATTAGTTAATTAATTGACGTATAAAGCGTTTGTTCATACCAATTTACAAAAATATTTAAGTCGTTTATTATCCAGATGGTAGCAACTGGTTAGGGAGGGAGGGTGGAGGGTCGATCCGGTACATGAAACAGTATCGATTTGTACGGTTACAAAAAAGCTTTAGTTTTTATTGGTCGATTGAGGTCATCAGTCGAATTTTCGATGTACCCATCTTTCTTGTCTAAGCTGAATAAAAAAAACAACTGAAAGTCGATAATCGAATCGAAGAACTTCATAATTACCATGTGAAAAAAGTTTCACTCACAAATCTCAAACCTTGAAGGTTCTATGTCAATTCGAAGTACCTATTATAATAAAACAGCAATTTCATACTTTAACCCCTATTATTTTTGTGGTGTACAATAAAGAATAAATAAATATTTTTTCCAAAAAATTACGACTGGCATATGAGGGGTATCTGCGCATTAAGCTGCCTACATATTACTCTGTCGTGGCATGGCGCAGCATACACCAATCATAAGAATGTATTCAAGTCTACCTCATATCACAACGAATCATGTAGCCAATCAAATGCGTCATAAGGCGCCACACTACGCCACGACACATAAGTATGTTTCAGCCTTTACAGTCGGTCCACACTGCGCGTTGCGTTGACGTTGCGTCGACGTAGCGCTGTTGCTGCGTCTTTTTCCTTACTATTAACCATAGTGTCCACACGGTGCGCTCTTGTCCGTTCTTCTCCTCGTAGGTAGTTTCCGAACGGATGGTAAAATCACTTATCAAGATCCAGCCATAATTGTCCCCCCAGGCGAGGTCCTGAGCCGAGGTTCG
Source organism: Orthosia gracilis (assembly GCA_947562075.1). Lineage (NCBI taxonomy): Eukaryota > Metazoa > Arthropoda > Insecta > Lepidoptera > Noctuidae > Orthosia > Orthosia gracilis. The sequence goes on from OX387274.1 coordinate 7,052,818, forward strand.
ACCCCACCTGGGGTAGCCTTCAGCGAAGTCGATTAGGTTTAGAAATTTGGCCTGGCTGGTGGCTACTAGTCTCCACAGGATCGCCGATTAAGCAGTAGCCGATCAATTTGATTGAAAAGCGAGACACCCCGTAGAAAAAAAATAACACGGTGCGCTGCGTCACCGCAACCCACACACGACTGACTGCAGCCCCCCGAGACGAAGCGGTAGGGGTGTACTGAAGCGGAGACGATGGCGACGGAGCGGCAGCGCGCAGTTGTTTGTGCGTTGATAGGGAAGGTTTTATCTTGGTGTACAATAAAGTATATATAAATTAATAAATACACGCAAGTTCATTTCGTTATTTTACGTATTTTTGTACATTGGTTTGAGATGTTTTATATTCATAAATATTTTGTAGATATGGTTAAACTTCGGCCTAGAACTGCGGGTATTAATATCCCAAAACCATCTACATGCACGTATGATTCATCAAAATCGTTTTTTTCTGAGTCCCACTAGTCCTTTTGATATCTATAGTATTATACAAAAATTAAATAACACTAAGAGCACTGGTTTTGATGACATATGCGTGTTGGTAATAAAATCCGTATATCACATAATTACACCTATACTGAGCCATTTTAATAACATGTGCTTCGAACAAGGAATCTTTCCACCGGTGTTAAAAACTAATATAATTAAACCACTCCATAAAAAGGATTCTAAATCGGATATAAAAAATTACAGGCCTATAGCCCTAACTCCGATATTACCAAAATAATTGAAAAAGCCATATCCAATAACTTGTACGACTACTTTGAAAGGAAGAGGCTTTCGTAAAAATATGTCCATAAATTTAGCAATGTATGATTTCTTAAGTTTAATATAGCCTCGCGTTTATAATAAAAGACAGCCGGTCTATGCTTTGTATATGGATATGTCAAAGGCCTTCGACTGCGTGGATCATGATATACTACTAAGTAAGCTGGAAACGTACGGTGTTAGAGGCAACACTTTAGACTTGCAAAAATCTTACATCAGTAATAGAACTCAGACTACGAGCATTGTCAAAATCTGTCCTAATACAAAATGCGAAATAAATTATATGCCCAAGAGTAAAAAAATGGTATGTGGAGTTCCACAGGGTAGTGTTTTGGGGCCACCACTTTATTATCTATATCAATGACCTGCCAAAATCTACTACAGTGTCAAAAGTCTACTTGTATACAATGATAAAACATTATTAATAGTAGTTTAAATTCAATATTTCAATGGTTACAACATAATAAGTTATTAATTAATATTGATAAAATTAAATTAATGCAATTTAAACTGAAAACAAAAAATACTTTCAATTCTCGAACAGAAGTTAAAGGTGATAAAGTTGAGTTGACGTCTACAACAAAATTTCTCGGCGTTCACATAGATGACAATTTAAAATGGCAAAGTCATATAGTTTGTTTGCAAAAAGTGTCACAGTCATCTTATAGCTTATACATGCTAGCGAAAAAGGTCAATCTTGACACATTGTTCGTAGCTTATCATAGTAATGTTGCTTCTAGACTCAGATATGCAATCATATTCTGGGGCAATACTACAAACTGGCATAAAGTTTTTAAATATCAAAAAAGGTGCCTGCGGGCAATGTGTGGTCTCAAAATAACTGACAGTTGCAAGGAATACTTTAAGAAATTAAAAATACTTACCGTGCCATCTTTATATATTTTTGAAATGGCCTTGTTTATTAGAAATCATCCATCACTATTTACATTAGAGCTCAGATCGCGAAATAGAAGTCGTTTGTATAATAACCTAACCAGTCAATATAGAACTACCCTCTTTGGGAAAAGTGTCTTTGCTATGGCCACGAAGATCTACGATCAAATTCCTAATAACATAAAATAATGTAGCAAAATTAATGTCTTTAAAAATAAATTGTTCCAATTTCTTATGGAAAAGTGTTTTTACTCCGTAGATGAATTCTTATCGACGAGAACTTTTTAAATGTTTTATTCCGTTTGACGACCATTTGTTTTTATTGATTGTGTTGTGTCTGTCATGTATGACTAATAGTAATAATGTAATTTCTATTTAATCTGAAATGGAATTAGTATTACTAATAGTAATTACATAATTTGTATTTAATATGAAATGGAACTAGTATTACTAATAGTAATAATGAAGTAGTATGAATTGAGGAGTGCTTTGGAGTGTGCTATTCGGGAATATCGCTACATGCAACCCGAACTCAGACCACGATTACCTCGTTTGCCCATGCATAACAAAAATAGGGCGCTGGTGGCTGTTCTGGATTCGCAGTTGTCAAAATATTTTGATGACTGCGAAAACCTCACTGATGCACATTCGATCTTGTACTGCGCGGCTGTAGCGGCATGTCGTGTAGCCCACGTCAAATTCGCAGATGACAGAGCTACACGACCGAAACCAGCCGTACCGGCTTGGCAGTGCAGGATCGAACGTCGTATTGGTGGGGCCAGAGCACTCATCGGCAAACTAATTTGTTTCAGGGAGGGCAATAATCGCCCAAGAGTGATGCGCTTTGTGAGACGGGCGTTTTCGGGGACTGATGTCAGCCCCCGAGACTATATATCCCATGTCACAGAGCGCATCGACTTCCTGAAACAAAAAGTGTTTGCATGGGCAAACCGTATTCGTAGGTACAGACGGAGAGTGGAGCGATACACCCAGAATCGTACATTCCAAAGTAATGAAAGGTGGGTTTATCGGGCTTGGGAGCGACCCGACCACGGTGTGACTGATACGCGCCTGCCGGATGATGACGCTATGTGTTCATTCTGGCGCAGCATCTGGTCGGTGCCTGTCAGTCACACCGAAGGTGAATGGACTCGGGAGGTCGAGCGAGCGTGCGATCCAATACAAGAAATGGGGGCTATCACGATCAGCCCCCAAGATGTAGCCCGTGCAGTCCGTCCGTTGCCGAACTGGAAATCTCCAGGGCCGGACGGGCTGCACAACTTCTGGATAAAATGGCTACAAAGGTCGCACGCTCGTTTGGCATCTCAGTACCAGGCAGCCTTAGAGTCTGGTTCGCTACCCAAGTTCCTTACAACAGGAATAACCCACCTGCTCCACAAGTCTGGTAGCACTGCGGAACCCAAAAATTATAGACCTATTACATGTTTACCAACGGTCTATAAGGTTCTTACATCTATTTTGAGAGTCAAAATTAATAAACACGTCGACGATAACTCCATCATGTCGGTCTCTCAGAATGGATGTAGGAACGGGTCCCGCGGTACTAAGGAGCTGCTCCTCATAGATATGGCCATTAGCCAACAGGTTCGACGTTCCCGAAAGGATCTGTCGACATGTTGGATAGATTATAAGAAGGCCTATGACTCGGTGCCTCATACATGGCTCATGAGGGTGCTAGAATTGTATAAAATAGATACAACTCTACGCACCTTCTTGATATCGTGTATGAGGCAATGGAGCACGGTCCTTCGCTATCCAGGATGTCGAAATATCCAGAGGAATAGCGAACCTGTAAGGATCGAGCGAGGTATATTCCAGGGCGATAGTTTGAGTCCACTTTGGTTTTGCCTAGCCTTGAATCCTCTAAGCATGATGCTGGAGAATTCAGGGCTAGGCTATCGGTTGAGGAGGGGTGGTCAGGTTATATCTCACCTTCTTTACATGGATGACCTGAAGCTCTTTGCCCCCAGCAATCTTCAGCTTATGGAGCTACTGAAGGTAACTGAAACTTTTAGTAGCGCCATCAGGATGGAGTTTGGTGTGGACAAATGTGCGGTCATGCATGTAAAGCGAGGGGAGATTATGGAATCCGTGGGTATTCAACTCGCGGATTCAATAAACCTGAGATCCCTCTCTCCAAACGAAACCTATAAGTATTTGGGTATGTCGGAAGCGTTAGGTATCAGCACTACTGACATGAAGCAATCGCTGAAGGAACGCTTCTTTGGCCGCCTGAAGAAGGTTTTAAATAGCCTTCTTTCGGGCGGAAACAAGGTGCGTGCCTTCAACGGTTGGGTCATGCCGGTATTGATGTACTCTTTCGGCATACTCAAATGGACTCAAACGGAACTTGACGCCCTGGATAGGCGGGTCCGTACATTGCTGACTGCATATCGAATGCATCACCCACGATCGTCGGTCATGAGATTGTATATCCCGCGGAAGTGTGGAGGCCGAGGCTTTTTAAATGCCAAAAACCTCCACAACCGCGAGATATGCAATCTCAGAGAATATTTTCTACACGCCGACGTGGGTATGCATCGAGATGTAGTAGCAGTGGACAAGGGACTCACCCCGCTCTCCTTGGCGAATGAGAACTGGCGCAAGCCTGTAGTGCTTGACACTAACGACCGCAGGGAGGTATGGCAGAGTAAGGAGCTTCACGGACGCTTTTTCCGGGCCCTACATGGGTCCGATGTAGATCAGTCAGCGTCCGTAGCCTGGCTGCGTTTCGGTGACCTCTTTGGGGAGACCGAAGGTTTTACCTGTGCAATTATGGACGAAGTTATCATGACGAATAACTACCGGCGATTTATTGTGAAGGATGGCACGGTTGACATCTGTCGGGCATGTCACCGCCCGGGTGAATCGATCCGCCACATTATCTCTGGTTGTTCTCGTCTAGCTAACGAAGAGTACTTGCATAGGCACAACCTTGTAGCCAGGATTATCCACCAGCAACTTGCTCTGAAATACACTCTCGTGGCATCGGAGGTACCGTACTACAGGTATGTGCCCGACCCAGTTCTCGAAAATGGCAATATCACATTGTACTGGGATCGGTCCATCATCACAGACAGGACTATTGTAGCCAATAAGCCTGATATTGTGGTGGTGGACCGAATCGAGAGGCGTGCAATGATTGTTGACATTACCGTCCCGCATGACGGGAACCTCGTGAAAGCCGAGAAAGATAAGCAAATCAAGTATCTTGACTTGGCTCGCGAGGTTGTCGACATGTGGGATGTGGACACAGCAATTATTGTACCGATTGTCGTTTCGGCCAATGGTTTAATAGCTACGAGCCTCGACCAACACCTTAGGAGGCTCTCGTTAGGCGGCTGGGTCAAGGGCCTGATCCAGAAAGCAGTACTGCTGGACACGGCTCGTATTGTTAGGAGGTTCCTCTCTCTGGAGCCCTGACCGCCGGTAGCTTGGACCCTGTTCCCGATACCGGTGGGCCTCTATTTTTTATATTTTTAAATGTTTTTTTTTTTGTTTTTGTATCTTTTATAAAAATATTTAAAAATGTATTAAATAAGAAATAAGTTAAATAAAGGAGGTAATAATATAATAATGTATGTAATGTATGTAACCCATGTATCACAAATAAACAATTTGATTTGATTTTGATTTGATAAAGAATGTTATATTTCACGTATACGAAAACAATAATATAAAAATTAGGTAAACTTACCAATAACACTGGCCGCATATGTGCGTCACCGCTGCGACTATGGAGCACGGCAATGCGTCAAAATATCAATGCAACGCAACGCGCCTTGTGGACCGGCTCTTATGCTCTTTGACCTTATTTTAGACTTATGGACCTACCTATGAACCTGGGTTGCCTGGAAGAGATCGCAGAACGCGACAAGATCACCTGTTGTATATTTGATTTTGTTTTAAAGTTTCCGTATGTATTGTACAATAAAGTATTTATATATATAAAAAAATAAATATGAACCTTAATTATTTTCTTCAGGAACCACATGGACCCAAGAACTAGTTTGGTTGATTGCAAATGGTTTAAATTACGAAAAAGCGGCGGAAATACCCCTTACCCAACGATACCCTTTCTTGGAGTAAGTACATGCACCTTTTTTTATAAAACCGCTTTATATTATAATGCCAAACTTAAACCTCAACTATTATACTACAGCGGATTCATGTTCTTTGACGAAGACACGAAAGAAGAATACTTGGACACGATCGCGAAAACTGAAGAAAACTTTGAAAGAGAGAAGTTGTCACAGTTGATAAGTTTCTTGGCTAAGCCCGTGACGCCATTGCTGGCTGCGGCGCCATTGCATGCTAAACGCTTCATCAAGACCCATCTACCAATGTCCCTGCTACCCCCCAAACTCCTGGAGACTGCAAAGATGGTGTATGTGGCGCGGGACCCCAGAGACGTAGCTGTATCTTGCTACCACCACGCCAAGCTGTTCAAAATGTCAGGCGTCACTGGAAGCTTCAAAGACTTCTGGAATGTATTCCACAGGGACTTATGTAAGTACAGAAAACTTTATGGTGTGCAAACGTCCTATCACCAGCATTGCATTGACAGCAGTCAATGGACTAGCCTAAGACCGAATAAGTCCCTTCCGCACTACGGCAAAAGTCAACGCGGTAAATGGAGATAGCGCTGCACTGAGGCACTGAGCTATGTTTTTCAGTTGCTACTGTGGTCGGCTTCGTACGGAGACCCTTGCCCTTTGATACTTCATCATATTGATAAAATAAATCTGAAACAACCAGGAGAATATGAGAATTTTGTATCTTAATTTATAAAGTATCTTAACTTTTTTCAGTTACACTGATGCCCTATTTCGAGCACGTCAAAGAAGCTTGGGAGAAAAGAGATGATCCGAACATGCTGTTCTTGTTCTACGAAGATCTATCAAAGGTAATTTATATATTATTTTACTTAAAGTTAAGCAGAGCTATTATGTGATTAGATCTATGACAATGCAGTTATCGGCGCGTGCAATGTCAACCGTTGTTGTCTACCCGAATAAGTGTTGTGTGTGTAGTAGGCAACAAGATAAATCCACGCTTACCTTCGATACCTACCATATGATTACGTTGACTTTGACGATTCTTTTTCCTTATCTTATTTCATGATAAAACGCAATAAAAAGGAATCAACGCACCGATGAAAGGTCTGTTTGTGGCATGTTCGTTGCAACGAGACGTATCATACTCGTATTTTTGTGGGCCCACGCGGCCACGCTATCTATGAACATCTCTAAACTTTACTTAATACAAGAAATAATATTTAAATAAACTTTTTAAACAAGCTTTTTAGCTTACCGTGCATTCTCATCCAAACCAAACGTGTAAGAAAATTTCAGCTCAATTGGTTGGGATAACTATTTTAAAATTCAGTTGCAAGATTTGACCCAAACAACAAGGCAAGTTAAATAAAAACCGGCCAAGTGCGAGTCGGACTCGCGCATGAAGGGTTCCGTACCATAATCGTGAAGAACGGCAAAAAGATCACGTTTGTTGTATGGGAACCCAACTTAATTTTATTCTGTTTTTAGTGTTTGCTGTTATAGCGGCAACAGGAATACATAATCTGTGAAAATATCAACTGTCTTATCTAGCTACCATGGTTCATGAGATACAACCTGGGGGGTGACCATAAGCTCTTAGAGTAAGGTTATTTTGATATCGCGTAAGTGACAGATGTATACAAGTCATATACATCTGTACCTAACAGACACTCAAAATAACCTTACTCTAAGGGCTTATGGTCACCCAACTGGTGGGTGACAGACAGACAGACAGACGGACAGTGGAGTCTTAGTAATAGGGTCCTGGTTTTACCCTTAGGATACGGAACCCTCAAAAGCTTGTAAAAACAAAGAAAGCTAGAAATAGCCTGTTACGTTGTTTAACCTTCATGAAATATCCACATTTCAGGACTTGCCCGTATCAATTCGACGTGTAGCAGACTTCTTCGGCAAGCAGTTGAATGAGGAACAAATGAACCGCCTCTGCGATCACCTGAGCATCGAAAACTTTAAGAATAATAAATCAGTAAACTTTGAAGAGCTGCGGGAATTAGGCGTTCTTACAAAGGGTGAAACATTTATTAGGAAAGGTGAGATAATCCAAATCATCTTGGACTCTTTGGACCATGAACATGGGTCCTTCCTTACTCGTCAAAAAAACACAATTACAGCGAAGTTCAATCAATCTAACTAGTATTTTTGATCTTATTTTTTACCTGACTTCCGAAGGAGGGTAATGTGTTTATCAGTCTATGTATGTTTGTTCAGTCGGAGGTTACATCTGGATTTGGTCAGCCAGCTCAAGAATATGTATCCTCCGACTACACAGCATGATTTTCTTCTTGTTTACTTCTTTTTAGTTCGCTTCTTAGGCAGTCGGGTTTTGTTTTTTTTTATTTATAACTTTTTAGTTAAATATTTTGTTCGAATCAGGTACATTTTTTCCAACTATGTTAGGGTCAACTTCCCGTCTTACCGGATGCAGCTTAATACTGCTACTACTGTAAAAAAGGGACAGATGTATACATTTCATATACACCTGTCCCTTACGCACACTCAAAATAACCTTACTATAAGAGCTTATGGTCACCCTCCAGAGTGGTCTCCATATGTAATGGATGGTAATGGTACCATTTACGAAACGAGCTCGGCAAGCGTTGCTTAAACTTGAAGATCGACCAGTGTGGTCCACTTTCCTGATGGCTGGACATGTTTCGATTTATATCACACTGATAGGCGATTTAATTTGGATATACTTTCACATGGACGCAATGTTATGCAGTTCGACCCATTTTCAGTTTTATTATTATTATTACTTTATATGTATTTGACAATCTCTGGACCCTGGGATCCCGGACCTATAAAAGGCGTGCCAGGGACCGGATTCAACTCACAGAGGCCTTGTTAGACATTTATCATGAAATGCACCTAAGGACAATCCCTGAGTGGTGCAGCACTATTGCAACATCATCGCTTACCATCAAGCGAGATAGTGTTTCAACGCGAGCCTATAGTTAAATAAAAAAATTAAAAAATGGAGACAAAATAGATTGGGCTATGGGTTCGGGCAGTTTAGGGGATCGTTTGCCTAAAACTATAGGAGGACTATTGGCCCCTGCCCGACCATTGTTGAACTACATGGCTATAAAATGGCAGGAGGTGACTTGCACACTCAATTAATGGACCACCATAAACGGTCGCTAGCGCTTTAGTGACGTAGCGCCAAGGGGGCGACACATCCGTAGGTGCTTGAGGAGTGATGAAATATACCACCCACGGCTATCAGGACGATCCCGAAAGTACGGTCAAAATCCCTACCAGCATCTTACTGGATTATAACCACCGAGCACGTTTGCTCATGCGAATCCCCACTCAGGCCAGCCAATTAAGGCAAGAGAGAGGTGGGAGCTCTGTTCCCCGTCAGTGTTCACTCTGACCGGCCAATAAAGGCAAGCCGGAGATAAGGAACAAGACTTCTTACGGGATATCAGGTCCGTGGGGTCATCAGGAACCGAGGTAGCGACGCCAAGTATCCCACGCGCGCCCCTCTAAGACGTCGTGGGGGGAGTCAAACACCTCACTGCCCCCCAACCCGAGTTCGAAGCCCACCCCTCCGCCCTCCCCCAGGGCGGAGGACATCCAATGAGGATTTCCGAAGCAGACAATTAAAAAAAAACCTGTTGCGGTAAAGTAAAACCGATCGGCACCGATCTAGGGTTCATTGGAGCACGCAAGACTCACCACGACTTCAACGTAGAGTGAGATTTTTTTTCCTTTGAGATTCTTGGGAGCCTAGGGTCCGGGCCCTTTGAAAGACGTACCAGAGGCCGAAGCCAATTCGCAGAGGCCGTGTTAGATACGTAGCATGAAATGTGACACCGACTACCAATCGTCCCTGTATGCACTACGCAAGTGCATCCAAGGATAATCCTCTGCTGGTGCAGGACTAATGCAAAATATGGAGACAAAACACATGGGCTATGGGTTTGGGAGGTTCAGTGGATCGATTACCTACAATTATAGAAGGACTATTAGTCGAAGATCCGAACTAGAACAACTTTCACCCATCTGTTTAAGTATTTTATTTAAAATTTAATATATTAGAAAATTATTTCGAGTGGGTTGTCTCGAGTGGGTGAAAATAACTATTATCGATTTACCTGTTTATAACTGCCAACCCAGTAGTTACGCCAGGAAAACAATAAACAACCCAACGTTTTTAATAGGGGTAAAAGTATGAAATTGCTGTTTTATTTTAATAGGTACTGAATTGACATAGAACCTTCATGGTTTAGATTTTTGAGTGAAACTTTTTTCACATGGTACCTATGAAGTTCTTCTTTTAAAAAATGTGCAACATTTGATTATCGACTTTCAGTTGTTTTTTTATTCAGTTAAGACAAGAAAGATGGATACTACGAAAATTCGAGTGATTTTTGAATACGAGTTCCGACGCGGAACTAAGGCGGCAGAAAGCAGCTCGCAATATCTATGTTGCGTTTGGAGAGGGGACTGCTAATGAACGCACCGTGCGATTTTGGCTTTAACGCTTTCGTGATGGAAACTTTGATTTGAAGAACGAGCCACGTGGAAGACCGCCCACACAGGTGAATGAATTGGAAGAGATGATGGAAGCCGATCCGAGCCAAACTACCCAGGAATTATCGGCATGGTTTAACGTTGCCTTACCAACAATATTGACTCATTTGCGTCAAATCAATAAAATAAAAAAAATATGAAAAATGGGTGCCTCATGATTTGACAGATCTGCAGAAAGAAACGCGTGTTGAAACTTGTGTTGCCTTACCCAAGTAGATTGTAGTTGTGGCAAGTCATACATCGGTCAGACGAAGCGTACGGTTGCTTGTCGAATTTCGGAGCATATCAGGGCGGTAAAGAACAATGACACCCAAAAATCGGCCATAGCTCAACATCTTTTGGAATCAGGATTGAACCACTGGATTTAGTTACATAACCCTTAGGTCATTTCGACAGAACGCCACTATATCCCTAGAATGGTGAGGGAAGCTATCGAGATTACCAAATATAGGAATTTCAACCGGGAGGATGGGTTTCAACTGTCGAGAGCTTGGAATCCAGTGGTTTAGCTGTGTAAACCCCGAAAAAGTGCCGAAAAAAGCGATCGCGAGCGGACACAGTGAGTTTCGTGTGTCGGGAACAGAATCGAGTTGTGAGTGACAGTGGTAGCGGTGCTGAGCGCAAAAAACGAACAAGAAAGAGGGTAGACCGTTTTGTCTCCTCATAAACACCCACCCGCAATAACTTCAGTTTATCCGTGATCATGGTGCTTGCAACAGCACCGAAATATCGGAAACTCGAAACGAAAAGTAAACATGGTAAATATCCCGGTTATAATGTTAGTGTTAGTGACGATGACAGTTTAAAAACTAATATTGTGTTGCCTTGTTGAATCGATACAGAAATGAAGGCATATTGGATCGAATTGTGAAATGTAATGAAAAATGGATTCTTTACGATAACTGTAAGCGAAAAATGCAATGGCTGACCCCAGGTCAAACGCCGCAACAGTGTCCTAAAGAAAAGCTTACCAATAAAAAGGTAATGGTAACTGTTTGGTGGTCTCAGCATGGTGCTGTACCTTTCTCCGATCTGGTCAAGCAATCACGGCAGATGCCTTCTGTGCCGAACTCCGAACAATGATAGCCAGCACTTTAGTGACGTAGAGCCAAGGGGGCAAGCCGTGGTATATCCACTCCTCAAGCATAGATGCTTGAGGAGTGGATATACCACGGCTGTCAGGACAATCCCTGAAGTACGGTTAAGATCCCTACCAGCATCTTACTGTGTTAACTTCCTTCCTCAGAGCACGTTTGCTCTTGCAAATTTCCATTAAAGACATCCAATTAAGTCAAGAGAGATGTAGCAGATCTGTTCCCCGTCAGTGATCATTCCGACTGGCCAATAAAGGCAAGCCGGAGTTGAGGAACAAGACTTCTCCCAGGAGATCGAGTACGTGGGGTCGCTACTGCTTATTATTATTATTTCATTTATTCATTTTATTTACATATTTTTACATTTTTAAATATTATTCTATAAAAAATAAAATAAAAAAGCATTTAAAAATACAAAGATAGTAGCCCACCGGTATCGGGAACAGGGTGCAAGCTACCGGTGGTCAGGGCTCCTGAGAGAGGAACCTCCTGACTATACGAGCCGTGTCCAGGAGTACCGCTTTCTGGATCAAACCCTTGATCCAGCTGCCCAACGAGAGCCTCCTCAGATGTTCGTTGAGGCTCTTGGCTATTATGCCATTGGCCGTCACGACTATCGGCACAATGACTGCTGTATTCAAATCCCATATTATTATTGATAGGCTCGCGTTTGACCATTAACTGACCTGATGGTAAGCGATGATGTGCTTGTTCCTAGAGTCAATCATTATTACGGCGACAGAACTTTAAAAAAACGTATTCCATACCTGCTCAACAGTTTACCCGCCGTCATTGCCAAAGAAACAAAAAAGAAATTATTTAAGCGTAAATTATTGAAGAACTACCATAATTGTTTGCATTAAGTACCTACTCGTACTTACTTACCTGCAAATCTAATTTTAAGCACTTGCGTAATTTATAATTAATTTTTAATATAATTTAATAATTTATTTTCTTTAACAGTGAGAAATACATACATTAGTGTTTGAAATGTCCCTTTAGGCAAATGATTGTCTGTGTTAGGACACTTCGCTCTTCCGAAGTTTGTTTTTCCTTAATTAGGTGGTACTCACAATTTCAGGAATAGTAATTTAAAATAAATAAAATAAATTAAAGTTACAGGATTATCAACAAATTATCAATTTTGAATCTTAACAGTAACATAATGGTAGGTTGGACGGTAATAGATTGTGTCATGGTATCTACGTGTAGAATGTAAGTGTGCAAGTCCGTGTGAAGTGTATTTGTATTTGTGTGATTGCGTGTGGAGTGTATGTGTGCGAGTGTGTGTGAAAGGTATGTGTGCGACTGCGTGTGTGGGTGCCAGAATTACGATGTATGCTACAAGAGGGCTTCGGTGTCCTCATAAGTTAGTGGTTTAATCCAGTTTATTATGATTGTTTTACACTCTTTATGTTTCTTATTATACACGTAAATCTCTCTGTTCAATCGATTGTATAGTTGAGCTGAACGATTTTTGTACTGCATCTGACCGAACTTAGTTTTAGTTTTAGGAACTTCCGCTATGATGTCCCTTCTTCTTTTTAAGGTTAAGCTGGGATCATAAAGGAGGGTTTTGTGTTTTTTTAGGACCACTTTAACAATGTATAATTTTCGCACCGAGAGCAAATTACTAATTTGGTAAAGGCTTTGAGTAGGATGTCTAAGGTTTTTGAAATACATCATTTTTATAAGAGCTCGTTGAGCCCGCTCAAGGTCCAAATATTTAGTCTTAGCCGCACCCCCCCAAATAGGGATGCAGTACGCCAAGACAGACTGTACTAAACCTACATAAATTTCGTTGAGTAGGTGTCTGGGTGAATTTCTGGTGGTGGATGCTACTTTTTTGGGCACAATATACCTCAACGTTTTAAAGATCCAACTTAGCTTTCTAATTCTGATTATGACGTGTTCAAGATGGGGGTACCACGATAAGTTGTGATCAACAATTATACCAAGATATTTGGTTTGTGATACTTTATCTAGTGTTGGGCATGAGCAATTGTTTTCGTCATCACACGTGTGTACTTTAATGCTAAAGTCTGAGCTCGGTTGTGAACGATGTGATATACTGAAGCACATGTAATTAGTTTTAGCTGTGTTAAGTGTGAGCAGGTTATTTTTGAGCCATTTAGCTATTAAGGTCATTCCAACTTCAGCACTTCTGGCAACGTCGTGCCAGGACTTTCCAGTAAAGACAACAGCGGTATCGTCTGCATAAGCAAAAATTTTTGCATGATTGATTTTTAGGTTGCAGAGGTCATTAATGTAAAGCAGAAAGAGTGTAGGGCCAAGCACGCTTCCCAGAGGGACACCGAAAGTGACATTTGCATCATGGCTAACGTGTTCACCCACTTTTACCCTTTGCTTCCTATTTGTGAGGTAGTCTATAAAAAGTTTGAGTGGGATTCCTCTCACACCTGAGGCTTCCAATTTGTGTATCAGGATGGGAACAGAGACGGTGTCAAACGCCTTTTTTAGGTCCAGAAACACGGTCAGACACTTGCTACCACTGTCCAGATTATCAGCTACCAGAGAGCTGAGGGCAGTGACTGCATCCTCAGTTGAGACTCCTTGCCTGAATCCAAATTGTAAGCTACTTAAGGAATTAGATTTATTTAGGAATTTAGTGAGCCGGTTATTTATTAGCTTTTCAATAATTTTGGAAATAGCTGGTAAGATGGATATGGGTCTGTAATTGTTGACATCGTCTCTGTCCCCTCCCTTGTGAACAGGAATAATAATAGATTTCTTAAGTGGGGCTGGGAAGATACCCTTTGTGAAACAAAGATTAGTTAAGTGGGTGAGCACAGGGACAATTTCTAGACTTATGTGTTTCAAGAACCTAGTGGAAACATTGTCCCAACCAGGTGCGCTGTCTGATTTAAGGCTCATCAAGATCCTGCTCACTTCATCGGGATCAGTGTCCAGAAGAGCAAATGAATTTAAAAAAAGCTTTTGATACTGTTAGCCATGTTATTCTCCTTAAGAAGCTGAAAAGCATAGGTATTACTTCTACAGCCTACAAAATGTTTGAGTCTTATCTGACTAACCGGAAGCAGATCGTCAAACTTGATATATTTGAAAGCACAACGGCCAATATACTCTGCGGAGTTCCCCAGGGATCAGTCCTGGGTCCTTTACTTTTTCTCATATACATTAACGATATTAGTACCGCTGGACTGACTGGACACATATCATTGTACGCAGACGATACTTGTCTCTTTTATTTTGGCGACTCCATCAATGATATTGTACCTGAAGCACAGAAGGATCTTAACGTTTTAAACATGTGGCTCGATCAGAATCTTCTGACTATGAATGTTGGCAAAACAGGGTATATAATTTTTGCAGCAAAGAATAAAAAAATACCAGTACTTCCAAATCTTACAATAAATAACCAATCACTACGAAAATCAACACATGAGAAATACTTGGGCCTAATTCTGGACAGTAAATTGACATTCAGAGCGCATGTTGACTACGTGAGATCTCGAATACTGCCACTAACCGGAGCAATACGTAACATTGCAAAATGCATACCCTACAAGCTAAGACACACTATTTACAACACTCTTATCAAACCACATCTGGAATATCTGATCCAAGTATGGGGACAGGCTGCGAAGACAAATCAACAACACCTGCAACGTACACAAAATAAAATCATTAAAGTCCTCTTCAACTACGATTATTATACGCCTACGGAACTACTATACAAAAAAACAAAAATTTTTAACCTAAAACAACTGTATACGTATCACACATGCATGACTATCCGAAAAATTCTAACTACCAACATACACACGAATATATCATTCACACGGAAGATTCATAGATACAATACTCGAAACCAAGACGACTTAGAAGCTGCAACAGTGAGAACCTCATACGGCATGAAAACTATCCAATGTGAGGGTGTTCGGTTATACAATAGATTACCTAAAACTATCAGAGAGTGCACTAGTATACCAACCTTTAAAAAAGGTTTACGGAACTTTATATTAGACGACTAGCTCTTCCCCGCGGCTTCGCTCCCCTGGTCCTTTCCACAGGGCCCGTTTCCGTAATATAAAATGTAGCTTTCTACTGGTAAAAGAATTTCCAAAATCGGGTAGGTGCTTTCTGAGTTTATCCATTACAAACAAATTCACAAACAAACAGTCAAATCGTTTCTCTTTATAATATTAGAGTAATTATGTATTGGCAACAGATGAAGGTATTTGTGAGTTTTGTTAAAACTGCTTTGTTTGTTATTGCTAATCTACCCTTGTGTTAATAATTTTTTTTTTCTATGACATCAAGTTCCTTCGATGTATGAATGTCGTAATGTTAACTACTACCTACTGTTAATTTAGTTAAGTTTCTCTTTAAGTGAACTGTAATTTGTTCTTTGAGAAAATAAATATCTTTAAACCGAATTTACTTGAGTCGAGGATATGTCTACTTGAAAAGTTCTCGAGTTATTTTCAGTAGGTTGGGTTATATTTTTAAAATGTCATTGAATGGGTCATTGTGGGTATTTTTTTGAAGTTTGTTGCGATTCTTAATGCATCTTAATATACCGGCTGTCATCCACGGCTTAATGGTACGCTTACTGTTAGGAATTTTGTTTATAACAGTGCTGTGGTTAATAGATTCAGTTAATTTGCGTAATAACATGTCATTTAATTGGTCCGGATCACTACATAATAGGAGGTCCGAAATTTTATTTTCTTTAAGATGTTTTAAGGCCTGTTCAAAATCGATGGTTGAAGTAGTTTTATTTGCAGTTTGTTTGTGTTTTAATCTTGATAGTTTTAGAAAAGTAGTGTAATGGTCGGTGATTGATGTATGTAGTATAACGATAGACGCTGATAACCTTTTTTTGTTTATTTTTAACATAAAGTGGTCAAAACAGCTAGATTCGCGTGTAGGGCAAGTATGGCCAGGTAGTATGCCGTATAGTGATAACATGTTTAGGTAGTTTACTCTATTTCTATGTTCCTGCGATGGCTCGGAGTCTTTAGTTTTAATATTAATGTTAATATCCCCCGCTATGATTATACTTTGATGACGAGTTAAAGTATTTAGGTGTGTACTGAGAGAATCTATGAAACAGTCTGTGTTTGTGTTGGATGGGGAGCGGTACATACAAAGAACAATAGAATTAAGTATTTCCAACTGAATACATGTTGACTGAGCCAAACTTAGTTCTTTTACTTTGGGTTTTAGTGTTTTTTTTACGTACACTACTACACCATCGTTTTGATTTAAATGTCTTGTTGTCATAAATGAGAGATAATTAGCAAGCTGCGGTATAGGTTTATTTGGGCTGAGCCAACATTCTGTCAGAATTATGACGTCGGTTTCAAATCGGAACGTGGATAATAAAAGAGAGAAATCGTCAAAATTGCGAAAAATGCTCCTAATATTTTGCGAAATTATGGTCAAGTCATTTCGATCTATATTTATGTGTTTGTGGAGCTCTGTGGAGTCACTTATTTGTTGAGTGTGCGCAACTTCTATACTGTCTATCTCACCAAGCGTTTGTAGGGTGTCATCCATCTGTAATATTTAAAGGTTCAATAGACGTAGCAGCGTTACATGTTTTAGTGCGGTTGTGGACGATTAGGTTATGATATTTAATACTTATGGTTTGTCGATTGGGACTCAAAAGAGAATGATGAGTTATTATATTTTTTTTGGCACCGTGTATGTTTGTGTATGCGTGAGAATAAGGTGTGTGTGTTATGTTGGAGTTAATTAAAATTATGCATGCATAAAGAAATTTTTGTAAAAGGTCGTAGATTAATGAATTAGCCATAGTTATAGCTATACATACCAAAAATAAAAAAATTAACCAACATAATATGAAGAACTTACAATAATGACGTTCTAAGATGAAGAAAGTTAATGTGATTAAATTAAAATTGTGGGGGTATGTTTGAAATTGACATTTGGACAAAATTAGTGTGATGAATTTACGAGGATACATCTTACCTTTACGTTTAATTATGTAATTATGTACCTACCTAAGTAAGCGAGTATCATTGATCCCGCAGTCAAACTGTATGAGCAGATTTGCGGGAGTGTGTGTAGCTTATAAGTCTACTCTGTATTATCTATACTAATATTATAAAGCTGAAGAGTTTGTTTGTTTGTTTGTTTGTTTGAACGCGCTAATCTCTGGAACTACTTGTTGGGATTGAAAAATTCTTTTTGTGTTGGATAGCCTATTTATCGAGGAAGGTTATAGGCTATATAACATCACGCTACGACCAATAGGAGCGGAGCATAAATGAAAAATGTAGCAAAAACGGGAAAAAAATATTCCTTTTGGAGAGTTTCCGTTGCGTGCGCTGCGTAAACGGTTTCGATGGGAAGGTAGGTAGCCAGTTGACGGGAGCGAAGCCGCGTGGGACAGCTAGTTAATAATAAATCGACGGTGAAGCACGTTTGCCTAGAAGTAAATAATTGAAATTTTCTTAGAAAATACACGATATCCAACCGATATCGCCTATCGAGAGCGCCATCAGGAAGGTCCCTTATTATTTAACCGCGCGTGCCCCTCCCGATAGCCGAAGTTTATACCTGCCTAATGACATAATTTTACAGGTCATATTTTAATCTTTCGCAGGTAAAACCGGTGGTTGGCGTTCATATTTTGACGAGGAGATGACACAACAAGCTGAGCGATGGATCGAAGACAACCTGTTAGATACAGACCTACGTTTCCCACACATGAAACATTGACGGCGTTTATAAACAAAATAATTGTTTCATTTAATTGTGAATTATAATTTTATTATTAGGTTTTTTTTTTTGTAGTTCTGCGTTTTACAGGAAAACATTTTGCATAGCAATTTTTATTTCTCATTTTGATTGAATGTAAAGTGAATGTCAGCAGTTAATTCGGCCCGAAGGTCACTACTGCCGGTTGTCTTTTACGTACTTTTATGACTGCACTGCAGTTAGGAATTGTCTACTATCCTAAAGACCCGGCAGTACAAGAAGCCTTTTGTTAAAATAAAAACTTTTTCATGGCCAAGTTTACTAGTGGCTCATCAATATAAATTCAAGCTGGATTGCCGTTGCCTCTCATTTACACGTATAGTGGGCTCAACACTCGCATCCAACAACCACAATGCAAATTGAGTAGGTAACATTGCGTCTTTGGAATGGTCTTGCAGCATTGGATATTATTCTCAACATAAAAATGTCAACAGATTAGAAGAATTTATGAATCACTTCTACAGCATAACGTTTTTTTAATGCAGTGGTGTTCATTATTTATCCAAGTAAATACTGTACTCTGTATTTGTATTTAAGTTTTCCTTTGTTTTTTTTTTATGGTATGCGTCGTGCCTGGCGCAAATAAACATTTTTTCTTTCTTAAATATTAATGACTAGCTTCTGCCAGCGGCTTCACCCGCGTGAATGTCGAAAATTATCCCAAGGGAAAAATTCCCGGGATAAAAAGTATCCTATATATGCTATTCCCGACAATAATCTATCTCTGTGCCAAGTTTCATCCAGATCCAGAAGAAGTAACAAACATACAAACACACACACACACTCACAATCTTTCGCCTTTATAATATTAGTGTGATTACTTACGAGTTCATTACATTAGACAAACTATTTAACAAAACTTTTATGACTATACTTACTTATGCTTGCACCAATCAGTTCGACATAATGGGAATCTTCATCGAGGCTTAGGTATATACCTAATTTGTTTCGTATGCAACTGAATACAAGGTCAAAGTAGGTAAGTTTTGTATCTTTCAAAAATGCAATCTAAGCAAAAATGGATTATAAAAAAAATCAAAATTAATTAGCAAATAGCAAAACTCTGTTTTGTTGCTAGTATGAAAACAGTTCACAAGTCCCAACACTTTATTATATTGTTTTCAGTGTAGCGAATCTCTGCAATCGTGATGGGTATCGATACCATAGATAGGTCTATAAAACAAAACAAAACATTTAATTTCAGTATCTATACCGACTACCATCGGCCATTGACCCCGTCAGCTTCAAATAGAATTGAACTTGAAATTTAAAGTTTTAATAAGTAAATTAAAACAACAGCTTTAACTACGTACCTACGAGGTACTATATTAACGAGTTACTACTATTTGTAAATGCAATGATAGGCCTAACTGAATCTTGTCAGAAGTGGAATGGTCTGAGGGCCACCACTCAAGGAAGTAGGCAGCTCGTTACAATACAATCGAATATGACGCGTGCGCCGATCTAGTACCTTGAGATCCATATTAAAACGTAACCAGCTGCACTGCGGAGCCAGTTGTATATTTACAAGCAAACAAATTCTTAAGGGCAAATGTGGAACTGCTTTACCAAGTTATTTCGACGCCATTGATTCGAATCTCGCAGTGCTCCCCGTTCAGTCGCAAGCGCAACTTGTGTACACTCTTACTTTATCGTACCATTTGTAACGGAACAATTATTCTAAAATACGCGTAAACAAATAGGTATTCCTAGTTTTGAAACATTATAAAAGACACCGTTATATAGAAAGTCAGTTCGAAAGTGCTAAAATGGATTCGGAAAACCAGTTTCCTTTGGAGATAGAAGATGTGGAGCCAGGACTGACCAAAAAGTTGTTGGAATATTTTACTGGTAAGTTAATTTATGTGAAAGAATTTCTTATGCGTACAAAAATGGGACCATGATTTAGTTACAGTTAGTTTAATTAACATTAACTAGTTTTATTGAGAGTATATTGCACTGTTTGCGTCGTCATGTTTGTTACGATAGTTACTCAGAATGGTTCTGTTATTTATTTTCTATTATAAATAAAATAATATGTAAACAATTTGATAAAATAGGTAGATGAGTTAACGTTTATAGTATAATACAGAGCTAGCTATTATAACTGTTAATGAATGATAGTATTTTGTATCGCGATTGGTTTAGTTATTGTTTACCAACACGTTATATAATTATTTACTCGCCAAATCACCTTCTAGTGTAATGACCGAACGACCGAGAGTACGCGATGCCCTTTTACATCCGAAAATTAAACTCCGAGTTGAGTAGCGGTACCATAGATTCTTGTGTATAATATAACCAGACTGTAAGGGAAAACCCAGGGGTTTCACAGGGACCTTGCCCTGGTCCCTTACAAAACTGACTTTATTTACATAGGAGATTAGAACACTTATTTACATAGGAGGTAAGAAACACGGGTCGATTTTCATTTACAAAACATAAGTTTTAGACATATTAGTCTTGTATACTACTACTATGATCATTAATAAATATATTTTAAGAGTCATTGTAACTTAATCTCTACTTGATAAATAACCGAGTATGGACATTAAATAACTGTCATCGTAGCATGAGCAATTAGTATTTTATCGGTTCATTGACTTTTGTAAAGTGGGACAATAGAGTAAAACGGCTTGGCCACCTAGTGGGCCCAAACAGTATAATTATAAAATTCACCGCGAAACGAAAAGATGAATAAGAATAAAACGCCGGACGTTTTTAGTTAGCTTTCTGTTTAATACTTAGTCGATGTCGTCTCTCATTCGTACCTTTATTTTTTTGTTTACGGAAGACACCTTTAAAAGGCGCTTGGAATTTTGGGGAAAAGACCAGGGAGGGATTTTTAAAACCACCCCGGTGATCACCATCTGCACGTAGAAGACCCGTGACCTCTTGAAAGACCACCCCGGCAACCCCTCTGTGCAACGCCTGTTAGGGCACGTCCCTGGAGAGACAACAGAAAAAGCGTCTTCCCTCATGAGCCTCGCTGTGCACGGCAGCACGTGATCACTATGCCACCGTCTTTCCTGGAGTCACTTGGTGGGCGAACAGAGTTCCCAATCTGACCGCCCATGACCCCGGACCTGACTATAATGCAAGCGGAGCGTCGCCGTTTTAAGCGTCCAGGCGGTTGCCTCCACGACGCCTTCTTTTCCGAGCGGGCTCAACCCTCTCAAGACCCCGCTCGGCGGTTTCCATCCGTACCATCACGGTCTCACAGAAGGAGGCCAGTTACCTGCAATTTTCTGTATCTGTCAGCATGCCCTAAAAACAGCTGGCAAAGACAGGCTCTCATTCACACCTACCAAAAAATACTGCGGAAGATATTATAGGTCAGCGGGTGGGTACAATTCTTATAATGACTTAAATATTAATAGCTGCCTACCTACTTACAAATTTAACGGACTAAAAAAACAGTGTGAAGAATTTACATCTAGCCTTAAGTGAACGTGGAGTGGTTTATATCTAATAATTTAGTAATTGCAGCAGGTTATTGAATAAGTTGATTGGAATCACGTCTTACTAACGGAAACTATGGTTACAAGGTCTACCAAATTAGTTTTCCCGGACGTACACGTAGGTAGGTAATATTTTCACAGTGATTGTATCAAGGTCTAATAAACACAAATCAATAAATCGATTCTACACTTTATTCGATGAATTTAACATTCAAATAAGTTTCAAATTGCTTTGCAAATATAAGGTTTATGTACCTAGATGATAATATTACTGAGTAGGTCTAGCTAGCTATAACTCGCTATATTATAAAACAATTTGTGTTAAAATGTGTTACATTTCTTAATCCAGGCGAGATGACAGGGTTCGTCCGCGTTGGCCCAAAGAAATACTTCTTCCCTCAAAAATACAAGCAAGAAGCAGCGAAAATCTACAACATGCCGCTGAGACCAACTGATGTTTTCGTCACTAGTTATCCACGATCAGGTATTTACTGTGTAAAATATTTTTTCAAAATGTTATTCTATTTGTATACAAATCACCTCTGACGGTAAATGGCCCCACCATCTTCCATCTGCTCTGCTATAATAAGACAGGAACTTTGCTATCCTCAGATACCAAGCTGCAATGCCTCATGGTCCTACATTTCATACAGGCACTCAGCTAGTCCGTAATTCTTATTCGTTGGACTTGTTTTATTTTAGGAACTACATGGACACAAGAGTTGGTTTGGATGGTAGCAAATGATTTGGATTACGAGAAATCAAACGCAACGCCACTGACTGAACGCTACCCCTTTTTAGAGTAAGTTCAAGAATTATTCATTTGAACAGAACAAACGTTGGACTGTGTGTTCGAGTGGAGCAGGAGGGTGCTGAAAGTGAGGGTTTTAGTTTTGTGTCGCCAGTTTAGATTTTTTATCCGGCTTTAAAACAGGTGGGTAAATGGCAGAATGAGAAAACGTACAACGTATTTTGATAACACTCCAAGCATCACCGACACCTCTGGTTTTATGTCTTAAGTACTTCGGGAAGTAAATTGCCTATCAGACTTATGAATCTGGACGTATTTAACAACTTCTCTTTATAAGCCAAGCCTAAATGACTATTGGTTTATCTAGGTTGTATGGAATTATCAACATTATGCCGCCACCGTGCACCGTCCTGTATTGTAGAGTTCAAATAGTTTACGTAGGATTCAAAAACAAGATTAGGTCACAGAGATAATACTAGCATAGTTAGGTACTGAGTTATCACCGCCTGTTCAACTCTTTGATTACTATAAATAATACGAAGTGTAACTCTTCCAGATTTTCAATATGCGTACATCCTGAAAACAAAAAGAAGTTCATAGAAGAGAATAGTCACAGTAAAGAGTACTTGGACCTACTGGAAGCGGTATGTCAGCCAGGCACCGAACAGCTCGCTGCGACGCCATCGCCGAGGTTCATCAAGTCCCATATGCCTTTATCTCTGTTGCCTCCCACATTGCTCGATACGGCGAAAATGGTTTACGTAGCGAGAGACCCCAGGGATGTCGTTGTGTCGTTCTACCATCTCAACAGGCTGATGAGAACACAAGGGTATACAGGAGACTTCAAAACATATTGGAACTTCTTCATTAAGGATTTGCGTGAGTCCGCGTTTGTATTTACAAATTATACACGTTAAGACGCATGGTATAATTTACTACTACAAGGAAATAGTTAATTGCTGCAAATAACTTATCGATATTATTCACATCCGCAATTCAAATTGTTAAGCGGCCATTATTCATTATCTATTTATTGTAGCTATCAATCTGTGAGGCTTCAGAGTTCGATTCTCAGATAGAGTGAAAAACTTTCTATTTTTTGCACGAAATTTACATTGTTGTGCTAGTCTATAAAAAGTTAATTCATAACACCAGAAAAACCCGACTGCGAAGTGAACTAAAAAGACGTAAACAAAAAGAAAAATCACTTTACATTACGTCGCGCAGTCGGGTAAGAAGTCGGTTCATACCGGCCCATATTAGGAGTAGTTACAAGAAATTTATTCCTCATTTTAAAACTAAACGTAGGTATCTATTGTTGTAGACCACTGGACACCATTCTTTGAACACCTAAAAGAAGCTTGGGAGAGGAGAGACCACCCTAACATGCTGTTCTTATTCTACGAAGAACTCTCAAAGGTACGTCCTACGGTATTTACGATTCACGATTTCTGAGATAGAGATAGAGATCATTTATTTGTCCGAAACATGAGTATGCACACACAAAGCATGCAAGATGTTAATGACATTGCAGAAAGGATCAGTCATGTTTTACTTTAACGGCGTACAAATATGTATTACAATAACACTAATTATAACTATTAAATAACATGCATATATTATATTAATTAAATATAAATATAATGTAGATAAACTTAAACATCAAATAAATTAGATAAGTAGAATAACAAAAAATATTATCATTACTATGCTTATTATTATTAATTAAAATGTCAGAATCAAAATAAAATAATTACAATAGTTAACAGAACCAAACTTCGCCACTACATTAGAGTTATTATGTTTTCTCCATTAGAAACTCAGCAATAATAAAGAAAATCTGATTATAATAATAGTTCGAACGACGTACATTTTGGGGCAAGACACACGAACCTCCGGTGTGCCAGTAGCGGGTCCAAGATGTGCAGAGTTACGTTATAAGACTTCCTAATTAATAACTTTATCTATCTTATTTGGTGGTTTTAATTAAAACATTTGGATAAAAAGCTCATAAATATTAGCGCCACTATTTTTTTTTACTTATCGCGCAAGTTTATTAATTAAACTTTACCTACCTGGCGCATTTACTCATAGATAAATATGCTTCTACTACCTTTGTTAAAGTGTATTAAGCACGTAATAATTATCGTTTAGTTCCATCTCAAGGACCTTTTCTAACTGACGAAAACAAAGAAAAACAAAAATTAAAAAACTATTTGAAGCCTAAACATTATTGCATTACGATTTTCTCTACCTGGCAACGAGCCAAGCAGAGCGTTGAAAATCCTTCATTGCACTTTTATTTATTTTGGTGTGCCTCGTGTACTACAACGGGCAATGTAGTGAACTCGCCTTTCGGATCCGATGTTTTTTTTTTTTTCAGGACCTACCATCCTCCGTGCGCCGAGTAGCTAAGTTCTTCGACAAACAGTACACAGACGAGCAGATAGACCGCCTGTGCGACCACCTCAGCATCGACAACTTCAAAAATAACAAGTCTGTCAACTATGATGTCATGAAGGTGCTCGGGATTTCGATAGTCGGCGAACAGGGTTTCATCAGAAAAGGTACAAATTCAACCTTGACTTTTCTCTTTGAAACTTTATACATTCACCGTCCAATGTTGGTACTGTAATCTCCAACCTTATTGGCCGGACTGAATCGGCGTTCCAATGCGCATGGTGCGACGCGCTACCGTTTTAGTATAAGATTTGCTACTGCGCAGCCATTGTAGCCAACTTCAGACTGACCAACAAGACTCCCCAATCTTAACAGATTACAGTACTGTAGAGAGTGAGGTGATATCGGTGTTTCTATTTTCATTTAATAATTACTTTTATTATTAACTATTTTTGTTCCTTCTATTTCAGGCAAAGCAGGAGGCTGGCGCGACCATTTCGATGAGGAGATGACTCAACAAGCCGAGAAATGGATCGAAGACAACCTGAGAGATACTGACCTGCGCTTCCCACACATGAAACTTTAAATAAAATATTAGTTAAGAAAGAAAAGAACATAAATGGGTGATAAACATTTATTTCAGTAATATACTATGTTCCAGTTTTCTTTGTAACACCATATTTTAAGTATACATGGATATCGAAATTTCATAAGAAAGCGCTAGCAATAAGTAAACAATGCTATTTATTCCAATTGTGTTTCAATATCATTCACTTGTCCGGTAATAAAATTTTACTCATAAATAAAACAATGTCTCAGTCCTTCCTCACATTTTATTTAAATAATACGGTTATACAAAGAAAATAAATTAAAAGCCAGATTTAATCAATCATTCGTTGGTAATATAAAATTCTAAAACAGACTTATAATCATTATAATGGATAATAACCGTTTAAAACCGGTGAGGCGCGAGCGGCCGCGTCGTCCGGACTCCGGCCGCTCGCGCCGCCCCGCGTACAACGAATCGGCAACGTACACGTCTATAAAAAGCGACTCTATAATATAAAATTGGGAGCAGACTCCCGCACCTAACGACTCGCCGCCACGAACGACGTTAAAACTATCATACACTTATAGAAAATCACAAAATTCAAGCGGAAATAATAGGAATCGTTTTTGTTGTGGTGCCTACGCGATGACGTCAGGCAGCAGCGCGTTGTCGGCGGCGGGCGGGCTCGGCGGCGGCTTGCTCAGCGCCGCGTCGCCGTTGGCCAGCCCGTTGGGGACCAGCTCCTTCTTCGCTGCGTCTGTTGTTCTCTTCGTAACGGCCTTCTTCTGGCCGGTGTTAGTCGACTGGAATGAACAACGATACATGTAGAGGACGACTTACACGTAAGTTATTATAAAACAAAACGCCAAGAGATACTATTATTCGGCTGAAATGTTCAACAGCAGAAACAGGTAGTGTTGTGATGTTTGTGGTGAAAAGGGAAGAGTATCATAGTCTCACCTTCGGGGGAGCGGTCCTGGGCGGCGCGGCCTTGGCTGTGATGCGTCTGTTGGCGAGATCCTTGCTCTGCTTGTCAAGAGGAGCGCGCGGCGCCGGCTTCGGTGCACTTGGCCTGTAGAGAATACACACACAGTTACTCACTCAATGTGATCTTAAGACCAAACATTATATTTTTCATAACTAATTGGTAGCGTGACTCACCTGGCGGGTGGCGCAGCGGCGGAGGGCGCGCGGGGAGTGGGGCGCGGGGCGGGCCGCGTGATGGGTGCGGGGCGGGGCGCGGGTTTGGCAGCAGGCTTCGCATCCTTAGCGTCGCCGTTCGTCATCGGCTTCTTGTCGGCGGGCTTGAGCTGCGGCCGTGCCGTAGAGAGCGCGGGGCGCGGCGCGGTGGCACGCGGGGCAGCTGGCTTGGCGGCCGCGTCAGATTTTAGAGCAGTGGGCCGCGCAGCCGTTGTGGCAGGCTTAGGCGCCGGCCGGGTCGTCGGGGCCGTACGAGTCGTCGTGCTGGCTGTGCGTGCGGCCAAGGGCGCCGGTTTGGCCGCCGCCGGCTTGGTGAGCGAGGAGCGAGCGGGAGCGGCTGCCTTCGCAGGCGTGGGCGCCTTTGTGGCCGGGGTGGTCGCCTTCGAAGCGGTAGTGGAGGTGCGGGCGCTCGGCGTAGCAGGCTTGCTGGCCGGGGTTGCAGACTTGGCCGCGAGTGTGCTCTTGGCGGCGGAGGGTACCTTGGTGGCGGGCGTGGGTGCTTTGCCAGCGGGCGTGCGTGCGGCGGGGGTGGTGGAGGGCCTCTTGATGGGTGCGGGAGTGGTGCCCGTGGGCGTACGCGCTGGTGTCGCAGATTTGGGAGCGGCCCTCGGTGTACGTGACGCAGTCGGCGTCGTGGGCGACTTTTTCACAGCGGTCGACTTAGATTTGACAGCGGCCACGCCGGCGGCAGCGGCTGCTCCTACAGCAGCGACGGCGGCGGCTGCCACGGCGACATCAGCGCCGGGCGCGCTGGTGTCGGCGGCCATGGGGGTGTCGCTTAGCGGTGCGGCGTCAAGCGCGGGCGCCGCGGGCTCCACGGCGGGCGTGGGCGGCGGGGTGGCCGCGGCCGGCGGCTGGACGGCCTCCTCGAGCTGGATCTCACTAGTGACGGGCACGCAGATCTCCTGAGCTCTTGATTCGGGAATACCAATGTCGACGTCGGTGACGAGTTCTTGTCGCGAGTAGGGCGCGGGCTCGTCGGGCAGCAGGTCGGGCGCGGGCGCGGACGTTGCGGCCGGGGAGGGCACGCGCTCCACTGGGGCGGGGGATGTGAGGCGCGCCTCCACGGGCTCGGGGGTGGCGGTGTCGGCGCGCAGCTCGGCGGGCGCGGGTGACAGCGACACGAAGGGCTCCAGGGGCGCGGGGGACTGTACGGGCGCGGGGGAATGCGCGGGCTCGGTTGGATCCATGGGTGCGGGAGATTGCAGGCGCGCCGGCATCTCCTCTGGCACAGGGGACTCCACTGGCAGCGGCGACTCGCGCGGCAGGGGCACGTCGGCCGGCAGTGGGGAGGCCGCGGGGGGCGCGGGAGAGGGGGCGATCTCGACGGGCACGGGGGCGGCGTCAGCAATAGTTTCGAAGGCTTCGGTGTCGTTCGACTGCAGCGGCTCCGCGGCGGTTGGCAGATGAGATTCACTCGGCATCGGTGACTCACTAGGTAGCGGCGATTCCCGCGGCAATGGTGATTCACTCTGTAGCACGGACTCGCTCGGCAGCAACGATTCACTAAGTAACAAGGACTCACTGGGCAGTGGCGATTTGGTCGGTAGTGGCGATTCTCGCAACAACTCAGACTCTGTGGGTAGTGGAGAATGTGCAGGGAGCGGCGAGTGGGCAGGCAGTGAGGAATCAGTCGGCTGCAGGCTCTCGACGGGCATAGGAGATTCTCTGGGCGCTTCGAACTCGCTCGGTAGTGGAGACTCCTTGGGTGGAATGATTTCGCTCGGTAATGGAGATAGAGAGTCTCCAGGAATCGGGGACTCGCTAACTTGCACAGTCTCGGCCTGCAGCAGGGTATCCTCAGGTAGAGGCGACTCTGTGGGCAGGCACTGCTCCGCGGGCAGAGGAGAGTCACGTGGCAGCGGCTCGTCCGCCGGTAAATGCGACTCGTTCGGAATCGGAGACTCACTTGGAAGAGGGGAATCCGTCGGCAAGGGGGACTCACTGGGAAGAAGAGTTTCAGCTGGCAGAGGCGACTTGGACGGCAAAGGAGAGTCTGCTACCAGCTCGTCATCGACATCGTGGGGAACCTCTGCAGTTAGGTGTTCAGTGTCGAGCTTAATTTCAGGTGCTTCAAGCGCAGTATCTATTTCTGAAATAATTTTTTCAACATTTTCAGTTTCCTCACTAACTTTAGTTACTGTTTCAAGCTCAGTGTCAACTTCAACTGAAACTGTCACTTGTTCACATGCTTCTGCTATTTGTTGAACATCCACATGTTCTACTGCAACAATTTCGTCAATATCTGTAACTGGTTCTGGTGATTTTGACTCTTCAGGTTTAGAGTCCTCAAGTGGTGCAGGAGATACTGGAAGCTGTTCAGTAGAATGGGTGAGTTGGATTTCTGTAGGTACAGGAGAGGCCACTTGCTCAGAATCAAGCAAATGGTGAGATTCTACTTGATCATCATCCCTAAGGTCATCAATGTTTAACTGTGGTTCTGTTTCAACACAGGGTGAATCATCAAGTTTGCTTTCCATGTCAATGTCTTGTGATGTTTCATCTTGAGGTGTGAAAGGCCGGACGTCTTTCTCACTCTCTGAGGGGTCTTGTGTCTCATCATTTGTAAATCCTAATTCTGAACTCTTGCCATCAGGTATTTCAGGTATTTGTTCAAAGAGTAACTTGTGAGATTCTGGAGTGTCTGTTTGCAACACAGTCTCTTGATTGATGTTGCTTGATTCAAATTCAATATTTGAAAAACTTTCAATATTGTTAGAGCTACTGACATTAAAATCTGCAAAATTATTTAATGGATCGAAGTTTCCAATGTTTTGTGGTAGGCCAGGCCTGTCTTCAAACCTAATAATGTCATTGTTTGGTTCCAGAATATCTCTTTCTAGTTCTGACAAATCTCTTTGTTGATCTGGGGAGATGTTTTCTTTATCATTTTCATAGACACCGTTTGGCTGTAAATCTTCATCATCACTGTCAGGTAAGGTCTGGACAGCATTGAGATCAACTTGTGATTCGTTTTTGGAGAGCCTCTCACAAGTGTCATCATCTTTTTCTTGGTAAAAGCTCATACTCATTGGATCTCTTTCTTTATTTTTCAGCCTTTCAAATAGTTCCTCATTGCCTTCAACTGCAAAGGGATTAGTTTCTGTGTGTGTCTGGAATACCTGAAAATTAAAATATTTTATAAATAAAAAATGTTTTAATTCTTACTGCAACTTATTAATAATAATTTCATAAACTTAGCTGAACAAGAAGTAAATTAAAAACAACATTACAAGAATTTAGATAAAAAGGGAAGGCTAATTAGAACCTACTAAACTTCTGTCATTTCCAATTGTTTTATATTTCTAACAAGACATGATAAAACAATCTGATAATGAGCATGCTGCCCGATGTTTAGAGTTACTGCAATATTGCCCATGCTTTCAAGAGATTCATATTTTACTGCCTATAATGTCCCACAGCTGACCACAGAACTCGCTCAAATCCAAGGGTATCCTCTGGTGGTTGAGAAGCAAAAAGACCCATTCAGCTTTTAGAAATAAAATCCTTTTAATGCTTAAACTTTAAGGCACTTGTCCCACCGCTGACGATTAGCTAGCAGCAAGTAGAACTAGAACCTAGATACTGCGAGCAGCGAGAAGCGAGTGTGTAGTTCCGATAGTTTTACCGCTCAGCTATGAGCGAGTGTTTTTGTGCGACGGGCGATTACTCGCTCGACTCGCTCGGTGAGTCCTGCACGCGATGGTTAGATGGTCTCTCGGCGTGACTTCTGACCGCCAAGCGAGCATCGCCATGAGAGTATCGTTGAGCGTGTATTATCTTTGATAGCTCTTGTCGCTGCAATAAACTTGTATTGAGAGGGTAATCGTCGGCAGTGTGAACAGCCAGCGATCAACTATTAATAGATGTGTCTCTTTAATTGACACAGGATCTATATCTTTTGTTCGTTTCTTCAGAAAGAAAATAGTCGATAGCTAATCGCTTTGTCTCCGGCGGTGGGACAAATGCCTTAGGTTACAAATACAAAAAATAAAACCAAAGCAATAACAAACCTGAATATTGCAAAAGTCAGTAGTGTCTTTTTGTATTCTCTCAAAATCTTGTATGAGACCACTATCCTTGACTTTATCAGGTTCAATGCCAACATTGAATCCAAAGCCCAAACTGTCCATGTTACACTTTTCATTTCCATTCAAGTGTTCTTTAACGGCTTCATCCCTTGATACATTCTGGAAAATAAATGTTATTTGATTCAGTCACTTCATCAGTTATAGGTACAAACAAAACTTTGTATAGTATGATGTTTTTACAATTAAATTGTAAAAACCAATGAATGTAGGCTGAAATGACTGCTCGCTGTCCACACGCCGACAGCTAGCAGGTAACCAGCTGTCCAAGCGCTAACAGCTAGCAGTCAACAAGCTGTCCCCGCACCGACCGCTTTCGCCTTGCTTTTTTCGATAAGCAACGTGCTTCAAGCGAGCAGTCTGCGTGCGTACAGCGCCCGCTTGAACCGCGTGGTAAGCAAGACGTCAGCTGGTGTGATGGTGGTAAGCTCGCTTACAGCAAGCTGTTTGCTAATTTGTGTTTTCAATGTACAGACTACAGAGGATGCCCTGAAGCTCACATTTCAATGAACATCATTTTGCTGGCTGGGAGCATATAAGTCGGCTACGACCTTTAGACATTCTTCTCAGCCTCTCAGACAAGTGAAAACTAAAACCTAATTACACTATTTTAGATAATGCTTCCTAACTAACAATATAATAATGTACTGAATCTAACTATTCCCTGTATCCCATTTGTTGTCAACTTCTATATATCCATGCAACTCCAGTAAGTCTAAAATTACACTTTTAAATATACATAAATGGTCTTATTTAGTCACCACTATGTAACTGACTACATAAAACATTTAGAGGAAAAACTTACATTAAACACAAAGTATACTGCAACAGTTCTCATGGCACTCATGTTTCATTACTAATGTCATTAATTGAGTACACATTTTATCTGAACATTAATAGAATACACATAAACAAAGCCCATGAATTCTCAGCAAGCAAACTGCTAATTAAACACAGTTTTGGCCATTTTCTTTACAGTCTTTGGTGACTAACATTTTTGTGGCACATTTCTTGATAAGTGATACATTATTTTACTTTGACTAAAGGTTATTACACTCCTGTCAAAATAATCTATTGTTACTAATAGCCCACGATTCCGCATAAATGCGATAATACAGCAGCTGATAAGAAATATATAAACTTTTACTAAAACAAGTCATTACCAACAGAAAATTCTAGTTTGTATTCATGAAACGAGGTAGTAGTGGCCCTGAGACTACCTGTTTTACTGCAAGACAAGGGACATAATCTTTGTGTTGATATAATATGTAATACTCACACACAAACAATCATTTCATATTTTATTCAGACAAGCCTCTTTTCTCACACTCTCTCAATTTAATAGTTATTGTGGTTTTTAAATAAAACTTTCTCTTTAGTGATGTGAGTTGAACGATCACATTACACTTTTTTTAAACAATTATAACCTACTCCTGCATACAGAAATAAAATTCAGGCAAACAAAACAAAGTATAAATTATAATTATACTTACATGATGGCCATTAAGGTGATCACAGTTATCCAAGTCTAATAATTCTGCTGGCCTCACTACAGCTCCTGTGTCGAACTGTGCCTCATCTGGGAGCTCGATGTCATCCATTGGCAGTGGCTTGCGAGGGGACTCAGCAAGCAGCACGTCTGCACCAGCTACGCTCCCAGGAATGAACACTGGGGCGTCAGGGTTCAGTGGTGAACTGTTCATGTCTACTGAGCTGCTTTCCCAAGCCGACTGAAACATGTTACAACACGTCAATTAGTAATGCTCACCCAACATAACCTACAATATGATTTCCAATTGCTAATTTAGTCACAACTTGTAATACAGATTGAATCATGATTTGAAGGTCAACATGAATAATCTATAACTTTACCAAAGCTATGAAAGTTAATGGAATCAAATTTACGAACATACTTAATAATCCACAAGCTACTTGTAGAAAGTTCTTGTTAGGAACTTTAATTTCTTACTCATAACTGTCATTGTTTCGGAATGCAGATGTTTGTTCTATCACTGTAAATACACACATTGTGGTCTAGAGAAAGTAATAATATGCCTTCATAGATTAGAAATAGTGTCGTAATACATGTATAGAGAGCTCACATTATCCTGGC
Source organism: Orthosia gracilis (assembly GCA_947562075.1). Taxonomy (NCBI): domain Eukaryota; kingdom Metazoa; phylum Arthropoda; class Insecta; order Lepidoptera; family Noctuidae; genus Orthosia; species Orthosia gracilis. The sequence continues at coordinate 7,085,586 of OX387274.1, forward strand.
AGGGTGTCTCGGAGCGCGGCTGCTCGTCGGGCTCCTCGCTGGGGTGCTCTTCACGCTCGCCCTCGCCTTTGAAGTAATTCCACTCGTCTTCGGAGTCTTCACCACTCTCAGCTACATTATCCGCCACAGAACCGTCAACGTGGCCCTCCTCCACTGCACATAACACCAAGAAAACACTGTATTTATGATATTTACAACACTACAATGGGAATTTACTGAACACCTGGCGAGCACGCCACATTCACCCCTCCTCTCGCAATTCACGTTATCAACAGGTGACACACCCTTGACAGAAAAAAAAAACTCATTCGTTCCTATTGGAGACAAAAACATCAGCTCTTGAACTAGCAGCAATAAATCATTGTACGCCGGTGTTGTTTACGAGCGGCGTGTTAGCAACGATATTTTACCGGTCGTCGCGATTTCAAACTCGCAAGACATTCGCGGACGCCATTTCGAGTTTCGAGAACGGCCAGCGGAGACACGCCCGAGATCGAACTTGGACAGTGTCGAGAACATGTGAGTGAACCTCCGGGAATCCTGCGCTCAGCGATCACGTAGGGATGCGCCTTCGGGCGAACCAATCTATTTCCAGAACACCGCTCCGCATGAATCAACACAGAAATAACCTTTCACAAACTGTTCGGTATGTGAAAATAATCAACAACATTCGCTAAAAACCACATACCGTGAACGGTAAATTCACTGCACAGATTACTATCTTCACTGGCGGTGTAATATTCGAGCCGTAAAATATAGAAAAAGCCCGATTACAATAGCAGCAACTTTCGAGAGTAGCACAGATCCGTTGGACGTTCAATGAGCGACTGCGAGAGGGACGAGGCGAGCGAGCGGGACGGCAGCGGCGCGAGGGCGAGGGGTGCGGCGCGCGGGGCCCGCTTGCACCCGATAGGGATGCCGTGTCATTTTATAATAATTCCCATTTTATTATTATCCTCCTTGACATTATAATTATTTACCTACCTAGAGTTAAATATAAAAAATAATGACAGCACCAAAAGATAGAAGGAACTATTGGTATGTGTAAGGCTAGTGGCGCTAGTGCTAATGTTATGTAAACAAAACACTGCTAACTCGTCCTGTTTATAGTGCGTAGGAGCTTTCAAAAGAGATAACAAATAAATAAATTAGGTTTTCTATGTAAGTTTGAGACAAAAAGAAAAAAAGTATTTTTGCGGAGAGTTTTGATAAATTGCGAATGTGTGGCTTTTTAATGCCAAACAAAAAAGTATGTTTTGTGATGTGTAAACATTTGTAACTGGGTATTTAGGTAAAAAACCTGATTATAGAAAGGAAACAATCTTAAATTCTATGAAAATCTACACGGTTTATTCAAATAGGCTCTTAGACAGATTAACTACATACCGGTATTTGAAAAGGGTATAATTTAGACGGTCATCAAAAATATTTTTAAGACTCTAAGCTTAGGCACCAAATAAAATAATTGGTTCCCAAAATGGATCAACGGTCACCAAATTCTATCCAACTCAAAGATTAATATACCGGGTGTATTCATGTTTTTAACGAATTAGTCCAAGAGCGAGCGAAGCGAGCTCAGGAGCTTAGGGCACCCCGACACGGACAGGTTAGGTTCGAACGAGATGACGGGAGCCGAAGTGAGCGAGCAAAGCGAGCGAACTCGGCTCCCGTCATCTCGTTCGTGTTAGGTTACTTTAGACCCTGCGGACGGAAATAGGAGCCCCGCGCAGCGGGGCTCCGTCGACTTTAAAGGCGTCCATATATTTTTTTGGCAGTCAATAATACGAAAAAATGGATTTATTTCATAATATTTTAGGAAACGTTATTTGGTGACCATTTATCCATTTTGGTAACCGTTTAGAATTTTTTTGGTAGTAAAATAGGTACTTTTTTGGGCGGTGTTTAAACACAAGCCATTTGAAAATCAATTTTCGTAATTACCCACCTAAAGGCTGGTGTGGTATTCTTTTTCTTATTTTAGTGATTTTACTGTAAAATGCGAACTTTACTTTAAGTAGGTAAGCCATAAAAAGTTTCAACAATTTAATTTATACTTTTTCCAAGCCAACAAACAAAAATGTTTTCGTCGGGCTTCCTTATATCGTGCGACAGCACTCATTTTGAACTTCCAAGTTCTTAATCTAATCTGAATCAGCGATCGATTCATCTACATACAATCGCATCTAGAAAATGTACCCGATGTACAATAATGTACATTGTACACCGGCTACGTACGGACGCGGCGCATGGATGTGATGTGAGTGAGTGTGTGTAACAATCAATAAAGCGTGACACACACGATTCTTTCTTACTTCTTCTTTTGCTCTTATTGAAATGTGGCTCATGACTGTGGGGCTTGAGATTAGCTTCTAAAAGCGCATTTTAATCAGTTTTGTGTGGTCGTTTTTTTACTAATAGTAATATTTATTTATCGCCTACAAAGTACAATTTTGTTTCTATATTGTGTTACAAATATTGGGGGTACAAAGGTTTGTGGGAGTCAGGAATCCAAACATCCTACCCTGTTCTATGGACTCCTGGCCCCCCTCGCTGAGATTGGGATTTATACAAATTTAGAACGTAGGCCATGTAGGACTATTGTTAGAAAAGAACAAAAAAGGTACCAATAAAATAATATAAGAAAAAACAATGTAATAAAAAAATTAAAACGCGTGTGTGTGTTTGTCAGTTTAACAAACAGCGATGTTTTAAAAATTCTAGCCGGCTTATTTTTTTCTAGCAATGAAGTTTAGAGTGGTAACGGGTTTTTGAATTACCTACGTTTATTTTAATTATAATAATGACAAAATTCTTTGATTATCTATTAATTAAACCTTAAATTGATTTCTGCTCTGCTCTAAGTTGATTTGTTTTTAAATATTACCACCGTATTTTAGGCTAAACGCATTAACAAACTGTTTGTCATCCCGGCCCCGCACAATCTCGCGGATTATGACTCAGTCGAGTCATGCATGAGGAAGTGGGTTATTATGAAACGTAGGCTATCCGGCTACGCGGCTACCTGTCACTCGTCCAGAGTAACGGAGTCATGATCTCTAACCCGCCACGTTCCTGCTTCGAATGAAGCCAACATTAACCATCGCTAACGCTATCGACACGTCTTCAAATTCGTGGAAACATTTCGTTATAACTGAAGGGTTTGGCAGGAAGGTCGACAGTCCGCCCGTGACCGACCCGGAATTAGGTCAGATGAGATAGGGGCTGGGGTTACTGCAGTGAGATTCGCCGAATTTGTGCGATTATTTTTCACATTTTTCACTGCTGCGGGTGCGTAAACGAGCACAAAAGGTCACAGGCATCCAGATTTCATTCAACGCGGAATAGGAACCCACTATTTTAAAAGCTTCATCGTTCGGCTACTGCATCTTACGTTTTAAACATTATCCTGTGATGCTATACTCCATTTGTTTAGGTAGTTAACTTAATGTAAACAATCTTAACATGTCTTTTAACTAAAAAAATGTCTAAAAATTGAATCTAAAAATGTTTACAATTAGGTATTTACTTAAACCGATGTTAGGTAAGTAACTAAATTTAAATAATATTTGTTGGTCTTTCATACGATTTATTTTATATAAAAAGACATATCAAGATTGTTTACCTTTAGTTAACTACCTAAACAAATGGAGTATAGTATCCGATACTTGGATCAAAAAAACTAACAGTGCGAAAACGCTACTTCTACAATTTAATTGTGAGTCCCAATATTTAGGGATATGTCGATGTGATTTGTATAATCCTTTTATTACTTTGGGAAAGTTTAGACAGAAATAGGTAGCACTACAAATGATGGTAGAATGGATGAAAGACTCACCAGCATGTGCGGGCGGGGTAGGTGGCTGTGGCTCTTGGTTCCTTGCATCCGCATCAACGTCATCTGCGTCGATATCAACAGCAGTTTCAGGGCCGAGGTCCTCGCTGTCGCTGTCGGAGTTGTCCACGCCGTTGTCGGCGGCCTCGGCCTCGGCTTCGGCTTCCGCGCACTCCTCGGCCTCGGCGTCGGCAGCAGCTGCAGCGGCGGCATCCACCTGCCGCCGGCACGCCTCCGTCTCGATGTTGAACGGCGGAGGGTTCATCATCGCGTTGTCCAGCCTACGTATAATTAAGTTTTAGTATAGAGGCCAAAGAAAAAGCCGACCCTAATATAACTGGTTAAGAAAAAAAGTAGATGATATGATAGAAGCTGATTTAAAACAGGGTTGCATAGGCAAGGTTTCTTCAAACTAATTAAACATTGTAACAGGTAGTGTAAGCTAACTTTTTATATAGATGGTATTGGTTAGCATAAAAATCAAACCGACTTCCAAAACAAAACACTGCAAAGCGATAAATAACTAACTTTCTTTTTCGAAGTCGGTGTCTTTGGTACCTATTGTTTTCCGTTTTTCGACACCGACATCGGAAAAGAAAGTTATTTTTCGCTTCGTAGCTGAAAGAAAGTTGTTTTGAAAGTCAGTTTGACTTTTTGTTAAAAAGTTTAGTTATCTTTTTTTAGTTTTGGTAGGTATGTACTTCCAAATACCATGAAAATCATTTATAGCCAAAGTAAATCTCATGACGATACCAATAAGCTCAAACACGACTAGGATCCATTGTTTTATTTCGAAGTTCCAGTGTCTACCTTCCGGCTTCATCATCAGATCAATCCAAGTGCACTATTTCCAAACCACTGCAACTCCTCAAAGTCAGAATCAACAGTGGCGATCACCAGAAAAGCGCCGAGGCAATGAAGCTCGTCGAAGTCCCGGAATGAATGAATTTAACCGTCTTGGATCCCGCAACGGAATTAATCAGAAATTCATCATCAGATCAGTTCGATATTACATTTACTTCATCATAGTCGGTTAGATATTCGATATATCTTATACCCGTGACATGCTTAGCATTATGGAGTTCCAGTGGCCGTCTGTGGTCTTCTTCATCAGTTCCATTTCACCAAGTGCCACTTTCTGAGTGTAAATGATTGCATTGTTGATTAAAATACCAAAATAGCTATATGTATGCCTATAATATTTGAGGTGTTCCCTCGATTTTGGGATTGGGATGCCATCATCAGATCCTGGTTTCCTTATCATGGTACTACCCTTGGGATATCTCCTTTCCAACAAAAAAATAATTATCAAAATCGGTTCATAAAAGACGAAGTTATCCGCGAACACACATAAAAAATAAAAAATAAATATACGGACGAATTGAGAAACTCCCTCCTTTTTGGGAAGTCGGTTAAAAACAACATTAAACATATCCGTTACAGATAGGCACTTATGATCGTCGAAATATTAAAGCCTCGCATTTCCAAAAAATACAATCTGTAATCTTAAAAGTATTCACTATAATCCTTTCACTGATTATCAAGAATACCTGAGTTCATTCTGTGATATCAGCCAGAAAAAAAACATATTCCTCGTGTTATTCGAAGAAAGTGATATAAACTTTCATTTTCAAGACGATTCATAGAAGATAGGCTTAACCACATCCAAGGTCGTCTGGTTCAAGATAATGTCATACGTCCGTCTACATTTTTTATACGAGCTCCATATGTTTGAATCATCTGAAACCGGTTAAAGGCGGAATATCTCTGGTCTGGAACTGGTATTTTTGGCGAAAAATATAGGCAGGAGGCTTCCAAGGCAATGTAGACGTTATTAGCTAATTTGTTGACATAGTAGATGCCTGCACCCAACATAATATGACATCATAAACGATAGCGTGAACTAAAAATAGGGATTATTAATATCCGCCCGTGACATACGGTATGGTAATGCCATTAGCGACACGTACAAAAGTTCTAAAAACAGGTATTGTCCTCAGTCAGTTATATTATCGTTTATGTCTTTCGAACTAAGAGTAGGCAACTAAAATAGTTACGGCCTATGGATACGAGAAGTGAACACTTTCGAAGCATTGCTTTGGCATTCTATTATTACAACAAAACATGACCCTGACGAAATTCCTCCAGAGTCAATGCTAGCAAAATTCTTACTAGTCTTATAAAAAGAAATTTTTGGAATATTTTTTTGAATGAACCAGACGTGTAGCGAATAAGAGAATTGTAAATGGAATATGAAAAATGCACTTAAGAACACACAAAGATAATCTCGAAGATCTTAATATACCAAAGGTAGAACAATGTTTAGGATCAGAGATCGACGAAATAGGAGGAAACTAATCATGCATAACCGAGACCAAAAAGCATATACATTATAATCATAAGACTCTAATAATATACAAGTCTTACCCAAGATCCATGGGCGGGCGGTTGTCTGCGGCAATGTCACGCGGGTCCTTGAGGAACACCACGATTATGGAGATGTTGTCGGCGGAGCCCTGCCGCTTGGCCTGCACGATCAGACGCTTCGTCACCGCCTTCAAGTCATCTGCACAAAAGAAAACATATCTTCAAGTCACTGTATATGCGCATGTACTTTCTATTATGCGAATTTCTTGTAATAAAAACAACGACCAATTCAAGTCATTTATATGCGTGGGCTTAGTGGCTGGGCGTTCTTTTATGCCGAAGCAAAAACTTTAATTAGGACTTATATACAGCCGACGCTATACTATATTGGGAAAAGGATTGGGAAGGCCTTCTTATGTTCATAATGTTAACACTATAAGCTCTACTCCTGGATAATAAAAATGTATAAATCAAGTAATGTTTTAATATTTATTTCTGAACAAATGATTTGTAATCTTTAGAAGTAAATGAATTCAAACCGTAAAAGGTAGTTGATATAGATCAGGCTTATTTAAGCAAGGTTTTCTTTGGAACAAATATTGTATCAGGATACAAAAAAACTGTTAACGTATCTCATAAAGCCGTATTCAAGATACTGTGTACATGCTCAGTTACAATCTCGGGATATATTAAGCAAGCTCTTTCTAACTATCTTGCAAGAAAAACAACGACCAATTAAAGTCTTATTAGGCATAGTATCCACCACAAAGAACACATTAACGACCGACAGAATTTCTTAATAGTATTATTATCCTTAAAATATCTATGTGTCATCTAGCACAAAGCTTAAAGTGTTGCGAAGTCTATTATGTCTGCAATTTGTTGCGGCACAATGGTGAATAGCTGCGACGGATATGGAGTAACCATGTTTATGTTTCGATTTGCCACAGCGCGGGCTGTATGTGAGGATGTCCTTGTTCTGTCTCAAGCCTTCGAGTGAGTCACCGCTTCACTGGCCACTGCACCGCTATTGTGCCCCATAACATCAGTACGTGATAGGCCTTCGATGATATGAAAGCCACCGTGCCATTCCTTTTATTTTGCATTGAGACACTCGGTAGAATAATTAGGTTGACCTTGATTCAACCGAGTTACGTATTTTGCCAACCCTCATGAAAATACGAGTGATAAATTTTGTAGATACATTATGTTAAATTCTCAGGAGAACATTGTCACCGGCGCGTCAACAACGTTAATAGAAAACATTTTTGTAGGTCATTTTAGAACAGCCAGACATTGCGCTATGTCTGCGAATATATTACGGGCTCCACCTTATTTTTTGCTACATTTAGGTCGTTATGTTTTATGTTAGTTATTGAAGCGTTGATATCATGATAGGCCACATAGTTTAATTAGTTTACACGGGTTGTCCCTTTTTCGAGAAGGTAACTCGACCGGTAGGCGCGGCCTGAGGCAGGGTGTGTCTAACTGGAATTTAAAAACATGTACCAGCAATTCGTGCAGTGATGTGCTCGATGCGGCCGTTAGTTTGTCGTCTAAGCGCACGCCTTGACTTTGCTCGCTATTTCGGGGCGCGGTCGTCGCCGCCGCCCTTGCTTTTTACCCTGTTTGGTCTGGCTCGAAGCCAACCGCGCCCCGTCTACTCTTATTTCGATCTAAGTCCGTAGAAAGTTGTTAATTTGATTTATAGATCCAAAATAAATGTAGATGCTTCATGAGCTTTTTTAGACTAATAAAATCTTATTGGACTGCGTTGTTTCGTAACGGATGTGTTTTAGAACTTCGCATGTTCATGAAGTGAATTTCCTCGTCCCAAGTTGTAAAAAGTATCTGTATAATGTTTGAGGAATGAGTTTTTCTTACGGTGCGCGTAAGCGGTAAATGTTTATTAGTTAGGTGTATCATGTCGATCGTGGCGCAAGTAGCTCGCAGCGGCCGAGGTGATCATTGCGGCGATTACTGCCGCCGGCTAACGGTGGTGCCGATGGAATGCACGTCGTCGGCCATTGTTCCCTACACTAACACTCGAAGCAAAAACCGATCACGGCCCATCGGCGCATACTAAGCCGCGCGCGACCGCGAACCACCTGCCGCGGACGTTATCGAGGAATTCCTATAATTATTGCAGCCGTTATTGAAAATATCTAACTGCGAGCTGGTTTGTAGGATTGGATATTAACTTGTATTTAAATCTACAAAATATTGTCAGAAGCAGGATAGTATTTTCTGCATATTAATGGTATCACGATGTAGATAGATAAAAAATATTCTAGTAGGTAGGAAATCAAATGTAGAGAGCAGAGAGAGCAGACGGCGCAGTGGGTGGGACGGGGGAGAGGGGGGAGGGGGATCAAGTGCAATTTTCCAGCAAGGCTCGGCGCTGCGTGCAAAGCCGGCCAGCAGACGGTAGACGGCAAAGATTATTTCCATGTCCGCTGGCTACACAATAAATGTAGCCTCTATTATGATTACGACCCAGTTAAAAACAGTTATTATTGGTACTCATTGAAAACTAAATTACCATTCCTGGTTCCGGATTGCATATCTAAATATTTATGGTAGATATACCTTAACGGCCCTGCTGGCTGGCGCAATGCTCCAATACAAAACAACAATAACGATTTTGGCAACGTTTCGTTTTTGGAACAGAAGTAAAATAGGTTATGTTTGTATTGAGCTCACAACAAACAAGTCAGCTTAAGTAGCTTGGCCAAAAAACAAATTGTGTCTGTCTATTATAACGTAAATAAAAACAACAAATGTCATCGCTTATTCAATTTAAAGACCTGAAAGATTTATACACTTCGCTGAACATAAAATAAAATTCAGTAACGTAGTATTTTTTATTCTATGATTCACTAAAAGCTTTGCCCGCATTTTAATATAGCGGCTGAACTATGTATACAGGTTGCACCAGCAAACCTCAACAAAAAAGTTCAGCACCCCCTTCAATGGGGAGGTAGACTGCACAAAATGAAATCTATTCCAGCTTTCAATTTTATTCAACTCTTTACGACGAGCCTTTAGAAAATAATCCGCAATCAACTATAGATACGAGACTGTAATTACTTTCGTAAGTATGTTTTTATCAGAAAGCAGTACGGTATAACACAGTCATGTTTCAATATAGGTAACAATGATGCGTTGATAAAAATCGATTAATGTTCAAAGACTATAAAACATCATAATAATTATTCTGAGAAAGATATCATTTTGAAGAATGTAACATTGCGATTGGACATAGGGCACAAAGATTTCTTACTACGGAGCTGATTCCAAGAAAACATAGAACTCGCATAAATCGTTCTGTGGCATGAAGAACTCGAGCAGCGCGTGCGGAATGTGAGTGCATTGTGCAATGTAGGAGAGGAAATCAAACCCTGGCGTCTGCGGTCTAACTGTACAGTCGATACGCGTTACATCACTATAACGTAATACATTTTCAAAGCAATTTAGGTAATACCTGCGAAGATATCAGCAACTGCGCTACTCAGCTATACTCAAGTACGCAGCGTTGGATCCACTCCCGCTGAAGTGTTAATTAAACGTATACGTAAATAAGCTTGTCGCGTGTTAAAGCAGCGAGGGGAGGAAGCTGGCTGTTATTTACACAAGCATGATGGTAGGCAAACAAACTTGACAGGACTACTTAGAGACGAACGGCTTTGGCAATACTCAGTCTGTATAATCGGCTCAGAAGAGACGGCGCGACATACGACAAACATCAGACGTCTATCGCCACTAAAAGCTTTTGATAGAGATTTGATACATTTAACGATTGACATTGGGCACCAGCCATTTTGTTTCCCAGATCGTAGAGCAAAATTATATATTAAAGAAACATTTTTACATAAAAAAGCTACCGACTTCCAAATAAATCTGCCATTTCTTACTAAACTACTCTCCTCTTAGGTAGGTACAACAAAAAAGTGAAAAATAAAAAACACATTTTTACAAAAAAATAGTATCGTCTTCCAAATAAGAAAACTACAAAGTGAAAAATTACTGTATTTTTGGAAGTCGGTGTCTTTGGTCGGTACCAATTTTTTGCGTAATAGACACCGACTGTCAAAAATAAAGTTATTTAGTTCACTTTTTAGTTGTACCTAACTAACAGGAGAGTAGTTTAGTAAGATACCTATAATGCCAGAATAGATTATCATGAAACTGAACATAACCGAGAGCAGTGGTGGTCCAGTGGTATCGTCCGCGACTTACAAGTTGTAGGACGGTCGTGGGTTCGAGCCCAGGCAGGCGCTTTACTTTGTGTAAATTATTTCATCACCACTGCTCACAAAACGATGAAGGAAAACATCGTGACGAAACCGGCATGTCGTAGAACTGAAAAGTCGAAGACATGTGACATCCACCAAACACCACTGGGCCCGCGTGGTTGATTACGGCCCATTCCCTCTCACAGAAAGGAGGCCTGTGTCCCAGCAGTGGGAAAATTAATAGGCTGATGATGCTGATGCTGATGTGATGTGATGTGTGAACATAACCGGTGAAATGACAGTGTACCAAGGTGAACTGTACACATCTGCGTACCCCTTTAGAGCGTACTGGCGTGATGTTATGTTATGAAATGGTATAAACAATAAACAGAAATGCGATTACAGCAATCCCGAGAGATTTGCCGTTATTTATTGAAGAGTTCTGTTGTATATCTCCGAAGTTCTTTATCAGATCTTTACCAAGTTAAAATGTGACCAATTTTGGAACATACTCTTTCAAACAAAAAAGAATTTTCAAAATCGGTCCACAATTGACGGAGATATCGGTGAACATACAAAAAAACAAAACATGGTCGATCCTAGAACCTCCTCCTTTTTGGTAAGTCGGTTAAAAATAGCTCATCAACTTTGCCGATTTATCTAAACATTCTTAAATTCCACTTAATAATGAATATGCAATGATTTATGCATACCTAATTAATTTACAGCCACCTCTTTGCTAATCAATGAATTAATCGCGATTATAGAAACCTCTCTAATTGTTAGTGCGCACAGCCAAGCGTAATGAAATTGAGTGGGAACTTTCGTGCACGCTCAACGTTCATCAGTTGCCCGGTAATTGGTTTACAGGCATGCTTCGAAAGAGTTATATGGAGTTATACGTGGCCGTGCCACCGGGGATCCTTCTAATTAACGCTCGATACGAATGCTCTCGTAATTGGAAGGCTGCTGGGCTGTCCATGTAGCCTCTCTCTCGCCACTTTCATGTAATCGCCCGTCGCGTTTACCACTTAAAGGTTTTCCAAACACTTTTGTTAACTAAATCGAATCTAAATCCAATTCTCACTTAAATAAGGTAACTTTACAACTTATATGTTATCAAAGATTAACTATCGCAATTCTTCCGAAAATTTCTCCCGTTATTTTCACGTGATTCTGAGAACCCTTTGAAAAGCGACGATTAAAGGAGAAAGAATATCCCATTAAAATAACATTAGCACGTATTACACAGTTAGTGAGGTTAGCCGGATGAAGAGATTGATAGACAAAGTAAATATTTTAACTTTGCGTTGTTTTAACATACCTAGACAGACTTTGACATTCATTTACATTCCCATTCATCTGGTATTTTTAAATGCAAAATGGACATACAATTCTATTTGTGGCAGCAGCTTGAAATCAAATCTTTATTATGGAACAGTTTCGTGTACAGTTGTCTTCAATTTTACATAAAACGATGCAAGGATGCAACATTTGCAAGCACTGCCAGGCATCCTGTCCACATGTGGCGTAATTTCACTAATCGTACAGAGGAAATGTGGATCAGAGGGCTGCGTTCAAACACAAACCGACCTATATATTAAACCAGTGAGGTGCATGTAAAGTACTTCATGTGATACATGAGAATCGTGTCAATTGCTGAATTTGCTGAACAAAATGTTCCGGGAAGCTGTATACATTGTTAGGGCCGCAAAAATAACGCACGTTCGTAATACGGGAACTGTAATAAATCCTACATTTTACGTATTATTGTACCATGTAACAGCACTATCGATCGTGTATTATTCCCGCACAAGTTATGTTATGGGCTGTTTGCCGAGTTATTATACACAGTTTAGCATTTAGCGCAGGCGACTGGTCCAGGCCATGGGGCGACAAATCACATCTACAATCCTGCATATCGCATTTATATGCAAAAGTTTCGATCCCACGCAACAAGTACCACTTGTCGCCCTCGATATTGCCTGATGCAGACCTATTCAAACGCCTGCTCGTTTAATTAGTCACTACAGGTATTTATGTAGATTACCTATCAGAGGCATGAGCTATTTGAGGAAATGAGGTTAATCAAAACATATATAGCGATAAACAGGTAAAATATATTAGAAAACTTCAAGGGAAAATGCGATATTATCAGTTTGTTTTGGATCATACAGATAGGTTTGTTTTGCACCGAGTTTGAAGCGGTAAAAAATTGCGGCAACGCAATAGCGAGAAAGGGGTATAATTATGTACCAAATTAGTTTTTTGTAATTAAACAAGCATTGTCGTTATCTGATAACACTGCCTTCTCATCTTTATTTCCATTACAGGTTAATAACCAGATAAAATAATAGCAGCTCTACATCTCGTCCACGTTGTGGCACTCGCCAAGTGTCAATGCACTCTCTCGGACATACGCGGGCATTTTGTAAACTCTGTAGTTTGAAACAATTTCACATCCTCCTGTACAGAAACTGTTCGATATAATGTCACGGTCTTGTAATGGCTTTTTGTAACTTCTTCATAAATGGTGTTAGGGCTGACTTCTCGTTAACCAGGTGCAGTTGTATATTATAAGATGATTAGTGTCATGAAGCTACCTTCGCAACCAAATTAGAGGGAGATAAATTCTAAGACTCTGTCAAAGCAAAGCAAAACTCCAGAGCCTTGAACATCGTCACTGAGTTACCAGCTTGTCGGTTTTTTATCGGTTACATTTCGGGAAGAGTGCGATGGAATTGCATGATCTAATTCCGTCTAGCCCGTTTCATCATCGATACATGGTGGACATCCCACCTCTATGCGCACTAAACGTTACGGGAATACTTTTGTTATACGTACAGTTAAGGAGTGGAATTCCCTGCCGGAGTCTGTGTTTCCCGATAGCTTACAATCTAGGGGTCATTAAGTCAAGAGTGAATAGGTAACTTCTAGGCAAGCGTGCTTCACCGTCGACTACATCGCTTACCATTATGTGAGATAGAGGTCAAGCGCGAACCTATTTTAGATAAAAGAAAAACCAACTTCTGTCTTTTCTAACCCATAACAGCTTGAAATCAATGCAAGTTCGAAAACATTGTCACACATTGTAACCACTAGCCAAAATTTGAAAGGTTTAATCTTGCTGCTTGCAAAGCGACTGATCTATAATCTGCATGGTAGAAATTTTGCCAACTTTCAGTGAATCAGATAACTGTACAAAGATTTGCAGTGCTCACGCAATCGCTCGGATTAGTGAAAAGTGCACGAATGTCTAATCACGAGTCGATGTGGTCGGCCACTGACCTTCTGAAAATCCTTCAAAGTCAGAAAATTTATACCTAATCCTTTTATTATTTTGAACGCCTTTTGCGATATCAGAAACTACATAATCTGATGTCGATAACTTCGATTCATTATGATATTGCACTCATACAAAAACAGAGTGCTGCACCTATTTCTTTTGATAACACTCACTTATCTCCTTTTACGAAAAACAATCTTACTAATATTATAAATGCGAAAGTTTGGATGGACGTGTGTGTAACTCAATCACGCCAGAACGGCTGAACGCATATGGATGAAATTTGGCACAGAGATAGATTAAAGTCTGGAATAGCACAAAGGCTACTTTTTATCCAGGTATAATGTTGCTTTGGGATGATAAAATACTTTTACCAAGGGCAAAGCCGCTGGCAGAAGCTAGTAAGTGCATAAGGCAATCTCTTCAAAATTAGGTTACCAGACCATAAACTTTCACCATGGGGTTTTCATTAAGTTCATTCCTTCCCTTTTAAGCCCTAAATATGCGAGGTGACAGGTGGTGAGCAACAGCTGCTACCATCCGCGTTTGGTTTACTTTAATTAATTCCATAATCAAAACACCGAAAAAGAATAAGAATTTCACTTAAATTCAAAAGCATCTGCGTGTTCTGCTTTTGCAATACGAATGTTTATAAAGAATTTATCCTCACTAAGAGCGCGAGCAATCTTAAATGAATGCTTAGTTGTACAAGGAGATAATTTGTTTGGACGGCTTGCACGAGGTCATCTCTGTTTGTCATGTATGATTCATCCATGTGAACACGATAACACGTATTCAGCTATCAGTTTATTAGGCCCGTTTTGATATATGCAAAGTGTAGAAAAAGTCACGGCTCTCAAATAGTGTTTTCCATAAAAAAGCAGATTGATTTTACCAGCAGGTGAATGCTGCAGTAACTGTTGGTATATAGACAGGCCAGTTATCGGATACGTACGTATTACGTATATTGATAAAGTACGTGTACAGTTCAATAAACGCTACAAGCGGTCAGTCCGGTAGGTGCTAATGCAAAATTCTTGTAGCGCGGCAAATATTTGTGAGGGCGTAGCAAACCAGCAGGGATGAGGTGTGGACGAGGCGAGGCGGGGTCCCACAGGGTTGACAATTCAATCGTGACGTCGACTATTTTCGTCGCTACACGATATTTCACTCTCCTCAGTCCTCATCAATCCACAAATATTGACCCAACATTCGTAAATGTTTTGAAGGTAAGCTTATAAATATGCACTGGATTTTCCGTTTTGTCAGCAGGTAGATGTTTGGTTATAACCGTTGCTAAAAATGTACGGATTATGACGTTCTATAGCAACTTCTAGCCCTCCAGCAAATATGAACTGTTTCCAAATGCAGATGTGCATCGACGTGTGAGGATGACAGCCCTATCAGTAATTGCATTTCCAATATCGGCGACATGCGCCGGGCGGCGCGGCGCACTGCGCGCCTACTCATCTGCTCGACTGCTCGGCCTAGCTTCGACGCAATCATTGCAATTTCCGAATCCTACATACACTCCGGTTATCGAATTATCTCGACCAAATTGCAGGCTACTCCCCAACCCTGATTACAATTAAAGATCCTATAAAGATAAATAGACACGTCAAATTGGAAAGAGTACAGTGCACCCATATTGAGCACCACGGGTGGTTTATCAAAATCGATTTATTGACTGTCTTTTTGATCGTATCTCAGAATTAATTACTGGTAAGCTAGATAGTAGCAAACAAAGTTATTAATATTATACCAAGAAAAACAACAAAATAGTTGCGCTTGAGACGATGTTCTATCGAAATGGCTTTGATGATGTACAAAGAACACTCGCAAGATATAAACAAACACCGTCTAGAAATAAACGGATACGCGTCGTTGGAGTCACGACCGATGACTGCGAATTCGTGTACCTGTTCCTGTACCATTGTACAACGACAGTTTATTAGTATTTATTGCTTAAGATACGGTGTGATTATGTATTTGTAACAAGATTGGCCAATCCTAGATATCGCCTACGTCGTAGAACACAACTTGAAGTGTATCACCGTCGACAGCTGGGTAAATAACACGTTTGCATTGTACTTATACTAAAAACATTTTGACCAGGGTATGTTTGGTTGCAAACAGATGTCTTTATCAGGAAACATAATATATGAGAATCTACAGCTAATACTCCTATTTCTGATGATGATAGCGATAATTTATAATTACCGTCTTCAAATTGCAATCTTGCAACCTTGCAGGAGGAACACCGGCCGGCGGTTGTTGACCTGTTCGGTTAAAAATACCCGCGTCTCCCTCCCACGCCGGGTCAAGGGTATTACGCTATTTTATGCTGTATGCGTCTTAAACTTCTTACCCGGTTCGCGGCGGTAATTAAAATCATGGCTTTTAGGTCCGTGGCGAGCTTAACTTGGGTCTTTTGTTGACAGAATTACTATGGGCTAGCAAAGAAATAGAAATCCTTGGCTTTTTAAACCCCCAAAAATGTTTTGGGGATTGTGTACATTCAGCGAATCGTAGTTGCTGGCAGCTAGCCTTGATGATATAAATCTGAGCTAGGGTGTCTCATTCTTGGGTAAGGAAAGGTGGTAGTTGCAACCTTTGCTCTCAAATCAATACAACGAACTATTTCAATGAGGCCGCATTAGTATCTGCCTGATCTACCTTCTTCTAGAGTTTAGCTCTGTATATTCGCCCTATAAGGTAAGAAGAGCGTGAAGATGAGTGGTAAGTAAAATAAAATTAATTACACATAAACAGTAACTCTTGGCCGGGAGTTTAAATGTTAAGATCTACTCACGAATGGAGGAAAGTTATCATTTCGTGGATCTGCGAGACTCTTCATCACGACACGAATCGTGAGAGAAAGAGCGAGCCACAAGATAAACAACAACAGCACCGTGTTTACTGAATGAAAGTGAATCGATCGATTAGAGAAATGAACGTTTAAGAAACAATGGAATTATTTTTGGGAAGAGAATGTGTTGGCAGTTGGCACGGATTGAAAATCTGTCGATGAGTGGCGTTTACAAGCGATGGGTGTGGATTTCAAATGGTTGACAATGACAAGCAAGCGGTGCTTTCTCGTAGACGGAGTGCGTCGGTGGGCGCCGCCTGCGCCTCCTTTACATACAATCATACAATGCAAGCGCCCCACAGCCTAGCGCAGCACAATGCCCTGAGGCAGCCCACATCGCGATTGTCTGACTCACCGCGCGGCGCCGCGACGCATATGGGCTTGTTTACACTCAATAAGATTAATAACACACTCAAAAGTCGCTCCGTGAGGGATTTGATACATTCATTGGCGAAAGCCACAGCGAAATCTGCTCGAGAGTTTACGATCAGACGAATGACAGGCAAGATTTAAATTGTGCATTTCGATATCTCATTAATGCCATCAATAACAGAAACTGTGTTTGTGGAATGTGTTTTTATTTACGAAACGTATTGGTATGTTCATGCCTTTCCAACAAATGTTTCGTAAGCTATATTTCAGTTACAATTTTATTATTTCAAAATACATAGACAATTTTTCACGCTTGAAAACCACAAGGTATGAAAAAACAATTCGAAATAAAGTGGGCATGATTCGATCCTAAATAAGCCATTTACAAAAGTCCTTCATAGAGATATGCAGAAGAATAAATGTGTTTATCTTAATCAATGTCTCAATCTTAACCACATACAACTACTTCACGGCCCAGTGAAGCACGCTTGTAGCCTGTACATTAAATGAGCCGCAACGGAATTAGGTATCCACATATTCACACATAAAGGTAATGTAAGTTGTTGAGTAACTTACTCAACAAAACGGTTTTGCTAAAGAAATATTACGCAGGCAGGTGGTGATTCACCGCCAAGCCGTAATTGCTATACACAAAAACATGGTTCGATAACAATAAGTTTTCGTTTCGGGCAATTAACTCTACTATTCAATTTAGAAATATCCGTCCTGATTGATTACAAGTCTGTTTCAGAACCTCAGAGGAGAAATAAAAGTGATTGCAACAAGAACGTAGATATAAATTATGGAATAGTATTTAGATTATTCGTTGATGTGATTAAAGAAAACTTAGCTCATGAAATTGGCAGCAAAAAAGTAATATAGCCACAGTTGTATTTGATGTTGCAATAAACAGTTGATTGTAAAGTTAGCAGCGGAAACTGCAAGCCGGCCAAGGTGTTGTCGCCAGTATCCTGTGTGACGGGGCACGTACACTCGCAAATTGTATGTAACAACATTATACATGCTATATCACAACCGCAAGCGCGAAGATTTCGCTAAGAATAAACATGTATTATAGGCTTTTATGTACGTAAATACTCTTTGATCATCCGTGTTATACATATTCGTGAAAAGCTACCACGCCTGCCATTTTCGTAAACACGCGGTGGATGTATATAGAGTTAAGGATTTTCAGGTCAAAATTATTAACATTTATATATAAATATATAACATGAAGTAGCTATGATATCTTGTTGAAATATGGTGAT
The DNA here is from genome assembly GCA_947562075.1 of Orthosia gracilis. NCBI lineage: Eukaryota > Metazoa > Arthropoda > Insecta > Lepidoptera > Noctuidae > Orthosia > Orthosia gracilis. The sequence continues at coordinate 7,103,815 of OX387274.1, forward strand.
ACACTGTTGATTTCAACATAACTTCATAGCCATTTCAAGTTGTTTGTAAAATATTAATGGCGTATAGTCTTTGATAGTTACGTTATTGAATGCTTCCAGGAGATAATCTATTTAACTGTTTTGTACAATAATTTTAGATTATTACAATAGTTTATTGTAATAATCTAAAATTACTGGTGTAATAGAAGTGTTGATTCCTGTAATTACAGATCATAAATCAAATTATTACTAATGAGCATTATGAAAAATGTTTCCGGTTTCACAATGAGCACTATGAGCTAGAATGTTCAGTTAGATTGTTTAATCAATCTTTTAAACAGCCCATAAAGAAGATCTAAGCATGGGGCTCCTTCACACACCGTTACAAAGAATGGGTTTACAAAGGGATGTTACCATAATCACTTGCGTTGTTGATGGTATCCGCTTCAGATGCTCTACAAGCGAACATCTATCATGTGCCTTAGCTTGCTATTATTTTCTTATGCTTATGATTTTTATTGCAATGCAAACACTTTTGATAGATTTATGTTCTAGAAAAGACGGCTATGTGTGGATATATAAAACTTTTGTAATAAAATACGCCGGTTAAAACAGAATCAAATGAAGAAATTACTGATGATACCTAATTGAAATAAACGGGGAGTTAAGATTCAGCCAATTACTTACAAACATGGTAAGAATGGAACTAGACGGCCTTTTAAGAGCATCGGTAACACATCGCCATATATTGTAATTAAGTCGTTAACCCATACTTGTATCCAATAACGTAATTACCAAGCGTGATGTAATGATAGTCTACATAGCACAATGATCGAAACCGACCGTGGGAATTCATGGAATGTTTTGATAACATTGACCGAGAGCTGTGTGAACAACTCGGAACTTGAGAGGTAGAACTAAGGATTGACTAAATAAAATATATATCGGAGTGGAAAAATGAACAGAGAAAATCGCACGCGGTTTTCCGCTGATCGTAGTAACGTCTCAAACGCATACCTTTTCGGCTATATATACTACTAGCTGTTGCCCGCGACTTCGTCTGCGCAGCATTAAAAATTTTGTAGGTGTGTGGACCGCCTTTCTTGAGAAATTATTTGTTCACCATACAAACTTCTACACCTTTCCACCATCTTAAGGATGATTTCCGGGATGAAAACTATCTTATGTCCTTCCCAGGGTCTCAAACTATCCCCATACCAAATTTCATCTAAATCGGTTCAGCAGTTTAAGCGTGAAAAGGTAACAAACAGACGGACAGACAGAGTTACTTTCGCATTTATAATAATAGTATGGATAGATATCGCAATTTCGGAATATATAGCTATTTCGGCATATAGTAAAGTGGAATATGTGTTATTTTTTCGCTCATATTTGTCCCTAGACTAATACGGATTTTATTCTTCTTAAAAGTCTGCATCAATAGATATATGTATTTTGCGTGATACACGAACGCATACAGACAACTGCGTGCAGAAGGCCGAGGCCGAGAGAAATCGATTCAACATCACAATGGTCCATTGGGGTCAGACAAAATGCAAAATATTGAAAATACCTATGTACTTAGCAATTATTGAGTACATCTCCATCGCAAATCAATATGTGAAAGTTCAATGGCCAGTAAATAAAAATTGATTGATTGCAAAATAATTTTGATACTTGAATAAAAAAGTTCGATTGCTTATTTCCTCAAAAGTTGTTATTTGTAATTCAATGAAACGCAACCGTCTACTGGACACGGGAATTCAATGTTTACCGCAAATAAAACAATAGCGTACGAAGTGGAACGTAAACGTTCACCCAGTGAACGTATTTTAGCTGCAAGTACCTTTTTCAATCGTCCTAAAACTACAAGGTCATAAGAACAAAGTTTCTAGTATGAACATAATTTAATCGTGACTTTGTGACCCACGAAGATCAGACGAAAGTCAAGTAGATAAACTGTCGCCAAATTATTGTAGACTTTGTTAAGTAACCAACGACTTGAGAGCTTTTAGCCGAAGTATTTAATACTTCAGAAACGAATTGTTAAGTCTTCGCAAATTCAAATGTTTTCGACATTATTATTTATCTTAAAACAATAACATAAAGCCAAGTACTAACTCACCTCATCTATACTAATATTATAAAGCTGAAGAGTTTGTTTGTTTGTCAGGAACTACTGGTTAGAATTGAAAAATTCTTTTTGTGTTGGATAGTCCATTTAACGAGGAAGGTCATAGGCTATATAACATCACGCTACGACCAATAGGAGCGGAGCATAAATGAAAAATGTTGCAAAATGATTCCTTTTTGAGAGCTTTCGTTACGTGCGCTGCGTAAGCGATTAAAGTTACGCAGCTTTCCAAGCCATACGCATTGACATCGACCATGCCTGTTCTGATTCTGAAAAGTCTGTATAATTAATGGTTCAGTTACCAGACAGGTCCATTTTGATTAGAAATTACTAAGTTGTCAGTGGAGCTATTATCTAGCGAGTGGCCACTTTAACAAGCCTGCAGATCAAGTTCCTACGTTAAAAATACACTCGCATCAAGATTTACTAAAGCAAGTAAGGCTAAAAGCTCCACGAATGTATTTTCGATAGACGCTTATCTCGGTATACGCCTAATTGGGGCTAAACTACGTAGGAAAACACCAAATGAACATTCATTAAGCAGCGCTTGATTTATTGATTCAATGTAAAAGTATAATTCGTGTCTGAATTAATAATGCATTTATAAATTTGGACTAAATATTTCGAATTTCTGACCAGTTCAGTCCCACCTATACGCTAGCCATTTTGAAGATACAATGTTTACTAAACAAAGTAAAACAGAGTTTTTTTTTGGCTACCCTCTACTGAACAACAAAATTAAAACGAATTTGACATAGAATATTCTATCTATATTGTATATCGATTTAACTGAGTTAGTACAGATGAAAGATAGTTTATGAGAACATTAAATATCCAAAGTATTAAGACTACAAAATTTTATTACAACGAACCTAAAATGTTCAATCCCGCTGTCAGTTGATTGAGCTGTCAGTGCTTTGTTAGTAAAAATTGTACCTTCATCTTGCCAAGAGTATAGTTATAAATATTAAGGTTTAGGAAAATGATAAATTTTCTCTTTGATAAAACGTTTCCGGCAAGGAATTGCATGTTACTGTTCAATAAAATGTGATTGAATTGAAAGTTAAATAGAAATGGAAGCAAAAGTGTAAGCGGACACGGGTCGTAACTATTAAATTACAAAAGAAAGTCTCTCGTCACACCTCATACAGACAGAAATAATCTAGTTACAAGATTGGATGCGTTCAATATTGAAAGCCGGTTTTAAATAAAATTGTGGCTTCGTCTCCAGCAGCGAAGTGCATTGGTAATGCACTGACAGAATTATCGAAGCGTTCGCAGTGTGGGGAGGCAGTTATTTCTGTACATTTCGCGAGAACTGTCGTTAACATCCAAGATATTACGGCCGGCATAACTTGTGAAACATCGGCCATGCTGTGGACAACGGGCAACGCTCCAGATGGATCCTAAGTTACGATTCGGATTTAGATATTTAGACACGTTAGAAATGTAACATACACCAGATACTCGTTGAAAATGCAAAGAAATCTCAATTTATTTTGTACATAATGGAAACAAATAAAAACAGCCGCACTTAAAATACAAAATGACATACACCAGTGTTGAGCACTTCAAAGCGCAGTTTAACTGCTCACTTTGAACATTTCTAAATAGAAGCCATAAACATTTGATGGCCAGCTATGGCTTTTTGTCTTTTTATCAAAAAATTACCAGACATCCTGCGATTTACAAGAAATTGAGAATGCATAAAGAAAGTAAACGGTCGACTTTTCCAGACAAGAGGAGGCTTTTTATAGTAACACCGGTGTATCTTGCGCAAACGGGTTTTAAAAAACTTCACCAAAAGTAAAGATTTGCATTACCGATTATTTCGTTTGTATAGTCGTAAATCAAGGACAATTTATTGCAATTACGACAGACTGGCAGGCTGTGCTGCACTGGAGGTAAGTACGTTACGAAACCTGCACGCACCGCTGTGCCAACAAAAACTTTCTGCCGAAAGCCGACCAACTGGTACTGTTCAATCTGAGAAATCATGTCCTTCTAGGGAATCGAGAGACATACAAGTACTTCTTGGGAACATTCGCGAGAAAGTATTCGGTACAATTGATATTGGTAGCAAGTATATAGGTAATATTTACAAGTATATGGTCGTGTAACGTAAGGAGGAGGAGGGCGACGCAAATGGAGCGTGCCTCGATGCTCGCTCCACTCGCATATAAACACGTGGAATGCAAAAAGACCACAAGAATCACGGAAGAATGCGTCGCCGCTCTGATGACGACGCCTGTTCTATGCAGATACCAGAGCAAACTAAATTTAAATTCACTCATACACGAGTACGCATTCACACTTTGCATTTTCACTTGGTTGATTTGAACGCTGCACGTATTCCTTTAATTAATTTCGGATTTTGGGTCGTCGATCTTGAAGTATTTATATTTATTTATGTTCCATTAAGTGTTGAAGCCCTTCTCACAATTAAATACGGTATAGTTAAAGCGCGTGGTGATGTCATGGATTAATTAAAGGAATTTTACAATGTGACAGCGACACCCGAGAGGGCTCGCCTCTACATGTAAAAATGTAGCCGCACGTTAATTGCAAACCACCGGTTTGTCGCCATCGTGGACAGACCAGAGCTGGCTTCACATCGTGAGACTGTCAGGTGATTCATTTTTATGTCCTTTATAATTTAAAGAGTAGTGAATGAAACTTGAATGAAAATCTTGAAAAAACCTTTTTACAAAAAAAATAGTACCGACTTCCAAATAAAAAAACTACAAAGTGAAAAATAACTTTATTTTTGGAAGTCGGTGTCCATAACGCAATAAATTGGTATACATTAAAGACACTGACTTCCAAAAATAAAGTTATTTCCTACTTTGTAGTTTTTTTATTTGGAAGTCGGTAGTATTTTTATTTTTCACTTTTTAGTTGTACCTGCCTAATAGGCAAGTTGTTTAGTCAGGTACCTATAACACCAGAATAGATTACCCTAATATCATGAAACATGAACATAACCGGTAAAATGAGAGATCTGCGTACCCCTTAAGAGCGTACTGGCGTGATTTTATGTTATGAAATGGTATAAACAATAAACAGACATACGATTGCAGCAATCCCGAGAGATTTTCCGTTATTTATTGAAGAGTTCTGTTGTTCTATCTTCGAATTTTTTCATCAGATCTTCACCAAATTAAAATGGGACCAATTTCGGAACATACTCATTCAAACAAAAAAAAAATTAAAATCGGTCCACAATTGACGGAGATATCGGTGAACATACATAAAAAAAAGCATACATAATATCGAACATAGAACCTCCTCCTTTTTGGGAAGTCGGTTAAAAAGTGGGATAGCCACATTGTAAACTCATAGTTCGGTTTGTCAAAAAGTAATTAAATGTTTCTCATCAGTTATCTGTTTCATCAAGATCATGATGAGGGTAAGCACAAAATAAAACTATTTCTAGGGCGATCAGAAACAATATACTAAGTATAGTTCTCGCCAAACTTCTTGGCCGCCCTGAAGTTTGCTACAATGGCTGCGCAGAAGTAAATCTCATACGAAAACAGCACCGATTCGTGCCTTGCGCATCGGAAAGCCAACTTCAGGGCGGCCCAGAAGTTTGGCGAGAACTATAGGACGTAAGCGCTATCCATTTGTCACACTGGAACAATGTTCGCTTGCAAACTTCCCTATACGGACTCGACGCGGATTTAGACGAATGCTGCTAACTTATATGTATTTTTCCCTATATTCCACATTTACTCAATTTTTCCTAGAAAAGTACGTGCCTAAACAGTAACGGGCAACTTTTCCTGTAAAAGAAGTCATACTATAAAAACAGGTGTTGTTTTGTTAATGTTTAAAACCATTAGAGCAATGAGCAATGACATGTTACAGCAAAAAAACTGTAACAAAGTTTGTACTGAACATACCATAAAATGAATCACAACATAGTGATTATAATGATTGATCTGAGGCAATTTTATCTATATCCATACTTAATCTTATAAAGAGCAAGTGCGAATTCCCATATATTGAATATATAAACGTTCTGCAACCCAAACTTGTCTAGCTTATTTATTTAATTGAAAAATTTCATCCAATTTAAGTGCTGACCTAAAGACATATGAATCACTTTAGGACGCGACTCTATTTGTTAACTCAGCCCAACTGAATGATGCATTGTTCTCGGGAAATTATTGAGGATAACACATGCGTTATTTTTAGCACACCAAGAAATGGTCAGAGCCGAAATTGATTCACCGACTAAGAACTAAGTAGGCAGTATAATGTTAACAACGTTTACCATGAAATAGAAAACATTAATTCGTCTCGGAAACAACACAACAACAATCACAAAAGTTTAAGAAATGTTATAAAGAAAATATCTAGTTTTGTATAAAATGCCCACTGAATCACCATACTTTGGAGATCCGAATGGAAAGTACAGCGAATACTGAAAATGACTCAGCGAGGGTTTCGTGTCAGGTCAGGAGGATGGCGAATATGTGGGCGTGGAGCTAACTTGTAACAGAACCTGTTTGGGTCATGCAACTCATGCGCTTCTATATAAATCCCCGAGCTTTTCTGCAATCGACTAAATGCAGGCATAAATGTATAAGCCGAGACCGGGAGTTGGCCTTCGGCTATTTATATCTCCTTAAACATTCCTTTTTCTTTGATAATAAAAACAAATCACACGCTAATAAAACGGGCGTACCACCAACAATGAGTACAGACGGTACCGTTATATTGAATTAGATAGCAGGCACAGATAAGGGAATATTAAACGATAAATAGTAATTGGAAAATTACACGTTACCGCGTTAGTGTTGTCTATAAAACTTAATACATGAAGTACCATCGCGGCAATTTCCTTGAGGGATAAGAAATCAATGATTAGCGAAGCTTCATATCAATAAAGCCTGGTTGAGTGCTTCGTGCTTGTAATGTAAACTAACGTAATCCAATGAGTGATGCCATCAATCATGTCCTAAAGCATTAGCGCATATAGAGATTAACGTACCACATCACATACAGATGTAGTAAGAAAATTGTTTAGAGTCTAAAGTAGAGACAAATCGTCTACACATAATTAGCAACATGATTTTCTTGTTCCAAATATATCGCCGGCGAGTTATCACCTATTCACCACAACAAGCTCGCCAAAGATCGGATAATAATTAACGGAGAGCTTTCAAAGTGGAGTGCAGTAAGATATTCAGGCAGCCTACACGGCCGGCTTTATCCAGAGTGTCGCGTGGGAGGACAGCGTGAGTTATCCTGCAGCCACGCAGTAACTAGCCACACGATAGCACTGCCGATACCACTCCTTAAACATATACATTACAATTAAACTACTATTTAAAACTCCGCCTTTATTAACGACTATAATGAAAGCCATTCTGTAGACTGTCAAAAATGTTCGAGTCGAATAACTACGCCGATCGTGGGCCGAATGTAGGAGTTCAAAATTGATACTGAAATCAAGTTCCGTTTCGTTAAGCAGAGAGCGTTATTTAGTAGTCCATTGTTTTTCAAAAAAGCTTCATTGTTCTATGTCGAAATAGCAATCAAGTGAGATCCAAGTTTCTGATTACATTGCATCGATGTCAGCCTAATGTAATTAATTTTAATTTTGTGAAACCTGTACGAAGACGCGAAGTAATACAACGAGAATATAACAGATTTAGTTACTTAAGCCTAAAGTTAATATGTCAATTAAGTCATCAGAATCCGAGGTTACTATAACATTGATAAGTTAGCAATTTCATACTGCTTAAGTTAATACCAGCACGCCTAATCTCGTAAGAATATAGATGCAAAACGAGTAAACCTTGAAATGGAGACAAACCACACCACTACAGATAAACAATAACAAATATAACGTTGAATCATACATATAGCGAAGTTAACATTTCTAGGATTGGTATTCAGGGCGCATCTTACGACGTGTAAATACCGACACATTATTACACTAAGTTCCAAATGCGTTACACATTCCGACGCACATCCACTCCGGTCAACGACTTGGATGAAATCGGATGCAAGTGTTTCGCATCTTATTACAACAACATGTTATAGATATGCTGAATGAAAGGAAAACGTAGGTCAATCGACTGTTTACACATGTTGTAAATCAACGAAATAAATCGACTTCTGCAGTTGTTGTAGAAAGCTGCACTTGGACAGCACAGCAGTGTTTGCAATCTTTAATGCATCACGTTTCACTACTAGGACCACAGACATAAATCTAAATAGATAACGCAAGTCCCTCCATCTGTATGAAAACCAAGCGTGCCACTTTTTCACAAACAATTTAAAAACAAACCTAGCCTAGGTAAACTTTTTCTAAACATTCTTTACAGCTCAATATGGCATAAAAAGGCATTTTTCTAGATTTCGATGGATTTCCGGTGCCGATAATGCTAAATGAAAAGCTCAGATTACGATCATTGATCGTAACTTTACTCCGTTTTTTGGCACGCGAAGTACATTCAATCGCGTCATCTAGTTAGATCTATGTCTGTGACTAGGACCCAGAGTTGGCGCGTATAGCAGAAAAGTAAGATTTGTTGCCAACGTGTATCATTTTTATGTGGGTTTCATTGCAATTGAAATTGCGGTGGTGATGCGTTTTGCGACCACGTAGTAAGCAAAGTAGGAAATTGGGCGAGAGGACAAATCGTAAACAAACTTGACGTCACTTGGCTGATTCACCCAATGCTTGTAGAGTTGCCAAACGCATGGAGAAATCCTCAGGCATAATGTATGAGTCAATACAACTGAAAGACACCCAAAACTGTATATAAGAGCATAAGGGTACCAGTTTTTACAACACACTAAAACAAGATCGTGACGGCATTTACTGCAGCGAGTGTAGGTCCTTTCACAGAGAGGCGCGTGACATTTAAAGTTACCCGTGACATGATTCACGATTTTGTCTCTTAGTTACTAAATAGAACTTCAAAAACGTTGCCATTTAACTTTAAGACTAGGCTTTGTAAGCGACCACTTGTTTCTTCAGGCTGATTTCTAACTTGACGACCATGAGGACTTGTATATTCAAATAGAAGAATAATGGTAGTATGTCACAGTCTACGAAAATTCGTGAATGTGCACATACGAACCACATTTACTAAAGAAACATAGCGCGTGGTGCTCTAATTTATTCTTATTTAGCCTTGTATAACAAGAAATCATTATCTCTAATAAGAAAAACAGAAAATCTTAGAGTTTTCACGGAATTAGCGGTTAGTCAGTCGTACCGATAATAAACTTTTTATATTACTTCTTACAGTACTAACCGACCTCATTAGTTGATAGAAAAAGGTTTTTCTTTATTGTTTGATCTAGACGTGCAACACTGCATCGAAACGACAATTGGGGATTGACCTTCAATTGTTGGCAATAGATTTGGATAATCGTCCATAGTGTCGGCGACGGCCGTCATCGGCGCCGGCTGCCGGTGGAAATTCCGGCTCGAATGTTCTAGATAATCAAAGGCTTAACACGGAAGCATATTGTGACACGAATCGGAAGGCTGGCCAGATAGTCTGGGGGACCAAATGAAGTTTTCGACGCATCATATTGATAGTTTTTCCTTTGGTGAATAAGCGAGGGTAGTCACGTAACGGACGACTCTTCGCAGACGGCGCGATGCTGGTTGCTCCGCATGCTGTCGTAATTGCAGCCATTAAGATGAGTCACGCTTAGCGACGCGCCCGAGCTCCGCCTATTTTATCAAACGCGATCGTTAGATCGACGCCTCTCTGCACAGGCACACGTCTTTCACTGTTCTTTGTAACATGTAATAGCTGTTCATTAGATTTGAAAGAGATTGTAAATTGGCGCTTTGTTGGTAATGTGTTTTAGTTTTTGTCTTACAACAAGCGTGTCCTGGCTTAATCAGTTTTGACCTTGACAGGTAGTTGATAGCGGGCCAGTGGGCAGTGTGCAGAGTTGCTGCAGCCGCAGAGAAAGCGTCGGTCGTTGTCGTTTCCGCGCGAAGGCCTCCGGTAATGGCAAGCCGAAGCCACGCTCCCCACGGATGACGTCAGCGCGACTAATTAGCAGGCAAGCGCACGCCACACGCTCATCCAGCAGTGCTTTGCGCAGCTCGCAGGAAATCGCCGCTTACATCATCTTGCTACGTGACCCGCCCGATATTCTATTGTCTATCTATTAGGTATACCTAAATAAGCAGTGCTATACTATATTGTTCCTTTTAAGACAATTTTATTACTCACTTTTTATTGACAATCCTAATCAATTTTTTGCTCGGTAACAGATGTGGACGTAATGTTTGGATCAATTAATTGGAGGTTAAGTTTCTTGTATTATGTTTTTATTAGTAGCACACAAGCATGTACCGAATAAATAACATTAAATCGCATAGCAAAAAGAAGGCTGCGAACAACGGCGACCAGTCGTCGCGACGCTCGGCGCCTCGCGCTTCGACACTTTTAGTGCAGAGACGCGTGGATGCGTAATTTACTATTTTGATCAATGACAACTCCCGATGCATGCTAAAAATCACGCAACGCCTTTCCATCAAACGCTCCCACGTTAACCCGGGTTTGGTGAAAAACTTGTGGAATATTTAGCAATCCAAAACCTTGGAAAAACACACTTTTTACTTAGCTTTCCAAAGCTCGCGTCTCCGGCGTGTTAGATAAAAGTGAAGATTGTTTGAATACCAATGGTAACATATGACTACGAATAACAATAAGAGTCAATAACAAATAACGCCGACTAATAGTATCACACCTACATTTCGAAAACAATTTGTCAACGAATACCAATCCCGGTCCTACTATGCCACAAATTGGCTTTAGTGGACACACGTAGCTTTTGTGGGCGTTCTGTGTTCCGTCAAGGGGATACTGAGGCATCAATCACCCTCGAATCTTTTGAAGTGCGCCCCACGCCCGAATCGTTATTGACCAACGTCGCTTCTATCAATCTTGTCACTTCTCCTCTTTCTAATAACATCTCGAGTGACAGACAAAATGAAATCAGGCTCCTGAACTGTTTCACCGAAACATTTATTAAAAAGCTATGTTTACATCCAACAACTGCCAGGACCTTTACGTTTCAAAAGCATCTTGTAGACACTGACATTTTCTATGAGAGGTGCAAAGCGGCATTAAAACTGGGCGTGAAGGAACTTCTCTAAATATGGTGCGTTTATAAATAGCTCGTGACGAGCTCCAGAATGGAGATTTTGAGCGAAATAAGCCGGCAGGCGTACAGTGCGCGAGAAGCAAAATAAAATATCGCGTGACATATGACAGCGCACTAATTTAAGCCCCCGACCGGCGGAGGGCCAGTAAATCAAGCCGCTCCCGTGCACGAAATGTAAATATGGGTATGAGCGAGCACGCCCCACATGCAACAACACCTCGGATCGCGTTAATAAACCTGACACATGAATATTAATATTCACAATTTTGCCGTCAAGTATCCTGCCATTAGGACCAAACTTAAGTACAATATCGTAGCGGGACAGAATTCGTAAAGAAATACAAGGTGCACTCCAATAATATTCGCAGCATTATTTGTGTACGTTTACATGTACTGAGTTGTCCACTGGACATTCACAGCGGAAAAGGAGGTTTTATAACAACGTAATGCTTGAAGATAGATAGTTTGCTGAAGCCGCATAAAACCGAATCCGGAAAACTTTTTCAAATTAAGCTATTAAGATTTTATGTTACAACAATTAATTGCATCATATTGGTTTATCTATCGCTAGAATTTCTTCCGGATTTCGAAGTAACGTGTTCTTAACATGTACGGATTACATAATTATTACGGAACAGTACGGGCTACGGATAAATAAAGCGTGGTATAGATGGGCGGTGAGTTGTAAGTAGCATGTTACAAACCACGTGTGGAACGCACGACTATTTTTAAGGAATGTAACACTTTTGTATAAGTATAGATTACACGCCTTAAATCGGAAACAGCTTTACTTTCCCGGGGCACGCTTTTGTGTTGACTCTACTGTAAGCTCCGTGAAAAAAAAACAAGCGCGACGTTAATGGTGTTCTTAAAATATGGTGTTTTGATAGCAGTTGATGGCAGTTCCGGCTTTGTTTATTGTTATGTCTTCCATATTTGTTGATTTAATTTCCGTAATGATTATCATGCGAAGCCTTAGTCAAGTAATTTAAGCTTTTTGGTTCAATTCTATTCCATTATTTTAGTAATGCATGCAAGCATTTCAAGATGTTCAAACCGCTAAGCACGTTAGATTACTGAAACTTGACGGTGAGACTGTTAGATATGATTGTACGATATAAAATTTTGGTAATTTACATAAACTTATTCCTAATTACAAGATCACGTTTTGGCATGTCCATGTGTAGTAAAACCGCAAAAAAAAAGAATGTACAAATAGAGTCAATTTATATCGAGGTAATCTGGAGCACAGTCACGACTCGGCTATACCAGACACCATTATTCACACGCGTATACAGTCCGATCGCGACCGGGATAAAGAAAACTACTCCATAGAATATAAATAACATTACTAACAGTTACTAGGAAACTAATTTATGAAGTAAAGATAAACAATACGCATTGGAATCAGAGATTCAAAGTGCAGTGTCTACAAATAAAAGTCACATAATTACGTCGTAAAAATTTTGATTCCGTGTAAACGATTTTCGAGTGCAAATGCTGCAATTAAACTAGACTCTTTGAGTTAGTGTAAGTACGTAATAGTAGTAGTTATGCAGGTAGTTGTCGGCAGCAATTAAAACGGTGATCCACTTCAGTACACTAATGAGCGGCCCAGTCAGCCTCCCCTCGCGACGGCGAAGCTGACTCGACTCCGTTTGTTAGCTATAAGCCCAATTAATGTAAACGTTAGCACCGCCAGTTGCTTTCCACTTACTTTTGTGAATAGGCGGTAGAAAGCTTGTCATTTTGTTTATTGTTTATCGATGACTAAGACAAAGAGGAAAACGCACTCGCGTGCCAGCCCACTCCGACCACAGACGTGTGCTGTTGACTCTAGTAAGATGATCCTCTTGACTATGAAAATATTTTCACAGCACACTACCTATTTATTTGTCAAACACTTCAGTAGCCGCTGTTTATTATTTTGTTTCTTGTATTTCTGTTAGAATCACAGACATAAATATAACTAGATAACGCAAGATGAAAACCAAGCGTGCCACTTTTTCACAAACAATTTAATAACTAATTTACTTACCAATGAAATAAATTTTCAATGCCTCGGCCAACTTTTTCTATACAGTCTTTACAGCTCAATATGGCATAATAAGGCATTTTTCTAGATTTCAGAGGATTGCCGGTGCCGATAATGCTAATTGAAAAGCTCAAAGTACAATCATTGATCGTAATTTTACTCCGTTTTTTGACACGCGAAGTACATACAATCGCGTTATCTAGTTAGATTTATATTTGTGGTTAGAATCGTATCAAGTCCAGTTTTGCATCAAGCTCATAATCCAATATAATCGATAGGAATAGAAGTTCCCGCCGGAGGACATTTCCTCACGTAGCGAGTCTATTGCCAGCTTTCATTCAAGGAACGGTGGCTACGTGCATGCAATCTACAATAATGCATCCATGCCATGCCCCATGGACAGTCTACATACAGTTTAATGATGCATTAAATTCGATAAGTAATATCGACGGTAAATAAACAAAACAATTACAAACTGTGAGGAAAAATAAAAGCTATTTCTGGCAAAGCTTTTATTTTTGCAACAACTGCCGTGAATACAACATTCCGCCTACGCAATGAAGCAAACAATGCTTTTCAAGGACTTGTGAGTAACGATCACTTTTTAAACGTCTTTTCAAAAAGGAGGAGGTTCTATGTTTGACTTTATGTTTGTGTGTGTTCACCGATATCTCTGTCAATTGAGGACCGATTTTGAAAAGTGTTGTTTTTTGTTTGAATGAGTATGTTCCGAAATTGGTCCCTTTTTAATTTGGTGAAGATCTGATGAAGAACTTCGGAGATATACAACAGAACTCTTCAATAAATCTCTCGGGATTGCTGCAATCGCATGTTTGTTTATTGTTTATACTAGTTCATAACATAACATCACGCCAGTACGCTGTAAAGTGGTACGCAGATGTGTGCAGTTCACTTTGGAAAACTCTTATTTCATCGGTTGTGTCAAGTTTCGATAATCTATTCTGGCATTATAGGTACCTTACTATAGAACTTACCTAGTAGGTATTACAACTACAAAGGGAAAATACCTCATTTTCGGAAATCGGTGTCAAAAAACGAAGAAAAGAAAACAGGGACACCGCTTTCCGAAAAGAAATTATTTTTCACTTTGTAGTGTTTTTTTTTTAGAAGTCGGTTAAATCTTTTAGTAAAAAAAAAAAATATTTGGTAGTATTTTTGTTTTTATGCTTATTCCACCGAAACTCAATAACAAAAGACGTTGAAGCAAAATTTTGTCATCCGATAACATGCTTAGCAGTGCAATGAAATTACAAGTTCGAATCTACGGCGACTTGGTGATTTTCCGAGACATTCGGCGAGATCTTATCATTTTCATAGCAGTTTCTAAGCAACATACGAGAAAGTTAGTTACAAAGAACTATGTACGGTGAAATGACAAAAACGAAAGCATCTAATTATACTACATACTCTCTATTATGTATAATCTTAAAGAGTATGCATAAAGGTGGTAGAAATTAGTATGATGGGTGGAGATCACTTTGCGTGACGCTTGATACAGAACATTGTAAAAGCGGTAAAAGTGCGCGCCATATTGCAGTTTATATCATATTTACATAAAGACTAAATTACCGTACAGTTGTTTATTGTAAACCGCTGTACCAACTTAGATGGTAACGAACGCACATGAATAAGAAATTAAGATCAGCGCGATAGTTAGATGCTATTAAACAATACATCGAAATATCCAATCAATTATAATTACTCTGGTGTTTTAATTAACAAGCCTAGTATAATGGTGATTTAAAGCTGAGCAAGAACTTGCAAGAAGTCGATAGTGATGTGGCTTTCTAGTGTCAGTTTTACAACGGGGTCCCAGCGCTAACAAAGAAAATTTGGTTCAAATAAATGTCACTAGATGGCGCGATATACATCGAATTGTTATTGAACTGAGTGTAAAATTAACGATTTCTAGAATTGATCATAAAAATTGTATGTTCTTTTTTAATCAACTCTCCTTAGCACAAAATTATGGAATACTGGGCTCTTAATTAACATTTCAAAGATTATTTGAACGGATCATTTAAATTTGATTCCAATAGATGGCGCGTTTTTAAATTTCTGAGGCATGCCACTAAATTTTATAAATTTGTATTGTAACATATTTTGGTGCAATGAAACTGTAAAATCGTGCAAAAAAATACTATACAACGAATCGTTACTGTATTTAAAGAAAAATATAGTAACGAACCGAGAAAAGCCTTTTACTTGCAAGTCGCTGCTAACACCATCTATAGCCGTGAACGGAACCGAACGCCATCGAAGTACTTATAAAAATAATCAGTTTAATCAGACAAAAAACGCTAGTTACGTCGGCACGGTTTCTTTGTATGGGTTTTATGCTAGTATTATATAATCTGTGGTAAAACACACGCAGGTAAGTGTTAAAAGTATTCATAGCAATCTCTTTCGCGGCGCAAGGGAAGAAGGTATAGCATTTTCGCACTTATTAACGACAATAGAACTCCCACGAGAAATTCCCGGCTTCAGGTGGGGTGGCAAAACGCAGGGGTCGCGATACGCCACCATTACAAAAACGTGTATTCTAGGTAATTCCATAAACTGCAGTAAAAATCGATAGCGGTGATAACTGTTCCCCGTAATACGGGTATCAGTTGCAATGAGGTGTTTGATATCGCAGGCAATTGCTTGATAACGGTAGGAGTCATTGCTGAAATTAATCCGCTATAAAAATTGTAACAGGAAACTTGTTTATTTTCTTTAATGCAGTAATTTTACGGAAGTCAATTTCATTCAGGAGGTTTTCTCTGTAAACCCAGACATACCTACCGGAAATAATCACACAAGCACTACCTTAATTTGCTTAAAATTGCAAGACTGGTGTAATTTAGAATGTACAAAGTACAAACTTCAATGTGCATGAAAATAAACATGAACCGCTACATTAAAAGGCCGGTGACATGATGTGAAATACAGATACTCGTTGGCATAAGTGCCTCGGCAAACAGCGAGGCGAGCTTGCAATGCAAACAATTTTAAAAGCTTTTTATAAAGCCGGACTTCAAATAAAATTCAGAATATTTTCAGTGCAGGTTGCCCCAGGTCGGCGCTGCGGCCAGCTCGTATAATACAATAAGTTATTCATGATTGCGAGTAGTGAGGTACACTAGGAATAGTGCAGGCGCGGTGCGCGGCGCTGTGAGGGTTGAAGCGGGTCAACGGCCGCGGCGAGACGTGACGTCACCCGCCCTACAGCTGTCAGTGACGTCACCACGCCGCCCTGCGCGCAGTCACAACAAACCAAAGCGTGTTCTAGTCCCTAAACTTATGATTCAATCTCGCATCGGCAAACAATGTGGTTACCACATGTCCTCGTATGTGATATTAAAATTCGATATCGTGTGGTTACTTAGTCACATGACGTAAACGAACACTTGTGTTTCGATGAGAACTTTATTAGACTCAATTTGGGGAGCTGATGAAACACCAAGGCGCCGACTGACTGTGGTTTTTGGCACTTCGATTAGTCCACCACATGTTTTTTGACAGTAACAGTAAGTACTTCTTCAAGTAAAATTTATGTTATTGCAATTTTAAACTTTACCATTTCAGATTTAACTTAAATAACGGCACTCTGAGAATTAAGCTTTTTAATACTCGTAACTCTTTTCTTTTATTGCCTTTAACTTGCTAAAGTAAAACGCAGTATAATACTTAAATACTGTGTAAGTGATTAATTGACCGCATTGGCAAGACGAAACGCATTAAATGGAGATCAACAGCCATAGAAAGTACCGTAGCGGTGGCTAGCGGGATTGCCGTGATTTCTCATCATAACTAGCGAGAGCCCCGCACTGCGCCCGGTAACACCGAATTGTGCTCTCGAATAGAGAATATTTCACGTGCAACTGTACCTAATGACGGTACGAATACGAACGGTAATAGTCTGGGAATCCGGCCCACAAACAAAGTATTTAACATGCAGATACTAGATTATAATGAACAGATAGCCTAAACAATGACGGTACAGGCCAACAGCACTAGTATGCAAATGGTACAGAACAATGTTTATATATTGCAAAACACCCTCTCACTCGGTGAATCGTTCACATGATCGCACTGTAGTTTCCCAGAGGTCCCCATTAAAGATTTGAATCAGCTCAGTTCTCGCCACTGTATGAATCATGGCTGCTGTTTTTGTAATAGCGCCGATTACCTACCTACTGTACACGATGACGATGAGCCATCTTGAATACCATACAGCGCGACTGTGGCCCACAAAAAAATAATACAAAATAAATATAGTAACTCGTCATCTGACAGATTAAGGTTGTATCAATTTATTTTGCACGTAAATCTATAAAAGTGTCACTGATTTATCTATATGCAATTTATATGGCTCTGTTTCGGAATCTATTAATTGATTTTGTGGGGTTTCGACCTATGCTTCAAGAGGACTATTGAAAGATTAGCTAGGCGAGTACCGGATGGTTGTATACGAGAGCATAGCACGAGGTAGACACGTTTTGTCTGCACCGGGAGGCATTAGCGCCGATCGATCAGGTGGTCTGCATTACGACAGCTCAATAGGACATACATCTGTCTAGTGCAGTCTGGCCGGCCGCAACGGGGCCGATTGCACCAACGCCGATATATCGCTAGAAAGCCACATGTCACCAGAAATGGTCTAAATCATTGCAATATTATATTGTATTACTAAGTAAGTTACCCTAAACTAAGTTTTACATTATAATGTAAAACTTAGTTTAAGGGACTTGGTGACCTAACATACAGGGTTTGTAAAAAACTTAGTTTAGGCACCAGTCTTCCAAAAATTAATTGTACAATTGTGTCTGTGGACTCTTTTAATTTTTAGTCTGTAAATTTGTGGTAAGAAACAAATAAATTATATTAAGTATATAACAATACAACTTTATGTTCTGGCTTCTAAAAGTTTTCTCCTGAAAAGGTGGGTTCAGTTTCTAAAAAGCCAAGGATCCAAATATTGTTTTCTGTAACTTTCGATAACTTGGCATTTGCCCTATCTTAAACATAAAAAATATGTTTCATTTATTACAACTTATCTGAATTGGCATTATTCTATTAGTTATCACTGGTGTCGGGGTTACCTTTATTAATGAATTGAATGAATCCTATAACATTTATTAAATGAATGTTCTCTCAAAGCAGGTGATACGTATGCGAAAGACGCGAAGGTGCGAATGTATCACGAGTTTAGTTTGTTGAAACACTTTTTAATTGGTATTTCTTTTAAGAGTATGTAATTTAAAATAACATACAATACATAATGTACATCAGAATCCGTTTGCATGTGCAAACCTGTTACGTGTTAGAGAATTGTTGCCGATCGTAACGGCTCCAAACCTTGCGCTAGCCGGCTATGCATGTTTACGACACGACTTTATAATTAGATAGAAACTTTTACTATGCAAAAACTGAAGCAGAATTCCAGATGACGCGATTTTTGTCGCGGGACATTTTATTATTAAGTACACAAACATAATTAAGCACGCGATTCTCAAGCCGCTCGCTAGACGCGGCTTTCTTGTAAAGATTTCAGCGTTCAGAGAAAACTATTCTTGAAACTTTATTACTCCTGGTGAATAACAGGGTTGGGATTTGGCTAAAATAATGTAAAATTGTACGGAATTAGAATCAGTTATTCATTGCGGAGCAGAACGAGCGCGAAATAGCATTAAGTCCGTCGTGCAATAATCCCATTTCCACGGTAGGTTCGTAGACCTCCGGCGGGCGTGCGGCGGCGGCTCCGGCGGCCGGCATCGTCCGCCGGGCCGTGCTACTTGCTACCCACTTGGCGCTTGCGTGCTCGCGCCTCCACCCAACGGGAATTGCATTAATTACCTAATCTAATCGAAAACTATCCATTCACTGCGACCGCTTGTTATGGCACCGCTGTCTACCATCTTGCTCTTAGGGATTAGTTTAATTAATTAGTCATGCCACTCGTGCCGCTATGAGTAGACGCTGTCACGCAAAGCTTTAACCACCCACTTAATGCTTGACCATTCGTGATTTTAATAGAATTTTTCATACATAAGTGAAGGCGCACACGCATACAAAAAGAGATCTTAACTCTTTGTTGTCTTTGAATCTGAAAAAATGTATTCATAATTTTTTCATCATTATGTGGGTACCGACATTTTCATTCTCATCATAAAATCTTATTTCTTGCATGGTATGTATAAACAAATAGTGTGTTTGTACCTACATAGTAGGTAGCATGTAGTTAATTCTAAAAACTGAATACCATTGTCTACACAACATCTTAAACTTATAGTCCGCCAAACAGCAGTCAAACATGCTAAGGATTCACCCTATCACTGCAGACGTGCGAAGAATTGCACAATACAATCAACACCACCAATCACTGAAAAAGTTAGTTGAAAAAAAAGCACCACAAAGAGGTTATGTGAAAAGCCGGCCGGCCGGCGGCGCTAGATACCGGCGGCGGCGGGGCGGGTGCGGGCGCGCGGGGTGTCTACTGACTAGACGCTAGAGTGCTAGACTCACATGTGTCAGCACAGCACGGGTGCAAGCGCCTGGTCCTGGGCGGGCGGAGTCACTAAACTGAACGTCACGGGGCTCGCTAGGCGTGCGGTATCGCGGTGGCCGTTCGCGCGGCCGGTGTCTCGGGGACTGGCGAGTGGCGCGCGAGCCCGGTGCAGCGCCCCAGCACACCCCGCCGCCCCCCCGACGCCCGCGCATTGCGCCCTCCAGATGCTACCGCCTGTCGCCGTTCATATAAACCTCCAGAATCCACTCCATGCAAATACCATGTCTGGAGTGCCCGATTGTCAAAAAACTTTTGAATGTACGGAATATCAAAAAAAAAACATTTGGGCAATTTTTTCCGGTCAAAACCATCACAGTTCGCATTAACGACTCAACATTAATCTGCACACACATTTTATAGCCAACAGCGAGTACCTACATATATCTGAAGTATCTGAAGTCTCTAAGTTGCGCGACGCTGATAGTATAACTACATCGCTGGAAGATGGCGACGACCCCGGGCGGCCACGCTCCGCCGCGCCGGCTCGCCGAAACTTCGCACTTCACTTTTCTACAAGGAACAGTTCAAAGGCGCAAGCCGTGAAATTACCGCAAAACTGATGTAACTACAGGCGTCTGTCACTTCACTCTGCCAGCCAAAGACAATTGTACAAACACGAATATACCGACACTAATATAACATTTGTATTCGCCCTACCTTCAATTGCTAATAAATTTTTTAGCATATGAAGGCAGAGCATAAAAAAAAAATGATATACCAAAACTCATTTGGTTGCGAATACTGCATTCATGCATGTCATCCTCATCATTACTCTTTGGAATATAAACTATGGTACTGAACGTTTTTACCTGGTGCTTTCAACAAAAACTGTAACATAGCCAACAATAAAGTTAATAATAATCAAACATATATTGACACTATGTACCTACGCAGTTTTCAGGCATTTCGATAACAATATCTTAGCTTAGAGTCGAAAAGCCGAAGATTTCCCAACATCAAAAGATGATCCAAATTCCAAACTATTTGCTCGCCAGTTTTCAGCAGAATAGTTGTTTGGTATGAGTTCTGTATCACCATTGTGCCACAGGTATTCGAAATCAATTTAAGTTTTCACACAAAATGATATGCAAAAGCCGATCTTGATTAACATCTAACTACAAAATAGTTGCGAATGAACAAGTGCCGTGTATAAGTTGCATTAAATTTTCTAGCAGTCTACTCTCATGGAACAATTAGCCTTTCGAAAGCCTTGCTTTCGCCAAATCCAAAAACATAAATGCAAGCAGTTTGTTGCACAAGCATAAAATTTCATTTTGACATGGATGATTAGACGTAAGTATGACTTGGATTTCAGATCAATTAAAGTATTGAAATACGAAATAAGATCCTTGTCTATTTGACAGGCGGTTATTGAACGATGGTGGGTATTAAGTAGTCGTGGATTAACCAATCTGGGAAACAATGGAGACATTACTAGCTGGCCGGATAAGGTGAAGTTTGGTCCACATCGGGTCGTGCTGAATTTCGAATGAGGCGGCGATGCTCGCGGCGCAGTCGGCTCCACGCCTCATAAATTTCTAGTTGGAGCTATTATAAAGTCGACATGACTCATGCTTGCTTCAATCAAACAATATTTAGCACAAACCATCGACAGAGTCATAGGAGCAACACAGCAGATCTTTGAATGCACTGCGCGCAGCTAACTACGGAAACATGTTTCCAAACTAATGAGTTATTGTCAATTAATACGAAGTAAAATATAAAATTGGACTGAAAGCTATTCAATCAACAGTACTTGTCTATATGATAACATTTCTGTACAGTTAGCTGAACGGATGTCACGGCGTCTTTATTTAGTGGCGATAGCCTCTGTTGCCAATTATGGGACATTACTCATGCGTGTGTCATTTATTAATAAGTGTAAGTATTAACGAACACTGGCAGAAGTCAGTTTAAACTATTATTGTAGTACCATAGGCCGGCAGTTGCCTGAACGATGACTTTTACATCTGTAATAATTTGGGGGCCGATCGTACAAAAATTGTTCGGTCATTCAACTGGCGTTCGCAAAAACAACAGTCTATTGTGGAAGTGCGTCGCACGGACCGTGTCGTGGTGGCAAGCGCACACATGCTGAAGCTGGCCAAAAATGAACTCAAATAGAAATTAAACATTCCAAACCCAGGTGATAATTTCTCAGCATGACCGGACTGGCCGCATTAAAATTTTTCAGAGATCCTGGGAAAATCAAGAGGATTTCGTTCCAAATTCAACAAACCACAAATGGCTTTCACCGCTGGATCGGTTGTCAGATTACACCGTCTGGGCACTGGCATGGCAGCACAATGGCGAAGAGCAAACATGGATCAAACCGAACAGAGCTCAACAAACACAGACTGTTTAGCAAACTAGTACCATTCCATGCAAATTTTTATTCGACAAAAAACCTGCGTTGCGGATTCTAAAATGAAAAAGCCCACCATATATGGCGACAGATTTTAATTTATAGCAAATTATCCTGTGAATGGAGCGACATGTTAAGGCGCATGTTTTGCTGTGTATAATATTTTTTTTATATTTACTTTGACGTTTAACCATGGAAGGCATGATGTGTGTTCTGCTTGACGGATTTCACTGAGAGAATAAAACGTGTTTTTAGTAATCAACATGCAATCTGAACACACATGTGGAGCATTAATTTGTTTGTTGGTACCTCTAAAAAGGTTTTCTGCCTCAAACAGTACGAAGCTAAACGTAAAGGGTTTTCCATCTGACCGAAATTCTACTTTTAAACATTTTTGAATGAGGCCAGGCTGTAGAATAATCTGTTTACAGTCCTCTGAATTGGAGGACTCTGAACAAGCTCTAGTAACTAAAATTCTAAATTCTAAATTATTAGTTTTATCAATAGTGTCAATTAAAACTAACTTATATTAATAATTAAGACATATTGAGTTCAAATATTTATCTTTTTCCGTTATCCAAATTCCTTCATTACTGCAGCACATAAATTAATTGAAAATAATTAAGGACGGTAAAATGACGTAAGCGTACGAATGCAGCCGAGCTGTGCTGGGAGTGGGCGCGATGCATTCTGCAGCATTGTTCATGTGTGAACTCAATTAGATAGTTTCGCTCTCCGTGACAGGTTTACATGCCGACCACGACGATAGCAGGACTAATTGGCGGAGAAGACACTTCGTGATATTACTATGGACACTGGTGAGCCTGACGTCTTTGTAACCCCGGCCACTTTCTCCCTTGCAACATGTAAACTTAGCTTACAGTACGTTTCAACACATTACATGTCGTTAACCTCCATACAAATCAGTGTTTACATTACTAACGTACATCTACTTAAAACATCAAGCGAGTGCTAATCAACACTTCACAGAGCTGCATGTATACTGCAGATAATAAATAGGTAGTCGTCGGTTAGACACCATAAAATATAATGTAAGCTTCTACGATGTAGTGGTTTCTATTTGTAACATTGTAGAAGACATGTCTAATGTTTTACCATCTGAAGCTAGTAAAACGTTGTCGTCATTATCACTAAATTATTCAACGACTGTCATAATAGTAATGGTTCTACAAGGCAGGGATAATGAAAATTCAACATTATATAAAGGATATGAGACGAGAACACATGGCATTAGGGTCAAACCACCTGACAGCGGTGCAAGCCCGAAGGGACTCGCTCGGATAAAACGATCGTATAACCGGAGGAGACAGGTCGTGGCCCAGCCCATATCTGATCCGCAATTCCATTACATAATTTATGGAGGGATTCGTTGTCCTCTTGCCCACCAGCAAATCTATACCATACCACGGTGTTTTCATAACGAATTTGTTTCTTACAAAGCGGGTATGCCTCGGTATAATTCATGAACTATCATTGCGAAACAAACTGTTATAGAATTGGCAATAAATAAGAAATTCGCAGACAAACTATAGGAACACGGAAACTGAAAATAACTGAAATAGCTCAACTATTTATAAATAAAGTAATACATCACAAAACAAACCCACATGTATAAATGTTGCAAGGTCAACGGCTGACACGTCGCGTATAAAGTGGTTGTAACATATGATCACAAACGCCTATCATAATGTGCAATCTTGTTGTCACTGATATCGTTAGTGATATGAAACAGCGAGCGACTATGCCACCCACGTGGCCCGGAACTCCGGAATGAGACGCTGAACATTTGGCCGCAATCCAACAGACAATTTACGACGAAGTAAAATTAAAAAATGTGCAATGTTTCCATATACCGCGTCATCGACGACCATGTACGTAGTCATCGTGATGATCGAACACTTTTATTTAAATTCCGAATTCGACTTAAGCTGGCGGATTCACATAGCCCGCATAAATTGCGTCTGTGTAATCCCCCGTTATTCGATTGAAAGGATTACGGTGTTCTTTATCAGCCCTCGGAAGGGGACCGGTTGTAATGACAAAAAGAGACAAATTGAGGAAGTCAGTCTTCGCCTCTTTTCACAAGGAGTGAATGTTTTAATTTTAACTGGGGCCATGCTATTTTTAACTGCTGACGGATTAATAGGTCAGCAACATTATACAATGTGATCGAAAAAGAGCATAAAGCATTTGTAATGGGAATTCTAACAGGAATACCTATGGCAAACAATAATAACTACATGAAGGAAAATATTTATGATACATCGGATTTGTATTGATAAAGTTGTCTATTGTGATTATTCGAACAAATAAATACAAATACAGAAAAAAGCGAAAGGCCCAACTTTCCGCGCTTTGTGTTATAGATACAAAAGCATGACTTTTGAAACTTTACCAAGAGTCTCTTAATGTATTCTAAATACATTTGTAATTCTAAGATCGCAAGTGTAGTACCGCGGCCGCGTGGTACGGGCTGGGGGTTGCACAATGAAAGTGCGGATATCAAAGAGACGGCGGGTGTAACGAGCAGCGAGCCCTCGTCGTGAACAAACTCTGCACTTTTATTGCGAGCCACCCCTCGTACAGCGAGACCACTCGACTGCGAAATACATAATCATTACAGAATACAGATAAAGGATCCCTTCAACAATATTGTGGCAAGTGCACTGAATTATTAAAATTTTGTTTTAATACGGTGATGAATTGCGTCAGGTTACATTTATTTTGGGAGTTCAAAAGCTTAAAACAAATTTGATTAATCGTCATCATCTACCAAATTACTGAGAAAACATTGTCAGTCAAAAAACACAAGACTATTTTGCTGACATACCTCAATTTCAGCGTCGTGATTATTAAAATATGTGTTTAGGCAGTTATTCGTAGGCATTGCTTTCTACAAGTACAAACACATGCCTTCTAGATCGACGTCTACCCAAAATACTTTCTAAGAACTGTCAGCGCCAGACTGAGTTTATCCAGTGATTCTCTCATCTATTTTTAGATTTGAATACTAAAAATAATCGAGTGGTAGGTGTGATGATGAGCAGGCCATTAGTGAAGCGAGGCATGCGCTTGCGCCGCCGGTCACCGTCCGTCGTGTTTACAATGCAAATCATCGAGCGTCGCCCGCGCAAGTCCGCGGTCCGCGCAACTCGCATCCAATCGGCCGACATGGCATGTGGAGCGCAACTACCCACTATACTTTCGTAGGGAACAAACGAACAAATCACATACACTTTCGACTGCCACTAAGAAAGTATAATGACGTGTGTTTAATTATGAAATCAGATAAAGGGCTTTCTACTAATCTCATAGCAACAAAGACTATAAAGAATCTATTATCATTTAAATATCAATAAGGCAATATTGTTTGAAGCTCAAATGTGTAAACAAATTAAAAATATCAATGGAACTCGACGGCCACATCATCGCTTAATATCAGGTGAGATAGTGGTCAAGCGCGAGCCTATTGATAATAAAAAAAAATGTCAGTGTAACTAATTTGTTTATTTTTTTTTCAGAATTGTATTTTGATATTGTGGTTGTATAATTTGACAACAGTTGTTGGAAATGAATTACAGCGTTCTATATTTAAACATTGTAAAGTTAAAGGTGCTTCATTTAACTTGCATTTTTCCTAGGATATAGAAAAGAGTCTTGTCTACAAAGTACAATCTCTAGCCGCACATGCTAATGAGCTTGCAATAGTCCACGCCTTGTTTAGCAACTAGGGCCCACTCTCATTAATCAATACACATTCTCTTTTAAACGCTACGTTTATTTAGCATTTTCTTTTGGTAATTCCGAACAATTTTATCCGCTAGTGTGTCAGAGAGGTACAGTAATTGTCTTAGAGCACAATTATCTCTATTAAGTGTATTTAGGCCGACAGTTCCTGTAATAACCGAGACATGTATCTTAAGACGTGTGTATGTAAGTGTGAATGACACATCAACTGTTTTGAACAGCAAAACGGCTACAACCTGGGAGTCTTCAAGTCAAGAGTGAATAGGTTTCTTCTAGGCAAGCGTGCTTCATCGTCGACCACATCATCGCTTACCATCAGGTGAGATAGTGGTCAAGCGCAAGCCTATAATCAATAAAAAAAAAAAAAAAAAAAAAAAACGGGATGAGCTTTAAAATTTAGTAGAGGAGATCACACTTATCACATCACACTATCACAATAATATTATAAAGGCGAAAGTTTATGTGTGTTTAGTGTGTGTGTGTTTGTTTGTTTGTATGTTTGTTACTTCTTCACACTCAAACGGCTGGACGGATCTGGCTGAAAATTGGCACAGTGATATATTATACTCAGGAATAGCACATAAATATAGAAAAAAAATCTGATTTTCACGCGGGCAAAGCCGCTGGCAGAAGCATGTAATTCATAACGGTAAGTGAAGTGTTAAATGAATATACGTAACCTAACGAATATAATGACATTTCGTATTGACGGTGGCGATTTGATTTATATGTCGAAAATAAAATCTTTGATGGGTTTTTCCTTTCGGCTTTTTCAATTCACATGTGAAAATAAAATCACTTTTCTCTGTATAAGAGATTTATTGCAAGGTGGCTTCAATTTGAACCTTATTTGTCAGCGAGATGGGTTCCTTCCAGTGTGCATGCTGAATTGCTGATACAATCAGCTGAGTGACAGATTGCGTCTGGCATATTTACAAAAGGACAATTCAACCCCTTCCCTCAGTCTGCTACTATAAAATTACGATTTGCATGGGACGATTGGCAGCTGCTAGCATACTTATTTTTTTTCTGAAAAATTGAGAGTGATGCAATCACAGAATTCTTCGATGTAATACTATATTACACCATATTTTCTGGAATTTTCAATCTTTGGCGGGTAGAAGGCTTACTCGAGAATTGACGGGATAAAGCACAACACAAAAATAAATAGAAGGAGTGGTAGAGAGCTTTGCCCAAAAATGGGACAATTGAGGGTAATAAAAATATTATTTTTGTAGCGAGACTTGTTGACATGATCCAACCAGGCGATATTGGAAGGCTTAAAAAAAACCGGCCAAGTGCGAGTCGTACTCGCGCACGAAGGGTTCCGTATCATTATCGCAAAAAACTTCAAAAAAAACACGTATGGGAGCTCCACTTAAATATTTATTATAGTCTGTTTTTAGTATTTGTTGTTATAGCGGCAACAGTATTACATCATCTGTGAAAATTTCAACTGTCTAGCTATCACGGTTCATGAGATACAGCCTGATGACAGACGGACAGTGGAGTCTTAGTAATGGGGTCCCGTTTTTACACTTTGGGTATGGAACACTAAAAATCGTCACCAATATTTTTCGTGTTTGCAGCTTTCAGTGCAGCACTAAAACACACTGTTACCGTAGACTCTATCATAATAAAATACAACATCCGACTCGTCTCATATTCCAAACAAGATAATGAATGAAATTTGGCAGATAATGAAGATTTCTCCAACAGTGTCAAGGTCACCGCGTGTTGGGCTGAGTTGCCAACTAATACACAAAACACTGCGTCCACGCATTCGTGATTTACAGAACAAATAATTTTGTTTAGTTTAGAAATTCACGACATTTTCAACATTCTTGGAGGCGCGGACGTGGTTGAGACTGAATGAAAGTAAATAATGAGACAACTACTGTAAAGGCAAGAAATATTTTTTGTCCGTAGCACCCACAGATATAAATCTAACTAGATGACGCGATCGTATGTACTTCGCGTATTAAAAAACGGAATAAAAGTACGATCATGATCGTAATTTGAGCTTTTCATTTAGCATTATCGGCACCGGAAATCCACCGAAATCTAGAAAAATTCCTTTGTATGCTCTATTTAGCTGTAAAGACTGTATAGAAAAAGTTGGCCGAGGTATTAAAAATGTTTTCTTTCATTGGTAAGTAATTTGGTTTTTAAATTGTGTGTGAAAAAGTGGCACGCTTGGTTTTCATACAGATGGAGGGACTTGCGTTATCTAGTTAGATTTATGTCTGTGGTGGCACCTTAAAGGAATAATCTTGAAAAGAAGATAAAATTGATAAGAAACCAGTCTCTGGTGCACTAAATTATGTAACAATAAGTGTTCTAGACAAATTGAATCCATTTGAAACACAAGTCGTGGTAACATTTCAACTATTTTCTAAGTTATTCAATTAGTTAGCAACACAACTAAAGGTAGGAGCGCACTGGCGCGTGCTTGTCCACCCAGCGTATCAATCGTTTATCGCTCTATCAGCATCTACACACAATGTTATCGCGCGCCCATCGCGACCCAGACCGCGGGCCGTCAACAACCGCACACGATTTGCACCCAATTTAAGATGCATTGTCAACTATTCAAACAACAATTTGACAACACATAAGCGTCGTATGATAAACTCATAACTTCATTTAGCCCCGCTAATAGCTAATGTCAACATAAATTCTCTTACATGACAGCCGACTATTAAGTTTCCATGCGAATAGTATTGCAAGCAGAGAAAGTGTTACGAGAGGACTCACATCTGACCAATGACACAAAAAGCCTACTTCAACGGATATGAGGGTCAAATGTAAGCCTTCATATTTCGAAATAAGAGCTAAATTAAAATGACCATAATAACGAGGGTCTTAATCCAAAGCCCCGGGGTGTATTAGTGACGAGTGGCCTCCCCTATTTGAATACGCCGTTCGCGACAGTTTAAACATTTAAATCGCTTAATCCAATGAGACGGGTCTGCTGTCCAGCGAAGCGTAAAACTTAAAGGACATGAAAGGATTTGAGATTTGATAAAAGTGTACCACTCAATGACATACCATACCAGCGAACTAAAATTTGCAGTAATGAGATCACAGATTTCCGTACTGGAAAGTTAATTACAACGAGGATTGATTGCATATTATCGTAAGCTGCTTTCTGTTCGATTTTATGATCTCTTATAATTTGAAAGCAATTGGAAACTGCTGTATTTACATGCATTTACAAAAGTAATGATTAGAAAGGCTTCGGATCGGTGTCGAGGGAAGGTGGGGGCGCGGCAGGACAGGGCTGCAACAGGGGACAAAACAAAGTATCCGATTTCTCCACTTCCCCACTTCCGACGCAATTACGACACAGTATTGTGGGGCTGTGGCGGCGCGGCCTGACCGCAGCTCGGCTGAAATCTAGGCACCGCAGCAATCTCGTTACGGAACATAAAATACACTCTTATTGTTCGACCGGTTTTTTCGCAAGACCTATTCAAACAAAGAAAACTGTGAGTACCTAAGTACCGGGTCTACAGGTGTTTGCTTTACGTTTGAATAAACCTGAACCGTAATGACTCTGAACATTAATCTTCGTAATTTGGACAAGTGGAAGAAGAAACGGTTTTAAAACAATAAACTGTGAGCTCTTAAGCATTTACTAAAGTAAGCAACGAGACATTTCTCGGGGACTTTCACGAGTCTCCTTTTTTGACAGTGAAGTATGGTTGTTCTTTAAGCTGTTACCTTATTCTCTCAAAAACCATTAAGAGGATTTAACATCCCAAATAACTGAATTGTAAAATATTATATCCTGTTAACTAGAACATTGGATTAATTAAGATATTGGTTGAGTACAAAGCCAATAGAAGCCTGACATTTAGTGTGTCGAAGGGATCCCTCCGACATTAAATGCGTTGATAATATAATGCGTTGACAGGTCGGATTGTTACATAATAGAGCATTACTGCACCCTTCTTTTTCACTGACATCGACATCCAGCTTACAATATTTGATTTTTTTCTTCAGGAAAGTGAATTATAAAAGCTTAATTTAGATTCATGAAAAGAATAAGTCATCACAAATGGCAAATTCATAGAATACAAAACTTCAAGTAAATTAATTAATTTCATCACTTAACATTAGGCGAGATAGTGGTCAAAGGCGAGCTGACCAAAAAAAATCTTCCACGCTTCTGATCTGTGATATATAGACTTTTATTTTAACCAACCCTGATAAAAGAGTGTTTCCTATATTACTCGTACAAGATAATAAAAACTCAAATAAGACCCGCGAGTATAATTTAAACACTGAAAAGTGAGTGTACTCAACAACCTAAGCTGAAAACAAGGTGTGTTTCCCCTCAGCTATATTAAAAAGAAATATCACACAAACCCTATTTTGTTCAACAGTGGCAGAATACAAACTTTCATATTTACAAAACAAAGGAAAATTCTTTTGAACAACGAGAAAGCTCTTATCGCCGAGAGCGTCGCGTTAGAGAGACTTCACAGAGATTTGAGGGCGCCAAAGTTATTGTTCTAACCATAATACTTAGACCCTCCCCGAGCCCTGACTACGAGCAGTACGGGCTCCATCGAGCGGGAGAAACACGGGGGGATAATATGTGTCAAAGATCTCCGCTGAATGTTCCAACGAGGGCACGCGTCATAATCATGTGACCCTTGTGACAACATAATCACACTTGATGCGTGCCAACTGATGCCGTCAGCCAAGCCATTTGTTACCTGATCTGTTGTCATTACACGACAAAAATTGAACATCAATACAACACATTAGCCGTTTTTCAACAATGAGTTTGTTGTCGTTCAGTAAATAGGTGAAGAGAATCGTACGTTGTGGCTATATTCATAAGTCACTTGAAAACCTTGCAGGTTGCTTGTTTTGACGGCTAATTGTTATTTTATCCTGTCTACTCAGTCGCGATGACTCACGTTATTGTGTAAGCAGAGCTCAAGGTTGGCGGCGCGATTGACAGATAGCAAACACCGCATAAACTTAAACGAACCTGTTTCAGCCGTAATTAATATTGCACACGTAAATGCATTCACACAACGCTTGCCAAATTGCACCTGGCGTTAGCAAACGTAGAATTGGAGTAAAGATAAAATCTGTGCAGTCATGTAAATAAATGGAGTCGTTAGCCGGCTGTTGCACAATTTAAGAACGTTTTTCCCTGCTTATGTTCCAAATGGGGTAATTAACATTTACTATACGTTATAATACACCTACTTGACCGTGTTTTCCGACCTACAAAACCGTTAAGGCATTCACCACTTACCAGGATCAGCAGCCAGTTGTCTGTACACTGCAAGCGCCACGTCATCTTCACTGACGAAGTCCCACAGGCCGTCACAGGCCACTACCACGAAGTCTTCATCACCATCTAGCTCCACTGTAGCGATCTCTGGCCGCGC
Source organism: Orthosia gracilis (assembly GCA_947562075.1). Classification (NCBI taxonomy): domain Eukaryota; kingdom Metazoa; phylum Arthropoda; class Insecta; order Lepidoptera; family Noctuidae; genus Orthosia; species Orthosia gracilis. The sequence goes on from OX387274.1 coordinate 7,135,246, forward strand.
CGTCACGTAGGGTTTGTATTGTGCGTCACCTGGGCAAAAATATTGGTTTGTTTAGTACGCGGTTAAAACGAAATAATGGAAGGGTATATGTTAGTCTTGGGCAATCATGCAGGCTGCCCAATTGTTTTCCTCATATCGTGTCAATAAAATGTTTACCATTCATTCCAAATTGTGTTTGATTCGCAGTTAATTTGGCAACGACGACATTTTGGTTTTAAGACGTTGTGGTTTAAAAAAAGATGTAGGGACAGAAATTGAAAAGGGATTGCCTATATAGTTTGGCCTTGTTGAGAGGATAAATGAAAGGCGACTAACTAAAGGTATTCAAAAGGCAGATGTGAGTGGAAATGCCGAGAGGGAACGCACCAGAAGGACACACACGGATCTTTTTGGTGATGTTCTTCAGAAAGGCCAGGTGCGCAGTACTCATAATCGGCATTAATGTAAATGAAGCAAAAAGAGTATGTAAGGATCATAGCAGGTGGTGTTCTTTAGTTTCTGGCATTTTGTTTGTATTTTATTATAATCTATAGGCTCACGCTTGACCACTATTTCACCTGTTGGTAAGTGATGATGCGGTCGACGATGAAGCACGCTTGCCTCAAAGAAACTCTTGACTTAAAGACCCCTAGATTGTAGCTATCAGGAAACACAGATTCAGGCTGGGAATTCCACTCCTTAGCTGTACGCTTAATAAAAGTGATCCCAAAACGTTTTGTGCGCATGGGTGGGATATCTACCAAGTACCAATGGCGCATCGCCGTATGTCTGGCAGTCCGATGATGAAACGGGCTAGGTGGAATGAGATCATGGAATTCCATCGCACACTCCCCGAAATGTAACCGATAAAAAACCGACAAGCTGGCAACACGACGACGATGTTCAAGGCTCTGGAGCTTTGACTTGACCAGTGCCTACGCCCAGTGTATGAATGTGTTAGTTTTGAGGGTAAAGTCTCGGAAATTAATTGATATAAACGATACTGAATTCTGTATCTGCTTTCCTATAGCTCTTCAATACATGTTATAAAAAAAATGTGCTAATTAAAGGTTAAAGCCACATGCAACCTAAGTCAGTGGTTTAAGAAACAACAGGTTACACCTTGCTATTAGCTTATCGCCTTCGTGCACCGCAGTAATGGTTTCACTAACAACTTAAATGTACACTTGTACAGTAAACAACCATCTATGTTTGTACAGGCAAAGTGTAACGACATTACTTTGACAATACATAAACTCACGCCTTTTTCCAATGTGGGTAGGCAGAAACTGCAGAACGCCACCTGTTACGATCCTTAATACTTCTTTTGCTTCACTCACGTCCATACATCTACGCCGGTCATGAGTACTGCGCACCTAGCCTTTCTGAAGAACTTCACTAATAAGATCCGTGTATGGCCTTTAAAGGCGTTTCCATTCACGTCTGCCTTATAAAAACTACCACGTCTACTTTGACAATAGTAACTTAAATGACAATAAGACATTAACAAGCCAAAAATACTTGGATATGGAATGGAATTATGATTAAAAGGGTCGTGCCCTAGTTAATATTCAAATTATAAGGACTACATTTGGTAAACAAATGAATATTCAAATAGCTTATTATGAAAATATGTAAGGGCGTGTGATTGTAATCAATTATATTGAACAGTAACACTAAAGTACCGTAACTTTCTACAACCAAAAAAGGTCCTTCACAAAATTCACCATGAGAGCAATATGAGCATCCGATACAAGTCAATCCGTACGGGACTAATCTTGCGTGAAAATCTGAGGATAGCTTAGAAAGCCGCGCTGAGAAGGGGGATAGAGTAAACGTTCGGAGCTTAATCTGCCATGGAACGCGAAATCGATGAGTTTCATCCCGATACGTGGGGATCTGGGGCTCGGGCAAAACTATGAAGAAAATGTCAACATTATTATGTTACTATTCCTTCGTCGCCCTTTAGTGTCCTTGATAGGGATGGGATTATCGATATGTGTCGATGTTTTCTGTGAATTTATTTATGTTGTAGTAAATAATAATTTTCTAGCAATTAAGATTATAAAACAGACTCGCTTTGAAACGGTCTTAAAACTTATTGATAAAAACACTCCTTTGCCGATTAAAAGTAAAACTAAAAAATCATTAAATGATTTTATGAGAATTATTTGGCTGCTTATTGGTATAAATTAAATGATCATTAAAGAAAAAAGATTGTAGAATCAGGTATAAAATATGAGTTATATATTTTCAAAACCTCAATTTCGACTACTTTTTAACCGGCTTCAAAAAAAGAAGGAGGGTTGATTTAGGTTGAGTTTTTATGTTTGTTATCTCAGAACTCCTTCATTTATAAACCGATTTGAAAAATACTACAAAATGCAAAGTAAATTAAATTGGAGGTTGATTGTGTTTTTTTGGAAAAAGATTTGGAAATATTTCAAATTCATTTTATCATCGACATTCGACACTGCAGTCCTTGCAATCCCGTGCATCCCTAGCCAGTGCGTGTCCGAGGTGATCGATATAGCGGTGTAGTTGCAGTGGGGTCTGGGGTTGTTCCGAAGGGAGTGCCTCACGCGAGGGTGGGTCTCGCCTGAGCGACAGCGCGGCGCCACCACCGCTCAGACATTCATACTATTGTTGTAAAGAACGGCTGAGGTAAAAAGTCAACAGAGTTTAAAATCAATCCAATCTCTTGATTAGGAAAATGTAGGAAGGAGATTTTCTTTAAAAGTAATATTTACATTTTTAACTAATGTAAAAGTGATAATTAATGCTATTTGCATAATACTGAACCAGAAGTCAAGCATTTTTTAACGTTTAATAAAATGTCAATTAAATTTATTTTCATTAGTGTCAGGGTGGCAAATTAAAATTAAAATGAAGATTGATTGAATTCAAGTTCATTCCCTGTAATTTTAAAACCAAGCTGTAACCATGCCATGCCGCTTATTTGATAAAAAAAATGTTATATAATCGACCTTTTGTTTACCAAGTTGACCAGCGCAACTTTAAATAAATATTCCACACTCGTCATGAATGGTGTGCTGACAATTATATTCAAATATGACATTCGTGACATTGATATTATTTTGATGATGAATCATTTATAAAGTATTGTTCCTTTCAGTGCTTGTTTAAATTACATTTTATTGTTCTCGTTTGTTTTACTGCATATTCATGGTCAACACTCTAAGGCCAAAGCTTTCTATACACACTTAGGTGTCAAATCTTGATTTTATTGCAAGCCCTGTTCAAGCTTACTGTCTGTTATTTTACTTGACATCATAATAATTAGTCATTGTCTAAGTAGTACTACCTAAAATATTGTCCGACCTAGATCATTGGACAGACAGATTGACAAAACAATAGAATTTTACTACGCTCTATAAATCAGTAATGTACCTTAGCTTTAGTTTTGATTTATTGATTGCATCGAATACGAAAGGTATCACTTAACGCTTGTCAAAACTGCTCATAAACTAACTACTTTAAATTTAGTGTCAGAAATCCCAGGCAATTGATGCTGCATGCCAGACTACTGAGCTTGGAGTTAAATATAATAAAAATATATTCTTAGTAATTAATAATATTTATTGCTTTTCTGTTTCTAAATAGAATATTGTTACAAGATAGGGTAACGTCATCTAGTGACGAGTAGAACTAAGTAGTAACTAAGTTTCTACTCGCTTCGGGAACAGCAAGTTCGAAAGTCGATTGTTCTGGAAGTTTCACGAATTATCTAGAACAGCATGGAACGTTCTAGAAACATCTTCCGTGCTATATAAAGAGCGGTCGGGTTCGTCGTGAATCAGTTTCGATTTGGAAGCGACACAGAGCGATCGGAAAAGAAAAATAGCGCAAAGTAATAGAATTGTTTAGGAAGTGTTTTGCTGTTTAAATAATTTATCCCAGAACCTCAGTTCGTTGCAATTTTTTATGCATGCCTTGCAACTAGTAAACTAATTAGATTAAAGTTAGGTATAAACACATAATTAAATTAAGAAGGATATAATATACATCAGGAGACGTGCTCGCCATTTCAGAACTTCACAAAGCCATTGGCAAAATGCCTATCCGTAATGTCATACTTAATAGCAAATTATCACCCCCTACTGAGATAAAACAGAACCACGACATTACGTCTCGGGTAACCCCACGAGGTGTTAACAAACCGACTTCAATGTTAACCAGAACCGCCAAAAATTAACCTGAACCCGTCTATTCATCGCAATCGATAGCATCATTAGCGTTGTTTTACCGAATAAAGGCTCGTCCCATCTGCGGGGTTCCATATAACGGCTTAATGATCGGCACACGCTCTCATCCCGCTCGCGTGAGAAATGGCTCGCACCCGACGCCGTCCCGCCCACCGATAACAATAAAACGACCTATTAACTTTCCACTTTTACGCCTACGAGGGAGCTGAAACCCTTTTCAATGTTTATCACGTTTGTGTTTGATATTTGCTGTTAATAACACTGTAAACATTCTCGTACTTAGTCGATTTTTATGAGATGGCAGGACAGAGCATGTGAAGCAATTTGTATTTTGTATTCTCAATCTAATTACCATTCCTTTCCATCCGTCGTTATCTGTCTACCACAGTAAAAGGGAGGATACACCTTTTTTTTTTGTTAAAAGGCGTCAGGGCTTTTAGGGAAAAGGCCAAGAAGTGTGGGATTGTTACATAACTAAAACCACCCTGACCACCATCAGCTCTCAAAAGACCACCCTGGAGCCCCATTCTGCAACGCCTTTTAGGGAACATCCCTGGGGAGACTGAAAAAGCCACTTCCCTGAGCTTCGCTGTGTACGGCAGCACGTGATCACTGTGCCACCATCTTTCCTGGAATCTCTTGTTGGGCAGATAGAGTCCCCAATCTGACCACCCGCAACCCTGGCGTCCCATAGAAAAAGGCGGTTATAGAAACACTTGAACTAGAGCCGTTTATTCCACAGTAGATAGCACATTTTGATAAGACGTTTAATTTAAAATAAATCAGACATGGTAAAAGACACATCTATACACATCAGCTATCTTACCTAACAACGTCCCTTCAAGTAAAACGACGATTCTCACGAATAATCTATTTCAAATCTACATACCTAGACATTTAACTACCATTCCGCAAAATTGTCCCTAACAACTAGCGCGAAATGATACACATCTCTTGCAAATAAATTTCCTTTGCCGCGGAGCCGCTTGAGAAAAATCACATGATTAAAATAATGAAAAGTCTGCCAATTAAACAAGATAATTGTACAGCAGGTAATTTGCGTCAACGACGTTAGGAACAGCACGTTCGTTTAGTTGGAGTTCTTGTTAAAAAGGACGATGGAAACATGGCCGGCAATACGGCCATAGTAAAAGTTTATGGTGACTATAAAAGTTAAATACGCGCCCGCTCTCCTGAAACTGTCGTTCAGAACGTATCGCGAGGTTTTTACAACGTATTACAACGTAAAAATGCGCATTTTGTTCGCTTGTTTAACATGAGAGCGGATTGCGGGCTTCCGGAAGGATGAGAGTGGAGAAATGTTTCTTGTTTTAATTTGGACACACACATAAGCGCCTGATCGTCAATGTATCGACGCCTACGAGTTTGGTCGCTATAATTTAAGTGTTACATAAAATTGTTGAGCAAATTTAAAAGAATCTAGAAAAAGGTCAGAAGACACAATTCAGAAAAAAGTTTAAAAAAAAATTGTACATGAACAAAAACTAGAAACGGAAAGAAACATTTTTCAAACATGTTTGAAATATCCCTTGTATCGTTACGCTTATCAGATTATTCTGACGTCCAACTAAGTATTTTGATTTAATTTTGGCATACGTTAAAATCTGGAGGTCACCCCCGAGGCCGGCACAGAAAGAGGTGACGAGACGACCTGGACGCGTACCCTGAGGTACTGGTTCAAGGTCACACGGTACAAGATTCCCTAGCTGGAGGGACTTGGGAGCCCAGCTGTGTATATTTTTTGCCTATACTGTCTAGTATAGGGAAAAAAAATTAAGGTTTATACGTCCACTTCGTCTATCCAAGACCAGAAGTCTATAGGCTCATATCCCCTAATCTCATGAAGAAGATTTTCAACGAGATTGGGGAGAACTAAGTTATCTAGGGGACCAAAAAAGGTCCCAATGGGTCGAAGTGTCAGAGTTATTTCACGGCCTCTCAACAAGTTAAGTAAAGATATGTCCACTTACCGATAGCTCTGGAGACAGCCAGTTGTCCGTTCACTCGCCAGGTCCCCCAGTACATGACTGTGCCTCCCGACGACTCTATTCTGTCTCTTTCGTCCTGCAAAACATATGCTACTGCAATATTCGTCTAAATACACAGATGTTTGGTAGGATAGATTTCTTGTGAGGCTTCAATTTTGGTTGGCCCTCTGCAGGACAAACAGGTTACTTCTATTACAGTTAGAGGCAAATATTAAAAAAAATATGAATTCGTCCTGCCATCGTTTTTAAGATTACGTACCCGAAGGGTCCAAATGGAGGCCTATTGCCGTCTGTCCTTCGTCTGTCACACAATTTTGTACCGAAGATTTTTTTAACTGCCCATTGACCCTTGGTGATAATGTTTATTTTAACGTATATTTTGGTACGGCACTCTAAAAGTGTGAAGTCCGATATGCACTTGTCCGGTTTTATTTTTTGAGAACCTGTGGCTTTAAAAAGTGTCATTCGATGTTAGCGATGACGATGGTCGACATGCCAAAATGAATCACGTGACATTTCGATAGCGTTTGACATTTCCATACATTTTAGGCATTTTTCGAATCGCTATCGCCACGCTTTCGTTGATAGAATGTTACTTGTCTTCTTTTGGGACAATCCCACCGCATTATTCCCAAACCATTGCAACTCCTGAAAGCCAGAATGAACAGTGGCGACCACCAGAAAAGCGCGACGAAGTCCCGGAGAATGAATTTAACCGTCTTGGATCCCGCAACGAAATTGAAATTATTTCACTTTTCTTGGTCTTGCGAACTGCGCTACCGGATGCAGTATACTACTGTTTGAAACCCACGGCATGAAACACTTCGCCAAAATACCCATTTCCCCCTTCCGACAATCAGGTAGTTGACAAAAATATCAATTCAGTCCGTCAGTTAGATAACCTAAAAATATTGCACACGTATTTTTTCTTTTGCCACGTAAACAAAAAGTTACGACGATACAATGCGTTGAAATATCGTGTGACGGCACTTTATACTGACAGAGTGACGTCACAAGCTCCCACTCCTGAATTTTGATGCGCTTTATCTTTGTCAATTTTTATTTATTTGACAAATGACGGACTAAATATAATTATCATTTTTCTTCTACACAGGTAACATCCTAATTATAATCTCTCGAAGAGTTACAGTACGACACATTTCATGTCGCTAACAATATTGACGTGCCGTGATTGGCTAAGCTCAGCCTAGGCAATAAATATCCACACACAAATATTATTGTTCGTTCTTTATTAATGTGTTAAGATAGTTAGTATGCTCATTACTATTTACTGCCAATTACTTTCTAGTCATTTTAGTACTGTATTTAAATGTATGTCGCTGGACTGTTATCGAGGCCTACTATTATTATCAAAGTGAAGATTTGTGAGGATGGATGTTTGTATGTTTGTTACATAATCAAGCTACAGCAGCTGAACGGAAGTGGATGAAATTTGGCACAAATATAGATTATAGTCTGGAATAGCACATAAGCTACTTTTCATCACGGTAAATGTACCCTTGGGAAAAGAATAGTACATTGTGTATTAAGGGCGGTAAGTAAGGAATTACGATCGATACTCTAGTAGAAGTCCGAAGTCGAAGACTGAGGGCTTTTTGAGTCGAGATTCGTAATTCCTGTACCGCCCGTGAAACATACAATGATTTTCATCACATTTGCGATTAAATAAATAATTATGAATTATAGCTTTAATACACAAGTCAGCACAACTACCTACTATTATGAAATACGTGAACTTTTTTGTAAGCGGTTGGCGGGCTTTTTGACCACACCACAGATTATACAAATGTTTCGTTAAGAAACGTTAAGGGCAAATACTTACGTAGGTATACAGCCATGACAGAGTGTAAAAATAATAAAATAATGTCGACGTTTTGATACAAAAATCTATTAAAATCGATTATTAAGAATATTATTTGACTATTTAAGTAACATGTAGCGAGATTGCAATGAAATTCCTGTTTAGATAACATTTTAAGACAATTTTTCAATTGCGTGTAAACTCCTTGCTTGAACTTGCATGACCTGTGTGCTGTGCAAAGAGAATATAACCACTAGAGAGCTTATAGTCCGATTTCTTCTAAGCACACGACTCACTACCGCGGGCCGGGAGACGAGGAAGAACGCGCGGCTGCAATTGGTCAGTTCAAAATAAGTATCGTAGGTATGGCTATCGTTAGGGTTGATCAACTCGATTAAGGGAAAATTGTCGATATCGATAAAATGGATTTTAACATTATTAAAAATACTCAATTAAAATCATATAAATATTTTTTAATAAAAATCAATCAATTACAAAAATAAATATGTGTGTCGGGTACATAGAGAAACAAAAAGTATTTTTCCAAATCGGTTAAGCCGTCTACGAGTAATCCGGGAACATAATACATAAGAAAAATTCGACGAACTGAGAACCCCCTCCTTTTTTAAATCGGTTAAAAGTAGATAGATATTTTTTAATTCATTTTTATTAAGTTTAATTTTATTATTATCGATATCGACTTCAGCTATTAAAAGTAACAGCACAGATATTTACGATAAAAATACAAAGGGAGAGAAAGGGATAGAAGCATTAGAATTGTCTAGTGAAAGAACGAGACTTTTCCAAAAGACATCAACGCGGGTCTCAAAAGTGTGCTCGTTTACCCCATCCACCATTTTAACTAGATCCCTGCGGTGTCTCATAAGCTGATTAAATTAAAAATAATTTTCGTACTGTTTACTTACCGATGAAAAGTTATGCCATCCTTTTTGTAACTAGATGTCTTGGCATGTTTCCCATACCCCTTTACGGCGCATGAGGGCATTTTTATGCGTTATAATTGCAATAAAAAGATAAAACAATTTGTATTTATTTAGCGTGCATACAGGTCTAATAACTGGACACAACTAAAATGGTTACTAGTACCGAAGCCTTTACATAGGCGACAAAATACTAATAGTTTTCGAGCGTCGGGGCACTGTATGCGCCGTCAAGTGGTTATATCGTCGTTGGTGCTGTGCTATAAATTTAAAAAAAAATCCTCACCGACCTTGGGTTTCATGAAAAAAGAAAGCTCGAGGGTTTTATATGGGGCATTACGGCCAAGTTAACCTGTATGTTTAGATACTGTTTACGTGCAAGTGTGATGAAAAACACTTTTCACACGGGCGAAGCCGCTGTCAAAAGCTAGTATTATAAAAATGCGAAAATTTGGATGTATTTATGTAACTCAATCACGCCAGAACGGCTGAACGAATCTGGATGAAATTTGGCACAGAGGTAGATTATAGTCTGGAATAGCACATAGGCTATTATTATTTTTACCATGGTAAATATTTTCTTTCCTTCGGGATAATAAACACTATTCACGCGGGCAAAGCCGCTGGCAGAAACTAGTTACAAGATATAATGAGTTGTTCGCACCTTGTTACTATACTATTTTTGAACCCTTGTTTATATACTTATTATGAAAGGCAGACATTAAAGTTCATTTTATAACTACAAAATCCTTTGGCAAGTATAATTTTAAGGACCATAAATTTTAACTAAATGACTGTTAAAATAGACCAGTGATTGTAAGTGTCAGTCAAGGCATTAATTGAGAGAACTGCAATTTTTACAACTGCAGTTTGCGATCATTATTGTTAGTACCAACCTGGCAATCAAGTTTCTCTCACAAAAGTAAAACATAAATGAATGTTTGATCTACTGATTTGCGATCCATATTTTCTAACAGTCGTGGTATGATCCACTTACATTACAGTAAACCATAGACAAAAATAAATCGGCAGCGCATCTATGTTGAAGCATGCTATTGACTTTTACGTAGTACAATTATTATTATTAGCAGCATTGAGGCACCGAAGACCTCTTGAGGCTCGCGGCAAATCTCGGCAATCGAGAAGCGGAGAGACGAACGTTGCGTTGTGCATACCGCGGAATTTCTTAATAGACCACTTTTCGCCCTTATATCCTTAAACATAAGGGTGAAAATGCCGGTAATACATTCCTGTCGGCCAGGCTTGTGAGGTCGCACTAGCTGCATGAGTCGCATGCGCTTGGCGAGCAGCACCAGCAAGACTCCAACCGACGCCGCGCCACAAACAGTCAAGGTCCGCGCACGGTGACCGACCATTTTTCGACCTTGTGTCCTTAGTAATAAAGTTGAAAGTTGGTGTAACTTTTGCAGGTACACTACCTGTCGGCCAAGCTTTTGAGGTCGCACAAGCTGCATGAGTCGCATGCGCTTGGCTAGTACCGCCTAGTAGAGCCTACCTGTCACCTCGAAAACAGCCAGAACCCACACACCGCAACCGACCGCTTTTAGCCCTTATTTACGGATTCAGCAAAGTTGTCAGAACTTCAGGTAAACATACCTGTCGGCCAGGCTTGTGAGGTCGCACCAGCTGCATGAGTCGCATCCGCTTGGCAAGCAGCGCCAGTGAGTCTCCCGCCCACGCCGCCAATAACCGGCGCCCGCGCACCGCGACTGCTACTGCTGTACTGCCTCCACATGCTCGCTGCAAGGTAAATTGAACGTTAATGCCCAATCAAAAAGTGTAACATTCAAATGGGACTAAGAATTTGATTTTTTTATGACAAAAGTCACAAAAGTAGGATCCCAAAACGTTTCTAAGGCGTATTTGGAATACAGATGTTGGAATGATCTTCAACCAATAACGTGGCCATACTGGATAAACAGTGTTTGCATACGGATAAATATTTTTAGGACTAACCCATCAGACCGTAAGCCAGCGATTAGTACATATCAAGCGAATAAGTATATCATAATTATGAGCAATAGTATTCTACAAAATATGATAGTTTTGTTGTTTATTTATTTAACAGCTTCTGCCAGCGGCGTCGCCCGCGTGAAAGGTTTTTTATTATCCCGAGGGAAAATTATACCGGACTAAAAAGTAGCCTATGTGCTATTCCAACTATAATCTATTTTTGTGCCAAATTTCATCCCGATCCGTTCAGCCGTTCTGGCGTGATTGAGTAACAAACATTCATCCATCCAAACTTTCGCATTTATAATATTAGTAAGACCTTAACTTACTAACTTACTTAACTTAACTTATATACCTAAAAACACTGAAACTCCTTGCAGCAATTACACCAAAGGATGTGCTCTTTTGATTCAATTGCTGCATCTTACAATTAACTCGTTAATAGTTCATGTTGTGAATGCAAACAAACAAACGAGAAGTTCATTCTTGAACGTGGAGCTCATTACAACTTGACATGCTTGCCAAGTTCAAGTATCATTTGAAGAAGATTCATACTCAAGATTATTATTACATTTTTAAGTATATACGACGTACTTTACATACCTACTAGTAGAACGTGGTAAGGTAGGTCAAATTAGTTTTAAAGACGCGATCATATTTATTTATATGTATACCTACGACATCACAAACAGGTAAGACAATAAACCAAGACAATATTTATCAGGTACATTTCCTTGTCCCTACTACGTGACCGCGATAATCTTATTGTAACGCCATAATGTATTCAACAATAATCCGAGCATGGAATAACAGCTAAAACTAAACAATCGAGGCTAATGGCGCGTTTACAATGGCAAATATTACTGCGCAATAAGGTAGTTGACAAAAAGTATCCATTTAGTACCGGTAATACGAGGTTAAATTGATTAATTTTGAAATTAAAATTGACATAACTACTTCAATTGTATTTTGAAAAATTTGAAATAAATGCAGTGTTGGCGACTTTACAAAAAATTTTATAAACAAAAATAAAAAATAAATTTCTTCCATAGTTTGGGATAAAATAAAAAAAAAAAACGAGCCTATGAACGTTAAAATAAAAATGGGGTTACTTTGATACCCCATTGTTTTTCATAGCAATATAAAGTAACCCCAATTTACAATTTATTTTTATTGAATTCACACTGTACAATTTAATATATTTTTTCTGCATCAATTAATCGTATTCTTGCGCTGAGGTTGATGCAAACATGGCTGACATTTGTCAGAGTTGCAAATTTTAAAAAGAAAATTGAGATGCATTCCGTTTTCACTGAGTTAGCTTTAAAAACCTAAAAAAATAAAGTTATCATCAAAGTTGCCCCAGATCTCAATGTAACCCCATTCTACGGTACGTCAACTGACAACCTAAAAATATTTGACACGTATTTTCTTTTGCCACGTTAAAAAAAAAATACGACGATACAGTGCGTTGAAATTCTTGTGACGTCACGGTGTGCAACACTTTCTACTGACATAGTGACTTCACAAGCCGCCATACCTGAACTTTGATGCGCTTTATCTTTGTCAATTTTAATTCATTTGGTAAAGCAAAAAATACGGGTCCATTATTATTTGTAATCTTACTAACGGACTGAATAAAATTATAATTTTTGTGCCCAGGAAACATCCCTATTTTCCGCCTGTCCTATAATCTTTTCTTTTTCCTTATTTCATTTTGGTGTACAATACAGTAGAATAGAATATACTTTATTTTACACCAAAAAAGTTACACATTTTTTTTATAAATTTTAACACTATGGATACAAAGGCGGTCTTATAGCTGACAGCGATATCTACCAGACAACCTTTGGATAAACTGAACTTTGAAAAAAAGGGGGTAGTCTTTGGTATAATGCTTCTTCGATAAATAATATATATAACCATATAAAAAACAATACAAACATACATTCATAATATAAATAACAGTCAATTCTATCAGTCTAAAATCTTGGCATATTAGTCCCTAAATTGTTCGATGGATAGATATAAATCTAACTAGATAACGCAAGTCCCTCCATCTGTATGAAAACCAAGCGTGCCACTTTTTCACACACAATTTGAAAACAAAATTTACTTACCAATGAAAGAAAACATTTCCAATGCCTCGGCCAACTTTTTCTAGACAGTCTTTACACCTCAATATGGCATAGAAAGGCATATAATTATTCTAGATTTCTGTGGATTGCCGGTGCCGATAATGCTAAATGAAAGCTCAGATTACGATCATTGATCGTAACTCTACTCCGTTTTTTGGCACGCGAAGTACATACAATCGCGTCATCTAGTTAGATTTATATCAGTGGTTTGATGTTTGTCCGACATTTAAAACTAGTTTTATCCCACGCAATCGCTCCCGTGACCTATCCCATAGACACCGCGCATTTTTCAGATACTTATATTTAAAGTAGCCTATGGACACTCAGCTAAAAATAACTATATGTAGTATATCTTTTTATCAGTTAAAGAATTGTCATAATCGGATCGGTACTACAAGAAATTTAAAAAATATACCAAAACCATTTTTACCTCTGTATAGCATAATCAGCCAATAACATTCCTACTGCTAGGGGACACAGGCCTCCATTCTGTGAGAGGAAGTGGACCGCTATACAAATCACTTTAATTATTTCGTGAGTATTGTTATTTTTGTTGCACATGTAAACGCACCTTATGAAACTCAATTATTTGTAAGAACTAAGAAGACAAAAGTCTTAATCGATTATATGCAAGTTTTTGCTGTAGTTGCATTTTAGCGCAGACTGTAACGGGTTTTTCGTTGGTAGACAGAGGTCACCGAAACATTCAGGCGTTTCGTTTTCAAGCGTTTAAAATTAATGTACCTACTTTTGTTCTCTAAAATATACGTGGCGTACATAACTTACTAGCATAAAGTAAATGCATTTTACAAGGCTTGCAAAACCACAAACTGGCTTGTGATTTGCGTCATACGTATGAACGAATATAGCTTGAAAGAGATTACATTATATTTTCTTCTGTTGTACTCGTAATGGTTTTATATTAATGAAATACTAATATTAATTTTATTTCTATAATTATCACATTTAATGTTATGTGAATTGAATACTAATGTTAATTTTATTCCTATAATTATGGCATTTAATTCTATGTGAATTAAATGTTTCAACAATAATTTTAATAAAATATTATTGTTATGAGCTGGCATCACTATTCTATACATAAAATAAAATCGTAGAGATTTGATATCTTATTTTAACTGTACAACTTTAATACAATTGGATTAATAATTGCTTTGTATAATTTAAATTCTTTGGTAATGTAACGAACGCTGTTTTGATTTGTACGCCGTTAAGGCGAAACATGACTGTGACATAATTTAGTTTAACGTCTTGTATGCCATGTGTACAATCTCATGTTTTGAAAAAATAAATGAATCTGAATTTGTATTATTAGTTTATTACTTATAGGGTGTCAGGTTAAAAGAACAGAAAATAATGGCCAATGTTTTAGTGACAATGGTCAGTAAACAATTCCTTTGATGTACCATAAGATCCAGGTTCCGATTCCACTAACTTACAGCAGTTTCAATCGCAACTGAAACTGCTGTGCGTACCTAGCATTTCTTGTATGATAAATCGAGACACCGCGGGATTAGGTAATTTTGACAGACTTGTCATTAAACTGTGGCAAAAGCCGACAATCGACAGCCTATTGAAAAGTTTTTTTTTTTTTTTTTTAATATTTGTTGGCTCGCGTTTTTTTTTTTAGTTGAATGAGTTTGTGAATTAGAGCCTGCCCCCGTACCATGACGTGTCAAAACTAATATGGTTCGACTGTCACTTACGCACATTAAAAATAACCTTGCTTCAAGAGCTTATGGTCACCCTGATCTTATTCTCACCTCTCAAACAGTTTTCTGACTTTCTTTCTGAGTTCAGTTATTTGATAAAACCAGTAATTACCTCCTGATTGCTCTTCCGTATGAATTCGGCATCAGTCTTGAGAAAGGCGTCCCTCATGGCTCGTCGCAGGTCGCTGGTGAAGTGCGGACTCTCCACCAGGTACTGATGTAGGTGGGCAGCGCAGTAACACGCCGCCGCCGAACCAGCATGGCCGTCGTACACCGCGTAGAAACTTGTCGATTCTGTTGCCTGGAACGATGAATTGAGTTTTGTTAGAACAAGGTCTTAAAGGCTGTCTTAAATTAATTTTATAAAGGAGTTATAGTGATGAATTCGTGGATAGATTGAGATGCCAAAGAAAAAAGAATGAAGAAAACGTGTTGTGGCGACCCCAAGTAACTTGAGACAAGGGCAGAAAAATAATGAAAAGCTGCTTTAATGATGAACTAGGTTAGGATAGATAGTACCCCTTGTCTGCAGGTACACTCCCATTTGGTCCGTTGTGCGTGCAGGCCTCCTCTCTATGAGAGTCAATGAGGGCCCAGTGCGGTTTGGGGGATGTCACATGTCTTCGAATTTTAGTTTCTAAGACTTGCCGGTTTCCTCACGATGTTTTCCTTCACAGTTTTGAGAGCAGTGGTTGATGAAATAATTTACACAAAGCGCCTTTCTAGGTTCGAACCCAAGACCTACACCCTGTAAATCGCGGCCGTTACCACAGGGCCACCACTGTTCTCTGATGATCTAATGAATGTTTCAAAGTTAAGTAAGATAATTATGAAATATATAAAATGCGAAAGCTAGCCTGAAGAACAACGAGAGATGAAATGATGTATGACTGAACCCAATACTACGGTTTCATTACCTTACTATTTACAAATAAATAAATAGTTGAGGCAGTCAGTAACAATTCATACCACTGGCAGCGTCGTCCACAAAGCACCGTACGGTACTTTGCCCTATTCATACAAACTCATAACATGCGCCATTCATAAGTAGTAGGAATGCATAAACTAATGCAAGGCGTGTTCCTGTAGCCAATATGAAAATACGTACAAGAAAATGCTGTGATATCTTCGCGATATTGTGGTTATTGATTTGTTTTAGGAAGTCTGAAAATCCTAATTTTAGACTGAGAATCGGATTTTTTGAACAAATAATTCCGTTTCTTACGAGTACTATGAAAACATGAGTTTAGAAGACCTTTTCAACGAGATATCGCCGTCTAATTTAATTTGACCTCGTATAAAAAGTTCAAGAGACTTTTTTTTTATTGAACACGGAAGAAGAAACGGCGCAATAGACAGACTTCTCTTCTCAGGGTAAAGTCTGCCGCTGTTAATCTTGACTCGTTTTAGCGCATCCAGGATTGTTTTTTTTGTTTGTATTGCATTTTTTTTTGCAAATCATATTGCGCAAGTATACTGTAAGAGGATTCCCTGGAAAAAATCTACGTCTGATCACCTGGACATTGTCACCTTTTACCATAATAATGATTTGTTGACTATTTAAGTTGAATTAATAATCAATTTTATTTTGAGTTTTTATCTGTTCATAATTTAATGTATGAGTATAAAACTATAGCCTAGAATTATGTCTTAAATAAATATAATTATTATTCATTAAAGAGAACTTAACATTGTAGTTTTTTTTGTGTACAATTAAGAATTAAGTTATAATACCCTCAGAGCTGCTCATCGGAGACGCATAGTGGTGCTATAAAAAGGTGCTGCAGGACGAACATCTCGATAATGCAGGAGCTCAAAATTGAGAAAAGAACTAGATTATCGAATATGTGCTTTCACAAGGTATTCGACTTCTATCGCCATATCGCCCGCAAACCTGGTGATAAACCTTCTTAAGGTCCTAGAGGAAGAAGTCCTTTACGCTGGTCAGACCAAATCCACGCCGTGCATGCTGCTGAAAGTAGGAACAAGTGGAGAAATATTGTCAAGGAGAAGGTTTTGAAACCATGATGTTGTCACGACCCCCGGCATTGGTGAATCGAAGCAAGGAGGAGGACAATATACCCAAGGATTAGTAGATAGTCTAAAATATATATAAACAGAAATATAAATAATAATAAATATATTTAATAATATATATATATATCGTATTATATCTACAGAAAATAATACAATGAAAGCTTTCAAACAAACGGCAGAAACTTACATCAATTCCAAAAAGCGCTTCTAAATTCCCGATCTCCACATGTCTATCTTCCATGACGCGTCGTGAGTTCTTTGTGGCACAGGAGACAGTCTTCAGGTCGCGCTGATCGAGGGGAGGCGGGGGCGGCAGCGTGTCCAACTTGGAGTTGTCCAGGTATCGAAGGCAGACATCGTTGACGCGAGCTGTCACCGCTTGCATTAGCCGAAGGGCTATGTACACTGGAATGGAGGTGTAGAACAGTTAGATGGCTGTTGAGTTTTGTCAAGGAGCATACGTGTTAGAATGGCTACCGGGCTATCATATGCGCTCTATATCGTCTCTGTAATCGCGGCAAGAGCGGAGTTTTAAATCTATCAATTCAGATAACTCTGTCCCTTTGAAGGGTACCTCAGTCTGCCATGGTCCCTGTTGTAATATTTAGAAGAAAGTTGTAACAGGCCGTCATATGCTCGAAAACATTAAAACAATCATAAATACCCAATGATATATAGGTAACATGAGAACTATGAACTCTTTATTATTTCGTGTAACTCATAGAAATTGTTCGAAGAAGGTATAATTAATTGTGATGTGTGTGGAGCTATATGAAATCAAGGTCAGCAATTCCCATTTCGCCGACCAAACATAATAGGAAAACCATACCATTAAATCAAATTATTTATAAACTAAATCCAGGACAACGTTTCGTGCAGGAAAATAGCCAATCGATTTAATAAAGGATTGAATATAATCCTGTGCGGATTTTGTCCAAAGAGAGTGGTCAAACTGGTTAGAGATACCCGTAGAGGCGCCTTAGCGATGCCAACGCAACGCTTCTAAATGCCATTCTGTCTACTATAACGAAATTATACAGTTTTGATGAGTCATAAAATAATCTATATCCTTGGCTTAGTAATCAAGTTTAACAGACCTTCTCTAAGATACAGTATAATTGTCTATCTATTCAACTAGGACTACGTATAGAATCGAATATTGTTGACTGTTTTACACAAGATTTTTTTTTAAATAATACCTTTAAGATGTCGGCCTGAGGCGGTCTAGTCACAAAAGACGAACCAACATGTTCATAAAGCTATACCTTTACTAACGTCGTAGAACAAGTAGTTAATATTTTTTCCTCAAACCGCGCGAACGTTTGCGGCTACGTAGTAAAGAGTCGTAGTAAGATATATATGTAGTTATGTTGGGTAAGTATCCATGTTATTCACTTATATTGCCATTGATAAAAGGTATAACCGTGTCGCGTGCCGTCATGGATATTATCGACACTGTATTCTAATGCAGCGCTAAAACGTTCATTCAAACTCATATTGATATTCACCTAAGGACCCTTTTCAACAACTGGCATACGTCGAAGCTTTACAAATGAGGCTAATTAAAACAGGACAACAATGAATGTAAGAGTCAGGATCAACAATGAGTCAAGATTACATTCAAGTCTTCATGCCCTTTCTTGCTATAACATCTTCCTCTATATTCACGTGACCTCTTTCTTCAAGACTACGTTCGATGCACTACAGAGCTGAAGTGCATTTAAAATTAATCGGTCGAATTTCGATTAGATTATATTTAGACTAGAGTTGAGTGGACCGAGAGCAGAATGACGTAACACAATAAACACGAGATTGTATGATATCATTATCTATACAGCACTCGTCTAGGTGCCCTAAACAATAGTAACATTACACACATAACGCGCTTCTTTATGAGATGGCCACTTGCATCTAATAGATTACGTAAGTACAAATAAGATTCTTGCCAAGTGGTTTTGTTCCTCAATCAATACAATTTATGGTTATTACATCAGAGAATCTAAACATTTGATGAATTGTAACATAACCATAATGTTAGAGCATAAATGGCTACTGAATTTGAGGCTGTTATACAAACTAGTTAGGATAAACAATCTTTATAATATTATACTTGTTCTGCCAGCGGCTTCACCCGCGTGTATTATACATATAAACCTTGCTCTTGAATCACAATCTAAGCATACATAGGGACAGACAGACAGCGGGAAACGACTTTGTTTTATACTATGTAGTGATTGAAGCGGGATTTGGGGTTTTTGTAAGAAAAAACTTATTCATTAACACAAAATTGTTACCTTGTTGTCATTTCATAATAAGTTTATATACGTAGAAAGGAACCAACTACGAGTTAAACGGAATCCTCCTCCTGAAGTAGGACAAGCGATAGATCGATATCATGTAGGACGCCTATCAACTTCGCAGCGGATTCAATCGGATGGAGTAACGCATGAAGCTTCCATAAATAAAGAAGAGAGCGTATCCAACACGGAATAAAATATGGGACGCGTTTATATCTGTCTGTGGCGGATGTTTTCAAGAACTATTAAACTGAAAGGAATTATATTGTTCTTTGGAAATGGAGCGAACATGTGAAGGATGAGACTTTGTAGCAAGTTGTTACTACCTAAACGTCTTATATATGCAGTTTAATTTTCATAGATATGGATACGTTGCGAAAGTGCTAGCTTCCAAATAGTCAAAAGAAGGTAATTTATATTCAGTGGGAGAGGTTAATATCCATACTTCCATAAGAAGCTTCCTGTAAATGGTAGGTGAAGACAGAAAGACGATTAACATACCTGAATCGTCAGATTTGTACCCAAATTCATTGGGTTGTTTCTTCGATGCTACTCGCACCTCGTCAAGTATAATCCGCCGCAGCGGAGTCATCAGTGTCAGCGGACATTGTCTGGAAACAAATTACAACAATATTTAGTGTATACAAAATATTATGAAACACATCCTACACTACACAGTACATTCTACGGAAAACTGGCGGCAGACAGGATGTGAATAAAATATTTTGACATTCTCGCATGAGAGCGCGTCACATCATGACTGTGGTCGTCCACTCTCGACCTATGTAATAAAACATGAACAGCAGAGGTTTGATGAGATGAAAGTGGAAGATTCGTGTTAAAAAGTATGAGCCGGCCTGCGTGTAAAAGGACAACATGAGCTATATAAGTAAAGCGTTTTGGTACCACTGATGAATGGTATTTTATATTACAGAAATAATTTTTAATTTCGTTTGGTTATTCAAACGCCATACTGAGTACAAAGAGAAAGCAAACAAAGGGCGATCTTGGTAGACATGCTTCGCAAAAAAACATAAGTATCTCAAGATACCGGAATCAAAATCTAACAAAACAATAACGACGAATGCGACAAACTGATACCGCTATCTTTTCGTACGATAAAAGAAAAAAAAACTAGTTTATATTCAGCAAATTACTTCATACTGCAACAAAAAAGTTAATAGCGTACAATAGGCTTTTTATTCAGCTGCATGAATATCCGGGAAGCCAACAATGGCCGAAAGTGCTAACAGCTGTGAGAGGTAAAAAAGCCGCTAAATGCGTAACACAGAACGCTCCTATTCGGTAATTCAGAGCATATTATGACGTCTACATATCTGTTGCTATTCCATAATTTCCAAAGAATTCGTTTTTATGAAAGAAATTTTTAATCTCCCATGATCGACAATCTAATCTATCAAACTTTTTCCTGTCATCTTTGCCGGTGTTTCGCAAAAACAGACCTAAGGGTTGTTTTGATCGCATTATAGTGTGCTTTAGATGCTTTTATTTCCTTCATTTGATTGTTAAATTAGCTTTTATCGTAACTCGTACCTGCCAAGTGGAACTGCTATGACTAACACTTATAGGAAGACCGCGAGGATTCATGTAAACTTTTCAGATAGATTTGCAACGGTTGCAGCTTTTACAGTAGGATTAGTCCTTCTTAGTCTTCTTCTTATTAGTATTTCCTTTAAATGATCCTTCCTAGTTGGAATCTAATTACTTCTACGGTGTAAGTAAGAGTTTTTTGAAGACCATAGAGTAAATTAAACATCAGGCATCGCAGTTGGTAGTATTTTTAAGAATTAGACGCAAAAAATCTTTATGCTAAGTAGGTATATGTTTGTAAAACGTCTTTAAAGGTTTCGCCAATTAATTTGATACGACCCTGTTTAAATAAGTGCCGTAAATATATAAGGAACAGTAGTGTTTCAATTTAATTTCGAAAGGTGTTTTAAAATGCAGCAAGTATAATGTCAAGCAGAGCAACCCACTCTTCCAGTTTTTGGCGAGACAACGCATTAATTTATTATTCATGAACCACCAAAACTTCACCTGAAAAACACAGATAAATATATTGTATGTAGTCTATGTAATCTCGAGTAACTAAATCAATATTTATAAAACAGGTGAACCGTGATAGTAAAGTACATAATACATGAGTGTAAGTACATGCCTAGTTTACAATTGAATGATGCTGATAAGATAAAAATGTTTTCAAAGCGGTCAGTACCCGTTAGCAATCACAGGCAACCTTCAACTGCTTATGTGTTTTTTCAACCTCCACCATGCTTTCACACAATAGGTGCTCATCGTATGACTTTAATATGTTAAAATAGTATTAAAGTCATTGCATATAGTGCCGTGTGATACTCTGCTAAGAATAGAGCAGCGAATCTTCTCTTCCGTGGGTGGCGAAAGATGCCAAGGCGGCTTAGGAATTCAGGTAGACAGGCACCTCGAAGCAGTATCCTTCTTGACTTTGTAAAAACCTGTTTTTCTTGAAGATTGCAGAGTATAGAAAGCTGTGGGCCATATAACAACAATAGTACGCCTGATTAAAATATCGGAAACTGTCGGGATACCACGGGATATATTGGAATCTATATGCAGTGGAGTGAAAAAGAATTCGTTTCATAGGATGGCAGTCGCCTGAAAATAAGCTAAAGTTAATAATCAAAAGACAACATCGAGCAACTTGCGAACTGTTAGTTCAGCCAGAAGATATACATTCTACAGAAGGCAACATAGAATATCGGATCAATGAAAACAGTTGGTAAACAAACCAGCGGGCATTCACATCGCTGGAGCATATGTTAGTTCCCTCAGTTTGGTCTCCGTTGTAGTTATAAAATAAAATGCGGACGTGTACGTCTGTCTGTACAATACATAAAGGGGTCGCTGACCCCGTTCTTAAAACGAATGCATGTACATACATTCTCTCTGAGTTGACACAATATTTCAGACATAACTGTCGTTCACTAAATACCGTAGATCATGTTTGTTCAGAAGGACATAGCGCGATTTTAGCCCATGCTAGCGGTTTCTTATGATCTGTTTGGTAAGAAGACAATATGAATTGGCAAATTTTGAAGAAATGCAGCTGTGTCAACATTAACTATGTCTAATCATTAAAATACATGGCTGTTTTGTCATATTTGCATAAGAATCTTTACAAAAATATGCCCGAGTTCGCCCGCTCTTTTATTGCCAAATTAATCAGATGTACGGTGTTCGTGTTCACTCTGTAGCGGCGTTTGTTTGTTTGGTAAACAAACAATTTGGCCAAATTCCTTTCGGCAATTAACTGTGAATATTTGAGGAGTAAACAGTGCGCAGAGCGTTGACACGGGTTCGCGTTACTATCACGAACATCCGCATCTACCCACGCGTCTCGCGCGCCAATTTATGCATCGAGGGTACCAATCCTACGACCTCAACCCACAGGCCCTAGAGAAATTATATACGCTCTGCAACAATCGGTATCTTCCTCGAGAGAAAGTTACCAACATGAAGCCCAAGGTGACGCAGAATGCAATCATAATATTTTCTACGGCCATGCAATCATGGACCGATGACTCGAATTTGATGACCTTAGTCTTCAGAGTGCCAAGTTTCGCAAATCTATTTTAAACTTGTTTCGATATAGGTAGACATATTGGGCCAATCCATACAAATCTAGTATTGCACTTTAGTATTAACATGGTTAGCAGACTGGGCAGGTGTCACTGTGTTAGTCAAATCATTGTATGGTCTCCTCGTCTCACGAGTTTAGAGTTTCAACAAAGCCTAACGAACGAGTATTATAATGCTGACGCTTTATTGATGTGACATTCAAATGATGTTCTCACGAGTTTACTGTCTCCTGCGGTGTTAAATTCTTTTGTTTGTCAGTTTAATGTAATTTCCAATTGAAGAATTTAATTCTGCTACTAAACTTCCGTCTTTAATGCACAGCTACCACAGCTATATTATTTTATTTTTTACTGTCAAGTAACAGACCGCAAAAAGTGAAAGGGCTTTTTAGGCCTACAGTGAATGCAGGCTATCAAAAAAAGTCGAGCAGCTGTTTTTATTAGCCCTTAGAATACTTGTTCTTTAGTCTGATAGTTTCTAGACAGCTCAAATCAAATAAAAATCATTACGACTGTCGAAATTATTTCGTGACTTAAAGCAGTAAAAAAAACATTGATGCGGCGGAAATCAAGCAGTACCTAAAACAAAGCTTAATTAAAAATATAGCTCATTGTACGTTGTTGGTATCGGTGTGTGAGATATTATGCAAGACTAAACGGTCAGCGGCACCGTAACACACAATTTGCGGCGTGTTACAGCATACGCTGGGTTAAATGGAGCGTCTAGCAAATTACACGTTAACTGTAAGACAAGGCGTCAGTCTGTGGCTCAAGTATAGGGCAGGAATGAATCATTGATTCGGCTTTTGAAACTAACTTTGTTTCACTAATTTATTTAATCTGGCAGGTAACTCGACTTCCCCGGCTACTAATACCTCGCTTCCTAATTGCCGCGTGATTGTTTATTGTTTAATTATTTTCAACCAGGTTCTAAGTAAACTAGTGCATGAGAACTTAGTACACCGACGATTGTAAAATCTTTCCAGTCTAGTTCAGTTGTAGACGAGGGAAAAATTAACACATCATATTCACGTAACTATCATACGTTTTGCAATATGAGCACGAAATATTGTTTACTAGCCGATCTGTTAAACGACGGGTAATTTAGATATTAGGTACTGTGTGAAATGCAAGATAACATACAACGTTTTAAACAGGTGTTTGGGCAGCTTGCGAAGGGCTGCAAATATTTTCATGAAACATGTGTATGAACCAGTTGTACAAACAACGTGTCTTAACAATTAATTATTTTTTGCATCCTGAATTTTGTTTTTTTTTTATTTTTCTTGCAAAGACAAGAATATTTACTTTTTAAAGTATTCTATTGTTTTATTTTAATTATTGTGAATGTGAAGACTATGTGGATCATTCTTTTTTTTTGTTTTTATTTTGAATTTATCTCAGTTATTTTTTAAACATGGTCTGGCAGTTTGATTAGTTTATGCGGCCTATCCGAATGTCCTTTCTTATCAGGGTTCCGTACCCAAAGGGTAAAAACGGGACCCTATTACTAAGACTCCGCGGCCCGTTTGTCTGTCTGTCACAAGGCTGTATCACATGAACCGTCTTAGCTAGACAGTTGAAATTTTCACAAATGATGTATTTCTGTTGCCGCTGTAACAACATATACTAAAAACAGGATAAAATAAATATTTAGGTGGGGCTCCCATACAATAAACGTGATTTTATTGCCGTTTTTTTGTGAATATGGTACGGAACCCTTCGTGCGCGAGTCCGACTTGCACTTATTAGTTATAGTTCTCGCCAAACTTCTGGGCCGCCCTGAAGTTGGCTTACCGATGCGCCAGGCACGGAATGGTGCTGTTTTTGTATGAGATTTACTACCATTGTAGCCAACTTCAGGGCGGCCAAGAAGTTTGGCGAGAACTATATTGTTCGTCAAATCGTTGGGCTCTTTAAATTCTGAGTTGAGCTACACGGTTATTGACAAACACGTGCACTGACTGGACCGGTACACTCAATCTGGCTGGTTCTTTACTCGAAAGACCATTTCGGACATGAATCTACATGGTCTTCACATGATCTAACCAAGATTTTGTCTGGAGACTGTGACCTCTGAGTTTGTTTAGGCCTTTCTTCTCAGAGTAGTCAGATAGGAACATGTAAAAGTGTTTGTACAAACCAACTTACAGAAATAAAATTATTTATCAAACTTTTCTACGTAATATGACTGACTAGCGCCGAAGCGGTATGACACATAGGCGTAGTTTTCCGCATTACGTAGTAGTAAAGGTACTCGGCTTACTTGCGGTCAGTGTGTGATCACTGATCACAACCATGTTACCACGCGGCCGGGATGAGTAACGTGTCCTATATGACCCATCAACCATAAAGCTGTTATGCAAGCAGGAATTATTTTTAAACCCACCTCCATAATTGTATGCAATTATGACCACGACAGCCGCATTACTATTCATCTTGTTTCGTGATAATATTCGGTGTTAACTGTTGTATGTTATGTAAACAAAGGCACGACCAAAAAAATAAACACCTGCTCAAATGTTTGGTATTAGCATAAGTGTCAGGAACAAAAGGTGGCCCATGGCACAGGCCCTTGGAACTCTTTTAAGGTTAATGGCCTATTGACAGTTTCATTGTTATACGCAGATTAGGTATAGTACTACTTTTGCATTAAGTAGTTACAGGATAATGAAATATGAAAGTGCATTATTAAAATGCCTGAATTAAAATAAAATAGTGAAGTTGCCATGATTTATATGTTGCAACAGATTTTAAAAAATTACACTGAAGCTAAAAACATAGCCGCATAATCATATTGTTTCAATTAAAGTTTCAGTAATATGTAGGGACTAGCTTCTGCCAGCGGCTTTGCTCGCGTGAATGTCGAAAATTATCCCAAGGGGAACATATTCCCTGGATAAAAAGTCTCTGTGCCAAATTTCATTAAGATCCGTCCAAACATTTGAGCGTGAAGAAGTACAGAATACCACCTGCTACAATCCTTACATAAGTTTCTATAGTGCTATAGACCACAAATGGTTTATGTAATGTAAAAATAAGGGATGCTGAGTGTGTACCTATAGAAGGAGAGCTCGCAGGGTTTTAAAGCAAGCATATTCATGGCAAAAAATTGCTAGCTGATTACATGTGTATTTTCTATTACTTTATATTATGTATTTTACATATTTTCTCAATTTATATGTTAAGCACATACATATTCACATTATGACATTACTTTAAGTAGGTATCTATTTTATTTACCCACATCCGTGTGTTGCTAGCAGAGTACCAACTGAAAATCAGCACTGGGTGTCTGACTCCCAGCAAATGCTGAGTTGGTAACCCTTTTGGTATGGGCACCCCATTCAATTCTTAAACCTTGTTCATACTTTTTTACTGTTCTGCTCTGTTACTTTTGAAATTTTTATGTGACTACCGAAGGAGGGTAATGTGTCTATGTATGTATGTTTGTTCCTATGTGGCATACTAGAGACCAAAGGCGAAGGCCGATTTTATGATTCCCATGTTAATCGATTCGTCTTAACCCTGCGAGTGCCACTGGCTACATTAAAATTGGAAAATAAAAAAATGGCGGATTTTGGGCACCATTTGTGGGGCACCAAATATTTTTTTTCTTCCAAACCCATTGTGTGGGGTATCAAAATAAAGAGTTTTAAGAGGTGATTTTAAAAAATATATAACACTTATATGTTTAAATATACGTAATTCTGGTAGGGTTTTTTGTTTAATTTAATTATTTTTTATAGTTATTTTTTTTAGAATTACATATTACCGAGGATATACTATCTGAAAACTTTCAGAAAACTTAGACTAGCTTCTGACGTTTCATTAAGTGTCCATGTAGAATAAGTAAAATAAATTTGTGAAGTATTAGTTATCAATGAATATGGATTTCAGAAATTCCTTTATTCTTTCTCCAAGTTCAGGAAATGTATAAAAAACTACTGACAAACAAAGGCCTTTTTGTCATTATTATTATGATTTGCCAAAGCTATTTAATCACTCCTACCACTGCATTATTTCTGTTAAGATTTGGAGTTGTTTGCATGCAAAGGAGAATTAACATAAAAGTATGAATACTAAGTGAACTAATGAAACAAAGAACTAATAATAATTTAGAGTTTTCTTTAGCTAGTCTGTGTACCTCAACAACTATTCGCTATGATGTAGTTTTCAATACTTTAATGCCTCAAGGATTTATTATTATTTAATTAAAAGGTACTGTTGCTTAGAAAATATTCTAGAGAGTAATCTACAATATAACTAATGGTATTGCTTATTCTTGTCTAATAAAATATTATGTTAGACATGCAGACATACCAAAACTTGTTTCACAACTTAAAGATGCAAATAATTAATTAAAGAAATAAGTAAATTATTTGTTGAATATAGTAAGTTATGCTGTAATATAGTGAGCAATGTTGTGGGCTTAATGAATTTATTTGATTAGAGGTTCCTATTAAAAGAAATTCATTGATCAAAATAATGTGAAAAATACAAAATTAAAAGAATTCTTAACTTTATAATATGTAGGTAGGTTTAAGGAAACTGGCTTTGCGGAAAAAAAATTTAGTAGTTGCATAACAAAAACACTGTAAACAATTTCTTATAAGAATCTTAGTATTTCCTTTCTAACTTGTTATCACAATGATTCAACATAGCAGCTACGGCTGTGATAGTCTTATCAAAGGTGTTTCTAGTAAGCTGGCTTGACACTACCTACCTTCTTAATTTGAACAATAGTATCAATAAGCACTTACTTTTCGCTCAAATACTGAGTGGTCCAGTAGAGAACTTCGCCGGCTAGCTCCGATTCCGTGATGGTGTACCCTGCTATGTGCACAGGCAATTGGTCCTCAGGATTCACAGTAGCCGCAAAGTTTTCGAAAAACACTCGGTACGATGTCAAATAATCCTCTTTGTCACCCATTTTCGATTGTTCGTTCGAGTTTATCAGGTAACAGAATAATTTCGTGTCAATAATCGATCAACAAACACTAGTAAATGATTACAAGCTAAACTGGAGCAGTCGGAGTCCTCCTATGAAATATAATTATCTAGTAAATATGAAGCACTCTTTCACTACAACATAATATGACACCACGTTATAGAAATCACTTGTATTTTACATTTGCACTAATCTCAATTGTATTTGTGATCAAAACATAAAATTCACATCTCGCTCATACTTCTCTGCTCTTGTTGTCACATCCCATTTACAATTAATTATCTGTCCCACCAAAAAAAATCCACACCCGAAGAAATTCGAAACATGTGAACAGTTACTGAAAAATAGTGACAATTTTGTGTTTTAACATCAATGTTACAAAAAAAACCGGATCGATTTCAATTTAAAATGAATTAAATTTTCATGACAATTACATAAAAAATGCGATTTTAGCATTTAATTAGCTGAGTTTTAACTTAGTAGTTTCAGAACAAACTTTTATCGACAAATGCTCTGGCATTTAACGTAACTAGTGTTGTCTACTTGTCTGAAAAGAAGAAAAATATTATGTCCATAAAAGCTTGTACTTGCCGATTGATCTAAAGATAAAAGAAAGGATCAGAGAATCCGATTAATATTGATTCGAAAAAAACTATAGTATTAACGCTTCATCGCATGCAAATAATACTACGGGCACATTGGACCGTCATTTCTCGGTCTTGGATTGTATACGCAATTGGTTGGTGGGTAATTGCTTTTCTCTCACAAGCATAAAACAAATAGGAGAAGGTCTGTGTTCGGAAGTAGGCAAAAGGCTGAACCAGAGAAAAAAAAATCTTATCATAATATGATAAGACTTTAAGTATATTTTATTCCGACACGCACTTGACCGGTTTTTATGATATTATCATTAAAACCGGTTAAGTGCGTGCTGGTTTTCTCACATTTAGGGTTCCCCAAAATAAGGCACCAATTTATTTATAAATATACTAGCTGACCCGGCGAACTTCGTTCCGCCTAACAGTCGATTCTTTAATTTTTTTTTATTATGATACCTACTTAGTTTCAATCTATTTTTACTTATTCCAAATTAAGTTATATTTTTATTGACAATAAGCTGCGCGCGGTACTGGACAGTACTTGGACATTGCAACATTACTTTATTTTTCTAAAATAAAACAACTTTTCTAAAATAAACGTAGCCTAAGTTACTCCATAATACATCAGCTATCTGCCAATAAAAGTCTCGTCAAAATAGGTCCAGCCATTTCAGAGATTAGCCGGAACAAACAGACAGACAGACAGATAAAAATTGTAAAAAATATTATTTTGGTGTATGTACCGTATATATATTCATATACATGTAGTAAAAAATGGTTATTTCAATATTACAAACAGACACTCCAATTTTATTTATATGTATAGATGTATAAATGTATAGATTGGTAAAATATACGTAATAATAAACAATAAAACCAAATTTCAAGTTCATAGATCAATGGGAAGCTAAAAAATTATGACAGACGACGGACGGACGGACACGTAAGTGACAGCAATAGGGTCCGTTTGGACCCTTTGGGTACGGAACCCTTAAAAGGATACGCACTTATACTGACATACAAATTCAGCATAGGCAGGATGACATTGTCAGGGCGATGTTTTGTGACAGCAGTACAAGATCAGCCGAAGATCGATATAAATCGCAGAGCAAAACTCTGCCTGCCTGTGTCGCTCCACCTGAGCTTTGTTGACAGTAGATTTTTTGAAACGAGCCTAGCCTGTGCAGTAGCTTTGATATTTGGACATTATTTATCGTACGCACATCGCAGCTGTCAAGTAAATGTTATGCCACCTACGTTAGATAAAGGTAAGTCGCTCAGACTCTGGTAACACACCTATACCTTCAGCAACCATAATAAGCAGAGAGAGACACAATAGAAAACAATGGAGTCCAGACCTGATTCAGGTGTCGCGGCCTTCGATAGGAGGCCTCTATTATAGGTCTAACGGTAAGCGCTTGGCCAACGTGTATTAAACCAATTTAAAGACACTGTTCATACGTTTACTCTGCGTTGGACTTCCAAAAGGCAATCGTTCTCATTGTATATGTAGAGTATACAATCCGAGAAGTTGTTGGCGAGCGTTTGCGGTAAATAACTCAAAAAGCCATATGCACTACCAGTAACAGTTACAGTGTTTGCACGTGTTAACTGGTTATAGTCAATATATTTAATAGTATGTGGTTTTGAATTTTTTCTACATTAAACTTCATAAATGTTGTAAGGAAAGCTTGTTTTCTTTCTAAGAAACATTAATATTGTGTCTGGCTGGCATTAAAAAGAGAATTACTCCTTGTCCAATTATTGACAATCTGAATTGTTTAGGCTACTAAGCTTAGATTCTAGCCACTGTTCCCCACGATTCAGCATGAGGAACAGCACTTGAGAAATACGTGCGTGTCGTAAATAAGCATTATTAGAATTGTAAAGTTACAAGCTGTTAGAATATTCTGGAAAAAAATAAGATATGCTTTGTTAATACAAAATATTAGTAATAATATTTTTTTGATTTGACCTAACAACAGCATGCGAAAAAACATGACGTAATTTTTTGAGGTCACGGTGTTATCGATATATTCACGTACGCAACACTATCTGGAGTGCTGCTGATTGGTCATGATGATTGTTTATCAGACTGACAGCAGCAAAAGCAGCCGACAAAAGACATTTTCAAAATCACAAAATTAATTTACGCATTTACAGATTAGTCTTAGTCTAATAGTCTGTATTCTCCGTTAAGGCTGTGTATTGTATAAAGGTGTGTATGGTCGTTACTCGTTAGTTTCATAATTGTAGATTCCATTTTCTGTTTGCTTATTTGGTACTGGTACATACTACTTATCTTAATTTTATGCATTATCAATCTTTGCAGTATACGTGATTGATAAATTAAAGTGATTAGATAACTATTTTAATTATTATTAATCCTGATACTTCCTAACTTTTTAAAACTAGATCTCAGGCAGTGGTTGGAAAAGAGAACTCTGACACCAAAAAATGACGACGATTACTGGAAAATACCAACACTATAAGAATGAGGACATTGATGACTATTTCAGTGCAGTAGGTGAGTACCTAATTGTATTTGTTTTCTGCCCAATTTTTTATTGTTTCATGCCATTTCGTGTTCAATATCTTCACAAACAGTTTGCAAAAGTTTCGGAACTTTACATAGAATAAAATAATATGATTGTATTGTTATTACGACGACCTGGTCAAGGCCGTGGGAGTTCGGGGGGTGCGAGACGCACAGGACCAATCAGTTTGGCAATGCTTGGGGGAGCCTAGCCTCTGTCCAGCTGTGGAAGTATTTTGGCTGAAAAAATGATGACTTTTATTACAGGTGTACCTTACATGGGCCGTAAAATGATGTCAATGTCATCACCACTAATGGAAATAACAGTGGATGGTGATCATATGACTATCAAGAACTCTTCACTGATGCGCACAGTCGAGAACAAATTCAAATTGGGAGAAGAATATGTGGAAAACATGCCTAATGCGACAATCAAAGTAAGTGTGACATAATAAATATCCAACTATTCATTGTAAATAATAACTGTGTTCTTGGAAGTCTGTGTTTCAGTGTTATGATTAATTTAACTTGTTCTTTGTTCAGAGTGTCACAACCCTGGTCAATGACAAACAGATTCAAACCCAGTCAGTGGTAGAGGACACGGGTGCCAACTGTGGTCGCCAGTATGACTTCACTGAAGATGAGTGCATTGTTGTAAGTAAAAATTTCACTATAAATAAAAAAAAAAAATCTAATAAATTATAAGTAGGATCTAGAATATTTTCATTAGTTATTTATGCACACATAATAAAACACCTTGAGTAATAAATATGATAGTACCTATATAAAAATATTACAATGATTTCTATGAACAATGGATAATAACCTCATTATAATATTGAAAACAGTTTTTCAAGCAAACCATTTTTGTTTGTGCTAATAATACTTTCAAGAATTATGTTGTTTAAATATTTGTAGACTTGATTAGGTATGCTGTAGTTCTTGATAACAGCTTTTCCTTGTTTTTTTTTTATATTATCTTGTTAGATGGTTCCTTATTAGTAATATTATTTATTAATTTTCCAGACTCTGACCCATGAGAAGGCCAAAACCCCTGCAAAACGTTACTTCCGCAGGGTCAAATAGTTATGAAACATTGAAATTAAATTATGGAATGATCTTGTTCTTCCTATCTGACAAATACATTCTAATATGATACCTACCAATATGATTGGGAAATGCTACAAGGGAAATAATAATACATATTATTGCTTTATATTTTTATATACTTTATTTTATTAAATAACTTGAAAATCAAAGTGTTTTTATACCACATTCCTATGACGACACGAATTTTTTACTCGCGTTTTCGCATTAAGTCCTATAGTAAAAGTTTTCCATTTTCATAATTAAGAAGTAGTTTCACCATCAGATCAAGCCAATTAATTAAAAGTTTATGTGTAAGTCGACGCCCATGGTTATGATGATAACCGTGATTAAAGTTTTTACGATCACTATTTAAGCAATGTTCTATTTCTGTCTGCAGGGTCTAATCTAAATTAACCTAACATGAAGGAGATGTCGGGAGCTACGTTCGCTCGCTTTGCTCGCTCACTTCAGCACCCGTCATCTCATTCGAACCTAACCTATCCGTGTCGGGATGCCCTAAGATCCCGAGCTCGCTTCGCTCGCTCTTGGACTAATTCATATTTTTTTACCTCACCAATTATATTTAAATAAAAATATGACAAAAAGTTAATAAACCATGTCCACTTTGACAATTTATCCAACCTATTAATTGCAAACGGCGTGCTATTTGCCAATTTGTATGGGAACCCTAAAAATTGATATCTCGTAAACCATGATATTCCGAGTCTTGAAAATTTGTAAAAAGCTTTCTATTTATGAGTACTATCTACAAAAAAAATGAACTTCCAAATCAACGGCCCACAATCGAAATTTTATCCCAGATAGCGCCTATGGAACACGAGAGCGCAATCACCAATGTAAATACAAATTCCGGAACGAATACAAACTCGCTTTAGTACAAGTTTCGTACGCATCACACTACTAATTACTAATTCGGTCTCTCCGAGAGGCCATAGTAGAACCTGTAGAACGCTTGAACCTGTCCTTGAAGGCGGTCTCCGAATGGGGTGATGCCAATTTGATCAGTGTCAATGCCGCTAAGACCCAGGCGTGTCTTTTTTCCGCTAAAAAGAGCCAATTCCACCCGGCTCCATCTTTCGTGGTGTAACCGTGCCGTTAACGGACCATCTTGAACTTCTTGGTATTACGTTGACATCGAACTTCAACTACGGTCTATTAAATTGAGGCGAAAGCTCAGTTAGCTGCAAAAAAGTTGGGGATTCTTGCAAAGGTGAGTCGGTACTTCACACCTGAACAGCTGCTCAACTTGTATAAAGCGCAAGTTCGGTCGTGCATGGACTGCTCTCACCTCGGGGCCGAAGAATTGCGAAATTTAAGTGGCAGTGGGTCTTAAGGCACATTTCTCGCAGAACGAATGGCCGATGGGTCCGGAAAGTTCTGGAATGGCGACCGCGAACCGGATGACAATGCTTTGGAAGGCCTCCCACTAGGTGGACCGATGACCTGGTTAAGCTTGCGGGAATGCGTTAGATGCGAGACGCATGAGATCAGTCAATGTGGCGAGGTCTGAGGTAGGCCTATGACCAGCAGTGGACGTCTTTCGGCTGAAATGATGATGATGATGAAATTGTGCGGATATTGGTTCCTTGGTAGAGCAGTACTTTTAAAACCATCAGCCAAAGCAATATTTCTGCTCACACACACAAGTAAGAAGTGTGTTCACTAGCGGAAACAACTGGCCAAGTGTGTGTCGGACTCACTTAAAGGGTAAAACCGCAAAATCATCAAGTTGGTTGCACAATCATAGAAAAATGAGGGAGTTTCAAAGAAAACATCTGATTTATCAATATACTAGTATTTGTTGGTAAAATATACGCAATAATAAACATTATCACTAAATTTCAAGTTTAGAGGTCAACATGAAGAAAAACAAATTTCGGAACAAAATATTGTAAAAAAGCTGACTTTGGTCATTGAGGTAATAATGTAGTACATATTATCTCAATGACTTTGGTAGGAATGAGAATATGAGAATTCGTTTGTTTTCCAAAATTTTTTAAAACAAAAATACATTATCGAGCTCTAAACAAATACCCCATAGGTTACAAAAAAAAATTCACGGTCCCCTTTAGCTGTATGTTTTCCTTTAGAAACATAATAAAATATTTTTTGACAATAAGCATGGTTTTGGGTGAAAATTTGCTTATACTCAAAGATGCAACTGTGACAATTTCAAGACTGTTGCTCCAACCTTTTGGCTGTAAAACCTGTACGTGTGACAGACGACGCACGACGGACACGTGAGTGACAGCAATACGGTATAAACGGAGCCCCGTTGGACCCATCGGATACGGAACCCAAAAAAAGAAGTATTTTCGAAATACCACTTGCGTCGATCTACAATAGCGTCCTAGACTTCTAGTCCTTCCTAGTTTATAACTTTATGTCAATAGTTGTCTAGTCTGCTAATAGCGCGTATCGAAACGGTTCGCGCTAGTAGATCGGCGCAGGCTTCCTGCTTTCTATATGTATATGCCCTTATAATATCCACTGGAATTGGGGTCGCCCTCCCTAGGTCTGCAAATTAAAAACGTAGAGAGCCAGTTCTATAATCCAATTACCACAGAGTATTTTTTTTTAAATAATAGTGATCGAAGGTGACTGTGCCAAAATTGTGTAGTCCAAACACCGAATATGTAGTGCTGCCATCTGGCGTAATTATTCATCGCATGTGCGATTTTATGTTTGACATATTGTCAATCAATACGACCAAATTAAATTGTACTGGTATTCTCTTTCCTTCTTTTTCTATCCTACAGCAATAAGCCTAGAAACAAACCCGGTTCACTGTTTGTAAATGCTATCAAAGCTAGCACCATAATTTTATTCATTCTTCGTGCGGTTTCGTCGTTTCGATTGATTTAGTTTAGTTTCATTGTTTTGAATGTGCATTGCATTGAGCAGTTTAAATAATTTTCGATACAGTGATAATATCTAGATTTAATCATTTACGAAATGACTGAATATACAGTTTCCCCGAATCAGGTAAGTGCCAATTATGCCTACAACAAATTTGAATAAAAAAAATATTGCGTCTTCATGACTGAAAACAAGAAAATACACCAAATATTTTATCTTTTCTTTGGTTTGCCTAAATATAATAGTCCGACAATATTCGCTTAATGAGATAGAATGAAATTGATGCCACAAAGTAAAATGCAGGTATCTTTGTCTACCTACTAAATAAGCATTAGGTATAATAGACTATTATATTAGATTTTGAGATCATATTTTTTATCATACAGGAGCAGCAGGTAAAGAAGCTGAAAAGGTTCCTGGAAGGTTGGCGTTTGGCTCTTCTTCCGCTAAAGTCCATCATCTTATGGGAACAGCAGTGGCATCCTTGTGCCATAGTTGGCTCTGTCTCCTTTCTATATTTTCTCATTTGGCTACTGGATCTTAATTCTCTCGCAACATTCGCTGTTGTTGGCTTATTCTTGAATTTCGTGGACTTTATTGTGCCCGTTATCTGTAACTCGCTTTATGGACCTTCAGCCTGGACTGGACAACATGAGAAAACATTTGAAGAAATCTGTAAAAGTGTTGTAACTACTTACAATAAAAGTTTGCACCATGTTCACCAGTTCTATTCTTTGAGGGAAACCAGCCCTTATATGGTAAGCCATTTTACTATTATTTTCCAACTTTCCATTTCACAGTAATAATTTAAGTAATAATTTTGTTACACAATCCCTTTATCTTATAAAAAAGAAATAACCATTTAATGATGATAATGCATTTCCTTGTTATCTAGGTATCATTGTAGAAATTAAATACTATTCATACATCTCATAACTGTAGATCTGGAATCTTAATGTTAAGACACATGGTTCGGATCAGGTGTTTAAAGTGTTCTGTCACCAAACCTGTACCTGAACCTGTAAGTTTGTAATTTATCTTGTGAGATTATAAATTCTCTATTTTTGTAGGGATCATTTCAAATTACAATAAGTCTCATCCAAATTTGATAGTTTAAAATATACGCATGCCTTATTGTGAAGAAAAATTTTTGAAAAGAATTTTAAACTTTTAGTGTGGATTATTGCAAATTTTTTAGGAAATAAAAGTCTTGATTACAAATTTAAATTGGCAATAGATGAGTTGTGTCTTAGTTTTTGAGTAAAAAGGATATAAATTCTAAAAGGTTTTTTTTTTGTTTCAGTACTACATACTTTCAATCACTTTCTTGGTAACTTTAGCATGGGTGGCATCTGCCTTCAACAATGTATTCCTGATGTACATCACCACTACTGTGTTGTTGCTCTTGCCAGGTGTTAGGCACAAGGGCATCTTCAACATCAACACTCTCCTGGCTATGGTTAACATGGCACCTAAATCTATTAAATCTGAATAAAACAAGTTGTTTTTTTTTAAATGCGTAGCTTTTAATATTAATATGTGATTGGTCTGGTCATAAGTTTTAAGTTAAGCTTAGCTTATTGTGAGCTTTAAATTACAGTATGTGTGATATACTTTATGATATTAATTAAAGAGCCAAAGCCTGATATTTGATTTTATTTTTACATTATATCTTCCCCTTTATTGTATTCACGTAGGCCAAGCTTTCTCAAACTTACGGTTTTGTAGCGACATCTATGCCGCCATATAGGAACTATTGACCTGACGTCACACAAAAGCCTAGATCGCGCAAGCAGTTTTCGGCACCATTTGAACTGTTCAAATTGAACAAATACAAAAGTCTGACGACAAGAACCGTAGGGCAGCTGCCGAACCGCACACAACACCCGTCTGGTCGCAGGCTCTTTCCTTTTCAACGGAGGTTGCGTTGCGAGACTTTTAACCTTGTTCCCCATAACTCCAGTTTCTTCGGCGAACCCCTTAAAAATAAAAATACTGATAACAGTATTTTTCTATCAATTTTCTTTTTTAAATACCCATCTGTATAAAAATACCAAAAAAAAATAGAGAAATACCAAAGAGTAGATAGATGTCTATTGCTCTTTTGAATTTCTTTTTAACTAAATAAAATAATTTTAAAAAATCATTTGTATTTATGTACTAGCTCATGCCCGCGGCTTGGCCCGCGTAAAAAGTGTTTTATCATCCCAAGGGAATACAAACTACCCTTTATCCTCCCCAGGGTATCAAACTTCTCCATGCCAATTTTCATCTAAATCGGTTCAGTACATACAGAGTTATCCCCTATAGCCTCGCAAACTATCTCTTTATAATAATATTAGTCTAGATGTATATAAGTGAATTAGTAGGATTGTTTTTTGTCGCAAATGGAGTTGATTCTCATATATTATATTAAACAGCGCTCAGTCGATTCCTGTATTTTTGACTTTATCATGACCAGCTGCATGAAAAGCCACTCTCAAATAAGCTGTGATGACGGGAAAATGGATTCACACCGCTTTACGGGCAAGCTCCGCATATTCTTGATTTATTTGCTATCCAAAAATCAAATGGACATTTTTTTAAAATCAACTTGTAGAGTTTGATCTGCGGACATTTTCTAGCAATGATTCATGTTGCTGCCAGCAATGCTCAAACTATCATTTATCCTTGCAGTTTTCACCATCAATGCATCAAATCCAATCTTCAGTATTTAATACGCCGGCCGCCCGCGCCGCGCGCGAGTATAATTTATCGCGTAACTACCCAATATGACTAAATGGTGTACCCCCAGTGGTATCGTACCTCACTTTGAGTAACACAGTATATAATAGTAATCTTTGGAGAAACACTTATAGGCACTTGAGTTTTCACATAGTCATACACTACTACATAATTATAAGAAACCACTTATGTATTTCTGCTAGTTGTAGTGACTAGCAAATTTGTAAGAGGACAAGGCCTAGCGATAAGGTTTTCTATCATCATTATATTATTGGTATTATTGGTTTGTTTTTGTTTTCGAGCGAACTATATCAACAGTAACTTGACCGGAATGACTATTCCAGTTTCCATAGCAAAAATTTCAAACCCCTTTGTCACAAAAGTGAAAACCGAAAGATTTTTTAAATCATTAGCCAATAGGAGGGATAGCACAATGCTAAACTATACTTGACTAACGATGGACAATTAAATAAATAAAGCTTATTTTTCAATTATTTTATTTTGATGTAAATTCTTATCTAATACATTCAATAAGTATATCAATATCTTACAATTTTTATAAAATTGTTTTTGCGCACAATCAAGCGAACCGGTAAGGCAAAACGGAGAGCACTATTATTTAACGTATCGTTAAACTTTTGATTCACTATATTGACCCGGATTCTATTAAGCTACAACTATGAACACAAAACATTGATACAAAATACACATTTTGTATGAAACCTCAGAATATACAAATAACTTAGTAATTATGACAGTTAGCACAATTTGTAAAACCTATGTATTAAAATGTTTTTACACTGAATATACAAAGCATTGAAAATATGAGAAAAATCATTATCATAATCACAGCAATGAGTGTAAAAATAAAAGATTCAACAATAAATTAATATACTGCAAGCACAGGTTAAAATATCAAAAAGACTTATAAAAACAGTACTATTCTGTGCTGAGCTTATGAGATTGTTATGATAAAACTACACTGAATGCATTTAATACTATTGGAACTAAAAACAACGTCTATCTAGATGACTCAACTCCATGCAGATGGTTCATGCCAACATTTTGCCAGAACTCTTTCTTGTTGTATGCAAAGCTCACGTTCCAAGTTAAGGCAAGATACTCACGGTATCACGATATTCTTTTGAAATGTATAATTTCAAAACGCGACAAGCCAATGTATGGAGGAGCAAATGACTACTAAAACTACTCGGATATAGTAAAGCCTGGTTTGACGGTAGTACTTTTAGCCTTGGTCACCAGCGGTACGCCCGGCTCGTTTGTCGCGTTATTGGCACTGTCAATCGAAGTGCTTGGCCTTAACTGATCGTCTGTCACTAAAGTCGTCTTGAATCTACTGCCAGACACAGTCGCTTGGGAGCTTAAATTACATTTTTGTGCACTACTGTCGCTATACCTTCTACTTCCATTATTCAGAATTTCATTCGTTTTAACTTTAACTTTGCCATCTTTGCCTTGCAAATTAAGCGAATCAATATTGGACATATACTGCGTATTTTCCTTAGAAAACTTTTGTTTAAGATCGCTATCTAGATTATAATTTTTACTACTTGATGGCATGTCCTTATGGAAACATTCTTTCGTTTGGTGTAAGCTTAGCCCGAAGAACTCGGTAGAAGATTTACTAGTGGACGGTTGACTGTTGTCCAGTCTTAGGGAGTTGACCGCGGCGTAAGTTTGTGGGCTCAGATCGTTCTTGATCAACTTGACCGGCGAGCCGCACGGGTCAACTGAAAGGGTTTCTTCATCGTCTTCACCTTCAGCACTCTGTAAAGATACAAGATATTGTAAAAAACGTAGATATTTATTACTTATCTTCCGAGTTATACTTACAATATTTACCCCAAAAATAAAATAGCAAAGCAAGGTAAATTATTAATGGATTAAATGCGAATAACAGGCCAGGGTATTCTAGTCAATAAGAATCAGATCAAAATGAAGTGGAAATGCCGCGAGAGTCATAATTTTCTTAGTGATGCAAAATGATATAGCATGATTTATAATCAACTCAAATGGCATGTCATGTACTATACAGCTTAAATAGACGCGTTTACATGGCATTAGGTAAATTAAAGTCATTGTTTGGGCTCCGCATAGACCTAACAGGACTTCAGACTAGAGAATTTTTTGATGACATTTAATAATACACTTTATTATCATACCCATAAAATGTAGTTTTACTACTACAAATATCACGCACAAATCAAATGGCCGCTCGGGATGCCGTCCTCATATGCAATAACTCAATAAGGTTTATAATTCAATATCATTGCTCTGTTGTTTCTTGTTTGGATTAAAGTGAGCCTAATTTCATTATAATATTTTAATGGTCATTTCAAATAGGTACATACCAATAGGTCGTGGTCAGTGATAGATCCGGCAGTAGCCTCGTTACTGTTGAAGTCCAGTTCCGAGGCTATCGACACCGGAGTCACGTCGCCGCTAATAGATGAACCTGCAACATTGCGCCGAAGAAAACCATACGCTATATTTCAGCTCTGAACACAAGGTTTAAATACTAACACCCTTATTTCTAAAAATCACACACTGTTTATACAACTGATTCGGAAAGTTTAGTACAATTTTGTAAGTAAAGATAATTTTAATACAGAATCTGCAGATCAGTTGCTAAACTCAGAGATTTTTATAAATAAGGCCCTAAAATACAGCCTCTTCACCTTTTGAGTTGATATGATTTGCCTGTGTGAAATCTACTCTCTTTTTTCACGGGTCATGGATTAACTGAAGAATTCTCAAGATATGGGCGTTGTACTGCATTTTTTACGGGTTTTAGGTATATCGGTAGTCTTTATTTTGTTAAGCTTGCTCTATGGGGAAATCTTTTATTACAAAATAATTTATTTTTAACTAGTAACACATAGTTGTAAAAGTAATAATTGTGTTTTAGTATCATATTTTTGTCATATCCAAATATTTTTTTAACAATATGAATTTAATATATAAATCTATGTAATGCATGACCGATATGGATTTGGAAACCCCTTTTGTTATTTCAGAAAAGTTTTTACTATTTACCAATATTATTGTTGTCAGTAGGAACTGAAATGGGACATAGTAGTTAATATTATGGTTTGCATGAAATAATAGACATACTTAAATATTCGAATATCGTATAGTTAAATAAATAAATTATTAGATGTTAACTTATCATGCAAACTCCTTTTCGTTGTTAGTCATTATATTTTCGCTTTTAATGTTTCTAAGCAATTTAATCATTCCCAATAAAAGATACGCTTTGAAGAAATCAGCAGAAAGTGCAGCGCATGCATTTCATAATCATGCAACAATGAACAATAAATTAACAGATGGCCTTATTAAAGTAGTTGTGTTCTTATTTATTCAAATGGAGTATTTTGTATCAAGCGACGATATTGTGCAACGTTTATTCGGGTATCAATAAATCCACCGGTCAGAGTTCTGCAACTATTTATACATTTGTTCTGAACGACAGCTAAAAGAGCACGGTAGGATGCTACACATTACTACAAGTAACATTCAAGGCAATATCTTTACAAAGACAATAATGTGTAGCAGTAGCGCGCACGGTTGGCTGGTCGTTGTTCTTGGATCAGTCGAGCTATATGAGTTAGCGTGAGGTACCTGCTACGTTGGAGTGCAGCATGAATGGGTGCAGGGTCGCGTCCAACGCACACAACGTCGCCGCCTCGCCCTCCCACTGAGGGAGCTTGCTCGGCACATTTTTACTCCAATTGCTACTGGAATCCATAATGTTTAGTTACCAGCCTGTGCACGGCTGCACCTCGCTCTCAACAACTCCCGACAATGAATGATACAAGCACCAACAATATGATGTATGAGTTACCGTGAACTGACGCCATACGAGAAAACAAGATGGTTCCGAACAGATTCTGCGAGTGGACGAAACGTTTTACACATTTTGTCCACTTGCAAATTGAATGGTAGAAGGTCAAGTTAAGGTTCAGTTCATAAGTCTCACTTTCAAATGAGATACAACGATAGTCTTTTAGATGACATTTAACAAGTAAAAGAAAACAGAACAGTTAAACTAACATCAAGCCACATTAGCAGATATGAAGTGTTTATAGTACAGATCTAGTCAAGTGATAGCACTGTAACCAACAGAAATTGAAGACATCTTCCAGAACACGTTAGACAAATTAAAACCAAAACAAAATGTACAGAAGAGTGGCATCGACTCTAATGTTCGGAAAACGCATTCAAGCTGGTTAACATCTCACTAAGATTTAGTTGTAGTAAATTGACTCTGTATACCTCTCGGTGGACGTAGTTTTATGTTCCGAGTTGGACGCATAGTTGGAGTTGGGTGACGAGGGCCCCGCCGACGACAGGCCGCTGGGCAGCTCGCCGGACGACGACATCAGCGACGACGGGCCGCTCCAGCCTACACCTGGACAGGAGCAGTATTAGTGCGGGCTCAGCGGACGGGCGCGGGGAGCCGCAGCTACTCACTGTTGGTGGGCGAGGGCTGCTTGTGCACGGGCGGGGCGGCGGGCGCGGGCGGCGTGCCCAGCAGCACGGGCGCCGCCGTCACGCGCTCCAGGAACACGTCCAGCTGGCGCAGCGACAGCGCGTTGTGCAGCGTCTCCAGCGGTCGGATGGCCGGCACGCCGCCGAAGCCCTCCACTGCCGCTGCGAAAGAACTAGCGTCAAGCAAGCCGGCGGGGCGGGTGATGGGCGCGGGACGGGCGTGACGACACTCACCGTTGCTGGACGCCGCCGTGGGGATCATGACGCGCAGGTTGGGCGCGGAGCTGGAGCCGGAGATAACGGCGGTGCTGAAGAGCCCCGCGGCCGACAGCTTGCCGCGCGCACCGAGCCCCAGCATCTTGAGGTAGCTCATCTGGCCGGCGATGCTGTGCCGCTGGCGCCGCCCTGCGTCCCGCGGAGTGCTACACACTTGGCTATGGCTGGTGGCCATGTGGCCGTCCGCCAAGTGCGGCCATGACGCCGTGCGGAACGTGATGGCGGATAGCGGGAGTTCGTTAGTGGAGGACTCGACGCCGCCCATGTTAATGAAGGGGGTTACGGGCTCGTCCGTCGGGCTCGGGCTCGACACGGAGCCGGACGGCGTCATAGTTAGTGTGGGAAGCGGGCGCGCGGCTGCCCCGGGACCGTTAGTAGTGAGTGGTTACACGAACAGTGGGGGTGACGTTATATGGAATGCGAGCGTCGTTAGAAGACAGGGCAGTGATAGAGAGAAAAATAAATTAGTGATTAATAAAGATAGAATAAATAAATATATAGATACTTGTCAAAGCGTGCTCGTAGTAGCGATAGATTGCAATATGGAGATCGCGTTTGACATCACACTACACAGAAGGGACCCCAACCCGCGCAGTAGTTTGACGATCGTCTGCCGGCGCCGACACGTAGCGCTCGCCGTCCGCGCCTCCTGCCGCGCTCACATGCCCATGTGACCGGGGCAGGACACGCGGACCCAAAACGTTACGTACGCATAACATTGATTTGTATCATTTTATAACAACATAGAACATCGTAAAACGTGTTAGTGACGATCAGTATCAACAGCATGCAGGTGCCAAACAATAGTCAAACGTGCGCACACACACGCAGGGAGCGAGGATGCAACGCAAACACACACAAGATCGCCGGCCAGACTGAGCTACAGCGGCGAGCGGCGCGCGGCGCTCTACAACTCAGTAACAGTCAAGTAAACCACACGGACACGACAAACGAGCGTGCCATACAACCGGAATACACTTAACTGCTAAATGAATATACGACACTCCACATCACTGATGAATTATACTAATGAGATTATTATCTATTTGTTGAATACTAAAGCACTAACAGAATTTATTTATAGCCGGATATGCGAGCATGCTTGCTTACCTGAGAAGAACTTTCACCCAAGTTATATTTTGTTCAAGTTTGAGATAAACACTTTAGGGACGGAACAGATTTGCTACAGATATAATAATACACTAATTTAGAACCCTATACCGATGATAGTAGGACGCGCACACATTTAACATGTTCAGGAGTTGGGGCCAAACCACCAACTTTCGGGAGCAGTACGCCAATAGCCGTACTGTAATAGCATTAGCATTGTAAACAGAGAGCTCATTTGTACTATTCCAGATAAAAGACTGAAAAATGTTGTCTAGCTGCCAAATTAAAAGAACAGTCACATACATTATATTATTACGGATAGTTTACAGATCATGATACATGTTTAATATTAGTAAATCACCGAAAGTTATGATGCCTAGAGGTACGCTGGCATAATTAGAACTTGTCATGAAGAACACCTACGCCATTTATTTGAAAATTTACTTTAATAGCAGTCTAATATGTGTTATTTCAAAGTATGATGGTATACTTCCGTCTTCTAATAAAGACATGGCGTGTGAGGCACAAAAATGTTTGTCTTGTATAGAAGACCATGGCGGTCAAAAGACATAAATTGCGCAACATTGGCACACCTATACACAAATATTTCTCAGTCTTAAGGGCCTGCTTTTCCAACAAAGCTGTACGAGGTTGCGAGGCGGAGCGCAAAGATGCGTACAGAGCGTAGTAGACTCCTTTCAGCTATACGCGTACACATCTTGGGCATTTTGTATGTAAAAATACCTAGCACTGCTAGCCCTTTTCCACAAGAGCTGCGCTAAGTTTGGCTAACAATTTAAAGTGATCCCATTGGTGAATATTTTCTCGCGAACCA
Source organism: Orthosia gracilis (assembly GCA_947562075.1). Classification (NCBI taxonomy): domain Eukaryota; kingdom Metazoa; phylum Arthropoda; class Insecta; order Lepidoptera; family Noctuidae; genus Orthosia; species Orthosia gracilis. Next base: position 7,179,552 of record OX387274.1, read on the forward strand.
TCTCAATACCCCGCACTTTTTGGTGAAAAACCACCCTATATCTTTCAATAGCACAAATTTGCTCTGTCTGTGTGTTTGTTCAGTCGTGGGTTGATCCCTGCCCCTAGGTGTGCACTGACCTGGCTGCGGCACGGACTGCAGGCTCTGGTAGCGCGGGCCCACCGCGCCTGCCAGCGCCACCGCGGACTCTGTCGCGACATACACGTCACATACCCGCCGGGTCGAGCCACACGAATTGCAGTCTAATATTATACACAAGAAATATGACCCTTCTTTACTGCGCATGTTTGGTGTGTAGATAATAAAGCGTTTAGTATATTTTTCTTTCAGAAAGAAGTCTTTATTATGCTGTTGGCCTACCTATCCATACTAATATTATTAATGTAAAAGTAACTCTGTCTGTCTATCTGTTTATTACCCATTCGGTATGCACAGCGCAATTTTTGACTGTACTTTTTACGCGGCTGCAATAATAATGCTGTGCAGTCGGAGGATACATATTCGCGAGCTAGCTGACCAAAAAATTATAAATATACTCCGACTGCTATGATTTTCTTCTTGTTTACATCTTTGCAGTCAAGTTTTTTAATTTTATTAACCTTTTTATTTATTGATTTTATAGATTTTTTTTATCTGTCATTGTTGCTGTTGTAGTGTCTATGTTGAAAAAATGTTTTCAATTATATTCTTCCTCTATTTTCAAGGCAGGATTACCGTAGCAAGAAGTCAGATGGCATTTGTACCGTGTAAATAAAGTGAATATTGAAATATTTTTAGTGACACGATTTGAAGCCAATCTCGAATGTAGTTAAGGAAAGGCATGTTTATAATACTACCTTAAGATTTCAAACCTTTTAAGTAAACTTGCTTTTCGGACTATAGATTTACGTTCTACAAAGATGTGAAATTTGTACTATCCGGGTTAGATTTTTTTTTCAATATTGGTACTTTCTAATAAAAAGTATGAACTAAATGTGTATGTGTAGGTATAATATTTTACTGCAATCCGTGTACGAAGCAAACTCAAATATAATTTGCGAAGTTGTCTATGGCTTTGTAAATAAATCAAGATATATATGACTAGTAGACTATTCAGAAGTAAGAGCGGACATACTACATAGGCTTAGACAAATAGAAATATCGAAACTATAAGGAACACCCCACTGTTTAAGTTTTAGAACAATTGAACATTATAAATTGTTTCAATCGCGAATATCCAATTATAGGGTAATTTTTATTTTATGGCCATTCTAACTGACTAGATTTTTATAGTCTATAAAATACAAACAATAGTAAGCAAATGGAGTGATAAGGTGGGTACAACGAAAGTCGAATAAGTTTATTTCTTAACAGAATTATTTGGTTAAAATTCCATTAGCTTACTAATCTGTGGTTCTCAATTACTAGATCTAATAAAGACTTCCTTTTAAATGTCGGCCTCTTTAAAACAGAATTCCTTGAAACACGTCAAGCGTCAAAGCTTGCTTATTCACCTTTGTAGATCCTGACCCTTAGGTAACAAAGGTGAGTGGTGTGTTTGAATCCATGACGTCACAACATAGCATGTACTGTACAAGGTCAGGTGTACGGGTACACAGCATTCGGGAGACTTAACACCCATATTCTTAGGCCGAGGTTGAAAAACGTTAGATAGAATATTGTCTTAGCATTATTTCTGTCATACAACTATGAAAAGAGACTGAAACATATCTAAAGTCCGCGTTATGTAAGAAATCCAACGGAACATTATTGGAAATTAAATGTGGTTTGCTTATATCTATTGTAATAGAGCTTATTTTCGAATGTTGAAGGTGACTGAAGGGCCATTCAATTTGAAATAACATTCGAAATTTAAACAATCCCTTTTTACAGCCCGTTCAACAAAATTTGTATTTTGTGTTGGTAGCATGGCAAATGGCAGCTGTAGTAAACAGTTGTTAACAAGTTTATGATTTTTTTGCAGTCTTTATGTTTAGACACAACTTTCTATCTCTTTATTGTTATCTAGAGTTAGACAGTTGTGCAACATCATCATCAGCCTTCCAGCAGTGGAAAAATTTCCCACTCTGGGACACAGGCTTCCTCTCTGTGAGAAGAAATGGGCCATAATCCACCACCGGGTTCTGTGCGGGTTGGTGGATGTCACGTAATGTCTTCGAATTGTTGGTTCTAGAACATGCCGGTTTCCTCACGGAGATTGCTTTCATCGTTTTGAGAGCAACAACAGTGACAAGAATAATGCTAAGCAAAATTACGTGCTAATGTCCGTTCAACGTCGCCCTAGTCAGGTAGGAAGAATTCCATAAACAAGTTTGAATATGAGTGTTATAATTAGTGGGTCGGTATTAGTGCAGCCATGCCGTGGTTGGCGCCTGCCCGCATACTTACCATTGTCGTGGCTCTGCTTGTGCTGGTCGTAAGAGCGCGCGCGGGGCGGGGCTTCCTCTACTTCATCTTTTGTTTCCTTTTCGTCACCCTGAAAGTAGATAGAATGTTCATGTATCTAATGTGTAAGGGAGCATAACCAAACGTCAATTTGAAACTAAATAAAATAAAGTGGAAGATCAAGGTGTGAAGGTCTTTCAAAAACCGGCCAAGTGCATGTCGCACTTCGCACATATAGGGTTCCGCACCAAATAAAAAATCGGCTTTTTAATATATTGTTATTTTTACCCGACTGCCGAAGGAGATAATATATTTTTTTCAGTCTATGTATGTATGTTTGTTCCTATGTGGCGTTCTAGAGACCAAACGCGTTTGCCGTTTTTATGATTCTTACGTCAATCTATTCGTCTTAACCTTGCAAGTATCACTGGCTACATTAAAATAGGAAAATAGAAAAATTTGGTTTTGGGCGCCATATTCCGGGGGCCCAACATTTTTTTGTCATGCAAACCCATCTTGTGAGGTATCAAAATAAAGGGTTTTAAGAGGTGATTTCAAAAATATATAACACTTATTTGTTTAAATGTAATTCGAAATAAAAATGTTAATTTAAGAGTTATAAATAAAATTAGTTAATTCAAAAAACCCGACTGCATAAGAAGCGAACTAAAAATACGTAAACAAGAAGAAAATCATGATATATATGTATCCTCCGACTGCACGTCGGAGGATACATCTGGTTTTGGTCAGCCAGCTTGCGAATATGTATCCTCCGAACTGCACATCATGATTTTCTTCTTGTTTACGTGTTTTTAGTTCGCTTCTTATGCATTCGGATTTTTTATTTTAAAAATTAACTTTTTTATTAAAATATACGTATCAATAACCATTATCACCAAATTTCAAGTTCATAGGTCAATGGGAAGTTAAAAAATTCTTCGGAACAAAATTGTTTGACAGACGAACGACGGACACACACGTGAGTGACAGCAATAGGGCACCGTTTGGACCCTTCGGGTACGTAACTTTAATAAAAAGTAAATATTCACCGACCAAACATCTCGGGCTCGTATCTGGTGTGCTACTGTGCAACAAATATTGTTAGGGCCCCGTATATTTTTTATGTTCAGATCGTGCGGTAAACTTTTATTGTGGGATGTAGGATTCTGTGAGGTTTTATTGTTATCTTCTTGTATTTTGCTAGATACCACATGATGATGATGGCTGATGTCCACAACATCCGTATTTTGGGTTTAAATTTGTAAAGTAGTTCTAAACGAAAGTTTAGCACTTTTTATTGTTTCGCTTTTGAAGTCGGTTTATTTTTTTGAGAAAAAATTTTTACTTTCTCTTTTTAGTATTGGTACACCATCACTAAAAAGTGAGCAAGTTCCATAGTAAGGCATATAAAGGATTGACAAAATACTCATTATAAATTAATTTACACATTCGTGCTGTTTGTCGCTTAGGAGTTCGGTTCTATGATCCATATCTTGAAAACTGCTTAACCGATTTTGATGAAACTTTTATTATTCCCTAAGTTGAGAGATACTCAATCTACTAAAAAAGAATGATCAAGATCCGATTACTAGTTTCGGCGAAATGTTTGGACAAACATACATACATACACTTATGAAATTTGGCACACATGTTTAGAAGCCCACATAGAGTAACATATGTGAATATGGTGCAATTCCAACAATATTATATAAATACGTATCGAAAAATCTCCTTTCTTTTTAATCGGTAAAAAGAGTATAAAGCTTTGTATTTTTGTTACCTGCGCATGCGCGTGCGTATCGTTATCGGCGTGGCTGCGCGCGCGCAGTTCGGCATTCAGCCGCGCGGCTAACGTGGAGGCCTCGTGTCCGCTCACCGTGTAGTGCAGGCTGCTGTAATTGTCGCTACACATCAAACGCACACCTCTTTATATGTTAAAAACATTCAAGCGATAGAAAATAGCAATTATAATGGATTTTTAGGATTTCATAAATGCGTACCTCTCCACTGCATTGCGCACGCTGCGGTAAGAAGTGCGAAAATTTTAATTAGATAATCGATTACTTAGAGATGAGAAAAGGATTTTGTTTTGTAGTCACACTATTTCAGAGGACTCGGAAGAATTTTTACGCACCTTAAATACTACATAGGTGAAAAACGCAGTTTTTGACCTATTTTCAATAAAGATGTTAGTTTCAGATCTAGATGTCAGGTGAAAAGCAAAGTATAAATGAACCATACTCACCAAATAGGAATAGGATCCGACGGTCTTATCTTTGATTTCGACAATTTCTTCGGCGAGAACGTGTTGTCCAGATCCTCAGCATCCTGAAATATCACCAAATTACAATTATTTATTTGGTTAATTTATTGATCGTAGTTTGTAAACAGTTTGAGAGACTTACCGGCTGCAATGTTTCTTGACTGGCCATATTGTCGTCTTCGCCTTCTTCTTCGATACATTTCACTTCATCTGACGAGCTCTGCTGTGAACAAAAGTTACATTAGCTTTATCAAAATTAGTTAGCCAGTAGCTTTCAGAAGTCAATTGCCACTCAAATGGGCAGAAGATGAATGGTCTCGTGGACTACTTAAGGGCCTTCTACCGCTTTAGCACAGAATAAATAATAGTACAAGTACACAAGTACAGAAGAGTCACTTCGCGCAACAATTCATTGAAATAGAGACTCCTGCTATTAAGCAACAAAGAGCAATTCAGCTTGCATAAGCGCTCAGTGCCTAACGTGATATTCACCTAAACTTTGCCGCTCTCTTCTAACGCGAATCTCGTAGCTTTCTGGCGCGGTTTTACTCGGCTCGTAAGGGTTGTCGGCTTGCTGCTTTCGCTTACGACACCATATTAATTGTCTAATAATAATAAAATTAATATACCGTTGGGTCTAGGAATGCTACATGTTTAAGAAGGCCCATATCACGTTCGTTTTGTAAACAATTATTGCATTTCGAATAGTAAATAGTTTCCTGCGTAATCGCTTTGCGGAAATCTATCTTCTTCAAATAATATATTATATGGTTTATAACTATTTGTAATAAGTAAACCCGTAAACATAACAATATCTTTTAAAGGATTCATTAGAAGATCGTTTAGAAGTCATCGTTCTTTGCTGCAAAAATCATAGAATTTAAAACGTGGCTAACTTGCGAGCCGATCGGTAAGCGGCAACCTAATGCGATACTCCGCCCCGGGAGGAGCGCCGGTCGATCGTACCTAAGCTGCGGAGTGAGACTGGTGGGCGTTAGTGCCGTAAATGGTTACTTTAAAAGGACTTGTTCCCATCACCACGTCACGACGGCGTCAACGTAGAACGGCGCAGTGTCGCGGCGCGGTGCATCGACGTGTCGTGCTTATACAAAGAACGGTAACGTCGCCGCGGTACCACGCGTTGTACGTCGTCGGACGCGGTACGTGGCGATGCGTTCGCTCAGTTGATTTAAATTTCTTAGCGATTAGTTGTGCAAAAATGATGTCAGAAATGCTGTAACTATCAGAAACTTCAAGGAACGAATCGAACCGAAACGTTGTTTCGTTCTGTCAGTAATGTTAAAAAATGTACCGGAATTTTGAAGCTGCTTTCCGCATCTACCTCAAGCGTCCTTTTCTCCTTGCATACATTGTTGGTTGGGAAAGTAAAATACATCATTGATGAGTAAAAATTCTGTTGACACACATACCGAGTTATTAGTAGTAGAGTGGTTCCGACTGTGCGGCCTGAAACCAGGCCCGGGAGGGAGATTCTTCTGTACGCAGCAGTTCACGCCAGGGCTGAAGTGGAGCTCCACATGGAACCTATTAAAATCATAAATAGTGTAAGCTAATAAAACAAAGTAAGTTATCTGAGATAAGAGAACTGTTGTTTATGAGATCTTTTCGGCTGTACAAATTGTAAATCATTCAATACGAATATTGGCTTGTTCATTGTCCAAATCAGACATGAGTGTCTCGTGTGGGTGTTTTGTTGTTTCCCGGATAGTATTAAGGAGTGCAAAGTTCTGTGACCTTATGTATGCGTGAAAGATTAATTAAGACACTGACTAAAGAGGAATGATATAAGACAAGACTCTCACTCAATGACTTACTAGAAGAATATTTAGAAAACATAATTCTTACCTCTCTTCTGAATATGGATCCTTGGTAGGATCCTCATAGAGCATGACGACAATTTGCGACATGTAGTTGAGTTCCGACACTGTTGAAACATATTCCATCGCCCGACGCCATTGCTCATCTTTTAGTACCTGCAAATTCAAGGTTTAAGTTTATTTTATTGAAGCTATTGTGACTGCAAGGCACTTTCATGCTTATTGTTCATGGAGCAGAGTCTAAAATCGATCAATGCACTTGTTATAGATTCAGTAAATTAACTTCGTTCGTTCTTCCTTGTTTTCGGATCCCATAAAATGTACTCACATCTAGTAGTCCGCCGAACCTAAGTACTGTAAGTAGAGAGTGCACGTGACTCTCACTTGTAAAGTACAGTCGTGTTCGCACGTGACGACCCGGAGATGACACACCGTGACTGTACCTGTAAGAAACAGACAAAACGTGAAATAGTATAACAGCAGTCAATAGCAACAGTTGGGACATAGACCGCGTTTTCCTATACTAATATTGAAGTAAAGTTTGTGAGGTTGTAGGGGTAATCTCTGGATCTACTGAACCAATTTAGATGAAATTTGGCATGGCGATAGTTTGAGACCCTGGGAAGGACATAGGATTTTGTTGGAAGTTTGTATTCCCTTGGGATGATAAAACACTACATACGCGGGCGAAGCCGCGGGCAGAAGCTAGTTTTTCATAAAAAGTAAAGTAAAGTAGAGTTTTCATAATTGAAGTTTTTTTTGCGCACAAGACTAAAACCTCATATTTTAAATATTGTTTTCCAACAAATTTTATCATTTGTAAACGCGTCTGTTACGAGTTCATCAATTTTACAATATTTATTGTAATTTTTTTTCTTTGATTGTACCGCTTACTTTTTCAGTTTTGATGTTTCATAAGTGTAGACCTACTAAACGCAATTGAAATGTGTTAAAATATCTTACCTGGGATTTAATCTATTGACAGTCTCTTCTCCAGACTCCTCAATATTCCTCTGCAGGTCTGCTCTTATCTTTTTGAGCAGTGGCGTGCAAATACCTTGCCCTATTGTAAGTTTCTCCTGCATTGTCAGGCCGTATTCCTGAAAAGCAAACGCAGCTTACTATACGAAGATTTGTTGCTGGTCGTATAGTGAAACAACAAAAACGTATTCTAAACTCCAGCTTTACTGAGAAACCCCTTATCTCTCAGCTAATACCAGTGTGATAGAACCTCGGCAGTTTGGATCAAACCAAATAATAAAATAATTTCACTCTTCGGATGCCCAGCTGTATAGCCATAAGACCACAATGGCTGAGCAAAGATCCTGCCTATCATCATCTCATCATTTACTCATCTTGTCTTTCGGTAGAGCCATTTATCGCCACGACATTTCCTAATCCCAAAAATCATAAGCACTTAGATATGCGCCATCAGTAGAAGGTGGACATACCACCCATATGCACTTAATGTTTTGGAAACTTTCATTATGCGTACAATAAGGAGTGGCATTCCCTGCCGGAGTCTGTGTTTCCCGATAGCTACAATCTAGAGGTCTTTAAGTCAAGAGTGAATAGGTTACTTCTAGGCAAGCGTACTACACCGTCGACCACGTCATCGATTACCACCAGGTGAGATAGTGGTCAAGCGCGAGCCAATCAATAATAAAGAACTCACCTGTGGTATAACAATATCAGCCAAGTACTTGGCATAGATATACAGTTCCTCAGCCAGATCAAACTGCAGCGTATGCTGGTTGTGTTGGAGATCGTACTTGATGCAGTCGTAGATATCCGGGATCTTGGATATGTCGTATGTTTTGTTTTTCGTGCAGAAGTCCTTCTCTATTTTTCCCCATCGACGACCCATCAGTTCCCATGTCTCGCCGTGGTAGAGTATTGTGTCTGGTGTAAAATTAAATTTTATTTTTCTACTATGAAGAGGTAAAATGGTGTTTGTTTGTAATGGGAAATAATTTGGGCAGTATAATCCGATTAAAAAATATTACACTGATAGAGAGCTACACTGACGTTTAGTGGCATACTTTTTATGCCGAAAAAATTAACGGGTCACAACATCACAGCCACATTACACTTATGACACAAACAATTGACCGTGTGACTTTTTACCTGACCCCCTAATCCTCCGACTGCACAGCATGATTTTTTCTTGTTTACAGCTTTTTAGTTCGGTTCTTAAGCAGTCGGGTTTGTGATGTTTTTATAGACCGAGTACGTTTTCCAATGACCAAAGGTCTCTATTTTATTTTCATTGTTTAAATATATTCATACGGCGAGTCTGATTAAACACGAACACGACTGCTCGCTCGCTTCCCATAACACATCGGTATAAACAATTTTTTTTATTTTTTTTATTAGCGCAATCTTGTATTTCGAATACAGGTAAAATTAAACCAAAAGGCGGCTCGGAATGCTTCGCGAGTTATTGCGCAGTAGCAAATTCTGGTGAGGAGTAGGGTACTGCACAGCGAAAAGCAAATTTCATTGAGTTGGATTAATTGGGGCGCACGGTGGGCGCACTGGTTGAGCGATTGACTGCTGCGCTGCGTGTCGCGGGTTCGAGTACCGCACGCAACAATGTTTGACCTACAGATATTTGTTCCGGCTCTGGGTGTTGTGCAGATGAGTTTACTTATTTGTAAACACACCCACGATACAGGAAGAAATTCCTAAAGTGGGCAACGATTTTTAAAAGAAATAAAAATAATTATCTTTAGATCGACCTATCCTGCACGTATCAACGAGGTAGCGGCCGCACCGCATCTTTAGCCATACGACGTTGCATTGGCACCATATACTTATCCTCATCAATTTCCCGTGTAATGTAAATGTGAGAAACAAAAGTTTAAACATACAAAAGCATTACCTTTAGTCTTCGGATCATCCTTCTTAATAACTACAATGTGCATGAGATGCTGTATGAGCGTGTGCACGTGCGCGCAGCACCTGACCGGGTTCTTCACAAAGTCCATGGCTGTGTTGATGCTGACGGAGTCGCACGGGTTGATGCGCGCGCGGTCCTCGTCCGTAAAGTCGCGGTCCACCTGCATGGCCTCGTGGAGACGGGCCTTCGCCCTGGTGGAAGAAAACAGAACGAAATTAAATTGGTACTTGCAAAGGTTAGCAGAAAGAATTAGATATAAGTCGAGAGGCCGCAGATGTTGCATGTTTGTCTAGAAGTAGGTAATTATAGTTCTCGCTTCTTCTGGGCCGCCTTGAAGTTGGCTTTCCGATACCCAAGGAACGAAAAGGTGCTGTTTCTGTATGAAATTTACTTTTTTTATTTGCGCATTTGATGACCCCTGACCCCCTGTCTAAAGTCTTCCATAGATAGGCGAGTATTTCAAAAAAAGCTCCTTTAACCGAGTCAAGCAATGTTGTTTATGATCACTGCAGTCTGAAGGCCGACTGTGTACCTACTCTGTGTAGTCTCCGCAGTCTCTTGATTATGTGATGACTATTTTAAGTCACGCGCTTCCGATCAACATTATCCAGTTAAAAGCTAGACACAAGCCTCGCGACCTTTATAACGACGATAGTAAATCTAAATTTTAAGAGAAAAGATAAACTGCACTCACATATTCTGAACCTTAGAAGAATCGCAGTCATTATCCAACAGCCCATTGGTGTTAGCAGACTTGACCATCTGGACCAGTATAGGAGTCAGCTCTCCCTCCAGCGCCAGCAGTCCCTTGGCGAAGGCTGCGGCGGTCATCTGCACGCGACCCTCGTCCGACGCGTAGATCTTTAGGTCGTGCCGGAAGGTGGAGTGCAGCCGCAGGAGGCCTAGGCCTTGGGTACCACCTTCGCCTGAAAATATTGAGGGTTTTAGAGATGTGTCTTTCAAAATGTAGTAGGTATATTATGCAGGATGCCACTTTTTGCTGATTGTAACTTATAGATGATGTTGTAGTGATCTGCCAATCTTACTCAATTTAAACCGAACGACTCAGTTAGTAGATGAGAAAAGACATTTTTACAAAAAAATACTACCCAATAAAACACTTCCAAATAAAACACTACAAAGTGCAAAATAATTCAACTTCGGAAGTCTGTGTTCGTTTTCGTTTCTTCATTTTTGACACCGCCTTCCGAAATTGAAGTTATTTTTCACTTTTTAGTGGTAAATAATGGACGTGTTCTATAGTAAGATACCTATAATGCACAGTGATGCCAGAATAGATTACTTAAATACATGTAACTTGAACATAACGGTCTGAATGAGAGTGTACCAGGGTGAACTATACACATCTGTGTACCCGTTTAGAGCATACTAACTACACCCCGCCGGCGTCAGCTCTCCGCCCCAATTCAGGATCAGAGCTAGAATATGATGAGGCTACATACCAGCTATGTGTCGGCCCTGCCCGCCGGGGTACATGCAGCGGAACATGCGGCCCAGTTCCTCCGCCTGGATGCGCCCCGCCGGCGTCAGCTCTCCGCCCCACTTCAGGATCAGGACTAACGATGGCTCGCCGCCGCCTCCGACTGCATAAATAAGATACGTTATTGTATAAAGGTCGAAATGTTTTATTTATTCTAAAAATAGCATTTTTACCCATATTCCGTCCAGAATTTAATTTTATATTAATTTGACAAACAAATTAGTATTTCATTTTTGCTCAATATTTTGTACTGTTTTTATACATACCCTGGCGTTTAAATGATATTATGTTTTATGTATTAAAATGAATTGTAACATTTTGTATAACTTTTATCTATCTGAATGTATATTCTATATCTAATATTACTTTTTCAATATTTAAGTTTACTTGCATATCTTATTGATAATTAGATTATTATGTTTTATGATGATGAAATGAATATACAGGGTGTTTGGAAGGGAGCTGTACATACGCCTAGGGTAGAAACTAGGGATAGTCTGCTACCTACCCCCGCCCATTATATTGACCTTGGCCTCAAGGTTTTTTTTTAATTTATTATTATTTTTTATTTGACTTTTTTATGATTTTTTGACTAAAACTACCTGTAGCTCAAAATCTATCCATGGGACCGGTCGGCTAATGGTCTTGTTTTAATCGTTAGAGTCTTAGGGTCCTGCAAAAAATTATTTTACACCAGAAAATTGTGGAGAAGAAAAGTTATGGGGCCTGAAGTACCGTAGTAAGGTAAAGAAATAATTTTAAGGGCAACTTTCTATGGGGTTTAAAAAAAAACTAACAGGGTTGGAGTTCTTCTGATTTTTTTAAAACATCCTCAGTCCATGCCCTTTCTAACGATATGCTAAAAGTGTAATTCAATCCAATGAGCAGGACAGCCGTCGTGCTGGAAGACTATGGGCCGATCTTCGTCAAACACTTCTTCCGCTAAATCAGGCAAATTGTTTTCGAGGAAATCTAAGTAGTTTTGCCCGTTTAGGTTGTCTGGCAAAAAGTGCGGCCCTATCAACCGATTACCGATGACGCCTGCCCATACGTTCACGGAGAACCTTCGTTGAAAACCTCTGTGCCTCTTGACTCTCGGGTTTTGATCTCTGGGTGCCCAGTGATGGAGATTGTGGTAATTTACAATTCCTTCCTTGTCAAACTTGGACTCGTCAGTCCAGAGAATACTCCGTAAAAAATTAATATCTTCCACGTCCGTATGGAGCAAGTTGCGGAAATTAATTAATAACTTTAAAACTAAAAGTGATAATTACACTTTTAGCATATCGTTAGAAAGGGCATGGACTGAGGATGTTTTAAAAAAATCAGAAGAACTCCAACCCTGTTAGTTTGTTTTTAAACCCCATAGAAAGTTGCCCTTAAAATTATTTCTTTACCTTACTACGGTACTTCAGGCCCCATAACTTTTCTTCTCCACAATTTTCTGGTGTAAAATAATTTTTTGCAGGACCCTAAGACTCTAACGATTAAAACAAGACCATTAGCCGACCGGTCCCATGGATAGATTTTGAGCTACAGGTAGTTTTAGTCAAAAAATCATAAAAAAGTCAAATAAAAAATAATAATAAATTAAAAAAAAACCTTGAGGCCAAGGTCAATATAATGGGCGGGGGTAGGTAGCAGACTATCCCTAGTTTCTACCCTAGGCGTATGTACAGCTCCCTTCCAAACACCCTGTATAAATGTTTACTGCTTTATTTCATCATCATCAGCCTGTAGCAGTCCACTGCTGGACATAGGCCTCTCCAATTACACGTCATTTGCTTCGATTTTCGGCAACTGTCATCCATCTGCTACTAGCCACCCTGCGAAGATCGTCCACCTAGCCTGAGGGCGTCCTACCTTACGTTTACCAGTTCACGGTCTCCACTCAAGAACCCGTCTACCCGATCGGTCATCGGTTCTACCACTAATATGGTCGGCCCATTGCAGATATAAGAGCACGTCGCTTCACTATTGTAAGCGTCCATGAAGTCTGGCATTTTATTGTCAATGGTTGCCTGTTAATAATGGAACTTCTTAAGCGTGCGTCAAATATAAAATTAAAGGCTGGAAGGAATATAGCTTTATAAATCCCGCCCACTAAAATATTACAGCTTAATTATAATAGTGACTGTAAGAGCGTAAATACACATGCCTGTAACTTGCACAAAAGAGTTCAACTAGCTTGCATGCTAATGTTATTTTAAGACCATGCAAAACTATTGTAAACTCATATTTTACAAAAAATAAATATATTTTCTATCTTATCTTGACATTCACCATTCAAAAGTAATGAAAGTTACAGGCATGTATGTTTTCGCCCTAAGTACATAAAAGTTATCAGTAACTTTGCTAGAGCATTTAATTAAGACCAAGTTGAGTGGTGCTCATCCAGTGATGAGTCATGTTTCAATACTCGTTGCTGTTATCATCTTGTTATTTTTACGTTGCTACTAACTCTTCTATCACGTGAGATCCCGATATCTTCTATCAACAAATCTTCTTGACACATTAATGATTACACAATATATTATATAACATAATGTTAAAGACTGTGTTAACATCAATCTAATCTACGCAAAGCATCATTTATGACTTCTGCAACAAATATTTGCCTCATTTTTTATGAGTATATTGAATATGCACTCTCAAAGCCATGCTAACTGCCTCGTATACAGAGCGGTGAGCAAACAAGCCAGTATGTTTCGGTAAATCTTGTTATCAACAAGGTTACGGTCACACGTGTATTATTGCAACGATTATTAGGTATTTATTATCATGCTGGCACTCCACTTGGTATAATGGTCAAAATATTTCTTTTATACTGCGTCTTTTCTCTTCAAATTTCCGTGCGTTCAAGCTTTTTTGCCATACCTATTATTGGAATCAAATATAAAAACTCACAATGTTAGGACCCATTATATTAATGTTAATTTTTATCCGTGGTGCTAGGCAACTGGGCTTATCCCAGTTGTAAACGACCCTTTGTGCCTATTGGCCTTGTTTGTTCTGTCTCCTGCTTGATATGGAGGGATTGAAGTGGAAATTATGTTTTTGCTTTCCTACTCCTCCTTTACTCTTTTGTAATTAATTTCGTTTCGGGATCTAAGACAGTTGAATTCATTCTCCGGGACTTTGTCGAGCTTCATTGCCTCGGCGCTTTTCGGGTGGTCGCCACTGCTGATTCTGGCTTTCAGGAGTTGCAGTGGTTTGGAAATAGTGCGCTGGGATTGCGATACTACGTCTTTGACTAATGTTAAATACACCATATTTACGTACGAATAAAGTTTTTTTTGTTTTTTAAAGAAAAACGTAGTCCCACACTAGGAATTTGTTCCTGTACCGTGTGGGTGCGTTTACAAACATATAAACTCACATACACAAATGCCAGAGCCGGAACAACTATCTGTAGGTCATACAAATATTTGTTCCGTGCGGGAATCGAACCCGCGACACGCAGCGCAGCAGTCAATCGCTCAACCACTGCGCCAACCATGCGCCCGAATTAATCCCCCCTGTGAATTTTGCTTTTCGCTATGCAGTACTCCACTCATTCACTCCATTAGAGAAATAACGCAAATATTTTGCAAATACACATAGTGTGGTACCAGCATTAAATACTAGAAGAAAACTATGTGATGACATATTCACAGCAGACAGGTAAACATAATCAAACAACATTAAAAGTGCACTTATCATTGTTTTCACTTACCATCAGGTGCACTCAAACGCGAGTCTATCAAATCTAAAAATAGTTGATTTTCGTCTGCAAACCGACCAAAAAATGCACTTGGATTAAAATGATTGTTCTTCTTACCAATATAAATTCGAAAGAATGTCTTGTAGCTGTAACGAAATCAATATTCTAACTCTACAATAACGATACTTCTGCCTATAATGTAACCCAGAAAACTTGCCCACACTGCGGAAATAAATCGAGCGAATTTCTTATCCATATAATAAACCAATCTGCCTAGCCTTTTCCCAACTATATTGGGGTCGGCTTCCAGTCTTACCGGATTCAGCTGAGCACTAGTATTTTACGTGGAGCGACTGCCTATCTGACCTCCACAACCCAGTAACTGGGTAACACGATACCCCTTGGCAAGACTGGTGTCAGATCTCAAGCTTCTGACTACCCGTAACGACTGTCAAAGATCTTCAAATGACAGCCAGGACCAACGGCTTAACGTGCTTTCCGAGGCACGGAGGAAACTCGGTATGTTGAAAATGGTCACCCATCCACGGACCGACCTCGTCAAGCGTTGCTTAACCTTGAAGGTCGAACCGTGCGGCTGTTATTATTTAGCCACGAGCTCCTCTCTTCTTATCCATATAGTAAACCTGTAGAAAAGTCGTTTTTGTACATCGAAAAATTTCCATTAAAAATAGACAAGGAAAGATAAAATATATCCAGCAGAAACTATTTTCAGCATTTTTTGCCTGTTTGTCGGTTTAGTTGTGCACGTATCACGTAAAACCCACGAAACGAATATACATATAGATAACTTTTATACATAAAAATTGTGCGTAACTTGAAGTATTACTTAAGTTTTGTTTCATCGCAATCAGTTCACTCTATCAAAAGGTGTGTAAATTAAAAGTGTTCAAGAAGTAAAATATCATAACAAACACAATTCAGATAGGTACTCGGACAGTTGAACTCCATATTCGATAGATGGCGATGGTTAAGATTCTCCGCGGAAGAATGACCCTAGAAATAAAATGGTAGATAGGTAGGGTAGCACAGGCTGTTGTTGCGGGAGCAAAGCCGCGGGCACAGCTAGTTATTTATTAAATCTGTGCACTGTGATACAAAAAACGTTAAGTGCGTTAATAGTGAATAATAACTGAATTCGAAAATCGCAAGTTCAGATTCAGCAGTGCGGGCCTATTCTCACTTGAGAGCCTGTCTCAAATTCTACATGAAAATATCAGACGGTCTACAAAAACTATAACTATTAAGCTATACTGCAAGTAGCTTCTAACTCCGCATCCTATATTTTTAACTAGTTAAATAATATATAGCTCAACTCAATGCAAAACTCTCAATATATGGGACAGCACTTCAAAACAAAGCACTTTTACAGGCTGGCATTATTGGTACTTAAGCTAGAACTAAAAAATAAATCTGTAATATGCAAAGCGATTCAGAATTGGTAACATTAGTAAAAGTATTTGTGTTTAACAAATCTGTATTATACACATGATAGTGCGGCTGGGCAAGGCTGAAATTCGGTCACTGATGCTGGACTTCCAACTCAGAATAGCCCCAGCAGAGGACTGCTAAATTCTGGTTTAGTTTTTGGAGAACCAATACCCAAAGCCTAAACCAGTTTTTTGATGCCAATATGTGCACCCCATCGAGGGACTCTTTGAGTAAGAGATCCCTTTCTTGCACCAAAACAATAATGTAAATACACTATGGGGCCCCAAATTTGTTGCACTTATATGACCCCGGGGGTCGCGGTAACATTAATGAAGGCTTGACAGTATTTTTATTTTATTAGCCCTTTCTTGAACTCGATCTGGATACGGTCTGCAATGGAATAATGAGTCCAGAAGTTGCCAGTTCTCTCATAGTTAAATAAAGCATAGTCGAATCGCAATGCATATTACAGTAAAGCAGTGTATTGTGCGTGAAGCAGACCATGGTGCGTCGCCGCGTTACCGTCGTCCGAGCTGGAGCCGCGCGGCCTGCCGCGGGGCTGGTACTTCATTTGCACCTTGCGGTTGATGCCCGAGAAGTGCCCGTACCTGCAGGGTATAGATATAGTTATTTGATTTATTACAATACTTTATTCTACACCACATAAGAATTACAGGACAAACATTTATAAAGTTAAGTGTACAATGGGCGGTCTTATCCCACAGTGCAATCTCTTAAAGACAACCTTTGGATGGACCGAACAAGACTGACTGACTGCCCTATGTATATCTCATACATAGGGCAGTCAGTGTAATGAAAATGGTAAGTACGTTTTTCGGGTAGGTACGAAAAGCATTGAGACCCTCAAAGAGTTAGTAGGTTTAACACTAGCTTTTCTTTTAAAGCGACTGTGATTAATATAGTTCATAATCCGCATCAGACGAAATACCAATTCACGAAAACTAGCTTGGAAAAACACGAAAGATGAAATTTTATAGAAAAATGGCTAGCCTTAGGCAGGCTTAGTAAGGCTTCTCCTAAGATTTAAAGGACATGTCTTTTAAGATGGTGTAGTGCTTGCAAAGATCGTTGAACTTAATGCTGCTAGCATAATAATAACACTGCTGGTAAATACAAATAACAAATTTATTTATTAAAAATAACTTTTTTAAAACAAGCTTTTTTCGTATTGTTCTCAGCAAACCCTTTCATTTGATACCCATATCATGAAAGTGCACAAAAAAATAACTAGGACGCCATCTTGGGCCGTCCGCCATGTTGGATTTAGAATGACGTCACTTAGCTAACCATGCATTGTACTCCAAACTAAACGTGTATGCAAAACTTCATCTTAATTAATTGAGGATAACTGCTTTAAAATTCAGTTGCAAGATTTGACCCGAACATACTTACATACTTACATTGCAAGTTAAAAATAAAAAAAAAGCCTGAATGTGTGATGCTAATAGAGAGAAATTTGGGAAGTTAGAAGTAGTGATTGTCTAACTTCCTATGCAGAAAGTTTCAAAACTTACATCTCTAGAACACTCTTGAGTTGTTCAAGCTTGCCCTGCTTTTCCTCAATCTCGGGGTCGGCGTGTCGAGTCTGTATGTCTGACAACAACGCGCGCGCTATGTCCAGGATCTCTTGTAGCTGTTTAGGCTTCTTTAGCTTTACATGGCCCCGTTTAAAGCCGTCGTACTTCTCAAATATTTCGAAGAATCTGGAATGCGGATTGCGTAAATGAGGCAGGAATCATTAGGCATAATTTCAAGCCTCTTATATTTTTTTCTCTATTTTACTCAAGACACGACAAGTTTTACGTCTTTGCTTAGGAATCTTATCTGTCTCGTCTATTTCGACACTAGTCGTGAAAGCCGAACACCAGTACTTGTGAATGATCAGCTCAGGCACAGATAATATAATACTAGCATACAGATGCCTCATCCCATACAAAGAAACCGTGCCGACGTAACTAGCGTTTTTCGTCTGATTAAACTGATATTTGTTTGTACATCGAATGCGTTCGGTTCCGTTCCACGGCGATAGATAGATGGTGTTAGCAGCGACTTGCAAGTAAAAGGGTTTACTCGGTTCGTGAATATTTTTTTCTTTAAATACAGTGACAATTTGTTTTATAGTATTTTTTTCACGTTTTTACAGTTTCATTGCACCAAAATGTGTTACAATACAAATTTAAACAATCGAGTAAAATGCCTCAAAAATTTAAAACCACGCCATCTAAAAGCGAATCATCAATTTTAAATGATCCGTGCTAATAATCTTTGAAATGTGAATTAATAGCCTTAATTTTGTGCATATGAGAGTTGATTAAAAAAGCACATACAATTTTTATGATCAATTCTAGAAAATGTTAATTTTACACAAAATTCAATAACGAATCAATGCATATCGCGTCATCTAGTGACTTTTATTTGAACCAAATTTTATTTGTTAGCGCTGGGAACCCGTGTCTCAGGACTCCTGCGGGCCTCCACAACCTAGTAACTGGGTAAAACCATACGGCCAGATCGGAATCAGAATTCCCGGCTTCTTACTGTCCGCAGGCTTATTACGTAAGAAGTAACAATCAGCAATCATCACGCGATCAAACATTTTATGTCATAAAATTCGGAATTACCTACAGTATAGGTATGATAGGGTGGCACAATCGTTTACTAATCGCTCATTATTTGTCAAATGCAAATATTAAAAAAAAAACCCGCTAAAATCTCAAAAACTTCTGTATAGAAGAGCGATTATTGCGCAAACGACTGTCCAGCCGAGAACAACAGCTTAAAGTGCTTTCCTAGGATCGGAGGCATCTCGGTATGTTAATGGTTACCCATCCACGGACAGACCTCGGCGAGCGCTGCATGACTTTGAAGATTGACCCGTGCAGCTTTTATATCTATTAGCTCGTCAACCTTTCTTTAATTTCTTTTCTTTTTTTTATTTCACAATGAACCTGTACAACTAATTTCACTCACTAAAGTTACTGAAAGGTCAACATACCTCTGATGCCGCACCTCAACCTTCATTTTCTGTTTGGGCGTCCGATCCCCATGCCTGATGACCGCCACAACACATCTCAGTTCCATCATCTTTCCGAAGGTCGTGGGTACTATCGGGGGATCGTCCAGCTGAAAGGGGACCGACCAGGGAATGTGCAGCGTCGGCGCTAGCTCCCTCAAGATCATATTACCCAAGATCTTGGCACAATCATCGTAGTACTTGTTTGAGTTCTTCACAAATGAGAAGCCATTTACGTCGCAAACGAAGGATTTGCCGTTTGCTCTGGAAGTTTTTATCTTAATTTAGTATGGAAGACTAGTTTTGTAGGTTTTTTTTTGATAAGGCTTATAGTAAAAATGTATGAAGAATGCTATAGAGAGAAATATCGCGTAATAAAATAGGTTCATTCAAAATCGACTGAGCACTGTTTTTATTGTCTGTCAGGTTCGCGGTTGAAAACTATTTAACCTAATGGTAAGATTTAGGTCGAAGCTGGTACACGCTTGCCTGGAAGTCGCTAATGCACTTGAGACTTGATTACTTTCAAGTTGGCTAAAGAAACACAGACTTCAGCAAGTTCCACTGCTTAACGGTCCGCACAGTGAACGCGTTTCCGATACAATGTATTAAAGAATAAAGGAGAAAGTTAACTTTGTTATTTACGTCTTTCAGGGTTTTCATGAATAAAACTTAGTAAGTACGGTATGAATTATTCAGTATGGCGTTTAGAACAGCCATAAAGACTTTGCTACAAGGTTAATTGATGAATTCTCGACCTAAATGACGTCAGTTCGCGCAACCTTCACGGCTGGCCATATCGATCCCGCAACGGACCGGACGATTAATTATTTAGATACGGTGGCCCGTCTACTGACACACCTTAAAGATATTTGTTTTGAGTGCAAATATTGGTCTGTATTTTTAATGATAGGAGTCACATGATATGGATTCGAGTTTCAAAGTTACTTACCGAAGTAAATCAAACCCGCAAACAGTTTGTTTGAAGGCAAGGCAAACTTTCCTCGATATAAGCTTCTCCTGATTAGACAATATGACAGGGTATCTGATCTCTTTGCCCTCCGAATCCCTCTCTACTTTGCCGTCTAATGCCGGAGACTTGCGAGCCTCAGCATGTGCGTAGTCAGGCCCGACAGTGTATACTTTTACGTCAGTACCTAGAAACATTCGGAATTGTATATAAATGTCACAAGAGAACCTCTTTAGGGCGTCCGGTAAGCCACGCGTTCTTCGCACGCCGTCCATTCCATGGCGCGTAACGCGGGCAACCCTTAGGAAGCGTGCAGCAATGGAATATGGAATTTATGTAGGACAAAATAAGGTTCAGGTTTCTACGAGTGATATGTGAAGTTTTGACATTCAATAAGTAACACCTAGATGGCGTTTCAGTCTCGTAGTCTCGCCGCACTGTGAATGTTATTTGACGCTCACGCGCATCAGTACGGCGCATGCGAAATACGCGTAGTAACTTATCGGATGCCCTGCCTCTTCATCATCTTAACTTTTTCCGGGGATAGCTGTGCTAGCAGCGGGTTCAAGGCTCTGGGAGCGCATGTCGCGCGGATCTGCATTCGAATGATGGTCTGGTATTACGGGGAAAGGCTGGCATGTGATCTCCGCAACTCCTGGAAATCCAGATGTTCGCAGTATGATGTTAAGTGCGTAGCTTTTGTTCATCCTCCCACTAATCTTAGTTCTCGCTTCTTACCATGCCGTCGAAAATTTATGATGTCGTCAGTGGAACTAAAAACCACGTAGCATTATTACTTACGTCAATAATGCGTTATTCATCACAACTCACCATCAGTGGGCATAAAATCTTCATAAATAAACGACCCTGTTTTTCTGACTCTTGATTCTGGTGAATATATACTACTTCGACTTCCTATCTGTAATGAAGAAATTAATGTTTAAATTAAATTTAAGGGAACGAGTGATTGCAATGCACGACAGTGCAGTATTATGATATTACGCAACATAGTAACTCAATTTTTATAAGCTGTCTATTGCAACAGTCTATAGAATAGAATAGAATATACTTTATTGTACACCAAAAAATGAAGTTACACATCTCTTTTACAATAATACTTATAACTACGGGTACAAAGGCGGCCTTATCGCTGATAGCGATATCTACCAGACAACCTTTGGATGTACATAATTATCTAAGAATAAAACAGGGGGTAGTTTGTGGTGTAATGCTACATTAAAATATAAATACATAAATTAAAAATATATTACTATATTAAATACTATACATAAGCTCATATATAAACATACATATATAATATTACTTGTTACATACATTCATAGATGGAAAAAAATGAAAAAGGATTAAATAATGATGGAATAAATTAGATCTAAATAGATAAACGTTAGAGAGAAAGGAAATGGTTTCTAAGCAGGTTCTTAAAAGCAGCCAGCGACTGGGCTTGTCTTACTGACAAGGGCAACTCATTCCACAATCGCACAGCCTGGACCGTAAACGATTTGTCGTAAAACTTAGTGGAATGAGCAGGCATCGAAAGTCTCAAATTTTCCGATGATCACAAGTTTCTTGAATGTGTGTCATGAAGGAAATTAAAGCGTTCTTTGAGGTAAGAGGGGGTTGTAGGAATAAACAGAATTCTGTAAAGTAATGATAAAATATGGGCATTCCGGCGAAGGCGGATTGGCAGCCACTTGAGCTTAACACGAAAATCAGAAACATGGTCATGTTTGCGTAAACCAAATATGAATCTAATGCAAAAGTTTAGGAGTCGCTCAAGCTTATCCAGCTGCACTTCAGTTAGATCTAAATAACTGACATCGGCATAATCGAGGATTGGGAGAAGAAGAGATTGGGCAAGCGCAGTTTTGGTAGCAGTAGGAAGGAAATTGCGCAGTCTGCGTAAAGACCCCGCAGACGCAAACACCCTGCGGCTAACTTCTTGCAGCTGAGGACCCCACGAAAAGTCTTTGTCAACTAAAATACCCAGGTCTTTCACCGAGTCGCTGTATGGAATAGCTAAGCCATCAAAAACAATCCGGGGGAGCTGCGACCATTTAATTCTTGAGCGCAACCTAGGACTGCCGACAAAAATGACTTGAGTCTTCGTTGGATTAACCTGCAGAGCATGAGCCAAACTCCACTCAGAAATATTGGATTAACCTGCAGAGCATGAGCCAAACTCCACTCAGAAATACGAGCTAAATCTTGATTGACCATGTTAACAGCCTCAGACAATTCATCTACTGGAGCTTGAGAAAATATTTGCAGATCGTCGGCGTAAAGGTGGTAGGACGAGAGAAGTTCATTGGAAATAGAATTAATAAAAATAGCGAAGAGAAGTCTATTGTACCTTCCTAGTTGTAAAACAGAAAATATAGTTTTGAGTTACCAGATCTCATTTAAAAATAAATAGACCTACACCACAGACATAAATCTAACTAGATAAAGGCATTTTTCTAGATTTCGGTGGATTTCCGGTGCCGATAATGCTAAATGAAAGCTCAGATTACGATCATTGATCGTAACTTTACTCCGTTTTTTGGCACGCGCAGTACATACAATCGCGTCATCTAGTTAGATTTATGTCTGTGATCTACACACAAGTCAATGTCTGCTTAGCCTTTTCCCAACTATGCTGGCGTAGGCAGTCAGTCTAACATATGCAGCTGTACTGCTGAATACCATGGACTATGAAGTGACGGCCTATCTGACCTCCACTGCCTCTACAAGTCTCTGGTATATTTTATGGATGCAGAATCAGGGTATATCAGCCGAAAGAGTACCCACTGCTGGACATAGGCCTCCCCCTAGTGTCGCCACATAGACCGGTCCCATGCGTCTCGCATCCAGCGGATCCCCGCAACCTTCACCAGCAGCCTAATTGCGAAAGTGAATTCGCAAGGCAAAGGATTTTGACGCCATCAATCCACCAATCACAACGATATGAAAGACGGGATGTGGATTTCCATCTATGTGATTGGTCGATTGATGGCGTCAAAATCCTTTGCTTTGCGAATTCACTTTCGCAATTAGGCTGCAGGTCATCGGTCCACCTGGTGGGAGGTCTTCCAACGCAACGTCTTCCGGTTCGCAGTCGCCACTCCAGAGAACTTTTCTGCCCCATCGGCCATCCGTTCTGCGAGCAATGTGCCCTGCCCACTGCCACTTAAGTTTGGCAATTCTTCGGGCTATGTCGGTAACCCTGGTCCTCTTGCGGATCTCTACATTTCTGATTCGATCACGCGAGGATACTCCGAGCATAGCCCTTTCCATTGCCCTTTGGATGACTGTTAACTTTCTAATGAGGCCTATTGTGAGCGACCATGTTTCAGAGCCATAGATCATAACTGGTCATAGACTTTCGTCTTGAGACACTGTGGTAAGTTGGACGAAAAGATACCGCGCAACTGCTTGAACGCTAGCCAGTTGACGGTAATGCATGCTTGCCTAGAAGAAACCCATTCACTCTTGACTTAAAGCCCCTAGATTGTAGCTATCGGAAAACACACAATACAGCAGAGAAATTCAACTCCTTAGCAGTACGAATAATTAAATTATTCCCAAAACGTTTACGTTATTGTAAGTATTGCGCCAATTTTAAATTAGGCAAGGATTCCATACCTTTCTAAAAAGTCGCTGGCTGCCTCCCCCGGCGGAGGTGGGGTAGTAGATGTATATATTATGATCTTCGGCCGACACCGGCTTCTCCACGAATGGCTTGTTGAACACCACGCCGTTAACTTCCACGTGGTCTTCCGACTCCACCAGCTCGTGATCTGGAATTAAGGGACGTTTCTAACACATTGCTAATGTTTACTAAAAAGCATGGGTTTCTTTAGCCGATACATCGCTACAACGGCCACAATAACTGCTGTCATGAATATGTTTGTAACAATACGATATCAAAATATGCCATTCGACGACTGCACCGCTTTCTTAGGACAAGCTTGAAAAGACAATATAGCGAAGAAGAGACTCCGAGATGACGACGAAGACAAATAGCATCAAATCTATGTAAAGAGCCGACGATTTTAACTTTCTTCTAGCCTACATAAATATATAGGTACCTACGCCATACCGACCGTCAATATCTGAAGATGGACTTCTCCAACGAAATTCTGCAAAGATTGGTCATGGTTATGTTGCCAGAGGTATGTAGAAAGGTCAGGTTAATGATTGCTGCTTATTCACATGAGATGATCATCATCTTTTACGATGTGAAGACATACCTACTTTTCCTAAAAAAATTGGTACAACCTTTGTATCTACTGTAAAAAGCAACCAGATTCAAAAAGGAAGGGTTTCCAATTGATTTTTAGTCCATATGTATTCAGTACAGGAATATGACCACTAAGAACCTTCCCACAACTGCGTATAGTTCGCGGAATGTTCAGGCATGCAAATGAAGACTATAAACAAATGCTTACGTTTCGGGTCCGGTGAATCTCTATCTAATACTGCATATCTAGGTATTTCGATACCCTCGCCCTCTAGTATCGCGTATACTTTTCTTCGATCCTGTGAGCAATACGTCCAAGTATCAAGTAACAAATCCTGACGTCAAATGAACACAACTATAATGTAGAGACTATACTATACATACCTGAATATCATACTGCATGTGAAGATTGTTTATAACATAGGGCTTCCGCAACTTCTCGTATTGAATAGCCTTGTCTAAAGGGAAGCCCTTCGAGTGAAAGGAAATAAGACAGTCGCAGATAGGCCACTCTTCTACCGGTTTCTGAAAAATATTACATAACTTTAATAAAAAGTAGGCAGAAAATGCGAATTAATACAATAACGGCGAGTTCAGAGTTCAGACGGCACGTCTTATACTTTCCCCAACTAGATGCACAAATGCGCGAACGATGAAAGACAAGACTGTGAATACACCATTACTTACTAATTCGCTACTTGACACCGACCACACAAACAAAGCTAGTGTATATGAAGCCATTCAATGGAAACAGAACATTACAACGTGAAGTTGTTAGTGTCGTGCGCTCGTATGTATGGGTGTTATATAAGATTAATTAAACGAATGGAGAAGAATTCTAACAGATGTTAATTATGAAGATAAATTGCGTGACAAATAGTAAAACAAAATATGTCTACTGTGTACCAGTTTCAATGTAAATCTCTCATTACAATACTTCTACCAATTACTGAATTTATCTGGTAAACTTTCAACATGTGTATCGCTATCATTAATTAAGGCTTAAGCATCAGCAAACAATTCTTAAGCATTATATCAAAATTGCTGACGGCACAATAATTTAATTCTTTATACTCAGCCAATAGTAGACACTCAACCACCCCCTCTATAGAATATTTTGTTCCACTAGTTGTGTTAGACAATGTGGAGAACCTTAAGGATAACCTCCTCTGGGAAGACTAGCATCTTGATGTACTCGAACTCGTCGAGGCGCGTGAGGATCTCCTTCATGGGCTTCGACTGCGACTTCTTGGCCATGGCGCATACGCCGACCACCACCTTCTTACCCCCGCCATCGCTCTGGGGGTCCAGCGACTCGCACAGATCCAACTCGCCCTAGTTTATTCATGTGCAGACATAAAAGCTTAGTTCATTTCCAAATACATAATGTAATAAATGATGAATATGGAGCCTCAATGTTATAAATAGGGTAGACCCTTTAATTAGCTATCATCACTTACATGCTACAAGAAATTAAACTCCCTTATAATAGTAAAAATGAGAATTATGAGTATTTCTAGACCTGTAAAAATTAGCTAATGAAGCCTGACTCATTTCAAAGAAAATAAATTAATGTTTCAAAGAACAAGAGAATATTGTAAACACTGCACTGGCAATATTGCCTCATTTGTTTGCACCAAAGGAGAACAATAGTGGTTGGTGTGCTGCAGAATAGAAGGATACATATTACTGTGGCATAGACAGGTAGCTGAAATAATTTAATTGGTTTCTTAGACAATATATAAAATGTGAATGATGTCAATAATGTATTCATTATGAGAGATAATAAGCCCTACTTGCTTGACTGCTGTGTTTTTTACCTTAGTATATTATCCCTTAAAATGAACTTAATATGTAAATCTGGGATTGGAGTTATTGTAACATGCTTTGCATCGAAAGTTATGGATATACCTAAAAGTAGAAAAATCAATACTTGCATATAATATGTTTGTATGTAATTTGAATGTTTATTATTCAAAACATAAAATTATAAAGTAAAATGATTCAGTTTGCATGTAAATTCACAAGGGGTATTTTGCCTTCCCCTGTCTTAACTGCAAATTAACTATTCTAAATAAATATAATACTTAACAGAAATCTTTATTTTCTCGACATCAAAGATACAGTCACAGTTTAGTAATATTCAAACTCTTAGAAAATGTGTCTGCATTAGGAGAGTCCTGTGGTGTGTTACAGATCACTCCGTATTATGAGCATGTTATACAGTTAAATACACTTCTAAACATATTAATACTATAGTTCAAGCCATCACTTAGTCTCTGCTCCAATCAATCCACAATACAAACTTCTGTATTGTTGGCAATTAAATAAAAACACTAACAAATCTGAAGTTAGTCTCACATGAAGCATCCTCCATAAGAGTGGGGGAGGAGATACACACTAATAAATTCAATAAGTAGGGAATATTAGCATGTTTATGCCAAGGAAGCCATCCATGATGCATGTACAAGTCATAGTGTCTTTGTCCTGTTACACACAATAGCATAAATTTAAAATTCAAATCGCACAAACAAAAAGTAACATTTAAATGAATAAATTCAATGAAATGATAATTAAATCATGAGTGACATAACAAGCCACCATCATCTTACATCAGGCAGACAGTCATCACAATAGCATATGTCATCATCATTCTGGCCCTTCTTGTCCTTCCTCCATTTTTTGAGACGCCACCAATCTTTAAGCCACTGCCACTCCATCACCACACACTATCTATGATACACTTGGCTCCTATCACAGCATATGATAAGCCACACAGGCAACCTTGCCACTGATTGGTTGACACTACTTTACACTTGATAACTAAGATAAACTTGACATAAATTAACATACTACATTACCTCACTTGTCATTGTCAGCATGTACAGCTATAAATATAATAAACTATTGTGTCCATATAATATAGAATAATTAGGTGTACTAGTGTAGCCTTCCTGCACTTAACATTCAAGCAGTTCTGTGCTCAGAAGTGTTATCAGTGCTACATTTGTGGGGAAATGGACAAAGATAATATTAGCTCAACCAATATTTAATCCGGATTCGTTTAACTTAAGTGACCTTACTACTATTTGTGTATGGATTGTTATTTTATATCTGTTTTAGTTTACATAACACTATCACAATTTAAAACCACAGAGCAAAAGGTCATTGCTCTGAAGTATCCACGTAGTTGACGACAACAATATCTACATGAAAATGCAAACTTACTGATGATCTTATCGGTACAAGATTTCCATCATCTCCGACATAAAATTGAGGCTGAGTAGCTTGCCGCAACCCTTGATAGCCATGTTCAAGCTCAGTGTATGACATTAGGTACCTACATACACCTGCTTATTATTAATATTTAATTTATCAATATCATTAAGCAACTCCTAAACACAAATACCAGATAAAGAAAACTAATTTTATAATATTATGTAGAAAACAAAAATATTTTCGAAAATATGCCCTGCACAGATCCACAGATCATATAGAATCAAAAAAAGTTATTATGAGTGACACACAGTGACACATCTCCTTTTTAATTTCTGGACTTTTGAGCAAAAATATGATTGGACAGGACTTGTTTATGATATTTTATGATATGGAACGCACGCGGTGATGGAGGTCAATAATATTGTTGTATTTTCAGTGCGAATAGTGCGATGCGATAGCTAGTCGCAAAGCCCCGAAGTTCAAAAGAGATGATTGCAAATTCATCATTCGAATTATATTTATAACACGTTTACTGTTCTGTTATGTTATAAAAACCTGGAAAAGCTTTTATAAAGCAAGTAGGACATCATTATTTTGATAAAAGGAATATGCCAGTAGAGAGATACAACTATGGATAGGATATAACATAGTTTGGGCATAACGACGGCATAATAAAAAGCCATGTTTAATTTCCTGAAAATTTGAAATCAGTTATTGCTGATCGCAGAACGTCGTAATAGTAATCTTTGGAACGTCTATGGAATGGAATTGGAATGTCATGTTTTGACATCAAACCAGAAGATCTCTGATCTGCCACTGTCAGGTTCCAATCAACTCAAACAGCTGTTAAGTTTGTTTACCCATTTGACTGTAGCAATAGTAGCAAAGATACGCAAAGTTAGAAACGAAACAACAAAGCTTTACCTACTAAAATAAGCAGTGTTACGTTCTTGGCTATTTTATCAGTCGCAATGACCGAGACATCAAAATCTACTTACACTTCGCTGACACCAGATTCATTCTGGGAATCTATCAATATTTTAGTTACTAAACCTCATGTTATCAACCGGAGGTTATGGGGCAACAAAATATGGTTTAAATATTGTTATAAACCGAGACTTTCTACATGTGAAATGCCACCAACTATAGGTCGAATAAATGACTTAGTGACTAGTGAAAATATTGAAAAACATAAAACTTATTTCCTCAAAGAATTAAATATTGAACAAGCTTCTGACGCCACATCTAATGTAGAGGGTACGACTGAAGTTCTCCTGATGGAACTGCTCCCTAAAAACTACACTAATAATCAGGCATTCCAGCTTGTCTGCTTGCAAAAAGATAAATGCTTAGTCACATTCTATGATGTCACACCAGAAAACCATGAACAGAACTTATGTCCTAACTTTTCATATAAAATTGAATTGAATAATAGTCACATTGTGTTAAATGCCACAAATGGTTTGTATGCATTAATGCACAATCACGTTGGTAAGGTTTGTCTCTCAAAGAGGTACTCTAATTTAGGTTGTCTTATTTCAGATGCAAATTCTAAGTCATACAACTGGCTTGTCAACAAACTGCTTCCACAACTTATAAAATGGGGTTCGGAATCCACAAACCATAATATGAAGTCTAAAATATGCAGTGAGTCATTGTCACTGGTATCCCAGACTAAATATTATGAGAAGTACAATGATTTAAAGTTGAAATATGGAAAGGAGATGGTCAAAGTAAATGAGATTATACAGTTTTAAAGTTTGATGCTATTATAAAATATAAGTTTTATTAATCAGAATTTATCTAATTCTAATCCCAGGTATTATAAAAGTTTTTTAATTTTGCAGATTTGGCCAGAATGTACAGATGCATCAAAATTTGTATATGAAGATGTGGCAATAGCAACATATCTGTTACTCCTTTGGGAGCAAGATGGGGCCAATACAAAAAAATCATTTGTTGATCTAGGGTGTGGAAATGGTTTACTGGTGTACATACTGACCAAGGAGGGACACATTGGACTAGGTATAGATGTTCGAAAAAGGAATATTTGGGATATGTATCCTTCTAATGTTATATTAAAGGTAAAAAACCCTAATATAATGCCTTTGTGTGCAGTCTAGTCGAATTTGCAGCTTTGTCTGAAACCTTACCTATAATGATTACATAAACATTTGTGCCAAGTTGTCATTATTAGTTTTTAGAAATTAGCCCTAAAAGATGTTTTAGTGGGGGTGTTGAAGTTTGTATGAAAGAATCTGATTTCCTGGGTTAATAAACTTGAAACTTGGCAAAAATAAGTACCTATGAAACTAGGAGATATGAGCCATAGTCTTCTGGTTTTGGATATCCAACCCCTAGGAGACTCATTCGCTTACAAGCCTATGGATCGCATGTGCACAGAAGGTGCTCCATGCGTTCCGTATGTTCCCCACACAACCTGCACATGGCTGTTGCGGTTAGACCTATCTTCATGAGCATGTCGTTGGATCCAAAGTGTCAGGTATGAAACTAATAAACCCTAGATAACCACGATAAGTAGGTACTTACCCCATTTTTATTGATTTAACAGTTTATTTTTGGTCGCCTTCACAAACTGCACTTATGTCATCTGTAGTAGGATAAAATACGAAATCACGCGAACGAAGTCGCGGGCGGGTATTTTTTACAAAAAAAAATACTTGGAACCTTTATTGACATACCTAAAGCAATATACCTAAATAAATTTTAAGCTTCTGACTCCCGAACTAGGCGGACCTGTATGACAGGAGTCAGCACCCTACACAATCTGTTATAAATATTTCCTTTAGTATGAAAATATTTTCATTTGTTTAAATAGAGTTAAAACTGATATTTTTTTCTTGTAGGAGAAAACTATTACACCATCTGATACATCAATATTTCCTGATATGGACTGGATTATTGGAAATCATTCTGATGAGCTTACACCTTGGATACCAGTTATCACAGCAAAGAGTTCATATAAATGCAATTTCTTTCTACTTCCTTGTTGTGCCTTCAGATTTGATGGAAGCAAATACCAACGGCAAAACTCGTATAAAAGCCAATACAATGATTATTTAGATTACATAACCCAGCTATGTAAAGCTTGTGGTTTTAAAATAAACACAGATAGACTTAAGATTCCAAGTACCAAGAGAATATGCATAGTTAGTAATGGCAGAATATATTCAGAGAATGAATATGAAGAGTACTGCAATGAAATAGATGGGATCATAAGAAACAATTCATCTAACACATCAGAAGACAAAAATATGGAAAGCGATTTTAAAGCACGAACATCAGTTGAAAAAGTTAGAAATTGTACACAAATAGATAAAAATGTAATAGATTCAATTGTTGACTGTATCAGTAAATACTTGATGGAAGGATGCAGTGAGTCAGAATCCAGTTGGTCTATTGGAAAGATAGCAGAACTTAATGAACTAGTTCAACTTATACCTAAAGAACAACTAAGTATATTAAAATCTGAATGTGGAGGAATACAAACACTACTCAAGAACAATCATAACATTTTTGAAGTTAAGTCTGGTAAAGTTGGATTGAGGTATCCAAAAAAATTCAGTGAAGTTGGTAGCACTGCTAAAAAGAGGAAATTGAAGCAAAAACCAATTAAGGTCCAGCAGAGACCTTGCTGGTTTTATAATAATCATCCACAAGGCTGCCCCCTAAGTGACACAGATTGCAGTTTTCTGCATGTAAAGATAAGTAAACAATAAAGTACCTATGTAAATAAAACAAAAGCTTATAAAAATAGAAAATATTTTATTTTTACTCAGTCCCAAATTAAAATGAGGCACATAATGTATGACCCAAAATTTCCCATCATCATCATCCTATACAATAAAATATCCCATATAATAATTATGTTGACATGGAAAGTAAAGAAAAATTTTATATTATTTCAGTAATTCATAATATTATATTCTAATTGGATACATTTAAAATTAATAGTAATATAAATATTTACAAATGTAAACTTATCCCCTAACCTTAAGTGAACACTGAAAAAAAAATTACTCCAACTCAAAAAACTTGTTAAGTTCACTCAAATTCTTGTTATCTACCAATTTCGCAACATCATGTTCACCCATAAATGAGCATACCATCCTTAGTGTTGTCCAAATTGAAGATGAACTTGTGTCAGTTGAAGAAGATTCTGGAAACATGCTCTTGGCTTTAACCTGTTGGTTCAGAGCCACTAGGAAATGCTCTGCAGCCTGCCTATGGGCCCCTAAATTCATGCATGTGATACCAACATTATACCTGGCTCTGATAAAACCAGGCTCCAAGTTGAGAGCTTGGTGGTAAGCATCCACAGCTTGCTCAGATTTGTCACTGTTTGCCAAAGTAGCGCCCAGTCGGTTCCACAGCTTTGCATTATCGCTTTCTACCATTAAAGCTGTCTTGAAACAATCTACAGCTTTATCATATTCTTGACAGATGTTAAAAACTACTCCCAGAGCATTCTGTACATCTGGGTCAATTTGATCCAAATTCAACTGCACTGCCTTGAGGTATAATGATTTTACATGAGTTTCTAACCCCTTAACATCCAATTTTCTAGGGTTCACATCATGAGGAAAAATATCAGAATATTTAGGACTGGCTTTTAACCAGTCCAGTAAAGAAATGTATGCATACTTAGACATATTCTCATTAGTGTATGCGGCTGCCAATGTAATGTATCCTTCCAATTGTGTTGGATTAATTTCTAATGATTTTTTCAATGCTGTTATTGCTAAAGGATCTTGTTCATTTTCAGCTTGTGTAGTTCCCAAAAGGAACCAAGCCTCAGCCGAGTCAGGCTCTTGTTGTGCAGCTGCTTCAAAACACAAAACAGCTCCAGGAATGTCACCCATCTTTAACTTTTCCTTACCTATTTCAAGTGCACTTTTATTTTCCAACATAATATTACCTTCAGAGAATGAATATTCACTAGAAATTCCATTTGCTTTTTCTGAGTCCCAATAACTATTAATATCACTGAGATTATTCCACTCTTCTTTATATTTTTCAGCCATTTCATCTAGGATTTCATCTTTGCTTAATTTTCTTTGATCTTTCTGAGCAGGTTCACCTAGGTTGAGCTCTCCAGCACTTATTTTCTTCATGAAAGACATGAACTGATTATATGCCATCTCATCATCATCCTTCACAGCATTTACATATTCTTGAGCTTTACCTCTCACGTCATCATTTGTCATAGTTTCAGCTTCCATCTCATATTGCATCGGAACATTTGACTGTGGCATGGCCATGGGCTGTGGACGAAACATTGGCTGTTGCATCATGTGAAAATTTGGCATCATGGCATGTGACATAAACGAAGTGGATGGGCCGGCATTCCATGATCTGTTCATCTGAGTACTCGTATCTGGTACATATGACGATGTGGAAGCACCAGTTTTCACTACATGATCTTGAGGTAAGTTGTTGAGCAAAGCATTCATGTTGAATGTTTGCGGTATCTGTGCATTCTGAGCCATGAATTCGTTAACAAACCTGTCTGCTTGTGAGTGTGGCTGTGAGAGAGAAGCATCACGACGGACTATATTTGATAGCTGAACTAAGGAGTTGTTACCCCCACAGTCGCCACCAACCAGTTTATTCAGAGACATTTTGTGAAGTCAAATATACTTCAACATAAAACACAGTAGATCTCGTACAGAAAGTTTGTTGAAAAAACAAGGTTTAATCAAAATTCTAGTAATGTTAATCTTCAACTTCAACTTCAACTTCAACTCTTATTAAATGGCATTTGTGGAAGGGACACCACAATTTTGCC
This sequence comes from Orthosia gracilis, assembly GCA_947562075.1. Taxonomy (NCBI): domain Eukaryota; kingdom Metazoa; phylum Arthropoda; class Insecta; order Lepidoptera; family Noctuidae; genus Orthosia; species Orthosia gracilis. The sequence continues at coordinate 7,212,865 of OX387274.1, forward strand.
AATAACACGTGCGAATATACGAACAAAAAACTGTAAATCAATTTATAAACTTTACATCGTCAATAAAAAATGACGATCTCCTGTTAATCTTCCGAAATGGGCAAAGTTCACAAAAGATTCTATTATTTGATGTCTTTGTCAATATTGCCAGTGTCAGAATTCGATTTGACAATTTGACATTATTCTAAGCTATTGTCATACTTGTATACGTTCAAAACCTGTTCAAAACAGTTCAAAATTATTAAACACAAAAGCACAAAAGGCACATGGCCATCGTTGCCAGAATGTAACTTTTGTTTCATTTTATGTAACTTCCATGTAACACGACTCAAAATGTAACTTTAGAGACGGGACGGGATTACCCTATAGGATTAGTTACGCCACTAGTATAAACGTTAATTAGAATAAAGGGTTAGTATTAGTAGGTTTGTTAGATTAAATAAATTATTAATTATAAATTAATTATTACGCGGTAGAGCCGAAGCTAATGCTGAGCGAGCACGTTATGTGAATTTCTAGATTTTCTAATACATAGTTTTCGAACTTGCCAGTAAGCAAATTGTAGATATTGTACCGAGAATAGAGATTTCGTATCTAATCTATAAACCGTATAGCGGTTTGTATCAAAGATACTATATGAGTATATTGTATCGCCCACCACTTAAACGTAGTGTTACATTGATGGTGTATTTCAATGATAAACACACAAGTAAAATATTAATTAGCTCTTTTAATAATGTAAAAACTATAGACAGACTTTTATTTAAAGGTGACATATCGTGACAGCATTTTTGCCAGCGACAATATGAATAAAATTGTACGGCCTCGATAGTGCCGTGTCCAGTACCTTCACTCCTCTTCACGGAGCTGTCGTGGCCATCAGGAGAGCCCTAGGCTGTTGCGTAAGTTTACTAGCCGTGGGCCAGCTAGGGCTTTAGTCAGCAGGTCTGCCTCCATTTTGTCAGTTTGTAGATACTTGACCTCTATTGATCCTTTTTGGATGCAATTTCGAATAAAGTGCATCTTTAAATCAATGTGTTTTGACTTTGAGGTCACCATTGAATTTTGGCTTAGTTTGAGAGCTGCTTGGTTATCATTTAGAATGACTATGCGTCCGAAGTCTGCTCCCAAATCCTTGAAAAGATTTTTGAGATGGATGGCTTCTTTTGCGGCTTCGGTCAACGCAATGTATTCCGCTTCAGCAGTCGACAAGGCAATGCTTTTCTGCTTTTTGGCCATCCAGCTTACAGCTGTTCCTGCATATTTAAAGCAGTACCCTGAAAATGATTTTCGATCGAGCTTACATGCGCCCCAATCCGCATCTGCCATGCCGTACAAATCATCGTCTGTTTTCTTAAATGTCAAGCCGATACTCTTTGTCGACTTCAAATAACGAAGTACCCTTTTTGCACTCTTGAAGTGCTCTTCGTTATAGCAGTCATTAAACTGTGACAAATAACTTATGGCAAATGTTATGTCGGGTCGTGTTGCGACTGCCAGGTACATAAGCGTACCTATTAGATTTTTGTATGGAAGCTGGGAGCATTGGGATTTATCTTTTTCATTTCTGTTTAGTTTGAGACCAGGCTCCATGGGAGTAGATACTCCTTTACAATCTTCCATTCGAAATTTTTGGAGAGTATCTTCAATAAACTTTTGTTGATTGATTTTAATCTCATCCTTCTTGTATAGTACATCTATGCCGATAAGTCTTTTTGGTCTTCCCAAATCTTTCAATTCGAATTTGGAGTTGAGTAGGTCTTTGATTTCATTAAGTTTTCTTGGACATGAGTAGGCAATAAGTAGATCGTCGACATAGATAACTATTATAATTTTGGCTCCTCTTTTTCCCAGTAGGTATACACATGGGTCAGCTTCTGATGCTGTGAAACCTATGTTTTTAAGTTCTGTGTCGAGTTTCTTATACCACTGCCTCCCTGCCTGCTTGAGTCCATAGAGTGCTTTAATAAGGCAGCAAACTTTCTCCTTTGATATGCTCTTTATATCTTTTAGCATGTCCACTGTCTTATCATAGATAGTCAAATCCTCGTTTGAACTCTCTTCAACCATGATTTCGGTCAGGTAGTCTTCGAGATAGTCAGGGTATTTCATTAAAATATTTTCTTCCAGTTCACCATTCAGGTATGCGGTTGTGATGTCCATCTGGTTTAATTGTAAACCTTCTTCTACAGCTATGCCAATTATAGATCTGATCGAGCTCAGTTTGGCTACGGGAGCATATGTCTCGTTGTAGTCTATTCCTGGTCGTTGTGTGAAGCCCCTCGCAACAAGTCTGGCTTTTCTTGTGACGTTGTTGTGAGGGCCAACTTTGTTCTTTAAAACCATCTTATAGTCCACGACTTTCATCTCTTTGTTTCTCTCTTTTATTTTCCACGTACCATTTTTTATGTGTGCTCTTATTTCGGCTTTGATGGCATCATGCCAGTATTCTTCATTTTCAATTTCATCAGAAATGTTACAGATCTCGGTGAGTAAGTGACCTTCTTCAGTATCACCTAATACAAAATCCTTCGTCCATGATGGTGGTTGCCTTGTTCTTTGTGGCCTCCCATTTTCCGGTATCTCTGCGATCTCTGAAGCATCGTCGAAGGTCTCCACTTCATCAATTTCTTCTGAATTGCTAGGAATATGTGAAGGATTTTCATTTCTGCTTTCTGTAATCTCGATTTCGATTGGTCGCATATTGTTTTGATTTATTGGTCTATTTTTCTGTCCAATTTCAGGTTTATTTGTACGATGCTCCTCTTCATCCACAAGGCTTTCATAGTTCAAATCTTTGTTTACAAAGTACATTGTTTCTGTGACTTTGATGTCTCGGCTTATCACCACGTCATCATCTTCAGGTAGGTACACTCTGTAACCTTTTGAGGTCAAGGAGTAGCCCATAAATACTCCCTCATTGGTTTTTAGTGTCAGCTTGCCTCGTCTGTTCTTTTTCAAGACGAAAGTTTTCCTGCCAAAGACGTGAAGGTGATTGCCAGACGGTGTTCGTCCTGTCCATTTTGTGAACGGTATGTTACCATTCAAAGCCTTTGAAGGGCTACGATTTATAAGGTAGTTAGCAGTAGATACTGCTTCTGCCCAGAGTTTTTTTGGGAGCACTGGCTTCGATTAATAGGCATCTCGCTTTGTCCAATAACGATCTGTTCTTTCTCTCACTTATCCCGTTCTGCTGCGGGGTATAGACTGTGGTCAATCTTCTTTGGATGCCATGTGATTTTAGAAAGTTGTCGAATTCTTTATTGCGATACTCGGTCCCGTTGTCTGTTTGCAGGTGTCTTATTTTCTTGTTAAGGAATGTCTCGACTTCATTTTTATAAGTTTTGAAAATTGTTAACACATCACTTTTCTTTTTGATGAAATATACATGGCAGTATCGGGTAAAATCATCGATAAACGTGACATAGTATCTTGAGCCTGCCAGTGTATCACACTCAAAAGGTCCACATACGTCGCTATGGATGATTTCTAGCGGTACAGTTGTGTAGAGATCGTCATGTCTTGGAAATGGTAATCTTGAAAGCTTACCCTTGATGCATGTTTCGCAGGTTTCAAATTTTTCACTAACCGGGTTCAGTCCATACATAAGATTGTCTGCAGCCATCTTCTTCAGATCCCTTTCATTTATGTGGCCCAGTTTACGGTGCCATTCCATGACGTCGTTGTATTCTTTTGATGTGTAATTCGAAGTATTATTTTCCTTAAATTCAAGATAGTACAGTCCCTCTTTTCTTTGTGCTGTCAGTGTTACTTCGCCGCTCTTCTCCACTATGTAAGCTTTGTCTTTTTCAAAAACGACTTTGTTTCCTCTGTCTGTTATTTTGCCCACAGACAGTAAATTAACTGACACATCAGGAACCAACAGGGTGTCATTGAAGTTGTAACCTTCTTTGTCTGTGTTGACTGTTACTCTTCCTTTTCCTTCTATTTTACTAGTGTATTTGTTAGAAGCTAACTTCAAGCTGCCATTGTCAGGCGTTAGGGTAGAAAACATTGACTTGTCACCGCACATATGAGACGAGCATCCACTGTCAAGACACCATACTTGTTCATTGGCGCTTGAATGTGCAGTACTCAGACAGATGTTGTAATTTCTGTTCTGATACCTTTGGTTTTCTCATTTATAGCTTTCTTTTTGCCCCAACATGCCTCGGTAGTGTGCCCTTTCTTTTTACAGCTCTTGCAAAATGGTTTTTGTTTACCTTTCCTAAAGTGGTATGCTTCAGAGCTTTCGGCTTGTTCACTACCATTCCTGGCCTGGTATTCTTCAAGGATTTTTACTTTCAGGTCGTCAGGATTGGGCAATGTGTCTCTGGATTCTATGGCTATACGGAAGTTTTCAAACGACGTTGGCAAACTGTAGAGTAGCATTATGCTGAGCAATTCTGGCGGTATTTTTATTTCCATATCGGCGAGCTTGTCCACAATATCCATAAAATTATTTAAGTGATCACGGATGTCTTCATCATTGGTCATTCGCTTCAAAACCAACTGCTTGAGCAAGGTCGCTTTCCTCGCAGGTCCGGTACTTTGATACGTAGCTTTAAGTTTGTCCCATACTGCTTTAGATGTCGTGCAGGTTTTTATTTGTTTGAGTTCGGAAGGTGACAGCAAAAGTAAAATTTCAGCTCTTGCCTTTAAATCCTCCTTGTTGAACGCTAACTTCGCTGCCGCATCAGCGATAGGGGGCAATGTTTTCTCGCCGCTTACGATATCCCAATAATCATTTTTTATTAGGACGGCCTGCGCTTGTAAACACCATGTGTCATAATTTGACTTGGTCAGCGGTTCTATATTTCGATAACTCGTCGATGCCATTTCGCGTAATATTTACTTACAGGATCGCAACCACGCTCTGCTACCAATTGATGGTGTATTTCAATGATAAACACACAAGTAAAATATTAATTAGCTCTTTTAATAATGTAAAAACTATAGACAGACTTTTATTTATAGGTGACATATCGTGACAGCATTTTTGCCAGCGACAATATGAATAAAATTGTACGGCCTCGATAGTGCCGTGTCCAGTACCTTCATACATACTCTGCCATCACTACTAACTAAGCTTGATCAGCTGCTAAACGGAAATGTCATTTTCTAATGTCACTTGGCGATAAACATTTTTTTCCATTGCAAGAAACAAACATAAAATAATATAAAAATCATGTATGATGTGGAGTTATTAACGTATTATTTATAGTATTTATATTAACAAAACTATCTAATGAAAATCGTGTTCAAACTTTAGAGGTTATGTAAGTGGGCATTTGAGGTTACATTGCATGTTATGGTCTTACGATAATCACTAAAAACATGACAGAAACAGCTCCTGGTGGTGAAAAGGAAACTCAAGAAGTTGTAAAGAGTGATGAAGAGCAAGAATTGGAGGATAAGTGGGTGGTCAGTATCGTATTCTTAATTCATAATAAGCCTACAGAGTTCAATCCAGTAGTCAGCAAATGAGCTGGACTATCTTCTGCCTGAGTAGCAGCCAGTTGATTTAATGTAGCAATAAGATTGCCGATTGCTTAGGACTTACATACGAAGAACGAGCCAAGAGGCTCATCGGCAATGAGTCATTGGTCGAGTGAAAGCTTCAGAGCCTTGAACATCGTCGCCGAGTTGCCAGCTTGTCGGTGTTTTATCGGTCGCATTTCGGGGAGTGTGTGATCAAACTGCTTCTAATTCCGCCTAGCCTGTTTCACCATCGGACTACAAGACGTACGGCGAAGCGCCATCGGTACATGGTGGACTTCCCAGACAACTTTCACTATGCGTACAGCTAAGGAATGGAATTACCTGCCAGAATCTATGTTTCCCGATAGCTACAACCTCGGGGATCAAGAGTGAATAGGTAACTTCTAGGCAAGCGTGCTACACCGTCAACCACATCATTGCTTTCCATCAGGTGAAATAATAGTCAAGCATAAGCCGGCAAAGGGTGCAAATGCAAATACATCTTAACGTTAATTATTGTCAATGTAATGCAATTGTCAGTGAAATGGAAAATGTCAGTGAGTGCCAACGGGCTTGACCCAAACCACGTCCATTAGAACACTAAATTAAATATTGATATAAAATGCACCAACTGTGCTATACTTGCTGCTGCTGCATGGTTGTCATACTATCTATACGCCATTTGATAACATTAGACACTTAAATAATCCTATTTTACAGCCCATTCAACCGACTTTGACTTCTACTGCGTTGGTGATATATCAAATTGCAGCTGTAGTAAACAGTTAGTTTTGGTAACAGGTTTATGCTTTGTATGCTATCCTTATATTTACAGGATAGAACTCAATATCGGTTTAATAGACAGTAAAAAGAGGTCATAGAAATTACAAATGGAGTATAATGTAGGTCGCGCGTGTAAGTGCAAAGGTGCAAGCTTTCTTATTGCACAACTCCTTATTGCCAAACAATTTTAACACCAAATTTTACACCTACCTATAATAAAAAAAAAACTTAATATTAATACTAAAATCAACAGCAGTGAACCAAATTCTCATGCTCAGTAGTGCTTGTTATTACTAGATTAATGTCTTTTGTTAAACCATGTGTTATTCCTAAAATTTTGTTTCAGATAAGAGAATGTGAGCTGTACAAGGATGAATATAAAGACTGCACAAGCTTCAGAGGCCGGTTCCAGCAGTATTTTGTCTATGGTGAGACTTTGGACTGCAACCAGTGGAAGAAAGACTATGACAACTGTTGCAAATGGGAAAATAAGGGAGATATAAAGGCTGCTGTAAGTATAAATTAATCTTTTAAAAGCGTTTTTAGAAAAAGGGTCATAATTAGTGTGTAAGGAAATATCTAATAAATTTGAGAAAAATATCTAATAATATTGAGCACCATGAGTTTTCTGTCAGTACTATTTTACCATATTTTTTATATGTATTAGGGGTTAAAGTATGAATTTGCCGTTTTGTACTAAAAAACTGGAACGAGTTTTTTTTTTATTCAACATATTTATTTAATCAAAATATTTACCATTATTATCTATACATTGCTGCCATTTAATAGGAATGCCATTTATGCCTTTGCGATAGAACTCTGGTGATCTAGATTCGACAATCTGTGTGAAAGCATTTTGTACTGCCGGCCTCCTGAGACGAAAACTTTTTATCACATAGAAAATTGTTCAAACGAAAAAAATATTAGTCTGTTGGAGCAAGGTCTGGCGTATACGGAGGTTGAAGAATGGTTTCTAATTGCAGTTTCTGTAGAGTTAAAACGGTTTCTCGTGCTGTATGAGGTCTCGCGTTATCATGGAGCAATAATGGTGATGATCGATTCATGAGTCGGGGCTGTCTCACAGCTAGTTTTGCTATCATTGTTCGGAGATCGGCACAGTAGACATCTGCCGTTATTGCTTGACCAGATCGGAGTCAAGCTATAGTGAATAACACCATGCTGAGACCACCAAACAGTTACCATTACCTTTTTATTGGTAAGCTTTGCTTTAGGACACTGTTGCAGCGTTTGACCTGGGGTCAGCCATTGCATTTTTCGCTTACGGTTATCGTAAAGAATCCACTTTTCATCACATGTCACAATTCGATCCAATATTCCTTAATTTCTGTATCGATTGAACAAGGCAACACAAGTTTCAATACACGTTTCTTTCTGCAGATCAGTCAAATCATGAGGCACCTATTTTTCATATTTTTATTTTATTGATTCGACGCAAATGAGTCAATATTGTTAGTAAGGTAACGTTAAACCATGCCGCTAATTCCTGGGTAGTTCGGCTCGGATCGGCTTCCACCATCTCTTTCAATTCATTGTTATTCACCTGTGTGGGCGGTCTTCCACGTGGTTCGTTATTCAAATAAAATTTTCCATCACGAAAGCGTTTTAACCAAAATCGCACGGTGCGTTCATTAGCAGTCCCCTCTCCAAACGCAACATTGATATTGCGAGCTGTTTCTGCCGCGTTAGTTCCGCTTCGGAACTCGTATTCAAAAATCACTCGAATTTTCGAAATATCCATCTTTCTTGTCTAAGCTGAATAAAAAAAACAACTGAAAGTCGATATTCGAATAATGCACATTTTTTAAAAGAAGAACTTCATAGGTACAATGTGAAGGTTTTATGTCATATCGAAGTACCTATGTATTACAATAAAACGGCAATTTCATACTTTAACCCCTATTACATTGAGTATAAATAATAATGATATCCAATTGTTTTATAGGAAATGAGCAAATGATTCCCATTGTAACATTCATATACCTATCAGAATTTACTCAAATGGGTTACAGTTAGAAGTGTTAGAACCTACATTAAAATGTTATTCTATTTATTTACAGGAAGCCTTAATAGCAAGTGAGAAAGCGCGAAGAATGGAAAGACTAAGGGCCCATTACAGAAATGATATCTGGAAAAAACGGGATTCACCTCCACCTGACTGGGACAAACCATTGCCAGAGTGGATGCAAAAAAGAGATGAAAACACCTACCTTGCACATAAAGCTAAAGAAATGAGAGAAGGCAAAGTTGAAGAAGATAAAAAGTCAAGTTGTTCAATAATGTGACCAGTGTATAATTTAGGATAAATAATATGTAGTTAATTTATGCTTTAGTTAATAAAGTTAAGTTGTTAAATGTTCAAGCAGTAATTTATTTTATAGTTTAAGAGCTGATTAGGACCCAAGGAGTGACTGGACTGACTGACTCAATGGTATCCTTAGTGCCATCTGTCTGGCAAAATCAAAGAGCACTGCGTAAGAAGATATTTTTTTGAAGAAGTTATAGGAAGCCACGTCCCAGATTCCCGTCACGGACATCCGCCTTTTGCTGCGGACAGCCTCAGGGTACTTCTAAGGGAATGGAAGCTGGATTTGCAAGTATTGTAACACATAGCCCGAGAGCTTACTTCCTGTAGCCATCATTGTGCAGGCTACCCCAAGTTGGCGCTGCGGATAATCTTTCAGTCCAGTAGCCTAATTGCGTAAACGAATTCGGCAAGGCAAAGGGTTTGACCTTATGAAAGAGTATGAACAAGCGACCCACCACATAGACGGAAATCTACATCGCGTCTTTCGCATCGCATGTGATTGGTAAATTGTTCATACTCTTTTATGCGGTCAAACCCTTAGCTTTTCCGAATTCACTTACCCAATTAGGCTGCGGGTTGCAGTTCTATACATGAACCGTAATCAGAGTGTGAGTGGAATAGCCTGTGGTTAATATGAGGGACGCCCACGAGATGACGCCGAAAAAGGTAAGAAAATAACATTAAAAGAAAGACAGGCGTCATTTATTAATTGAATTAATAAGTATGTCTCATCATCATCAGCCTTATAATGTTCCCACTGCTGGGACACAGGCATCCTGTCTGTGACAGAGGTAATGGGCCTTAATCCACCACGCGGGCCTAGTGCGGGTTGGTGAATGCCACATGTCTTCGATTTTTTGGTTCTAGGACATGCCGGTTTCCTCACGATGTTTTCCTTCACCGTTTTTAAGAGCAGTAGCGATGAAATAATTTACACAAAGTGAAGCGCCTGCCTGGACCTACGACACGAAAGTTGGGGCCATTACCACTGGGCCACCACTGCTCTTACAAGTAAGAATGTCTAATGAAAGTGAATGTTCTGTTATCTTGCCACGACGAAATCAAGTAACTACACTTGTACTATTATTTATTCTGTTTATCTGTATAGTTGCATAATATTCTTAGTACTAAAATGGAGTAGTTGGACACACCTATCTCTAGGTACCGTACTTTATATGTAACACTAATGTTAAATACTCTGTGTTTCAAGAGATTTCTCTAGCATAATTTAAACCAGAATTTGTCTTCGGCTCGAGTAGTTAGTTTAGTTCCCTTTTGTCATTATTCTTTCAACTACGTCGTTAACTTTTTTTTCTACAAATACGAACGCGGGCACACAACTACACCAAGATAATAATTGGTCCCCACAAACCGATTGGAAAAAGCTATCAATTACTCCTGACCTAGCAACTGACTTATCAGTTAGATAAGACGTAGCAGTGCCTTTAATTGTTCACAAACATGATAAAATTTGTTTACTGCATATCTCGCCATTTAAATGTAATATACGTATTACAAGATAGACTGTAGCGAGAGACGCACAAATGAGCCGCGTATTGTGTCGGAGTGTGTTGTCCCTGCGACTGATAAGAGTGCCCATGGCTCGCAACGCGTCTTCTTACCTCATTGACGACCCCAAGTATTCCTTCCTGAAGGAATTAGGACTGCAAGAGAAGAATGTAGGTGTGTTCAACGGCAAATGGGAGGCCAACGGCCAGGTGAGTTGTTAACAAAGTATTTGCTAAGATAAGACAAATCGATCCTTAGTTAAAAATGCAGTTGGCTTGTTATGCATTAGTAGATAAGTACGTACTTACTAAGTATCAACTGCATTTATTACATGTTACAGATCCTAAATTCTGGACTTAAGTATTCGAATGCGACAAAGTGAAACGTAACTTCAATTTAGGAAATCAATGTTTCTGTTTCTTCATATTTTGCGCCGACTTCCGAAATTGAAGTTATTTTTCACTTTGTAGTTTTTTTATTTGGAAGTCGGTTGTATTTTTTTGGTGAAAAAGCTAGGTATCTATTTTTCACTTTTGTTGTGGTGCGTAGTGGGCAAGTGCTACAGTAATGTCAAATAAGACATGCTTATGCAGTAATCCCGATACCTACATGTGCCAGCATTTTTTGAAGAGTTCTGATGTATATCTTCAAAGTTCTTTATCATATCTTCAGTAAATTATATGGGAAACCCAAAAAGAATTTTCAAAATCGGTCAACAATTGACGGAGAAATCGGCAACATACCTACATACAGTCGAACATAGAACCTCCTCCTTTTTGGAAAGTCGGTTAAAAAAATAATAGTCAAACTTAAGTCCCTTACATACTAGATAGATTTGGTACATAATCCTGGAACCACCTTGAAGAGCAGTGATAACGGCCCTGACTTACGTGTCGTAAGTCGTGAGTTCGAACCCAGGCAGTCGCTTTGCTTTGTGTAAATTATTTCATCACCACTGCTCTTAAAACGGTGAAGGAAAACATCGTGACGAAACTGGCATGTCTTAGAACCAAAAATTTTAAGACATGTGACATCCACCAACCCGCATTGGGCCCGCGTGGTGGATTAAGGTCCATTACCTCTTTCACAGAAAGGATGCCTGTGTCCCAGCTGTGGGGACATTATAAGGCTGATGATGATGATGGTCCTAGCACCACCCAGGGTTTAACTCGTATTATTGTTTATGGGTAGAGACTGGCACAAAAGAGGGTATAGGCCATACCTACCTACTCAATAGAGGCGATGATTATTTTTTAGGGCTGAAAAAAGGGAACATGATTTACAGTGCGTTCCATGAAAGATGAGACTTGACGAGCGCCGTACCGCGACTCCCGCGCTCTGTCCGGCGGCGCCCGGTCCGTCCCCGCCCTCAGACCTCATACCGCTAAAGAGATCTTTAAAACGTCTAATGCGCAAGTCAAACCACGCGGTGTGTGTCAGGTTTCATCTTTCGTGGCACGCACTGTACTTGGCTTCCGGCAACACATTCGTTTGCTCTTAAGCCTGGAGAAATAAAGGGCAATTAGATATTGCTGTTCGAGCTACAGGTTGTTCTTTAAGCAGACAGAAGTGTGATGGAAATTTTGTAATTTTAGTGTTCATTCATTTAAACGAGTGCTTTATTTGAAGGTTCATGTAACATTGATGTACCAGATACGGTACACTAACGACTTATGTAAGCATTGTTTAGATAAATAGACGCAAACATAGTTTAGAATGATGACAAACAGTTAACACATTTCCAGCTCAGTTTTGTGTAATTGGATGTCAAGATAACTAAAACTCTCAAATGTAGCGAGTAACTAAACATAATATCATTTATCTGATAAAGTCAATTCGAGTCGTTATGAAACTTTTATTCTACTTACACACGTATAATTAAATTACTGCACATAGGTCTTGGAATGCAGCTTTTCTATACCTAATTTCATATTCCCGGAGCTACTAACTAGTAGTAGTAGACTCTGTCTTAGCAATTTAGTAGGTATTGGATTAGAGTGCACAGTGGTTGAGCCATGAATATGGCACAGATATACTACCTGTATGGCCTACAGTTTGGCCGGCTCTGGCTATTTGTTTAAGTGAGTTTAAATGTTTGTAAACGCACCCACGATATATGAGAAATTCCTAGTATTGGGCAATCTTGTATTATAAAAATGAAATGAATGAGAATACATTTGTTTAGCAAATCAAGGTCAAATTAAATTAATTGGCGGTACTTCGCAGTATTAGTAGTAGTTATCAAATCATCAGGTAACTTATACAGTGTATAAATTTCTGATTCTCAGATCATCAAGTCATACAGCCCGGCCAACGGTAAGATCATAGCCGAGGTGCAGGCAGCCAGTCCAGCAGACTACGAGGCTTGTGCTGCTGCAGCCCAGGAAGCATGGCACACGTGGGCGGAGCTCCCGGCGCCCGCCAGAGGCGAGGTCGTCAGGCAAATTGGAGACGCTCTCAGGGAGAAGCTACAGCCTCTTGGAAAGCTTGTGTCTTTGGAAATGGGTAAGTTCAGCTAGATGATATTTGTCACATAGGTACTAACTTAAATTTTTTGACTTAGTTATTCTGTCTCATTTTAATAATACTTAGAGATAGCTCATGCAGAGCAGTCTCTAGTACCTAAAGATAACCAGTCAACATATTATGTGGTAGTTAGCGGCACTCGCTGCCAATGCAGACGTTGTGTTTATGTTATGTAGGTAAGTAGTTAATTCGTTATCTGCTTACATAAGCTTCTGAGCTAGGTAGTGACATAGGGTTTTGTCTTTTATCGACAACTATGCCTGATGCCACTTTTATAAAAATATATGCCTGTCAGCAGGGTGAAAGCGGGCTTAACTCCCTAGTACATCATTTATTATAATAGCGTCCACGAATGACAATATCTACTTAAAATTAATTTAATTAGATTTTGTCATCAAGTCATTCAGCCCGGCCAACTTTAAGCAGACTACGAGTGAGCGCTTTTATAACAGTCAATTGAATAATGTTAGTTAATAAGTCAATGTTGTTATGCGATTGCAGCAATCCAATCCCGAGAGATTTGCCGTTATTTATTGAAGAGTTCTGTTGTATATCTTCGAAGTTCTTCATCAAATCTTCACCAAATTAAAATGGGACCAATTTCGAAACATACTCTTTTGATACAAAAAAAGAATTTTCTAAATCGGTAACTAGGTAATCAGTGCTTGATTGAGTTTGTTGACTTCAATATTATCTTAGACAAATTTGATAATTATTTACCTATATTTTGAAGATAGTCATACTTAGTTATTATTATTAGTTATCTGATATGGAAGATAATAATAATTTAGCTATGGCACCTCCAATGTTGAAAATGCGCGTTGCTAGGTAAGAGTACCTACTGTAGCGTAAAAAAAAATTGTCACTACATGTGTCACGTTTAATTTTGACGAATAAAAGATAAAATAAAAACAAACATTGTTCAACATAAAAAATATACAAAGAAAAAAGGAATGGCGACGTAAAGGAAGACTATCGGTAAAGTTGGGAAATGGATTGTCTAGAATAAAATTTGTAATTTTGGAAAATAATGCCTATAGGAGAGAAGGGGTTGCAACCGCTATCCGGCCCTAGGCGCGATTAAAATATAACCGTGCATAAATGTAAAATTAAAAACGGTTCATTTCACGACCTTTTGACACGAATAGGTGATACATATAAAAAACTATTCAATAAATACTTCGCTATTGCTACGAATTATAAAAAGTGAATAGGAACAAAATTTTGGGATCACTTGACGCGGAGCGATGTCACGACGTCCTCCCGGGGTCTTCACTCGTATATTATGGAGTCACCCCCGCAAGCACACGCTTCCCGAACTCAGTCGGTGTTGAAATAACTCGGAACATCAGTCCACAGCTTGTTATATATTCCAAGAACCGATACTGAGCGAATCGGTTCTTTGTAACAGACGGCCTTATGCGCCGGTAACTCGGAAACAAATTAAATTCCTGGTGAACAATTGACACTCTCAGAAAGAAATGTCCAATAATGCTGCAGAACTAAATGCAACATATTGGTTTGCATGGACGCAATGCGATATAAATCCAACGATTTGCACTTGAAATTTTCTTAAAAAAAATACTAAACGTGTTACTTCCAAGTAGATACGTCGCCAATTCCACAAGAAAAATTTTCTCTGTCATCCAATGGAATGATCAAACTTCTAAGTTTGAACCGAAATAAGAAAAAATTAGAAATGAGGTCGACTTACACGAACGGAATAGTTTTTATTCAGCCGAATCAATAGGCAGCGTGATAATGCTGCAATGGGGGTGACTCCATAATATACGAGTGAAGACCCCGGGAGGACGTCGTGACATCGCTCCGCGTCAAGTGATCCCAAAATTTTGTTCCTATTCACTCTTTTTAATTTGTAGCAATAGCGAAGTATTTATTGAATAGTTTTTTATATGTATCACCTATTCGTGTCAAAAGGTCGTGAAATGAACCGTTTTTAATTTTACATTTATGCACGGTTATATTTTAATCGCGCCTAGGGCCGGATAGCGGTTGCAACCCCTTCTCTCCTATAGGCATTATTTTCCAAAATTACAAATTTTATTCTAGACAATCCATTTCCCAACTTTACCGATAGTCTTCCTTTTCGTCGCCATTCCTTTTTTCTTTGTATATTTTTTATGTTGAACAATGTTTGTTTTTATTTTATCTTTTATTCGTCAAAATTAAACGTGACACATGTAGTGACAATTTTTTTTTTTTTTTTACGCTACAAATTGGCGCCCGAACAACTAAAGTAAGTGTTTTTACCTAATAACTTTGAAATTTAAATGATTCGACATAATTTATTTTTTTTGCTTTATTGAGGATGGTCACTCCCTCTGGGAGCTAATGATTCTTAAGCTTATTTGTTTCAGGACGCTGATATTCTTCCATTCAAGAAAGGTATTCTAGGATTTATACCACCAGTACAGATCTGTGAAGCTGTTATTTTCCTTGACATATTTTTTTCATGAAATGTAATGTTTTTTAATGGAATTTAATTTTGTGAACTATAGTACACATAACCGTCTTTTATTTTATCCACTTATGGCAGCAAATATAACGATAGGTTTCCTGATTTTTACTCCTTATTTAGCCTAGATCTTTGTTTACTAGCTTGGCGTTCGCTGACTGCTGGTTGCTGGATTATTTTTGTCCAGCTGTTCATGCCGTGCTTATTTTTCGCTAGGATTCAATCGTCCTTTGTCTGTTCTTTCATTCGTTATTAGGTCTATACTAGTTACATCATGTCAGAAGAGGAGTTCCCTATTGGTGAGACTCCACGTTGTGATAGTCCCATCATTTCGCGACCACCACCTTGTCCCATTCAGCCAAGAGCTTCTCGCGCTTCCTCACAAAGTGTTGTTCCTTCTCCAATAAGATCTGATGAACGCCCACAATTTACCAGGCAGTTCTCTCTTACTAAGTGGAAGATTGTTTTCGATGGAAAGACCTGCGTACGGGAATTTTTCACGAGTCTAGAAGAGTGCAGGGAGGCCGACAATTTGTCTGATGGTTACTTAGTTAGGCGATTCCATGAAGTCTTGTCAGGTGTCGCACTTCAATATTTTAGGTCAATCCGTCGTCCGGATCTTTCCTTCTTTGAGATCAAAGAAGCCTTTTTTAGGACATTCGGTACGACCGATTTTGAATTTAAGATAAGCCAGGAGGTCCGTAACCTCAAGCAGAGACCGGAACAGCTAATAAGAGAATTTATTATCGAGGTTTCTTACTTAAATGCTAAACTGAGCAAGCCTATTGAAGAATCGGAGTTGTTGCGGATCATCACTCACAACATGTTGCCAAAGTACACTCCTTGCTTGTCCATCCAAAAATTTCATGACATCGATAATTTAATCGAAGCTGTTACTCATTTCGAGTCCTTTCTAAAACCTCCAAAGGCGGTAGCCAGTTTCGATTGTGTTGCCGACCAGTCGACTTCTCAGGCTGTTAACTCACCAAAACCCAGGCCGAACAAAACTTCCCATCAACCAACAACTAGTAAGCCTCGGACTTGTCCTAGTTGTAGTCAGTCTCAGCTTTGCTTAAAATGTAACAAAGTTGGTCATTCTTACCGCTCTTGCCCAGAGATCACAGGCATGATTTGTTTTAAGTGTCGCACTCCTGGATTTATTACTAGAGAATGTCCGAAATGTAATCCAAAAAATGCATAGACCACTGGCGATACGCTTCTTTTCGTACAGTATCCCCAGTGTTTACTACAGATTCATTTGATAACCGACCGTTTATAGAGGTATTATTATGTGGTAGAGTTGTTAGAGCATTGCTTGACACTGGTGCTCAGATTTCGCTTGTTAACGATAATTTTATTCAGCAACTTGGTATTTCTTTGACATCAAAAGACGCTTGTCCCCGTGTTATATCGGCTAATAATTCACCGATTGATATTCTTGGTTCTGTACATCTTCCAGTTAAATTTAACGGTACAACTTTTATTCATGAGTTTTTAGTGGCAAGTTCGATGTCATCTTCTGTTATTTTAGGTATCGAATTTTGGAATAAATTCGGTTTGACGTCTATTTTTAGTCAGGCTTTCGATAAAAATATTGATGGTAATATGTTTATCCCTTCTGTTCAGCACTCTCCCCCTCAAGTTTCCTCTGTTAGTGAGGTTCGTTATATTCATCCTCGTAACATCCTATCGCCGGATCAAGAGTCTTGTCTTCAACAAGTTATTAAGGAGTATGAAGTTATCTCTTCGGAAAAAGTTGGTCTTGGAAAGACATCTTGGTTGTCCCATAAAATTAATACTACGGGATACCCTATCCGTCAAAGATATTATCCCTTATCCCCAGTCAAGTTGAAGATTCTCAATGAAGAGATTGACAAAATGTTAGATATGGGTGTTATTCGTCCTTCTCGTTCTCCATGGGCTAGTCCTGTGGTAATGGTGACAAAAAAGGATGGTTCTGTTCGGTTTTGTGTCGACAGTAGAAAACTGAATAGTGTGACAATCAGAGATTCTTATCCTCTTCCCCGTATTCACGATATCCTCGACAACCTTCGTGGTGCTAGATATATTAGCTCATTGGATTTTAGAAGTGCTTTCTGGCAAATTCCACTTGCTGATAGAGAAAGTTGTGAGAAAACAGCATTTATTGTCCCACAACGTGGTCTCTTTGAGTTTGTTAGGATGCCTTTTGGTCTAACGAACGCTGCTTCGGAGATGCAACGCCTTACTGATATGATCGTTAATTTCGAGTTTACTTCTACCAGTGACGACTGTATTTTTGGGTACGTCGACGACTTGATAATCGTATCTAAAGATTTCTTTGGTCATATGGCGCTGCTCAGGAAGGTGCTTGCTCGACTTAAAGAAGCAGGCTTATCTATAAATTTGAAAAAATGCGAGTTTTGCAAAAGCGAACTAAAATATTTGGGTTATATAGTTAATGAAAAGGGACTTCAAACCGATCCCGGCAAACTTGATGCTATTAAAGATTATCCTACTCCCACTTCAGCTAAGTCATTACGCGGTTTCATTGGTATGTGTTCCTATTATAGGCGTTTCGTTAAAGGGTTTTCTTCTATAATTGCTCCGCTTACTGCCCTTATCGGTAAGAGAAAGGGTAATGATCCAATAAGTTGGAATGATGCAGCCGATCAGGCTTTCACTAAGTTGAAACAAGCGCTAATCGATACGCCTGTTATGGCATGTCCTGATTTCTCCAAGCCGTTCATCCTGCAGTGTGATGCATCAGCTGTTGGTCTTGGTTCGGTACTGACACAAAAGATAGACGATGTTGAGCACCCAATCGCCTATTATTCGCGTTTATTCACTCAAACTGAACGCAATTATAGTACTACAGAACGTGAACTCTTGTCAGTTTTCGATTCAATTAAACATTTTCGATGTTATTTAGATGGGATGAAGTTTTCAGTCATAACAGACCATATGGCCCTTAAGTGGCTCCTCACTCTTAACAACCCATCTGGTCGTTTAGCTCGTTGGGCTACTATTATCTCCCAATATACTTTTGATATTGTGCATCGTAAAGGTTCGCAACATATAGTCCCCGATGTTCTATCCAGGATCTATGCTAATCCTGTGTCGTTTGACCAGGGTCCTGAACATACTAATGACCGTTGGTATAAGAAGGTGTATATAGGTGCTCGAGACACGCCACAAATGTTCCCAGCATACGCTATAAATAACGGTATCCTTATGAGACGCATGCCTGTTACTAGTCCTTTATCTTCTGAACCATGGCACGTGGTGTTACCAGCTGAAAAGGTTCCAGACGCTATTTGGGAAATTCACAATAGTTTTCCTTCGATACATCCCGGTGTTACTAAAACGTATCTAAAGCTTAGGGAGTTGTTCTACTGGCCAAATATGTTCCGTGACGTTACTTCGACGTTAAGTCAATGTGAGGTTTGTAAAGCCTATAAAATCTCGAACACGCAACCTCGCGGTCAGATGTGCTACCCTAAAGAGGTTTCCTTGCCCTTACAGATGATTTCTATCGATATAATTGGTCCGTTGCCCTGTGCTTATTATGGTTATAAATATATCCTTTCTATGGTAGATGTTTTTTCCAAATATGTTTGGCTAGTTTCTCTGAAAAGGATTGACGCTCTTTCTGTTATAAAAGCGTTAGAGGCTGAAATTTTCTTTAATTTTGGGGTTCCGCGTACTATTCTTTGCGACAACGCTACAGTTTTTCGTAGTAATCAATTCCTTAATTTTCTCAGATCTTTTCATATTCAATCACCTACTTTTACGCCATATTATACACCCCAAGCAAATACGGTTGAGCGATACAACCAAAGTGTTATTACGTGTTTAGGTATTTTGGTTGGTGAAAACCAAAGAAGTTGGGCTAAAATGTTACCTAAAGTTAAGCTTTACCTCAATTCTTGTGTTAATCTAGCTACTGGCTTTACGCCTAACTTTCTTATGTTTGGTAGAGAGGTCCTTATGGATAGCAGTCGTGTAGATAGTCAGACTCGAAGCTCTAATTTGGCAGACAGTCGGGCTCGTCATGCTTCAAACCTATCCTCTCTCAGCGAAGTTTATGCAAAGGTAGCTGATAATCTTTCTTTAGCTTTCCTCCGTAACTCTCGTGCATATAATTCTAATCGATCAGCTATCACTCTGAATATTGGTGATACTGTATGGAGAAAGAACTTTTCCAAGTCTTCTGGAAATGATTTTTTTTCTGGAAAGCTTGCTCCACGTTTTATTAAGTGCCGTGTAATAAGAGTCATTTCTAGGACCACATATTTGCTCCAGGATTGTGATTCAGTCCACTCCGGACAATATCATATCAAAGATATCTTAAAATAAATTTGATTGAATTCTCTTTGTTCCATTTTAACATTAACATTTGCTTTCTAAACCTTTTTCCTCTTTGGTTTATGGGAATATTTCTTTGCATAAGTTTTTGATTATGTTAAAAACTTCATGAATTATCTGTTAATAATGACATCTATTTATTTCTGTGTTGTGTCAACCTGTGTTCTCAGGTTATTTTATTTCTTTTAGTTTAACACAAATGGTGTGTCATTCTACATTTAATTTGAATTTAAACTTGAGTTTTCTGACTTGAGTTCTCTGATTTGAGTTTTTTTGTCTTGAATTCTTCTTTGACTTAATTGACTTAAGTTTTCTTTCTCAAACTTGTTTTTTTGTTTTTTGTCCAACTTGTCTTTCGTTTCTATAACTAAGGTTGGACTTTACGTGTTGACGTTATTTATTTTTTGGGGATCCCCGGGTTTTTTCTTATTGTTGTTAGGTAATAGTTAAGTCTTATGTTAAGTTAGGCTAGCTTTACTTAGATGTATAGTTCCCTGGTTGTTCTTCATAGTTGTTAGGATGTGGTAGTTGTTGGTGTTTGTCTCTAATTGAACAATATATATTTAGATTTATGAGTTTGTTATTTTCTTTCATATTCTCCATAGATGTAATCGAGATATCGCGAGTTCGCGCGGATAACGTTTAGATGTGGTGGCCACCGTGTTTATTCAGTATCTTTTGCACTTCGATATCGTTTGATTCAGAAATGATTCCTGCTGTTGTCATTGCCTGTTCCAGCTTTATCTTTCTTCTCACTCGTACTTTCGTCCTTTTTTTTTCTTAGAAAGGGGGTATTGCAGCATTATCACGCTGCCTATTGATTCGGCTGAATAAAAACTATTCCGTTCGTGTAAGTCGACCTCATTTCTAATTTTTTCTTATTTCGGTTCAAACTTAGAAGTTTGATCATTCCATTGGATGACAGAGAAAATTTTTCTGGGGAATTGGCGACGTATCTACTTGGAAGTAACACGTTTAGTATTTTTTTTAAGAAAATTTCAAGTGCAAATCGTTGGATTTATATCGCATTGCGTCCATGCAAACCAATATGTTGCATTTAGTTCTGCAGCATTATTGGACATTTCTTTCTGAGAGTGTCAATTGTTCACCAGGAATTTAATTTGTTTCCGAGTTACCGGCGCATAAGGCCGTCTGTTGCAAAGAACCGATTCGCTCAGAATCGGTTCTTGGAATATATAACAAGCTGTGGACTGATGTTCCGAGTTATTTCAACACCGACTGAGTTCGGGAAGCGTGTGCTTGCGGGGGTGACTCCATAATATACGAGTGAAGACCCCGGGAGGACGTCGTGACATCGCTCCGCGTCAAGTGATCCCAAAATTTTGTTCCTATTCACTCTTTTTAATTTGTAGCAATAGCGAAGTATTTATTGAATAGTTTTTTATATGTATCACCTATTCGTGTCAAAAGGTCGTGAAATGAACCGTTTTTAATTTTACATTTATGCACGGTTATATTTTAATCGCGCCTAGGGCCGGATAGCGGTTGCAACCCCTTCTCTCCTATAGGCATTATTTTCCAAAATTACAAATTTTATTCTAGACAATCCATTTCCCAACTTTACCGATAGTCTTCCTTTTCGTCGCCATTCCTTTTTTCTTTGTATATTTTTTATGTTGAACAATGTTTGTTTTTATTTTATCTTTTATTCGTCAAAATTAAACGTGACACATGTAGTGACAATTTTTTTTTTTTTTTTACGCTACAAATTGTTTTTTTTTTTTTTTTTTTTTTTTTTTTTTTTTTTTTTTTTTTTTTTTTTTTACATGTGTCACGTTTAATTTTGACGAATAAAAGATAAAATAAAAACAAACATTGTTCAACATAAAAAATATACAAAGAAAAAAGGAATGGCGACGAAAAGGAAGACTATCGGTAAAGTTGGGAAATGGATTGTCTAGAATAAAATTTGTAATTTTGGAAAATAATGCCTATAGGAGAGAAGGGGTTGCAACCGCTATCCGGCCCTAGGCGCGATTAAAATATAACCGTGCATAAATGTAAAATTAAAAACGGTTCATTTCACGACCTTTTGACACGAATAGGTGATACATATAAAAAACTATTCAATAAATACTTCGCTATTGCTACAAATTAAAAAGAGTGAATAGGAACAAAATTTTGGGATCACTTGACGCGGAGCGATGTCACGACGTCCTCCCGGGGTCTTCACTCGTATATTATGGAGTCACCCCCGCAAGCACACGCTTCCCGAACTCAGTCGGTGTTGAAATAACTCGGAACATCAGTCCACAGCTTGTTATATATTCCAAGAACCGATTCTGAGCGAATCGGTTCTTTGCAACAGACGGCCTTATGCGCCGGTAACTCGGAAACAAATTAAATTCCTGGTGAACAATTGACACTCTCAGAAAGAAATGTCCAATAATGCTGCAGAACTAAATGCAACATATTGGTTTGCATGGACGCAATGCGATATAAATCCAACGATTTGCACTTGAAATTTTCTTAAAAAAAATACTAAACGTGTTACTTCCAAGTAGATACGTCGCCAATTCCCCAGAAAAATTTTCTCTGTCATCCAATGGAATGATCAAACTTCTAAGTTTGAACCGAAATAAGAAAAAATTAGAAATGAGGTCGACTTACACGAACGGAATAGTTTTTATTCAGCCGAATCAATAGGCAGCGTGATAATGCTGCACTACCTATTAAGTAGTAGTTACTATCATCGTTAATTAGACCAAATATGATCATATTTTCATCAGCTGTCAGTTCAATGTGATGGTAAAGTACCTACTTACTTATCCTACGCCATAGAATAGGACAAACTTATCTTTTTCAAACCTACAAAAAAGGTAGGTTCCTGCCAAGTATTCAAATACCTACCATTATCATCCTCCTCAGGTAAAATCCTTCCCGAGGCTATTGGCGAGGTGGTGGAATACATCCACGTATGCGACTTAGCCCTGGGTCTGTCGCGAACTCTGCCGGGCACCATCTTCCCGTCAGAACGACCTGGACACGTGCTCATTGAGAAGTGGAACCCCCTCGGCGCTGTCGGTATCATCACGGCGTTCAACTTCCCTGTTGCCGTGTTCGGTTGGAACAGCGCTATTGCTATGGTAAGGAATCTCTAGATTCATAATATAATACCTATTTCCCGCTTGAAAATCCTATTTATCCATAGATATAATAAACAAGGAGATATGCCCGGTAGACGAAAATATATCGGAAACCAGTGTCTCCAGTTAGCCCCTACCACACGGCAACTACTACACATGCAGTTCAGTAAAGGCAATAGATACGGAGTCGCGCACACACCCGCATTTCTTAAATCAGAACGTACTACACAATAAATTATAAACCTTATCCCTTCAAGCACAGCGTGTATATACCAATCACCGTACAAATTACGCACACAAAAACAATAGCGCTATCGTTGTGCTATGCAAAAGCAATTTATTTTACATACACGCTAGTGATTGACTAAATCGGAAAGTTATCGATTCGCCCATTTATTATTGTACAATTTTTTTGGGTACTTGAAAATAAATAAAAAACGGTATGTCCAGAAAATGTTATAGTTAAAACAAATATGCAGCTAAAAATATAAATTATTAAGTAAATCAAAAAAATCAAACAATCAAAAATCCGGTTACTTTGGTTTAGGCTTTCATAGCTTGAAACAGGAGGTATTGTTGAACCCTGCTAGTGCTATGGTGTTTAATTACTGACCTGTAAAGTGGAGGTATTTGGGCAGCGCTTGACACTTTGATATTATTGGGGTTGCATTTTTTTATCAAAAAGTTGGTTACGCTACTACGCTGTAAAATAATCAAAATAAGTAATAAACATTATTTCACATCGATCTTCCAACCGGGTTAAAACGGTTAACAATTTGAAAAATAAACTATAATAGCAATATATCATTCGATAATCGACATTGTTGTCGATAGCCTACGTTAGTGGATCTGCACAAGCACATCACTAACTCGTCGCAAGAAACAGCGGCCGTACTATGCGATGCGTTCGCGTAATAAAGTATTGTTTTGTGATTTTTACATTGCTTGTCCAGTCACTTAGCGACAAACTTAGGTAGTGTTTAAGAAGCAATGTATTTAACGCAAAATTAGTACAGTCGTTGTGATATTTGAAAACAAAATAACGTAGTAGAACCAAGAAATATTTTACGATATTTTTTTTTCATGAATTTAAAGACAAATATAGAAAAATATTTGTAATTACACATGGTAAGTGATTCCATGATTTTTAAAGTTTTGGTTTAGGCTTCGGTTTTTACAAGAAACCACTAAACAACACGGCATACTTTTAATTTTTCATGATCACGGTCGAAAGCGCACTAGTTCGCGGAGACGGCCATTTGTCTAGTACATGCACAGTCAGACCACGTCGCGCGGACACCGACACGCCCCCTTGCCACTTCTCCTGTATTTTATATTTCTATGTATTTACAGCGATAACTTATATTTATAGCGATAACTACCGTTTTCCGCACGGTATTCTGATTTTGGTATGCACATACCTAAATAAACCGGAAAGCCGCGCGGAAAAACCCCAAGTGTAGCTTGTGTTACTCTTAGTTAATGTTTTATCAGTCATGTAACTACACAAGGTCGCAAGGTGTTGATTTGATAGTCTTATCTAAAATAGACCAAATAAGCAATCATACCTAGTCTTTAATAAAAAAGCATGCCATTGTTTTAAAGCAACCGTAAGAGAAAATAATTGTAGGCCTAGGCCGCCATTTTCTTCCCATGAATTCCCGAGAACCCTCGCCGGTACTACTCCCCAAAGAACTACAAAACAGTTCTTCTAGGTTTGCGGCGACGTCAGCGTATGGAAGCCTTCAGACACCACTCCTTTGATCGCCGTAGCTGTCACAAAGATCGTGGAGGGCGTGCTGGAGAAGAACAACATTCCCGGCGCTGTTGCAGCTTTGTGCGTCGGCGGCAAGGATATCGGCGAGAAGATTGTTAAGGATGAGAGGATGAAGCTCGTCTCCTTCACTGGAAGTACGGCTGTTGGACAACAGGTAAGGCCTTTGGATTTCCATTGAGAAGCTTGTCGCCTGGTTGACAAAAATGCTTCTCAATAGGTGGTAAGTTGGAAAGCACCTATAACGACTATTATTTTACCGCGGTGAGTCGAATAGATGTTATAATTCTGATATTCTATCGATTGGGCAAGCTTAAGGCTATTCTAAGCTCTTAAATACTCGAGCCATTTATGATGAGGTCGTTGTCCATTTTGATGCAGTGAGATAGATCAGAACCGATGGATAGAATCAAATCAGGATACGACATGGATTTAACTGTGGAAGAAGCCATGCTGCGCCGATCCCTAATAAATTGTGATGATGATAGTCAGACAACTACAAAAATTAACTCCTTTCCTGCGTATAGGTTGGCGTAGAGGTCCAGAGACGTTTCGGGCGCCACCTGCTAGAGCTGGGCGGCAACAACGCCATCATAGTGAACGAGGACGCTAACCTAGACTTGTTGCTGAACGCCGCGTTGTTCGCGTGCGCCGGTACCGCGGGACAGCGGTGCACTACCACTAGAAGACTGTTTATTCATAAGAAGGTAAGATAAAGCGCCAAATATCAATATAGCTAAGTAGTAAATATGACATGTTCATTTCAAGCGTACTGCTTTGGTTGGATATAGCTTTTCTTAAAATGTTAAAAAAGTTGGAAATCTTGTTATCAGAAATGTGACAAGACCTCTAATATCTTTTGGATCTCTGATCGAAGGAAGCGCGTCAGTAACAAAAGAACTACAAAAACCACCATATAAGGGCACTGCCAGCGTCAAATTCAAAATTAAATCCAATACTGTAGACGTGCCGTTGACTTTAACGTGTGGTTTTTCAAAAACCCATCTTTATCATGCATTTTTTTCGTGGAGAAATGCTCATGCATACTGCACTACCACGGGGAGATAGTGCAGTTATGTGGGACTCCAACCCACTAAAATGCCACGGTGTCCTCCTGTACCGCTTATGGCGGGTACACGGGCACGCATTACTCACCGCGAACCCGCCGCGGTCTCCATCACCGGACCCTCCTCTGAGGAGTACCTCCATCACCGGCGCACCAGAACACAATGTACATCGTGACGACCCCAGGGACCAAACCAGCACATGGGCGCCCGATGACCCCGTGTATGGCACCCTTGGTCCCCTTGTGACGCCATACCTCAGCAGCGATATCGTATAGGTATGGGAGGCCCCATACGACATCGCGGCCTACCTCAGTTGCGATGTCGCCCAGGCGTCTCCGCAAACAACTTGTTGGCCGCCCCGTCGTCGGCTTATAGGCAAAAGCCCTGACGAGCGGCCCCTCCTCGGGTTCCTCTTCGCTTCAACGTGGGTGATCAAGCCATGGGTACTAAGTCCCCTGCGGGAACCCATCGGGAGATCTTTTTCATGCTTAGAAACAAATTCATCAAACCATAAAATCTTCACAGGTATACAGCCAAGTCGTGGCTCGTCTGTCCAAGGCCTTCGCTGGAGTAGTCAGCAAAATCGGCGATCCTCTCGTCTCAGAGACCTTGATCGGACCCCTTCACACACCCGCCGCTGTCGAGGCTTACAAGAAGACTGTCGCGGAAGCCGTCAAGCAAGGAGGCAAGATCGAATTTGGAGGAAAGGTATGAACACCACTTATTTGATAAATTGTTTCATAAAAGAATCTGATCGTCAATGTTCAAATAGTGCAACGCTAAAAATACTTTTGGGAAAATAAGGCAGCAAACAGAACAATAAAGATAAAATTATTATTTTTAATTTAATTTGCCGCCAATTGAATTTATATTGATGAAGTTTTAACAAGAACATTGCTACTGATATTACTTGAAAAACAAAGTTAATGGGAAAGACTCATATGCTTCAAAAGCTCCTTCCCAACTTAAAAAAAAACTAAAAGTAACGAAATATCATTGCACTGATTATACTACACTAAATTCACCAGGTAATGGACCGCGAAGGCTTCTTCGTGGAGCCGACCATCGTCACAGGGCTGCCACACGACTCGCCCTTGGTGAAGTCCGAGTGCTTCGCCCCCATCGTCTACTGCATCGAGATCCCCGACCTGGACACCGGTATCAAGTACAACAATGAAGTGGAACAAGGACTGTCTTCCAGTCTTTTTACCGAAAACCTTGGAGATGTCTTCAAGGTACGTAAAAAGGAATTAAACTTTTATATTTTGTCAACTGTTTCAGCTCAACCATTGAAGTGGAATACAGCTGAGTTTAATGCAATCGTCGTACTAATTTCAACCTTATACTAAAGCTTTACAAGTCGAATTTCAATTGTTTTCTAATTAATGACTATGCTGCCGAACTGACCCCATACTTTCAAGTTCCAATGTTGAGATCATTACCAAAACAAGTTTCATATCCACAGTGGATCGGTCCCCATGGGTCAGACTGCGGCATTGTGAACGTGAACATTCCTACCAACGGCGCTGAGGTAGGCGGTGCCTTCGGAGGCGAGAAGGCCACTGGCGGCGGCCGGGAATGCGGCTCTGACTCCTGGAAGAACTACATGAGACGCTCCACAGTCACCATCAACTATTCCGGCACCATCAAATTGGCACAAAACATCAAATTCGGAGACGAATAGATAAAAGATCGTCACAGTAAAAAGTATTTTTAAGGAATAATATCGAAATATGTTTTATAAGTAATTTTGATATTTTATGTTATACAGTATTGAATTTTCTAAATATCGTTTTTCTGGATTTTATATTCCGTTATTTTTTATTGCAGCCTGGTATGATACTGTAAGACTGAAGAATTTAATACAGAAATAAAACAAATATTTTAAATCATTTCATGCGTTTATTTTTCAGTCCATCTTTGCTATTTGTAAGTTTCAAATATTACATTTTATCTTACATAAGAATAAATACATTTCGAATTTTCGTCGTTCTGTACATTTATTTTTATTTAAGTTAGTGAAAATTAAAATTGTCAAATAAAAAGTTCATTATGCAATTTTACTACATAGTCCAGAGGCTTTTGTGTACATAATACAAGTGTAGATGCATAAAATATACAATATAAAGTTGGCAGTACATTTGTTCTACCTGAATCCATTTCCATTGCCCTATAACTAGTTTAACTATTGTGGATGGTATACTCGCCAAATATCAACAGCTATATTCATAGAGTTTTGCTTGTGAAACCTGTAAGTGGCCGGCAGTTGATACTTCATTTCAGCAATAACGCTGCCTTTCATGCCCCAATCCTTGACCTTCTTTTCTATGTGTTTTCTGAAAATTAGATACGTATTGCAAATTAAGATTAAACTCAAGGGGCACTGAGACAGAGTCGAGTCGAAGAGAAGCTTTTTTTTTTTTTTATAGGCTCGCGCTTGACATCTATGTCACCTGTTGGTAAGCGATGATGTGGTCGACGGTGAGTCACGCTTGCCTAGAAATAACCTATTCACTCTTGACTTAAAGACTCCTAGATTGTAGCTGTCGGGAAAAACAGACTCCGGTAGGGAATTCCAATCCTTAGCTGTACGCATAATAAAAGTGTTTCCAAAACGTTTGTGCTTGGTGGGATATCCACCATGTACCGATGGCGCATCGCCGTATGTTTGGTATTCCGATGATGTAACGGGCTAGGTGGAATTAGATCGTGCAATTCCAACGCACACTCTCCGAAATGTAACCGATAGTAAAAAACCTTTTTACAAAAAATACTACCGACTTCCAAATAAGAAAACTACAAAGTGAAAAATAACTTTATTTTTGGAAGTCGGTGTCTTTTGTAGGTACCATTTAACTGCGTTATGGACACCGACTTCCAAAAATAAAGTTGTACCTACTCAATAGGCAAGTTGTTTAGTAAGTTACCTTAACGACAGAGAAGATAACCCCAATATCATGAAACTTGAACATAACCGGTGAAATGAGAGATCTGCGTACCCCTTAAGAGCGTACTGGCGTGATGCTATGTTATGCAATAAACAGACATGCGATTGCAGCAATTCCGAGAGATTTGCCCTTATTTATTGAAGAGTTCTGTCGTATATCTTCGAAGTTCTTCATCAGATCTTCACCAAATTAAAATGGGACCAATTTCGAACCATTTTCTTTCAAACAAAAAAAGAATTTTCAATTTCGGTCCACAATTGATGGAGATATCGGCGAACATACACAAAAAAAAAACACATGAAGCCGAACATAGAACCTCCTCCTTTTTGGTAAGTCGGTCAAAAAACTGACAAGTTGGCAACTCGGCGACGGTGTTCAAGACTCTGGAGCTTTGACTTGTCCAGTGCCTCACCAGCCTCTTGGCCCGCCTTTCGATCGACTCCAAAGCGTCGAGCTGGTATTTGGCAGATCTGTCCCAGATATGAGAACAGTACTCCATGCATTATGCAATTATCTAGGTAGTGCACGCTTTCGTCCTTCTTCGCGCGTTTTTAAGAGGAAATGCGGTCGCAGATATCCGACTGAATATCCTAAGTAAAAAGTCATAATTCGAGGTTAGGCTCTCGCCTATTTACTCCTCCAATATTGGACCAATTTAAAGATATTCCATAAACTGGAAAAGAAAGATATGTATTGTGACTCTATGTTTTCATTTTTGATGATACATTATCTTTAGAAGCAGTACTAAACGGCAAAAAAACATCACTTATGTTGTATGGGAGCCCCACTTAAATATTTATTTTATTCTGATTTTAGTATTTGTTGTTATAGCGGCAACAGAAATACATCATCTCTGAAAATTTCAATTGTTTAGCTATCACGGTTCATGAAATACAGTCTGGTGACAGACAGACAGACGGATCGTGGAGTCTTAGGCGATTAACACACGGCACCGTGCACAGCCGCGGACGCGGAGGGGAGAGCAGCGCTCGACCCGCGTGGTCAGGCGGTCGGTTCAAAAAGCGTGAGCCCAGGAAGTGGACATGGCAGAGCCCCGATGGTGTAACGAAAAATGAGATAGACTTCATCATGTCGACGAAGAAGCACATATTCAATGATGTCTCTGTGATCAAAGCGGTAAAAGCCGTAAATGATCACCGTATGGTAAGATTGATGAAGTCTACGCTCCGTTCAGCAGAGATTCAGATCCAAAACCCCTAAAGCTTTCAGCTCGAACTCCAGAATCGTTTCGAGTGCCTAGGTAGTTCCGTGGACGATTACAACGATGGTTTCGTGGAAACGTCCACACGGTCGGGCCTCAGTTTTTCAAGACCCGTCGTGCAAATAGGAACAAGAAACTATCCGATCCTACTCTCATGCTCATGAAGGAGAGGCGTTAAATGATCCTGCAGTCTTCAGACGATGCGTAGAACTACCGGCAGCTCAATAGACAGATCTCGAAGTCCTTGAAAAGCGACCTCCGCCGCTTTAATATTGAGCGTATTAAAGACGCGATTGAACGGAATAAGGGCTCCAAGGTGTTTGCAAGAGATCTGGCTATTGGGCAGAGCCAGCTTACGAAACTGAAGACCGACGATGGCAGGATCGTATCCGCCAAACTGGAGCTTCTGAGGGAGATCGCGAAGTTCTATGGGCAGTTGTACACGTCAATCAGCAAACCTGTTGCGAATCTAGCAAACGACCCAAGAGATAGATTGACCCGACACTATACCGAAGACATTCCGGATGTCAAGCCTCTACGAGATAAGGATGGCTCTGAAACAACTTAAGAACAACAAGGCGCCTGGTGATGACGGAATTACGGCCGAACTCCTGAAAGCGGATGGAAATCCGGTACTTAAGGCTCTTCAGAAGCTGTTTGATTCCGTCATACTCGAAGGGAAAACGCCAAAGCCATGGTGCAGGGGTGTGGTGGTACTCTTCTCCAAGAAAGGCGACAATGCCCGATTGAAGAATTATAGACCCATCTCACTTCTTAGCCATGTCTACAACTTGTTTTCAAGAGTCATCACGAATCGTCTCGCGCGCAGGTTTTACGATTTCCAGCCTCCCGAACAAGCCGGTTTCCGAAAAGGCTTTAGCACCGTAGACCACATACATACGCTAAGGCAGATTATACAGAAGACCGAAGAGTATAACCTGCCTCTTTGCTGAGCGATTGTCGACTACGAGAAATCCTTCGATTCGATCGAGACATGGGCTGTACTGCAGTCTCTCCAACGGTGCCAAATCGACTACAGAATCAGACTTCGATATAGTGGTCAGGGCTGAGACCTTGGAGGACCTCAGTAGAGCTTCCAAAAGAGTGGGTCTTAAAATGAACATGGACAAAACCAAGGCGATGTTCACTGCCCATGTTACACCCACTCCTATCAAGGTCGCAGACTCTACACTTGAAGTTGTGGACGACTATGTCAACCAGGGACTAACGATCCAGTTGGGTAGCTTCGAGAAAGAGGTCAACCGTCGAATCTGATTCGGCTGGGCAGGGTTCGGGAAGTTGCGCGGTATCTTCTCGTCCAACTTACCACAGTGTCTCAAGACGAAAGTCGAAGAAACCAGTGTGGGTTGCCAGGGATGACCTATGGCTCTGAGGCTCTGAGACGTGGTCGCTTACAATGGGGCCCATCAGAAAGCATACAGTCACCCAAAGGGCAATAGAGAGGGCTATGCTCAGAGTTTCCTTACGTGATCGAATCAGAAATGTAGTCAAGAGCTCTCTGCCCGCATTTCCTCTTAAGTATAGTGAATTCGACGCCTTTGCCACCGACGCGGTGCGTTTTCGTTTCTATACCGAGATCAGATTCTGATAGTTGCCTATTGTGCCATACCATCTTAATGCTATGTTATGAAATAACTACCTTGTAGAAGACTTGTGCAGTGAGTAGACGCTATCATAGCTGAGTATTGTGCCCATTCGGAGAAACTTCATGTCAATGCCAGAATTGTTCTTTGTGCCAAATGGTGGGTTCATTAACACTGTGTCGAAGTAGCCCTCCCATCTGAAAATAACAGAAAATGAACAACTCGATAAGAAGAGTGGGTTAAGGGTGCCCTAGTCGACGGCACGAACTATTTTGTGCGCGGGGTTAAAATGCATGCTATCTCATCCGACAACACGTGCGAAAGAGATATGTATATTTTCAAAATAGAATTATTAAAAAATAGTTTTTTCAAAAAAAATACTACCGACTTCCAACTAAAAACACTGCAAAGTGAAAAATAACTTTCTTTTTCGAAGTCGGTGTCTTTGGTAGGTACCAATTTTTTTCGTTATGGACACCGACTTCGAAAAGGAAAGTTATTTTTCACATTGCAGTGTTTTTAGTTGGAAGTCGGTAGTATTTTTTTTGAAAAAACGATTTTTTATTTTTCACTTTTTAGTTGTACCTATTAAGCAACTTGCCTTTAGTGAGGTGCTTATAATGCCAGAATAGATTAACTGAATGCCATGAAACTTGATCATAACCTGTGAAATGAGAGTGTATCAAGGTGAACTGTACACATCTGCGTACCCATTTAGAGCGTACTGGCGTGATGTTATGTTATGAAATGGTATAAACAACAAACAGACATGCGGTTGCAGCAATCCCGAGAGATTTGCCGTCATTTATTGAAGAGTTCTGCTGTATATCTCCGAAGTTCTTCATCAGGTCTTCACCAAATTAAAATGGTACCAATCTCGAAACATACTCTAACAAACAAAAAAAGAATTTTCAAAATCGGTCCACAATTGACGGAGATATTGGTGAACATACACAAAAAAAAAAAAAACAACTCGAAGTCGAACATAGAACCTCCTCGTTTTCGGGAAGTCGGTTAAAAAGAAAAGAAAAAACGAAAGAGATATTATATATGGTAGCTGTTTTGCAATTTACCTTCTTCTTATGGTATTTATTTCCGCCCAAAGATGCGTTAAAATTAGTGTTGAATTAAGGAAATTTCGACGCTCATAACTTTCAAATATTTTTTACTTTTACCATGACCATACAGGGCTAGATAATGATGAGACAAATTGATATCATTTTGTATTTATTTTGAACGTACATAGTCAAACAGTGGAGTAATCGCCAGACTACGTTTGGATGGAAGAATGATAGTCTAGTGCAACCATAAGTTTTTTGCTCTATGTACTGCTTGCAATCAGTTGATATTACATGATGTCAGATTTTCTAATCTTAGAGGTGGTACCAACTATGACTCTACGTAAATAACCCCTGTGCTCTATCTACCCAAACATTTAGGCCCACATTTTCGAATAGTGTTTAAGCATGAATGAAATAAATCCAAAACAAGTTGTATTATTGATCGAAACAAGTCTATTATTAGGCTTTGATTTAATTATATAGCCAGAAATATGGTCTAAAAGTTAAAATTATTCACCTGCACACTCTAGAATCCAGAAAATCACACTGTACAGCATCAATGTTGGTAACTTCCATTTCGTCGGCGTTTTCCTTGAACACCTCTAGTGCGTCCTCGTCAATATCGACGGCCGTCACCATACTAGCACCGAGCATCGCCGCGCCGATAGCCCAGATGCCTGGACCACAGCCTGCGTCTAGCACGTTGCAGTTTTCTATTGATTCGAATTGTGTCTGCAACGTTTAAAAAAAACAAAAAGAATTAATATTTCACTTTAATAATGGAGGCCTAGTATAGTGCTATTCTGGGTGCATCGTCCTCACATATATGAATTTATTAATGTATGTACTTATGTAAATATCGTAAAACACTTTTTTTTTTAAAGAGTAAGTATGGAGTTTCTTGTGCATTCTTCTCCATAACAAGCTACTTTTCCGAATGCACGGTAAAATCAATTTTTATTTTATGATTTGTTACTTTAAATTCTGACGTTCAAAAGTGCCGCTTTTTGGCCCAGTTGAATAAATATATTTGACTTTGACTTTGCCTATCGCGCTTGAATTTGCCGCTAATAATCTGAGGTCCCCGAAATTTCAAATATCACTGTTTGTAGGATTTAAACGCGTGTCTATTAACAATTTTCTCATTATTGTTGTGAACATTTTGCAACAATTGATTAATTATTACAGCAGAATAAGATATGTTTCGATTTTAAGAGAGTTTTGTCTTTACGAAACTTATGTGTTCGTTTTCTCCAAAAAAAACGGGACTGGCAACACTGCGGCATACCTACTCGAAATTACATTTTTATAGCATTACAATTATTTTAATTGAAACTTTGTTTTCGTGCGCTTAGTAACAACATTTACTACCTATGTTTAAGGACTTTACTAGTCCTCATTGGCAATGGTCTCGAACCTACGGTATCGGTATTTCTTTTAGAAAAGTATAATGTATTGGTGCAAACGAAACTAATTAGGATGGTGCAGGTCAAAGCATGGTGAAGTTGTTATATTAATATTAATGGTGAAAACGAAAGTAATTCGTCTCTTCTGCACTATTGATGGTGCAAGTCAGTGGTGCATACGGTACAACGAGGATATGGGGCCGCTTTTATCGAAATACCGAAATGAAAACTTCTACAGATTTTTTACCGATTTTACATTTTTGGAACAAAAACTTCCAAGAACGCATTCAACCAGGTGAGATGGTGGTCAAGCGCGAGCCTAAAATACATAAAAAAACCCGAATCTCTTCAAAGTTAGAGTGAACTCCTTTCTTCTGGGTAGACTCACTCTATCATCGACTATGTCTTTATCACTGATTGTTTTGAGAAATTGTGAACAAGTCAAAACATTTTCTGATGATATAGGACAATTTTGGGGAACGTCAGTTTATTAAAACGTGGCGATGGCACTCAAATGATTCCATTGCTGTCTCTTTTCATTTTTACTATGTTATCACTGCCCCATTTCTTTGTCAATGTTGAGCGCATATTCTCGACAACTATACAGCGAAATAGGCTGTCTTCTGAATCTATCAAAAGTTAATTACATACAAAATGATTAATTAATGATGCTAGTTGTTATGATTTTGAAATTAGTTTTAAAATGACTATACCATTTCATAACATAACATCACGCTAGTACGCTCTAAAGGGGTACGCAGATGTGTACAGTTCATCGGTTGTGTTCAGTTTCATGATATTCGGGTAATCTATTCTGGAATTATAGGTACCTTACTTAACTACTTGCCTATTAGAATAAAATATTTAGGTACAATTAAAAAGTAAAAATAAAAAAATCTTTTTTACAAAAATTTCTACCGTCTTCCAAATAAGAAAACTACAAAGTGAAAAATAACTTTATTTTTGGAAGTCGGTGTTCATAACGCATAAAAATTGTACCTATCAAAGACACCGACTTCCAAAAATAAAGTTATTTTTCACTTCGCAGTTTTCAAATTTGAAAGTCTTATTTTTTTGTAAATAAGTTTTTTTATTATTTAGTTATTTCACACCTACAGTATTGCAAGATGATGTTATACCACAGAAAAAAATATGTTATACACACTTATTGAATTATCCAACATAATTATAAGTTATAGTTCAACATAAAAAAATAAAAATAAAAAATAAAAATTCAATAATAAAAATTAAAATATGTTCAATATTTTTCAAATTT
Organism: Orthosia gracilis; assembly: GCA_947562075.1. Lineage (NCBI taxonomy): Eukaryota > Metazoa > Arthropoda > Insecta > Lepidoptera > Noctuidae > Orthosia > Orthosia gracilis. Next base: position 7,247,778 of record OX387274.1, read on the forward strand.
GTATGCCTCCAAAAATGGTAAAAAACCCCATGATTTTAACATCCGGGTATACTTCTTTCACAGATTGTATTACAGCAATTTCATAGTCACATTTATATGTCATGGACCCAGTGATAAATCAGGGCATTATGATAAGTAAAATTATTATAAGACCATAGATAAAACTGTAAAGGCTACGAAACTTTTTTTTTTATTGTCAATAGGCTCGCGCTTGACCACTATCTCACATGATGGTGAGAACTAAACTTGTTATAATAATATGGTTTAAGTCATCCGGGTCACAAATATGTTTCCTCCGACTGCACAGTATAATTTTCTTCTTGCTTGGTTACATATTATTTGTTCGCTTCTTAAGCACTCGAGTTTTTTGATTTTATTAACTTTTTTTTCACATTTATATTTTTGTCGACCTTGGTGCTTTTCACATTTTAATGTTTTTAGAGGGATCATTATTACACTTTTGTTACGTCTTGTTACCCTCCAATCTTCGTATGTGGTGTCGTGATCTGTCTACCCTCTAAAGCATGTAAGCTTGATGTCTAGACGAATCTATGTATTTATGTTAGAAACTTATACAAACTACTCTACTTTTTTAAAATTCGGAATCAATATAGTAGCAACCCTAGTGAATCTGTCAATTTTAGAAACAGCGGGAATGGCCCTTCTGTATACTTTCTATATTTATCACATTGTCTAGTCATTGTGAATATTGCTACGAAATGGTTGGGCAATTCGATAATTTTGGTCAATGAATTAGTCCAAGTGCAGGCGAAGCGAACTCGGGAGCTCAGGGCACCCCGACACGGACACGTTAGGTCCGAAGGAGATGACGTCATTTCCTTGGAACTAGAAAACAGATGAGTCATCTGTTTCAAGGTACAAAACTAATTGTATCTTCACTGCGTGCCAAGTCCACATGAAAGGTGTCCATCTGATAGAACGGTTCGGGAGACACTTAAAAGGTACAGTCACCGTGCAACGTATTTACTGATTTGAATTAATCGCGTATTTCTTCGGCCATTATAGTACAAAAAAAGAAATCTGTCATATATTACAAAATCATAGTCATCATAAAAAAAAATCTTCAATAACGTGCTCTGACAATCTAACGTCTTTAAAATTTGTACACACTGTTTGGTCTAAACTTTAATATTAGTTTTTTGGCCTATATAAGGTTTCCTTTTTTTAATTAAATTCCATTATTTCATGCTCTAGATATTAAAATTTATCTCTGCCCATGAATTCTTTTTCAGAAATGTTTTGCACTGGTTTGAAATGTACACTTACTTCTTTTTTACGTCCATGCAGCAGTTTATGATATTTTTAATATGGTCTGGTTTACATGTATGCCTCCCATCCCTTATTATTTTGTTATTCATATCCAAAAGTATCAAGGTATTACATTCCTTTTCTCTCGAACAACGAATGCCAATTTGTTGTTCCAGACTTATTCTTTAAACAGAAATTGTACCTGAACCATGCATGCAGTAACGGTTGTTTGCCTTTCAGACTTATTATAAATTTCATATTGCTTTGATCCATTTTATTTTATTATTTAATCATAATCAAATACATGAATGTGAGTATATAAGGCAAAGATTTTTCGACATCATGACAATGTCAATAAAACAAAAATTGTACACAAGAGCTTATAATTAAAAAATTTGTTAAGGTTTCCTTTACCAGACAGTATTTTATTGCACAATATACAACTATTTGCTGCAAAAAGTAGCTATATTATTATAATAAATATTTTGATTTCGACTGTTTGAAATCTGATATATTGAGTATCTGGTGTTTAGATAATCTGGTATTCTGAGATCCAGCCCATTAGAAGACCTAAATGTATATGGAATATTTACCTGGATAGTGTAAAGAGCAGTAGCAGCAAGGTGGGCAGGTGTTTCATATTGTTCAAACTGAATTTTTGGCTCTGCAAATCCATTGAGGCTCTCCAAATGTCCTTGTAGGGTCTTCAACTTCATTACAGCAGACATTGCTGCTTTATCACTTATTATCAAATCTGGGCAGAACAGGGAGGATCTGATTTCCAAAAGACGAGTCTTGGGAAACAAAGTAGCCACAAGATGTGGCGTTTGCGTGTTGTAACGCTGCTCTGTGACTTGTATTCACTATGTTTGCTTCAGGCAGTTGAGGGAAACCCTAGAATAAACAGCCATAATATATTATTTAGTAACAGAAACCTATGTCAGATTGACATACTTATTGTTATTTTCAAAAATTCTTTCCTTTTATGTTAATTATTATAATGTACTAAGATACTTACAGCAGTAGCAGAAACTGGTGGGATAGAGCACATAGGCAGCTGGTTAACAGGGCTTGGCTGTGTCAGAGATATAGAAGTAGCGGTTAGAGGAGCCACAGCACCTTGCTTCAGGAGCATCTGTTTTTTCAATTGGAGTTCCTCTAATATCTTCCTATTTGTTAATTCTGAAGACAAATTGATTATAAAGGCTGAATTATTAAAGATCTGAAGGTATAATATTGTCCTTGTCTGAATATCAACTTGAAAGCACTGAAGTGAAAGTTCTAAGCCATTATTCATTACATGTTGCTGCTTTTAGAGATAAGAGAATAAGTTATTAAGAGATGCCTGAATAAGTTATTTAGTTGACTTTGCTAATAATATTAAGCTATATTTAATAGGTATAAGTACAAAAGTATATAACAATATATTATAAATAAATCTAACCTCTTTGTGCGTTAGGCTGAGGAAACGCCATCTAATATACTGCTGATGAAAATTCGTTCGTAGAAGTATACATAAAATTGTCAGAAATGCCTTAATTTATTTGGTATGATATTGTTATCAAATACAACCAATTCTAAATGTAAACTGAAAAAAAACAAGTCAAGATTACGATTATTTACGTTTGACAATGACATTGACACAAACATGGACACATCAACACACGCGACATCTCTTTGACAGCAACTACGTATAAGTACAGGCGAAAGAGTGAAACGAAACGTAATTTCGATTATTTCACATTACAGATTATAAATAAATATTTTTAAAATAGATTTTAATTTTTTTGTTATTTGTATAAAAAGGTGCTTTTGAAACCTACTTTAGTTTATTTTATTACAGCAGCTATTGTGACCGGGGCGTACTGACCATACGAAAATGACTGATTAGTGACCGGAAGTGTGTCATGTTTACCAACTATCCACGTCCGGTGAATAATCGTATTTTCCGCTATACCGGTTATGAGGTGTTCGGGTATTTATTGACCAGCTCATAGCGTAGTGGACTACAAATAGAAAACCCCCTTTCAAGGCCAATCTTCGAATGCATGTTAAAAAATCCTGTAATTATTTTATGCATCCCTTTCTTTTCATTTAGGGTAATTTTCATAAACAAATGTTTCTTTGATTACTTATGGGTCATTCAACTCGCCAGTCTGCTCGATACGGACAACGTGCTTATAAATGCCACAACTACACGAATCACACGTCCCAGAACGTTGGGAATGCCCATGTGCCAACTTGCCATATTTAGATCATCAATCCTTCTAGGTAGGATTGCGCTTCGGTTTCCTTAAGGAATCGGGGATCTAGGTTCGATTAGTACCTAATTCCAATGACTCAGTTGACCCAATGACTTTCGTAGGTCTAATTTTCAGAAGGTTAGCCGCAACTTCTAAGAGGTAAAAGTATCATGGTGAGTCGGTTGCAATGCTGACTCAGTAACATCGTCGCTACCGCCTATTTGTGTACAGAATGACTGACTATTATCATTCCTTGAAATAGGTTGGACAAGCAGTTTTTTTTTAATGATTCAGCTCACTCTGCTCTGGGTTATGAGCTGATACCTACTTTTTTTAATAACTCATGAAAGAATAAATTTAAAAAAGCAAATTTTGAAATTAACCGGTGGTTCCCTTAAGTACCGAAAAAAAAAAAAAAAAACCATTGTGTCTCGCGTGGATCAAGTCTCCCTGATAAACCAATTTTTAAATCTTAATCTCCCGATAGAGTTAGTTAGGTACTACTCGATGCCTCAAAAAAGAATTTATTTACTTAAATTAGGCACTTTTAGACTTTACTCTAATTTCTACAGACTCTAATTTAGACAGCCAAGTGTTTTAACTAAGCAAATAAAGTTCCAATGGTTGATACTTATTTTTTTCTATGTCTTTGATGATCAGCTCATGAAGCTGATCATCATCATCATTTCAGCCGAAAGACGTCCGCTGCTGGAAATAGGCCTCGCCCATGCGTCGCCACACTGATCGGTCCTGTGCGTCGCCATGAGCTAGTTATCAGAAAAGTATCAGTATATTTTCCGGATTAGATTTCTCACAATAAGGAATTTTTGATTGGTACTTCTTCCGAGTCTAATTTGAAAAAAATCTGAAAAAGTTCGATAAATCCAAACAACCCCATTTGGACCCCAAGTTGTAAGTCAAAATCGTTGCCAAATATTTCTAAATCAATCCACGACGACACGATTATAGCTGTAGTAGCTGAGCGATCACACGGAAAAAATATTTGTATGGCCTAAAGGTTCCGTATATGGGTGTTTGTGAGTTTAAATGTATGTTAACGCACTGACAATCATTACCAGCCACCCATGTACAGTGCCGTCAGGTATTTTTTTTTTTACAAAAAATTAAAAATAAAAAACAAGAAATGATTTTATAAAAAAGCATTTATTTTAAAACAATGTAGGTAATAATATACTTTCTGATTCTTGGCAAAACAGTCTCACATAAGCAAGTCAACATTTGGCCTCTCTTAAGAATAAACATAAGACTAACATGCGCTGCCATTACTCACAAATGATTAAAACTGAAATATCAGATAAATAATATAAAAGGACAAATATAAAATTATTTCCGTACATCTACATTGCAGTTAGCATTGCATCTTGGTTGAGCAATCTTAGATTAATTTGTTTATTAACGTAAATTATTCTAAATAAAAGGGAACATTAACATTACTAGAATTGACTCACAATATTAGCATATATAAAAAAACCTCTACTGTACCTAATTAACAGTTTTCACAGACGCAGACATTACAGTCCACAATGAGTTTGTGGTTTCATATTGATAAAATTTGATAATAAATGCACAACAAAAATATAATTTAAGTTGCCTTTGTCTTTTACGTTTATAAAAATATATAACAATTTAGAAATAATTATAACAGTTTTCTTCTATAAACAATTTGGAATAATATTGCACAAGCTCAAAGCTAAATTATTATGTGCATTTTTAATAAATACTATAAATATAACAACAAACCAACACAACACTTCGTAACTCTAAATAATTAGGTTTTATGACTCGTCTTTAATGACACAATTTTGTTTAACCATCGACAACTACAATCGTTTACATGGAACAGTTATAGCTTGGTGGCTTTGGACGATCCTTATTATACTTAATTTAGAGGAAAATTCGATCTTGCCAAAATTCAGCCGCCATTGCACATACCATGAATGTGTTCCTACAACTAATCTAACTAATAGAAAAATAATATCACAGGCAAACGTGTCAATTTTATAAAAGTGAGAGTTTTTACACCTAGGCACGAAAGGCTTGGCATAACCTATAGGTTTTGTAACTATTAGTAAGCTAGTCCTACGACTGAGTCTGGTAGCTTGGAGTATTGACAGTTCGGATTATAGTTGTCGATCTAAATCCGTAATTTTAGTTTACAATGTGGTCAGTTTTACAACAAAGAACCGATTTTAGAGCCGCAGAACCGGCAATTTAATTTACACAGTGTCCTAGATTTATTATATCAAAATGATACATCTAAGGAACTCCAATGAGGAAACGTTTATTTTAATTATCATACTCTACATGACTAAAACTAAGAACCGTCAACCAACCGCGCGAGAAAAAAGCGACCACATTGTCCCTCACCGCCACCACCACCAAGTGTTGGTTTGTTAGAAAATATTTTCACAGCACAGGAACAAACACATTCTGGACTAAATAAAATCTGAAAATGATAACAACATTTGTTTTTAAAGACTAGCACGTAATTTTGGCACAACGCTGTGTCCTCTCAGAGCACAGTGGCATCGATGTTGTTCTCTTTATATACAAAAGTTCAAAGATTTTTGCTCAGTGAAAACTAAGGGCGAGTGGGCGGACGCGGCCGGTGGCGCGTGACGACGCCACGCCACGCGCGCGCGCACAGACCGAGTGCCGCCCCTCTCCACGGCATTACTTCTTTAACATTATTAGGGTTTCACAAAGCTTACTACGACCGAGTATCAGGAACAATGTTATTTAGATTTCAATTATTATTTAACAATAGCAAGCAAAGTAAAGTACATACTTTTAATAATATTTGTGCCCAATGTGTCATGTTCGATGTATCGTTTTAAATTTATTTATGAAACCCTAAATTATAGTGACCGATTGTATCGTTCACATGATATGGACAGCTGCCATTACAATCATAAAATGCAAAATAATGTATATTAAAATTTAATACAAAATTATCGTAAATAATTAAAAAAAACTTATTTCAGTAAATAAATTCTCTTGTTCCATTGCTCATTCAGTGCTATAAAGATCAGAGTGTAAAAATATCTGTATTCACGGCTGTGGAGTTGCTGGAGCTGGTTTAAATGTTCATGTAAAAGACAATACCCTGTCTCAGGTGAAGGTTGATTATTATTGTTATTGATCTTTTCAGTTTTATTTTAAAACAAACAAAGCATTTATCAAAACTATTCTAGGGTGAAGTAGAAAGATGCAAGTATCCGGTGCTCTCTGTACGATGAGGTACGTTTATTTTTACACCCCGCCTTAATGAGTATTTTACCCCAACAACACTCTTAAATCCAAACAACAATACATACCTAACACTTTCCCTGTATAAATATATTATAGTCTTGTAAAAGAAACCTTCGAAACCTCATAGGTCATTAACACTACGTGAGAAATTACACAAGAGCATTAGGATACAATATATTGCTACGAGTTAACTTATCATTTGGCACTAAATTAACATATTGCATCTCGAGCATTCGTCACAAATATATATACTTGCAAATCCTTTTAACTCTCAATTCATAATTTCTAAATTACAATTAAATTTTTCATTTACTTCTCTAATGATATAATTTTCATTGGGCCAAAAATTTCCATGTTCTATGTGAATGTGTTATGAACTATAAACGAAATACAAATATTTCTTATATTGAGCAATCTGGCCATTCCCTTCTCACTTTCAAATACCTAAAGGTGTTTTAGTAACGGGAATGTGTGCTATACCAAACGTTAAAACACGAAATTAATAGACAAGACGCGTTCTCGGCAAGTAAAATTTGGCAAAATTGAGCATTAAGACTTTCAATTGGCATCGTAAAATATTACACAATAGTAAGATTTTACTACGTAGCACTGCGTGACTACTTATATATCCTAACTCTGGTAACTGTAACTTATTCATAGGTACACCAATCTCTTACAGTTGACTGCTAAAGATGTGCAGAGAGTGTACTGTGTAGTGTACACGGCTCAGATCACAGAAACGGATTTATTTGTACATCGACCACCTTTACGTCGCAACGTGTGTGTGACGGCGCGTTGCAGCAACAAGTGCTACATTACACATCACTATTCATTGCTGCTGCGACAGTACATCATATGGCCGTCTGCCTAAATACAATTAACAATCCCATGGTTTGTTTGTTCCGACTAATAAACAATTTATATCAGACTGCCATCCCGACAACTGTTGCGAGCCTTGCAACGTGTAACCTGCCTGTTTCTATGATCTGATGTTATATGATTATGTTCTTTGTACAAGATGTACAAAATAGTGAAAAAACTAAGTATTACAAATTGATATGACGTAAACGTGAGACTTTATCATTATGAGAATTTAGTTATTGTTCAAAAGAACTATATATGACCGTGGACTTCTCAAGAGATCTTTCCAATTTACTAACTACATTTATAACAACTTGGTTAAAATAGTATTTAAAAATGAAATAAATCGTTCTTTATCAAATAATAGTTATTGCTTTTTTGATATGATAATACATCTGTGCGCAGATGCATAGCTAGGTCCGGGCTGGGGGGGATGCGCCCGCGCACGGCGGCGTGTGACGTCACCGCGCGTCGCCGCCACCAGCCAGCTACTGATTACCTCTTACGTCTCATTATTATACAGACCGACTGTACAATAGTATAATTACGTTATAACTCTTAAATGTATATTTTAAAAATATGACTGCTTTATATCCATCATGATCACAGCTCTCCAAAGACTTTACAATATCCAAACCTTGACGCTCCAAAATAAATTCTTTATTATCATTTACACCTATAAAACGAAATGACTATAATATCTATAAGATAGCTCTAAAAATTATGCCATTTTGATATATTTACTTTGCAATTGCAACGGTCCCTCATACAGCACTTAAATGCCTCATATACAAATTTTAACGTAACGTTGAAAATGACTCGATTTATATTTAAACATAAAATATAGAAAGCAATAAAACGACTGACTGATGTCTATAAAAAAATTTAGAAATAAAGCGGCAGTGTTTGCGAAAATTCGTGCAAATAGAATCTAACTACAAAACATGTCTTAGGAACCTGATAAATTATTGCTAGAGCTTCGGGCACGACTCCACTCCCCTTCCTTACAAACGACAATGCATCCCCGGTACGGCCGGCAGATACATAACGAGATAAAATCTTATCAGTAGCCAATAGAAAAATATCACCTAAATAAATATGAATATTTTACACGGGCAACTCACCGCCGTCGTTCGTCGTCGCGACGCCGCGCAAATAAATATAAATCTTTCCAAACGATCGGCGGGAGCCCGCGACTGCCGGCGCGCGCGTCGTCGACGACCGCGCCGAGCGGCGCACCGCGACGAGTATCTTTATTTTCTCTTCTTTTTTGGTAAAAAATAACAAGATTATGAAATTGATATGCAACACCGTGCGCGGCCATCACTGCGCCTCGCCATCCGCGTCGTCCGGCGCGCCGCCCTGGCCCGCGCCCCCGCGCGAGTACTCGCCCGCGCCCCCCGCGCCGCCGCCCGTGCCACCGCCGCAGCCGCCGCCACCGCCTCCACCTCCTGGACCCTTCGAAGCGTCGCTAGAAGTTACAAAGAATAATGTGTAAACATCATAATCAACTAAATTGACACGTTAACCACTAGGGCTCAAAATCTGATGGTTACAAGAGATACGCAACAGTACTAGAAATAAAAGAAACTGGAAGAGTTTCATCAAAAACGTGAGAGCCATCAGTTCCATAATCGAGTGCTGCTCATTATCATAGACCGTCGACCATATTGCTATAACCGCTGTTGATCGACAGGTAGATGGATGGATTGTGTGTGAAAGAAAACGAAGTGATGGCGTGACTGGGGACAGTTCGGTATGGAAGAAGAAAACGTGTTGCGCTGACCCAAAGTAACATGGGTTAAGGGCAGGAAGTTGATAACTGTTGATCGACAGAGTGGGTACAGAAGAATACACACATTAGGACATCAGTGCCTTGCCAAAGTTTATAAACCGTAGATGTCGTAAGAGGCGACTAAGGGACACACCAGAGAAGGGACAGCAGCGTTCTCAGTGCACTTAAACAACAAACTACGATAGCTAACCCGCCTACCAAGCGTGGCGATTACGGCAAAACCCCCCCAAACCAAAATGAATAGCACAACGAAAAAACGGCTCCGAGCGCCCGGCAGCCCGTCTAACCTCGACTACGGTAGCGGTCGAGGCGATGGCGTGGTAAGGGGTGCGATGAATCCCCGTAGTGGACCCGGCTACCCCAATAAACACCGACGACTGGAACTGTTGCAAGTTCTACCGTCCGACCGTCGAGAAGATAGCCGAACTCAAGAAAGAATTGAGCAGGATACGATGGAGTATTATAGGACTATCTGAAGTCCGAAGAGAGGGGATGGACTCGATAATCCTCAAATCCGGTAACCTGCTCTATTTCCGAGAGGGTGACCGGCAGTCCACGAGCCAGCACAGAGCCAGCTCACGAAACTGAAGACCGACAATGTCAGGATCGCATCCGCCAAACCGGAGCTTCTGAGGGAGATCGAGAGATTCTATGGGCAGGTGTATACGTCAACCAGTAAACCCGTCGCGAATCTAGCAAAAGATTGACCCGTCACTATACCGAATACATTCCTGACGTCATCCTTTACGAGATTAGGGTGGCTTTTAACAGCTTAAGAACAACAAGGCACCAGGTGATGACAGAATTACGTCCGAACTGCTGAAGGCCGGTGGAAAAACAATACTTAAGGCCCTTCAGAAGCTGCTTGATTCCGTCATACTCGAGGGGAAAACACCACAGGCATGGTGCAGGGGCACTCTTCTTTGACAAGGGTGACAATTTAATTCCCTACTGAATAACTATAGGCCCACCTGTGCTCGTAGCACAGGAATCCTCCTAGTTTAAGCCCAGTTGCACATATTTTGTATCTTGCCACTAATTTAATGAGTCTAATTTAAGGTACAATCATTTTAAATAGGTTTAAGTCTTGAAGAAATAAATATTGTTTATCTCACTTCTTAGCCATGTCTATATGCTATTTTCAAGAATCATCACGAATCGTCTCCTTTCTCCTTTCACGAATTTCCAGCGTCCCGAACAAGCCGGATTCCGTAAAGGTTTTAACAATGTAGACCACATACATACGCTGCGGCAGTTTATACAGAAGACCGAAGAGTACTACTGCCTCTCTGCTTAGCGTTTGTGGACTACGAGAAAGCCTAGTATTTGATCGAGACTTGGGCTGTACTACAGTTTCTCCAACGGTGCCATATCGACCATCGGTACATCGAAGTGTTGAAGTCTTTGTACAAAAACGCCACCATTTCAGTTCGACTTCAGGATCAGACCTCGGAACCTATCCTTCTGCAGCGAGGTGTGAGACAGGGAGACGTCATATCTCCGAAACTGTTCACCGCTGCAATGGAGGATGTCTTCAAGATTCTGGACTGGAGAGGGCTAGGCATCAATGTCATTGACGTGTAGATCACTCACCTTCGGTTTGCCGACGATATAGTCGTCATGGCTGAGACCATGGAGGAACTCAGTATAAAGCTCGATGATCTCAGTAGAGCTTCCGAAAGAGTGGGTTTTAAAATGAACATGGACAACGCCAAGTTGAATGCCCATGTTACATCCACTCCTATCAAAGTGGGAGACTACACTCGAAGTTGTGGACGACTATGTCTACCTGGGACAAACGATCCAGTTGGGTAGTCAACTTCGAGAAAGAGGTCAACCGTCGAGTCTTTCCTTCCCTCCATATCCTGCTTGATATGGAGGGAAGTGGCAATTTGTATTTTTTCCTACTCCTCCATTATTATTTTCTGATTAATTTTGTTGCGGGATCCAAGACAGTTAAATTCATTCTCCGGGAAAATTCATTCGTTCGTTAAATTCATTTTATTCATTCCTCGGCGCTTTTCTGGTGGTCGCCACTGTTGATTCTGGCTTTCAGGAGTTGCAGTGGTTTGGGAATAGTGCGGTGGGATTGTAAAAAACCGTCAAATCCCACTCGGCTTGACAGCGTTCGGGAAGTTGCGCGGTATCTTCTCAACCAACTTACCACAGTGTCTCAAGACGAAAGCCTATGACCAGTGTGTGTTGCCAATGATGACCTATGGCTCTGAGACGTGGTCGCTCACAATGGTACTCATCAGAAAGCTTACAGTCACCCAAATGGCAATGGAGAGGGCCATGCTCGGAGTATTCTTGCGTGATCGAATCAGAAATGTAGAGATCCGCAAGAGAACCAGGGTTACTTACATAGGCTGAAGAATTGCCAAACTTAAGCACATTGCTCGCAGAACGGAAGGCCGATGGGGCAGAAAATTTCTGGAGTGGTGACCGCGAACCGGAAGACGTTGCGTTGGAAGGCCTTCCACCAAGTGGACTGATGACCTGGTGAAGGTTGCGGGGATCCGCTGGATGCGGGACGCACCGGACGGGTCAATGTGGTGACGCTTGGGGGAGGCCTACGTCGAGCAGTGGATGTCTTTCAGCTGATATGACGATGATGAGATGTTTCTATCTCTACAACACCGACCAAAGGTCAGGTATTTGGTAATGTAGTGCAGCCTTCATATCTTATTATGTAGGTTCGGTATCAAATGCCTAGTAGGTTTAAAGCGAATTCCTACCGAAAACCTATACACAATAAGGTCCAATTTCCCACAGCAAGTAGATAAATACTTACTAGTTCGAGTATGAGGAGCGCGCACTGCCGCCGGGCGCGTCCACGTCGCAGGGCGGCGGGCGCGCGGCCGCACTCAGCAAGTAATTGGTCGAATCGCTGAAACAGTTCGACAGCCTGCTACAAATTGTATTACTGCCTCGAGTGGCGCGGTACAACAATACTACAACTTTCTTACATAAAAGTAGCCATCGTGTTACAACTCTATAATTTTGCTGATGTTGCATAATATTAAAATAAACACTGCAACATCTCACACTTTGCAAAAGGTTGTTATTTTATTTATTGGGGACAAAAACACATGACATGCTAGTACCACAGATAAAATAATACTAGCATACAAATGCCATACAAAGAAACCGTGCCAACGTAACTAGCGTTTTTCGTCCGATTAAGATGATTAATTTTATAGGTACTTCGATTGCGTTCGGTCCCGTTCTACGCCTATAGATGGTGTTAACAGCGACTTGCAAGTAAATGGGTTTTCTCGGTTCGTGACTATTTTTTTCTTTAAATACAGTGACAATTTGTTTTATAGTATTTTTGCACGTTTTTCCAGCTTGCAGCTTGTTGCAGTTTCATAGTACAAAAATGTGTTACAATACAAATTTAAACGTCGAAGGACGTGTTTCAGAAATTTAGAACCGCGCCATCTATTGGAATCAATCTAAAATGATCAGTTTAAATAATCTTTTAAATGTGAATTAAGAGCCCCATATTCCATAATTTTGTGCTTACGAGAGATGAAAAATTTAAAAAAAAATAACTTAAAAAAAACTTTTTACAAAAAATACAACCGACTTCCAAATAAATACACTACAAAGTGAAAAATAACTTCAATTTCGGCAGTCGGTGTTTTTATTTCGTTTCTTCGTTTTTTGACACCGACTTCCAAAATTTAAGTTATTTTTCACTTTGTAGTGTTTTTATTTGGAAGTTGGTTGTATTTTATGTGAAAAGTTTTTTATTTTGCACTTTTTAGTTGTGGTACATAATGGACTAGTTCTATAGGCTATATACCAATAATGCACAAAGTGAAGCCAGAATAGATTAACCCAATAACATGAAACTTAAACAAAACCGGTGGAATAAGAATATACCAAGGTGAACCGTTTACACCTGCGTACCTCTTAAGAGCGTACCAGTGTGATGTTATGTTATGAAATGGTGTAAAAAAATAAAATAAACAGAGACAATAAATGATGGCAAATCACTCGGAATAGCTGCAATAGCATGTCTATTGCAGCTATTCCGAGTGATTTGCCATCATTTATTGAAGAGTTCTGATGTATATCGCCGAAGTTCTTCATCAGATCTTGGTGAAAATTAAATGGGGACCACATGACAAGCACCAGCTTTCAAATAAAAAGAATAATCAAAATCGGTTCACCCAGTAACAAGTTTTGAGGTAACACACATAAAAAAATACAGTCGAATTGATAACCCCCTCCTTTTTGGGAAGTCGGTTAAAAAGAATATACAATTTTTATGATCAATTCTAAAAAATGCTTATTTTACAAACAAATGTGAAAAGTTTTTTATTTTGCACTTTTTAGTTGTGGTACATAATGGACTAGTTCTATAGGCTATATACCAATAATGCACAAAGTGAAGCCAGAATAGATTAACCCAATAACATGAAACTTAAACAAAACCGGTGGAATAAGAATATACCAAGGTGAACCGTTTACACCTGCGTACCTCTTAAGAGCGTACCAGTGTGATGTTATGTTATGAAATGGTGTAAAAAAATAAAATAAACAGAGACAATAAATGATGGCAAATCACTCGGAATAGCTGCAATAGCATGTCTATTGCAGCTATTCCGAGTGATTTGCCATCATTTATTGAAGAGTTCTGATGTATATCGCCGAAGTTCTTCATCAGATCTTGGTGAAAATTAAATGGGGACCACATGACAAGCACCAGCTTTCAAATAAAAAGAATAATCAAAATCGGTTCACCCAGTAACAAGTTTTGAGGTAACACACATAAAAAAATACAGTCGAATTGATAACCCCCTCCTTTTTGGGAAGTCGGTTAAAAAGAATATACAATTTTTATGATCAATTCTAAAAAATGCTTATTTTACAAACAATTCAATAACAAATCCTTGCATATCGCGCCGTCTTGTGACATTAATTTGAACCAAATTTTGTGCTAGTAGGTACTATAACTATTCTTATCCCATCTCTAGTAGGTACTCAAAGATTGAAAAAGGCGGCTGATTGTCTTTACAAAAGATCAGTATTACAAAAAAATATATCTTGTTCTGCCAGAGCTAAAATCGATAGAAGAATGCTATGCACGAATAGCTACTCATAAATCTAAGTTTCTAAGCTGACATAGTCACAATCGTTAGAGTTAATATTTGTCTCAGGATATTTACCATGTATTTTATTAGATTTTGGTTGAGAGCTCGAAAAAAATATACACACAAAAATAAAAAATAAATAATTTAAATATACATGGTAAATATACCGAAACAAATATTAATTCTACATGAATGCTTCTTTTTATTTTATTTATCGATAGGCTCGCGTTTGACCTTTATCTCGCCTGATGGGTAAGTGATGATGAGGTCGACGGTGAAGCACGCTTACCTAGAACTAACCTATTCACTCTTGACTTAAAGACCCCAAGGTTGTAGCTATCAGGAAACAATGACTCCGGCAGGGAATTCCACTCCTTAGGCGTGCGCACAATGAAAGTATTCGCAAAACGCTTTGTACGTATGGGTGGGATGTCCACTATGTACCGGTGACGCATTGCCGTACGTTTCGATCGGCTTCGATGTTCAAGGCTCTGAAGCTTTGAGGCGACCAGTGCATCGTTGCCGATAAGCCTCTTGGCCCGTTTGTCAATCGACTCAAGTGTATCAAGTTGGTATTTGGCAGATCCGTCCCAGAGGTGAGAGCAGTACTCCATGCATGCCCGAACTTGCGCTGTATACAAGTTGAGCAGCTGTTCAGGCGTGACGTACCGTCTCACCTTTGCAAGGATCCAAGGATTTTTTGCAGCCAACTGAGCCTTTGCGTCAATGAATGGACCAAAATCGAGGGTCGATGTTAACGTAACACCAAGAATTTCGAGATGGTCCGTTATCGCCCCGGTTACACGCCTGGGTCTTAACAGCATTGCAACTGACCAGATTAGCATCGCCCCAATCGGAGAGTGCCTCCAAAGACAGTTTCAAGCGCTCAACCATGGCCTCCCGGCGAGACCGAATCTGAGGCCCAGTAGCCCGAGCGCCGGACACGTATCTCTCAGCAACCGTGCTGTCATCTGCGTACCCAAAGGTTCCGGGTATTTAGCAGGCCATTAATGTGCAGCAAAAACAGTATTGCCGAGAGCACCGACCCCTGAGGGACTTCGGCCCTAATACCTAACTGATCGGACGAGCAGCCATCGATAATCACTCGGATGGACCGATCCCTCAGGAAGTCAGCAATCCAGTCACACATACCACTGGGCAGATCGAAAGAAGGAATCTTGCCAATAAGGCTCTCATGCCAGACCCTGTCGAAAGCCTTCTACATGTCAAGGGAGACAGCAAGCGCTTCCCCGTGCCTCTCGATGGACTCACTACATACGTGAATGGCATAAGCTAGAAGATCTCCAGTTGACCGATTTCGACGGAAGCAGTATTGGCTGTCACTGAGGATGTCGTTGACTTCTAGATATGCCAGGAGCATATTGTTCAGTACACGTTCCATACTCTTACAGAGGTTGGACGTTACCGAGATGTGTCTGTAGTTGGCTGGGTCAGCTCGACTACCCTTCTTGGATACGGGCTGAACGTTAGCTTGCTTCCAAGCCTTCGGCACTTTTCCAGTCACTATCGACAGGCGCTATAGGCTTGTCAGGTTTTATCGATTTTATTTAAGGTTATTTTCAATATTGTAAAAATTACTCAACAGAAACTTGCTTTGACATAAAAATTAAATCGAATTATCAATGAACGATATGCCCAGCAGTTCAGAAAGGTTACTGATAATTGAAAAAAATAGATCATTGAATTCAACGCAATAGAAATCTTAGTTCTGCATAGCTGTTTACAATCATTTGATTTCATCCCGAATTGAATGGTTTTGGTTTTGTAAGATTCGTTTGCTCGTCGGGGGAACGCTACGAAAGAGAGAGCATTCAAACAAACTTCATAAAACCACAACCATTTGTTTCGGGATGTAATCAAATGGTTGTTAATAGTTATGCAGGCCTCTGTTTAAACGTTACGATTTCCCATAATGAGCACGAGATTTATATTTAGTATGCTATATTTATTATTTACCCCTGGTATTATTGTCTTAATTTTATAAATCTGTACTGACGGGCAAACGGTAGCTGACCTTAACATAGTTGAAAATTTGGCAGTTTTTAATCATTCCACTTTAACCTTTGCGAAGAGTAAATTGCGGAGTTACGAGAATGGATAAAGTGAGAAATGAGTATATTAGAGGAAGTTTGAAAGTGGCGCCAGTGACAAAAAGCTTGAAAGGAAACCGTTTTTCCTGTCCTGGTATGTCAATGTGAATGAATATAAATGTGGATGCATGGAGAGGGAAGGGTCGGCCAAATAAAACATGTGAGGAGAGAGAGAGATTTTCTATGTGTGGAATAAAAATGAAAGAAAAGGGAGTCAGTGATAGAGTGACGGGAGACAGGACGGTATTGAAGAAGAAAACGTGTTGCGCCGACCCCAAATAACATGGGTAAGATGATGAAAGAGTAAATTGTTTGCAACACAAAAAAAGTGACACTACACGTATACCGAATAATCTAACCTAACCCTAAGTTAAAAAAAAATGTTAATAACAAAGACATTTAGTTTATTTATAAGAAACAATACTGATAAAAAACCTATAGATAATTAAGAATAGGTACCTACTGATGATAAAGAAACCTATAGTCAACTAAAATTATGACGGTGTTACGATCCATCAATGGAAGGTTATTTGAAGTAGGCGACTACCGATAAACACATTATAACATGTCTGTGTACCTAATCTTTTGGACAGTGAAAATATTTATGGGGTCGCCACGCTGCAGAGCTCTCGACTCTTTCGAATAGAGTATCTTCACCAATGAAAGCGTCCAATACTTTTTGGCAATACCTAATTATTTTAAGCAAATGTGTCATATTCTTTCATGGGGTCAAACCCTTTGCCTTGCCGAATTCACTAACGCAATTAGGCTGCAGAGATAGCATAATTACATAAATGTTTATGTTCATACACTTGCAAAATGTTCCACAAAAGATTTGTTAAAAAAAAAAGATAGGTTGAAAGTCAAATATGCAATCTGCAATTTTCCACTTTTTATTATCTGCGTACTATAATTTATATCTAGTAGTATCTATCTAACGTGAGCCACCCAAATAGACCCAATCAATCTTCTTAATATTGATAAGTAAACTTTATCAGCCTGTTAGTGTCCTAAAAGCAGGGCAAGAGGTCTTTTCTTATACAGAGAAGTTAGACTTAGAGTATGGATAAATAAATGGTTGTATTATAAAGTTATTTTATGATGCAGTTGTTTAAAAATCGAAGGAAAATGCTGCTCTGTAATGGTTTTTTTAGGATTCCGTACCCAAAGGGTAAAAACAGGACCCTATTATTAAGACTCCGCGGTCCGTCTGTCACCAGGCTGTATCTCATGAACCGTGATAGCTAGGCAGTTGAAATTTTCACAGATGATGTATTTCTGTTGTTGCTATACCAACGAATACTAAAAACAGAATAAAATAAATGTTTAAGTAGGGCCCACATATGACAAACGTGATTTTTTTGTCGTTTTTGCGATAATAGTACCCTTCGTGCGCGAGTCCGACTCGCACTTGGCTGGTTTTATTTTTTATTTTACCTAGCCACGAAAAAAAAAGTACGTGTTCATACAATATTTATTGAATTCATATTTGGAACATTTCGTTGTGAGTGTAGATAAAAGAACTTTTTCCATTGGAAAACATGATTAACGGTTTGTTTTGCCATGACTTGCTCCATACAAGTCAACGAACAAAGCATATTTAAGATATGATTACTGAACAAAGACACAAGAGTTGATTAACTAGTTGTGAATGTGTATTTTTATACAAAAGTTTGAAGTTGAAAGTCAAGGGGCCGGTAATGGCCCCGAGTCCCACATTATCGCGCGCGCGGCCTGCTATCTGAATGTTATGTTTTGCACAACGTACCAGCATGGCGAAAACCATGTCAACACTGTCTCGTAAATAACATGATTCAGCCGATATCGTTATTGTTTTGTTCGAGGTATTCTCTGATGTCATGTCGTAACGTAACTACTTATGGCGATAAGCATGGCACACATGGTAAAGCGATAACCTCCCGTACATTTCTTGAGATTAAAAATAAAATAAATTTGTATTATCATCTAGTAGGTACCTACAGTCTGCTTCAGGTCAATATACCTATCATCGTTTGAGCGCAAATATTTTAGAAGATAATTATGAGTACAGAAATTACTGGTACACTTCACTCTTCACCAGTCGATAGTTCAAAAGGTTTTTTTTGTTTATATTTCGAACGATTGTAACATAAAAGCCGATATTGCGATTCATTTATAACTTGACTAACTGTTCCCCGCGGCTTCGCTCCCGTGGACCACAAAAATAGCCTGTCACTCAGGAATAATGTACCTTTATATTGGTGAAAGAATTTTTAAAATCGGTCCAGTAGTTTCGGAGCCTATTCGGTACAAACAAACAAAAAAAACTTTCCTCTTTATAATATTAGTATAGATGAAACCCTGAGTTTAATGTAATTGATCATTGTCGCTCAGCATTATCTCAATATGTCATGGGCACTAATCAGAAGAATCTAGAATTCAAGAGTTTAAGTAATTAATATTTGTATAGTGTTACTAAATAACTAAATAATAAAGCAAGCTTGCCTTGCAATCTCCATGTCCGCCTGTATTGATGCGGGGAGTCTGTTGAAAATTAAGATACTTATCAGAAAATTTCATAATACATATCTACCTCGTAGAAAGGGATTATATCCTGATTACCTGGTAACCTTGGTAGTGAATAAATTAGTATTCATCATGTTAAAAGGGGCTCCTAGAATTAGTCATTGAAAATACTAACTTTTCCCTGCTATCGAAATCCAAAAGTGGATTGGGAGGTATCTAGACTAAATGTTACAACCTAGAGTTGGTAGCTTCAAAGTGAGTGTTCACCTGGCGGTCCTCATCCGTAGCGCGGCGCAGTTCTCCTTGCACTTGTAGGCGAGCACCTGCTTGATGCGGCTGACCTCCACGTCGGGGAAGTGGCGGCTGACGTAGGAGATGAGCGCGTGCACGCGGCGCCGGTCCAGCGGCGGCTTGGTGGGGCGCGACTCCTGCCCCGCCCGCGACCAGCGCTGCCCCGTCACCGAGCACGTCGCCAGCTCGATCGGCGAGAACAGCGCCGCCGCTAACCCTCGCGTCACCTTCCGGTAGTCGCCCCACTTCACACCGCGCAGGAGCTCCTCTCGGATCTCGACGCCCTCACCCAACTTTATCTAGAAGTTAATGCGTAAAATGTTATCTTTAAAACCGAATGACGTCAAGCAGACGCTTGTGGATATACACAAAGCTTTGACTTAATTAGTTATCAGACATCTTCTGAACCAGATGCTAAAGGCACTCTGTCCGTACTGATTTGAGAATCGAACTCCAGATCGGCACGCGTTTCCTGTAAGATAGTTTCATGTTAAAAATTACGTGTTTAATCAAGATTTATGGGATCATCTGAATTATCTAAGAAAACATTACAATGGTTGGGTTATGGTGCACTTACAAGCCTGGGCGCGGCGGCGCTCCCTCGCTCGTTCTCGCGCTTGATGACGAAGGGCAGCGCGCGGCGGTGCTGCTCCAGCCACACGGCGTCCGGGACCGGACGATTGCGTCTACCGTCCCATCTCCCTACAGCTATACCACACGACACAAATTTTATAGGAACAACAGTTACTTCGCTGAATTCAACAAGGATGAATGGAAATATGCTGATAGATTGCAGTCTCGTTAGAAAGATCGACTCCTAATCAATTCCGAACACGATAAGTGATAGGCGACCATGGCATAAAATTATTAAATATTTTGATAAAACTATTTCAATTCAAGGTTTTAGTATTCAAGTGAAATATCAAGGTAAACTCGTTTGACACGACACATCGATAACTAAAAATCACAATTTCTTCGCAATACTTTATTTTTTGATATTTAGTAAAAAATACATTGATGTATGTACACAAGTTTAATAAATCTGCACAAAGCGAATGTGCAGATGAACGTAATTACATTTTATTAATTTTCACATTAAAGTTAGACAAATTAGCAGTCAGTAATTGCTTGAAGTACTAAGTTTGTAACATTAAAACAACGGATTATTGGAAACAAATTAACTATAGACAAAGAACATTTGATTGACCATGGTTTGAAAGCGGGACAATGTTATAAACGAACTTGAAGCTGATTCAATAAATTGACATGAATCGCCGATAGTACATTAATGTGTTCTTAATTACAGAAATTATAAAACGTATAATAATTCTGTATTAATAACATCAATAAACATTACTATCATAATGATAAAATTTCTAGTTTTATATAATTTCTATTTAAGTTCAGCAGTGTGAAGAGATTCATTTTTTTTTTCTATACATTTATATTTTTCATTTAAATATGTCAATAATAAAAGCTGCGCCTTAACTTAGTAATTGGGATTAAAATTATTATTTAAGAAAAGTGCTTTTTAAAATTACTATTACTAATACGTATAAGCGATTATTTTAGAGTAATTATTATTGCAATTAACTTTCGTCGTTATATTTTAAATATTAAAAAAACTGTTAAAAATAAATGCAAGATCGAATTTTGGAGATCATGGGAAATAAAGTCACTTGAGATCACACATTATTCCAATAAGTTTACAATTAATTTTCAAAACATAAACTAATATTGTTACTCACAACCCTAATCATATCATACCTTTAAGAAGTGTCCCCACTAAATGCTTTTATTACAAAATGACTAGATGTGATTTTTTCATGGCAATCAATTAATACATCTACAAAAAACATTAAAGAAATAACCGATCAAAATTTAAATTTATATAAAAATATAAGTAATAAAAAAAACCCTCCTCTTACGTTCTACGTTGTTATAATGTTGATATAGTGCGCACTAAGACACTGGGCTAGTGGGATCTATGGCAAGTTGTGAACTCAACATTTTCTGCTCAGTTATTTATTTACCAAAATAATTATGCTAACATATTATGAAGCCAAATATTTGAGCGTTGTAACTGCTTCATTTCATTATTAAAATATTCTTTTTTTACTATCTCTTGCTCGCAAATGAAATAGGGTGCCGTAGCCATTAGGAACCTATATAATTGTATGGTGCTTATTATGTGTATATCATTTTGAATAGTCTTTATTAATTGTGATAGCTATTTTCTGATAATTTAATACCTTATATAGCTTATATACTCTGATGAGTAAAAATTATCGTAAGTACCATGGGCGCCGGCAGGGCTATTTTCGGGGGTGTGCATCTTCACCACCCCTGCCTCGAATAGGATGGGCTATCATTTGCGCAATTGTACAAAGATAGAACTAACTTTGTCGACTTATACAGAAAAGTTTGACAAATAAATAAGAAAAATAAAAATACAAGAGCGAGCGAAGCAAGCTCTAAAATTTAAGTAGCTCGCTTCTGATTTTGTCATGTATTTGTATATTTTATTGAAAGCCAGGCGATGAAATTCCCCCCGTCCCGGTGCCCATGATACCTTATTTACCTATTATAATCTGACGAGTAAAAATAATTGAAAATACTAAAAATAACGCGAGAATAATCTCTAGTATTCATTCGTCAAGTAATAATCTTGAACTAAACTATCGGCATTCGGCACCCCTTAGCAAGACAATCCAACGCGCATTCGGCCATTTTAATAAATCATGATATAACATGTTTATGAACATTTAAAATTGTGTAATAAAATCGATCGAAGCCATTGATTTAATAGAAAAACCAACTGATTATTTTTATGTGGTGAGCATATCAAGGATGCACAAGATTTAGTATGGCAACATAATGTCGTTTTCCACCCTAAACAACTAATATATTGTAGTTATTTATCATTTTATATATGATTTTTGAAGACTTACTTATATCTGAGATTTGTACAAACTATTTACCGGGAGCCGTCCAATCACTCAACAATAACATTGTGTAAAGATAAAACTATTGTGTATAAAAATATCACTATTGTTATTCAGCGCGGGCTTATGGACACTGAAAGCTGCGTACATGAGTCCGCGTGGTCGACAAATAAACGGATGTGCTCGACACTTTCCGTCTTCTGCAGTACAAAAAAATTAGACTCTATTATGAAAATACACCTATTATTTATTTATTTCTATCTCGGACGGAAAGTGTCGGTCAAATGTGGATAACGTGTATAATGTCTGTATGTATGTATAATAATTATGTAACCAGTAAATAACCTATGTTATGTTATGTAAAATCAGCACCGGTTGCAACAAATGCTTTAACAATCAGTCTATTGTCAGAAAGGAAGGTACTGTATGTGTCCCTGTAACGAGCTTCAATTAGTCACCTAACTAGAACCCTTATCCACCATGCCCGTGACTCAATGGTCATGCGATCGCTTTATGACTAACATGTGGGTTTTCTATATGTATATTATTAACAAAATTCCCCTTACTTCTTGAATGACGCAAGGGTAGAGCTTAACAAAATAATCATTACAAATACTCTGAACTGCTATACTATAATATGATCAACTGTTTATTGCTATGTTAAACTATTAATAGAGAAAACATCTTCCTATCGCGTAATAGGAAGTACTAAAAGAAACTCGTTAATGGGACATACAACTGGCACTCGGTATATTATAGAAAGGCACACAATAAGCGGAGAGGTGTGACGGCAAATAGGCCCCCGGCGACACTCCGATCACAGACTAGATATATCTATTGACAGTCTTCGTTACGACTTTATAAGCCACATCTTCACGACTTCGCCGTACGAAGAGACACTACGCTACCTTCAGTACTCTATTCAGAGTGTGGCAAGGCAGAGGAATGCTACAATATGGATTCTTTGTTGCAGAAAGAACTAAACGCGATAAGCATTCCCACTGAATAAATAGGTGTGCAACAGTTATCGGCGGCACGACGTCATATCTATGGAGATTGCAGCAGTGTAGCGTCTCCTCGACGGTAACGTTCCTCTCGGGCGCGCGGGTGCCGCTACCGGCTACTGTTGGAAGCTCTGGGCGGGCCGCAGCGCGGGGAGTGGCGGCGGCTTGAGGCGCAGGTGCGCGGGCGGGTGCTGCGCCAGCGTGTGGCGGCGCAGGTACAGCGGCGTCTTGAAGGAGCGGCCGCACTGCGCGCACGCCACCGGCTTGGCCTCGTGGATGAGGCGCACGTGCTGGCGCAGGTTGGACGCGTTGCTGTACCGGCGCCCGCACACCGCGCACTGCGCGCCGCCCGCGCCCCCGGCCGCGCCCGCGCCGCCCGCTGCCAACAACACCAGTTCGCACTCGCAGCTCTGCTCCCGCGCTCCTACCCGCACTGCACCCGCGCACCGCACGCACCACGCGCACCACCACCGTATTCAAATGCCACTACTTCACATCTACTATCGCTTCTTTCAATTAGCAAATTATATTATGGATGAGATTACCAAATGAACCTTGTCTAGGTGAACTGAGCTTCAACAGTGTCCTATAAAAAGTGCATAACCAAGGGTTTTCAATGTCTACAGATTTTTTTTAACTGTTCCAATCCTTATTAGTAATAGGCATGGTTCTTGAAAGATCTGGCAATAGTTTTGGTTAACTTATTAGATAAGGTAACAGGTGTTAGCATTTGAATAGGATACCAGTGGGCGGTGGCAGTGGGGCGGTGGCAGTGGGGCGGTGTGCTGGTGAGCGCGGCGGAGCGCGCGTCGCCCGACACCCGCGCGCCTAGCCACCTGACTCATAGACTACGAGATCGCGCGCGCTCTCTGCTAACGACCGAATTATTATTTTTCGTCAAATAGGCTAAAAAACAAAAGCTTGTAAAAAGAGGTTCGCCGGGGGCGCGGCTGTCCGAGTCGACGTGTGCGTGTGATAATGACGTGATAGTGAACAGAAAATGAAGATATTTACCTTCCGCATTCTCGTCTCGTAGGTCCGTGTTCATCCCGGCCATCAGATCCATATTACCTGCGAAAATAATTGAAACCATCAATTTCTCCTCCTGTCTTGAAACATTTCCAAACGCATGTATGTGTGCACTGTGTGCAGCTACAGACCTTGCAGGGCAGCAAATGGATTCGCAAGCGCGTTGTTTTCGTTGTAGTAGATCTGTGGAAAGCTGGAACGCTCCTCGTCGCTGGCTTCTTGTTCCATTACCTCCATTTTTGGTTCCAAAAGATCCGTTGCATTGAATTCTTGACATTTGTCTGTTCTTTCAGGGTCTCCGGGGTCCATGAGAATATCACTCTCTTCATTTTTCACCTCAGGGGCTTCGAGATCAGTTTTTACCCTTAGAGCTGGGTAATTGGGAATTTCTCTATAGTCATCATTATTAGGCCTCATTTGACTAGAAGTTTGAAAAGGAGCTTCTTCATTGAGATTGTTTCTGGCAACATCGGGAGAATTTCTCGTGGAGCGACGACTTGTGTTTTGTTCTTGGTCTTCAACAGAGGTCGTCTCGACATTTTGGTTTGCGGCTTTGGAGGAGGAGGTAGAGTGTGACGGCTTGGCGCTGAGCAAATTACGTAGTTGGGAAGGAGGTGATTTTCGATTCACTTTCTGTAAAAGATGAATGATGAGTTGAGTGTTAGTAAGGTGACACGGCCATATTGTGTGCAAGATAATGTAGAGGACACATTACTTTATCGTTGTGTTGTGAACAGTCTGTGAGGCCTCTGATCTGCAGCGCGTCGGCAGTCCGCAGAAAGGCGCTGAGCTGCGCTTGCGCGATATTCACCTGCCCCACGTACATGAACTGCAGCAGCGCGCGCACGTGCGACACCTCGCAGTCGCGCATGAATATTATAGGGTGAGGACATGGGTTGTTCTGAAAGTAACAATGTAGATTTAATCAACAATAACAATCAACAATAACCACCGCCGTCGTGATAAATGAAAAAATTATGTAACTCTTTTTAATTAATCAGTTTAGCTTCATAAATACTCATTACTACAACTACTCTGATAAATCCATAAAACTGCTTTTTCCATACAAAACATAACTTATTTATAATTGAAATCTGAATAAAAATATAGTACACTGACCAAACATGTTAGTTTTATTATATAATCAAGAAAATATAAATAAAAACCATTGTTAATAAATATTAAAAGAGTTCAGTAGCTAAACACTATAACACTGTTGCCGTCCCTGTCCTTTGAAACAAGAACGACAATGACAGGTAATGTTTATCAAATGTTTATGAATGTCAAGTTTTTATGGACAAGGGGGATAATGTTTGAACTTTGGAATCAAAAGGTTAACTTACAACTAACCAGTGTAAAGTGTTCTATTCTTATGTCGTATTGAGATATTGAGAAGACATGCTGCAAATAGTTGCCTACTATCTTTGTTTAATAATGGTGGTTGATTAAACTAGCTCATGCATTGTTAGTAACAAGATAAGATGTGAATAGATTGATAAAATGTGATAGGAAAAATGTTTACAGAGAATATCAATACTTGTATAATCCAAAGTCTTAACCTAGAAATTAGAATGTCTCAAAGTAAAGTTATTTATAGACTGGTGAAACACTCAATGACTATTCACCCTTCCACTTAAATGGAGATTTCTTCATGAACAGTTTCTTTTTTTAGATTTTTACACTTCGTTCAGTGCAAGAGACTACTTAACTTAAATCTTGAATGATATTAAGGGCAAAATATAAACTTATTTCTTTTATCTCAGCTAGTACATGGTGATACATAAACTTAAGTGTTCAGGTATTACCATAAACGGGAAAATTTCAAGGTAAAAGTTATTTCTATAATGACAGTATAATTTCAGATTTGGATAAGAAACAGTTATCATAAAAACCTCAAGTTGTCAGCTGTGTAATTCTGAATGGTTTATCAAATTTGAATAGGCAGTTTGATGACCGCAGCCATCACATCAAATTAACAAAAAAAGTTCATTAGAATAAACATCATTCAAGGCAACACAATACACATTGTAATAAGTTAGCCATTCAGAAAGTTTTACCATGTGTATGTAAACAGTAAAGACCTTTTAGATTAAAAGCAATTACAAATTGTTATTTTATGATTAAGTACTAGTGACCATACTTTTTTATTGATCTACCCATACAATGAAACCATTTCAGTAAATGTAACAGTAAAGTAGAAAGAGCAGACAAGCAAAGTATAGCATTGATGAGAAACTTTCATCATTCATTTGGCAGGTCATCTTAATTCTCATAAAGATTTCAGTACCAATGACCCCAGATAAGTGTGTGTTACAAAACCATTTTTAATACATTAAAAATTAGGCAAACATATTCATTAGCATGGACTGTAATGGTTACTTTATTTGTATAAAGAATTCATTATATGCTCCCAAGACAAATGTAATCTATAGCCCCAATGGTAATGAGTTAATTAGAAATTGTGAAACAGAATTTTAAAGTAGGTACAAATAAATGAAATCACGAGTACTTAACCGGAACGCGAGACATGGCATTTGTAAGTAGATCAAGTGTTTTATACATAACAACTTTCACTAGAGTCATTGTAATGGTGACACATCAAAGTGTGGGGAGTGAAAGATGGACTTACTTTAAATAATTCCTTGAAGTATGGACTACATGCCGATAGAACCACTTTATGTGCCTCCAGCCGGTGCCCCTCGCATGCCAGGGTGACATCCACGAAGTCCTCATCATCGCGCAATGCCTCGAATTGAGAAGTTATATTCGCTTGAAAATTGTTCCATCTCAAACAAAATTGCTGGTCGCCACCCAGTTCTGTACCTTCCATTACTTATAGACATAACTCGATATCCCTGCTCATTTAATTGGTTGATAAGAATAGTTAATTATTGAAAATAAATATATCACAGTAACTTGCAATTTCAGTCGCCGTCTGGCCGAAAATCTTATGAAAGAAAACAATCAATAAAATCTCGTACCAATATAAGAAAAATAAAAACTTTTTAATTTGTCATTTGGATGGTACATTCACTTCAACGATCCGTTACACGTTGCGGTTCAACATCGGTTTTTGCCGTTTTATCTAAAATAATTTAATAATACATTTTCAAAAACAAATCACATTAGCTAATCCTTTTAATAAACAAATGGACAATATTATTGTAATACTCGAATGTTTTATTTCCTTAGTGTATCCCTACAAAAACCGTTTTACGTTTTTCAAATGTTAAACTGGCAACCTCTGGGGTCATTAGTATTTTAGCCGCCATATATAAATAGGTATCAGTTTTGTTCACGTCACGTAAGCTTCAAGGCATAGAAAAAAAATTACTCTGGCTTCAACGTAGGAATAGAGCTCCGAGTCATCATATCCAATCAATATTCTATGACCTAATTTAGGTAAATTAACAAAATTACTATTAGATATCGTCAAGCGAAAAAACTAATATTTAATTTGAAAGTTTAGCACGAATATTGTAATGAATTACAAATAAAAAAAATGACTAGCTTCTGCCAGCGGCTTCGCGCGTGTTAAAAGTGTTTTATCATCCCAGGGGAACATTATACCAGGATGAAAAATAGCCAATGTGCTATTCCAGACGATAATCTATATTTGTGCCAAATTTCATCCAGATCCGTTCAGCCGTTCTGGCGTGATTGAGTAAAAAACTTACATCCATCTAAACTTTCAAATTTATAATATTAGTAAAAGTAAATTACGATAAGATGAACAACGAAACCAACTTCCTGAAATAAAATAGAATGGAATACAGTACTACTCTAAGGTACTACTAATACATCCGGCGATGGGCTGGGGTATTACCACTGTAATACTGACTCACAGAAATAATTTCTCTCAAGGTAATTTAATATATATTTCATAATATCTTCTCCTTAATAATGAGCAATCTATCATAATATAATTATAACCAATGAATAGATATAAATATAGAGCAAAATTAAGAATTAGGATAACTTGGGGCGAAATACCTAAAATATTTGAACTACATTAGCTTGTCTGGTGCTCGTCTAAGAGTTTGCCACTTGGGCCTAATTTTATCATCAATCTCTCATTAGTTCATAATCATCCAAATTAATTTGAAGGGCTGCATAGCGACTAATTGCGGCACAAGTCGTAGAAAAAGAACTGACATTTTGTATTGAAGCAAAACTGCAGTCCCAAATGCTCTCAAAATTATGCAACTAGTTTAAGACGTGGATCCACGCGAGACATAGTAGCTTTGCTATTGTTTCGGTAATTACGGGCACACAACCTGTTATAGCATCAGGGTGTATGATATGCCCAGTTTGGCTTCTATGCAAAATTCTGTTCGCCTTCCTATAATCAAACCCTGGCTATAATAGGTAATTAAATAAAACAGGAAATCTGAATATGTATAATATCTATATTTTATTACACCTTGTTTTATACAGGCATTTAGTTACAATATTATGGATTAATCCACTGCCTTATTGATCTATTTATGGAATTTATAATTCCGTTGCCATTGCATTATAAAATAAAATTTTATACATATTAAATTTAACAAAAATCACTGAATAATTATGAAGATATGAAGTTACAAACTTACAAATTACTATCAGTAAATACGACACTTATACTCGTAATATACACATATGAGGGACACTAATGACATAAGATTGAATATAAATTTAATGTCCGCTCCCTTTGTCAACCTTATTATAGTTGAGATATCAGTTACTTGACTTTGAACTACAAAAACATTCACACTTATCTTTTCAAATAGTAAAAAATAACAAATCAATATCATAACAACATAATTTAGAGAGCTTGTTCTCCTTCCACCATTTCTTTTAGGTTGAGTAGTTCAAACTGTCCGGTGCCTTTAGTTTCTGTCCTCACCATCTCATCCAAGACTCTAAAGTTGCCAGGGTCAATCAAACAGATGATATTTGCAGTGCCAGAGTCCCAGTTCTCTTCTTCAACACTCATGGCTAGTTTCACCACTTTGTCCTTAGTCTTCCTTGCATCTTTTCCAGTGAGTAAAATTCTCACTCTCATTTGGGCTCTCTCAATCGGGATCTCTTTTTTCAACAACTGTATGACGTCAAGTGATTGTTGTTTTGCTCCTTTGTTAACATTAACAGAAAAGTGGATATCTTTCATTGCTTTTTCTATGATGGAGACTGGATATGGCCTCTTTGTTTCAGGATTAACACATTTTTCAGCAACCGTTGTAGCAATATCTTTGAACAGAGAATCTATCTGAGAGTGCCTTTCTTTGTCTGAAACTTGAAGTTCACCTTTCTCCAATATCTCTTTACATATTTCTGTTTGGTCCTCTTTGCCGAATACTTTAACCAATTCTTCCTTTTTAGCAACCTGTCCTTTTGAGACATTGGTGAATACTGTGTGAGTCTGAAGAACTTCATCTATGTCTTTTTCTCTGAAACAATTTAGATATTTGTTTATTTGGTGGTAGTATTAGATTGAAGCGGAGTATTATTAGTATATAGTTTCTGCCTACCCCCATGGGAAAAAATCGTGAGTTTAAGTATGTATGTCGGTAGTTAAAACGCTAAAAGCAAAAATAATATTTGTTTAAATGACTCACAATTTATTTCGCCAAGATAAAACTTTATTCTTGTAGCAAGCTATTTCAAATCTCTTGCCACCTTTCTTTAACCTTACGATTGCGACATTGGTTAAACGAATTTGATTCGTAGGTGTAAATATTTTAGACATGGTGAAAGAAAATCTGTAGACAGTAAATTAATAGATCCAGGTTGGTTAATACACAAATTGAAACGACTTTGTAATGTTCTAAATGATTGCAAGCAAATAAACCACAAATAAACAAATTACAAGACAAGACAACTGTCACTTGGAAAACTCTCACCCTGAACCCTCCTCATTTAGTCCTCACTTGTCTATGGATTTTTGTCAGTCATTCATTCTGACACTGACATGTCATTCATTATGACTATAAGAACGGAACCACACTTACGTGGCGTGGCGTGTCGCGGCGCCTTCCGACGCAGTTGATTGGCTACAAAACTCATTGCGTTATGTCTTAGGCTGGAATAGAGTCTTGATTGGTGGATACCGCGCCACGCCACGCCACGACACGTAAGTGTAGTTCCGACTTAATAAGTCTTGTGTGAGTCGGTATTTCGTTTTAGGATATTTGATTCGGAAACTGAACGTATTTGGTCAGCCTTAATTTTTTTGATCTTCTTACTTCTTCCCTCCATATTAGACAACCGATATACATACCTACTTACTTTTTTTTGTAAATAAATATTTTATAGACATATAAAACACCCAGCCTAATAACAATGATACATGTAGTATATATATAGTAAGCATGAAATTGCCGTTTTATTGTAATATGTGCTACGAATTGACATAGAACCTTCATGGTTTGAGATTTTTGAGTGAAACTTTTCACATGGTACCTATGAAGTTCTTCTTTAAAAAATGCGCTACATTCGACTATCGACTTTCAGTTGTTTTTTTATTCAGCTTAGACAAGAAAGTTGGATGCTTCAAAATTAGAGTGATTTTTTTAATACGAGTTCCGACGCGGAACTAACGCGGCAGTACAGCTCGCAATATCAATGTTGCGTTTGGAGAGGGGACTGCTAATGAACGTACCTACCGTGCGATTTTGGTTTAAATGCAAATGGAAAGTTTGATTTGAAGAACGAACCACGTGGAAGACCGCCCAACAATGAATTGAAAGAAATGGTGGAAGCCGATCCGAGCCAAACTACCCAGGAATTAGCGTCATGGTTTAACGTTACCTTACCAACATTATTGACTCATTTCCGTCAAATCAATAAAATAAAAATAATATGAAAAATGGGTGCCTCATGATTTGACTGATCTGCAGAAAGAAACGCGTGTTGAAACTTGTGTTGCCTTGTTGAATCGATACAGAAATGAAGGAATATTGGATCGAATTGTGACATGTGATGAAAAGTGGATTCTTTAAGATAACCGTAAGCGAAAAATGCAATGGCTGACTCCAGGTCAAACGCCGCAACAGTGTCCTAAAGCAAAGCTTACCAATAAAAAGGTAAGGCTTAACTGTTTGGTGGTCTCAGCATGGTGTTATTCACTATAGCTTTCTCCGATCTGGTCAAGCAATAGCGGTAGATGTGCCGAACTCCGAACAATGACAGCAAAACTAACTGTTAAAAAAGTTTTCTTATCAGGAAGAAGTACAAAATGCTTTCACACAGTTTGTTGAATCTAGACCACCAGAGTTCTATCGCAAAGGCATAAATGGCCTTCCTATTAGATGGCAGCAAAATGGTAATTGTTTTGCTTAAATAAGTTAAATTAATAAAAAACAATTTTTAATTTTTCAGTACAAATTGGCAATTTCATACTCTCATACCTACATGATTTAAAATTCGAAGTTTTTAGTCGTCCGCTAAACGGGCCTATCATGACATTTTTGAAATGCAGAACGTAAATTACTGTAATAACAACCATTTTTGTAAAATAAGATAGCCTTTTCTCTGTTTATTATTTAGTCATTTGATAATATGTCTGAATGATGATGATAAGTAGAATGGTTGCTAAAGTCACGTTTACAATTTCACATAATTATGCTTTTATATGATGATGAGATGATGAAGATGGAGTCCACTCATCCGTTGAATCGACTATTTTTATACAAAATCAAAACGAAAGCCAAACGCAATCACAAGTCGTGTAGCAGTAAAAAAAAATACACGTATTTCGGTCGATAGGTACGGACCTTATGTTTAAACTTGTTTTTATGCTTTGGGTCCCAAATAACTGGCACTGCACCCAACAAATCAATAAATTTTAAAGATTTTCGTTCGTGGCGGTACGGTTTAAAAAAGCGTGTTTTAAAGTGACGCACTTTCGTGACGAACTAAAGAGCTCTGGATTAAAGTTTCTCTGTGGACTGCATCTGCGTGATTATGTGGCCGGCCACTCGCGCTCATTTTGCTGGCCCTATGACTTGCGCCTACTATACCGACAAAAAAGGGAGCGGTTGGCGTGACGAGGAGTATGACCGGCATGACGAGTAATTTTGCCACACTACGTCTCTGCCTCCTTTCCTCGATACTTCTCAGTCATGCCTTGGTCATGCCATTGCCACTCGACGAGTGTGTGGCAGGGCGTTTCATTAAACCATCGATAATCTGTATCATGATATCATCTCAAAAACGTTGTGCATCCCATAAACATCGTTTATTTATCTGTGGTTGTGCTGTGTGTCAGACGCAACGCACGACGTGTATTTCTAGAGAACTTGGCCGTCATTTTGTTATATTTGTGTATTTTATCTGCGATTTTATGTGATTAATCTTTAAAATGGCGAAATTAGTTGATATATACAACAGCGAAAAAGAGCCTGTGATAAAAAGACGGCAATTGCCGTTAACTATCTACGAAAATCTAACAGTAAGTGGTTTTATGCACTTTGACATTACCACAAGCGTAGATTAATCAGGGATAGTAATAATGAAAAATAGTCAGTCAGTCTTGTTGCTAAAAGTAAACATTGGTTCGTATGCTCTTGCACTGATATTCAGTTCGATTATAGGTTGCAAGTACGGCTATGACAATTTATCAAAAGTTCATTGATTTCGTTCAATGTAATGACGTCTTGCAGATGACCTTATTTTGCGAATATATTCCTTTGTTGGAATCTAACGAATTTTGTTTTTGTTTCCAGATGATCATGGATTTAAACACAATGGGTCTTATTTGCGACAATCCACAAGTAAAAGGTCGCGATTTCGAAGAATTTATGCGCAAATATAGGATCCTAACGACGGACGAACTAAAAGCAGCGCTCAGAGTCGATGCTTCTGATATATTTAATGTATTAAATCAAAGCATTCCTTGTGTAGGCTGTCGAAGAAGGTACAGTACCATTTTAATCAAAACCCATGTTTGATTGGGAAGCTGAATGTTATCTTGTTTTGGTAGCTCAAATTGGTTCATTGGAGCTACTAACACAAGCCAAAACATCATGCAGAATGACTTAACAAATTAGAGTATCTATACAATTTGCTGGTGATATAATAAACCTAAAGATTAATGGACTCATGCCTTCAATGTCCTGCAGTAAGATAAGGGTCTCCATTTCTTTTTCACATTTAAATGGAGTAAGACTGAAAAACATGTTAATCTAACAATGTAGTGACAATTATAGACACAGGCCAATATTGCTAATTAATTGAGATTGAGTCATTAGAGGCAAACTGATTAGCCAGACAAGAACCTGCATTAGATACCTATGATAGATGCATGCAGGCGAATAATAGCGATTTTGAGAAGAATAATTTGCTTATATTAAAAAGGTTGAAATATTTATGTAACTAAAAACTGTCAATCTCAAAAAAATTACCACTATCAAAGTTTCAGATTTATATGTGGGATTATAACAAACAATCTATCTAAAGTCTAAATACAAGTAAAAGCCTGTTTGTTGGTAAGCTCATCAATTGAGAACAGATGGGTCAATATGGTTTATAAATTTTTGTTTGGGATTTTTGTATGAACTTGGTAGCAAAAGCAGCATGGTGTTTGTTAAATCAGGGTAGTATATGCTTGTGTTGTATCAAACCAAAAATACCACAAGCAATGGTGACCAAGTAGTTCTAGCATTCAGTTAATATATCAAACACAAAATGTCAACTTAACCTCAATATTTTCAAACAAAATCAATACTTACACTCCCACACAAACAATGCAATAGACATAACATGCATTCCATAAAAACACAAAAAGTTGTTTGCTTTCAAAACTAAAGCCACATGGCCCTGTGTTAATATGAAGCCCGGTATTCTTGAAAGATGGTTGTCACACTAGGGATTGTAGTAAAATAAGAAAAAAGGTTAACATAGGAAAATATGTAGTAAATGTCTTACAATAATTACGCATACCTACTCATTTTATGCTCATGACTGGCTTCATGTCACTATCAACGGGAAATCGGTAATGGGCTTAGAAATGTGGTGGGCTCCATGTCAATAATATTTTTTTTTTTTTCATGTACTTTTTTTCTTTTGCAGTGTGGAACGCCTTTTTTATCAGCTATGTAAATCAGGACATCCCACATTGGATCCATTGGTGCTGACACCAGATGAAATAATGACAATAAGAGAAGACAAAATTATACATCCACAGTCCCTAGCCACTTTACTAAATGGTCACAGGTATTACTAACTTGTTATGT
This sequence comes from Orthosia gracilis, assembly GCA_947562075.1. Classification (NCBI taxonomy): domain Eukaryota; kingdom Metazoa; phylum Arthropoda; class Insecta; order Lepidoptera; family Noctuidae; genus Orthosia; species Orthosia gracilis. Next base: position 7,282,426 of record OX387274.1, read on the forward strand.
TTTTTTCTAGCTTAACTTTAAATCTAGAGATTATCCTCCACATATACACAAACTCTCTTCACAATGGAAAATAAACCAACTATGACCCGATAAAACGCTGCAAGCTTTTAAACAAAATACTGTGACTCAGTGTGTTATAAAAATGCAATTAAGTGATAATGTCAAAAAACCTAATTGCAATTACCAAATAGATTAAAGTTGTTGTGGGCGACTTACACATTCAGCACTTCTAAAGATTGAAAGGCTGAAATGATGATACAGTCAAAACCATTTGTAGGGATGCCACAAATAGTTGTTATAACGAATACTCGAATACCTGCCATTATTACTCGACATAATAAAAGGGATATAAAAAATAGTTTATTTATTCTCAAATAATCATATTACACTAGAACTAGAACTTACCAATCTCTACTGTAATCTAAAACAAAACTATGATTATGAGAAAAGAATAATAAATATAGATAACAATAAAGCAAGCTCTGTTTTTTCAGAAAGACTATTTTCTGAAGCAGGTTTGATATGAAAAATAGTGCTACCGACTTTATACCAATCATGCAGATATACTAGTTTTTCTGCACCGCAATCCTATTGGACTTTAAATATTAAATGATTAATTAACTTCAACATGACTGATCCTTGGCTAACTTTTTATATTAATGATAATAATACTAAGTGTGTTTTGTTTTTTAAGTCTATAGTTTTGCCGATCATTAAACGTTTATTTTTACTTAGACATCTATTCGCTGAATGTCGAAACATAGACACTATTATTCGGTATTTGACGAATAACAAAAAAGATCGAGAAAAACCGAATTGCGAGTATTCGCGACATCTCTAGTATTGACTATATATAAATTGTATTGTATTTCTTTGAACTTCCAATTGTTAGAAGAATTATTTGAATAAACATGCAGTGTGAACATATTCAATAAAACTAAATAATTTATTTCAGTTCAGGCATCGAGTGTCTAATTCTCAGTCAGCCACGGTGGAAGAAATCGCAGCGGTGTACTCTTCATTCATTAGAGGCGGGGACAGCTCGAGGTTGGGGAGCTCAAACCACGACGACAGCTGGCGCGAGTGCGGCGGCAGGGGCGGGCACGCCATGCGGCTGGGGCTGGGCGGCGTGGGGCTGGGGCGGCCGGGCCGCCTGGCGCGCCGCTTGGGACGCCATGCGCGCATCCGCCCGCGACCACGTCACGCTCGTACACTTCAACACGTTACACGACACGCTTCACAACTACCTAAGGAAACACCGTTTTTGTGCTGATTGTAAAACTAAGGTATGTTTCTTATTCTCCCTAATAATCCATACTAATATTATAAATTCACAAGTAGCTCTGTCTGTTTGTTAACTTTTCACGCCTAAACCACTGAAAGGATTTCAATGAAATTTGGCGAGGAGATATATGGCATCCTGGAAGTCCAGGAAGGACATAGGCTAAATATTGACAAAAAAGATTTGGTGGGCAGGTTGGGTAGGTAGGGCAGGTAGGTAGGTTAGGGTTGGGTAGGATATAAGGTAGGGTAGGTAGGTAGATATATAAGGTATGGTGGGGTAGGGTAAGGTAGGTAGGATAGGGTAGGTAGGTAGGTAGCCAGTTAGCGGTAGGTAAACCGCGGGGGAGAGATAGTTATATCGTAAGTCGAGTCCGAGATATTTTTTATGTATTTTAATCTGTTTTAAATTGAGTTGATGGACCACACACAACATTGAAGAGGCTCTAGACAATCTATGAACGAAGGCGTCACGATAGCGCTTGGAACAAAGGCAAAATCGTATGGGAATGCCAAGCGCTATCGACATGTCACATGATCAATCCGATACATTTTGGCATTTCGAACGTTGCCGTCACTTCAAAAAAATGGTCTGTGTAATGACTTTTTTTCTAGGGCCTCAGCGCCTGTTGCAATTGCGTATCTGTATTGACACTACGAAGCACACTCCTTCCCTTTCATTTTGATAACTCAACAGTATTCATTCCGTGTTTAACGCTATCGAGTAGACGGATTCTTGAACGTATGAAGCAGTTAATGCAAGGAAACCAAACTGTGCGCAATTCTTTGAACTTACACAATTAAGGTGTTCGAGTACCATTCCTTTTGAAATCTTACATTCCAAGTGGATAGCCAAAGTATGGTTGCATTATGCTGGAATTCTAACTTCCTACGAGTAAAGAGTAGTCAAAGCGTTTGCCTAAAAATATTTTTTAGGAAATGTTTAACATACTTATCTACACTGGGCCTGCATGGTGGATGTAGGAGTGAGAAATGAGGCTTGTGTTCATATTTAGTTTTGAAGTTGTAATACTAACTGATCCCTGCGGCTTCGCTCCCGTAAACTGGCTACCTACCTACCTACCCACCTACCAACCTATTCACCTGCCTTACCTATCAAACTACCAACCCTGTGCAAGTTTGTTTGTTGTTCTGGGAAATAAAGGTATTTTTTTTATTTTTATGTATGGCCCTTTGAAATCGAGCGCGTCAGATATTGAGAAGTGATGTTACATGAACCCTTAAGGAGCTCCTATTCAAAAGACTGACGATTTGGATGCGACCAAAGGCCATGATCGATTTTTGAAAATACAAATAAAATATCGTGACATTGAAATGCTCGAGCGCGTCGATTTTTTTTTGTTTGTTTGTACTGAATTCTATAGCTCCAAAACTACCGGACCGATTTTAACAATTTTTCATCAATAGAAAGCTAAATTATCAGGAAGTCTAGTGTCCTATGTTGGTCATAAATTCATAATTTATACAGAAAAAAAATAGAGATGCTTGAGAAAATTGCAATAATGTAGCCCAAAGAAGCAAAGTTTTATCTATAAAATTCATTATTTGGCGTGGGCGGAGAAAACTATTGATTATGATACATAAAAATTATGTACTACATAATTAAAGTAAGATATACATGTATTAGCATACATATTCGCGAGCTGGCTGACGTAACCAGATGTATCATCCGACTGCACCGCGTAATTTCCTTCTTGTTGACGTCTTTTTAGTTCACTTCTTAAGCAGTCGGGCTTTTTGGTTTTTAATTCATTCGAATCTAACATTAAATTTCGAAGTTATCACGAGTATAAAATGCAATACGCGATCCGTTCGACGCCGCCGCGACGTTCCCTACTCTTTTAGTGATAGATAAAAATCGGCCAAGTGCGAGTCGGACTCGCGCACGAAGGGTTCCGTACCGTTATCGCAAAAAACGGCAACGAATCACGTTTGTTGTATGGGAGCCCCACTATATTTATTTTATTCTGTTTTTAGTATTTGTTGTTATGGCGGCAACAGAAATACATCATCTGTGAAAATTTCAACTGTCTAGCTATGTTCATGAGATACAGCCTGGTGACAGACAGACAGACGGACCGCGGAATCTTAGTAATAGGGTCCCGTTTTTACCCTTTGGGTACGGAACCCAACCCACGGAATCGAAATTTACGCTAGTGAAACCGCGGGGTGCAGCTAATATTATATAATAAATTATATTTATTGCCAAAAATGTTTGTACATGTTTTTGTTAAACAATTTTAAGTGTTCAGAGCTAGGCTCTCCGTTTTTGGCAATAAATCGTTTTGTATGCAAAAATCCTAAGGTTTCTGTGATTAGTCTGTTCCTCCGGCAGGTTATCGTGAGATTCATTAGAAATGTTTTAGCAACTAAATGACCAAATTAAAACGCTGGTAACAAACAGATTTTTGTTAAAATGTTGATATCATCAAAAAACGGTAGATTTATGGATTGTGGCGGTAGAATGGTAGACTAGAACCGAAAGTCGTAGATCTACCGAAAAGTTTGTAGTTATGGCAACGGAACGTACTATGGGGACGGTGTAGGAGAGTGAGAGAAAGAGTGAGAAGGGTAGAGAGGCGCGAAGTGCGAAATACAGAGTTCTCAGCGGCTGCGCGCACCTTTCTTTATTGATGATTTTAGCTATTTCGTCTTGTGCAAATCGGTAGAGTATGTTATTCCCGTGATCCTTGAATGATAAGCTTCAAAATAAAATATAAAAATATATAAACCCCGGCACGTAAGTTGGCAAGAGTCGTTAGATGCACAGAAGTCGTTTTGTAGGTATCATTGGTAGTGAAGCGGGGCGCGGAGAAGTTTTAGGACCGTTCCAAGCGCGCGATTGATTGGTTAATTGACATAAGGATCGACTGACCAATCGAGTCGCGTTCACGTTCCGTTCGCTCTATTTGGTGGTTGTCCCGTTTGCGGAATATGCGCGAACTTACCCCCACTACGCCAAAACCTTGGCAACTTACGTGCCGGGCAATATAACCGCGCTCGAGAATGTGTAGACTCCAGATGACGTTTTTTTTGCAACTTTGTGACTCTCCCATTTTCTTATATCTTGCACAAATTGGCAGAAAAACACAACAACTTTTCTGCATGTATTTAATCCACCTTACCTTAATCTGACGCGCTCGAGTTTTTCTAACGATCTGTACTTAACTAATTTGTAAAAGTTTTTTCAAATAATAAAAATAAAAAAATATAGAAAAGTAAAAAGCACTGGTGAAAAAAAGTGACACTTTCCGTACAGTTTGGCTGCTTTGAAAACGCTATTTTCGAGGACATGCATTGTAAATGCGATTATTTATCATGCGCCATTTATAGCTCTCGCCAAACTTCTGGGCCGCCCTGAAGTTATCTTGCCGCATCCGCGAAGTACGAAACGGTGCTGTTTTTGTTTGAGATTTATTACTGCGCAGTCATTGTAGCCAACTTCAGGGCGGCCAAGAAGTTTGGCAAGAATTTTCTCAGAGGATATTTAAGATTGGATAGTAACTATAAAAAACTGTTTTATTAATGTTGCGCTTATTATTAGATATTTCTTCTTTATTTTGCTGTCAGATCAGTCATCATGTAGAAGTTGAAAGCTAGAATGTTTTTTTACTAAAATTATTGAAGTAGTAAAAAACAGATAGTCACTTGAGGAAATATAATGTTTTTATTTCCTTCAGGTATTGAGAGCTTATCAACTATTAGTCGAAGAAAAGGAACCACAAAAAGAGAAGGGTTACGTCGGCGCACTTTACGGCGGTATCAAACGGTGCCTTCTAGACAAACACCTGCACCTGCAAGCCAAGACTGACTACATCGCGCACCTCATCGCTAGAGCGGAACCAGAACTACTCGGAAACCATAGAGAGAGACATGCGAAGACACTGGAGATTGCACAAGAAGAGGTTAGTTCAACTGTGGCTCTATAGAACGACTGGATCGTGTTATGGAAATAAATTGTACTAAAATTCCCCGATCCTAAGGATTTATTTTTTTCTGTCACTTAAAAGATAATAAAATAATGTTTGCAGGTACTTATCTGTCTCGGTATATGTATTTATGAGCGACTACAACGCATCTCCTTGAGGCTACGCGAAGAAGAAGGCACCTGTCAGACGCTCGCCGCGGTCGCAGTAGAAGCACTCTATCGCAAGTTTGAAACTGCCGTCGAACACAAAACTGGAGTTTCGAAATTACAACTTCTGTATGATGAAATCACTCAAGAGGAACAGACCAGGCAACAGAGAAAGGAACAGAAGAAACTCAAACGACGCAAGAAGAAGGAGCGGCAAGCTGTCGAGAGCAAATGCAAAGTATGCCACAGACATGGATCACTATTATTTCGTAGTTCTAATAAAAGTTTTCCAACTATCACTAACGCAATATTTATATTGTACACAGGAGGCTGATTCAGAGGAACCAGATGAAAAGTGCCAATGTGAGGAATGCCTGTTAGAGGAACGGGACACGCCGACTGATCTACTTTCACCGCGAGACTACATCAACCACCAGTGTTACGAGGCCAGCGGCGACGGCTGCCAGTCGTGTCAGGACGACACTACGAATAAACGTCGCTCACCCAAAAAAACCGGCAAGAAACGGACCAAAAACGGCAACCTCTCGCCCAACGAGCATTCCCTAGACTGTGGCTATTCATCCGGGAACAACGGAGGTTGCTGTGAAACTATGTCTGGCTCTTCCTCTCTCATGAGCTCGCCCGAAGGTTCAGAGGTAGCGTGTTCCGAAGGGTTCTGTAATCATGAGAGAGGCGACTGTTTAGATTTGACCAAGAACGATAAGACTATGTGCACAGGTTTTACACTTTCTCTACAGGAAATGTTAATGGTAAGTTGCTATAATTTTGTAAGAGGTCTCTGCTCAGACTTTGAGTAGCAAGTTTTAACATAGTTTCACTATTTTCAGGACACGTGTTCATCAGACGAGGAAGAAGATACCAGTTATATTCCTATAGAAGAAGTAATGGAATTCAAATCGCGTAGAAATATAACCGAAAAAAGACAGGAATTGCGACAAAACCTCCGCCAAAAATTCGCTCAGCTTTGTGTGAACACGCCGCAGGTACCGCCGCTACTGAAACAGGACAAGCAACCTGCCTAGCTGGCAGACTGCACCTGCCACATCATTCAACTGCACTTTGTAAAACAATCATTTTATTAAAAATGGCAAAAAAAAACTGTAACCTGCTTCCCTGGTCTGTAGATGAATGACACCTTAGATACATAACTGTTGTCCAGTAATCCGGTAAGTCATAAGTCTTCTAATCTGGTCAGCCATTTACTGATTCATATTGTTACAATCCTAGAACCTCTACATTCAATAGAAATTATTTATGTTAAACAATATAATAGAGTATCAGGTTAATTTCTTCAGATATGTATATTGTCAACAGTAGTAATAACAACTACAGTAAAATGTCTAAATACTCAGTACCCAGCATTACTTCAATAGTTGAAGGTTAATAATCAATCAGTGAAAATGTTGAATAGACTGATTTATGTTCTTGTGTGAAGAAAATTTTGGAGTTTATATATATTATAGTTTGTATTTTGATGAAAAATCCATATACAATAAATATCATGTCAACTTCTGGAATTGGAAGGAATCAATGTTGAACACTATTTTATCTTCCTGAATTAATTTCTAAATAATACTATGCCATTTTGTGATAGATCCGTATCATGTATAATGTAACCATAATGCAATAGATTAGTGTAAAGATGTTGGCAATTTGCTAAATCTAATATAGCTAATAAATTATTCCAATTGAAAATCTTTCAAGTGCTAAAATCATGTTTGGTAAAATTGTGCCTAGCACTGGGAAAAATTACAAGTGCATGTTTGAATGATTCCAAACAGTGGATTGACTGGATAAAAACCAGCATTTAATATATTTACTATTTAAATTGTTAGAAAGCTTAGTAATGACATATTTAAAGTAGAATTTTTTGATCAAATTATTTTATTTCAATGCTTTATGTGACTCAATATTATGTGGTACATGATGAATTATTGCTCGCTATCAAAGAACGCTTAGACAAACAAAGTCGGGAATTACCTTGGCTGTTTCGCCATTGTTATTAAAGTCAGAAAACATTTGTAAACTCAGTTTTAAATATATACTATATAATACAGTGATAACAAGTTTTATTTTTAATTGCCCAGATTTACCGTTTCTACAGTACTATTGTTAATTTTATAGTAGATATAAGAAACCACTTATTTTAGATTCCCCTAGAGAAGCTTCCACATTTATCTGTCTCTTTGCAACTGTCCAATACAAAGTGTTGCATTTGTTCCTCCAAAACCAAACGAATTTTTCAATGCAATTCTTCTGTTTGCATTCCAAGGTTTTGATTCATTAGCAACATAATTCAGATCATCAACAGGCTCTTCTAAATTGATTGTAGGTGGTATTGTACCATGATGACAAGCCAATACAGTGAATATTGCTTCTAAATTACCGGCAGCACCCAGTAAATGTCCATGAGCTCCTTTTGTGGATGATATAAATATATTTGAACTGTGATTGCTAAACATAGTCTTTATGGCTGTTGCTTCAATACCATCTCCTACAGGGGTTGATGTTGCATGAGCATTAATGTAAGTAATTTCATCATAATTGATGCAGCCATCTCTCAAAGCACGTCTCATTGACAACATTGCTCCACTCCCATCATCTTTGGGAGCAGTGATGTGAGAAGCATCCCCTGATAAGCCATATCCTAATATTTCAGCATATATTTTTGCATTTCGCTCTAACGCATGCTGATACTCTTCTAAAACCAAAATACCTGCTCCCTCACCCATGACAAAACCATCTCTTTTTTTATCAAATGGTCTCGAAGCTTTTCCTGGTTCCTCATTGAATGATGTGCTTAGTGCTCTTAATCTGCTGAATCCTGCTATGGCAAGGGGACTGATACAAGCTTCTGCACCACCACACACCATAACATCTGCATCTCCATTTCTAATAAACCTGAAGGCATCACCTACTGAGTGCGCACCAGTTGCACAAGCAGTAGACACAGCATGATTTGGTCCTCGGAAGCCATACTTAATGCTAATCTGACCAGCTGCCATATTTGGTAAAATTCTTGGTACAAAGAAAGGGCTGACTTTGTTATAACCGACTTTCAATGCATCATTAGTGTCACATACATCTTTTAAATCTATCATTCCCATCCCAACAGCTACTCCAGTGGCCTCTCTGTCTTTATCAGATTCTGACAACCATTTTGCATCTGCCAATGCCTCTGCAGTTGCAACAAGAGCAAGGCATGTTGCAGGAGCCATGGACTTTAGGTTGGACTTTGACAACGCCTTTTCCACTTTGTCATCTGGAGGTATTAAGCCAGCTATCCTACATGGTAATTTGGAATATTCATTACCTTTCAGCGCCACTATACCACATTGACCTTTTAAAATGTTTTGCCACACCAAGTCTGTGCCTGTACCCAGAGGAGATACAACTCCTAGTCCAGTAACAACGACTCTCCTTCGCTGCGGAGACTGCGTGATTGTTCTAATGTGACGGATTAGTTTCCCAGACATGGTCTGATATGATTAAGGATGAAATAGAAATTTTATACCTACAATGTTATAAGATAAAAGTCAATAATACAATATGAATTTAATTTTCATATTAAATCTTGCACAGATAATCCTTATCTACTACTTTAAACTGCAAAAATCATTTTATTATAATAGTAAACAAAATAGAAATTCGTTTTTAGGTTACAGGTTCTTTTTAGAATAAATAATCTGTGGTTTTTGAAGTTTAGGAAGAGTTGCCAGTTTAAAAAGAAAGTAATGGAAATATTTTTTCAAAATTGAACTATTATAGCCGTTTAGGTGTTACTAAGTCTTTTAACTGAAATTTCGTATTTAACAGGTCTTTTATTTCTTGGAGTTTTCCTAGGAAAAGAATAGGCAATTAACAAATCGTCGATATAGATAATTATTATGACTATAACTCCTCTTTTCTCTAGTAAGTATAGACATGGGTCAGCTACCGATGCTTTGAAACCTATGCTCTTTAACTCTGTGTTGATTTTCTTGTACCATTGCCTCCCTGCCTGTTTGAGTCCATATAAAGCCTTTATGAGATGACAAGCTTTCCCTATGGGATTTTTTGTTATGTAGTTTAGCATACTCATTGTTTTGTTGTACAAAGTTAAATTTTCTTGTTTACTTTCTTCAACCATTGTTTCAGTTAGATATTCTTCTAAATAGCCAGGATACTTCATAAGTATATTTTCTTCTTATTCGCCATTCAGTTACGCCGTTGTAACGTCCATCTGGTTCAATTTCAAACCTTCTTCCAAGGCTATTCCAACAACAGATCTTATCGAACTCAGTTTAGCTACAGGAGCTATGTTTCGTTGTAGTCAACGCCTGGTCGCTGAGTGAAGCCCCGTGCTACAAGTCTGGCTTTCTTTTTAAATCCGTTATCTTTTTCATTTGTGTTTTTCTTCTTGCCCTAACATGTCTCGATAGTATGGCCTTTCGTTTTACATCTCTTGCAGTACTGCCTTTGTCTGTTTTTATTGACATTATATTCTTCTGAGCTTTCAGGCTGTCTATTTTCCCACCTCGCTTGGTGTTCTTTCAGAATCTTTACTTTAAGATCTTCAGGATTAGGCCGGGTGTCTCGAGATTTAATGGCTATTCTAAAGTTCTCAAAAGTTGTCGGTAAACTCTAGAGAAGTATTATGCTAAACAGTTCTGGAGGTACCTTTATATCCTTTTCTGCGAGTTTATCCACGATGTCCAAGAAGTTATTTACGTGGTCACGTATTTATCTTCTCCTATGGTCATTCGTTTTAGAAGTCACTGTTTTAAAAAAGTAGCTTTCAATTTGACCCATACAGCTTTAGATGTCGCGCAGACTTCAGTTTGTTTTAATTCAGACGGTGACAATAAAAGTAGGATTTTAGCCCTTGCCTACAAGTTTTTTTTTGGACGCCAAAAAGTTTTTTTCTCGCCGCCGCATCTGTAGGTGGTGGTAAGACTTAACGTAAGGCTTAGCACGCACTGCGATTTTTATTCGCACGAATTTTTGTAGTATTATTTACGCACGATTTTTTTTACCGCAATACAGCAGCGTGCAGCTTAATACAATTCCATAGGTCGCAGAATGGGCGGTAAAATTCGCTCGAATAAAAACGCAGTGCGCGCTACGCCTTACGTTTTCTCACCGCTTACGATGCAGATGTCCCAAAAGTCGTTTTTAATCAGGACCGCTTGTGCTTGCAAACACCATGTATACTCGTTTGACTTGGTCAAAGGTTCTAATATATTACGAAATATTTAGAATTTCTATTAAATATGACGGGGGACGGGCCCCCTGGTTGTTTTTAGAAAGAGTGACGTCAGCATTGCTGACGTCACTATCTCTATTATCATCATGGTGTTGGTGCTGGTGATGGTTACTCATGTTGAAAAATGAAAGACAAGACTTCAAGAGTTTCGCCTTATATTCTTCCTAGTAGGTAGCACACAATAATGACACACAATGGCATACAATAAATTAGGATCAACAATGACTCACAATATTCCGGAGCTCCGTACCATCCGACGACTCGACTGAGAATGAATTGTAAGCTTTTTTTTTTTTTTTAAGTGACGTCTCGCAGATCAATCAAAGTGATTGGATACTGCTTAACCGGGCTATCCTGTGGAGACTAAACTAAGCCTCCAGCCAGGCACAAGTTTCTAACCTAAGCGACTGCGCCGAGGGCTACCCCAGGTGGGGTCGGACCTCGGCTCAGGGCGTCGCTGGGGGCAGCAAGGGGACAAGCTGGATCTTGACTGTTATTGATTCTACCATCAGTTCGGAAAGCACCTACTGTGGAGAAGAACTGACAAGAAACTCCACTATCTCTGTTATTATTTAGTACAGCATTGCGCGGGCTGTTACCTATATCGGGGCTATTCTTACGGGGACTTCGCGACGGTCCTCGGCGGCGAGGATGGAACGCTTTTGTTCTGTGTGTCTTTTTAATTGTGCTGGTTTCCCTACGGCTCTCTTGGAGCAGGGTAGTGGCGTCATCGGGAATGTTGAGAGTGTGCCTCGGTCGGCGAACTCTAGATATGTAGGAGGGATTATAGCGGGTGGCCTCTTTTATAAGAGGATTTTTATGTTTAGATGCAGTATGAATTGTGAGCGTTTATATTTTTTTTTATTTTTAATACGTGGCGTCTCACAGATAGACCAAAGTGGCCTGCGTCTGTTTAACCGGGCTTCCCTGTGGAGACTAATCTAGTTAGCCTCCAGCCAGGCTTCAAGTTTACTAAACCTAAGCGATAACGCCTGAGGGCTACCCCAGTTGGGGTCGAACCTCGGCTCAGGGCTTCGCTGGGGGGGACAACAACTAAGGCTGGATCTTAATAAGGGTGATTCTACCATCCGTTCGGAAAAGCCTACGTGGAGAAGAACGGACAAGAAACTCCAATTAATTATCTAACTAGCTTTTAACTACTGCACAGCTTCCGCGGGCTGGCTTGTATAACTTGACAGGGGCGTCGCGACGGGCCTCGACGGCGGAACGAATGCGGTCGTTGTGTGTATTCTACGTGTTATGCGAATGTTCGTACTAGATACGAACCCATTGACCGTCCTTGTAGACAAGTCTATCAAATTCCCTAGAAATGCTTTCGTACCTTTGGAACATGGCACTGCATTGAACGGGGTCAAAGGTACCTGCGTTCCGGATTTCTGCATCCAGAGCGCGGGCTTCAGGGGTCATCCAGATGGAGTACGCGCCGATTATATTTGCAGCTACGCACAGGTATGACTCATGCCTTTTTGGGGCGACAGGGGGAGGGCACTTGGCGGCGACGGTGGTGGGAGCCACCTTGCGGCTTTGTGCGGGCATGGGGGCAGCCGGGGTCGCTGGGACCGGGATTGGAATTGGCGCTGCGATGGGGTGGTCCATCAGCGCTGGTATGGTTGGATTCGGCTGAGGAGCCACGCTTTGGTGGTTCAGCTTCTCCCATGGAGAGGTTCTCTGTGGGGCGAGTCTGGAGGGGACTTGTGAGGTGGGAAGCCTCGAGGTAGAAGTGGGGGCTTCGCGTTGTGCGCGTGCGTTGGAGCGATTATTAGCTTTAGGAGCTAATTTTGGAGCTTTTGGGCAGCCTCGGTAGTTAGCCGGGTGCCCGACTTGGCCACAGAGCACGCAGCTGGGAGGCTCCGTGCATTCTGCGCGGTCTTTGGGGCGGGGGCAGTCCTTAGTGCCATGCTCTCCCAAGCACTTGACGCACCTGGGAGTGGCGTAGCAGTGGGTCTGTGAATGACCGTATAGTTGGCAGCGGTGACACTGACCAACTAGGTGGGGACGGTAAGGTTTTTCAATAGATATGCCCGACAGGGAGCACACCGTTTTGACATTGAAGATGGGGTTGTAGCCTCCGGTGTTGCTACAAACGACAAGTACCATGTCGTACTGTTCGCCGCCTCTTGCTTTATGCAAACGGAAGACGTTAGTGACAGGTACTTTTTGGGAAATTAGGTCACTTTTGACTTCTTCCGTCGGGATTTCCTTCGGAATTCGTCTAATGACAACTCTGATGGGCTTATCCTCTGGGAGAGAATATGTATGGAAGGAGATATTGCTTCCTTTTAATAGACGGGTTAGATCACGGTAATCTTTAGCCGTGGAAACCTGGATTCTGATGCCCTGTTGGCATGCAGTTGCCTTGGAGTAGTTTATCTTACGCACGGCACAGGCGTTAGATACATCGTTCCACTTGGCTTTATCCTGAAGATAAATAGGTGGAGGAAGAGATGGCTTTTTGGTGGAAGCTATAACCATGGGGCTGGGAGAGCGGTTAACACTCTGAGAAGCGTTATCTGGGACAGGGGAGGGTTGCCTGTTGGCCGAGGCCGGAGGCGAAGGTGACTGTTGGGAGGTTACCGGCTTTTTGGCCTTGGTAGCGTGAGAGGGACTCTTCCTCTTCTTTCGCTTACCTCCGGAGCATACTATGGATTCACTATCGGTGGAGACAGTGTCATAGTCTTCTGATTTATCTTGGTCATCAGGGGCATCAGGGGCATTTGGGTCATCGGGGTTAGCAACTGACTCGTTGGTCTGTTCAGCAACATGTGCTTCCCATTCCTCGTCAGTGCTGAGGGCTGCTTCCGTCTCCATGGGAGAATCGTACTCATCATCGTCGTTATAAGATGATTTGGACTTAAGCTTGGACCTAAGATTCATCCTGAACTTAGAGGCTAGTCTGGCTTGGGTTCTAGGAGAGATGGGATCTCTCCGTGACCGCTGGGAGGTTGGCTCGGGGGCCGGCGTTGGGGGATTGATGGGGCTGAGATTCCTCATGGATTTCTCAGAGTTGGTCATGGTGGCCTGGGCATCGCCCTGAGATAGGGTGGGCGACCTAGGCCCGGAAGTCGGCCTGACATTAGGGGAAGTCGACCTTGGCGAGCCCTGGATTATGCCTGGCTCGAGGGCCTTGCTTGTTCCAGGGGCCTCAGTCGGGCCCGAATCGGGTAAAGCGGAAGCGAGTAACTGTTCAAATTCCTCACTGTACTTTGCTTTAATACGAGGGTCCTTCAGGAGGGTATCCCGAATGAACCTTACTAGTAGCTCTACTACAGGCATCGCTACTACTAGGGGAGTCTTCCCCAGGTGGATGGGCCCGGGGATGTGTAATTACCTACCCTCCCAGTCGGGTGAGACTGGGAGGTGTGTTCCTGGTGAGCCCTAAGCTTGTAAACCTGTCACCAATCTTATTGGGTGACAGGGCCCTATTGTACCGGTAGACCCACCGAAGGTGGGCCACCCACCTCTGTGTACAAAAAGTCTGGCTCGTCGGGGTAGACACACCCGACCGTGCCAGGTGTATTGCTGTGGAACAGAGACAGGAGTTGGCTAGGCTATCTACCAAGGCCAACTATCCTGCTCCCGACTCCAACTGACTGCCGTGCCCTGAAGGGACTTGGCGGGTGTGTGGGGCAACACCCCAGCTGGCTTCGTTAACACCGTTAGGTTTCCGCCAGGGACCACTAAGTCGTGGTTTTTACCCAGAAGGGGCCAAACGCGATCTGTTTGAAGAAATAGGTGTCGTTTCCTACCCTGAAAAGGGCCGGAGCGGACGATCGCCGAAGCGATCTCTTGCGGGCGGAGTGCGGCGTGCAGGGGCGCGACGACCGCAGTGACGTCACGCAGAGGCGCGACGAGGTCCGGAGAGTGGGGGTGCTTGAGCGCGCGGTGGGGCGGCGAGCTGCGGAGCGGCAGCGAGACGTCCGCACGGAGCGATGGCTGGCGAAGAGTTGAATTGTGAGCGGTCGGGCGGTCGTATTTATACGAAACTTCGGTTAGAGTCGTTACAAGTCTATTGACTAAGTCAATAGACTGTCTTTGTTTGTTGTCTGTTTATAAATTCTAGTTTCTATTTTACAAGTCATAAAATGAATTATGAAGTACAGATTAATTAGTTTTTAATAATAAAATGAGTAAATATAATCAAATAGTCATTTGAGCGATTTTAATTAACTTAAATATTCAAATAAGCAAACACACGTTATTTGAACTTAAAATAATCGATCATAATTTATTCGACGCTCGATTACGCCCTCACGCCGGTATTAACGTCGATTTGGCGCCGATATATACAATTGAATATTTTTAATCTTAAGACTATTATATAACAAAATAATTACGATAACTCGTAGTTGATGTCATTTTTCATATTTGCAAACAAACCAAGCTCTGCTACCAATTTGTGAGGGATTTTCTTAGTAAAATATACTCATGACCAGAGATACCGTTTTTTATTTGACACAACTGTTATAGCTTGATCTCTGCGACATATTATGTCAAACTGACGATACTGACTGTTGATCTCTGCGACATAAGTCAAACTGACGTTAATGATACGGTCTCTTTGACATTGACTGACAATGACAGCAATTTGTTTGTTTTTTTCTCTCCAATTTGACAGTTTCATTTTTTCTCTTGAAATGTTCCGTTGTCTGCTAGATGATTTTACAGTTATTTTTGCAGAAAAGGTATGTGTCAGGCAAACACTAAAGTATACTACAGAAATCCTCAAAAATAGTTGGAAAAGAATCACTAGACTTCACAATAAGCTATAAATATTGTATTAAAAGCGTTGTTACACAATGGTTGTCATGGTTCTTATAAATAATTTTAAACTTATAATATCAATTGCTGTAGTTTTGGTCGCTTTCAAGTATCGTGATGAACTAAAGTTGTATTATGAAACTTTTGTAAGTGAGGTGGCAGAAGGTAGTCCTGGTATTTTCACTACTACTAAATTATCTCAATTTGATGGGGCTAAACAAAGCAGCTTGTATTTAGCAGTATTAGGTACAGTATTTGATGTTACAGAAGGTAAAAGACATTATGAAAAGGGTGCTGCATACCATTATTTTATAGGTAAACCATATTCTAACTATTTACTTCAGTACAAACATTTAAATCACTAAGATAACTAGGATTTAACCTTATCATAATGTGTAAAATATTCCTTCTGTATAATTCAGGTAAAGATGGGTCAAAATCACTTGTCACGGGTAATTTCAAAGATGAAAGTGATGAAAAGGACCATGTCATGGACTTGCCCTGTAATGACTTACTAACTCTGGTCCATTGGCGGAACACATTCAGGAAAAAGTATATTGAAGTTGGTAAGTAACTTCGGTACCTCAAAAGGAATCCATAAAGAATTACTTTGCTTTTTTTCTTGAGAAAAAGGGGCAGACAGATAGACCTGTCTGTTAATATTCTTTTTCTGAAAGTATGCCTTGAAGTAAAAATAAGAAAAAAATATTGCTTTTCTGAAACACATAGTTGCACGAAAGAGCTTTGCTCGGGTGAAAATAGAGATAATGAATTTTACCCAATATGAAACCTAACTAGATCGATTTTTCAGCCCCGAAAACCTCTATATTGCAATTTTATATAAATCGTTGGAGCCCTTTTCGATAATGTGATTACAAATATTGCTTTTTTAATTTATTATAGTAATTTGAAATCCAATATAGAAAAAAGTAATAATTGTTAATGTTATAATCTAAAACATAAATAAAAGTAAGCAAGCCACTGTTGACTAGTGTCAGGTACGGACATTATAGTTAGCCTGTTGCGCTGACACCATAGCAACCACACACATTTTGTTATCAAATTATTTACTGTAACTGTGTAACTATTCCGCTTCTTGTAGTTGCTTATGGAATTCTAATAAATATCAGAACTATGAACAGAATAGAGTGATAACAAAATCGAGTGATACTATCTTTCTCTTGGCCAGTTTTAAATTCAGAAATAATAGAACTTAACTTGAAAAAATATTACAGGTACCCTGATTGGAAGATTCTATAATGAAAATGGCCAAGAGACAGCTTACATGAGGGAGTTTTACGATAAAATTAAAAAATGTGAAGTAGAAAAAGAAAGTTCTAAAAAAGAAGACCAGAAATTCCCTCCTTGTAACATTGCATGGAGTGCTGAGGAAGGTACCAAAGTGTGGTGCACTAAATCAAGGTTCTTTTTTGTTTTATTTGCTGCATCATTTGGTTATCATAAGTTATTTGGTCAGTGGTAATATAAACAACAAAAAATTTTCTTCTTTTACAGTATTTTATTAGGTTTCTATTGTACCGCAGAATTTTGCTACATCAGGTTTCTATTGGCTAGTATTTAAACGAGCGAAAATAAATTCAAATTAAAGGTGTACAAAATACTGAATATGGCTTACTGAAATACTAAGTGGGCGAATACAAATGTTTAAAACAGCGACTTGATTAGTACTTTGGCAACATAGTCGACGGAGCCCCGCTGCGCGGGGCTCCTATTTCCGTCCGCAGGGTCTAAAGTAACCAAACACGAACGAGATGACGGGAGCTGAGTTCGCTCGCTCACTTCAGCTCCCGTCATTGTCGGGGTGCCCTGAGCTCCCGAACTCGCTCCGCTTGCTCTTGTACCAATTCGTTGAAAACACAATTATATTAATATAAAAAAATATAATTCCCGCGCTGCACAGCGATGTCGCCTTCATTTACGATGAAGTCGCTTGGAGTTGTTTAGCTATTTTTAAAAGAATAATACAATTGTATGCTAATATAGAAAAAATAGAACCCCAAATACAATTAAAGTATGTCACAATATTATTACTGCAGCTCACTAAAACCTCCTAAAAGGTATTACTCAAACCGGATAAATAGTTACTTACTTAGTATAATAGTCGCCCATTCAGTATATTTTTCGCCCGGTTAATAATTTCCCGTTTCTATTCCATGTTTGTGGTCTCTTTTTTCTTCTTAGAAGTTGTAATGACCACCTTGTAGCCTTGTCAACTACTGGGTAATACAACAAGAATTTAGGTCCTGTTACAAGGATCTATGTGCAATTATTTGTTTATAACCACTATAACAACTGCATTTTAATGGTCCCTTCAATGTTGTTTTAAATAGTTTTGACTGCTTATCTATTACCTACATTAATAAAAAAATCTTTCATACATTAATTATTTGTTTATAACCACTATAACAACTGCATTTTAATGGTCCCTTCAATGTTGTTTTAAATAGTTTTGACTGCATACCTATTACCTACCTACATTAATAAAAAAATCTTTCATACATTAATTTCACCTCGTATCAACTACTGCCGCATGAGAGTAATATTTATGTATTTTTGTGTAGTGGTGGTGTGAAAAGGTCTTGGGCAGGTGTTCCTCGCCAGCTCTTCACTCCTGGGGTCGAAAAGCCTCGCTGTATCTGCCTCAATGGAGTTGATCAAGATTCTGCAGGTCTTATCAAAGAATATGAAAACTGCCTGAATACATCAACAGAGTGTATAGTCAAAACCTAATGTTTATGCAGTTGTGGTGCTTCTACATGCAATTTTCTCAACATAATTTCTTTTAAGATTTTCTTGATTTTAAGAAGTTTCTTGTTGAAATTTATTCAGTATTGTTAAAGGCTCAATAATAAAAATAAAAAAAACACATCATTGTGAACTTCTTTTAATACTAACATAGACACACATGAGTAGAAGTTACCAGGTAGGTAAGTCTTAAAAAAATTAATTACGTATTCTTATCTTTAATTAGCACTGAAGTTTCTGTTTTGATCACATCATCCAAATCCAAGCATTCTATAGTTTTGAGAAACACTGGCATCGGTATTTTCTTTCTATTCAAGTAAGATTTGTTTCCCAGCAGTTTCTTTATTTTGGCTCTGCGTTTCTTAATTTTTTCTTTTGTGTATTGGTTACCTAGTTGGAATGTTAACAGTCTTTTAATTTTCCTTCCACCTATCAGCACTTCATTCTCACTATTCTGACCTTTAGGCTCTTCATAAATAGTTTCCAAAGTTTGTGACACAGCTTTAACTTTTTTGTTCAGATACAATGCTTCTATTTGTTTAGGGTTTGCGTTTTCAGTCATAATCCGTTTACTTGGCTTCATACTCACTCTTCGATTCAATGATTTACATTTTCTTTTTCTTAAAACTCGTGATGGCAATTCAGGCACTTGTGATTTCTCTCCTGTTTCTTCAGTATTGGGCTCATCAACCTCCATTATATCTAAGTGTGCCATTTTACTCGGTAGTTCGATGTCTAGTCTGTGAAAAGTAAACTACATTGTATATCGACAGCAACACTTGAAAATAATAGAACACAAGTAAAAATTAGCTTACCTAGACGCATCCATTATTTTGTTCAATAAAAATTACTTCTCGCATAATTTCTGTGTCTTAATAATAGGCTCATTCATAGAAAACAGCTGATAATAATAAAAAAAACCGTTGTAATTATACTAAAAATCGAAAATCGTATGAACATCAAACAACAGCCGCGCCTGGAAATGTGGCAGTTCTCATTCTATAAATCTATGATAGGGTAGGGTGGCAGTAGGTACTGGCAGACTTGTACCATAGATAACTATATAGTCAGAAGCTAGTCAGAGATCTTGTACTGACTTTATTGCTTGACCACGGAATATAAATACCCTAAAGCGCTGTCCGCACATTTCCGGGTTCCCGTCCGTATGTATAAGTTTCTCTGTGGTTCCCGTCCCTGACGGAACACGATTTGTATGATCCATAGAGGAAAAAATATTATATAGATAATATTGTGGCTTTCTACTAGTGAAAGAATTTTCAAAATCGGTTTTAAGTTTATCCATTACAAACAATCAACTATTTCCTCTTTATAATATTCATGGAATTAGTATGGTTAGTGTTTTTATGTTGCAATGAGGAAGTATTCGAGAAACTAATACCGATAATGTATTTTTCTGAAACTAACTGCTTGAAATGTGCAGGCGACGACTTTAAAATTCGTCACTGTTATCAAGAAGAAGAATATTTTGAGATTCACAGTGTTTTCTCAAACCCATCCACGCCGTCTGCTGCAACTACGAGTACTCCGAATGAGGTGACAGGATCCGATGATTTACTAACTAACCTCCATATCAGCAAAGACACCATACACAGAGCCTTGCGCGCGATAAACACTACAAAAGGTCCCGGTGGCGATGGGTTGCCTCCTATTTTCTTGCACAATTGCGCTGATAGTTTGGCATATCCTATAGCTTTATTATTTCAAAAGTCTAGCTGGGTGCGTCTGTCCCTCCCTGTGGTAAACAGCTAACATAGTGCCAGTGCATAAGAAGGGACCCAGGAAGGATATAAAAAAACACACGGACAGACGGAAATCTACATCGCGTCATTCTCGCATGTGATTGGTCGATTGGATAGCGGTCAAACTCTTTGCGTTGCCGTATTCACTTACGCAAAACAAACAGATTTCGAAAAAGAATTCGATCGTGTGGACCACGTGACCTTGCTGGCAAAGCTACAAAAACTTAGGATCCATGGAGAGTTACTGAGTTGGGTTAAGTCATACTTATCGAACCGATCGCAAGCTGTGGTTAAGGGAGTAAACATTCCCTCCGGTGTTCCCCAGGGATATTTATTGGGTCCTCTTTTTTACTGCGCATACGACGTGTCTGACGTACGGTCGTGTTTCAAATCCTCGAAACATCTCATGTACGTCGATGACAAGAAAATATACAAATCCAAACTTGTATGTGAACTGATACAGCGTGGTCTTGATGCACTATTCAGTTAAAACAACAAAAATAATATCACTGTCAATGTCTTGAAATGTCAATGCAATATCATTGAGGTATTAATGTACTATATTGGTTGAGCTTGCTTTCAATGAAAATAATATATCATTGTAACACAGTGGTTTAATAAAATATAATACATTTTATTATAGCAAACATTGACTTCATCTGAAAATTACAGGGTGACAGAAAACATAACATTTGCTAGGCAACAACGAAACTAAAAACTCTCTTCTAGAATATAGTGCATTATGACCTTCATGATACAACACCCCCACTTAATCCACTATGCTGTGTGCAGAACACATGTTTCTGCTTACCAACTCCCTTCGTCATCATATCAGCAGGCATAAGGGCAGTCTCACAATATTCAACACAAATTACCCTTTGCTCTGCTAACTCCCTAACGAAATGATATCTTATGTTTATATGTTTGGAACGTTTTCCAATAGCAGGACTATAAACTAGCTTACTGGCACTTTGACTATCACTAAAAATAGTAACAGCAGTGTTATTCCGGCCAGTCAGTTCAGAATATAAACCATTTACTGATATCACTTCCTTAGCGACCTCACAGATTGCAATGTACTCAGCTTCTGCAGTACTTAGCGCAACACAACGCTGCTTTATAGACTGCCAAGACACCGCAGCACCACCGAAAACTAGGGTATAACCAGAAAAAGATTTCCCATCAGGCCCATTTCCCCAATCTGCATCAGCATAGGCAACCAAAGGCTTATTACATTTTTTGTAACACAGCGATAAATCCGCTGTCCCCTTTAGATACCTGAGCACTCGTTTCAGTGCCGCCATGTGAGTTGAATCATTGCAGTTATTGAATTGACTTAGCATCGTAACTGCATACGATATATCAGGTCTTGTACAACATGCCAGGTACATTAGTGACCCGATAATTTCCTGATACCGCGTGTTGTTATTCTTTTCACCAGATTTCAGGCGAAGATTCGTTTCAACCGGTGTACTAACTGATTTACAGTCCAGCATTCCATATTTCTCCAATATTTTTGAAATGTATTTCTTTTGGGACAAGTGAATTTCACTTACACTCTTCCTCTCAATCCGGACTCCAAGACATTCTCTTGCCTCGCCCAAATCCTTTATTTTGAAGGATCTTCCAATCTGACGTATCACTGTCCTGGATTCTACAGCTTTATTTGTGATCGTCCACGTACAGAGCTATGACAGTGAAAACTTCTTCAAAATTCTTTGTGTAGACACACTGGTCATATTTAGACCGAGAAAAACCCATCTTTATTATATGCTCATGAATCTTTTGGTTCCAACACCTGGCAGCTTGTTTTAGGCCATAAATGGCTTTCTTCAATTTGCAAACCTTGCCTTCATTCCCCTCTTGAACAAAAGATTGCGGCTGTTCCATATAAATTTCTTCATAAAGATCTCCATTGAGAAAAGCGGTGGTAACATCAATATGATGAACGCTCAGGTTCATCTCAACCGTTAGTGCTAGTAGAAGACGAATTGACGACATTTTGACTACCGGTGCAAATGTTTCAAAATAGTCTTCTCCAGGTTTTTGCGAATAACCCTTAGCAACCAGCCTGGCCTTATAGCGCTGAGTGCTGCCATCAGCTCCAACCTTCAACTTGAAAACCCATTTCGTTTTGATAACATTAGCGTCTAATGGTCGATCAACCAATTCCCAGGTTCCATTCACCTTCAAGGAATTGAACTCATCCTTCATCGCTTCTACCCAAAACTTCTTGTCAGAACGCTCCATAGCATCTTTAACTGAAATAGGATCAGGATCATCTGATACATGGAAATTGTATACCATGTCTTTCTCCCGCTTTGGAACCCTATTTCGAGCAGGGTAACGTCTCGAACTTTGCAAACCTTCTGCCACAGGACGCTCTAAGTCGACAGAAGCTGAACTTTGCAAATCTTCTGTCGTAGGATTCTCTACGTCGACAGAGTCGTAAAAATTCTCTCCAGAATCCGATCTCGTCAGTGAACTAGCCCTCGTTGTACTAGATACACTTCCAGATTCTTCTTCATTCATGTTTGAACTAGCCACCGGAACCCCCACTGCAACAGGACCAGCAATCCTTGGAACCTCTGGTTGAGTAGTGGAACGACTAACTCCAGGAATGTCATACTTTAAATCTATGACCACAGCATCCTTCTTTGAAACAGGAACAGAGGCTTTTTGTTTCTCTGTAGTCACGGCAACATTTTCCATAAATGTTGCATCTCGAGCGATGATAATCCTCGTTGGATCATCCTCCAAATTGATAAATCGGTACGCCTTCGAATTTGTCGAATACCCAGTCATTATCATTTGAACCGTCTTCGGATCAAACTTCTTGCGACTATGATCCTTTACCAGAACCTGAGCTCTACATCCGAATATTTTCAGATTCGATAGATCGACTCTCTCACCTGTAAAAACCTCTTCTGGAACTTTATCCTTGAGGGCCATTGTTGGAGATCGGTTCTTCAAGTACACGGCACAACCAACAGCTTTTCCCCAGAATCTCTTGTCCAAACCAGCCTCATGCACCATACATCTAGCCTTTTCAGTTATTGTGCGTATTGTTCGTTCCGCCACTCCATTCTGTTGAGGAGTGTAAGGTACTGATCTCTGGTGTTGGATCCCATGTTTTTTTCAGGAAACCTTGAAATTCTCCGTTGGTATATTCAGTGCCATTATCGCTACGAAATTTCTTTATCTTCCTTCCCGTCTGATTTTCAACTAGAGCCTTGAATTCCTTGAATTTAGCGAAAACTTCGGTCTTGGATTTTAGCAAATAGCCAAATGTTTTTCGGCTAAAGTCATCCACAAAAATCAGGTAGTACCTATTACCGCCCCAGGATTCCACCTCCATAGGGCCCGCTAAATCTGAATGCACGAGTTCAAGTAAGTCTTTTGCTCTCTTACTTTTACCTTTCGGAAACATTTTGACGCACTCCTTCCCTTTACAGCAGCTTATACATGGTTCCGTGCTCACCTCTCTAAAAGTCAGACCATCTACCAAACTTTTCAGCTTCACCATCAGAGCTCCACTCAGGTGACCTAGTCTTCTGTGCCACAAATCAAAACAGGCGCAAGAAGAATCTTCTGGAGGACACGTCAGAACCATCGCTGCTTCTTTATCTAAAACATATAACCCCTGTTTCAGTGGTGCTGTCAATACTGGCTTTCCAATTACTTTTACTTTGTAATCCTTTTGGTAAACCTTACAAGAAGTCCCATCGAAAACAACAGTGCAACCCTTAGTACACATTTTACTTACCGACAGCAAGTTTGTCGTCAAACCTGGAAGCATAAGTACATCCTCAAACCTCACAGAGCGCCCCATGACATACACATCCCCTTGTTCACTAGACACAATTTTATCATTATTCGCGGTCGTCACTAGCTTAGAACTAATGTACTGTCTATCTTCAAGAATGTGCACGTTAGACGTCATGTGTGATGTAGCTCCGGAATCTACGACCCAATGGCGCTCACCAACCGTCATAGATAGAGCGGCCATTAGACCCGATGTCTCCTTACTGTCTTTTTTCTTATTAAAAGATGAGTCTTTGTTGCCTTCAGATTTGTCTCCCGACTTACGACGCGGGCACTGCCACTGCCCCTTCTTTTTACACAAATGGCATATAAAACCCTTCTTGGACTTTGACATCAGTGCCGTCGCCGTGTCATCTTCAGTTGTGTTGCTTTTCCTCAAGCTTTCTTTGAGCAACGCTGCCTGCACAGACTCTGTCGTAATCTTCATGCCTGAATGCTCCAATGTCATCACCAGAGGATCATACACGTCGGTTAAACCGGCCAACATAATAATCCCAACAAACTCATCATCTAGACCTGCCTTTATGCTAAGTAATGACTGGCTGGTTGACTGGATGTCATTGAGATATTCCTCCATTGATGAAAACATAGTTAATTTGACGTTGAATAATTTCCGCAACAGATATAGCCGTCGCAGTAATCCACCATCAGCATATGATTTTTGCAACGCTTGCCAAGTATCTCTCGCTGTCTTGAGATTCATGATCATGGGATAAATATTTTCCATGCACATAAGGCAGATCTTACTGCGAGCTTTGGCATCCTTCCTTTTAGCCTCCGCAGAGTCCGCCACGAATTTCTCGCTCACACACTCCCACAGATCGAGGTCGATCAGGAACATTTCCATTGCAAAAGCCCATGTACTATAATTAGCTTGGCCTGCCAATCTCTCAATACCTTTTGTAACGGTTTGTTCCATCTTTGAATTTGGGATCAGATACTTTTCTTCGCTCAGATATCAATCTCTGGGCCCATAACCTATTGGTTGAGCTTGCTTTCAATGAAAATAATATATCATTGTAACACAGTGGTTTAATAAAATTTATTACATTTTATTATAGCAAACATTGACTTCATCTGAAAATTACAGGGTGACAGAAAACATAACATTTGCTAGGCAACAACGAAACTAAAAACTCTCTTCTAGAACATAGTGCATTATGACCTTCATGATACAACATACTACGCACTGAATTATCTTTAGCCGTTCCAAATACCCAACTAAGTACCTATCCATATGGATTTAATTATAATGCCATCGAAAGGGTTGATGTGGTCAGAAATCTTGGTATAATTTAGATTCCAAATTGCTTTTTACCAACATATAGATACCATCACCAATAGAGCCTCTCGTAACCTTGGTTTTATAATGCATACTTGTAAGTCTTTTAGGTGTAGTCATAGTCTAAAGATTGTATACTTTGCATGATTAGGTACTTTGTATTTTGGAGTACCTACTACTGTAGCCCAATCTGGTCACCCCAATACGAGGTATACTTATACTAAAAGAATAGAAAATCTACAGAAAAAGCTCGTAAAATTTCTAAACTTCAAATCTTGTAAACGTCATGATTCCTATGCCCGAGACTGCAAAAACTTTAATATGCTTGCCCTTGTGGATAGGCGTAGGATGTTGATATGCTTTTGCTCTTTGATATGTGCGAGGTCTTTTGGACAGCAGTGATCTGCTATCATGTATAGACTTATTTACTCCAAAAACACGTACTAGACATACAAAATTATTGAGTATCCCCGGCTACCGCTACGCTAGTATGAAAGTCTTGTTATCGAAATCCACTGTTGCGAATAGCATAATCCAATCTTTGAAATTTATTTCTACACGAGTGATTATTTTGTACGAACATTTTAGAATGTTGAATAAAGTTATCATCAATATCATTTCACCCGAAAGACGTCCACTGCTGGACATACGCCTCCCCCAAGCGTTGCCACACTGATCGGTCCTGTGGCTTTCGCATCCACCGAATAAAGTTATAAATATCGCTTAATAATTATTAACATTACCGTTACCATTTTTTATTACATGCTTTCTTTGTTTCTTCATGCGATATCTGTATGAATACAAGTTCGAACCCCAGACAAATTCAGATTGGAATATGCTATTCGCAACAGTGGATTTCGATACCAAGACTTTCATACTAGCGTACCACTCCAACAGTTTTTCGAATCAGCGTGTTCGCGACAACGTCATTCGATATATCGGTTTTCGACTCAATGTGCTTTCGAACTGGCGTACCACTTGTATTTTTTTTCGAAATAGCGTGCGTCGCAATAACGTCATTCGAAACTTCATATCACTCCCCTACTCTTAGGTGTGTTAGGTTTCGACTAAGCATTGATATTCATGATGTTAGATTTCGCTAGCTTTATCCATGCCGTGAAACTGTTATTGGCGATAATTGTCATCATCTCGCTGTCACTGTGCAGTGTGTACTAAGATGCTAGTAAAGTTGATACAACTGCACTGGGCTGTTCATTGACAGTGAGCTGAACATCTATTCATGTAAATTAGTAATAAGCTGTTGAGTTTCCAAAATAAATGAGATTCACCCATATTTACGCACGTCACGCCCTAAGAAAACGGGTGTGTGGGAATCGAACCCATGACCCGCCCAGATAGTCGAAAGTAGTCCAAATCGTTTAAGGGCAGCAACAAAAGTCAATTTACATATAATTACAGTTTTTCTTATTTCGCACTCATGCATTGTGACTATGACCACTTATAAATTTTAGCTCAATATACATCTTTGGAAATAGGATGTTGACGCGTATCATGATGCTAATAATAATTTGAATATATTTTCAAAAGCTATTTCAGCTTTATAGGCATGCATCCCGCATCTAATAGCTTTAGGTACAACTATATTAAAAACGTACCTAGGTAAAAGTAGCAGTGTTAATCTTCTTCAGACGCTAACTTGGGCTTTATTCAAGGAAACGATGTGAACTTTTATAGTTCTCGCAAAAACTTCTGGGCCGCCCTGAAGTTGGCTTTCCGATGCGCAAAGTACGAAACGGTGCTGTTTTGTATGAGATTTACAACTGCGCAGCCAACTTTAGGGCGGCCAAGAAGTTTGGCGACTATACCTTTCTGATCGTGGTTCATACACAGGATGCTCCAATGGAAGCGTCCACTTCTGTAGCAGAAGTGCACGGCATTGTCTGCACAGCTAGGATGTGGGTAAGTAACTAATTACCACAATTAGACGATTCCATACAACTTGAAAAACATGATGAAGCATAATGAGTAATGAAACACTTGTCGTTTATAACGATTTATTGTACAAAACAATAATACATTAAAATGTACAGGTATGTTTAAACTTTTGGACTCAGGTCCCAAACACTGGACAATCATGTAATTATCCTTCCTTACAGACACCATATTGCTCGTCGAGGCGTCAGCACTAATAGAAATGACTCGACTCTAGATAAGCAAACTAGATTATAAGATAATAAAAATATAACAATAAATTAATGAGTGCTCTCAACTTAAGTACACATCGTCTATCGCACTGCTTCTGTCGACGGGCACCATGTAGTCTTTAATTAGAACAACGTAATATAACAAATTGATTAAACCTCCTAAGCATACTGTAGTATATACACATTATGAACAACATTATGTCCCCTCTGGTGAACTAGCGCTGATGAGCAGGTGGTGGGGCGGCGCCCCGCCCGCCTCGTCGCCGCAGCCTCCACTCACGCCTCTCCTCCACCGCTGGCCCTGGCCTATCTAGCCTAGCCTAATCGTAGTCTTACGTGACGGTCTTTTTAATTCGTACAAATCTAAAAGCCAATTAACATTATACCGGGAGACGAGAGCGGTAGAAGTAGCAGAGAGAAGCGGGTTGAGGAACTATGATTCGGTGGCGTTTACCACCTGTCAATGACCACCTCGTTCACTGCAAAACAACGAGAGTGTTAGTGTCGTGTGCGCTCGAGCGGGGGTGCCGTCCGAACTTACTAGGTCTTATGCAGATATCACAACCGTGTTGTAGTTACATTAAATGTGTAGTTTCACTGCGGGATCACAACAAACAATGAGTGTTCATGGAATATGTGCGTGCAGTGGCGCTGCGACGGCGTTCCGGCGCTTACAGCTTCCATTCCGGCTGGGCTGGGGACACAAGGACAACACAACGTTAGAGCATGCGGGAGCGTGCGTGCGCGCCACGGGCGTACCTGCCGTGACGCGGCCGGAACCAAGTTTTGCAATTCACAAACAATTGTTTTATTTTATTTATATATTGCTTGTTAATTATTTTTTGTAACCATATTATTTAAAAAGTTTTTCTAGGCGAAACAATATCGCTCTGGTTACAGATCAAGTTGGAAGTGAAGTTCAAAATGCAACTTATCTGTTGCAGGTTGAAGCATCTCACACAACAGGATAGATCATAGTTCTTGCAAAACTTGTTATATAAAACTTGTTAGCGAGGAATAGAACAGTAATTAAACATTTATTTGTACGCTAAGGACATGGGGTTTCATTTCAATACAGTGGGTCACAGAGGGTGGACAAATAATTTCATAATCAAGGGGTGGTATGTGTCATGGTCATGTAGTCACTACTGGATCGTGAAGGGAAATAATTCAAACATTAATATTGTTGACTATTTTAATATGTAAAATGTATAAACGACTGTACATTTCAATAAGTTAATCTGATAAACGCAACAAGTTCCAGGAGATTGGGGGACATTCACAAAGGTTTTTGAGCATGCCCTTTTGTGCAGTGTATTTGGGTTCAATGCTTGGTAGACCAGCTACTGGTTGGAGAGGTATGAAGGCAATAGGTAGTTTCAAGACATATCTAATATGGGCAACATTCAATGTAGTGTTTTGTTTCAAATATTATATTCGCAAGGTATGTGTGTTGCATATAGAAAAAACACATAAATAAATATAAACTTCTCACGGTTGTAGTCCTTTCAATCGAGTCTTGTTTATAGATTTGGGTATACACATAAATAATTTATTATACTAAATAAGTATATATAATTGTTAATGCATCATATCAAAAACTGCACTCTTTAAATTCATAAACCATGCAATGTTTACATGCAATTTTTATTACTCTTCATTATATAAAAAAAAAACATATGTACGTACTAACCTTGTACCACACTTAACTGAACAATTGAATTTGAATTGGGTTTCATAAACTTAAAAGTAATATTATGTCTCGATGGTGAAATACTTGATATAAAAGGTTATAAAGAGCAAGAGACAAACTAAAATTACATCAATTAGTAAATATAGATAAATAAAAGTACTATATCGTACATAGGATCTTTAAGCCGATTTAAGTTCGTACATACATAGAATATATTGCTTTATTTCAATAAATTATTTTGTAGTAAATAATGTTATAAATAGACATTTTACACATACACAAATTCGTTAATAGTATGTAATAATTATATTGAAACAAGCTTGACATGATATTTTTTCGATGTATATGAAGGTCACTAGTAGCACAAGTAATAGTTGTGACGTATTACTTAGCTACGAAGGGTGTACGCAGGCGGAGTGCATGAGACTCGTAGTAATACAGCGTAGTAAGCATGATAGTATGTTGTTGCCAGACCAACCACATTGTTACTGCAAGATTACTGAACAGTCGGACCCACAGATGAGTGCGTGCTGAGCAGTTAGCTTGAAGTATCAATACCGTCGCTCCGGTTGATTTATTTTATAACTGGCTAGCAGTCTTTATGCAATCCACCTAAGTTCACACTAAGGCATGAGGTTAGTTCAGCCTAGGGACACATTCATTAGTTAAATTAGCTTAAATTAATAAGAGCGCTCCTCAATACGAAACAAGGTTTGATAAAAGAAAAAAGAAATGCATATAGGAATGTTAAGAAGCGACCACAGTGAAAGGACAGAGGAGAAAGACATTCTTTTGAAAACAGTACTACCTATGCTGAGAGAAAATATTGTAACCATGTCCCTAATAATACACTTACGATAAATTATACTAAGCTAACAATGCACATTACTATTAATTAATAGTATGTTTTATAACATGTCTGCTGTCCAAACGGACAAGGTACTGAGCTATGTGCGAGTTCACTATAATATATTTGAATGCGGAGCTTTCCATGCTACTGTATACAAAATGTATCAAATGCAATTAATCTAACTTATAAATACCGTTCAATAAAACCAATTTTTGGTGTTTCATTAGTTAGCATTCATAATGAAGGTCTTCACAGCCACTTCACATCAAATAAGTGTATAATATTATGTATATGTACTCAGTAAAAGGAAGAGAATATTAGTCGAACTCACGAATTTGTAAAAAAATGAGCTCCAATAAATTTATTGTCTCGCACATACAAAATGCATAATCACTAGAGCGGGCCGCATTCGGCGCCACGGCTCTGTAAGATCTACTCCTAAGCAGTACAGTACGGTACAGTACAGTACAGTACAGACAACTAACAACCAGCACACGCCGCGCGCCGGCCACTTGACATCAGCCGACTCGCCGATCACTCGTTCACTAGTCCTGTGTCCGTCACCGGGCACTCGGGGTCACTTCACACACCGGTGCGCAGAATTAGCATTCCAAACTGTTAGATGACTGATACTGTGGTGAGCGCAGCTCATAGTCTATCGGTTTCCACAGTTAAATTCCTTGCGCTACCCACACACGAAATAACTTATCAATCAGTTCACACACGAGAATAGAAAACTTTAACTGCAACATGAATAAAATAGGTGGGTGGCGCAGAAATCGATAGGAGGGTATTAGATGTGAATCAAACGGGGTGGTGGCACGGCACACGGGGGCGGGCCGGCTTATAGAGGGCCGTAGATGATGAGGCCAAAGAACACGGCCCACATGAGCACAATCCATTGCATGCCGTCGAGCCAGTGCATCAGCTGCGAACGCTTCTCACCGTCGGAGATCTTGCGCGCGACGAACTTCAGCACCTCGTCGAGCAGCACCACGGGTATCGAGAACTTCATCACCGTGACCCACTCCTCGATGGACAGCGGCGTCACTTGGAACACGGTCTGCGAACACACGCACAGAGCACAGGGTTAGCACACGACTGAGCGGCCACTGCGTCCGACACTTCTACAGCTAGCGTACTCACCGACAGGACCTCAACGTAGAGGATGACGAAGTGGAGCGTGAAGGAGAGAGCCATGGAGCCCACGAGCCACATGTTGGACCAGGGCGGCATGGACACCAGCGACTGGTTCTCAGACAAACTGTTCATGGCGTTCAACATCTCAATTGTTACTAATACGGACAGGGCCATGGTCATAGGGTGAGGGTCAGTGAAGATCTTGCAGTCGATACCCTAAAATCGCAAAAAAATAATTAAATATTTGTTACGACATAAAAATGACAAGTATGATAATGAGCGAATTGTTCTTTGTTGTACCTTGAACTCATCACCTCCGCCGAGGCACTGCAAGTGGTGGGTGAGCTGCCAGTAAGTCATCTGGGGTCCGAAAGGCGAGTACATGAACCACCACGTGGCAGCACCGACGGTAGCGGCACCGACGTAACCACCAATAGCCATGTACCTGGGAAGTTAGTTATCAACAGTTAAAACAACTGACTAAATCATAAGTTATCTGGCATTGTGTCATTCTTTAACTACTTATATGATTACCTGAAGAACAGCCATCCAGAGATCAGACCCTCATCAGCCTTACGGGGGGGCTTGTCCATGATGTCAAGATCAGGTGGGTTGAAACCAAGGGCGGTAGCAGGCAGACCGTCAGTGACCAGGTTGACCCACAACAGTTGCACAGGGATCAGAGCCTCAGGGAGACCAAGAGCGGCAGTCAAGAAGATGGACACGACTTCACCAATGTTGGAAGAGATCAGATAACGGATGAACTGCTTCATGTTGTTGTAGATGGCACGACCTGAAGTAACAAAATCGTCGTGTTAATTTCTGGAACCTACGTACCATAATTTGAACACAGTTTGTGTCAAGTTAATGTGAGGAATACTTGCCTTCCTCAACAGCAGCGACAATAGAAGAGAAGTTGTCGTCAGCCAACACCATCTCAGCGGCAGACTTAGCGACAGCGGTACCAGAACCCATAGCAATACCAATTTCAGCCTTCTTCAGGGCAGGCGCGTCATTCACACCGTCACCAGTCTGAAACGTCACAAGTAACATGTCATCGCTATCCAATATCATTCCAGTAATTCTTAAGTTTCGAGTTTATAAACATCGCCGCCCTAACGTAAACAGAACACTTCCAATATGTATTACAACGTATAAACATTCAATAATGTTGGCGAATGGTGTTCCACTAAATTATGAAGATATCGTTTACAATGTAGCAGTTATTTTGCTGTTGTGTTGATTCACTGACATACTTGGGATTTCGTTTGTGTTGCGTTAAAACTTTTTAAAAATACATGTTTGTTGTATGATGTCTGATTCTTACCATAGCGGAGATTTCGTTCATGCTCTGCAGGTACTCAACGATCTTGGACTTGTGAGCGGGCTCCACGCGGGAGAACAGGCGGGCCTTGGCGCAGGCAGCGCGTTGCTCGGACACGGGCAGGTCGTCGAACTCGCGACCAGAGTAGGATTTGCCAGTGGTGTCTTCTTCTTCAGTGAACACGCCAATACGCCTGAAATGTACAAGTTCATAAACCTCTCACATTTAAAATATAGCCATGGAATAATCTATAGTGCATTAGAACTCGTTACAAGTATGTGCTAATTTGTTACTGATTTGAAATGGCAGTCTGAGGTTTTTTACGAACTAATAATGAGTGTGGGTTTAATTACCTGCAAATAGCTTCAGCGGTGGCCTTGTTGTCACCAGTGATGACGATGACACGGATACCAGCAGCGCGGCAACGGACGATAGAGTCGAATACTTCCTTACGGGGAGGGTCCAACATGCCGACGACAC
Source organism: Orthosia gracilis (assembly GCA_947562075.1). Lineage (NCBI taxonomy): Eukaryota > Metazoa > Arthropoda > Insecta > Lepidoptera > Noctuidae > Orthosia > Orthosia gracilis. Next base: position 7,315,133 of record OX387274.1, read on the forward strand.
CGACGAAGGTTAGGTTGACTTCATAAGTGAAGAATTTGGTGGAGTCTCCGAGGTCCATCTCATCGGGCTTCAGTGGGTTATCAGCGGTAGCCAGGGCCAAGCAACGAAGGGTGTCGCGACCGGTACCGTATTGGCGGGTGAGCTCCAGGATGCGGTTCTTCAGGGTCGAGTTCAGAGGTACCTTGGCAGTTCCGACACGAGCGTGCGTGCAACGGTCAAGCACTCCCTCAGGTGCGCCCTTGACGAACAGTTTGGGTCCAGTTCCAAGACGGGAAGGCTTAAGAGGTGTGCAGTAAGAGGACATGGATTTCCTGTCACGGGAGAACTCAAGAGTGAACTCTTTCTTCCATTTGGTCTCAATCTCTTGACGTACAACAATAGCAGAGGAGCGGCGGTCAAGTCCAGTTTTGGGTACATTGAAGGGGTTCATTTTCTCAGCGAGTACAATAAGAGCGGTTTCAGTGGCTTCACCGACCTTCTCGAATGCCTGTTTGAATTCGTTGAAGTCAATAGCGGAGTCATTGCACATAATGCAAATGGTGCCCAGTTCGTGCAGAGTGTCGAATTCAGCAGCCTTGATCTTCTGTCCCTTCAGGTAAACGTCACCAATAGGCTCGTAGGTGGAGCCAGTGATTTCAAATTCAAGGAAGCTGCTGTCGCCACCTTCGATCTTCTCAAAGACGAACATACGGGAAACAGACATCTGGTTGGTGGTGAGGGTACCGGTCTTGTCAGAGCAGATGACTGAGGTGCAACCGAGGGTCTCTACAGACGGCAGCGACCTCACGATAGCGTTCTTCTTAGCCATACGCCTGGTACCGAGAGCGAGACAAGTTGTGATAACGGCGGGCAGACCTTCGGGGATAGCTGCGACGGCCAGGGCGACGGCGATCTTGAAGTAGTACACGGCACCCTTGATCCAGCTTCCACCGTGGGCGGGGTCGTTGAAGTGACCGATGTTGATGGCCCATACGGCAACGCAAATAACTGAGATGACTTTAGACAACTGCTCACCGAATTCGTCGAGTTTTTGCTGCAGAGGTGTCTTGATCTCCTCAGTCTCGGACATTTCGGTACGGATTTTACCAATGGCAGTGCAGAGACCAGTTCCGATGACAACACCGCGGGCCTTGCCAGCGGCGACATTGGTACCGGAGAAGAGAATGTTCTTTTTGTCCTGGTTGACGGCGCGGGGGTCGGGAATGGCATCTGTGTGCTTGATCACGGAGACAGATTCTCCGGTCAAGATGGACTGATCAATACGGATGGTAGTCGAGTAAATCTTAATAAGACGGATGTCAGCGGGGATCTTGTCACCGACTGACACCTCAACGACATCACCGGGTACAATTTCTTTGGCTCGGACTTTCTGTACACCGGATTTGTCGCCTCTGATTACTTTACCCATCTCGGGTTCGTATTCTTTTAAAGCTTCGATGGCGGATTCGGCATTTCTTTCCTGCCATACTCCTACTATAGCGTTAGCAATAAGAATAAGTAAAATAACGAAAGGCTCTACAAAGGCGGTGAATGCGTCTTCGTGTTCTTCAAATAAAGCTAAAACCTGAAAATATGATAATAATACTGTTAATACTTCTGTAATTGTATGTGAATCAATTCTAATGCCAATGATCTATATACTTACGAATGAAATAATAGCGGCTAACAGCAAAATCTTTACTAAGAGGTCATCGAATTGTTCCAGGACTAACTGCCATAAACTTTTGCCTATAAGTAAACAATAGAAAACGTTATATTTTTGACATGTTTAGGGACGATTTTTCAATAGTTTTTAACTACAATAAAAGTAGCTATTTGACGTATTTTCTATACAAAAGCTGTCAAACCGCCACTTTTATTCCTCTTAACTTATCTGACTATTGGAAAAATTAGCCCTTAATCTGCATAATAATAAACCACATGTGTGTTACCTGTGGACCTTAGGAAATTTGGGAATTACAGGACTTAGTTAGTTTGAATCTGACGTATATGTATATTGGTCTCTTCATTTTTTATTTCAAGAATGCAATATTTCGAAATGTAGGCTATTAAATATTCTAGCCATTAATATGTATTGCAAACTTGACGACAAGATTCAACAAACGTGAGTTTTCAAGGTTTTGTGGTAAACAAAAAGTGTCTCACGGAACCTTGGCATGGTTTTATTTGAATAAGTTAGATTCTAAGATGCAACAGTTTTGCCGCACGAAACTATTAAGGGTCACGCGTTTTATTTATCTAATAATAAGCTTCCTCGAAAGAAGTTCAATGAAGTTTTATGTTAGTTTATTTATGAGCCAGAGTTTCACTATAATATGTGTCAGAGTAATCGTCGTATGCGCAATTAGTTTAAGCACTTAATTAACATACAATTGGGGACCGCCACACTTCCTGAGTACCTACATTTGCATTAAGGCGGCTTTGTGTATTAGTTAAGGAGATTTCCTGTGTGCTCTACTACTTATCTTCAAGGATGTGGACATTTTGACTGCTAAACATTATCTTCCAGAAATGTATATTTTTTACAACTTATTACGTTATGGATCAAGTTGAATCTTTAAAAGGAATCTCAAACAGTGAACGGATTAGGAATTGGAATATGGTGTCAGTCTATCTAGGTCAACAGATAACTTAGAAATATTTATCAAATCGATGCGCTTACCCTCCTCCGTTGGCAGTTCTGAAAAGAGAAAAGAACCATAATTAGAATTTTGAATAAAAGATCAAAGGAGTTAATGTAGCAGGCGATAAACTAGTCAGAACAGGCATGCGATCTATGTCGGCAGTTACGATCGTACATAAATACACTAGATCGGTGGGAGCGAGCGGTGCGCGGCGGCGGCGGCGGCTGGGCTGCGCCGGCGGCGGAGCGAGGCTCGATCAGCGATTCGACCAATAATAGTGACGTCAAATGCAAATGTCGGCGCCACATTTCAACGTGATCTGCTCACCGTTTGTCTAGTTCTACTCTACGCAGCTTATTTTGATTACTACGTTATCAGTTTGCGCTAAAACCGGCTTCTATTCGGATACTGCGCAAAAATCAACAATTCCAAAACAAAGTAAACCACGTGTGATAATATTTACCAGGCCGCTGGCTAATCAAGGTACATACACAGTTTTTGCGATACAGAATTATCGCACTTCTTTGATTTCAACTGGCTACTGATAATTATGCTAATAATAAAAAAATAAAAAGATATTGTTGTTTAATTTGGAATTGGTGTCAATTTTTTTCACAAACCGGTCTGCGTACGTTCATCGAAGAGGATGATATATTAAATTTATAAATAACTTCATAGTTCCAAATAATACTATAGAGTATAACAGGTTAGAATAGGTGATATTTATTTTTATATATTAAATATTTATAAGAATATATTTATTGTAAGATTAAGTTCTTAGGACCTTGTGCATAAAGATTACTAGAGTAATGCCACGACGCTTATTATTATGTATTGCCGTAGAAGGTTATCCGTCAGCATTTGGTTTATTCAATGTTAGAATCGTGCCCTACAAAAAATGCCTTTGTGACGTACCTATACATAATTATGTTTGTCTGTAATTATTTGTCTACTCGTAGGTAGGTAAGGGTCGAAAAACTTGTTATATTTTTTGTTGGAACGACATTCAGACTTTTTATCATGTCCATTATATTAAATCTGCGATAAGGTACACCAGTATAATAAGGTGTATTTTGGTATAACGTATCTTGTTTATGATTAACTAGTTGCTGGGCAGTGAGCGGGCCACGTCTCCGGCCCGTGCGCGACCTGCATGGTGACCTCAGACGCGCACTTAGTTCCTACGTAACAACGGCGTCGCAGACGCAACGCTTCTAGCACAATCCTTTTGCTATCTAGTCTTATCACCAGTACTTGCCTAAATTTACGAATCGTGATGCTCATATTAAACGCCTTTCAATTATAATATCCTCCCATCACGTCGTTTCCGGGAGTCGAGTTTAGAATGAGTCGGTAGTGGGAGCACAGTTGGAAGCATGTTTCTCAATAAGCTTTTTGGACGCAGTAAAGATAGCGTCCATTGGAATTTTCGTGGAATCAGTTTCATGTTTTCCATGTCTTAATCGTAGCGTGTAATCGGGCAACGTGCGCTAAGTCAATCGTTGTATCGACTCTATTTGCGTACGCAGTCCGGCTGCCAGCCACGCTGCCGTGACTAATGTAAGCAATTAGTCCACGCATCGATATCGCCGTGTCAGCATCTGTGCTCGCTCGCGACTCGCGCTCATCAATAATACTAACAACGGCACATAAAATCGCGAGGACGCCCATACACTTAGGTGTCACGTCCTGGACAACCGACGTCAAAATAGCGTACATCGTGAACGTGTCGAGACTGACAATCTTATAACACAATACATAATATACCGTCATTTTACATACACTCCATAAATATATCAATATATTGGCTTATATTCTTGCTGTAAGTGCTGGTTACAAAAACAATGGACGAGGAAAATTAGCTATTTCAGCGTTGAAATTATAAATAGGCTCGCAATAATATAGATAAAGATAGTAGCAAACGGATGACCTCAACCTCATGCTACAGGTGGGCAGCGATTACCCTGACTTTGATTGGAGGGATTCGCTGAAGACAAAATCCAATTATGCATCAATACGACTGTAACGAGGTTGGCAATGTGAGAAAGTTTCTTTGTGAAGACGGAATAAAGGTGAAAGTACGATAAAGAACGGACACTGACGTTGTTGTTTTCTGTTTCGCAACTTCTATCAGTCAAGCTTTGAGGTTTTTTTTTGATGATGTCAAGAGAAAGGCGAGAGAAAACCATCACGAATTTGCAGCAACGGAAATGTTCTACTTGGATCTTCAGTAACTCTAAATCGTATTTATGAATCTGGACATAGTGTGTACTTCATAGTAGCCATTTTTAGATAATAAACACTAATTTAGAATAATAACACGAGTCGACATAGTAAGTCCAAAAGGATCTAAGGGTCAACAGATTATGTTTCACCTTTTAAGCGCGACACGGGCCGGATGAGACTCGGCATATAACAGGGAGGGCTGGCATGATAAAGGAGGTCTATAATATCAGCAGTAGAAATAAGCTGTCAATAACGATGAGGTAATGAATTGTAATTTGACAAATTACAGCCCTTTCATCTTGAATATTAGTAAATTTATCAGGTTAATTGACAGAATCTTCGAAAAATTAGTTCCGCATTATTTTCAGACATTATCTTCCAATGAATGACGAATTGAAGGGATATTATTAGTTAATTGGAGTGTTAGGATCGAAGCCATACAAAAATCTAAGAATACCTTCACCGTAAATATAAAGTGTGGCAAAAATGTACTATCTTTACGGTTTCAATAGTAAGAAGATAAAAGAATTTTCTAACAGATAAAATATTGGAACGTTCAATGGTCGTGTGGATCGCGCGTCAGCCGCGTTCGTAGACGCAATCCGCCAACGTAGATCGTCCAAAATAAACCTGGGTACCTATATAATATTTCAGCCACTAGGCACTCGAATCTCGCCGCGGGAGCAGTCAGCATTCCCGGTCTTGCCGTACGCTATCAACTCTTAATGCACTCAAACACTTATGATCCCGCTGACGCAGCGCACTTCAACATTCCTCCATGATCATTTCCCCTAGACTCCTACTCATACAAAACAAAGGTTTAGACTACAAAGAACATATAACATTACACATAGATATTATAGTTTATCGGTGTCGGTTTATCGTAAGCTATTCATACATGTAGTTATTATGTATATAATGTTAGTTTTTATGTTTCGAGGACAAATCATTATTGAACGAGTATCGGATAACCACCGCGTTTCATTAGAAACAATCGATCAGTCTTAGTTCAATTTTGATGGCCATCTAACTACATATTAGTTTAATGTATTATTAGTTTTGCTGTGCAGAATTAATGCAAATATTTAAAGAGATAATAGAACAGATGTTTAACGAGAAGTTGTAATTACAAGTGAGCATGCTTTTAGCGATTATAAATGTTCCTTTGATACTGGTTTCAGATTCTGAGAGATCTAAATATTTTTACGCCAAGACTGAAGACGGTTAAGTGTAACATTGGGTGTAGGAGGGGATCGGTTTTCACGGAATGAAGATTGCAGTAGGTAGAAGCGAGGATTATCTGTTCATCCTAATCATTTCTAAAACATGTAATAGTGTACAATGCGTAGGTTCTTACTCTAAAATGTATCACAATAGTAATTTTAAAAGAACCGATACTTGACCTACATCTACTTAAAAAATTTTATCCCTTTCAGACCTGATGCTAAACGGAAAGATATTTTAAAATGAAAGTTACTGTTTCTAGTTAATTTGGGGTAGGTAAAGAAAAATATGCTACTGAAAAAAATCTAGGAAAACTGAAAATCGGTTTTTCACGATACTCACGATTGTGAGGGATTGGGCCAAGTTTTCGTACACTCACAATTGTGAGGGTTGAGAAATAAGACCATTTAATATAGGAAATTAAACTGTAATTATCATTATAACAGTAAAAATCTTTATAAAATGAACAGTATTAATCATTTAACATTTATGGCTTAGAATAAAATCAACAAAACTAACATTTATTACTTATTAGGAACATTTTTTCAGTCTTAATCATGATTCTCTTTTTGGACGCAACTTTAATCACATTTTTTTAACATTATAACCCCTTCCTTATTTTTCATTATGAAATACGTAAAAACAGTGGTTATCTTTAGATAAACAAAGATAAACGTTGCACTTTGTGCATCTAACTTTTGATCGACTGCTGCAGCTCTTCAGTCTACAACATCTTGGTGCTTTTATTGTGTCACATATTGGCCAGTGATTGTATCCATCGAGTCTTTTATCCATTGTTGGAATCGTAGCTGGTTTGTAATGAGACGTTTCAGGCATCTCAGCCAAATCGTCTGTAGGATCACGTTGTCTCTTTCTAGTCGTTCCACCAAGCAAAAAATCTGACACAGTCAGCTTAAAATCTAAAAAATCCATGGGTTTCTGTCTGTTTGACTGTGCCGCCTTACGATATTCATACCATGCGTTAACGAGCGACATATCGAAAAGATGCATGAATACTTTTAGAGGCCACTTCCGTGTTTTGTGCCAAGACCTGTATGCTTCCAACATCTGATCACTGACGTCTACTCCGCCCATGTTCTCGTTATACTTTTTGACGATATTAGGGCATGGGACAGTGACATAGCTTTTACTACATTTATCCCATCGCTGTACATTCTCCACAGGCTGAGCACCGAGGCACGTGGAAGACATCAACACAGATTTGTTGTCCTTCCATTTAACTACGCAAATATTTCTTTCCGCGTTCACTATTTCTTCATAATCACCTCGCCTCATTTGTGAATCCTTCTTAAATGTATATCCTTTAAATCTGTTAGTCATCAGAGTCCCGGTGCCATCAATTTGCTCAGCAATCAATTTTTCCATCAGGGGAATGGTCGTGAAATACCGATCAAAAAATATAAAACTACCTTTAGGTAATGTAGATATCAATCTGAGTACAACAGATGGACCTAGACCAAGTGTAGTGTCAAGGAAAGGCGTAGTATTACCTTGGTATATTTCAAAATCTATAATCAAGCCACTTGATGAGGTAATCACAAAGTTTTTCAGGCCCACTGGTCTAGGTTTACCAGGAACATATTGTTTGACTGGACATTTTCCGAGAAAAGGTATCATTTGTTCGTCAATTGAATACGTGCCATGATTCCTGGGCAACTCCAAGCATCTGTTACGAACCGTGTCAATCATTGGTTGAACTAGCCATAGCCGATTTTGAGTTTTCTCTTGAGCTGGAACAGCTGTCTTGTCAACAATGTGTAAATTGGTCCTAATCAGAAAGAACCTGTCTCTCGTCAGTGCATCTGTAATATACGGCAACCTAAATCGCTGCAGCCACGCCATCTTGATCCTAGGATATTTCACACAGCCAAGGATACCATTAACACCAAAGAACTTCTTTACATCAGCTGCAGTGATAGGATGTTTCAGCACCTCATTCTTAGTTGTCTGGTAGTATATATTTGTGCACAGTGCGAGTTTTTCGAACACTTCTTCTGTGAAATACTTCTCAAAGTATTCAGCAGGCGATAGTACCTAAAAAAATGAAACCATGTGTTGAAATAAGTAAGATAGTTCATAGAGTTACGTAAAACCAGATTACTAAACAAAATGCATACTTCTTCCACAGTTGTAGTAACTGAAGGCATAGGTTTCCCGCGAAACATCCGTCTGGTCCAGGTATTTCTAGCAGCTGGCGCTGCCACAACAGGAGCCCTATCGTCTTCCTCCTGGTCTTCATCAGATGAGCTGTCGGGCCCATCCCCTGGGGGCATCCAATTTTCGTCTTCATCGGACTCGCCACCGAAGTCCGAGTCATTTAATGCGTCCAAAATACCATCGTCGTCTTGTAATAAATTTCTTCTACTCATAGTGATTGTTTAACATCGAAACAATACCTAAAACAAAGCACAAAACAGTTTTTAATTTGTATGAAAATACCTACAAATATTAAAGTTCAAACCGAGCCCTCACATTCATGAGGGTTATTTTTGCGGCACCAGAATCCGTTGAAAGTAATCAGTAATCCACTATTTTTAATCTTACGGGCTATTTTCCACTCATTCTAAACACAATAAAACAAGAACATACCTGAATAATACTTACCAGAACAAAAGAATGAATCAGCCCGGTGACAGGTCACGACACGTTCGCGTCGCTCGAACTCGATCGCACACTGACCCACAGACACGCCACCCTCCGCCGCGAAAAAAATCGTAGGCATAAACGACTGCCCTCACTTTCGTGCGAGCTCGTCCCCGTTCGCTTACCGTTCCCGAGTAAGCTTATAAAAAATCGTAAAATCATACTCACAAAAGTGAGTACAGGGCCCGAAAGGGTTATGATGAAAAACCAAGGAAAAAAAAGAGGATTTGAGAATATAATGTTAGGACGCTCTTAGGTTCATAAAGCAGGTGTGAATGAAGTGTGTACATACATTATTTTAAGTGCGTGTCAAATAAAACTAGTGCTGATGATGACACACTTTTGCTTTTAAATTCTATTCTCGCTTGAGGTTTTCGGTATTGTGACCGTGCCTCACTCAGTGAAGTGACGTGTAGTTTATGTTTTCCGCAGCAAAATAATCGTCAGTTGTACGAAGCCGAGAAAATAAACAACAAGTCTCGCGGGATCTCGAGGTAGCGGCGTATTTTTTTAACGGTGTTATCATTATTCACACCTATACAAAGTCGTATGCGGCACCCTGTAGGTGATGATTTTTGGTACCTATTGACAGAGGTTTTTGTATGACTAAATGACAAAAAAAAATGTAGTGATTGATTGATCCTATCAGTTTGTTTTTTTTTTCTATCAATATGTGTGGAACAAATCAATAATCAAATTCTAACAAAAACAATATGGTTTACTGTCCAGTACAGTAGTAGTAAATTAATATTCGTCTCCATATCTATAACAGGTTAGGTACCTGCTTATTTCATGGCAAACTGCTTATCGACGCGGCGTGTTTTAGCGAGAGTGCGAGGTGTTAGGTTGGTAACATGGAGGTGTTGGGGCGTGAGGGCGCATCCCAGGGGCCCGTGGGCACACGCACCGATGGCAACTCCGCCTCAGCGCTGATCGACTACCGAGGACCCACTATAAATAAACATCACGGGGAACCCACCCACCCCCAACCACCGAGAATAACCTCTATGCTTCGAACTACTCGCCCTATGACATTTATTTTAAGGCTGGCCATCTCAAATGATTAAATTCACAAACGTTTTAATGCTCTTCGAAATTTAAAATTATGATTCAGTTCTAGAAGATCTATGAACTTGCTCTAAATACCCACATATTGTTATCTTTAGTGCAAATATTTTGCATAAAGATTATGCTTTATACCTTGTACAAATACAATGAGGAACTTTGTAAATATTTTCAGAGACAGATAACAAACAAGAAAGTAATATTAAAGGTATTTTTCTTTTGTTTAAACAATTTGCAAGCTATCTAGGTACACACAATTAATTTTTTTTTTTTTTTTTTTTATATTTGTTCCTAACGGAACAGGCTAAGGTCTGAGACCATGCTGCCTAGTCATCAGTATTTTTCTCTTCTTGAATTCTTTAGTATGCATTAGAATGCGGATGTAACAGATTCTAATGCTTTTTTGGAGTATTTGGCAGCAAATTGTATCGAATCAGCCTTCCCAGTAAGCTTTGCAGAGGTAGTCAATACTACAATAAAATTCTCCGCTCCACTATCCCGAGATCGCTTCTGTCAATAATTTCACATATTGTCCAGTTGCATAGACAGTTGAGACACAAAACTACACCAATTTTATATCATAATATCCACTAGGAATCAATTTGCAAATAATATTAACAGCCGCTGAACTACACTCGAAAAAATCCCGCCAAAAACTCAACACACAATTAATAAAAAAACCTTTGTAGCATAAGGTAAAGATTGCGAGAGATCAAGTTTTTATACTATCTTACAGTTGGAGCAAATATTTAGTTAGTGATTTAGTGAGATAAAACGCACATTAATATTTTGTCAATACTAATGACTTGCCCTGGTTTTTCTTAGGAGGAAATAATATAGTGAAAAATAGAAGTATCATAAAATTGTCGTTTAAACTAATTTAAGTTTAGCATTTGGAGGCTCGTAAATTGTCAATCATATTAAATCAATATTTAGTTAAATTTTCCTCCTAATTCTGGAACTGTTTTCGGTCACGAAATTTGTTGGAATTTATAAAATTATGATGGCGCGACTAGGAGGAATTTTATTTCAGTATATAATGCAGCAGTATTGCTGTTGCTTCTCAACAATGTAGAAGAAAACACACAGCAGTTTTAAGTCTTTGACCATTACTTGTATAAAACAAAAATGGGAAGAAAAAATTGATACTCAAAAAACAAATAGGAGCCCCCAAATCACTAGTGGATATTAACTTTTCCTGTACAATAAAATTGCGCGTTGAGCCTTATGGAAATATTGAATAGGATAAGGCGTTATCTCCGCGCAATTAGCTACGGTGCAACGAATGATGGGGATATTAAGTACTTCGAGCAGATTCATTTACACTTCGCCCACAGCCCCGGATATTTGCGTAATAAGCATAATATTAATTGAAACACATCTATCGGGATTGCTTTCATTCAAACGTTCTATCACGTACGATGTGGGCCAGTCTCAATTTTTTACCTTGTCTACTTTCATAAATATTTTTTTTTTTTTACACTTGGTCAGGAATTGATTGCTCTTACATCGTTCTCGGAAGAATTTAATCAAATTCAAATTCGTTTGCCGACAGAGTAGAAACACGTGAATTAGGGCAATGTTACTGACATGTGGTGGCTCTGGAATTGGGACCATTCCTGGAGTCAAGATAGTTTTAAGCAATCTGTTCGGCTATGAGAACAACAAAATACTGCAAGGCTTCTTTTTGTGTTTATATTACTGAAGCACACATAAACAGGTGTGTTTGAAATAGAAACAAACACTCTGAGTGATAGAATGCAATTAGTACCTAGGTATATGAATAATGTTACTGTGTTACAAATGGACGCAATACTTCTCATTATAATATGAAGTCGAGATGACCAAGGTGGTCAGTCCACATCTTTAAGATACTGACACTCAATAGACAATGCACTTTAGAAATAATGTGTCAGAACAATTCGTTTTGATGTAGTTCACCTTCTGCACAAACATTTTGTGTTAGTTGCCTTGATAATGTAGCAAAATTAATTCATGATAATAATAAATATACAAATAATATGCAACTATCATGAAACGGAAGATGTTTGACCTTGTGTACACATGACATACATTGATAATTTGGATTAATAAATTATTATTATTATAAAATATTCTCACCAGATTTATAACATAGCAGAAATTATTTGTTTTAGTAGTGTGTGAAATTATTATGATTGTCTAATAATGGGTATTTATTACTCACAGGGTAAAGAAAAAGTGTTTGAAGTCAATGGAAAATCTACATTTCTGTCATATTTATTTCAATTACCTTCTTATTTTTATCTGAAAAGCCTTCATCTTTTCAAGATTAATGATTCATGGCCAAGTCCGAGCTGCTGGCAAAATTTCAAATGACCCTGACTGATAGCTTGATTAAAATTAATGATTTTTTATTTATACTAAGTTATGTAGGTGCTGGCTAACTTAATCTGTAATATTAAGGCAAATTAAATCTAGACTCATCATTAGCTGTCAATTAAGCCAAGCCTTTTAATCAACATAGATAAAAGATAAAATACGATATTTAAATAATTATCAATTATTGTTCAGGGTTTTTATTTTTGTTTTAATGAATAGGAGAGCATTATAATTGTCACTATATACAAATAATACATTCACCATAAACAATAGACTATGGCCAGGAACTAGAATTAAATTGCACTATTATTCACAATAACGGCCATTGAGAAGCCAATGTCTGAACCATGTTTGGCCGTTTATGCATTGATTTTAAGATGACCTAGGAGTGGCAATAAGGAATACAAAGATGTATGATACAAAAGAAGCAAATTCTAGTTGTAGATTTGCATATTATTATATGATAACCAGAATTGAGTTAACCGTTTTGTGATGATGTCATAATTGAAGGAAAGATAATCACGATGGTTTTGATTGGCAGCACCGTGATACCAATTTTCAATAATCAATTTAAAGCAGCACTAACTAACTTATTGTATGGTTAGAATTTTGTTTCTTAAAAAATTATTGCAGAATAAACGTAGATCTTTCATGCTTTAAAATTACCTGAAAAGTCGTACATACTTGTTAAAACTGTTCTGAATAGTTCATCACACATTATAAAACAGATATGAAAGTAATGAAAAATTGTTTACATGTTTCAGGTAAACAGTGTACTTACCATTTGGCCCATATTTATCTTGGTTCCTTTTTATTTGGTCTGCACTGAGGCCTTTGTCTGGGTTTGTACCGAAGTACCCTAAGACTTCATCCACGGATTTCGAGTGAGCGTCCTCCATGGTGGAATTACTACGTTGCCGTCAGTTCTAAAAAGCAAGAACAAAATATAGGTTAGAAATGACGAGTCATCATTAACAACTTGAAAGCTTTGAGGTTATGTTGCTTTTGTGCGAGAATTTTAAATGCGACGTATTTATAATAATAATGACGTTTATTTTTTTTAGATATAATGAAAATAACTGGACAAAAGAAATTACTTTTTTAGAATTAACTTATTTTTCAATAAAGGGAAATAGTTTTATTCAGATCGTGTATTTTTTAAATGAAAAAAATGAAGAACAGAATTCTGTCGATTACAGATTTTGAATTCCACAGCTCTATTCTCAAAGATATTAGTAAAATATGAGGACGAGTATTGTTAATAGATTTAACGAGGTATTTCCTAGATCGCAAGCACCGTTTGACCACTGCACCACTCACCAATAAGTTCTTTTTTAAAACATGAGAAGTGTCTGTCTTATTTTAGTATTCCACTTATTTTTAGCTTTAAACTCTTATTTTATAAAGTTATTACTAAAATTTGTACTAATCTAATACTTTTTCTCGTAAATATCATAAACTACACGAACACGTATCTAATCCAGCCGTCATTTTTTACCAAACTGACGTAGAAGAGGGGTCGACGGCAGCGCCACCTTTTACGCGGGCTTGATACTATTTTTGTCAAACGAGATTCTTTTTCTATCAAAATGTTTTATATTTCACGTATAAAATTCAACAATTCTAGTAAACGTTAATGTTGTTGCTAAATAATGCTAAATAAAGTTTTATTTTCTTAATTTGAAAACTTAATACATTTAACGATCATACATAAATGTGGAGCCATGCTATAGGTTGAATTTGTACCACGTGACTCAAAGCTATTTTTGTGCAATAGGCGCCTACAAAATGCGGTATTTTTAAAAATCTGAATTTTTTTTCGCGTTATGTAACACTTTTATCACTTATTTATAATCACTAATTTCCTTTTGAAACTGGTATGACACTTAATTTGCACTTGGGGTTACTACACTCACGGTTGTTTGGTTTTATAGTGGTATTATGAAACTTACTGGAATATTTTTTTTCGACAGCGTCGGGAAGGAAAGAAGAAATAAGAGTGGCGCGGGAGATGTTTTCCCGCCGCGCCCCGAGTAGTGACTCCCGGGCGAAGAGCGACGGTTTTAGAGCGGCGCGGGCGCGGTGGAGGGACACCGTCGGAGATTTCTTTAATTATTTTGGCAACAGTACTCGATGGCACAGTCGAGTCGCTTTCCAGGGTTGCATGTCGCACGGCAGCCGTCACCGACCGTCCTATGATGATCTTTTTATAGCGGTCGCTGCCCGGCTCGAGCTCCCGGAGCTTGTTGTGTGATGGTTACTTCTGTTTACGACTGTTAAAAAGGTTCTCCTTTTTAATATAACACGATGTTATTCTTGTGGTTTAAAAGGCATTACCGACGAAGTTATTAGAACGAAAGAGCTTTCAATATCGTCAATCGACCGTGTCGGGAGGGATAAAAGAACGACAAGCTTATACCATGTGTGTTTTATCATGATAAGCCGCGCTGAGCAAACATTAGCTTATCACTTTTTAAGTGGATTTCAGTTATCATTGCGAAATTAAGTTTTCAGATCGTTTTCAGCTTCAGTAGCTTTGCATTGTTAGTCCTTTCTGCTGACGTCAAATGCGTATTCTTGTAGCAAAATGAAATAATTATTTGTGGATGTTGATTATCGGGTGGATAACTAATGCTGTACAATTGGATCGTGGCCGAAACGTCGACATTGGTGTTTAGGTACCTGCTGTTGGCAATGATAAGCTGTCCGATGACGCTGATCTATGATACTGAATATTTGCCCATCATGTCTTCACCTAACAGATTGGACGGATCCGTCATAATCAAAATGATGAAATCGTAAGTATAACCATAGGCATACCGTAGGCGTAATTGCAATTAATATTTTGACTACGAGCTTTGAAATGTTTACGCCGATTGCAGACACAATCATGGAAATTAGGCTTTAGGTAGAAACTGTAAGGGCGGTTACGCACTACAGATCCGTGTCCGTGATCCGTGTCCGTGATCCGTGTCCGTGATTTGAGTTCCGAGTTCAAAATGTTCTGAATTATGACGGATAGAGTTCGGATGTAGTGCCTAAGCTTGCCTACAAGAAGTACTTCGGCTACTTTGGAACGGAAATTTCACGGACACGGATCGGATGTAGAGCGTAACCGGCCTTTACAATCAAAGCAACTAGAATTCTAGATGACAGCATAACTATGATCTGTCAAACGTTGTAATCCACATATCAAAATACATTGTACAAATCATGGTTTTGATATGTGTAGGTGCCTATACTTATCGAGTTTATGGTGATTTATTCATCTGGGCTACATAACATTAATAAAAGCTTACATACTTTGATAATGCACTGAACTCAACATATTTAACTAAAAGTATAAAATATCGGTTTTCACGTAGGCTGTTTTACAAAACCGTGCTTTTGTAACTGACGTTTTGTTATAAAAAAAAAATAAGACCTGTGCAATGTCTTTTAAGAATTTAAAAGAGCGAGTTTACGATATCGATTTCACAGCAGCCACGGAAAAATGTCAACCTTGTGTGAAGTACTTGAAATATATTTAGAGTATTTTAGAGAGTGAAAATAGAAAACCGCAGGGAAACCGCTGAATGCCAATGTTAACGTTTATTTTAGCGTCTGGAAACGATAGTGTTTTAAAGAATATATTTATTTGATTAGCATAATGTGATTATTTAAATCTGGCGTGTACCCGGGAAGTAGTTACCTACCAACATTGAATAGTCTCTCTTACATGAAAATAATTCAGCGACTATTAAAACTTTGAAATTTACCCACGCCAGATAATAATTCGTAAAAACAAGATTTTATGGTTCATAAATAAAATACATCAAAGGTCCATTTCTATAACGACAATATAGGAATGCCTTCAGTGTTCCCATGCGACAATTTTTCAAGATTTTCCAGGTAACTACAGTAGGAACTTCAAACCGGAAATGTGTTAGTATCTGCCTTCAAATATCTCACTGTTCATGTTTGTGAAGACTAATTTTTAACGAAAGTACATATTTTTTATGAACTCTAGACAAACATGATTTATATCTCTGGAGAAAAGAAAGTAAAAAGTCTGTATTCCGAATTTCTTTTGTCGCACAAAAATTTATCTCGCTCGTATTTATTGTAGGAAAAAGCTGTTCTTTCTATTCGGGTATCTACATTTTTTTCTTATCCAACGTTATAAGAAATATTGAATACACATATGTAACTGAAAGTAACCCACCTACGGCGTACGATCAGTATTTTAACTGGATGTAGAGTAGGTATCTACAGATACTCGTATATGCAACGAATAAGCAAGCAATTCCAAGTACCTCCTCGGGGAGCAAACGAGTCGGTGGAAAAGCAACAAGTTATTTTGCGTCAACAATACTGCAACTTTAGAGCTTTCGAACGGACTGTGGAGAATTAAGTAAAGTCAGACTATATAGATGGGATACATTTAGGTGCTTACTTCAGGTATCTACATTTTAACGACAGTTATTATGTTATTAACTATTGAAATAAGGGCAATATGAACTACGAGTATCGAGCTATTCACTTAATTGATATTAAATATCCTTTTAAATGGAAAAGTTTTGATGTTTAACACGATAGTGATATTATTTAAATTAGATTAAGCCTGGTGCTATATGAATAAATAGATCTTTTAGTAATACAGGCAAATATATAAGTAGGGATGTCTAGGTCATATTTAGGTGGTTGGGGCTTCTTTTTTGCAGGTGCATTTATTTTAACATAGTTGTCCCACGCGGCTTCGCTCCCGTCAACGGGCTACCTACCTGCCCTACTTACATGAATGTTGCGTAACTTTAATTGGTTACGCAGCGCACGCAACGAAAGCTCTCAAAAAGGAATAATTTTGCCCGTTTTTGCAACATTTTTCATTTATGCTCCGCACCTATTGGTCGTAGCGTGATGTTATATAGCCTATAACCTTGACTAGACTAGACTATCCAACACAATTTTTCAGTTCTAACCAGTAGTTCCTGAGATTAGCGCGTTCAAAAAACAAACAAAGAAACAAACAAACTTTTCAGCTTTATAATATTATATTATAGTATAGATTATGCAACAAACAGGACATGGAGGAATCAATGATTTGCACATTATCGCCCTGGAAATTTTCTAGAGATTATTATAAAAAATGTGTAGGTTAGGTACTCGTATCCAACGAAAATGTTTGAGAATCTGAAAAAACATCAAATGTTCTGTCTAACCCTACACTACTAAAGTAAAATCAAATTGAATTCGAGCAATATTTCAGTTGCTTACTGGACTTATCAACGTTGCCAATTAGGGAATGTGCAAGCGTACACATAGACAAAGAAAATATTTGCAACACGCACATTCCTTTGATGTTTGCCACTTAAATAAAATCAGATTCTCAACAATTCACAATTTTGTTTTTGATTTTTGTTGAAAACTTGAGATTATTACTGAGAAATATTGATGAGAGATGTGTTGATAGCAACAAAGTTTCCAACTTGCCTTAGGTGGGGACAACTTTCTTTAAAATAATAAGTTTTACAGGTATTCCCAGGGTTTTTGATTCATATTTATTTTGCCTCTAGTTATTTGTGGTATACAGTCAAGGGTCAAAAGGGCAGTCTTACTCTCCCAAAACTCTTTGTAGCAGAAGTTAAATTATCCACAATTGATTTAATATGTTGTATAGAAAATAAAGTACATAGATTATACCTATTAACCGTGAAAAGTCAAAATCCTTCTGCCTAAAAAAATTGCCGCTTCTATTTTGGTAGAGTGTGACTTTACTTTTGACCCTTAACTGTGCTAAAGAAAATGCGATAAAGGTTTACAAAAGTAACCCAAGTGCGGTAGTTTCAGGCCTAATCTCCCATCTTGTGCAATCGATGATTGAGTACAGCACTTCAAGCCACTGTTTTCTTTGATCCGCAGATGTGCTTCATGTTCTGATTGATAGTAATGGACGCATGCGCATGTGAGCCGACCGGATGACTGCTTCGCAATAAATGATCGTTGCAGGTTTAACGAGCGATTAAAAATCACTCTAGCTCGACTAGCGTACTATTTTATAGCCCATCAATTAATATCCACGTTGTCCGGTATTTTGGGATCACTTCGTCATAGTTTATGAAAACGTTTAACTAATGTTGGTCCACTTTGTCGTGTAATTACGAGCTTGTTTTAAATTTTTGGCAAGAATTAAAGCCTTCCAGTCTGTAATCTGTATGGTATGTTTTTAAAGCTTATCTCCTAAACTGAGTTTTATGAATTATAACAGCAAATTAGGCGCTTAAGAAGATCATAGGATAGATTTCATGACGGAAAATGAATACATTAACACATGGGCAGAGCTTCGGAAACTGCTTATAATTTTCTACCTTTTGGATACTCCTCCAAAACGACTTGGATGTTTAAATATATTTTTACACGGAAAATTTATGGCTGAAATTTCTTCATAACTGAAATAGCAAATGTAGATCTAAGAATATTTTTCAAATAAAACTGTCCAAAGGGAGGTTCAATATTGATATTCTAGCTCCGAGCGGACGCACGGCCAGTACTGCCTAAACATTGGGGAATATAAACGCCTTAAGTGAAAACTGTAAAAAACTGAAGCCTTCTATGATTCACGATACTTAACGATACAAAACACATGCTTTCGGTTAACCCACTCGTGAAATTATTGTTTACTTTGTATTTTAATGCTTTGGGAAGCTCAATGTCGTTTCTGTTCGGCAATAAAGATTTAATGGTGCATCATAATTATTATCCATAAGTTTTCCGTCATTATTTATTGATGTTCAGTATTTGAATTAACTTCGATAAGTCTTTAGTTTTTTTTTGTTTATACCACTATTTCCCTCATTGTATGTATGTTTATAGTTTGTGTCGGATACTTGCATCGCTACACACGTTGCGTGTACGCATCCGACCTACTTCCGATGTGAGATCGTTGACTTGCAATGTGAAATGAAGAAGTAGGTTTTGTTGATGTTGGCACCCGGTATAAATAGTACTTATGCAGTTTTCTGCATCGACTCATTCGAGAGCTTCAGATGTTTCATTCACGAGGCTCTAGACAAGTGGTTTTCATCACGTGATTATTCGATATCGTTTGTCAATCCCATAAAATTTTGCCTTTTTGACGATCGCTATCGCCTCGCTTTCGATGATAAAATGTCACTCCTCTGAACTAAAATAGCCAAGGATTTATTTAGTACTAGCTTTTACCCGCGGCTTCGCTCGCATTAAAGCCATTAATCTTTTTTTTTTAATAAAAAGTATCCTATGTTACTTCTAATACCTCCAAAAATTATATGTACGAAGTTTCATGATGATCGGCTCAGTAGTTTTTGCGTGAAAGCGTAACAAACAAACTTACATTCACATTTATAATATTAGTATAGAAGCTTTTTACCTGAACCTAATACTATGGAAATGTTCTTTACCATGATTGAATCACACGAAATAATTGCCAATTTCATCAGATTTTTAGGTTTTTTGATTGAGTTACATAGTGAAATAGTATCTACAGCCTAGCTCGTCTTTCTAACCCAGCCTTGTTTATTACTAACTCACGTTTATGAATCAATATTTGGTTTGCTAAATGGACGCTGACGTTTTGATAGAAATTATATTTTCTTTTCAATTTTACCCGCACCAGATGTTCGTTTATGAGTCGTTGGGTTACGATAAACAGGTATAGTCGCTAGCAAGATTGGACTTTGATAGATATCGCCGTTCCCGGGTTTTTAGTTTATAGGTAAGCAGCAAGATTATGTAAATTCAGGTGTATTTTGGATTTGATTGAGATGGAAGCACGCTTCTAGTCATGTTTTGTATTCGATCATTTGTATTTTTCCATCATAGTGCGTGTGTATTAGGGAGTGTAACGAAATAACGTTATTCATATTTGGGGCGCGTTCCCTGACTCATAATTAACGTTAAGTGGGCCCTAATCTATCATTTATTCTCATATCTAACTATTAACGACCAATAAGAATATACTCAACTAAACGGATCAGTGGGACGAGCTTTTAAAAATCCTAGATAATTTAACGAGTACCGACTTGCGTATGAATATATTATTCTGATATCAAATATATGCGGCGTACCGAGCCATATCGTAAGGTTATTCGTCATCTAAAATAAACGGCCGAAGGTAATAATCAAAATAGAATTATCGTACTGGGGAGTGTCGTAATCGTCTACTTTGGCAGTACTGACTTTCGGGATTTGGCGGACTACATGGATTTGGATCAAGTTCGTTATGCGTGTTAAAGGAGAAAATAGCCGGTTATAGACAATGCCGTGCCGGCCTCGATCCATTTGGCGGTGAGGTTTGAATGTCAATCCATTAAATGATACATCCAATGTCTAGCTAAACGTGTATACGAAGTGAGAAAAGTTTGGATAACACAAACCCGATGGTCATTGTTAACCGCAAGCGATTGTGTGTTGATAGAAAGGCTGGAGAAGCCAATGTTTTGAGCACACGAAGTTGTTTTAAGAATCCGTCTATTCAGCTATATGTTATCCACCTCGTCTGTATGTAATTTATAACATCGTATACGATGCAAAAACAGTTGGTTATTGTTTATTTTGAATTTGATTTTACGGTTTAGTAAACTTTATCTTGCAAGATATGTACTTTTTTTTTGTAATTCTATTGAAGTATCTGTACATTTGCTTTCGTTACTCATTTATTTTAGCATTGCGCGGGCGCATGAGCTTACAGTCACATCTGACAGCTCATGAGGGTCACAGCGTGACGTACACACGTTTAAAAGACATTTTAAAATAGCGCTGCGGATTTATATAACATTTATATTGTATCTTCAGTAAATATAATAAGTTTATGAAGGCGCGTATTGACGTCAGAGTATATTAGGTGCTTTGTTACAATATTTCATGGTTTAACTATCTGAAACGAAGAGTATTTTTACAGCTGGCTGTAACTGTATAGAATAAACATCGCTATCTGATTTCAACTTATGAGCATCGATTTACTTGAAAAATATCTTATCTGTGAATCTAAGATTTATCTTATTTCATAAATTGCAGTTATATAGCTTAATAGCTTTGTAACAGAATGACAATTTTTATGTGATTTTCAGTAATAAAACAAAAAACGAATTCTGTTTGAAATAAAAATAAAAAATTGTAAAAACACGTTATTTTATTGAGTGGGTAATTGAGTGGTGCAATGGTCAGCTATTCGAATTCCTCACTAAAATATCTTCAGCTCATAATATCTAGCACATAATCTCGATATACGTCATACGAGAAGATGGCGACTTTGGCCTCCACACCGAGGTGTTATGCTTTTTTAAATTTATTTGCTTTCGTAGTGTTATGAGTTGTCACAAGCCAGTATTACTAGGATATACAGGATTAAATATAAGTTTGATACAAATATTATATGTTAACTTATTTATACTTCACCACTAGATGGAGATCACTAGTTTCATCATAAATCTTCAAAAATACTTTTTATTCACTTTCGGAGAACTTATACTGGGTATTGTTGTTATAATAATACCACCTCCATTCGTTTTTCGCTCCTGGTAACACTGGCTTATGTAATCAACTCTGCGTTTACGTTGGAGCGGTTGCTATTTTTCAAGACGATAATTTTTCACATCTCGTTTTTATCGCATTCGCACTGAAAACGTCCGTTTACTCTTCAAATATGAAAGCACATTCCGCAAGTGGGGGAACACTGAACAGTCACTGCACAGATATCACAGTCCTCGGGTCTCGGTGCACCGGTGACAAACAAACTTACCGTATCACTTTATCACTTGGTCCCTTCACTGGTATGTGCGATACATATAATGTATTATTTGTTTTGTAGGTACTATCGGGTAGAGGTTGCGCGCCCCATGAGGAAAGCGTCGAGAGTGCGCGCGCCGGGCGCGGGAGCAGATTGCCGCCCTCTTTTATAAGCTCCGTTGTGGGCAGCGGGCCCGCTGCCAGCGACCGCACTCGCGCAAACATACGCACTCCTGCGCAGCAAGTCGCTGCACCACAGAACACTCTTAACACCGCGCCATAGAAATCAAAATCAAACAACCTTTACTTCTCTACCAGAAAATAAAAGTTGCTAGTTCCGTAGTCACTGATAACATTTGACGTTACCTTTAATTTACAAATTACTACAAGTAAAATGTACATCATTAATTGTTACTTTAGACCTGAATTGATCTGTGTGTGACGAGAGGTAATTAATATTCATGACGTAGGTATTTTAATGTGTTTATACCATTATTATAGTAACTGAGGTGTATCGTGGATTGACGCGGCTCCATGATATGCTTCGCTGAAGATTCGGTGTTTACTACTAAGTGTGCTACGAAGTGCTACGCCGTAGTAGAGCTGGCTGAGGTCTACTTATTTACCTAAACTAAGTGAAAATATATACATAAAAAAAGTGAAATCTTCCATTTTAATATTATGGAATACAGTTGTATAATGCTATAGACTATGAAGTCACAAATAAATGTGTCTTCTATATAAATTATGTTTTTTTTTATCTTCCTTTAATTTCCTTTCTTTCTAAAGATTATACAAGACCAAAACAAGAGCAGACACTGTGGCAGACAGCAATATCAACACCTAAAGGAAATAAATAATTCAATTATGTTGCATATTGAGCAAAAAATCCTGGAAGTACTACGCCGTAGCACATACTGTAGGACTTCGGGCTACAGCGTAGCACATTGAGTAAGCATAATAAACCTTCTGTTAGTATTTATTTTTTAAATAAGTTTGTTTAGTTTTTTTATTAAGTATTTATCCGGAAAAGGAAGACACCCGAAATAATGGAGCTCTATGGGGGAGTCCTCTGCCCAGCAGTACAAGTAGTACAAAATAGATAAAATCTATACTAATATTATAAAGCTGCAGAGTTTGTTTCTTTGTTTGAACGCGCTAATCTCAGGAACTACTGGTTGGAATTGAAAAAATATATTTGTGTTGGATAGTCCATTTATCGAGGCAGGTTATAAGCTATATAACATCACGCTACAACCAATAGGATTGGAGCATAAATGAAAAATGTTGCAAAAACGGGAAAAATATTCCTTTTTGAGAGGTTCCGTTGCGTGCGCTGCGTAAGAGGTTAAAGTTAAGCAACAATCATGTAGATAGTATAGGTAGGGTAAATAGGTAGGTAGGTAGGTAGCCAGTTGACGGGAGCGAAGCCGCGTGGGACAGCTGTAAAATATAAAATAAGTTCTGTACTCCGTCAGGTCTCAAGTTTCCTTATCAAAGATTACCTTCCATATCATCGAGAAAATATTTTAGATCGAAAACTATAGCTTTGTAATAATACTAATTTACTTACTTAAACCTAAAGTCGGGCATCATAACCTGATCCGCGTTATTAGTAACAACTTTCTAAACAAAATTAGTTATTAGCCTATTCATTAGCAGATTCAAGTTCAAATTCTCCATGGCAAATTTTAAGTAAGAATCAGCCTGATAGTGTTTAAACTATAAGATTAAAAAGATTTTATGAATAAGGCTAATATTCCTCTCATTGGATATAAACCAGAATTTTATGACCTCACCCTTTCAATACCGGACTGCTAAATGTACTACGGGGTACCATCTGCTTTTCCTCCATACTTAAAAGCATCCAATTAAAGTGAGGCACTCTCTGCCAGCATCAGCGACTGACGGGTCATAACTCGTCCCTACCACTTATGAACCTGTCGTTGAAGCAAGCGCGTACAGCGTCTCCTTTGTTTCGGTCTTGGACATCATCGATCAGGTTGAGGTCAACAGTGGGGTCATCACGGAATAAACAAGTAAAATTTTAAAATTTAAAAGACTTCCGCCACAAAAACCTCTTTGAACTACATATTTTTCTAGAAGTAAACACGCTTCGATTGACAATCCATCGAAATACATAATTATAACACGATATCTTGCTTGCGAAAATATCCCGATTCAAAAAGTAAAATTCTCATAACTTTTGAAAGGCTTAACTGATTTTCATCAAACATGGTTCTCATCAAAGAACAATCTCGAAACAAACTAAATCAAAATCGGTTCATCCGTTTAGCAGTTATGATGCCACAGACAGATACACAAACCTATAAAGACACAGATACACACGTCAAACTTATAACACCCATCTTTTTCCCTCGGGGATTAAAAAGGTCGAAGAGCGACTTTCTGGTTAACCTACAACAACAAACAAATCCGTCCTTCGTCCGTCCGTCATTTGTCTAATGTTCTCATTATGGTAATAACATCTTTAATGTGGTTCAAAAAAGGCTCATTTTCAGCAGACGACATAATTATGCTGATATAACATGAAACGGGTAAAATGTGACTGAATTGTTGAGATGTATGTAAAAAGGTTCGGGTATAAAATAAGAAGGCTACTGCTCGGTTCCCATAGGAGTAGTGTATTGAATCTAAAAATATACATTAGTGCATACAAGTAATGCATAGCGCAACGTAAGCAATAACATGATACGTAATTCTAAAGGAGCATACTTACTAAATAATATAAAGGAACATACATACACACTTCATTGTACTGAGATATACAAAACTTTCTACCCTTTCAGGAAGTACAGGATGTTTTTAATCGTTAAACAGAAACTGTGAGTAAAACGTGTACCTACTTTTCTTTCTATATTACATAATTATATTATAATTCTATATTAAATAATTATATTTATGTTATTTACATTTGGATTGGTTCTACAATACATAATGTTCATTTTATTTCTGCACACAAAAAGATGCCTGTTCCTAATGGTAGATATTGGCAGATCATATTAATTAGGATCATATTAAACAACTACACGACCTTTTTTTCATGGGGTTGACGCCACTACAAAACGCCACCTGGTCGTCGATACTTCGTTTTTGTTCATACATTTGGTTCCGTACACATACGCTAGTTGTGAGTGTTAATAAACATTTACTAGTTGAAAAGGTTATCCCTAAAATCGTGTTTAACTACAGTTTCGTAAATGATTAACTGAAACAAACAACCACCTCTTAAAAGCTCAGGTAAGTAAACAGAGTTTGTTTGGCTACGAAAGTGCTACGACCAGCTACGCCGTAGCAGGACTGCGTAGAAGGCCTACGTAATATGGGTCAGTCGGTCTTGTGACGTCATCCAAGAAAATATTATAAAGTCAAGATTTATCTTGTGTTAATTGTTATGATGAAATGAGATACTATCTTTTTGTAGATACTACCTACCTACTTACATACAAATACCTACTTACTGCCTACACAAGAGTTTTTATGGGACTTGTCCAAAAACACTTGATTGATACTTGTTGTTTTATTGCGTGATACTCTTTAAAATATTGTTTTCTATATATTTATATTTAACGATGACACAGAAATAGTTGCTACTTACAATACAGCCGGCATGACGTGGACCTACGTAAGCCAGCTACGTGTTTTGACGGCGACGTAGCACCAAGCTAGCGGCCTTGGCTTTTTATTTATTCATAAGTATTTCAACGTGTGCAAGCGTAGGAAGCTCACTTTGTAAAGTATATTTAAATTCTCACCATCTAGGTAAATGATAATAATAAACCAGTCACCAGTAACATCTACCATTAGGAACAGGCATCTTCTTGTGAGCAAAAATAAAATGAATAATATGTATTGTATAACCAATCTAAATGTTAATCTAAATGTACACACCGCATGTACAATACGAACATACTATATGCAAAAGATTGTACAGATCATCGTTATACAGAGTGTAAGGGAATTGTGCGATCATATTGGAATAAATATTGTATCTGCCATACAAATTTTGATCAGCTGACGACAACTTTGTATAAAAATGCCATTTTTTTGGAATTGCCTATGACTTCCATGGAGAAAGTTGTTCATGTACATGAGCAGAAGCGGTTTTTAGGGTTCCGTAATCAACAAGGGGCCTTATAGTTTCACCATGTCCGTCGGTCTATCCGCAGCTTAGCTCAGAGAGTCTTAGTACTAGAAAGATATAATTTGGCATGGATATACATATTATTCACGCCAACAAAGTGGTAAAATAAAATAAGAATGAAACATTTTTTTGGGTTGCTCCTGTACACGTAAAGTGGGGATGTTTTTTTTGTCTTCTATCCCATGGTGTGGGGTATCGTTGGAAAGGCCATACAAAGATTTTATGGGTCTGTAAAAACCATTTTTCGATTCAGGGATCCGTTTGCATAAAATTAAGCTTTAAATTGCTAATTTTTGTTAGAGTCAAGTGTCCCTCCCCGCTAGCCAGATAAATGGTTGCTTTTGGATATGTGAAAAAATTAACGGCTTTAACGGCTTTTATAATGAATTAAATTAAATTAAATTACAATGTACCTGATAAAGTAACTTTCATTGTTTATGAACTTCAGTATTTTCCCTAATTATGATGACGAATGTAGCTGTTTGTTCGGAACCTTCGGTGCGCGAGTCCAACTCGCACTTGGCCGGTCTTTTATTAAATATGATCGCTCGTTTCCGTTACACCCGCTCCGTTATATGTGACCGCTAAAACGTGAAGGTACACAATGGATTATAGGGGAGACAATTCCTTGATAAATTCCGATAGATTGAACTTGATAGCAAAGGAGAAGGACGTCGATCAATATAATAAGTCGTATTCATCAGTCGTTGTATACCTCGTACCTTCATACTTAGTTTGTAAACCGTATCCGTTTTCTTTTGTAGATCATACACATATTTTGTCGGTGTCTGAAAAAGTGTGTGGAAATCAGTTGCCGTAGTATGGGCAAGTGGCCGTGATACGGAAAATGTCGTGAGAAAAGTTTTGCATTTGCGTGTAAATGGCATAAACCATGAATAAAGTTTATTAAAGATGATGCTAAGAAGCTTCCATTCCAAGGGTTCTCAGACAAGGGGAAAACATTATGTGCTGATCCCAAACAAATTCGGATAAAGGCATGAGAATGATAATGATGAGATAGTGTTTCTGCAATACTTTAGATCCTATGTATATTTATTTTTAGTTAATTAAACAATTTCATTAATTACATAGAAATTGTGAAACATAACAATATATTGGGTTGGGTTAAATTGAGTTTAATATATTTATTTCATTATGCATTTCATCGTGTGTGGGACGGCTTGGTAGAGAGAGGCCAGTAAGATAGGTTCAGAATTAACACAAATTCCTGGACGTTTTTAATATTATACGAAATTTTGCTATACTTATGTCACAACGCTCTGTTTCCGTAGTCGTTTCCTGAATGACATCGAGATCAAAGGTTTCATATGAATGTTAGAATGTTTAGAAATGTGTACGATGATCTACATATATTATGATGACGTCACATATATTCACATATATTTGTCACATATATTTGACATAATGTGGTGCCGTTAAATAAATAATCATGAAAATTTT
The DNA here is from genome assembly GCA_947562075.1 of Orthosia gracilis. Taxonomy (NCBI): domain Eukaryota; kingdom Metazoa; phylum Arthropoda; class Insecta; order Lepidoptera; family Noctuidae; genus Orthosia; species Orthosia gracilis. The sequence continues at coordinate 7,342,667 of OX387274.1, forward strand.
GAAAGATATATAGAGATTTATTACCCTTTAATCTAATGATATTGTTCTGTTAATTATTTTATGACTTTGTTACGATTATATTTTTGGGTTGTGTATTCATTGTTTATTTCATTTTCTTTGTCAGTCCTAATGAGTACTCAGACGTGAGAAAAGCCGATGATACCAGTCTCGTCGTCTCGAGTCATCTTGTTACCTACTTGTTCGGTTTTATAAGTCACAAAGGCATTCGCTTCATGCTAGTTTTTGTTAAGACTGGGATCCGATCCCTGAATAGTTGGACAAAGCCAAGGCAGATAGATTGATCGTTTATCTACCTATATATATACTAAATTATTCATCAAAAAATCTTTTTTTAAAACAAGCTTTTCATATTCTTCTCAGCAAACCCTTTCATTTGATACCCATATCATGGCAGTACACAAAAATAACTAGTCCGCCATCTTGGGCCGTACGCCATATTGGATTTAGAATAACGTCACTTAGCTAACCATGCATTGTCATCCTGACTAAACGTGTATGCAAAATATCATCTTAATTGGTGGAGGATAACTGCTTTAAAATTCAGTTGCAAGATTTGACACGAAAACTAATAATACATACATTGCAGTTTGAATAAAAGCTTGTAATAAAAAAGTGTATGCCTATTTCCTTTGGTCATGCCTTAATTTGAGGACGGCTTTATCGATTTCATTCATCTTTTTTTTTACAGTTTTCTAATTTTTTGTAGAAGGTTCATACGGAAAGAAAAAAATAAAAGATATAGGTAGGACAGGTTGGTAGAGTAAGTAGGTAATATAGGGTAGGTAGGATAGGGTAGGATGGGTAGGAAGGGTAGGCATTCGACGGCAGCTAAGCCTAAACTAGGTAAGCATTAAACTAGGTGTGCCTGCCACCTAGTTTAATGATAATATACTCCACAAATGTTGCGATGACAATCCCGCCGCACTATTCCCAAACCACTGCAACTCCTGAAAGCCAGAATCAACAGTGGCGACCACCAGAAAAGCGCCGAGGCAATGAAGCTCGACGAAGTCCCGGAGAATGAATTTAACTATCTTGGATCCCGCAACGAAATTAATCAGAAAAGAGTAATGGAGGAGTAGGAAAAATTCAAATGCGATGCGATGAAAGAAATTAAACTTCAGAATATAATAAAATAGTTTATTTTGTAAATACTGCTCAAAATTTTCCATTCCAAGATTGACGTTCGCATCCTAATCTCTTACCAAACAAGACTCATAAGGAGTTCGTGGTTTCCTCAGGAAAATGTGATTCATATTTCCATTAATTGATTGTGATTTATATTCACCAGTTTATTTCCGTTTTAAATAATTATATTTCAATTATGAAGTACACTCTTGGCCGACTGAATATTGTAATGTGTTTTTGTAGAATGTTGTATGTTAAAATAGTTTTTATTATTTAGGTACTAACTAAACTTTACTTACCCCATACCTATTATTAAATAGTAGCCTTAAAACACGTTTCATTTCTACATTATATTAATGCTAAAAGGATCTTATCATCTACATCCTATGTATCACTAATCTGTTTTATTATTTTTTTTTCGTTGAGAACTCATGCATACTGCGCTACCACGGGGAGATAGCGCAGTTATGTGGGACTCCAACCCACTAAAACTCCACAGTGTCCTCCTGTGCCACTGAGGACGGGAACACGGGCACGCGTTAGAGTTTTACAGTGTATCTTTAAAACGATTAATTTTCATAGATGTAGTAGGTACCGAACTAGTATACTAAAGCCGACCTAGTTTCTATGATCATTGAACATACTATGCAACAAATCATACGTACGTGAATCTCAATGATTGATTACTACGTACACTTCGTTTAGATGTTTATTTAAATGGCTTGTTTTAATCGATCATAATTACTTAGCGTTTAGCGATATCTAAAGAGCAACGATATCTACTTAGTGAACTCTATATATGTTAATCTTTTGATCTCAGTACAAAGCTTTACTATTAAAATACTAGTATCAGAACCCTCTTCAATCTTATATAATTGCCTGCAATATAATGCGCATCGATCGAAGAGAGCATCGCACTTCGCTGCATTAGCATAATGCCTACCGATGAAGTCAGAACCACGACCATTTAATAATTCCCACAATGTTGTCAGTTAAACGTCATCTTTAAAAAGTCCTTAATAAACGCTGACGTCATTAACGTAACGTATACTATTCATGTCGTCAATGTACTCGAGTACGTAGATGATTTCGCAAACTCTCACGCGCACGTACTTTCAGTGTTATCTCTAGAGAAACGTGAGGGATGCTGCACGTGAACTTTGATGCGACGAGCAACACATGCGCCTGCGCTTGTTACTATGGTTTCAATGCCAAGTACCTGTACTTCAGGAATAGTTCATTTATACCTACTTATAATAAGTACGACATATAATATGTATTGATAATGGAATAAAACCTGTATGTCACTTTTTACACGTGTATGAGGATTTGGTTTGGATGGATTTTCACGGTACCTATTTACCCAGATTTATAAAACATTTTGAAAACAGTTGTCAAGCGCGTCAAACAGTGATGGATTTATCAAATTAAATTATGTAATTATTTTAAGACTGAAACACTTTATATAGGCATTCATTCTTGTTCATTATTAACAATAGAAGCGATTACCAATCCGCCTCTAAAATTAATTAACTTGGCTTGAATTACAATACATGTTCTAATGACTGCTGTCATTTAATGGTCCTCTATGTTGTCGTGAACAACATCACCAGAGACAGAGCGATTTACTACAACGAGACACGCATAACATGTCTGATAAGATGTAACTAATGTATGTTGTCTCCACAGTTTAATATGACATTTTACTATTCAGATATATCTATGAATCTTAGCTCCACAGCTATGTGAGGGCCGATTTCCGATTTGAGCATTTAACGTTAAGAACCTTTAAAACCCTAATTCAGTGCCAAATTTTGCCAGGTTTTCAGGCTAACGAATAGTTTGAGAAATACTCAACTTCCAATTGCTTAAAACAGAAATCAGAGGAGTGATATGAGTAATGATTGTCAGTTGCCACGTGCACGCGCTTTTGTTCGGTTTCCGTGTCGTGCTCTCGCCAATTTTTCTATTGGTATATATTTGGCAGTGCTATTAGACCATAGATCTAGTTTGGCAAGGCGGCTGGGTCTGCTTCATTGCCAGCAACATTGTTCCCACCAGACACTAACGTGTATTGCGCACACGTCTGTCAAGACCACTATTAATCTTCTGAAAGACTGAAGTTTTCTAGACGGATGCTTTTCTGGATTATAGCTGAGACACACTTCGGGGCAAAGTTCCAGAGCGAGGTCTATCGGTATTTCTATGTTTTGCACCGCTTTGGCATAAGAACGGATGGAAAAGTTTTGGCTATTTTCGGCTAAATATTTCCGTGCCGATATGCCCTCGGATAAGATTTAATTTGTGGCTTTTCTATTTGTTCCTATTACGGCAACCTATTACTCGGTTTGCTGTTTAGTCAGTCGTACTTTGGCTACTTAGATAGTTACTATAAATCATCCGTAGCCTGATGCTAAGGTAGTCTGGACATACATCCCATAATAATAACAAGAACCCATTCACTTTGCATAATTTATGTTTGTTTAGAACACTAACTCGTTACGACGGATTAAGATTATGATCTGTTATCTAAATTGCAATATATTCTGCTATTTTAGACTGTTTTTGTATAAAATCAATTTATGTTATCGTAAACTAAAAACGTTTAATAAATATCTGGTAAGAACTTTTCTGTAGGGTTCGGTTGAAACATTCGCACGTTTGGCTAATAGGTATGTTTATTGTGAATCATCACATGTGTTTTTGTGCACTGGCGGTTCTAGATTTGGATTTTATGGTTCTATGATAATGGCATCTACAAACGACAATAAGTGCGTTAGATACAGCTGTAAATAATGTTTAGCTTTTATCGGTATACAAGGGTCGGCAGGTAATTCCTGGCGGCGCGCCAAGCTAGCCCACGCACTCGCTCGCCTACTGAACGACTTACAATAACCCAAAATGAACCTTAACGTTTCAAATTTTAAGTAATATTTCTAATGTTCGTCGAGCAAATCTTGAAATTGATGTCCAAATCTCTATTGCCATCTGCCTTGAGCCATGTATTTTTATTTTATCGCGTTTATCGCTGGGCCATCGTGAGTTGTGTTCGTCAATAAATCACGAGTCGCTGAAGTGTTGACGTTATGTGCAGGGAATGTTATGAAAGATCGGTATTAATACCTTAACATGTTCAACAAAACGAAGACGAGTGATGAATTAAGACGAAATGGTAATCCATCATCAACATGAAAAGTAAAGTAGCGGTTAACGTAATCCATTTAAACTGTTGATAGAGATCGTTTAATCTTTTATATATGCAAAGGAATTGAATATTATATTACATTTATTATGGACATGTTCCTAATTTATTACGTAGATAAATTGCTTCAATTTATTTCTTGGCTATGCAATAAATATGTACGAAGTGAATATGATAGTTATCATTTAATATTCTGATACAAAGAGCGTCTTAGTAAGATAATGTTGCTACAGACTTAAAAGGTCGCAATGAGCTTTTCATCTTGGGTGTCTCTCAGCTATCTGTGTATCTATTATTTACCATTCCCTGCGTTGATTTTGCAATCACTGTTCACGCAGGGCGTCATAGAATTGCAGTCGCCTGCAGTTCCACCGATTACATGATATTTTGCTGCGGAATCCCGGATTATCTATGTGTCAGAGGTGATAAAAATGCTGCTATTTATGATGAAAGATACTTGATTGATACTTAATGCATGATATATAGGTATGTAAGATTTTCCAGTGATGGCAAAACAGTGGGGCTTTTATAATTTCTACCATCGTTTCGTACCATCCATTTCTCGAAGTAGAAGTGTCCCTAAAGTTCATATCCAAATAGCACAGTATCGGTAAGACTCCGCTCTAGGTACGTCGTGTCCAGTACATGTATTCGCATCTAAATTAGAATGCTATCCAAAGCGAAGTGGAATCAGCCCTATGACGCGTATCGAGCTCACTTGTACGATTGACATTCCTTAGACTGCTCAAACTATAACTATTATTGCAGGCTCTATGTATCTAATAAATTTTGCTCATGACATGAGGATTTCATTTTGAAAGCATAAGCTATTGTTTATTAATATTAGCATAAAATAAGATCACCGCCAGATAACAAAAAAATAAAAATCGTTAACACCTGTCTACCAATGTATCCAATGTATTCCAAAACGATACGAAAAAAATGTAAATGCAGTGTCGCTAACACGATCAAAACAAACGTTTCACGGTAAGGGGCGTCCTTGACCCTTTCACTTGGTATTCAGTAATGAGTTAATATCTCATAAACGCGTGGAACGATTTACATAATTTAAACGGATAAGATGGTTCTTTACCTATACCTTTCACTTGAGACTCACAAAACTGTCTCCATAAACAAAAAAACAAGTTTTAAAGTTATCGTAATTAATATTCTTTTTGGTACAAATCACATCGAAGACTTTTATTTATTTTTGTTATTTGGCGGAGACTGAGCATACACTGCCCTTAGCTGCAGAAAGGTTTCCCTCCAGTCTTTCCACTTTTCATGGCTGTTTAATTTGTGGCCTCATGGACCAATCTAGTTCGTCTCGCCATCTTCGTCGGGGTCTGCCGCAGTGTCGCTTTCTGTTATTCTGCAATCATTTGAATACCAATTTTTACTCTATAACTCAGCAAAAAAAAAACATATGCATAGTTATTGTATATGTTCCAACACCTCCAACATGCTGTATCATAGGACTCACAACTCTTTGCCCTGTGAAATACAATATAATAATATCGTTCGCCATTAGTGCGTGTTAGTGGATGAAGTCTTTGAACTTTCAGGTATAAGTCACGTAGGTTTTTCGTTTCTTTTACTTACCTACGGCGCGTAAGTAGGGCTCCCATAATTTACTGTAGTCAGTTTTACTGATAATGCATATATCTAGGTCATCATCATCATCATTTCAGCCAAAAGCCGCCAAAAGCCGTCCACTGCTGGACATAGGCCTCCCCCAAGCGTTACCATACCGATCGGCCTTGAACAGGTCGTCGCTCCACCTAGTCGGAGGTTTTCCATTGCAACGTCTTCGAGTTCGCGGTCGCCATTCCAGAATTTTTTTTTTATTTGTTATAGACTCGTGTTTGACCACTATCGCGCCTGATGTTAAGTGATGATGTGTTCGAAGGTGAAGCACGCTTGCTTAGAAGTAACCTATTCACTCTTGACTTGAAGACCCCTAGGTTGTAGCTATCAGGAAACAAAGACGCTGGCAGGGAATTCCACTCCTTAGCTGTACGCAACATGAAAGTATTTTCAAAACGCTTTGTGCGTATGGGTTAAACCCATACCATGCCATGCCATGTACCGATGGCGCATTGCCGTACGTCTTGTAGTCCGATGATGGAAAGGGCTAGGCGGAATCAAATTGTGCAGTTCCATCGCACACTCCCCGAAATGTAACCGATAGAAAACCGACAGGCTGGCAACTCGTCGACTTTGTTCAAGGCTCTGGAGCTTTGAGTCGACCAGCGCATCATTGCCGATAAGTCTCTTGCCATTTACTTTACTTTTCGCACATCTGTACTGCGAGCAATATGCCACTTCACGACATTGTCCCGACACACACGACCAACTTCCCACTGCCACTTAAGTTTGGCAATTCATCGGGCTATGGTGAGCCTTGGTTCTCGTGAAGATGTCTTCATTTCTGATTCGATCATGCAAGGAAAGTCCGAGCATAGCTCTCTCCATTGCCCTTTGCGTGACTTTAAGCCTTCTGATGAGGCCCATTGTGAGCATTGTACTGAGGTCCTCCATGGTCCCAGCCATGACCCTATATCGTCGGCAAACCGAAGGTGAGTGATGTACTCGCCATTGAAGTTGATGCCTAGCTCTCTCGAGTCCAGAACCTTGAAGTCGATTCAATCCAATCTAGCACTTAGGTCGATTGCTAGATTCGCAACGGGTTTACTGATTGAGGTGTACAATTATTGTGTTTTATGCCCATAGAACCTCTCGATCTTCCTCAGAAGCTCCAATTTGGCGGATACGATTTTTCCATCGTCGGTCTTCAGTTTCGTGAGATAGCTCTGCCCAATAACCAGATCTCTTGCTATTACCTTACCTTGGAGCCCTTATTCCGCTCAATAGCTTCTTTATTACTCTCGGTGTTAAAGCGGCGAAGGTCGCTCTTCAAAGACTTCCAGATCCGTCTATTGAGCCGCCGGTAGTTCCACGTATCGTTTGAAGACTGCAGGATTATTTCACGTCTCTCCATCATGAGCTTGAGAGTAGTATCGAATAGATTTTTGTTTCTATTTGTAAGACGGGTCTTGAAAAACTTAGATCCGACCGTATGGACAGTTTCCACGAACCCATCGTTGTAATCGTCAATGGAGCTCCCTAGGCACTCGAAACGATTCTGCACGCTGCTGGACGGAGCGTAAACTTCATCAGTCGTGACAATTGCAGCTTAATTTAAGTTCAATGTGCCTCTTACCACACAGTGATCACTTCCGGTTTTCACTGCGTTAATCGTTCGTTAATATATCAATTAAAATATGCTTTTTCGACAGCATGAAGTCTATCTCATTTTTTGTTGCACCATCGGGGCTAGCAGAGCCATCTATCCGAGATCCACTTCTTGTGCTCACGCTTTTTGAAGAAGGAGTTCATCAAATAGAGGCCCACTTTCTCTATATAACTTGCCAGTAGGTGACCCCGGTGGTTCCGTAATCCAAATCAAAATTGCCCCACTCGCAGCTCATTATCATCTCGTTTGCCCAGTTTCGCGCTGAACTCCACCATGACCACGGTGTAGTGAGTTTTGTGACCATGTATGGCTCTGGAAATGCCCCCATATATGGTCTCTACTTCATCTTCGGGGTATGCCGAAGTCCGGGAGTAGACCTGGATTACCTTTAGCGAATATCTTGAGGATATTCTTAGTATAAGGTACGCCACCCTAGTCGAAACACTCTCGATCGTCACTACGTTGGTCACAAGGCACTTGTGGGCGATAATCCCGACACCACTCTGGGACTGCCGGTCACCCACTCGGAAGTAGAGTAAGTTATCGGATTTAAGTATTATCGAGTCCTAACCTTCTCTTCGGTCTTCAGATAAACCTATGATACTCCATCGTAACCTGCTCAATTCTTCCTCGAGTTCGATGATCTTCTCGTCGGTTCGTAGTGTACGCGTGTTAAATATAGCCAGGGCCAGTAGTGTTTTTGAATTCTAGTGGCCGGCTCTCGTCCGGGGATTCTTCGCACCCCTTGCCATGCCATAGCCTCGATCGCTACCGTAGTTGAGGGCAGACGGGCTGTCAGGCACTGAGGACCGTTTTTCATTGTGCCAATTATTTCGGTATTGCGTAATCGCCACGCTTGACAGGCGGGTTGGCGATCGCAGTTTGTTGTTAAAGTGCACAGAGAACGCTGCTGCCTATTCTCTGGTGTGTCCCTAAGTCGCCTCTTACGACACCCACGGGAAGATATGGGATGGTGAAATTCTTGACATCCGACACCATACGGAACACCTAGGTATTGAAAAGTATAAAATTTCGAGACAATAAATTATACTGTTCCACTGCAGGATTATGGTCTACCGTCTTTTCACTTTTCCCGGTCTACGATTAAGGCGAAGAATACCAATTACCCACTGATATATTCAATTCGGTCCCATAGTGCCTTGACACTGTAGCCTAGTTTCGTAACGACACTTTCATAGGAAAGTCAAATTACCGGGTGGCCACGCTCCAGCAAGCGTACGACACTCGGTTTCAACTTGACACGTTCCTTTGAGCCACTGAATAAGAGCTAATCACAAATAGCGATCGACGAATCGTTACCTAGTATTTATGTTTGGGAACTAGCTGTGCCCGCGGCTTCGCTCCCGTCATCAGTCTGCCAACTATACCCTACTTACTTTCTAGCCTACCCTACCGAATCTGCCTACCAATTTTTTTTTCTTGGGTCATTCGTCCGCGGAGAATCTTAACACCGCCATTCAGAAAATGACGCGAAATGCACAACGCCATCTATCGAATATCGAGTTCAACTGTCCGAGTATCTGAATTGCGTGTGTTGGTATTTTTACTTCTTGACCACTTTAAATTCATCTAACTTTTGATAGAATGAACCGATTGCGATGAAACAAAAACTTAATAATACGTCAAGTTACGCAAATTTTTTATGTATAACATTTATCTACATTGGTATCGGACATTTCACGTGATACGTGCACAAATAAACAGACATACAGATAAACAGACAAAAAATCCAAAAATGCTGGAAATGGGTTCTGTTGGTTCTGGTGTCACACAGGCTATTTTTTTGGAAATATTTTCGATGTACTAAAATGACTTTTCTACAGATTTATTATATGTATTGATGACAATTAATGCTGTATTTATTATTAGTGCTCTAGTTCTCTGGCTATAGGTCCTATTCGGTTACCTTTTCTTGTTGAATTAAAATGATATTATGATTATTCTTATTAATTACTAGCTGTTGCCCGAGACTTCGTCTGCGTAGCATTAGTAATTCGAATAGCCTGTTTTTTTTATCGCGCTATAATATTGTAGGTTTTCCATAAAAACTTCCACACCCTTAAGGATGATTGCCGGGATAAAACCTCATGTTCTTCCCAGAGTTTCGAACTATCTCCATACCAAATTCCATCTAAATCGGTTCAGCGGTTAAAGCGTGAAATGTTGACAGACAGACAGACAGACAGATTTACTTTTGCATTTATAATATTTCAATTAATTTTATGGATAGCGGCAAAACTTTAAATACTAAATTCGGTCTGATAGACTTTATTGAAACGGATGAAGGAATTAAAGTTGATATACTTGTATTTAAGTATGTTACTCAGATGTTTGGGCTCAATGTAGTTATCATGTAGGTACTACAACTACCAATGCAAGAATGGTAACGATGTGCTTCGTTGTAGCCCTATAATAATACCGGTGTATGGGTCGTGGGGTAGCGGCTACAATAATACACCCTACTAGATAGAAGGCTAGAATAGAAGGTCCCGGTATAGAACAGGGATATAAGGTCGCCCGATGTCTTCAAGAGGAAAATTAAGGAGCATTATCTTTCAACGCAATAAATAATATTAGTAGATATATTTATATATTAGCTGTCCCACGTGGCTTCGCTCCCGTCAACTAGCTACCTACCTACCCATTTACCCTACCTACCCTACCCTACCTACACTACATACATGATTGTTGCGTGACTTTAAACGCTTACGCAGCGCACGCAACGGAAACCCTCGAAAAAGAATAATTATTCCCATTTTTGCAACATTTTTCATTTATGCTCCGCTCCAATTGGTAGTAGCGTGATGTTATATAGCCTATAACCTTCCTCGATAAATGGCCTAATCAACACAAAAATATTTTTCTATTCCAACCAGTAGTTCCTGAGATTAGCGCGTTCAAACAAACAAACAAGCAAACTCTTCAGCTTTATAATAATCTAATATAAAATATATATTATAGATACATATTTGTGTTTATGAAAATAGTTCTTTTATGTATGTTACTTACTGTAAAATTTAACACTGGATTACTGCCCTCAATTATTATGATCTGTATCACTCAAAGGTTTGCTGGAAGAAAACTCCATTTTGGAGTTAAGCTCGCCTTTGTACATGAATATTGATTTCACTTTGTGTAAATGTATTGTTTTGGTGTACAATAAAGAATTAAGAAGGTTCCGGTGCAAGTTAGTAAGAGTAACTAGGAGGATAGATGGAACTCTTTTTCCGCACTTAAATTTACATTTGGTGCGTGCAGGCCTCCTCTATGTGAGAGGGAATTGGGCCGTAATTCACCACGCGGGTCCAGTGCGGGTTGGTTGATGTTCATCACCCTTTTCTTCTTGCTGTTGCTATTGCTAATGTCCATGATACTTCATTTCTTTTCCATAACCAATTGCCTAATTAAGCGTAGGTAGGTACTTCGAACAGTTTTGTTTAAATACATAATTTAGCTTACGATAAAATTGTAAACATAAGACCTTAATAGCGAATAGCCCATTAAAATAAATTTGTGGTTCCGTACGGCTCTGAAACTCATTTTTAATTTAGCTGAAGATTAATATTGATGAGTTATGTGACACTAATTGTTGCGGCAGTGTTTTCAGTTCTTTTTGGCGCTTCCAAACTGGGATATAGCCGTTTGGTAGGTACTGTGATATATTAAGTTCAAGGCAAATAAGCACCTATCTAACTATTAAAAATCATCTATCTACCAGAAAAGTTTCTTGGAACAGGTATTTGTCTCGGCTTTGTATAAGGGTGCCCTAGTCGGTCATTCTTCCATACAAACATAGTATGGCGATTGCTCCACTGTTTGACGGTGTAAATTCAAATAAAAAAAAATATATATCAATTTGTCTCTCCATTATCTAACCCTGTATGGAAACAAAAAAAAAAACATATATTTGAAAGTTATGAGCGTCGCGAGGTCCATATTTCAACACTAAATTTAACGCATCTTTGGGCGGAAATAAATACTATAAGAAGAAGGAGAATTTCAAAACAGTCAACATACAGGGATAGATTAGTATTTGAAAAATGCAATTAATTTTATTTTCAACAAATCCATTCAATAGATTTTTCATAATATCCATATTCCTACAAATTCGTTACAATTTTGCAAAAGTGTGAATTCGTACGCGCCCTAGCTCCTAACTGCTCATCACAACTTCTATCCCTTTTGCACGTATTGTCGGATGAGATATCATGCATTTTAACGCTTCCCACAACCCACAAAATAGTTCGTGCCGCCGACTACGGCAACTTTAATATAAAGACACAATGCATACAGGAGCATTGTGCCGAATTAGTAACCTATAGAAATAAGCTTCAAATACTTTAATATTTTTTCTTAGATACCTAACATTTTAACAAACTATGTATTATAAAATCAGCTTATTATTTTCATTTTGGCGCGGAGTTTGAGTTATATCTGTTATTTAAATTAAATTACAGTGCTGTTTTTACTTATAAAATATGTAATGCGTATTGCGAATTTCATAATGGACAAAAACATCGAACAAAGAGTTTGCCTTAAATTTGCCATCGTTAATGGAATTTCGTGTTCGGAGTCACTGAAAATGTTACAAAGGGCTGAAAAAGCCACGCCAGAGTCGATCGAAAGTCAAAGTCATGTTGACTGTTTTCTTTGACTGTCGCAGTGCTGTGCACTCGGAATTCTTGCCGGAAGGTCAAACGTTAAATAAATAATATTAATTGAGCGTTATGCGGCGTTTAAGAGAGCAAATTAGGCGAAAAAGGCCAGATTTGTGGAAAGATAATTCTTGGATTTTTCACCACGACAATGCGCCTTCGTACAAGGCCATCATTGTGAACGAATTTTTGATCAAAACCTCAACAAATACTATCGAGCAATAACCTTATTCACCAGATATGGCTCTAGCCGACTTCTTTTTTATTCCTAAACTCAAATTACCACTTCGTGCCACCCAGTTTCATTCGGTATAAGACATAAAAAAGAATTCGCGGCGAGAACTGAACTCGATTACGGAAAAAGCGTTTAAAAATGTTTTGATGATTGGATTATTCGTTGGCGTAAGTGTATCGTTTCTGAAGGAACATACTTTGAAGATGATAAAATAAATTTGGATGAATAACTAATATTTTGATCTTCACTCGGTACTTTCTTGACAAAGTAGTACTTATAAATAAAACAAAAAAAAGTATACTACAAGTCGTATATGTATATACTACCAAAATTTAACGCAAAAGAAAAGAAAGAAAAAATAAAAAAAAATACGATTTTTAAAAAGCGAACTAAAAAGACGTAAACTTGGAGAAAATCATGCTGTGCAGTTAGGTACATATTTGCGAGCTGGCTGACCAAAACCAGATGTATCCTCCGCCTGCACATTATGATTTTCTCCTTGTTTACGTCTTTTCAGTTCGCTTCTTAATCATTCGGGTTTTTTTTATTTTTTTTTATTTTATAACATTTTAGTGATTTTTTTCCAGTTAATTCCATGTAAACATGTGTGTGTTATATATTTTTTAAATCATCTCTTAAAACCCTTTATTTTGATACCCCACACAATGGGTTTGGCAGAAAAATAAATTTGGGCCCCCACAATATAGCGCCCAAAATCCGCCATTTTTCTGTTTTCCAATTTTAATGTAGCCAGTGATCCTTGCAGGGTTACGACGAATCGATTGACATAAGAACCATTAAAATCTGCCAACGCGTTTGGTCTCTAGAACGCCACATAGGATAAAATAGACATACATACATAAATAGACTGATAAACACATTACGCTCCTGCGGCAGTCGGGTAAAAAGAAACACATCCATTGAATTTTCACGTTCGCAATACTGTAAAACTTATAAGCAATGATCGTAGGTGTTTCGAATGCCAAACATTAACTAGAAGCGATTAAGTAAGATGCAAACACACGTCAGATTTATGATGGAGCCGCAGATACATCAGATTTATCATTTCTCGTGTTTTTTTTGTTTAAGTGCAAATTTATGACGAACTCAAATCGGTTTTGTGTTTTGCTAACAGTATGTTGAAAAGCTGTATAAATGGAGCTCTGTTAGGAACACAATAATAAAGTTTTAGAAATAGAATAGGTGTTGATGCTCATATCTTGCTATTACTTTATATATGTATAAATATAAGTAATATATTTACATAGGTATTTATTGTAGTAAATATTTGTGTATGTTTATTTTAAATATTTTTTTTAATGCATCTGCCATTTTATCTCTTCAGCACCCTTGGTTGACTGGTAGAGAATGCCTTAGGCATTAAGTCCACTTGTGTATGTTGCATGGAGTTTTAAAATAAATAAATAAGTTTTTGCTATTATTCACTTCTCAATCAACTCAGCGAAACGTAGTCCTCTGTTAGACACTCCCAATTTGCGTCACAAAATCCGGTTTTCCGCTTCCGTCATCTAACCTGTCCCATCTGCAAATGTCATATTATATAAGAACAAAAATTCAAAGATAAGGTCATCGCGGCACCGGTTCGGGTAGACTTAGATCGGAAGAGTTTTTACGCAGCAAGAACAACCTCCTAAAATGAGAAATAAGCTGTGGGAAGAACTTCACCTACCCCGACTCGACTTCTTGAAACCTCAGGAATATCTGCCATCTAAGCGTGAACTTTAGTGGTTTATATGGTAAGCACTCAATTGATGGCATAACCAAATAGGCAGCTGCAACACAATATGCTAAAATGGGGTTTTATAGATCTGTCGGCGTCGGATACCCAATATGAGTGCGCTGTCCAATACATGGGCCACTCATGGGAGTACCCCAAGTGCCCATAAACTGCACTATAGAAGACTTAATAAATGCCACCGACACTTCGGGCCTCATACTAGCTAAAGAGTTTACCATCGAATCGAAAAGAAGAAGACGTTCACCCACAAACATACAGCCATCTCAATTTTGCTATAAAATTGCACCTGGGCCTCTATTGCATACCTACCGTCATCATTTTGATTTTTATCTTGAAGAACTTGCTGTTTTTTCAGGAATTTCAATCCGATTGCATCTGTTTTCAGTCCGACAAAGTGTAAAAGAAGAAAAGAAACAAATCGGTTTATTTAACAGTCTGAAGATAACACTTAAGTTTAGTCATTGATCTATAATTAAAGCCGGCGGAAGTCGGCAATTAAATTCGACGTTAACTTTAGACTATAGCGTCATTTGCGAACTTTTGACTACTTTTCGGTGAAACTGGAAAGAAGCTGAAAAGTAACATTTCTTAGATGCTTCTTATATATTTTTTGCAATGTCATAAAGTTGGTTTGGGCCTGTTTTAGCGATATTGAGACCATCTGAACCGTTTTGAGATTAAATTTTTGTTGGTCATTCAACTACATATTTATTTGTGAAAGTCGGAAATTAGCCCAACTATCCAAGGACGACTCCTGGGATAATAAATATCCTATTTGAGAATTTGATCACCCATGTGCCAATTTGCATCCAAATCCGATGAGCTATTAAGACCTGAAAAGGTAACAGACAGGCAGGGTTACTGCCGCAATTATAACATTAGTACGGATTATAAGAGTTAACGAATTTAAAATGAAGCTATTTCTGTGTGTTGTAGTTAACGTGTACACTTGTACAGTAAACAGCGATGAGGGAAAACTACTAAAGGATGTTTTTAGACATCAAATCTGGGCAATCCCCTGAACTATTCTCGACGGTGGTTATAGATAAATCTTGGATTTACTATTGCAATGTGCAAACAAATGCTCAGTCACGTAGGAATATGTGTTTCAAGATGAGGATTAAGAGATCAAGATATGCAAAATGAGTTTTACTTCGGTCATGTTTCTGTTGTTGGGGATAAATGTAGAAAAACCATCTTTAAAAAGGACAAGAATGATATTTGATTAAAAGATTTTGTTTATAATCATGGTCTTTGCGTGTGGGCAAGAGACATTTTTTATGTATTTCTATGGTGAACGCTCCATTAGTCCCGAGTTTTTACGCAGCTTTAAATAGAAGTTGAGCTGTCACTGGAAGAACTAAAAATAGTCAGCTGTTAGGTGACGAGCAATAATGAAAAAAAATCACCGCAACGAAGGCTAAAATAGTAACAGTGATTAGACCGTGTTATGACTTTCCTGTCTTGCAGTTTGGCTAATTGTGAATCAATCTAAAATATATCCGTCAGATGTTTGTTTATGTAGTTCTGTTTGATTAATGACTTCGGAACCTCGGGATACCGCACAGTCATAGCCGTTTGATTCGATTATAGAATCAGTTGATGATTTGTTTTCCAATGATGATTGGCGATCGTTCTTTTTCCAATGGCCTTCCTGATTTAGCTCATAGGGAGAGCACACGCGAGTTCTGCCACAGCAGCTGTACTAACGTCAAATGTGAATGCTTCCGCATGGTTTATGCACACAGATAACATTAAGCATTTAAGAAACCATAAAGGAGATTGACACAAAATTTTGTTTCGCGTTGTCAAGATTAAGAGGGCAAATGAAACGGTCGTAAATTTGCTTGAGACCGAGCAGTACTCCCACTCGCAGCGCATATGAGTGTTGTTATAATAGAATACTTTAGAGACGCGTAAAACAATAATTAATTTAAAAAGAAGTGTGCTGGCACTTGTCCATAGAAAAATTCCGCGCCGGAGCGGGCTCAGCTCGGGCAGGCGCGGAGCCGTCGGCAACCGCGCGATGTGTCTGAATGTTTGTCAAACTCAAGTAATAAATGATTCTTTCACATGTCTCTGTGCTAATTTACTAAAATCAGTTACTAAAACATTAAGCTGTAAATCTTAATTTAACATTTTGATTTATTTCTCAGCTTTATTACTCGTTTGAATTTTATCGTTTGCGAATAGGGCTTTTTTAGTTGGCTAATTATTTTCCTTAATTATTTCTGGCTGAGTATTTCTGCAGAATAAATTGCTTATTGCCATTACGTATAATTAAGGAGCCACGTGTATGCGACCAATAAATTCAATTTGTTAGTCATGAGCTCCGATGTAATCTGTTTGCTCTCACTGCGATTTTATAATGCCACAATAAATTTCAATGTTCACAAACATTAAAGTCTACGTAGTTGTAATAAATGATTATGTCCGTTTCTATTTTTCTAATAGTTTCCCAATGCAGCCGCTATGCAAGCAATATAAAGTGGAAATTGTTTGTGGTATCATTGCAGGTGCAATTAATCATTATTAGCAGCTCGTAAATGTTTCAGCTGACCGCTTGTAGCAGTCTCACGCTTGACTGCTGCGAGCTGCAACAAACATGGTCATAATCACCCTAATTTGCAAACATCTAGGTAATAACAGTTTGTTGTTATGAGAGCAGAGCTTAGGTGCATGACTGCTAAAAGGCTCACATACACAGCAATTAAAATATTCGTAGCCTGCTACAATTGAGAGCAACATTATATACCTACTGAAATCCCACTGCAAGTATTTTGTTTTAGATGAAACTTGATTTTTATGAACGATTCTTGACAGTAGAATAGATGACTGCGGGGTTGCCTGGCCGCATCTTGCCGCAGCTAGATTTTTTATTTATTTTTTCTTCCCTACAGTAGGAACTTTCTATGCCACATCAATCAGCTCTCAGTTAGCCGCCCTTTATGGGTTGCCAGGATTTGCAGGTAAACAAACAACCCACAGCTTGTGGCTAACTGAGAGCTGGCAACATTATTTTTTCCTATTTTCTAGACCAGTTTCTTTCAAATGTCGTTGGATTAACTTGAAAAGCTTTTATATTTGAGGTTAATTATCAAACATAAATTTCAATTTATTTTATAAAGGTTATTGCGGCTACATATTTCCAGGCAACACTGCAGCAATATATTCTAGTAAGAAGTATCTTTCATTAAAATTAAATGTCATCAAATTTCCTGCAGATTTCTGCAGTAGGATCTTAGGCTATTACGAGCGTTTTAAAAAAAATATAAGCTGATTCTTGATAATCTATGGAGATTTATTTGAATTACTTATTAAGAATCTGCAAATCAGTGCTTAAACGTCTCATAATTATAGTTATAGTGTTCAAAACATTTGTTGAGAAGGTATAAAACTTTGTACAACACAGTCAAATCACTTCCAGTAAATCACCTTTTATAAAATCCAAGGTTAGAATGTCGTCGGCCATTCTTTTCCTAGAACTCTATGAACCCGAAGTTTTTTTTTTTTATAAAAATGTGAAAAGAAACAGAAATAAAACCAGGGTCACAGTGCATGTGAAGTTTTGTATCACGTGCGTCAAACGTTCCATTAAATCAGGAAGAAAAAAAGTTTTGAACTTTTCTAACGTTTCGACGTCATGATTTATTTCGCTTGTGATTAATTTTAAATAAGAATTATACGTCGAATTTTTGTGTTTTTGTTGTAAGATGAAGCAGGAATGTAAGACGATATTTTAGAGTAGGTACCCAGAACATTGTGTCTAGATTTAAAATGATTAGTCAAGGATAATCTTATACGAATGTCAGCAAGTTTTTCCCCGATATGAATATATTACTATACCCATATATTATTATACCAACGGTCCGAGTACAATTCGGTACGGCACCACATTGTGTCGACTAGTTTTTAGGGTTCCGTAGTCAACAAGAAACCCTTACATGTCCGTCTGTTTCTCCGCAGCTTAGCTTAGACACTCTTAGTACTAGAAAGCTATAATTTGGCATGGATATACTTATTAGTCACGCCGACAAAGTGGTGAAATAAAACAATGAAAAAATAAATTTTTATAGCGTACCTCCTGTACACGTAAAGTGGTCTGTGAAAACCATTTTTCGATTCAGGGATCCGTTTGCGTAAAATTTAGCTGTTTATACGGAACCCTCTGTGCGCGGGTCAGACTAGTATTTAGCCGGTTTTTTCTTCTATATATCAAATTGGTAGATGAGAGGTGACCTTTTGAATTAAAGAATAATACCTCAGTACTGGTGTTGATGTGAATCCGGTTAGACTGGAAGTCGAACTCAATTTATTTGAAAAAAAGCTATAAATTGATTTAATGATCAATAAAAATAAAAATACAAAAAAAATCAACCGACTTCCATATAAAAATATTACAAAGTGAAAAATAATTTTAATTTCGGAAGTCGGTTGTATTTTATTGCAAAAAGATTTTATCTTACACTTTTTAGCTCTTGTTATCTATAATGCCCACAGTGATGCCAGCCAAGGTACAAACGTTTCGTATCGAATCTCTTTCTACAATCCTTAACGCCTTCTAATTTGAATGGTCTGACCACGTGACTTAACGTTCAGATGCGTCATATATTGATTCGTTTTCTACTAGCGTTATCGATTGTAGATTGTCAACTTGGCTACAGGTGCAGAAAAGATTACCCGAATAACATGTTACTTGAACACAACCGGAGAAATTAGAGTGTACCAAGGTGAACTGTATGTGTACACATCGATCTGCATATCCCTTTAGAGCGTTCCGGGCGTGATGTTGTATTATAAACTGGTGTAAACAATAAACAAAAATGCGATTGCAGCAATCCCGAGATATTTGGCGTCATTGAAGTACTTAATCAGAAGTTCTTCATCAGATCTTGATCAAATTAAAATGGGACCACATAAGAAGCAACAGATGTCAAATAAAAAAAACAGCCAAGTGCGAGTCTGACTCGAGCACAGGGGGTTCCGTATAAACAGCTACATTCACCAAAATAAATAGGTAACATTACTAACGTTCATAACAATGAAAGCACCGAACATTGCTCTAAAGAAGGGACAAAATTTTCTTTGCCCTTTGAAAACTGCTGTCCATACATCAATATACAAAATTTTTACTTTTCCAAGTACATTTTATAAGTTGTTCGACTAATACTCATAATCTTGTAAAGCCTACTTAGCTGTGATAATTTTCCTTTTTAACCGACTTCCCAAAAAGGAGGAGATTCTATGTTCGACATTATGTATGTTTCTTTTTGTTTTCTTCGATATCTCCGTCGATTGTGGACCGATTTTGAAATTCTTTTTTTGTTTAAAGAGTATGTTTCGAAATTGGTTCCATTTTAATTTGGTGAAGATCTGATGAAGGACTTCGAAGATGTACGACAGAACTCTTCAATAAATAACGGCAAATCTCTCGGGATTGCTGCAATCGCATGTCTTTTTTTATTGGTTATATTTCATAATATAACATCACGCCAGTATGCTCTTATGGGGTACGCAGATCTCTCATTTCACCGGTTATGTTCATGTTTCATGATATTCGGGTAATCTATTCTAGCGTTATAGGTACCTTACTAAACAACTTGCCTATTAGGCAGGTACAACTTAAAAGTGAAAAATAAAAAATCTTTTTACAAAAAAAGTCGATAGTAACCGACTTCTTTTTATTTGGAAGTCGGTAATTTTTTTTTTGTTAAAAGTTTTTTTTTTATAATTTCGTTATATATTTCATGGACCAAGTGATTTATCAGGGCACTATGTATAACGCCCGGGCATTATGAATCAAGCCAAGTCAAATCGGGCAATGTAATGAATACCTACTGATTTAAACCTCTATGTTTATCACATTGTCGGGTCATTATGAATATTGCTACGTAACGATCGGGCAATTCGATCACATCATCACATCACATGATCAGCCTATTAATGTTCCCACTGTTGGGACACAGGCCTCCACAGGAATGGGCCGTAATCCACCACGCGGGCCCAGTACGGGTTGGTGGATGTCACATGTCTTCGAATTTTTGGTTCTAGGACATGCCGGTTTCCTCACGATGTTTTCCTTCACCGTTTTGAGAACAGTGGTGATGAAATAATTTACACAAAACAAAGCGCCTGCCTGGGCTTGAACCCACGACCTACAACTTGTAAGTCGCGGCCGATACCACTGGGCCACCACTGCTCTGGGCAATTCGAGAATTATGATCAATAAATTAGTCCAAGAGCGAGCGAAGCCAGCTCGGGAGGGGCACCCCGATACGCATAGGTAAGGTTAGAAGGAGAAGACGGGAGCTGAAATGAGCGAGAAATCTCGTTTACAAAAAGCTTCATAGTTAGGTACTAAAACCAATCAAAATCACAATGATTGCTATGTTTCTAAGATTATAACATCGGTGCATTGTATTGACGTACGTCTGAGATTCAACTCAGCTGTAAGCCTTGAATCTGTAAGATGAATTGCTCGAAGAACCTTACTGAGTGACCAATAAAAATTGTATACGTCTGCTGGCGTCACATGCGCTGCGTCAATTTACTCCTATACCTTTACTTACGTCATTGTAGCAAATACATTATGTAGATACGTGGTTATTTATTGGACAAGGAAGTATACAGTAAATATATAGCTGTACTAAATAACAAATACATGGTTATGTTGACCAAGCAGTTAGTAGGTTAGTATGGTCATAAAATCGCATTCTTTCTAAAACGACTTTTTGCTTTGCTGATGGTATGCCGCTAGTTGATAATTATAGTGCTCGCCAAACTTCTGGGCCGCCCTGAAGTTGGTTTTCCGATGCGCAAGGCACGAAACGGTGCTGTTTATTATTAGATTTACTCCTGCGCAGCCATTGTAGCCAACTTCAGGGCGGCTAAGAAGTTTGATGAGAACTGTACACTGATGAAAGTAGGTAAGTAATTGTAACATAGTTACAAGCAATCTGCCATTACTTGATGATTATATGTTGCATAATGAAACACTCACAATGTTCAATACGTATCAAAAATTTAATAAGATGAAAAGAGCTTTTGGAATTTAGGTGTAAATATTAGAGTACTTTTAAGTCATTATGTCTGCACGTTAACGCTAATAGCATCTTCAAAGTTTCCCCAAACATCAAACAAGCCGGTAACTTTCCGGCAAATAATCCTTATTGGTGAAATGGATCGTCATAATCACCAAACTTTTACGATAGACTGAACATTTCATAGAATATAAGACTAACTTTTTAAGACAAGATTAAAAAATATTGATCGAATCCTACTTCCTGAACGTATGTGAGTATGGATGGATGGATGTTTGTAAATCTTTCACGCAAAAACTAATGAAAGGATTTTGAATCGAATTGAGGATCAGAAGAAGGAATAGGTTATAATTTACAAAGATATTGATGTAAGTAGGTACTCATTCCAGGCGAGCGGAGCCTAGGGCGGCAGCTAGTGGCTTATAAAATACTAGCTTTTACTCGCGGCTTCGCTCGCAGTGAAGCCATTGTTTTTTTTTTTTAATAAAAAGTATCCTATGTTACTTCTAATACCTCCAAGAATATATGTACAAAGTTTCATGATGATCGGTTCAGTAGTTTTTGCGTGAAAGCGTAACAAACAAACTTACATTCACATTTATAATATTAGTATGATTATGCTTTGACAAGTTGGAAGTAAAAAATTAAACGCATATTTACTGTGTTGGGCTGCTACACATCGAGGACGGGAATTATTTATAGCCACTTTTACTGAGGGTGGTAATGGGGCTGCCACGTTAAACTATTAATAAAACAATAAAAAAGAAAAAATGCGTCCAAGCTCATGACATTCTTGCATGCAAGTTGTAAAGTTTAAAAAAGGAACGCGTCATTCAAAAATAGATCGTACTTAATATAATTTTCATCGAGTTTTGGATTAGAATAGACCGTCCATTCGGTATAAGATATCAACTGAGAAGTTAAGGAAAATATAACATGACGTCACATGAATAACAAACAAGGAAGGATAAAATTTATATCTTAGCTATTTTTTTAAAAAAAAAGGTCCATTGCGTTGACGATCATACCTATATAGGTACCCATATCGAAAGAGTTATAAACATATATCATTATAATACTTATTATAATACTTAGAACGGATCTTTTTGTCTCTGAATTGGCTGCAAGACCCTGCGCAGTAGCTATTTTTTGTCAATGTTGAAAGTAAAGCTAGCTTTGTATAACTATCTCTTTCACTCGATTAAATCATCGCATCGTCCTATCTCCCTTACTCTATGCAGCAAACTCGACGACAAACTGTTTCTTGCGCAATGGTTGGCAGCGCTAACTTCAGGGACACAAAGATCCGCTGTGACTATTATACCTCTTCATTGAATATGTATGTCGATCTATTCGCTAGACTTTTTTGTACAAAATAAGTATAAACACAGAAGTCTGTAACAATTATTATTTATTTCAATTTAGGCCAATAAGCGGCACTTTTGAACGCCAAAAAATTAAATTTAAATGTAATAATAATTGATTCTTTCGTCCATTTGGAAAAATAGTTTGTTATGGAGAAGAAAGGACAAGAAACTCCACAGTTACACACATTAATTAACATATGTGAGAACGATGCACCTATACTAACACCACTATACTACGTTTAGGTATAAAATAATACAAGCACCAACAGGTTAATCCATTAATTTGATAAATAGGAACATGGCTCACACATACTTACAAATATTGTAAACATAGATAAATTACCTAATTCAACAACAACGGAACAATTTGTGAGTCAACTTCATAAACGAAAAGAGAAGACAAAAAAAAGCAATACTATAATTACGAAAATACTAATTAACCAATTTGTTTCTGTCTACACTAAAGATTGTCCTACGGAGCAGGACCAGCAAGTTTCCAAGAATTCAGAGCATCATGACATCAAATAAATTATTTTGAGCAATATTAATACGTGTTCATAGACGACAAACGTGTCGTGATGCTTTCCCTCCGCCTGGATGCCCGTGAAGAGCAGCCACGTCGTTTGTAGATGCACACAGATTCCCGGGATGTGCACTTGGTATCAGACCAAAATATCTGTATATTATGCAGATATTACATTATGTACGATTACCTTGAGAGTAAAATTAGATAGTTTTACATGCGAGCAAGTGCGCCACGCTCGTTGTATCTATGTGTTTAGTGGCTGTAGGATCATACTCCGTGAAATAGGGGAAATCGTTTTTATTCTGTTATCTGTTTGTGTAAATATAGTGGTAGTAAAACTTTATTTTGATCTAGCCAATTGCTGTTTTACGCTTTTTCTGAGTAATAATCTGAAGCCTGACTTCATATGATGGCTGAAATATTGGTTTTGGCTTTCTTATAATATTAGGGACATATATTATTAATATCACTGTTCATTTCATGATAATACGCATGTCAATAGCTAAATCTTATTTTAAATCTACGAGTATACTAATATTATAAAGCTGAAGAGTTTGGTTGTTGTTTGTTTGAACGCGCTAATCTCAGGAACTATTGGTTGGAATTGAAAAATTCTTTTTGTGTTGGATAATCTATTTATCTAGGAAGGTTATAGGCTATATATAACATCACGCTACGACCAATAGGAGCGGAGCATAAATAAAAAATGTTTAAAAAACGGGCAAATTTGTTCTTTTTTGAGAGCTTCCGTTGCGTGCGCTGCGTAAACGGTTTAAGTTATGCAGCAATCATGTATGCAGTATAGGTAGGGTAGGGTAGATGGGTAGGTAGGTAGCCAGTTGACGGGAGCGAAGCCGCGTGGGACAACTAGTCTAGGATAAAAACATCGAAAATTTGTTATTCGATTGTTAGATTGATTCGAAAAGTCGAGTCATTAAAATTAAATGATCAAAGTAAATAAAACAGTGGCAGGCGGATTGTTTTCCTCATATTAATCATCATAAAATTAAATAGATTTCTTAAATATGCTCGTATTTTTCCAAGTTAGGTCGTTACGAAGTTATTGGGTCGGTTTTATTGTACCCTTTCGAGGCAGCTGACAAGGCAGTAATTAATCTATCGCGCATGCTCCGGTGTGAGTGAAAAACGTAGGGTGTGTCTATGCCAAAGTCATGGTAAAGACGTCGACCACAATGCTGCGTCACTGAAGATTAATGTGATGGACTCCACGCTGGATATGTTATCCTGGTAGTGACGTAGGGAAAATCGATTTAGAGGTAGCGTTGAAACATGACGTTACATAGGCATTTTTCGTAAAAGAGACTATGGATTACAGTCGTCACAATCTAAGAAGTCCGTTGACGTTTCTCATTTTACATGCCGCGATAACTTTCTACGTAAGAAATTGAAAAATCAAATTCATAATCCTAATTAATTACTATGCTACCCATATACTATGACAACGAGTATCATTCGCAAGCATCAAGTTTAATTATTATTAAGTAATAGCTTTTACCCGCGGTTTCGCTCGCAGTGAAGCCATTATTTTATTTTTTTGTAATACAAAGTATCCTATGTTTCTTCTAATACCTCCAAGAATATATGTACAAAGTTTCATGATGATCGGTTCAGTAGTTTTTGCGTGAAAGCGTAACAAACAAACTTACATTCACATTTATAATATTAGTATGAGTTTTTATTGCTGTCAAAACGGGCCTTTTATTTTTTGTCAAGTTTAGGATACAACTTTTATTCCGTAAATTATAATGATTCGATTTAATGATAAATCATTGGATATTGTCTCATATTGAAAATAAGAAATCTGTTTTAACTGTGAATGATATTTAATGTATAGTAGTAAAATATAAGAATCATTGATTCAATAATAATGTACCTAAAATATTTGTACGTCATGAGAAATGGCAGACATTTCGTGAGCCACTCTTGTATGTATGTATTATTTTAATTCTGTATGTATACACATGTTTGAGCAAATAAAAATTCTTATTCTAAAATATCGCTAGGATTAAAACAGACTTGCTTTGCAATAAGAATAATTTAGTCTAAGTTTCTACTTGCAAGTTGTAGGTGTGGGTTCGTATCCAGCCAGGCGCTATTCTTTGTGTTAATTATTTAATCACCAATGCTCTCAAAACGGTGAAGGAAAACATCGTGAGGGAACCGGCATGTTCTAGAACCAAAAATTCGAAGACATGTGACATTCACCAACCCGCAATGGGCCCGCGTGGTAGATTACGGGCCATTCCCTTTTACAGAGAGAAGGCCTGTGTCCCAGCAGTGGGCACATTAATAGGCTGAAGATAATGATGATGAGTATAAGTCTGTAGAGAAAATTTTATCATATTTTATTGTACAACAATTCTCTACAAAATAGCCTCAGTCGTTTCCAATATACACTTCATTTAAAAACTTCTCGCCTTCTTATTATTCATGTCATCGAATAAATATAGAAGATCTACTTGTCGCGTTACCGAAAGTTAGATCCAATTGCGGGCTGACTTAAGTAAGGGAGTTACTTAGTCACCCCACAGAACTCCCTTTTGTAATGGGGTGACCTCATTCTTGACTGAGGACTTTAGGGGAACGACTGCGGTCGTTCATATGTACGCTATTAATGAAAAAGGTATCGGTCTAGTGGATTTTATGATGGAATGTGTGTTGCAGAGTAATTGGGCTAAACTTTTATTGTGTTTTCGTGTAGGAAATAAGTAGGCTTTACATCTATATTCCAATCCTATTGTGTGTTTCAGTGTTTATAGCTGACGTTGGTAACAACCTTTTTTAGGGTTCCGTACGCGAAGGGTAAAAGCGGGACCCTATTACTAGGACTCCGCGGTCCGTCTGTCTGTCACCAGGCTGTATCTCATGAACCGTAATAGCTAGACAGTTGAAATTTTCACAGATGATGTATTTCTGTTGCTGCTATAACAACAAATACTAAAAACAGAATAAAATAAATATTTAAGTGGGTCATCCATACAACAACCGTAATTTTTTTGCCGTTTTTGCGATAATGGTACGGAACCCTTCCTGCGCAAGTCCGACTCGCATGTGGCCGGTTTTATTTTTTATTAATGAATACAGAACATTACTGTTAACCGTCAAACTGAATCTATAGATACCAAGTAGCTAATGGAGGCCTGAACCTACAGAAGAAAAAAAGGAGAAAGTTATTTTGTCACAGAATCTGACATGGCTATAAATTATACTTAAACCCTTCATAAAGTTTTATTAGTACTTAAATTTTGTTGGTAAATACATAAAATTACATTTAGGTAGTATACTACAAGTAGTACATGTAGTATACTAACAAAATTTAACTTCAATTTTATACAAAGAAAATGTTAACGAAAAAGTTATACCTAAATAAAAAAGTTAATTAAAAATAACAAAAACTCAACTACTTAAGAAACGAACTAAAAATACGTTTTATTTAGGTATAACTTTTTCGTTAACATTTTTTTTCGAATTAGTTACATTTAAACATGTAAGTGTTATATACTTTTGAAATCACCTCTTAAAACCTATTTTTGATACCACACACGATGGGCTTGAAAGAAAAAAAATATTTGGTCCCACACAATATGGCGCCCAAATTTCGCCATCTTTCTATTTTCAAATTTTTATGCAGCCAGTAATACACGCAATGTTAAGACGAATCGATTGACGTAAAAATTATCAAAATCGGCCAACGCGTTTGATCTCTAGAACGCCACATAGGAACAAACATACATATATACATAGACTGATAAAGACATTACCCTTCTTTGGCAGTCGGCTAAAAAGGGTGGAACAGAGGCTAGGCAAACGCACGTCGTAACTGTGACAAGATGGCTACCTCTCTGCATCTGTGCCATATCCACCACAGCACGGCGCAGATTTTACATGATTCCCAGGTAAAGAAATGAGACTCTCTATTTCTGAAAGGTTATAATTAGACTTTTTATATAATGATAGTGACATACTTGTATTTGGCAACATTACCCATATCCATTTATTTTTATACACGACACATAGCTCGGTATGTATGGTGAACTAATTACCTATTTAAAAACTTATGTTTATGTTACAGTTAAAACAAGTTTTTAGTTAGAACGCGTTTTCCCTAGTTAGAACTAGTTTTTACTAAATGCCTTTGTTAAAACTATGTAGAATGAACTAACGCTCAAAATTGAATATCAGTTAAATGCCCAATATGAGTAGACAATCTGATAAAAACTATTAAAATGTTATATATTAATGTTGACATTGGTTTTAATATAGAATAGGTAACAACGATATTAAGTAAGATGTGATTTGGTTGCCTTTAGTAACTATAAAGCTTTTTGTAAACGAAGTTTGCTCGCTCACTTCAGCTCCCGTCATCTCCTTCGAACCTAAACTATCCGTGTCGGGGTGCCCTAAGCTCCCGAGCTCGCTTCGCTGGCTCTTGGACTAATTCATTGACCATAATAATTATCAAATTGCCCAACCGTTACGTAGTCATATTTATAATCACCAGATAATAATGATAAATATAGAACTTTAATTCAGTATTCATTGCATTGCCCGCTTTGACTTGACTAGATTCATATTGCCCGGGCATTATACATAGTGCCTTGATAAATCACTTGGCCCATGATTAGCTTCTCTAGTGCTAGTTTTAGATAAAGCTCTGAGTGAAAACTAGTTTTATCTGAAAATCAAATAAATCAGTGGTAAATTGTAGTTTTAACTAGGTTTTTCTAGTTTTAACAAAGGCTTTTGGTAAAAAGTAGTTTTAATTAGGGAAAACAAGTTCTAAAGAAAAACGTGTTTTAACTGTGACATATATATTGTACATTATCCAGTAGACTTTTATTGCAGGCGATAATTACTAATCCACATGTAGCTACAAATAATAAAAACTGTAACGGATGTTGGTATGTTTTTTGCAAAGATATTTTACTCCTGAAACTGTAAAATGTAGAAGAAAATATACTGTGTAACTAGGCAAATTATTTCAAGCAGCTTTTCTGACTCAATCAAATAATTTCTTCAGTAGAATTTATTTTACAGATGTGATTCGGTAAAAAGTCGAGTATGTTATCACTAATGCATATGAAATCTTAACCCATGAGTCAAGGTCTTCAGCTATTTCATGATGAGAATATTTTCGCCACTAAATCTTTTGTACTAACAATAAGCACATCAAAAACATTCCTGACGGTGACATCTGAAATGTGTCATTCGTAAGGTTATGTAATCTGTAAATGGTTTGGCGAACAAACGTTTGTGAACCCAGTAATAAAAAGTCTAACTGATTTTTTTCAGGAATCTCACCAACAAATTTTTAACCCCTGACGGGAAAACAGGGGTGTTATAAGTTTGAAGTGTGTCCCTGTGTGTTTGTGTGTCTGTCATCATAGCTCCTAAACAGACGAACCTATATCATTCTTATGTTTGAAAGGTGACTTTATCGAGAGTGTTCTTAGCTATGTTTGATGAAAATTAGATTTTCGATCGAAGCGTGTCGACTACTAGATAAATTATGTAGCATGAAAGAAAAATGTGTCGGGGGTTTTCAAATTTTGTTTATTTAGCCTTGTAGGACATGGGGTCTTGGTTTTGATGCCTGGCAAGCACACCGGGCAAAGAGTTTCAATTAGTATTTTGCAGTAGCAACCCCGGCCCACAGGGTCTTTGCTACCCTAGTTTGGTAATATAGTCACGGGGTCCTAGCGCTAACAAAGAAAATTTGGTTCAAATAAATGTCACTAGATGGCACGATATTTATGCATCGATTTGTTATTGAATTGTGTAAAATTAACCTTTTCGTGAATTGATAATAAAAATTGTATGTTCTTGTATAATCAACTCTCCTAAGCACAACATTATGGAATATTGGGCTCTTAATTCACATTTCTAAGATTATTATATAATTTAAAATTAATTCCAATAGATGGCGCGGTTTTAAATTTATGAGGCATGCCACTAGATTTTTTAAATTTGTATTGTAAAACATACTATAAAACAAATCGTCACTGTATTTAAAGAAAAAAAATTGTCACGATCCGAGAAAACCCTTTTACTAGCAAGTCGCTGCTACCACCATCTATATCCGTGGAACGGAACCGAAAGTGACCGTGCTTATAAAAATAGTCAGCTTAATCAGAAAAACGTTAGTTACTTCGGCACGGTTTCTTTGTATGGGATGAGGCATCTGCATGATCGTATTATATCTGTGGTATAATTGTTATATCTCACGAACGCGGATGAATCGTAACAAAATGACTCTTATTACGACGTCATTATAGTCACGTAACCCGCCTTCGTGAGATAGAACAATTATAATAGACTCACACTCTACTACGTGAAACAAACAACAATAACATGACTTACAAAAATATGATACTACCTGCAGCCTTATTGCGTAATGATTCGGCGAGGCAAAGGGCAAAGAGTACGAAAAATAGACGAATCAATCACATAGACGGAAATCCACATCGCATCTTTCATCTCGCATGTGATTGCTCGATTTTTCATATTCTTTGCCCTTTGCCTTACCGAATTCAATGAGGCTGCGGTCTCCGCCTACCCCTTTTTGGCGGTATGTCATATTTATTCACTAACCACAGTTGGCACTTCAATCACAATGCGATGACTTCCTGTCTAGATAGATATTTCGTTGCAAGGTCGGATTGCACAAACGATTACCCTTGGCCGAGGCACTGTGTGGGATAGTTTAAGATTCATCCCACGAAGAGATACGTCACGACAGTGTTATTTATCAGACTTTTCGGCCTGGTTACGACTAATCTGTAAGCCAAAGATCATCAACACAAAGAACTGGTACACATTGCTGATTCTTCCTTAGTGTACAGTTCTTTTTAAGGTCCAGTTTCGTAGATATTAGAGGCTAATTAGTTTTTAGATGTTGAATTGCGGTCATCCTATTTATCCCCTTTATGTAATTAGTAATTAAAACGGGGCAGCAGTAAAACTCGCCGCAGACGACATATTGCTTTACTCTCGGCGACCCGTGCTGTCCCAGTATTCATAGTCATTAATTCTGAGAACCTTTACACTGTACGACAGGAAATCGTGCCGTGGCGTAGTCGGATCGTTTCGGAAAGAGTTAGAAATATTTTCTTTAAATATTCTTTAGTCAGATTATGACAATGTTTTTGATTAGACAACTTTTAAAGTTTTCTATCTTTAGTATTTTCTCGCTCCTGTCTGGCTCTCTTATAAAACAATAAGATATACAGCATCCAAGTACGAACCGTTCGGAGAAAATTTGAAAAGTCAATTGACAGGAAAAGAAGCAGAGGAAGAAATATAAAGTTTGAATAAGTATTCAACTATACCATTTACTATATATGCAGGTTGTAAAACTACAAAACCAATTACTTATATTAATTTTCCAAGGCTGCCTGCCCCCACCTGCTATACTGAATATGTAGTAAAACGAGCAGGGTTATCTAAGGACAAATAAACAGTGTTAGTTATTCATAGGCACGAATATTTATTTGTAAACCTGTTTTAGTTTTCATCAACATAATAAGTGATTGGTCCGCGTCATACGAAGTGACCGCTTATTTGTTCTAACAGATTTCACAAACAATATGAACACAAGAGCCTTTAGTTCCTGTTGGTTAGTTTCTTTGATCCTTTATTTATATATTCCTGTTTGTTTTAGGACTTAGGTAATGGGAGAAACCACCTCGATAGTACTGTAGTTTACGTGAGTGGAAGCAGTAAGTGCTTTAAACAGGAATAGCTGTGTTTAACCTGCAACGGAGTGTTTACGATTATTGTGCTGAAGGGAATACTAAGTGGGTCATTGTTGTTTATAGGTACATTAAGACCGCCACTCTCTTATTTTTCAGAGACCAGGAGGGTGACCATAAGCTCTTAGATTAAGGTTATTTTGAGTGTGTAGGAGACGAATGTATATTTATTTATTAAACTTTATGTACAAGTACAAAGGCGGACTTAATGCCTTAGGCATTTTCTACCAGTCGACCTTAGGGTGGTGCAGAGATAAAATATGGCAGGTGCAACTAAATGAAAAAAAAATAAAGTAAAGAAATATAAATACAACAATTTAACATATAGATATATTAAAATATATACTTAGATACATACATACATAAAAATATGTTATTGAGAAATCGAATCCAACAAATTAACTCTGTGATGATTCTGCAAACTTGCGAATGTGTTCGCGTGCCTTCAATTTGAAAGACAACCGACTGGTTGCCATCCTGATGTTCTGAGGGAGCGCATTCCAAAGAAAAATCGCCTGGACAAAGAAGGAGGAATGGATAAACCCAGAGCGGTGAGAGGGACATTGTAGAAGACGATTATTGGCGGAACGAAGATTTTTACTGTGGGCAGAACAAAGGAGTTGAACATGTGAAGTCAGATAAGAAGGAGAAGTGGGTTTATCAATAACAGAAAACAGGGTAGTCAAGGCCCTCAGCACTCTACGCTGGCGAATCGGTAACCATTTCAAAAGTGATCGATGTGCGGATACATGATCATACTTACGGAGGTTGAAGACAAATCGAATGCAGTTATTTAGAAGGCGGTCAAGTTTATTGAGTAGATTTGCATTCAGGTCATAGTAGCACACATCACCATAGTCAATTATGGGAAAGATAAGGGACTGTACAAGCATGGCCTTTATGTGAGCTGGGAGAAGGTTCTTCAGTCGATAGAGCGAACGCCCTACGTGTGCCCTACGCACACTTATACTGTCGCTTGTTACTTTGAGTGTGCGTTGTGACCTTATGGTCTGGTGGTTGTGGCGGTGGACTTCTGAAACGAAAGCTATTTCTGCACGTTTTAGTGTTTAGCTTTAGAAATCAGTTTATTATTTGTGAAAAAGATTTTATTTGGACCATCAGCACGGTAAAGATATCTAACAGTATTCTATCTTCATACAAACGGTCGGAACGCGAGTCATACCTACGCGCGTCGAGTTCAGTCAACACTGGATACACTACATTTACAAACAGTCACGAACGGTGTGACGTGCGATTTGTGAATATTTGATTGAAATACGTACAAGTACTTACTTAGTTAATATGGCAGGGAGCAAATATATACTATATTGTGCTGTTTTTGTTTGCTTGAATTCTTCTATAACACATCAAGAGATAATATTTTTTAAATTACATAGAACCTCCGAAAGGCAAGATTATAAAAAAATGTTTATACCTAACCTTCTAGGACGTAATTTGTTTATTTTTTTAATAGATAGGTATTTCGCTTTTTCCACCGAGTAGAATACCTGGATTAATAAATAAATAAGTGGATAGGGTGATAAAGTGACAAACGAGTGACCTTCCTATGCTACGCTATCTAATTACTTATATACTTAGCTACTTACTTATATTATTGTATTAGACGAAATATCATTATAAAATGATTACCTATGAGAGTAATAAATGGTAGGTACCTAATTATTAAGATTTAAAATAAGTATAATAAAAAATATAATGTTACCCCAGATTAGAGAAAAGAATCTGAGATATTTGCAATCACAAAACTAGAAAGAAACTCTAGTAAGTAGAGGCGGGCGGCCCTAACGCGTGTTTAGGTGACGCGCGCTTGTAGGCACTTATTTCAAGGACAGAGCCGGTCACAATACTGTTAGATGTCTTTACCGTGCCATCAGTCTGTAAAAAATTTTAGAATTTAGATAACTTGGGTCCAGAAAGTGGCCCCTTTAATAACGGCATCAGCGGCATTCATTAGGTCCTCAAAAGTAACTTGCTGTGAGCGCTTGAGGCACTCAAGCAAATAGGTCATGTTCTGGATAGATACCACACTTATATTGGGTATTATAAAATTTGGAAAATTCTAGTTAGAAGTAAGGCAATGTACTTGGACAAATCTAGGACAATTAAAACAATTTCTCTACGTGTTTGTGTCGCCAATCGTCGTGAATAAACGTCTCCCCGGGCTGGCACCTACCGCCAAGGTGGCAGGTGACCGCCACTCATCTATTAATACCGCGCACGCTCAATGGGGGATTTATAGCCTTCATTACCGCATTAGCCGCCGTTACAGTAAATTGCGAGATTGAGCCCTGCCATCAGCGGCTGCTTAGCTCGAGGTGGCTGGTTAGTTAATATTATCACTCTCGAGGGTATTGTGATGATGTGAAAGGGTACGAGCGATCCCGGATACTAGATTTTAGATAAAAAATAAATGATTCCATTCTTTCTGCGGTAGCGAATCGATTGCCAAAAGTTCAGAATGCTTCTGATTCAAAATTTTGTAAGATTTGGGATAACCGTGCTTAATATTAATTACTATTAAAGGCTTACGTAAAGAAAACCAATTATATATGTCTGCATGAATCATTATTCATAAAACATTAAGGCTAAAGTGATAAGTAAATATTAGCACATAATTGTTCAAATGAAATTTATTTTTATGACATTTTACAAGCTTTTATTTAACTTGCAATGTATGTGAGTTGGAGTCAGAGGATGTATTCAAGGTTCTGGACTGGAGGGGCCTAGGCATCAACGTTAATGGCGAGTACATTACTCACCTTCGGTTTGCCTACGACTTAGTGGTCATGGCTGAGACCATGGAGAGCCTCAGTAAAATGATTGATGGCCAGTAGGCACAGTAGGCCTTCCGAAAGAGTGGGTCTTAAAATGAACATGGACAAAACCAAGTTCATGGTGAATGTCCATGTAGCACCCACTACTATCAAGATCGGAGACTACACTCGAAGTTATAGACGATTGTGTCTACCTGGGACAAACGGTCCAGTTGGGTAGGTCCAACTTCGAGAAAGAGTTCAACCGTCGAATCCGACTCGGCTGGGCGGCGTTCAGGAAGTTGCATGGTATCTTCTCGTCCAATTTACCGCAGTGTCTCAAGACAAAAGTCTATGACCAGTGTGTGTTGTCAGTGATCACCTATGGGACCGAGACGTGGTCGATCACAATGGGCCTTATCAGAAAGCTTAAAGTCACCCAAAGGGCAATGGAGAGGGCTATGCTCGGAATTTCCTTGCGTGATCACGTCAGAAATGATCCGACATAGCCCGGAGAATTGCCAAACTTAAGTGGCTGTGGGCAGGACACATTGCTCGCAGAACGGATGGCCGATGGGGCCGAAAAGTTCTGGAATGGCAACTGCGAACCGGAAGACGATACGTCGGAAGGCCTCCCACTAGATGGACCGATGACCTGGTTAAGGTTGCGGGAAGGCGCTGGATGCGAGACGCACGGGATTGGTCAAAGTGGCGACGCCTGGGGGAGGCCTATGTCCAGCAGTGGATGATCGGCTGAAATGATGAATGATGTATGTGAGGTCGGGTCAAATCTTGCAACTGAATTTTAAAGCAGTTATCCTACCAATTAAGATGCAATATCGCATACACGTTTAGTTTGGATGACAATGCATGGTTAGCTAAGTGATGTCATTCTAAATCCAATATGGTGGATTACTCAAGATGGTGGACTAATTATATTTTGTGCACTGCTATGACATGGGTATCAAATGAAAGGGTTTGCTGAGAAGAATACGAAAGAAAAAAGCTTATTTTTAAATAGATTTTTTAATGAATAATTTGATTATACAATCAATTCTTACATATTCAATGTTCTTTTCTTCAACATGTTCAAGTCTACATATTTTGTTAAATTATCTTAACAATAGCGACATTTTATAACGACCAATTTTACTAAAGAGACTGATGTTCATCAGGATGCTTATAATTTGTTTTTATTACTTACCGATCGTAATAAACTATAATTTTAATGAGCGTTTTGACGAGCATCAGAGATGTGCGGTCATAAACAACATTGTTTATATTTCGACGGAGCAGCGCGTAATTAATAAATTATACACATCCAGTCCTTGTAGAATTTATGTTTTAAGCTGTAAAAGGTTGAACTGTTGAAAAACCCTTATTTTGGCGAAAATTAAGAGTATTTTTCTTGTTTTCGTATCGATATCTTCATAGATAATATATCTCCACCAAATTCACAAACAAATTTAAGTCCGCAGTGTCCGATTTTAGGACACAACGAGACCTCGAAGGTTACGGTATCGACCTGTTGCCCTCTAGCCAGACAGAATCAATAAAATTCATCTTTTCTTAAAATTTCACACAATGTAGAGAGATGAAAATAAAAGTTATTGAAAGTGCTGATTGAATTAAATGGGTTTTGGGGAAAATGTGTGGTTTTGTTAATGGTCTAAGTGCATATTTCAGATCACACCAGGGGATCCAACCACGGGACCCATCTCTACGATGAGTGTTACGACCATGAAGCAAGTCTGTTATTACATCAATGTCACACTGCTGACGACAGACCTGGGAACATCAACAAAAGGGCTCACCGTCAACTATATTTAGCGATGAAATCGACGAGTTGGCGAGTCCTTATAAAATGTATGATTTGCAGCAGCCAAAGGTTAAGAAAACCTTATTTTGGAGAAAATGTAGACAATTTTTTCCTGATTTTGTATGGATATCTTCATAGATACCTCCAGCAAGTTCTACCAAATTCGTAACTGAATAAACGACCGCAGTGCTAGTTTTAGGACATTACTGTTGATAGCATTGTTGTCTTCTCGCCAAACAAAATCAATACAGGCCTACCTAAAAGGGAACTTTTCTTTTCAACTTTGCTCATGTAGAATAGAGCAGCGTAGAGAAGAAAATTTGTTGTTGTTTTTTTTAATTATTTTATAGGCTCGCGCTAAACCACTGTCTGACCTGATGGTAAACGATGATGTGATCGACGGTGAAACACGCTTGCCTAGAAATAACTTATTCACTCTTGACTTAAATACTCCTAGATTGTAGCTGTCGGGAAACACAGACTCCGGCAGCGAATTCTACTCCTTAGCTGTAAGCATAATAAAAGTGTTTCCATGTACCGATGGGAGGAAACATCGCCGAACGTGTCGTAGTCCGATGATGAAACGGGCTAGGTGGAATTAGATCATGCAATTTCATCGCACACTTCCCGAAATGCAACCGATAAAAAATCGACAAGCTGGCAACTCGGCGACGGTGTTCAAGGCTCTGAAGCTTTGACTTGACTAGTGCTTCATCACCGATGAGCCTCTTGGCCCGCTATTCGATCGACTCTAGAGCGTCAAGCTGGTATTTGGCAGATCCGGCCCAGAGGTGAGAACAGTACTCCATACATGATCGAACTTGCGCTTGACACAAATTGAGAAGCTGCTCCGGCGTGAGGTACCTTCTCACCTTTGAAAGGATCCCCAACTTTTTGGCAGCCTGCTGAGCCTTTGCCTCAATGTAAGGGCCAAAATTGAGAGTCGATGTCAATTGCGCGGTTACATCAACTTGGAGCTGGTACAAATTGGCTCTTTTTAGCGGAAAAAAGACACGCCTGGGTTTTAACAGCATTAAACCTGACCAGATTGGCATCGCCCCATTCGGAGACTGCTTGCAAGGACAGGTACAAACACTCCACCATGACCTCACGGAGAGACCGGGTCTGCGGCCCGGTAGCCCGTGCATTGGACAAGTATCTCTCAGCAACAGTGCTGTCGTCTGCATACCCAAAGGTGCCGCGTTTTAGCAGATCGTTAATGTTCAGCAAGAATAATGTTGCTGATAGTACCGACCCCTGAGGAAAGCCGGCATTAATATATGCTGACTAATGTCTAATGAGTTTTTGGAAAATATATATGGTTTTGTAATATGTAGTGTCTAAGTGCGTAGATCACAACAGTTTTGACGGCAGGGCACGGCAGAGCTACGGGGACGAAACCCCCCTTGGCGATGAGTGCTATGACCATGAAGCAAGTCTGTTATTACATCAATGTCACACAGCTGACGACAGACCTGGGAACAACAACAAAAGGGCTCACCGTCATCTATATTTAGCGATGATTATCGACGAGTGTAGGTAGCTGTTTTTTGTTCCATACCAAAATATTACAATATTTATAGATGTTTCTCGTAAACGTTTCGTAGATTATTTATCTCAATTTATTATACATTTTTACTATGTGAAAATACGACTAACTACCGCAACGATCAGTTTTAATCTCATGGATTTTGTAAAACATAATTTAGCAAGTAGGCGTATAAAACATATAGAGAACTTAAATAATTTTTGTACAATATTTACCTGTTCCATATAAACACGTCATACATTGAGGAAAATGACCATGTTATTGTCACATTCCTACGTCACAAGCTGGTTGTACAGAGCACGTAAACGTTTGCATGCACGCCTCAATTAAGCAAATGGCGTTTCACAAAAGCAATAAAAGCAATCAATGTGCATACTTATCTCCTTTAACAAGCAATTGATTGAGTTACTTGTCTCGATGCTCATTAATTAATAGACTTACGGACGTAATTGTGGACTCGTTTAAATACAATAGGAACTATTCAATCACCGATATTCAATCAGACGGTAAAAAGTTGAACACTCATGGACGCAAGATAGATTAAACAGTGTTACAGCTATGCTATAACGTCATTTATTGCGTCAGAAGAATAATATCTAGTAACAACAAGAGAAATGCTAAAACATTGTGTTAACTGATCAAAGAGATGTTCTTATAATCTAAACAACAAATCTTGCAGAAGAACATACAAAGCAAGGCAATTAAACTTGAAAATGAATGTTACTAGGTTTTAATTCTACGGTTTTTAGTACTTCTTTATTAGTGACGTAGGTGTTCTCTTGTTCGTCATCGAAGCTATTCCCAGCAAACTACAAGGGATAACGGTATCTATCGTCTGATTCAGATATTCCTTGTGTACACAGTTTTGACAAGCAGTTCTAACATATTGTTTGGCAACGTGATCAAAGTTTCATTTCTAAGTCATGCTCCGAGGCCCTCGTGGCTAAATAATAACAGCCGCACGGGTCGATCTTCAAGGTTAAGCAACGCTTGACGAGGTCGGTCCGTGGATGGGCGACCATTTTCAACATACCGAGTTTCCTCCGTGCCTCGGAAAGCACGTTAAGCCGTTGGACCCAGCTGTCATTTGAAGATCTCTGACAGTCGTTACGGGTAGTCAAAAGCTTGAGATCTGACACCAGTATTGCCATGGGGTACCGTGTTACTTCTGGGTTGTGGAGGTCAGATAGGCAGTCGCTCCACGTAAAACACTACTGCTCAGCTGAATCCGGCAAGACTGATAGCCGACCCCGTATATTTAGTTGGGAAAAGGCTAGGCAGATTGATTTTGCTCCGAGGCCCTAGACAAGTGAAATTATGCTAAAATGCAATGACATTTCGATAGCATTTGACATTTCCATATATTTTTGACATTTTGCCAATAGCTATCGCCACGCTTTTGATGAAAGACTGTGACTTGTCTAGGGCCTCTGATCGGCTTTCCAAACAAGACCTCCTTTGCCATGCAGGTTCACACTGCACGTTTGGCTTGGATCGAACCTTACAAGGTATTACAGCACACGTTTTTTACAGTATTAACAGCGGGATATAGCCGTTATACTGCAAATACGTGTGTAACCACGGGTAACATGCGAGAATGTGCTTAATGTGCTTCTAGTATGCGAGATTTTTCTTGAAAAACGACTAGGTCAGTAATAGGCACGGACTTCCCGGTGGACAGTGTTCTGCGGTAAAAATAAAACAATGTAAGCTTTCAGGAATAGCCGCGGTCGGAAATAGCGGGAGCGGACGGTGACGTGTCCTTGGCGGCGACTGCCCGCGCTGCCCGAAATATGTCATTAGCGGAGCGTCATGTCGCAGCTCGCTGCCCGCTGGTCGCAGCCGCGCTGGTCGTTGGGTGAATCTTGGAAACGCATCTAGGGACGACACATCACTAGCACCGTCACTGGGGGATATACTAAACGAAAGGCATGCAGGTTTTGTAGCCCTTTTCAGTTTAAGTGGCAAGATTTCTGAAATAGAAAAGCCGCTGAAAATAGAAAACGTTTAAAATGCATTTGCCTCAGATGCTAGCATTCTATGCTACGGTTTTTCAGTGTTCAGTTTTCAGTATATTTTGGCATACTCGTCTATTTGTTGACTCAGAAACTAGACTACTTTATCTCAGTCATTCAAAGTGACAAGTGACAGAACGGTTCTAGAAATTTTCAGTTTTCAATTTCCTCAAAACGTAGTCGAATACTACATCTAATTTATTGCATCGCTTGGAGGGTTGGGTAACCGCGGAAAAACTAGTGCTAGCATTGATGCCAGCCGTTTAATTTTAAATGTACGTATGTAAGCGTCACGTCAAAGTCCCCGCGACCCTGAGAAGTTCACATAGGCACAGCACCTGCTCGCCATATATATCAAAGGTTGTTGTAACGCAATCGTGTGTTTCTTAGATTTCGTGAAATGTACGCTCATTGTTTGGCAGCGACGCGACGCGGAAAACGCGGTACGCCAACATGTAGTTAAATTGATGGGATTCAGGTTGATTGCCGTTTTGGACGCTAAAATTAGCAAATATACATGTGAACTCGTCCGTTGTTGCATCCACTGATTTGTGGCATCAATCACGGCCATCACGATGTACACGTTCCGTTTAGTGCCGCGGATCGGGAGCTGGCGCGGTATTGGCACAAATAAAATTTTATTGAACATAACTGGTTATTACAGCTTAGGTGTTTATTTTTGCTGGAGAAACAAGTGAAAACTGTGCAGTATTTTCACTAGGATTTCGCGAATACTTATATAAATTGTAGGATTAAATTAGTGGAACCTATGTCTATCCTACACCCAGGCTGTGGGCCAACAAATTATCGTAAATTGTGCACCATTGAAGCTTATACGCGAAATGTTAACAGTTTACTGCCTCGTCGTTTGTCAAGCAGACTTCCAGGTGTCAACACGGTTTCCTTAAACTCCACC
Organism: Orthosia gracilis; assembly: GCA_947562075.1. Taxonomy (NCBI): domain Eukaryota; kingdom Metazoa; phylum Arthropoda; class Insecta; order Lepidoptera; family Noctuidae; genus Orthosia; species Orthosia gracilis. Next base: position 7,382,722 of record OX387274.1, read on the forward strand.
TACAACCCATCCCTTGTAAACGACAAAGTAATCGTTCAGAAGTTCCGATATTTACGTTACTCATGAAAATAATATTATCGCGTCACTCAACGAGTGTTACAGCTCACGTTGCCCGACTCAGTTGACAATGTACACGTGTAAAGAGATTATTAATAATATACTATGATAATTTGCAGATGATAATTCGAATATAACTGAACAGACGACCCTGGCCCTCGGCAAGGCGACGTCTCGGCCTAACGCTAGGAATTAGGAAGTGCGTAGAACATGGCAGGCGGCGGGTGCGTGATCAAAACAAATATAAACCGGCGGACGGGCGGGGGCGCTGTCACCCACCGGCCAGGCGGCCACAGCCAACGCTCCCCGGGACCACTCCACACTGGGCCCAATTCACATTGGGAATACTCCTCAAACCACGGAGCAGCTGAAACAAGGCCTATTAAAATGAAATAAACTTTTACGGACTGACCTTTGGCAATGTGTTATTTTTTCGTCAGACTTGTCATATAAATTATGATTTCAAGGTTACGTGTAAGATCAACTATTTCGACTTCGAAACACATAAAGTACGAAACTACGTATTTTTAAAATATGTAATTAACATACTTAGTTGATCTAGCTAGGTAGGTAATCTAGTTTTATATCTTTGAGATGCCTGAAAGCGAATTGTTACAAAGACTAAAAAAAAAAAAAAACCCGACCGCTTAAAAAGCGAACTAAAAAGACGTAAACAAGAAGAAATTCGTGCTGTGCAGTCGGAGGATACATATTCGCGAGTTTGCTGATCAAAACCAGATGTACCTATCCTCCGACTGCACAACATGATTTTCTTCTTGTTTACGTCTTTTTAGTTCACTTTTTAATCAGTCGGATTTTTTGTTTTTTTTTTTATTAATTTATAACTTTATAGTTATGTTTTTTAGAATTAGGTACTTTTAAACATATAATTATTACATACTTTTAAAATCACCTCTTAAAACCCTTTATTTTGATACCCCACACAATAGGAAGAAAAAAAAATTGGTCTCCCACAATATGGCGCCCAAAATCTGCCTTTGTTTTATTTGCCAATTTTAATGTAGCCAGTGACACTTGCAGGGTGAAGACGAATCGATTGAAGTTAAGAATCATCAAAATCGGCCAACGCGTTTGGTCTCTGGAACGCTACATAGGAGCAAACATACATACATAGACTGATAAATACATTACCCTCCTTCGGTAGTCGGGTAAAAAGGTAAAAAGCATTTATCTTCGAAACTTCATAGGTTCCGGTTAAGATATTAATAAAAACCTCGAAATTTATTTATATCGGTCACGACGATGTGCTCATTGTTCGGTGACACTGTACATGTACATCTTGCTGACATAATTTACTGACTATTTTATTTATGAATCTTGCTAGTAATATCTTTAAAACATGCTCGCGTCAGATTCATACTGAAGAGCGTTTTGATCCCTTCTAATCGTAAATTGTCTCTTTGTTCCTCTATAAGTGGGAGCAAAATAGCTTTGTTTTCCGATAGGAACTTTTTTGCGGGCGGAAATGGGATTTGAATTTGGAACATAAATTCATAGAAATCGAAGGCAAATTGTATGGCGCTGCGTCCAGCGCTTTCTAAAAAAAAAAAAACAAAAGCGCGCGAATTACGCCTCTGTTCTTGTAATCAGTATATATTTTAATGTATTTTGCAAAAATAATGAGTTCTACATCGAGTTATGAAAGTGGCAATGCATTAACTCCTGAAACAATAACTATAGAAGCTAACAACGTCGTACAAAACTTATTACCCACGAAATCCCGGGAGAAATATTTGGGGCCTATGACAATTTCATTCTACTGAAACACAGAAAAGGAGCGAAACGTTTTCGAAAAATGTGTTTTTGGCCTGTTTTCATGAATTGGCCAAAACTAAGCAACCTTCTACTCTTTGGAGTATATACTCAATGCTTAAATCTACAGTAAATTCCAATAAAAAAAAAATATTAGCTACTCAAAATTACTGATCTGAAGAGACTGAATTCGAAGGATACAAACCAAAGAAATCAAAAGTATTAGACTATTTTAAATGACGCGCCTGATAAGGAATTTCTCTCAACAAAAGTATGTATCTTTTAGTTTTTTCCATTGTAATCTACACCCTGAAATTTAATTGGTTGTTTTCCCGCGGCAGAACGACTTGCCTTAAGGAGTACTTTCGAAGTATAAAGTAAATAAATAACGATGTTTCTGTTTTAAAATAATTAAAAAAATATTCATCAACTCGAAAAAGTGAGTAACAATAGTAACTCTGGACGTAACTTGTAGGTACTAGGTACTACTCGTGTCACCACCTACAAAGAAAACCGATGCACAAAATAATGTCAAACCAAAATAAACTCTCGCACGTGGTAATACGACATAAAAGTTTGCACGCAAAACAAACGAGCGAGCCACAAGCCGACAAAGCAAAGACCGATTTATTAAATGTTTAAAGTAAAATAAGCTCTCGCGTGTCACGGCATAATCTAGCCCGCGCATAACATGATCAAACGGAGCCGCCTTCGAACCTAATCCTTTCGACGGTGACCTAGCACCCGGGTCAACGGCCTGCTGTCGTTCGGCCGTAGATATCGGGAGGTATACTATTGGTTCGTGATCGCTTTCGAGTTTAGTTTTTCACAATGTTAAATATGCCAGTTTTTGTTTCTAATATTTTATATAACTACGAAACGATTGTATTACATAGACAAAACCATTTCGCTGCGGGAAAACAACCATTTAAATTTCACGGTGTATACTTCGAAAGTACTCCTTAAGGCAAGTCGTTCTGCCGCGGGAAAACAACCAATTAAATTTCAGGGTGTATAAACAGAGTGTTTTAAAAAGTGTACATATTACACCTAATTGTCTGATTTCCTTTCTGTTTTGGTACAGATGGCTTTAATATTCGGCATACATCGTAAATTAATCGGTCATTCGTCATTCGTGGCCAGTACAAACGAATAGTGCTAGTGTATCAAATATAAATATAAATTTGTAATTGTTTTTACTTATATTCACATGTCTTTTTTAATTAAATATGTTCATTAATCACATAACACCGTCTCTTATTTATTTTCTCATAGAGAGGGGATGGAAAGTAGAGTATATGACTCTTGAGCAAATTATTTTTCCCTCGGGCGATGCACTTTGAATCCCTCGCCTTAAAATACTATTTTGCTCCCTTGTTATACAATCTAATATTACGCTACTATTGCGATGGAGAGATTCAAGCACAGCTCGAACAAATTCCACAAATTCCTGAAGATGATTTATGTAGGTGCTGGCGATCGTTAAACCCGAAACAAAAATATTCCTAGATTACCTACATTTATTTTACACATCAATAAAACAATACGATATTGCACCCCGAACGTAATAAAATCAGCGTCAGTCATCTGCTATATCGGAGTAGTGCGGCCCACGCAGACCAAAATGAAAATATACTCGACGACGCCGGCTGCCAAAGAAATTAAATAGAGTAAATTTTTCAGTTGGACAGACACGCGATGAACAATGGGTCTCGGTTACAAGGGAAGGACGGCGGAGACCAGTGGCGCTCGCGCACGCTAGGGCTGCCAGGCAACTAACTCGTGTCTGCTTGGTCAATCTACATCATTTAAGCAGATCCAATAAGCTGCGGACGAGTTTTTCATAACTACATGGAAGTCCTAATCGAAATTCAATTTTAATTGGAATTCTTTTGATTATTAATGCATTCAGTTAATTATTTTTGAATCCATTTTTTTTTGTAAATGTTGTGTTTGATTAATTTATAATTGTTTTAATTTTGTAATATTCTTTGCTGTTTTATTTTATAAGACATTTTATTTTGTAATATTCAGATTAGTTTACTGCTTCCAAATGATAGCACCAAGGGGAAAACTCTTAAGTAAAAAATTGTCCATATGGCATTGTAAAGAGGTTGTTTTGGAAATCGAACTGAATTTGCAGAAAAATTAGCAGAATAAAAAAAAACAAGGACTGCCAAACCACAGATTACGTACCTTTGAGTACTGAAATAAACACCACCACAACTGCCATAAATGTACCAAACAAAATGTTACTATCCTTCTATAACTGGACTAATGTGTCCATCATCAATATTAACTTTTAATTTATTAAATATTAATTATAAAATAAATTCTTAATTTATGGGGCTCTGGCGTTTTATTGTCTCGCTCGCGCTGGTGTGAAAAGTAGAGTATGTTCCTCTGGGATAGAGCCTGTCTTCGTTGGCAATAATTGATGTTGGTAAATAGTAAATTAATCATTATTAGTCAACAAGTAACTCGAATAAACATCACTTTTCTTAAATTTTACATAATTTTCAGTATATCGGAACCTTAAGTTTTTATATGTGAACTTTATTTTGATTATTTCTTATCTTGTCAATATAAGTAATCACATCTATACATCTATAAATATAAATAAAATTGGAGTGTCTGTTTTTAATATTGAAATAACCGTTTTTTACTAAATTTATATGAATATGTATACGGTACATACACCAAAATAACATTTTTTACCATTTTTGTCGGTCTGTCTGCCTGTTTGTTCCGGCTAATCTCTGAAATGACTGGACCGATTTTGACGGGACTTTTACTGGCAGGTAGCTGATGTAATAAGGAGTAACTTGGGCTACGTTTATTTTAGAAAATTCTTTTATTTTAGAAATTTGTTAGGCGGAACGAAGTTCGCCGGGTCAGCTAGTATATAAATAAAATTATACCATTTTGCGAGACGTAAGGTAAAATCTATCGGGAATAATATACAGGTATAAAAAAATATTGGCATATAAATGATTCTGTATTTAAAATATTTTTCAGAAGCTTTTCGTAAAATTAAAATAGGACATTGCCTAAAAATTCACATGCACATTTCAGGTAATTTTCCCAATACGTTACTAAGATTCTGAAAAATACATATCACGTGCTCATACTAGTAGTAACAGAAGTGATGTATAACTGCTCAATAAAGAGGACGCCGAAGTTTTGAAATGGCCGTGTCCACTTTGCATAATATCAACATTCTTGACGTATCAACAAAATTATGTTTTCCGACGTAGCACAGCAATACAACATGGAAGTCACGACAAACAAACTTCATGTTTTCACAAACATCTCGCCAAAAGTTTCCTTGGCTCAGTTTTGGCTGGTTTACCTTTCCGTTTATCAGATTGGAAGGCCACTGCCACCGGGTTCGTGGCAAGGTGCCTTCGGTCTGGTCAGTCTAATGACAGTGCCACCCCGAGATGAACCAAACTAGACAACTCGGCCCTGACACCTCGACCCTAGATTCGAACCCTAGGGACGAGACGTCGGGATCGAGTAGCCGAAAACTAGAAAGACAGCTCGACCTCGACGATCTTTGAGAGACTTAGAGAGACCAAAACGAGGTCGTGTACTTGGGGCACCCAAAACGCTCGGATTGGATTCGAAGGGAGGAAAGGAATTATGGAACTTATACTTTTGCTTCAGTATTAAAGCTGTGACAAACCGTATGTATCCGTTAATGAGTAGATAACGAGTATACCGCCTAAATAAAGTACCGAAGCGGTACTCTCAAATATGTTTCGTTAGGTACTCGCATTTGTCGGTAAACGACGAGACAAATGACGTATAACACTGCATAGTCTAGTAGCATAGTAGTAGTAGTAAGTATAGACCATTCAATTAATTTAGAACTTCGCCAAAGCAGTGTATTACAAAAATTTAAATATACTCATTTGGGTGTTCCCCTCCACGGAAATCTTTAGTAAAAGGAGAAAAATTTATGCGTTTTGAAGGGAAATCAGAGATGCAGGGGTGACAATCTTAATAGTGGCAAACGAGTAATCGTTCTAATATAAGAGTATAAAATTAGGTTGGACAGCAAAAGTATTGCCACTCCATACATTTAAATGACATTTTAATTTGTTATCATTATATCGTAAATTAACTAGAGGACCAGCACAGAGATGGCGGTATTCATGACGTACAATTTGAAATAAGTACCAGCAAGTTAACTTAATTTTCATTCTCATAACGTCTGAGTAGCCGATTCTTATTGAGTTAGGCTGACGTGCGACTGAGTCCTGGTTCGATTTTCGCGAACTGTGCCACTTTTTGTTGCCTAAAATTTATTAAAACAAGTATGTTGGCTATAGTTCCAAAACCTGTGTCCAGAGGGCGACACATTCAGTTTCTTAATTTTGTCGCTGAGATAGACCTCTATTTTATATATAAAAAAGTCCTCTGTGCAGAGATGCCAAACTTTAGATTCCGGCCGACACAACCAAACCGCGGCGATTCTTAACGCCGCGATACAGAAAACGACCCGTAGTCTTATTAAGTATCTTTTGCAAGAGCAAAACGATAGCGATTTTTGCGCAATAATTGCTCTTCAATACAAAAGTTTTAGAGTTGTTGGCCGTTTTTTTTCTTAAATAAGTGCATTTGACAAACAGTGAGCGATTAGCAAACGATTGTGTAGGACCTACCATACCTACACTGCAGGTAATGCCGATTTTTATGATATAAAGCGTTTGATCGCTATCGTTTTGCTCTTGCAAAAGATACGTTATAAGCCTGCCGTATTGTACAGTGCCATCTGTTGGGAGAAATAGCACCTAATAAACATGTCTAGCTTTAATAACAAATAAACAGCTTTCAATACGGTTACGGTACGGTTTGTTTTTTTTATTCTTTTTCCAGGGTCTGGTAATAACTGCTGGGACACAGGCCCTGTGAGAGGGCGAGGCTATAATCTACCACATGCGCTAGCGCGATTTGGTGGATGCCACAAGTCATCGAATTCTTCATTTTAGGCTGGAAACATGCCGATTTCTTCACGATGTTATTCTTCATCGTGTTGAGAGTAACTAATGATGATGAAATATTACTACACATTTTTATCCAGTTCTAATTTAAATAAATTAGGAAAATGGAAACAGCTTTTCCGCGTAGCAAAGCTATAATCCAAAACCAGATTGACATCGTTTGCTCTTATACTAGTTATTTCTAGTTAGGACTTAATTTGTGTCATATTCGCGATAGTTTTTTTTAATTTTATTTTTTATAGGCTCGCGTTTGACCACTATCTCGCCTGATGTTAAGTCGTGTGACAGTCATCGCCAGTAGATTCACAGTCGATATTTTAAAATACTTATGGCTATTTGCCCATCAACAACTCAATGCGGCGCGCAGACCGTTAATTAATATAATTTATTTAGTTTTAAATAAGAATTTTAAATTATTCACTCTGGGATAAAGTGGAGACGAAATTCTGTACGTACCTAATTAAAAGAAAGCATGAAAAACAAAGTAATTTGCTTTGAGTAAAACAGTTTCGAATCAACTCCTAAAAACCTTAAAAGAATAGAATAGAATAGAATACTCTTTATTATGTACACCATATAAGTTACAGAAAGTATAGAAGAAGTAAACATTACACTGGGTGACACAATGGGCGGCCTTATCGCTAAAAGCGATCTTGCTGATTGCTTTCGGTTCAAGTTATTGAGAGCAACATAGGTGTTTAGCACGTGTAATGGCCCTATAACATTACTTTGAATTGATTGGCATGTGCTGAAATGGCTAAAACATTCATTTGAAGCCAACACGGTAATGTAATGAAGCTGACATAAATACAACCTTATTGGTTAGCGCTCGACGACCGTTTTAATGAAATTTGTTATTATTTGCAAACATTATCTTGAATCAGGACTTGAATATTGTCCTTGAATAGGTGAAGCTTGCGTTAGGTTCCGGACAAAAAACCTTTCACAGAAAGACATTTGTAAATTTGAAATCCAAATAAAGTGAAGGTGACATTAGGGGTGCAGCCAGGCAACTATTTAGTGTTAAATTATTTATTACCAATTATTTAGTTTTAGTCATGTAGTGGCACCCTACTCACCAGAACCAATATCTGCCTTGGAGAGTAAACATCAAGCCCCTGCGGATGACCTTACCTTTAACGTCACCCCAAAACCCCTCATCCTGATTCAACTCCTGCAAAAGCTGCGCTTGCTCCTGACCTCCCCTCCCCCTCCTTAACGTGCTCTCCAAGGGAACGTTAAACAGTCGTCTGTTGCTGCTCGTTATCATACTGATAGATTACAACTGTCTTGAGATTTACATTCTACAAAGCAGAGTCTTCAGTTAAACAATTACTATGGCCCCTCTAAATTGGTGGGACAGTGGACGTTGTAAGTGTCGGTAAACTGAGCCTTAATGCTTAATGAATTTGGCAAGACAAAGGGCAAAGAGTATAAAAAATCGACCAATCACATAAACGGAAATCCAGATCGCGTCTTTCATCTCACCATGTGATTGGTCGATTTTTCATACTTTAGCCCTTTGCCTTGCCGAATTCATTACGCAATAAGGCTGCTGATGTTTTTTAGGGTTCCGTATCCGAAGGGTCCAAACGGAGCCTTATTGCTGTCACTCATGTGTCTGTCCTTCGTAGCTGTCACACAATGTTTTGCCGAAGATTTTTTTAACTTTCTAACCTACGAGCTTGAAATTTAATGATAATGTTTTTACAAATACCAATATATTGATAAATACGATTTTTCTTTGGTACGGAACCCTAAATGTGCGACTTACTATTAAATAATATACCTAATACAAAGACAAAAAGAGACCGCAACTTCGTCATTCACAAGGAATACGTAACAATCGTTGAGAAATATCAAGCCTTACGCCCGCCTAACACTCCAATCAATCGATTTTTTTCTACAAAATCGCAACGGAAAGCGTGTTAGACAGCCTATGGGTGCTAATAAAAATGGCAGTATCCCACGAGAAATAGCAACATTTATTGAACTGCCAGAACCTCTGTTGTACACGGGTCATTGTTTCCGACGAACTTCAGCCACACTTTTGGCCGATTCAGGAGCTGATCTCCTGTCCCTTAAGCGTCATGGAGGCTGGAAGTTCAATGCGGTTGTAGAGGGATACATAGAGGATTCCATCATGAAACGGGATCATTCATGAAACGGGAAGATCTGGTAACTGAAATATTGACTACAGCCTGTCTATTAATGATAAAATCATAAAATCAGACTCACAAGTCGCAGTGGCCTTTGAAAATTTCTTTTCAGATATTCCCATTTCAACTACTAAATCCCTAAACTCATCACCTTCTGTTGCTGAGTCTTTGCTAAAAGAAAATGTTAAGTTTGCGATTCGGAATTTCTTTTTGAACATATTACTTGTAGAGACATAATTAAAACCTTTCACACTTTAAATGTTAAAAAGACTGCAGATCTGTGGGGTCATTCTGTAGAAGTTGCTAAATCTATTATTAATATTGTCGCACCTAGTTTAGCTATTATCTTTAATAATTGTATCGACTGTGGGGAGTTTCCTGACCTTATGAAAAATAGTAAAATAATACCATTGTTTAAATCAGGTAGTACATCAGACCCTACAAATTATAGACCTATTTCAGTACTACCTACGTTTAGTAAAATATTTGAGAAATTAATTTTAGAGCAATTGAAAAACAAACAAAGATTTTTTAATAAACATAAATTATTACATAGCAAACAGTTCGGTTTTACAAGGGGTCGTTCAACTACTGATGCCGGTGTTGAGCTTTTAGGACATATTTATAATGCATGGGAAGATAAGTGCGATGCCTTGGGAATCTTTTGTGATTTGTCCAAGGCATTTGATTGTGTTCTTCATGAAACGCTAATCAGGAAACTCCGCCACTACGGAATCCGGAACAGCGCTCTGGATCTTCTTACTTCATACTTAAGTAATAGGATTCAGAGCGTTGACGTTAATGGAAAAAGATCTCCCGGATCTATAGTAACGATGGGCGTCCCGCAGGGCTCGATTCTTGGTCCTTTCTTGTTTCTTATTTATATTAATGACTTGCCATACCTCATAAAGGATAACCATGATATAGTGTTGTTTGCGGATGATACTTCACTTTTGTTTAATCTTAAACGTCAGCAGCTGGTTACTGACGATGTAAATAGCGCGATCTCAAAAGTAGTTCACTGGTTCAATGTTAATAATTTACTACTTAATGAAAAAAAAACCAAATGCATTAAGTTTACCCTACCTCACGTTAGGCAGGTGAAAACTGATGTGTTGGTAAAGGGCGAATAATTGAATCCTGAAAATAGCACAGTATTCTTAGGCTTAACTTTGGATGCTAAGCTTCAGTGGGGCCCACATATAGATAAATTGTCAAAAAAGCTAAGCTCCGCAGCATATGCTGTTAGGAAAATTCGTAATTTAACTGACATAGAGACAGCCCGTTTAGTATATTTTAGCTATTTTCATAGTGTAATGTCGTACGGTATTCTGTTGTGGGGAAATGCCGCCGACATCCAGACTATCTTTGTTTTGCAGAAAAGAGCTGTTCGATCAATTTATAAATTAAGCCCGAGACACTCTCTCAGAAAGAAATTTAAGGAGATTAATGTAATGACTGTGCCTTCTCAGCATATTTCTGAAAATCTTTTATATGCCCATAAAAATATAAAATTGTTTAAAAAATACAGTGATATCCATAACATAAATACTAGGAACAAACACAAATTTGTAGTACCTGCAATAAGGCTCACGAAAATAGGTGGCTCGTTTAGATGTCAATGTGTGCGCTTTTATAATAAGCTTCCAAGCCACGTACAAGATCTAAGTCTTAATAAATTCAAAACATTCATTAAACGTAAGTTGTGCCAGAAAGCGTTTTATACAATTAAAGATTACGTTGAGGACAAACAGGCTTGGGATTGAGCTGCTCCAATTAATTTTGTTTTTTTTTTTTATATTTTGCACCATGAATTTTGTTTTTTTTTTCTTTTTTTGTTTTCTTGCAATGACAAGAATATTTACTTTTTAAAGTATTATATTATTTTATTTTAAGTTCTTTTTTTTTTTCTTAATTGTTGTGAATGTGAAGACTATGTGGATCATACTTTTTGTTTGTTTTTAATTTTAATTTATCTAAGTTAGTTTTAATCATGGTCTGGCAGTTTGAGTAGTTTGTGCGGCCTACCCGAATGTCCTTTCTTTGGTATTGTTCGTCGAATCGTTGAGCTCCTTAATTTCTGAGTTGAGCTGCACGGTTATTGACAAATGCGTGCACTGACTGGACAGGTCCACTCAATCTGGCTGGTTCTTTCCTCAAAAGACCATTTCAGACTTCAGTCTACATGGTCTTCACATGATCTAACCAAGATTTTGTCTGGACTTTAAAAGAGACTGTGACCTCTGAGTTTGTTTCGGCCTTTCTTCTCAGAGTAGTCAGATAGGAACCGCCGACTTCATCTAGTTTTAAAAATATGATCGACATGTAAAAGTGTTGGTACAAACCTACTTACAGAAATAAATCATTTATCATTTATCCATCCAAAATAAGTAAAATATGCGCCTCTGTCAGATCCTTGGACTGGCCCTTCTACATCAAAAATTAGCCGTTAAGAAACACCTAACCACCGCCCTCTCTCGCCAACATTTACGCCAAGGGAATCCGATGAATTTGTACAACTATTAAGTATGACAGAAAGTTTACCGAAAAACAGTACACAAGTCACTAACACCAACATTACAGTACCTTACAAAAATATTACATTCAACTTAAGTAAATGTAGCAACGTTACTTTCAATTTTTCTTAATTATACCTAAGTATTATTTGTTATAATTTAAAGATTATTCTGTAATACTAACCTATCATAACGTAGTAGTTAATACCTAAACTGAAATAAAAGTATCTTGTGATTGTAATTGTTTTTTTTTTGCATTTCTTCATTTCCTCGCTGAGGTGGGATGAAAAGTTACGTGTTGCACTCGAGTGCAAAGATTTTTCACCTCGTGCTCTTTTGATTCCGTCTTTTGTTCTTCTATTGATTCTTTTGCTCAGGATTCCATATTTAGAATCCTTCGCTTCATCAAAATTGAGCACGCGGTTAAAAAGCACCTTTGCACTCTTGTATAACAAAAAACTATTACTGCTAAAGAGCATCGACGATATTCGAATGACAAGTACGTATTTGTTTCCAACATAATAATTTACCTACTACGTAAACTCTTAACATGTGCGGTAAAGACAAGCTATAACTCAGAGTAAGTGTATTTGCGGAAACGGTAGACGTTAGTTCAAAATTGTTCGCAGCGACCTATTTAGGTACTGGACAGGCGAATGCACTGTGCACATGTCCACAAACCATCCATCAATTCTCTACCTACAGATATGAGGCGCAAGAGTTATTTCAGACATTCTGTTTGCAGGTGGAAATCTATTTTAATTGTCTCATGCGTTTGAGGCCAGCGCGAGTTACCTGGATTATTAGCTGTTTACGATTCATTTAGCTGAGAGGAAGTTTAGATATTAGTTATGTGCCAAAGCGTTTTAATTTTCCCCAAGAAACCCGCGGTAGAGGCGATCCATCATGACTTGTAACGCATCATGTTTGAATTTCATGATATATCGACTATGGCGTATGAAAAATTACGAAAGCTTTCGTTTTCCGTAATCCAATGACTGTTACGAATTCGGGTGCGATGTTTTAAAACACACGGATAGTTTATCTACTTACTCCCGGAGAACATCAACGGTTGAATTTTTTGCATTCCTCATAATCTGTTAGAAGAAACAGAAGCAACTTTGATATATTCCGTCGTTCCAATACTAAATCTATACATATAATAAATCTGTAGAAAAGTCATTTTTGTACATTGAAGAAATTGAAACAAAAAATAGCCAGCGTGTGAAAAGATAAGTAACAGAACCCATTTCCATCATTTTTGAAATTTTTGTCTGTTTGTCTGTTTGTCTGTTTGTCTGTTTGTTTGTGCGCACATCACGTAAAATCTACGAATTCAATGCTGACAATGTTTATATACAAAAATTATACGCAACTTGAGGTTTAACTTAGTTTTTGTTTCATCGAAATCGGTTCACTCTATCAAAAGATATGATTAATTTAGTGAGTTCAAGAAGTAAAATATTACGTTACGCAATTAAGTATAGTACTTGCAACGACATCTTAAGACTAAAAATAGAACTAATGTTGATAGTTGAAATCTAAATCCGATAGATGGCGTTGTGCAAATGACGTCATTTTCTGAATCGCGGTGTTAAGATTTTCCGCGCGAGGATGACGTCCACCGTGTTTACTAGGCAAATTGGGTTTCGTTAGGTGTCTTAAAAGTTCTTGCGTGTGTCGTAAAAGTTCTTTGGTTGCTTGGTTTATCGATTTTCTAAATTGGTCGAAAAAAAAGTATTTGCTTATCTTATTGGTTTCGTTTGGTCAACTTTGGTCATTGGTTTGAAGTACGAAGTTAAGATTGTATTTGATTTACTTCGTAGTTTGAATCCAATAGTGCCAATCGTTATACAGTAAGTTAGTGTTGCCAATTCGTTGAGTCACGACCACGAACAGACGATACGTTGTCACACTAGACTGTTCGACGCACCGTTCTTTTAAGTTTGTAGGCTATTCAGTCATAAGTGTTGTTAGTTTTGTTTATTGCTTTAATTTTCCTTGAAAATGCCTCAAAGAAAAAAAACTAACCTTTCGCTGCGTAGCCGAAATGCGAAAAGGATGAGACTTTGTAGGTCTCAGGAATCGGAAGAAGATCGTGAAGCACGGTTATCTGCTAACCGAGAGCACATCGCTCTTTCACGTGAATCGGAAACGTTCACCGAAAGGGAGTCACGTTTAAGTTCACAAAGAACACGGACCGCGACTTTGCGGTCTCAAGAGAGTATCCAGGAACGCGAAGACCGGCTGTCTGCTGATCGGGAGCGCCACTCTCTCTCACGTGAGTCAGAGACATTCACAGAAAGGGAGTCGCGCTTAAGTTCGCAAAGAACTCGGACCGCGACTTTGCGTTCTCAAGAGAATATCCAGGAACGCGAAGTTCGGCTGTCTGCTGATCGGGAGCGCCACTCTCTCTCACGTGAGTCAGAGACATTCACAGAAAGGGAGTCGCGCTTAAGTTCGCAAAGAACTCGGACCGCGACTTTGCGTTCTCAAGAGAATATCCAGGAACGCGAAGTTCGGCTGTCTGCTGATCGGGAGCGCCAGTCTCTCTCACGCGAGTCAGAGACTTTCACAGAAAGGGAGTCGCGCTTAAGTTCGCAAAGAACTCGGACCGCGACTTTGCGTTCTCAAGAGAGTATCGAGGAACGCCAAGCACGTCTGTCATCTGACCGAGAGCGACACGCTCTCTCGCGCGAGTCTGAATCTCTCTCCCAAAGAGAAGAACGATTAGAAATAGCTAGACATAACTATGTAGGTGTACAAAGAAACAATGAAAGTTATCTTGCATCTGAAAGGGAAAGAATAGATGAACTAAGACGAGCAGAAACAGCAGAACAACGTCAATCTCGCCTAGAAATAGAACGAGCTCGATACCATATGAATAGAGAAACAAATAGCGGAGCTGATGAGTCCATGGAAAATGACGATGCAAATATTTTATTACCTTGGGACAATAGGGAAAAATCAGGGTTCACATATTCGTCTAGAATTAATTATGCTGGCTTTACTTTCGTGGGTGACATGAGAGAAATTTGTAATTTTTGTCATGCTTTGAAATGGAGGAAAGAGACAGATGGAATGTGCTGCTCAAATGGAAAAATTGTTCTTCCAAATTTCCAAGATCCACCACACTTACTTATAAGTCTCCTGAATGGCGATCATCCCCAGTCGAACCGTTTTTTGGATAATATTCGTTTATATAACAGTGCTTTCCAAATGACTTCCTTTGGGGCAAAACAAATAACGGAAGGACCGTTCATGCCAACCTTCAAAGTACAAGGTCAAGTTTATCACCTTATTGGATCTTTGCTGCCAGAAAATGAACCCAAATTTCTCCAAATTTATTTTGTATCCGATTACACGCAACAGCTCAATGTTAGAAATCACAATTTTCCCCAGCTCAATGCTGAGCTTTTGGGTCAACTTCAAGAATTGCTGCATCGCGTTAACCAGTACGTTCGTGAATTCAAAGCTGCATTGGAGTCAATTCCACAAGGCAGCAATGATTTCAAAATTGTTATAAGTGCCGATAGACGTCCTGTGGGTGAACACCGTGGAAGACACAATGCACCCGTCGCAGATGAAGTTGCAGTTGTTTTAGTCGACCAGGAGTGTGAGAGACGTGATATCGTGTTGCGTACACGCGACGATCGCCTTCAACGCATTTTGGAAACCCACCGAGCTTACGACGCCCTGCAATATCCACTAATCTATTGTCATGGTGAAGATGGGTACAATTTTGGGCTGTACCAAGTGAACCCTACTACGAGAGTCACTAATTATCAAAAAAAAATATCTGCTCAACAATACTATTCCTACCTTTTACAAATAAGGCAAAACAGTTTCGTATATTTGCAACGATTTCGTGGTTTGTTCAGCCAATTTATTGTGGACATGTACGCAAAAATAGAAACTGAACGTTTAGTGTATATTCGCACTAACCAGCGACGGTTACGCGCTGAAGAATACGTGCACTTGCGGGACGCCATGCAATCAGATAATAACGTCGAAAACTTGGGTCGATTGGTTATTTTGCCATCCAGTTTCACAGGCGGTCCGCGGTATATGCACGAACGAACGCAAGATGCTTTTTGTTACGTCCGTAAATACGGCCGGCCGGACCTTTTTATAACATTTACAACAAATCCAAAGTGGACGGAGATTTGCCAGGCACTTCTCACAGGACAGGCGTCATACGACAGACATGACATTATTGCTAGGATTTTTCATTTAAAACTCAAAGTCTTGATTAATCTACTTACAAAGGAGAAAGTTTTCGGTTCAACTCTTTGTTTTATGTATAGCGTCGAGTGGCAAAAGCGTGGTTTACCCCACGCGCACATTCTTCTGTGGCTGGAAGAAAAAATTCGTCCCGATGCTATAGACAGTGTCATAAGTGCAGAATTTCCGGACTATAATGCAGATCCGATTTTGCATGACATAGTAAAAACACATATGGTTCACGGGCCATGTGGCCTCTTAAACAGGGAATCACCGTGCATGAAAGATGGTCAATGCTCAAAAAAATACCCCAGAGCACTGAAAGAACTAACTATGGCTGGGGAAAATGGGTATCCGCAATACCGGCGAAGATCACCGTCACAAGGTGGTTTCACAGCTACTGTCAGATTCCGTGGACAAGAAATAATTCTAAATAATAGTTGGGTGGTACCGTATTCTCCAGTTTTGTCAAACGCTTTTCAAGCACACATTAATGTTGAAATTTGTAATAGCGTCGAATCTATAAAATATATATGTAAATATGTTAATAAAGGTAGTGATCAAGCCATGATAGCACTAAGAAATAACAACCAATTTGATGAAGTGACAAGGTATCAATCTGGCCGATACATAAGCTCTTCGGAGGCAGTTTGGCGCATTTTGAGTTTCCCTATTCATGAAAGGTATCCGCCAGTCATCCATCTTGACGTGCACCTGGAAGGCGGGCAGCGAGTTTACTTTCAGCCAGAAAATGTGGCAGAAAGAATGAACAACCCAAGACAAACCACCTTGCTCGCATTCTTTCGCCTTTGCGAAAGAGACAATTTCGCTAAGTCTCTGTTGTACAATGAAGTGCCACATTATTATACTTATAACAAGCAGCAAGGTGTTTTTAATCGCAGGAGACGTGGAACTGCTGTAGAAGGCGAGTCCGGCATTTTTAAAGAACACGTGATTGGAAGAGTATACACGGTGCACCCAAATAATGCAGAGTGTTATTATTTACGCCTTCTTCTTCACACAGTGCGAGGACCTACTTCTTTTGCTGAGCTCCGCAAAGTGGACGATATAGAATATCCCACATTTCAAGCTGCTTGCCGCGCACGGCATTTATTAGATGGCGATCAGCATTGGGATGATGCTTTAGCCGAAGCATGCGTCAGTGATAGTCCACATCGTTTGCGCCATTTATTTGCCATTTTGTTGACATTTTGTGGCCTATCGGACGCTGGGCAGTTGTGGCAAAAATATAAAGACGCGTTTGCCGAAGATTTTTTGAGACAGCAAAATATAAATAGTGAAACTTCTGACCAAGTACGTGAAAGCTGCCATAATAGGGCTTTGCTGGCTATACAAGATATAGTTACAAGTATAGGAGGGAACCCCCTCAGTCAATACGGCTTGCCGACACCGACAGTTGGTGGGGAACGAATTAATAGGGAGTATACATCTGAAATAAATTACAACCCCGAAGAGTTAGCAGAAATATTGCGAAATGGCTGTTCAAATTTGACGTCAGAACAACGTCAAATCTTTGATAGAGTATGCTGTAGTGTAGAACATTCATTAGGAGAAATGCTGTTTTTAGATGCACCTGGTGGAACAGGTAAAACTTTCCTCACTAAAGTTATCTTGGCTCAAATAAGGAGCCAAAACAAAATTGCCCTTGCCGTCGCTTCCTCAGGAATAGCTGCCACTTTATTACCAGGAGGAAAAACTGCACATACAACATTTAAAATACCAATCGACTTGGACCGCACAGAAAACCCTGTTTGCAACGTGTCTCGCAATAGTGATAAAGCAAGGGTTTTACGCGATTGCGCCCTTATCGTTTGGGACGAGTGTACGATGGCAAATCGTAAAGCTGTGGAAGCTGTAGATAGAACGTTGCGAGATATAAGACAAAATGACCGACCGATGGGAGGCTTAACGGTGCTATTCTGTGGAGACTTCAGGCAGACACTCCCTATAATACCCAGAGGAACGAGGGCCGATGAAATAGGTGCCTGTTTAAAGAGCTCTATTTTATGGCGTAGTGTCATATTAACTAATTTGAGCTTTAATATGCGAGCATATTTGGGAGGTGACGCAAACGCGCAGGTTTTCTCAAATTTACTACTTCAAATTGGTAACGGCACATACCCGACTCAAGAAGGAGGTAAAGTAACTTTAGTCGAAAGCCTGTGTTCTTCTGTTGCCTCACAGCAGGAACTCATTTCCTCTGTATACGGAGATCCATCAGAGATCTCGAACCATGACGCTGCTTGGCTATGCCAACGAGCTATTTTGGCACCTCGCAACGACCAAGCAGCAGCAATAAATTCTCAAATATTGGTACATGTTTCTGGAGAAAGTAGGGAATATTTATCTATTAACACGGTTTTAGAAGAAGGAGATGCCACCCACTATCCAGTAGAGTTTTTAGACTCTCTAAATACACCAGGTCTTCCAGCACACAAAATTTATTTAAAAGTCGGAGTACCAATCATTCTACTCAGAAATTTAAGCCCACCAAAACTATGCAATGGAACTCGGTTGAGAGTAACAAATCTCCAACGAAATGTCATCGAAGCCGAAATCTTAACAGGTTGCGGCTCCGGTGATGTTGTTTTCATTCCCAGGATACCCATTATCCCCAATAATTTTCCGTTTACTTTCAAACGTGTGCAATTTCCTGTAAGCCTCTGTTACGCTATGACTATTAATAAAGCCCAAGGCCAGACGTTATCCGTTGCGGGTGTAGACCTTACTTTTGATTGTTTTTCACACGGCCAACTCTATGTTTCTCTATCACGTGTTAGCAACCCAAACAACCTTTTTGTATATGCTCCGGGTAATTCCACCGCTAACATAGTATATAGAGAAGCATTAACGTAATCAACTATACCAAAGTCAGGACTCTTATCTAAATCATCAAAAAGGTGATATACTCTTATCTAAACGACGTTGTTTTGCTCTCGACAACCACGCGAACGAAGTCGCGGGCACAGCTAGTTATGCATAAAATCGTGGGCGGGCATATAATTACGCTGAAACAGTAAATAAGGCACACATTGTTAACAATTTTACGCAGGTTGCGGAAACTACAATGTTTTAAATGATGCGATCTTTTATGACTTTTGCAAGTTGTTGCTGGAAATGTTGGCAGAACGTAGCTTGCCAGACAACATTATTACGGCTTTTAAACATAGATGTTTCTTCTAGCTTTACTAGACTTACAATGGTACCAATTTAGTTTGAATATTTTACTACATTAGTTGTTCTCCTGTGTTTATTACTTGAATCTCAATCGCTGAAACAAAAGTACACAATGCATTTGGATGCCGGCGTAACTTGCCTGGTTTCACTGTTCTTAAATTTCTTATTTTATTAGGTTTTCACGATAAACAAACAGTAACATTTAGTTGTTGAATACATTAAAGATTAGGTTTTACTGTGTTCCATATTGATGAAAGCCGCAGTCGATGGTTTAATCGTACTTCACGGAATCCTGAAAAGAAGCAATTTGCGAAAACTAAAAATAGACACGTTGTGTTGGCTGGACGCAATAATGAATTAATTTTCAGGAAGTTTGTCGGCACGGGGCGTCATGTTTTGCAAGTGAGTTGTAAATCAACATAAATCAGACCATGTCAAAACGTTTGCCCGCAATGCCCGCCTTATGATGGCCGCGGGCACAGGCGCTCCGCTGTGTAAGCACGCTAACTCATGCGCTGTTTGCTTAGCCCCGAGTTATAATCTCCTGCCGACATTAACGCGCTTGCGCATTACATATCTTGTAAATTTAACCTCATATTTATGCACTATATGAAGGAAGTCATATGTTATCCGATATTCGGCGCCTGCTTACCCAATTATACTATAAAGCACTAGCTTATCCCGCGGTTTCGTTCCCGTGACCTATGCCTGTTCCGCAGGAACCGTGAATTTTCCCAGGATATTTTCCAGGACAATTTTCCCAGGATAATTTGCCTGTAATATTCAGTGATAGTGTAGCATTCCATCAGTAAAATAATTATCATAATCGGATCAGCACCCTAAAGAGGGTTTCCATTTTTGTGCTCACCAGTTGGCGCCACTTGTGAGTAAGGTACTTAAACATACTTAGCTGTTAAACGTTGTTATAACGCGCACGGAAGCAATGTTTATGTCGCAGTTTTAAGCAGCCCATTTTTTTTTGAAAATCGGTACCCGAAAATAAAACTCAATCAAAACAGTGATTGTTAAAACCCGTTACTATCTTAATATGCTATATTTGGAAAATATATAGGTACTACAATAAACAAAAAGTTTATAAAATCAAAAAACCCGACTGCTTAAGCGAACTAAAAAATGTAAACAAAAAGAAAATCATGCTGTGCAGTCGAATGATACATATTCGCGACAACACAAAGCACGGAGTGTGCTTTGTTATGTTAAAATCACTATAATTTTGGTAACTCAACAATATTCATTGCGTATTTTACGCTATCGAAAAGACAGGTTTTAATATAATTATGAAGCATTCTTTAAATGATTTTATTTCTGTAAGTTGATTTGTACAAACACTTTTACATGTCGATCACATTTTTTAAAACTAGATGACGCCGGCGTTTCCTATCTCTGAGAAGAAATGCCGAAATACACTCAGAGGTCACAGTCTCTTTTAAAGTCCAGACAAAATTTTGATTAGATCATGTGAAGACCATGTAGATTGATGTCTGAAATGGTCTTTTGAGGAAAGTTCCAGCCAGATTGAGTGGAACTGTCCAGTCAGTGCACGCAATTGTCAATAATCGTGCAGCTCAACTCAGAATTTAATGAGCTCAACGATGCGACGAACAATACCAAAGAAAGGAAATTCGGGTAGGCCGCATAAACTACTCAAACTGCCAGACCATGATTAAAAACTAACTAAGATAAATTCAAATTAAAAACAAAAAAAAATATGGTGCACATAGTCTTCACATTCACAATAATTAAAATAAAATAATATAACATTTTAAAAAGTAAATATTCTTGTCATTGCATGAAAACAATAAAAAAAACAAAATTCAGGATGCATAAATCTATCTATATAAATAAAAAGACAAGCCCTGACTGACTCATCAACGCCCAGCCCAAATCCTTGGACCTAAAAAGCTGAAATTTTGCACAGAGGTTCCTTTTATAATGTAGACAAGGAATAAGAAAGGATTTCTCGAAATTCAACCCCCAAGGGTGTTATATAGGGGATCAAATTTTGTATGAAACTCTGTCATTTTTAATTTGGAATGAACGAAATATGGCATTTAGCTTCTAAATATAAAATAAAAAAAAAAACGTCTTCAAGGATTTTTTGAATTTCGCCCCTTAAAGGGGTAAAAAAGTGTGTTAAAAAGCTGAAATTTTGCACAGAGGTGCCTTTTATAATGTAGACAAGGAATAAGAAAGGATTTCTCGAAATTCAACCCCCAAGGGTGTTATATAGGGGATCAAATTTTGTATGAAACTCTGTCGTTTTTAATTTGGAATGAACGAAATATGGCATTTAACTTCTAAATATAAAATAAAAAAAAAACGTCTTCAAGGATTTTTTGAATTTCGTCCCTTAAAGGGGTAAAAAAGTGTGTTAAAGTCTGAAAGAAAAATAAATTGTTTATTATCAAAATTATTTGAAATTCAGTATTTCTGCTCTTCAATACGATTAAAGAAACATGTGTTTAAGGATTTTTTGAATTTCATCCCTTTAAGGGGTAAAAAGGGTGTTAAAGTTTGTAAGAAAAATAAATTGTTTATTATCAAAATTACCTGAAATTTAGTATTTCTATTCTTCAATAAAATTAAAGATACCCGTGTTTAAGGATTTTTTGAATTTCATCCCTTAAAGGTGTAAAAAAGGGTGTAAAGTTTAAAATGCGGGTTCGAGTCCCACATAGATGTGCGATCTCCCCGTGATAGCGCAGTATGCTTAAATACATCGCAGGCAAAAAAAAAGGTTTGTTGTTTACGTTGGAAGCGTCATCGGGCCACCAAACGACTACTGTGGTCAACGAGGTTCCAGAGCCATAATCAACGCGTTTTCTATCCATAAAAGGAATAAATATATTATTATTACCACTATCTTACCATCAGGTGAGATAGTTATCTAACGCGAGCCTATTCATAAAAAAATGGAACTGGAGGATGAGGCACAACCGAAATTCTGAGGACTGCACTATCCGAACTTGCTCCGGCCGGTAAGATCGCCTGATTTAACTATTCCAGGCTTCTTTCAATAGGTGTTTTAAGTCATGAGTCTATGTCAACAAGCTTCAGACTCTTGAAGCCCTCAAAGATAATATACGCTGGAAGTTCTGGCAATCGGGCCCGAACGTTTATCAATTCTGGCGACGGCGCGGTCGTATCATTATTTCGACTTAATGGGAAAATAAATTAAGACATCAAATAAACATTATCCAAAAGCAGAACCAGAGTATTACATTAATAAAAAAAAAACATCGGGTGATAACTTTTGCGGAAACCTGTATTAATTTTCTATCGTGTCGGTAGTAGGATTCAGAATTTGAAAGCGAAGTGGTCTTTCACTATTTGTACCTTCCCGTGGAAATCGATCCCACGAGACCTCCAGAATGAAAGTCCTACGCTCTAGCTATTAGAACACGACGGCAGTTCAGTTTATGCTTTTAAATCAATTTACATGTAATTTATATAATTGGTTCAAATAATGAAGTCGAGCAAATTTTGTAGTCTACGCGAACAATGACGCGGGCGGAAAACTATGTTTGGATAATAATTTGCAATATCCCGCCAGAATGCAAAAAACGAAACAGCCAAAATCGTGTAGTCCACGCAGGCGAAGCTGCGGGCAGAAAGCTAATAATAAATAATTAATTGGAGCAGCTCAATCCCAAGCCTTTTGTCCTCAACGTAATCTTTAACGGTATAAAACGCTTTCTGGCACAACTTACGTTTAATGAATGATTTGAATTTATTAAGACTTGTACGTGGCTTGGAAGATTATTACAAAAGCGTACACATTGACATCTAAACGAGCCACCTATTTTCTTGAGCCTTGTTGTAGGTACTACAAATTTGTGTTAATGCTGGTTGCAATGAAACCAAAGTATTTTTTTTAAATATATGATCATAATCTTCAGCTGTTCCGCGATAACAGAATTTTATTTCGTATTAACTATCAAGGCTGAAAAATTACGAGCCGCTAGCGAAAGTTTCTAAATAAAACACGATACTTTAGACGCTTTACATTTTATTTGTTTGGTCGTTTGTTTAACCAGAAAAAATGTATTTTTATTTTGTTCGCTGCATTTACTTATTTAATTAATAAATAAGGAGTGTCTGCCTATGTAGGTAAGGATTGTAGAAGATGTCGTTCTGTAGTGTGTATATTTCAAACTAGCTATCCCACGCGGCTTCGCTCCCGTCATCTGGGTAGACCTACCTACCCTACATACATGAATATTGTGTAACTTTAACCGCTTACGCAGCGCACGCAACGAAAGCTCTCAAAAAGTAATATTTTTCCCGTTTTTGCAACATTTTTCATTTATGCTCCGCGCATATTGGTCGTAGCGTGATGTTATATAGCATATAACCTTCGTCGATAAATGGACTATACAACACAAAATATTTTTCCAATTCTAGCCAGTAGTTCCTGAGATTAGCGCGTTCAAACAAACAAACTCTTCAGCTTTATAATATTAGTATAGATTAAAACTCTGTGGTGTCTCACTGCAGTGCAAAGGCCTACTACTCGTATTAGTCTCTTTTCACTTTGCAGGTGCAGTGCGGTTAATAATAACTACAGTTTTAGTCTTTGTGGCGTGTCGTAAGACACAAATTGACCTATTCTGAAGTCTTTAGCAGGCCAACGAGAAGAGTTACAACTGTTAGAGTGATATATCACTGTCCACTCGCTATGATCAGACATGTCATCGCCTTTTGGTGCACGCACAAATGTTTTCATAGCTCGACGACATGTACTCAGTATCCACACTCATTATTCACTATTCGATCAATAGGTATGTCTGTTTTTACGTGATATTTACATCCACATAATAAATTCCGAAGTAATTTCGCCATTTTGCCAAACATTATCATAAAATTCATAAACCTTTTAACATTGTATGAGTACTTAATGAATGTTTAGTCTATTGTTTGAGCTGCGCAGGAGTATCGCTTCGCTTCGTTATTTATTCCACGATCAGTCAAAAATGGACGACAGCGCGGTATTAACAAGCACTTTTGAATTCATAAACATAGCTAAATATTGAAGTTTTTGTTGGTGTTGGTGTGAAGTGTTGATTTTTTTCTAGTCTAGACTAGATATTCGAATTTTTTAGGTATTTTGTAAACATCAATCACATTCAATCGAATCAAAAGAACTCAATTTTGTAAAAAAAAAATAACTTTGTTGGCTTCTAATTCCTTTGTTTTCCAATATTTTTGAAAACAAAACATACAGTATTTATCTACTCAACGAGCTAATGCTAGCGATGGGGAAGGTCAATTTTTTTCGCACCTTCCTTAAGACCGCATCGAGGAAACGATACGTAATTTCGAAATAATTCCGTTCGTATGATCCTTTCTTGCATCGTTATTACTGACCTTCTCTCTCCTTCCTTCTCTGTTATGAAATTAATATGTAAGATACCAACTTAAGGATTGACTCAATAAATCATACACTTTAGAAACACGATTACTTTTAGTTTCCTCGATAGATAAATATCCGAAATAATCTCTAAAAAAGAAAATAAATCCTTGGTACGGCATATAAACTTCACGGAAGATCAGCTTTTAAATAATAACTAAACTACATGTTTTCTATAACGTATACATTTAAGATTTCCAAAATGTGTATTGGTTTTATTTATATGAAGGAACTACCTAAGCTGGCGCGCGTTCCGCCTATTCTAGCTAGAGCCGCCACTTTTCCCCAATATCCGCTTTAGTTTTAACTTTTAGTCCTACTTTGGCCGTTGGATGGGGTGGCTGTGTCGCTTGCGCAAACGTACGGTTTTAAAAACGTAACAAAAAAAATCTTATTAAATCACTGTATTTTAAATGGGGAATAAAGTAAACAAAACAAAGAGTATGAGGGGTCCGAGAAAAACAATGTTAAACGATTACATGAAGAAATGAAGTAAGTAAAACTCGTATCGTATCTATTGACGACACGGTTGGCGAAGTGGTTTCGAGCGGCTGCTGCGCTGCGTGTGACGGGTTCGATTCCCGCACGGAACAAATATTTGTAAGGCCTACAGATAGTTGTTCCGGATCTGGGTGTCTTG
This sequence comes from Orthosia gracilis, assembly GCA_947562075.1. NCBI lineage: Eukaryota > Metazoa > Arthropoda > Insecta > Lepidoptera > Noctuidae > Orthosia > Orthosia gracilis. The sequence continues at coordinate 7,407,729 of OX387274.1, forward strand.
TGTACGTGAGTTTAAATGTATGTAAATGCACCCACGATACAGGAAGAAATTCCTAGTGTGGGGCAAAGCTTAAAAAAAATACTATTGGCCTTACTAGGTGGTATGCAGTTTTTTTACATGGGTTGTATTAAAAATAATTAAATTAATTATTAAATGTCGATTCTTAGTATAAGGTACGCCAACCTGGTCGACACGCGATTAAAGACGCGATTGAGCGGAATAAGGACTCCACGGTCTTTGCAAAAGATCTGTCTATTGGGCAGAGCCAGCTTACGAAACTAAAGACCGATGATGGTAGGATTGTATCCGCCAAACCGGAGCTTCTAAGGGAGATCGAGAGATTCTATGGGCAGTTGTTGTTGACACGTCAACCAGTAAACCCGTCGCGAGTCTAGCGAATGACCCTAGAGCTAGTTTGACACGACACTATATCGAAGACATTCCGGACGTCAGCCTTTACGAGTGGGTGTAACATGTTGTTTCGTGGTGGCCCAGTGGCTAAGACCCACGACCCACGACCTCAAGCCTCTTGTGCTTGAGGTCGTGGGTTCGAATCCGGGCAAGTACCAATGTGAATTTTTCAATTCATATGTACTTTCCAAGTTTATCTTGGACATTGCTGACAATGGTGAAGGAAAACATCGTGAGGAAACCTGGACTCTAATAGTTAGTTTATTATAAGATTGTGCTCCATTGGTGTAATTGCTGCAAGGCGTTCCAGTGCGAGGATAAACTAATAAATAAAATGAGATTAGGATGGCTCTGAAACAGCTTAAGAACAAAAATGCATTGGGTGATGACGTAATTACGGCCGATCTCCTGAAGGCGGGAAAACCAGTACTTAAGGCCCTCCAGAAGTTGTTTGATTCCGTCATAATTGAGGGCAAAACGCCACAGGCATGGTGCAGGGGTGTGGTGGTAATCTTCTTCAAGAAGGGTGACAATGGCGTATCGAAGAACTATAGGCCCATCTCACTTCTTAGCCATATCTTCAAGCTGTTTTCAAGAGTAATCACGAATCGTTTCGCGCGCAGGTTTGTCGATTTCCAGCCTCCCGAAAAAGCCGAATTCCGTAAAGGCTTCAGCACCGTAGACCACATAGATACGCTGCAGCAGGTTATACAGAAGACCGAAGAGTACAGCTTGCCTCTCTATTTAGCGTTTGTGGACTACGAGAAAGCCTTCGGTTCGATCGGGACTTGGGCTGATCTCTCCAACGGTGCCAAATTGACTAACGGTACATCGAAGTGCTAAAGAGTTTGTATGCTATTAACTGCTGCACTGAAGGATGTTTTCAAGATTCTGGACTGGAGAGGGCTAGGCATCAACGTCAATGGCGAATACATCACTCACCTACGGTTTGCCGACGATATAGTGGTCATGGCTGAGACTACGGAGTGCCTCAGTACAATGCTCGATGACCTCAGTAGAGCTTCCGAAAGAGTGGGTCTTAGGATGGACATGGACAAAACCTAGGCGATATTTAATGCCCATGTTACACCCACTCCTATCAAGGTCGGAGACTGTACACTCGAAGTTATGGGCGACTATGTCTACCTGGGACAAACGATCCAGTTGGGTAGGGCCATCTTCGAGAAAGAGGTCAACCGTCGAATCCGACTCGGCTGGGTAGCGTTCGGGGGTTGCGCAGTGTCTTTTCGCCCAACTTACCACAGTATCTCAAGACGAAAGTCTATGACCAGTGTGTGTTGCCAGTGATGACATATGGCTTTGAGACGTGGTCGCTTACAATGGGCCTTCTCAGAAAGCTTACTTAGTCACCCAAAGGGCTTTTCTTGCGCGATCGAATCAGAAATGTAGAGATCCGCAAGAGAACCAGGGTTAAAGTACTAACTTATCTGTGTAATGGCGAAAATTGGAACTACGGCCGTCATGTTGAAATGTCATTCGATTGTCAGTTTTGTCGTGATATTGCTGAATTTAAAAAGTTAAATATGCCGAAAGCTATTAAAAGTGATGCTCGAAACATTATTCTAAAGGTTAAAAACTTTTTTGAAGCTCGGGCGGGGTCTCCGATTATTCCATTTAATCAAATATACAAACGAATTTCGGCAGCGACAGTCTAGTGTTGTCAACTTTCTTGTTATAAATTACCCGATACTTAACTAATTATTTAAGTCCACGAAATATTCGTTTCTATTCTTGCTGCAGGTTAGCGTAACGATAACGTACATCTATTAGGTAACCTGCTAAGTGAGTGAGCAAACTAACCTGCCAGATTTCAAATTTATACTAAAATTTATTTTATTATCATATTTTTCAGGTGTGAGTCAAGGACTAATTTCAAAAATAGTTAGGAAGGGCACGCAGCAGAAGAAACTGGTACAAAAATTCGGACACCAGGCAAGGAGAGAAAAAGTAAAAGTGGATTTGTGCATGTTGATGATTTTGACATGGGAGTTATACGGAGGAAAGTACATGAATTTTATTCTGCTAATAAAGAGGTCCCTACTGTTAAAAAGCTTCTAGAGGTCTTAAAGACGGAAATAAATTACACAGGACAGCGAGAGAGTCTGCGAAAGCTGCTTCACAAGGTGGGATTTCGTTTTAAAAAATCTCAATCCAATCGGAAGGTTCTTATGGAGCGTAATGAAATATCAGCTTGGAGAGCGAAGTACTTGCATGCAGTGGATAAAAATAATAACTCTCCCCAGCCCCGGCCCATAATTTATTTAGATGAGACCTATATTCACTCTTCGCATACATCGGTTAAATGTTGGCAAGGAGAGGGTGAAGACCGTGTATTGGAGCCTGATCGAAAGGGCAAAGATATATTATTGTTCATGCGGTACGTCAAACTCAAAAAGTGGTAATTATCATGACGAGATGAATAGTACCAACTTTAAAAGAGGGTTATTGAAAAACTTATGCCTAATTTACGAGAGCCATCCATAATAGTGATGGTTATTACTCCTTATCACCGTGTTTGTGTGAATAAAATCTCAAATACGAATTCCTTAAAAAAGATATGCAATTATGGTTGACCCAAAATAAGACTAAACCTCAGCTTTGAGAGACTAAACTGTTAGCGTACCTACGTAACTGTAAATTATCAAATTATTTTTATTTATTTTATTATTTTTAGGTATCATTGTTTTTAATTTGTAAAAACTGTAATTCTTACTAAACGATTATGTCTAATGTGAAATTAATTTCTTGAAAACATTATTTTTTTTTTTTTTTAACTTTGGTGGGTTTGCTCTTGACTCTAGTCTAGGTCAATGACAGAGACAGAGTCGACGATGGAGTGAGCTTACCCAGAAGAAGCCTGTTCACTCTAACTTTGAAGAGATTCGGGTTAAATGCGTTCGGAAACACAGACGCAGGTAGTGAAACGTTCCGCCAAACTTACTCAATTTTGGGCACCTTATATTAATTAGCAACACTGAATCGACGGTGCCGTCCTCTTTCAGTTCACAGATAAGTTGGTAGGACTGTACCGACATAGTCCGAAGAATTGCCAAATTTAAGTGACAGTGGGCAAGGCACATTGCTCGCAGAACGGATGGCGAATAATATCGAAACTCCTCAAACTGACATAAAACATATTATTACAAAATTCATTTTAAAAAGAAGGAAATTGACAGCCTTTAAGAAAGGTTTTACTCCGAAAGAGAGGTTTTAAAATAAACCGAAAGAGATCCGTAAGAAATTTAAAAGAGTCTTTAATAAGGTCTCTTATTGCGCTTACAAAAATTCAAGGAAGGCGATCAATAATAAGATATGATCCGAATTAAATATAAAATAATTGGAAATAATGGCGGAGGTAGAAGGGGCACTTTGTGGTTTTTTGGGTGGTGTCTGGGCCTTTGTTTGGGGCATTTTTGAAACCTCCAGTTTTCCAGCTTCCCATTCTCCGATGCTCACTACCGATCCTGGTGAGGTTTTCTGCGGTGTTTTGGTGAAGGTGGAGTTAATTTTGGAGTCTTCTGCCTTATTAGACATTTTGTCGTTCTTTTTTGTTGGTTGGCGTTCTTAGGCCAAACATGCTGGCGCCAAAAAGTAACTTGATTGCGCTTGATTATTTATACCTATTGGGTTGTTAATTGACACCAATGGATACGAGTATACAATCCATGTCAATCAAGATGTAAAAATGTTGTAAAATGTTTGTCCTAGCTATGTAGTTTGATGCCTCGCTCAAGGTGGCACACAGGCAGCTGGTGGTATTTGCCTGTCATAATTCGTGTAATTCCAGTCAGTCAGTCTTGTAGCGCTGTACACGTTTGTCAGGTCAGGGTATTATCAGGCCTGGCTGGAGAGGGTCAAACACGCCTAGAAAGTCAGAAAACGTCTTTTCAAAATTACAAAAAAAAACATTTAAAAAAATGTCAAATTCTCCACAATTGTTTGTCTCCACAGGAATCCAGTCCTTTCAAAACGTTCCTGCAGTGTGTGGTTAAAATATCTAGAAATTATGACTACAGTAACGGTATCATCAATAAAATAGTCAATCTAGATTTAAAATAAAACTTAATCTAACTTAACCTATATTATAGAACACAATAGTGTTACTATATGTCGTTAATACTATTTTAAATTAAATCAAAAGCTACAAAATTATTTTGTAGAGTTGTCTGTCACCTCTATGCAGAGAAAATTTTCTCTAAAGGAGAAATTCGTAGCTGCTCAAGTCTAGTTTTTTATTTTTAACAATATTTTGGTGACTCTTAAAAAAACAAAAAAAAAATCTACATAGATTCTGTCCACTGGCCTATTCAAAAATATATTTATTTAATAATTTTTATTTTAAAAACCCCCCAATAATTTAATTTTATATTTTGAAAACTATTTTTACCCCTAAGAAACTCTACCCTTAAAAATGCCTCTACTCTCACTATGTACCGCTCTCAATTCGGACCACTGGTCTATGAGCTATTTGCAGAATGCCTAGATAGGTCTTTCTCCCCGAAACGGCTATATACAAACTCTAAAATAGGGGTAGGGAGATGAAACCCTGCCTAACTGATCGGCTAGGGTCCAAAGACTTCTTTGGTAGAAAGTGTAGGAGCGGTACGGGGAGGGGAACCGGGAAAAAACGTCAGATTTTGTCCAGGGTTGTTTGGTCCTTTGCAAACGTGAAACGGATTCGGGCTTCTCACGTCATCTGCTCCAGGTTGAGATAGTAGTAGAGGTTCTGGCTGCTGCGGTTCCAGGTCCACGCTACACGCTGGTTTTTGTTATTATTCTGTAAATCCGCGGGGGGTGGCCGCAGTGTATTCCCCTCAGGATAGCAGTCAAAAGATATAGGTGTCGCGCCGAAGGATCTGACGCCGTACTCCAAATTAGGTTTTCAAATAATTTATATATGCATGAAAAAAAAATTGTATTTTGACAGTACCAAAATAGAATACTATTAGTGAAAACAGAATCAAAATTGATTGAAAATTGAACGTGATGTAACAATTTCAAAGAAATTTATCTGGCCTTCTCTACGAAAACGCCGTTTTCTATGGCAGTTGTGCTATCTGACGTCATGTGGCACGACGGACTATTCTTTTTAATGCTTCGCAACTTTGACGATATATAACTTCGTCCCAGACATTTAAATATTTAAGATATTAAAAAAAAAACATGTTTGTTTACGTTATAGTTAATAATTATTAAGTCTTGCTTGACATTCAAAAAGATTTTCTATTGAATTTACTTTGAAGAATAAATAATTTGGATTTGAAAATAAAGGGTTGATTACTGGGATGTTTATCCTATTTAGCCGTTTTGTTATTTTATATTATTACGTTTAGAAAAATAGAATATTATCATAATAGGTAATTAGGTATTATTCGATTACAATATACCCAAAACATATTTCAAAAAGTGCCTATCTACTTACCGACACTAAATTATTGCGTAAAATCTGGCAAAATGTTTTGAACTGTGAATATTTTTAATAAAAGAAGGTATTTTAAATTGTTTTATTTTGTAACTTGGTGGCACCTCACTAGTTGATCTGTGCCTTACGCACACATACAAAAAATACCTAAAATCGATTACCGCCAAAATCTCGATGCGCTCTTAAAAACTTTTTCTGATAAATTGTATGGCTTTGGTTCAATAACATGGTTTTACTGTGAAAAATTGAAGACTGTAACTAACTACAACCATTTAGTTGTATAACCTATGTGACAGAAGACAAACAGGCAGACGGATACGTGCGTAACAGCAATAGGGCTCTGTTTGGACCCTTCGGGGACGGAAACCTGAAAAGGCGAAATGTTATGATACTTTAGGTGCACCTCTTCGAGGAATAGGTACAGGTGTAATTTTATGTGTTGATAAGGAAATGCTCAATAAAAAGAAATACATAGATACAGTATGATCCGTGATTTATTATGACAAATAAGTATACAGTTGTACATTTAATCTTACAATTAAAAACAATATTGTGTTTTGGACTTCAGTCAAGAAAACAATGTTTATCTACAATTACTTAGGTTCACTTGCACCACAAATCAGTGAATGGTTTTTACTCAAAAATTTTACTGTGAAATATTGAAGACTGTAACTAACTACAACCATTTGGTTATATAACCTGTGTGACAGAAGACAAACAGGCAGACGGATACGTGCGTAACAGCAATAGGGCTCTGTTTGGACCCTTCGGGGACGGAACCCTGAAAAGGCGAAATGTTATGATACTTTAGGTGCACCTCTTCGAGGAATACAGGTGTAATTTTATGTGTTGTTAGGGAAATGCTCAATAAAAAGAAATACATAGATACAGTATGATCCGTGATTTATTATGACAAATAAGTATACAGTTGTACATTTAATCTTACAATTAAAAACAATATTGTACTTTGGACTTCAGTCAAGAAAACAATGTTTATCTACAATGACTTAGGTTCACTTGCACCACAAATCAGTAAATGGTTTTTACTCAAAAATGCATGTAATGTGGTCATTATTTTGACAACCTTGTTTGAGGAAAGTCGACCTTGCCGTTCTGTTTCAAGGAGCGGCCAGCAAAGTTTTGCTGGCCGCTCTAACAGGTCGGCAATGTTTTGCCGGCCGCTATTTTGACGTTTCAACGTTTTAAAAAATCAAATCCAAAAATATTTTATTTAAAACACAGCTGTTTGTATCGATAGAGATAGGTACAACAAGATTTTATTCCATATTAGGCTGTATAGTTCCAACTACGAGGGTCATTCAATAAATACTTAGCCTACAAAAAGTAAACGAAAATTTTGGAAAAGTGGCAATTTATTTTTCAACATAGTCTCCTTTTAGTTCGATACACTTAGCCCAGCGATGCTCCAACTTTTTTAACACGTCGGAAAAATATTTTTTGTCAAACTCTGCAAAATAGGCCTCCGTGGCGGCGATGACCTCCTCATTCGATCCATATCTGTTCCCGGCGAGTGATTTTTTCAGATTAGGAAACAGAAAGAAGTCACAAGGGGCCAAATATGGAGAATACGGTGGATGGGGCAGCAATTCGTAGCGTAATTCGACCAATTTGGCCGTGGCAGCGGCAGACGTGTGAACCGGTGCGTTGTCGTGGTGAAACAGCACTTTTTTTTCTTCGCCAGATGGGGTCGATTTTTCTTTAATTCGGCGTCGAATCGGCCCAATAAATCGGCATAGTAAAGCCCTGTAATTGTTTTACCCTTCTCGAGGTAATCGATGTAGATCACACCTTGTGAATCCCAGAAAACGGTGGCCATAACTTTTCCGGCCGATTTTACAGTTTTCGCCTTCTTTAGAGCACGTTCCCCGGTCTGGATCCATTGTTTTGATTGCTCCTTGGTCTCTGGTGTGTACCAGTGGATCCAGGTTTCATCGACGGTTACAAAACGACGCAAAAACTCTGCTGGATTCCGCTTAAACAGCGCCAAACACGTCTCCGATGTGGTCTCACGGTTGCTCTTGTTTTCTGGTGTGAGTAAACGCGGCACCCATCGTGCCGACAGCTTTCTCATGCCGAGTTCCTCGTGAAGAATATGATGCACTGTTCCTTCTGAAATGCCTACAGTCTCAGCTAGCTCCCGAACCTTCAATCGGCGATCTGCCAATACGAAATCATGGATTCTGATGAAGCACAATTTGAACATTAAAAATTACCACAATTTAACGAGTATACTAAAACGACAGTCAGACGGATATAAATGTAAAAAATCAAGTGTTGACATCACAAAATGTAGAAAAGTGTATAAATGAAGCCTTGATGTCTCTGAGTACTTAGCGGTGAAAGTAAGTATTTACATCTAAAAACCCAAATTTGTACTGTACCTACACGTTCTCATAATTAATACTCGTACTTGTTATTGTTACAGGTACCTAGTTCTTATTTTAGGCATTTACGGTGCATGTCGATGCATCGAAATTACCAATATCACCGTTAATGACATTGAAACTCACATCAACGTAATGATAATTACGTTGCGAGATACAAAAACGAAGATTGATTGCACTTTTGTAGTTCGTGACGCCTCATTTGCAGTGGTGCAAAAATATTACGCACTCCGTCCAATTGACGTAAAAACGGACCGATTCTTTTTAAATTATAAAAACTGCAAATGCACCAAAAGTGATAGGGGGGCACAAAATTGCTACATACTTAGAACTGCCCCATCCGGAACAATTTACAGGTCATTGTTTTCGGCGTTCATCGGCTACTATTCTGGCCGATACTGGGGCCAATCTTATTACACTAAAAAGGCATGGAGGATGGAAATCCGATCGAGTTGCTGAGAGCTATTTAGAAGAATCGGTGGAGAATAAAAACAGAATTACACAAAAAATCGGTCAAAGTATAAACATAAAACGAACAACGTCTTACGAGTTCCAGGAAGCTTCAACATCTGCTCAAGAACCTGAAGAAATTAATGTACCTAATAAATGAAGAAATAATACAGCAGCCAAACACCGCATTAGAATTATCGCAAACTATTAGTAATATCAAACCGGGCAAGTCGGTGTTGAATTTTAGTAACTGTAATTTTCATAATTGTCATTTTAATTAAAATTCTAGTTAATATATTTTTTACTACTTTGCTGGTCACGCTATGATTGCCTCGAGCTAGCCTAGCTACGCTCTAGGCCTTTCAGCTTGGCCATCATTGCAGCCCTTGCTGTCCTCGCTGTAAAGGCCTCGACCTACGGTCTCTGCCTTTATCTCAGCTCGTCTATCAAGTGCTGCACGCTGACCGCGCTGTGTCGGCCTGGAGCTGCAAAACGCTGCGCTGTCGGCCATAATCAGCGCGACCAGCAAAGTAGTCATTATAGATCGCGGCAGTAATGTACTATAAGTTGATTTAACGCTACGTATTTAAAACATAAAATTATGTTATGTTTTAAAATTAAAAATTATTAATTATGTTATGTTTTGTATTTAAAACATAAAATTATGTTATGTTTTAAATGCGATTACCTAAATAGAATTCAATTCAATTAACTCTCTACGGCAAAAGAGGGGTGTGATAAGTTTGTCACGTCAGTGTGTATGTCTGTGGCTTCATAGCTCCTAAACGGATAAACCAAATATATTTAGTATTTTTTATCTTGTTGATTGTTCTTAGTTATGTTTGATGAAAATCGGGTTTTTTCGCGACATAATTACGTGTTTCGATAGATTCTCGATCGAATTGTGTCTACTATTAGATACATATGATGTAGTTTAATAGATAAGCACGAAATAATAATTAAAAAACGCGACACAACAGTTTACGTCCGGAGACCGCTAAGTTCGTTTTTTGGTTTAAAAAAAAAAAAAAAAAAAATCGTTTTTTAAAAAAAACGTTGCCCCACACTAGGAATTTCTTCCTGTATCGTGGGTGCGTTTACAAACATATAAACTCACATACACAACACCCAGAGCCGGAACAACTATCTGTAGGTCATACAAATATTTGTTCCGTGCGGGAATCGAACCCGCGACACGCAGCGCAGCAGTCAATCGCTCAACCACTGCGCCAACCGTGTGCCCTAAAGTAAATCCATACTAATATTATAAATGCGAAAATAACTCTGTCTGTCTGTCTGTTACATTTTCATGATTAAACCGACCAACCGATTTAAATGAAATTAGACATGGAGATAGTTTGAGACCCTGGGAAGGACATAGGATAGGTTTTATCCAGGAAATCAACCCTAAGGAAAGGAGGTGGAAAGGAGGGGAGGAGTTTGTATCGTGGACTAATAATGTTTCAAGTAAAGCGTCCCACAAACCTACAATATTATTGCGCGATATAAAATTAGGCTATTCGAAGTACTAATGCTATGCAGACGAAATCGCGGGCAACAGCTAGTAAAATTTAAATTAATATAACAATGTGCGTATATTTGTACATAAAATACGTGACTGCTGGTAACTTTGGCGTTCTCCCGACTCGAGTACGAGGCTTATCTTTACTTTTTAAAGTTTTTTGTGTAGGTGGTTTTTTTATGTATTTGATGTAAATAAGATTGCTAATGTGAGTATGAAATGTGTTAATGTAAGTATGATTTGGAAATGGAACGATGACTTAAACTAGTTTAGGGCATTTAGTGATCTGTGGTGCATTGGAACGTAATGTTAAAGCACTATGTAAAACCATTTAAATAATAACAATGTTCATAATTTATTCAAGATTAAACACATGTTTACAAAGAATAAATATCTTACAACGATTTTGACAATTTAAACTTATCAAAAATTGTTAAAAAACATGTCTCCGAAAAATGTTTTGGAAGCTGCCACATGCGCTATTATTATTAGCTCATATAAGGATCTATTTATTATTATAATATACACATTAAAAAGTAAAAAAATGCACTTTATTGCTTAATTATCTACACAAACTTAAACATATATAAGGAAAATACTCACTAGTATAAAAAATTCTTTATCTACCTACATATTAATCTCACTGAGTTGGGTAGTTACACACTTATTAGAAATTTAATAGTTTGGCAAACGTATTTTATAGCGGAATTTTATTAACTGTTAACCTTCTATGAAGTCTATAACTTTGGTAAATACGGAGAATTTTATAGTTAAGGCACTTAAAATGGCTATTCCTTATTTCGGTGGTGGTAAAAGCTGTATTTTAGGCGCCTTATTATTTATGATCAGTCATCATAAATATTGGTATTTACCTCCCACTTCTAAATTTAAAATTGTAGTTAACTAAATGTCAAACTTTACTTTTCTCTAAAACAAACTTTGTCATAAGATTTGACACGTTCTGAACTCAAAATATAAAATTTAGAAACCGGCCCTTACTTTACAAAGAACTAAGTTATCATTGATTCGCAGTATTTTAGGCACCTTATTATTTATGATCAATAATCATAAATACCACTTCTTAATTAAGAATCTGAAGTTGAGTAATTGTCAAACTTTACTTTTAGTCTAAAACAAACCTTGACATAAGGGTGGGGTTTGACACGTTCTGAACTCGAAATATACAATTTAGAAACCGTCTCTTACTTTACAAAAAACTAAAGTTATCATGATTCATCTACTTTAGTTTTTTGTGAAGAAAGTACAGCACTAAACTGCCAGTGATTAGGGCGCCGCTCCTGAAAAAGAACGGTTTATATGAGTGAAATAATATAGATAGTTATGCGATGAGGGGGCTAAAAAGCAAAAGCCCCACTGTCCAGTTTTGCTCAAATTGAACTAAGAACGCCATCTTGTAGTGTTTTTTGTGCATTGCCATGATCTGGGTATCAAATGAAAGGGTATGCTGAGAAGAATACGAAAAAAGCTTGTTTAAAAAAAGATTATTAATGAATATTTTTTTAGCTTATTACAATGCCCCAAGGCCGGACAAACCTTTCCTTTTAATAACTTCGTTTAATGATAAGCTATGTTCAAGATCTACGATGAAACAAACGAGCTCGGAAATTGCCTGTTCAGTCTTGAATAGGGTTGTTGGGTTCATTGGATGAACATCTTCTCACTGATTAGATAACCTATTGTTCTATCTTTTCATAAATTCGCCTGCATATTTACCAGATCGCCATTCTTCCTGCCGGAGAGTGCTTGTACACGCTGTACTGCGCTATGCTGTACTCTTTACTATTCTTGAACTCCTTCAGAATTTTTTGGGCTCTGTAATAAATAATACACAGTATAATGATGAGTTTTACAGAAACCGAGGGATTTTATAATAAATAAAAAAAATAATGTAAATATGTATTGTAAAGTTGCTACAGTTTGAAGATTACAGTTGAATTTTCTGTGAAGTGTGTAATATTGTTTTTTATTTTTACATCCACGTTGTAGCAATTCGAGAATCTAACTACTGTTATAAACGTGACAGTTTGTGAGGATGGATGGATGGATGTTTGTTACTCTGCCACGCAAAAAATACTAAACGGATTTTGATGAACCTTTACTGAAATATAGATTATGAGAACAGAATATGTAATTAAAAAATCCGTACCCGTACGCAAAATACGCGCTTAGTCGTGGAGTTGCGGAAACAGCCCGTCGAAACTAAACTAACTAAACTAAAAAATCCGTGGCTGGGAATCATAAGTGGTAAAGTCTCTCAAACTACCAGGAATTCAGAATTATGAAGAAATTAATAGACAACCAGAATTAATTGACTAAATCTATATAAACGCGAGCGGAGCCGCTGGCAACAGCTAGTATAATATAAAGGAAGGACCTACATTTTATATTTTTTTATAGTCGGATACTTACGTGTGGTGACTGCCGGCCGCTATGAGCGCGGCTCTACGTCCATAAGGTTTTATGTCTATAGCGCCGAAGGTCGCCAGATCAGACGCCACCTAAACAAAAGTGACAAATGTACCAGCTAAATCATAACCCCGGCTGGGTCGCCATGAAATATAGCGACGAGCGACTCGTTCTACAAAATATATTTATATCCCAACCTTAAATCAACCTTGACAGTGGTATGAAGAAGATTTTGTACATTAGAGAAATCAAACACCGGCCGCACCGGTTAAAAAACGAGACGGTACGAAAATAAAGATTTTCGCCTGTGACACTTGGGCATTATCAATCTGTTTTAACTAGCAACGGGAAATATGTGCACGGCGGGGGAGGCGGAGTGTGTGTGCGCTGGCGGCGAGCCAGAACACACACACACACACATGCCGGCACTACTCCCCGACGTGACAATTATTACTACCATAACCGTTTCTTAACATACTCCCGCTAAATTTGGCTCCGAGGATAACGACGCAGATGAACCCGACACGATGTTTACGATCCGAACGAAAATAGCATTGTTTTCCACCCGTTATGCAATTCCTTTTGAGCTGTGAGCTCTGCCAGATTACGAATGTATCGGCAGTTATTACCATTATTATGTACTGCAGCTAAATTATTGCTGTTTTGAAAATAACAGGCGGCGGAATTGTTTAGTAGGTAATTTATTGTACGTTGACCTAAGTATGTAGTAATTACGGCGAGAGCTGTGGAGAGATTAGTTTGGCAAACGCCAGGAATAATATATTTAAAGGAATGTCGAATATAATGAAATGGTTGGTGGTTGCTGGTGGCGATTGCATTCAATCGTCGACTGCGGTCGCCGACTGACCAGTGCTGTGCACTATAGAGAAGCATATGGTATTTATACCGGGTGTATATTAGGATTTATTTGAACACAGTGCAGATAGTAGATAGTGCTGAAATACATAATAAATATAACGCCTCTACGGTCTTACAATAATAAATACAACGTGCAACACTAATGCAAAAACAACGAAAACAGTGTATTTTCATATCCAACGGAACATCGTTCTCGTGATGACGATGAACTTGGCCGATCCGACAAATTATAATAGTTTCACATGCATTTTAAAGCTAACTGTTTTGTATACAAAAGGAAATGGAATGTTTGAACTGCTTATAAATCCCGTTACATGATTATGTAACTTTTCAGCAGTGTATTCTATTGATATATCAAGCTTAGCTAGCTCAGATATTCTAAGAACTATTAAGCCCGCTCATTATTTAAGATGAATTTGTGAGTTCCTCAAGCCACACAGTTCTGTTTTCACAATATTCTACTTAGCTTGCAAGGGATTCGACCTATGAAGCCTTGAAAAATAAAGGGTATCTCAATAATACTCATTTCAGCTGGAAGATGTCCACAGCTAGACTAAGTCTCCGCTAGGCTAGACACAACAAGCGGTCCTTCGACACTGTAGTCCCGCAGGCTTATATCGTTAGGAACAGCAACCAGCAATCATCGCGCGATCAAATCATCCAACCGTCCTACACAATCGTTTGCTAATGGCTCGCTGTTTGTCAAATGCACTTATTTAAAAAAAAAGCCACCAAAATCTCTAAAACTACTGTATTGTGCAATAATAATTATTGTTTTGCTCTTGCAAGATACGTAATAAGCCTGCCGGCCTTCCCAGGTCTTCGCTCGATCGTGTAGCCTCCTGCCCATACTTTGAATTTCTTACAATTTATACAGCAGTTAACTAGATAATACAGTACCTGTCCAACATTGATGGTTCGTTGCGCGAGAGCCTTCAAATGCAGCAGACGAGGGCGATGCCGCGGCGGATCGTTTTCCGCGAAACTCTGGAATAAAAGAAATGATAAATGTATTTTGAAAACATAAAAAAACGCAATAATTTTCAAACGTAAAATACGATGTATAAACTTAACTCATGGAGAATTTCAAACGCATAGTTTGGACAAATATACATGCCGTGGTTTTATTGTTAAACAATGTGTATTGTATTTCAACCTACAAACTTAAAGTAATTTTTCGTTAAAATAGTATATAGTATATCATCTGTGGTATGGGACATGCCTTAAAAATCGGGTCAAATGCAGAGGATTATGAAATCAAGTCTGTCAAATAAAATATTTAATCAAGGACAGTTCTATAATCCAAAACTGTGTCTATAGTCTCCTTAGCCCTCCAGAGAATTATTTTATTTGACCTAGAACAGGGATGGCAAACCTACGGCACTTCACCTCAAAAAATGTCGCACACGACAACATTTTCCGGGCACGCCATTATAAGGTTATTTAGCATCTAGATAATTTGAAATTGCAGGATAATCATCGACTTCTACTATTAAATCGACAAAACAAAAATCTGTAAATAATATTGTTGCTGTACGAATGTCGTGTTGCAAATAAAGAGAGAATAAGTAGCATTGTTTTTATTTAAGTCACCAATCTTTGGCGGCACGGCATTTTCATTTATATAAAAAAATATAATTTAATGGCACGTTTCCTAATAAAGGTTCGCCATCCCTGACCTAGAACATTCCACGTTGAATGTATATGTGGCTTAATTTTTCTATATGGGTTCATAAACACATCATAATAAACTGTACAAACTTAAAAAAAAAATATTAATACTAACATCTGGAGACCGTTAAAAAGAATACTAGAAAAACCTATAAATAAATCAGTGACGGGTTTAGGATTCCATCATAATTCGAACACAAACGCTAGGCATCTTTCGTCGTGTGATTTCAGCGCGTCTTTTATAGCTGGCATGGTGAGCGAACCCAAGTGTCGTCGATAAGTGAGCGATCACATCGCAATTTTATTGTTTGATGATAGATATGTGAGGTCAGGGTGAGAGATTATTTAGGGAGGGAAGACAACAGTTTTACAATTTTACATGATTTTTATTAACTTGCAATGTATGTATGTTCGGGTAAATTCTTGCTACTGAATTTTAAAGCAGTTATCCTCAACCGATTAAGATGAAATTTTGCATACAAGTTTGGTTTGGATGACAATGCGCGGTAAGCAAAAAAGCTTGTCTAAAAAAAGTTTTTTAATAAAATAAAATATTGTGGCAATTAATAGATAGTGCAAAATGCTGAAAATGGGGTAAATTCTTGAAATAATCCGTCAGTTAGAAAGTCAAAAAATTTTAGGATTTTTTTTCTTTTGCCACGTTAAAGAAAAGTGATAGGTAACGATACTGTGCATTGAAATTTTTCGCCTAGCCTTGTTACACTTACTTTGATGTAGACTTTGTGTCTTTTTTTTTTATATTAGCCTATACTGTCTCACTACTGGGACTCCCCCAAATCCTTCCAAATATTCTTATCCTGAGTCACTTCGGACCAGTCCCTAAAGGATGCCTGATGATGGACGGCTCCGCTGAGACCAGCCCAGCAAGAGGTGGCGAGACGATCTAAAAACCCACTATAGGGGCTGGTTTAGTTGTTGGAACATTTTTTTGAGGCCAAATTGAATCATTACATTTTTTATCCAAGAATCATCACCTTCTTGTTTGCATATTATTTCGATGATTTTAATTTAATCATGCTTTGATTCAATTCTATTTTAAAGGGCCTTGTTAGCTAAACAAACCAGGAAGCCATACCCACTTTTAATTTCTAGTGCCAAGAACATGTTTACACCATCCAATTTACTACCAATTGTTTATAGACCGCGGATATATTGAGACAAGTGCTCAACACAATATTTTGATTACCTTTACAAAAATATACGTATTTGTTTATTATGTAATTTATATGTTACTATAAAAGCCCGAACCACAGATAATATTATACTAGCATACAGATCCCTCATCCCAAACAAAGAAACCGTGCCGAGGTAACTAGCATTTTTCGTCTGATTAAGCTGAATACTTTTCTAAGAACATCGATCGCGTTCGGTGCCATTCCACGGATATAGATGGTGTTAGCAGCGATTTGGTAGTAAAAGGCTTTAGTCGGTTCATGAATACTTTTTTTAAATACAGTGACGATTCGTTTTATAGTATTTTTTGCACATTTAAGTTTCATTGTACCAAAATTTGTTACAAAACAAATTAAGAAAATCGAGAGGATGCCTGGGAAATTTAAAATCGCGCCATCTATTGGAATCAATTTTAAATGATCCATTCAAATAATCTTTGTAATTCGAGCTGGCTGACCAAAACTATAAATATTCTCCGACTGCACAGCATGATTTTCTTCTTGTTTGCATCTTTGCAGTCGGGTTTTTGATTTTATTATCTTTTTTATTTACAACTTATAATTATACTTTTTTTTTTCGAATGACTTTTAAACATATAAGTGGTATTTTTGTAATCACCTCTAAAAACCCTTCATTTTGATACCACACTCGATAGGGTTCGAAGAAAAAAAAATGCAACCCCTACAATATGGCGCCCAAAACCCGCCATGTTCCTTTTTTTTAACGGCGCTATCTAAGAACACTTGGGCGGCCAAGGCCTATCTAACGATGTCTTAATTATAAAAATCCGAAGTGGTTTGAAAGATACAAGGTAATAAGGAAAGAATATTACATTCCCCTTTCCTTGCAGCCGGTTAAAAATATTTAAATATTTCTAAATCTCATATAGAAATGCTAAGATTTTTCATGTGATTGCTGGTAAAAGCCCGAAATTAGCAATTATCGTAGATCATTTCGGATAAGCCTATAAGCCTTGGTAAATCTTAGATTTTGCCGGTATATCCTAGGTTTCACCGTATTTAGGGCTTTTACAGTAGCATATACACATTCACGGAGTCAGTACAGAGGTAGAGATATAATGTTTATCAAGTCAAGTTATTAGTATATATAGTATTATTATTCACATTGCAGATTCGACAAATCCCAAACATCATATCTGTCCTACAGGGACCTCAAATAGAGTAAATGGCTGTATGAGCACTTGGTTGCTAATGCATGTGCTAAGTTGAGATACTATTCTTGCTGACTTCTTCGTAAAATATTTATTGATTGTACGTGTTTGTTGAAGGTGAACTCAGCAATATTAGTAGGAATGTCGATTTACATTAAGTGTATGCTAAATAAATGCTAATAGTGTGTAAGTGTAAGTAAATATAGCTTAATTAAGGGGAAGTTCCTATTCGGACGCGAGGGTTGCGAGGAACATGGACGCGCACGCAGTCGAGATGTCCACTTGTTTGCCTTGTATCGCTGTTGCTTCCGCAGTGCGGCGCGGCAGGCCCTGTTCTTGATTCCTCGTCAACGGACGGTGGTGGTGACATTGGAACTCGCCATCGATATCGTGCACGACGAGCTATAATGACGATTACATCGATGACCAATATTCCAACTAGAGTGTAAATCACAGCGTAGTGATGAATATCATGATTAGATAGATCATCAGGTTACATCACATCTGCCGCTTTCATAGACTGTATCCTTTTGTCTACTTCGCTGATTTCTTGCTATAAATCTTGAGTTTTGTTGTACAAAACTAGTTTACATATGCTGATGTTGATGATATGGTTGATAAGGGCAATCACTGTCACTGGTGCATAAATGTCTGCGTTCGTCCTTAATTCATTTATGTGAGGTTTGTGAGAATACAGGGTAAAGTTGTTTGTTTTGACGATGTATCCTTGGCCTATATTGAATAGTCCGGCTTGTGCCAGCTGATGTACGGTTATTTGATCGCATATTGTTCGAACGCGACACCTGTCACAGCAAGATTAAAAATATATATTCAATGTGTATGTTTCTTGCAATTTATCTTTACAGAAGCTTGATGTCGTTTTACATTCCGAATTTTCTGTTTTCAGAAATTCTTGTCACCTTTAATTCGGTGTATGGGTCGTAAGATGTGGCAGTAATGAACTCCTGAAACGGTTGGAAACGATCTCAAGTCTTCTTTCGACATGTTAATATATTTTTTTATGTTGACAGATATGAACTCAGATACTGAGTTTATGCTGATCATGTCACTTTGGCCCACTGACTTGGGGATCGGAATTATCTTGAAGTTTTCGTATGAATCTCGACTGATGAGAGGTAGTTTGATCTCAAAGATGATGTCTTTCAGAAGTCTTGTTTTTATTTCCAGTGGATCATATATCTTCCGAAGGTCCGAGTTTATGTTGTCAATTGGCAGCGAGAGAAAACGTGCTTAACTCGTTCATGAGTTGTTCGGGTGGATTCAAATGTAAGTTGAAACAACCATTGTATATGACAGCAACGGTTTCTCATGACGTATTATGAATGCTCTTTAAATTATAAATCATATTATTTGCTGTTACAGCTCCCATGTTGAAGTCATTAATGATGCTATTAGCATGAATGTTGTTTTTCAATGGGTCCACTTCTGCGTGTAACTTATCATGTGACGGTTTATCATTTTATGTTGCTGGTTCATAATCATACTCTGTGCGCTTGCGGAGATTGTTTTCTGCTGCCATGAGTGAAGTCTGATACTGACACAATATGTCAACTGGGTTGCTGACGTAGAATTAAAGGACGGCTAAGTCAATTTATTCAAAAAATACCCATGATGGTTTAGACAATGTTGAATTTAGCAGGTTTCTTGATATGTTGTTCATTATGAGAACTTTAATTAGTGCTGAACTTATAGTTGTCGTCCAGTAATGTACAGTTGATACTCAACATTCCTTTGCAGGTCTTGTCATTTATACCAACGCCAGTAATAACTCCCTTGCAGTTCTGTCGTGGCAGCCTTAGCTCTTGCGCTGTGTTTTCGGTGATCAAGTAAACTTGGGATCATTGGTCAATGAAGGCTCGTATCGTTCTTTTTATTCCATCAGTTCCTGTCACCTTGATAATTGCAGTTGATAAATGAACTGTCGAAGCAAGTTTTTGCTCGGGGGGCAGGTGGCCGGAAACGTTCGATGACGTTGTGTTTTCATTTGCATAGACATCATGTAACACTGTATTATGTAGACGCAATACGGCTGCTGGTACCGTTTGCTAGACGTGCATTTGTTTTTGTTGTGATTGTACAGGCATTTGTACAAAAATTGAGTCAACTTATAGTTTTTTTCTTTATGGCTATTGCCAATTCTTTGAATTGATTGCAATAATATATGCCATGATGATCTTTGCAGTTTGGGCAGGAAACAGACGGGGTCTTCTTTGACGTAGCCTTATTGCTGACATTGTATTGTTTTTCCTGATTTGATCTAGAGTTCCCTGAATTTGAAGGAGGACTTTTAGATTTTTATATCGCATCATGTTTACGACGTGCTGACTACATGATAGTGAACTTGTTCTCCAGAAATTCTAAAAAATCTTTCAGGGATGGCAGTTCTCTTGGCTGTTTGAGTGAACAATACAAGTGGACTGCAGTTTCGTTGCAGAATCGTGTCTAGAGAACCAACGAACGGACGACAGACCGTCTGAAGTGTGTCGTGTGTTAAAAATCGTGACCGCAAATCGTGTCGTGCGGTGCCTCGTGAACAAACGACATAACGCACTGAGGCTTCTGCAGTATTATTATACTGATATCTTAAGATGTGATGTTATTTAGCAGGCTAAAAATAAGTATTTCAAAAGTTCGCTTACCACATACGAATTAGCACCTCTTATGACGTTGATCTTGTTGCAGTATGGAGCCAGCGCAGAAAGCGTCTCGATAGGCCCCGCCGGGTGATAGCTGCCTCGGTTCTCAGCCGCCAACCAGTGGCCCAGGCGGATGAAACAGTAGCCTGGGCCAAACAATATAAAGTTTAGAATGAAAGAAACATTTATTACAAACACTAAATATTAATAGCAAAAAAATAATCCTTATGACAAAATACAATAAAGGTACTCGTACTTTCAGAGTCGGCTCAGCAAATGTTGAGCATGCTGCACACTGCTCAACATTTGCTGACCTTTGCCACAACGCTAGTCATATTGCTTAATGACGTTTCATTCCAGTCCTGCAGCCTAATTGCGTAAGTGAGGAGTGTTCTCAGCAAATCTTGAGCATGCTGCACACTGCTCAACATTTGCTGACCTGAGCCACAACGCTGGTCATATTGTTTAATGACCTTTCATTCTAGTCCTGCAGCTTAATTGCGTAAGTGAATTCTGCAAGGTAAAGCGCAAAGAGTAACTATGAAGAATTGACCAATCACATGCGAATGTAAAGACGCGATGTGGATTTCCGTCGATGTGATTGGTCGATTGTTCCTTATTCACTTATGCAATTAGGTTGCTGTTCAGGTCAGTAAGCGTGCTCCATCGCCGTGATCATCTCTTAGCTTTTAAAGAGTTATTAGTGTCATAAATTACCTGAACAGAATGAGTCCCAACCAGCTTCATGATACGACTGGTTCTCATTAAAAGGTCTGCTCAATTTTATGCCATTCACTCTATTCTGCAGCTTCTTGCATTTACCCTTCGAGAAGAATTCATATAAGCTGTAACAAATAATAATAAAAACGTTATCAAACGATCAATGAACGTGTGTATTTCAGATTATTTTCCCACGATTTGTAAAGTGATAGCACTTTTACCAGGCTCACTATTTATTTATCTATTCGGATAATAGCTTTTAAGAATTACTTATTTCGATGTTTTTCGAATATTTTAACGAGAACCACTAATCTTACTATGTTTATTTTCCTACTACGATTCAGTGGCTTTAAAGTTATAATGATATAATTGAAAAAGTGCTCAGTAAACATTCGATATATTTATGAGCACATTGGTGCTACAAAATATTTTTACTCAATTAATCAGGAAAGCAAACAAAATAAGCCTTAGGTAACTATTTACAAGATAAAATCTTTAAAACTCACTCTTGTAAAGCGTTTGATTTCCACACCTCGTGGTAACTGAGTTTCTTAGCCATGACGTGTGATATGTATTTAGTATCGTATATACTGGGCAGCATGTTATGTATGTTTTTCTTGAACTCTGAGTACTGTTTGGGTAGTGGTCCTATGAATTGGTTGTGTAGTAGTACGGTGTCCAGGAATATGTTGTGTCCTACGATGGGTTTCTGCGACGCCCCCAGTAGTGCAATGATTTGTGAGAAGCCGAGTAGATGGTTCATTAGATCGTCTTCTAGTACCGACATTGGTGCACCGTTTGCGCCTTCCACGGTCTTATCTCTGTATATGAGGATCTGAAACAGAAAAATATGAGTAGATTTAAAATATGTCTCCGGGATGAATTGTTTTATAAGCTACAACGAAGGAAATAGCGGTGGGTCGGTATCTATGGTTGTAACGGAAGTCACGCGCAAGTATTTATGCTATGTGCATTTATTATATTTGCGATAACAAGGAGATAAATAAAACATACAAATACATAAAATCACGCCTTTTTCTGTAGGGGTAGACAGAAACTACGATCCTCAAGTCATATTCCTTTGCAAAATGTCCAATTTCTCCCGCTAGATGGTTATCTGAATCAAGGACGAAAAAAAAAACTGCGTCTATACCGTCTATAGTTACCTGGACTGTTTTTAGGGTACCGTACCAGAAGGGTCAAAACGGAGCCCTATTGCTGTCACTCACGTGTCCGTCTGTCCGTCGTCTGTCACACGGTTGGAGTCTTAAAATTTTCACAGTATAAACATCTTTTTGACCCAAAGCCATACAAATTGTCAAAAATATTCTTAAATGTTTTGAAGGGAGCCTCCCATACAGTCAAAGGGGGCGCGAAAATATATTGACCTACCCCATCAAGTGCGATATAGTTGGTTAGAGCTTGTTGAGTAGATACATACTGTAATTTTTTTTCGCCAAAATATTGGAAAACAAAGGAATGAGAAGCAACTAAAGTCAGCTTTTTTTTTACAAAATTTTGTTCCCAAGAATTTTTAAACTTTCCATTGAGCTATGAATTTCAAATTTGTTGATAATGTTTATTATTGCGTATTTTTACTACCAAATACCAATATATTAATAAAACAGATTTTTCTTTAAAATTCCCTCATTTTTCCTTTTACAACCAACTTAATTTTGCGGTTTGGTACGGAACCCTAAATGTGCGAAATCCGACTTATTCTGTTGAGTCTTTATTTACGTGGCGCTATACGTTATCTGCTCGATCAGTTTTGCGTAATGTAATGCCTGTCATCGCTCTCGCTAAGAACTTTGGGCCCAAAATGTATGTGGAGTACCTACAGAGGGCGCGGCATCGAGGCTGAGTACAAAATAATTATTTTAAAGCAGCATAAAGTGCTCATTCACACGAATCATATTTTTTTGACGACGGCAATGCATTTTAAATGCCTGTGTACACGCATCACGTCACACACAAATAAAAAAATCATGACAAATGGTCAATGCCGAGACTCGTGTGAATGCGGCCTAACATACAAGCAGTATTTCATAAAGACTCTGGACTGAATGATCTCAGTGAAGTGGTTAGCTAAAGCTGCTGAGATAATAAAGGTCCAATCCACAACAAGCTTTCCAAAACATAATTAATAGTAACACACCAACCATTCCTAATGTCAGGCCGAGCTGTACTCATAATACACCCTCATTTTTGCACTTATGCTTAAGTCCCATGTAAGTGCTCATTCACACGAGGACCGTCATTTTTCACGAACCGTTTTTTTTTTACGGCGGCAATGCTTTTTAGGTTGCCCTAGTCGGCGGGCCGAACTATTTTGTGGCCGGGGTTAAAATGCATGCTATCTCATCCGACAACAACTACGAAAGGGATAGACGCTGTGATGAGCAGTAAGAAGCTAGTGCGCGTACGAATACACACTCATGGTACAAAATAAAAAAATGGATGATAATTAAGAAAGAAAAAGAGCGCGAATTTTATAAATAGACCTTTGGGAGTATATTAACATGAAAAAACTACTGAATGTATTTGTCTAAAATATAATTATTTGCATTTTTTATTTGCTAATCTATCCCTGTATGGTGATTGTTTTGGAATTTTTCTTTCTCAAAGATGCGTTGACATTAGTGTTGAAATATTGAACTTTCGACGTTCAAAATTTTCATTTACAGGTTTTTTTTTACTTTTTTGTTTTCATACAGGGCTAGATAATAATGAGACGAATTCATACCATTGTTTATTTTGTGCGTTTACCGTCAAACATTGGAGTAATCGCCATACTACGTTTTTATGGAAGGATGACTGACTGGGGCAACCTTAAATGCCCGTATTCACACATATCACGTCACATATAAATCAATTACCCGTGTGAATTGGACCTTATATAGGCCAGCTCATAGTCATCAACCGACACAAATCCAGACTTATATTAGTTTTATTCCAAGCTTAATTTGTGAGCCTAAACACATACCCTCTCTGGAGCTTTAATTGCAAGCATAGATGTATTAATATAAGGATAATATTTTTGTGTTCACCAAAAATCTAAAGGTACATCTATGTATGCATTTCTAAAATATTGATCTTAAACCCGTTTAATTGTTTTACTAAACTACTCGGCCAACAAAATATGTTACATCAAACAAATTCCAAATTAACACCAAGATATAACACTTTTTTATTGTAGTGCGCTGCAAATATTCTATTGTAACAATAACTATTTTATTCTTCCCCGAAAAATACTGATCGTGCACCAAATATTCCTGCTCGGGAGCTTAGGGCACCCCGACACGGACAGGTTAGCAGCGGGCAGGTGTTAGGTTACTTTAGACCCTGCGGACGGAAATAGGAGCCCCGCGCAGCGGGGCTCCGTCGACTATGTTGCCAAAGTACTATACATTTTGCAGTGCATTATCTGAAGTAAAACTAAAAAAATAAATGCTTGTTTTTAGAATTAGGTGTATTACTATTTTTACAAATTTGCAACAGTTGTTAAATAGATGCTCGTTATGACATATTTTAATGAACATATTTTGGTGCACATTCAGTATATTTGGTGGAACACAGGCAAAATTAGGTAAATGAAATGGGAATAAATTGAAGTACTTTTAAATACCATCCTTAATATAATTGACTAAGCTATTTCAAAAATTATATATCTACAACTCTACCTACATAGTAACTTTTTTATTATTATTATTGATAGGCTCGCGCTTGACCACTATCTTACCTGATGGTAAGTGATGATGTCGACGATGTAACTTGGTTTGTTATGCTAACTAGTTACGAAGACACAAAAACAATAATGGAAAGTATAGACACATTCTGTTCTATTCTACACGAAGCTATAGAAATATACTGTTTGATAGAAAAGAAGAGTTTACCGAATCTCTCTAGTATGCGGCAGGTTGCTATACAGGTTGAGACTTTCAAGTGGGCCTGGACGGCAAAATCCGAAACATTCAAGGAGTCACGAGGTCGATTTTGATGAAAACTAAAACTGCACCATTGGATTTTTGAAAAATCAATATTCCTAGCAAGGAATCGAACCCGTTGATTTAAGAAAAAAACCCACATGCTGTTTTATTACACCATTCGACAGTGTCGCTCATAAGGATCAAATTCTGTGAAGGAATGACTTACGGCAAATTTTAGGAAAGGGCTCATTTTTAACAATTTTTTTTTGTTGGTTGTCTACCTACTAACCTACTACCTACGCAAGAGCACCCAAGGACAATCGCCAGCCGGTGCAGGAGTATTGCAGAGCATGGAGACAAAACACATTGGGTTATGGGTTTGAGTGGTTTCATGGATCGATTATCAAAAATTATAGAAGGTCTATTGGCTGCTGCCTGAACACTGTTGATCTACACAGCTATAAAATGGCAGAGGATGACTTGCACACTCAATTAATGCCCCCCCCCCTCCCCATAATCAGTAGCTAGCACTTTACTGACGTAGCGCCAAGGGGGCAATAGGTGAGAAGATGCTTGAGGAGTGCAGAGGTATGTCACGGCTAACAGGACAATCCCGGAAGTACGATCAAGATCTCTACAGCATCTTACTGGGTTAACTTCCTTCCTCCGAGCACGTTTGCTCTTGCAAATCTCCACTCAAGCCAGCCAATTAAGGCAAGAGAGAGGTGGGAGCTCTGTTCCCCGTCAGTGTTCACTTCGACCATTCTCCCTGGAGATCAGGTCCGTGGGGTCGGCACTGCCCATCAACTCGCCACAAAGCTGCCCTGCGGATTGTATCTATATTAGTCTGCCAAGTTGCGGCAAAGTAAAATAATTAATATAAAAATTCGAATTTATTATTATTATATTTTATTAGAACGTTTTCTTTACTTTTATTGTGTCGACTTCAAATTCAAATAGAATTAGAATTATTTAATAATATGTGATAATTGTTTAATAATTTATTATAATCAGCATGTTTGTACCAAGATAATATTTTCAACACATTTGCTCGTAAAGTGAGTCTTATTACATCGCTTTTAGGGTCATAAACCGAGCTATAACACACACGTGCGTAATAATATTACACACTAGTGCGTAACAGAAACATGCCTTACAAAGTTCAATTAGTACTATACTCCAAGTTATATGCGAGTAAACAGAGGAATTTCAATTTAACCGGGTACTAGTAATACAGTATTTTTTTAGTAACAACAAAGAGTTTTTATGCCGATTAAAATCCATATCAATTTTTGGAATAAATAAATGTGTACATCCTTAATTAAGTCAAACAAACATTTATTATTGTCAAATTATTCATAATTCACAATTCAAATTTTTTTATAAATATTTGCATTTCATCACTTAAAATTATAATTTTGAAGTAGGCTGTATGTTTACTCATCTTGCATTTGGCGCGTGAAATAAAAAGCTTGCATGCCATTTCCTATAATTTTCATATTTATAATTTTTTTTAATAATATTTTTTTTCGTATTTGCCGATGTGGGGTAAATTATTTAAAAAATGTCAAGTTTTCGTGCGGAAGATGAACAATAGATAGAGTTAACCCCGCCAGCAATACTAAATGAAGCACAAAATGCAAACGATAGTCTAATCCTCGCAAAATCTAGAGAAAAGTGCTTAACTGCCTACGATAGTTTCCTACAATGGAAGAGCAAGAATAATAAATATCCAGTCATTTTCTGAAATTGTGTTTTAGGCTTATTTCTCTGAACTCGCCAAAACATAAAAGCTCAGCTCCCTATGGTGCGTCTATTCCTGGTGGTGCTCAAACATGGTGTTGATATCAAAACGTAATGTAACCTGATGGCATTTACGAAGAGACGGCTCGGATGGATACATTGGTCGGAAATCTAATGTTTTGTCACCAGCCGAAAGTTTTTGAAAGAGACTCCGGATAGTCAGCACCTAGCAACAAATTTACCTTGAATATTATTAATCTAAACGTATCTAAATAACTGCGTTACCTAAGCATAACCCCTAGAACGAATTAATTGATTTCTTTGCAGGTTGCTTTATTATTCGGTGTTATTGGTGCGTGTAGGCGACAATAGCTTTATAATATTAAAACATAGGATGTAGAAACACGAAAACAAACTCTATTCATAACAAGGCGAAAATCAGTGACAAAATAACGCAAGCCATTAATTTGGAACACAAGACAAAAAGTTTTGCTCCGAACTACAACCAAGTACATCTCGTAGCATGAATTAATTGGTTCATACTGTTCTATGATTTGCCTTTGTCGCCGACATTTACACAAGAAGAAAACGAAAGTATCTACTAAAGAAGTGGCAACCACCAATATAACATAGACTGTGAAATTGCCACCCAAATCAATCCAATATCACTTTTTAAATTGTACGTTCACCAATTGTTTGAATAATTAAACTATTTAAGCAATACATGTTTGTATTTTCCTCGCAAATGTGTTGAAAAACGTCGTATGAAACTCGTGAGCTCTGCTCATTACACGCTCGGCTGAATTACGCCTCGTGTGTAATGAGCAACTTAGCTCATTTGTATCATAATATACTATTGTACGCCGATGACGGCTAGAAATAACGTTCTTTAATCATTACAACATCTGTACCTAACCTACCTGTGTTCAACAAATAAAAATACTTGTTCTTGTATTTGTCATAATACGTGCGAGCAGGACGGTAAACATTTTTAGTAACGGTTTCATAAGTGATAGCGTGAGAGTTAAATTTCATCCTGCTCTAACGTTTTATGACTTCACTTGCCTGTGCGTTCGCTGAGCGCTCCGGCTCGATGCGGAAGCTTTACTAACACTTAAAGCAAATACCTAAGCGACCAAGCTTTGCTCGGTTGAAAAAAGATAAAACTCATCATCGGACTACAAGACGTACGGCAATGCGCCATCAGTACATGGTTGATATCCCACCCATACGCACAAAGCGTTTTTAAAATACTTTCATTGTGCGTACAGCTAAGGAGTGGAATTCCCTGCCGGCGTCTTTGTTTCCTGATAGCTACAACCTAGGGGTCTTCAAGTCAAGAGTGAATAGGTTACTTCTAGGCAAGCGTGCTTCACCTTCGACCACATCATCACTTAACATCAGGTGAGATAGTGGTCAAACGCGAGCTTATAATAAATAAAAAAAAAAAACGTCATTTTCTAAAAATGAAATCTAGTTATTCTATGTATCGCCCCCGAAACGCCGTTTCCGAGATTCGAATTATATATATACAAGAATTGCCCGTTTAAAGGTATTAAATATATATATATTTAAAAGAAAATCAGCTACTAGCACAAATTACCTGTTTACTATTACCTAAGCTATCCGTGGTGAGAATGTCTGGGAAGCGCATACGCAGCTCGATGTGTACGATGTACCGGAACACTGGGCTTTTCACATCCAGGTACATCGTCTCTTCTTTGCTCCTCATCAACCATCTGTAAAATGAGAAGATGTGTTTCTAGAATTTCCGATAAATATTTTAGCATATGATAGGGTAGAGAGAGAGAGAGAGAGGATCCCTCTTTGCCGCACTTAAGACTCCCATTTGGTATGCTGTGCGTGTATGCCTCCTCTCTGTGAGAGTGAATGGGCCGTAACCCACCAAGCGGGCGCAGTGCAGGTTGGTAAATATCACAAACGTCTTCGATTTTTGGTTCTAAGACATGCCGGTTTCCTCACGATGTTTTCCTTCACCGTTTCGAGAGCGGGTGTGTAACGTTTGAAATAATAAAAAAAGTTCTAATGATCATATGAACTAATTTCATTTAATATACTTTAGTTTAGTATAAAGATCAAATGATATAATGAATTATTGATTCATTTCATTTAACCTAATTTTATATGGTATAATGAACATTTTATATAATGCACATTTGAAATATTATTCAATTAGTATAATATTAAATCTATAAGTAACGTTTAATATAATTTAGATACGTCTTCTTTTTTTTGTATAACTTTGCAAAAACTGCTTGGATTTTAAACGCCAGCCATATTCGCAATCGCATTTTGCAAAAACAAGCACCACATAAATATTGCTTGTTGTTAGTTTTCTTTTATGCGGGTGGATGGTTTTTTTTTTATTTTTCTTTCTATCATACAGCTAAAATATTTATTGTATGTCTTGACTATTGCGATATCGATATTTATATCGGCTTGTAGTTACGCTTTACCTTAGAAAATTTGTTATTATGCAAATTTGGTCAACTGAACGTTATATAAAAAGAGCATTATACTAATTGAAAATTATATGCAATGAATGTTATACTAAAAGTTATTAAAGGTAATGAAGATTATATGAAATATAACATTAGATCACATGAAATTAGGTTATTTGTTTTTATAGCATACGAAAATTATATCATGTGATAGTTATTCCAGGTGACATTATACTATCTGTTACCATACATTACACCCCCTTTGGGAGCAGTGGTGATGAAATAATCAAATCATTTACACAAAGTAAAGCGCCTGCCTGGGTTCGAACCCACGACCTACAACTTGTAAGTCGCGACCATTACCACTGGGCCATCACTGCTCTCTAATAATGTAGCAAACAAAGGGAATAAGCAGGGAATAACTGCTTTATTGGGCTGGTGGTTGCAAGAGCTACAGCTGACCATGAGGACCTGGGTTCATTTTCCAAGGTCGGGCAGTGTTAGGGTTAGGGCAGTTACAGGTTTTCCATCTGGAATTTCTCAGTTATGTAATATAGTGCGTTATCAACTGGCCCGAAGTTCATTTGATGGCAATAAGCTCACCAATAGAGAGCTTAATTAAATTATACTATAGCTATACTGCCTTTGTATGCCCTGCAGTGGGACAGAATAGTCTGAAAATAAAATAAATAAATAATAATAAAGTTCAAAAGTGCCGCTTAATGGCCTAGTTGAAATAAATATTATTGCCTTTGACTTTGCGTTACGGTAGGCGGAGGCGTTGGCAGTACCGGTCCATACGGCGCATGCGCGCGGGGAAGTCTATTTTGTGTTAGTGGAGAAGTATTTTCGACATTTTGTTTTCGCAATTGACGTCCTCCATATAGATTATTTATTGCAGCTTATTTACGTTGGTTGTATGTTCCTATCATTCATTAATTTGATTTTACTTTTTGGTAGTAGACTAGATTGTTTGATAATAATTTTACTAAAATATTTGTTTTCGGTTTGTAAATATTTGGAGATTTACGAAGATTAACGAAGACTCGTGACAGCAATACTGCAGTATTCAAATTATTAAGTGACGCTGGTTATAAATTTTTATTACAAACGCTTGCCTCTACCCGCGGTGATACTCAAATAGATAATATTTTTTCTAACTTCACTTGTGAAGTTGGATTTTATAACTCCTTCTTCAGTTACCTTCGTCCTATGTGTGCCCGGTTTTTTACCAAAGTAATAAAATAAACTTTCTGGTTTTAAAAATAGTAACGGATATTTTAATTAATTTATATTTTGAGTTATAAAGGGCACCCGGAAAACTCGGCACGGCTTCAGAATCATTATTGTCCGCGACGAAGCGTCACCATAAGATAGCATAATGTAAACAGGTTAAGTAAAAATAATAATAATGTCCGCGAGACCCATGTAGAAACACGGGCTCTGGTCGTGCGTCCGCGTGGTTGTGGGCTTCAATATAATCAAATATAATATGTCATAAGTGTGTGTGGTTTTGTTGATTCTTAGGATGTAAACAAAATAAAATTAGTTCAAATAAAAATCTAATTTGCAAGTGATTTTGCGGTCCTCAAAACAGTAGAGTTTTAGGGATCGAGAGACCATCTACCTAATTCGCAGTCATCAGCATGTAAATTATATCCTCACGCCTCTGCCTGAAAACTGGTGACCTGCAGAACCGCTTCCAATACTCATGAGGAATCTAGTGTTTCATTTACTATAAGAAGCCTTTACACCTCAACACTTAGCAGCCATCAACCATCACTTCAGGACTCCTGGAACTATAGGTACAGGAAGTCAGGGCTGGAGACTTACAACCTCCCGTATACAGTGCCTGGCGATCATGTCCGTACGGTACAATTATAGTAGCATTAGTAGCAACCGTAATGACTCCGGAAAATTTAGATAACAATTTATTTTCGAGGATGGTGGGAGTGGTTTTTCTATAAACTTTTTATTTTGTTACTAAGGGCTGGCGCCCATTGACGGCTTGGCACGGCACAGCGTGGTAAAGGATTTTTTCGTGGACATATGCGCTCACATTCCTTTATTTCTACGCGAATAGACCGAAATGTCACGTGTTGCCGCGGCATGCAGCGGCAGTATGATTCGGTCAGTGAGCCGTCCTTAAGCCATCAAATATTACTCTTTTAAATTTTTGTCATCACATGCAATCATTAATATTGTGTGACTGTCAAAATGAAAGGCAGTGTTATTTATTGTGCAGTATGCAATTAACCATAACAGGCATCCATAGTCAGTTCTCATATATCTTTCTAATTTCAAATACAGCATTGATCAGGTCAGCAAAGCCACATACTAAGGAAGTTTGTATAGTGCGAAGAACTACTAATGCTACACGGACAAAATGGGGGGTAAAAGTTTGTAGAAAATAAGTTAAAAGCCGTAAGTCAGTTTTTAACTCCTACTTACTTAGAAACTTCAGAGTAGTAGCTTTGTAGCTGCCTCTCTTCATCCATGTTCAGCATTCTTGGAAGGTCATTAAACAGTGTCTTCTCTTTTATAGTCTGCCTTACTGTTGCTTCCTCAACTTTGTTCAGATATGGCAACCCCTCATAAGTGAACTGGAATTATACATAAATGGAATATTACTATAAGGTTTTTAATGCAATATGTACTAGTCAAAAACTGCAGAAGACTGTTTTAATAACATTGAGATATTTTGTTTTTTTATATTGGTCGGCTTGCGCTTGACCACTATGTCACCTAATGGTAAGCTCTGATGTGATTGAAGACGAAGCACGCTTGCCTCGTAGATTCCTATTCACTCTTGACTTAAAGACTGGAAACCAACTTACACTCTTCAAATGCCCAGCAGTAACTATAACATTACTCTTAGAAATATGGAAAGAACAAAATCCCCAGATCACAACAGATTCAGTATTGAGATCTTGCAGTATGCGGGTCCACTTGGCCACTGTTTTGGCATTACTATTTATTCTATGTATCGCACTCACCAAGACATATGGCAATGCACCATTGGTACATGGTGGACATCCCACCTATATGCACAAAGTGCTTTGTGAATACTTTCATTGTACGTACAGCTAAGGAGTGGAATTCCCTGCAGGAGTCTTTGTTACCTGATAAATACAACCTAGGGGTATTTAAGTCAAGAGTGAATAGGTTACTTCTATCAACCACATCATCAAAAATTAATAAATAAAAACCTGACAGAGGGTATGATGAGGGTGGTGTTTGTGCCAGTAATTAAAAATAAAATGGGTTACTTATCAGATTGGTTGAATTATAGGTACATCTACAAACTGCAGGACACTTTTGCCCTGCAGTTTGTCCTGCATCTTCTCAATGCTGATTATACTGATACAACTACATATGTCTGGATTTTAAAAGAAACCGTGATCCTAGTGTTTGTTTTGGTGTTCCTTTTCATATTTGTGGGACAGGAAAAATAATTTTCATCTAGTTTAATTTTTTTGTTGGATATGTAAGTGTCTGTTCAACCAATTTTATTAAGTAAATAATACATACCTTATTAAAATCAAAGTTATGTTTACAAAGGAAATTTAAGGTAGATGCTTGAAAGATGAATGACTGGTCAATATCTCCAAAGACTTGCGGGCACAGATGGAAGGTGTAGGACACTGCTAGGTATGAATCGCTGTCTCGGTTGTACTGGAACATCGTAAGTCCCACCTGTGTCATTATCATTTTGCTGACTTCATTCTTAATCTGGTTGTACCTCTCTTCGCTTGTGTCAAATAATCTGCAAGGAGGAAATGTAAAGGTAAGCATAAGCTGCATATCAATGTAGGTACTCTGAAGACCACGAATTCGCTTAAAACAATGTACTGGATATTACGATGGAATATAAAGGTCCCGTTCAAGGAACTACAAGCAATTATATATGTTTATAACTACTGTTGGCTATACGGCGATATTTGAATGGTTGCTCGATTTAACTGTTTTGATTGTACATTGATCTTATTTGAATGAATAAGGAGTGGGCAGTAGCAATAGCAACAACCAATAATAAGTATATTGTGTTACTGTGATGTGACCCATACCTTCTCTCTCAAAGAGGTGTGTCCCAGCAGTGGGAACATTAAAGGGTTGATGATGACTGTGATGTGAATATTTTACTTACAAAGCATTTTTATTGAAATGCTATTTATGCTTTTTGAATACTTTTTTTGTTTGGATGTTTCTTTTGGGATAATTTTTGAATTTTTTTTAGACATCTGGCAAGAGCTAGCTGATTGATTTGATTCCAGATGATCATAGATATAGTGCTCGCCAAACTTCTGGGCCGCCCTGAAGTTGGCTTTCCGATGCGCAAGGCACGAAACGGTGCTGTTTTTGTACGAGATTTACTACTGCGCAGCCATTGTAGCCAACTTCAAGTCAGCCAACAAGTTTGGCGAGAACTATAAGAGTGTCGTGTTAGGGCTTGAGTAATTACTAAAAAGGGAAGATTAAAATGTTATTGATTTATATATATATATCGTTCCTTTTTTTACTAATTTCAACAAAAAAGATCTTTTTCGATGGTCTGAGGTGCTTTTGTACTGTATGCAGCTTTTGTTGGTATTTCATGATACCGATTTACTATACAAACTAGTCAGTACATTTCTAAGATCTGGCTTACCTGTGTTTAAAGCATTCTCCTGTAAGAAGAGCAGTAAATTCGGCATCAAAACCAACGAAACAGGACTTCGCTATGTCTCTCTTTATATTCTCTAGTTCATCAAGAAAGTTGTTCCTTGTTATATCCATATTGATATGTTTTAGATAAGTAATTAACTTTAAAAAGGTTTTAGGAAATTTTGTTCGAAAAAAGAAACAGTACGGTGGAAAGTAATACAAAATATCACGACGAACGTGCGCCGTGCGGTGAGTGAACAAAACAAACCATTGTAATTTGTCAATGTCACTGTCACAAGGCAGATGTCATTCCAAAGTTTTTTTTAAAGTTTACTTGGATAAGTATTTTTTTAGGACTTTAAGGATAACGAATGAGGAAACCGAAAACCTATAAATTGTAGTATTAAATCAAATTTTAAGAAAGCAGGTACAATCGTATAGCTGGCAGAATAGAAGTGAAAATACATAAAAGATGTCATTAAATAGTTAATAAAAAAAAATCAATTTAAAAGTGCTAACGGCAGTACATTATTATTTAGGCTTCGCTAGAGTAAAAATGTTCTGTGATTTAGGCATTCGTTGCCAGTTCAAAATCTCAATTAGGTATCTTGTTAAGAGGTAGAGTAGTCACAGTGGATCTTTGTGGCTCTGAAATTGGCTGCAAGACCCTGCGCAGTTGCTATTTTTGTGTCAATGTTGAAGTAGAAGATAGCATAGTTTAACTGCCTCTTTCAGTCGCTTTCGTTTGTCGCATCGTCCTATCTTGCTTACTCTATGCAGTATACTCGATGACAAACTGTTTCTTGCGAAATGATTCGCAGAGACAACTTCAAAGATACAAAGATCCACTGTGACTACTGTAGGTACCTACAAACTCATGTTATGATTTTTTTAATTTAGTCTTAATAAAAATACAATAAAAGCTTAGGCTATTCGAGTCAGTAGCCTAATTGCGTAACTTATAAATAAATTAAAGGAATCGATCGCAAATTCTTTCATTTTGACTATTCAACAGTAGGTGTTCATTGCGTATTACCGATTTTTAAACATGAAGCCATGGATCAGGCTTTCAGGAACTGCTTTCGGTTGTGATGGCAACTTTTAGGCTGCAGGGGTGCAGGAATCAGGATCACATAAGCTGTCTTTGAACCAGCAAAGCGCGCAAAAACATTGGAGCAATCTGACTCACATAGGTTGAGATTTCATTGAAGAGCGAGCGAAGTTACTTTTAGCTGCGTTATTGGACTGGGTTAGATCATAAGAAAAAATTGACCAAAGATAGAAGGTGTACCTATGGATTTTATGAGCGATGGTTGTTATTGGATCGGCTAGGAAGAAAAGAAGATGAGAATGAATCCCTGTTCCCGAGCCTGAAAAACCAAACAGAGATTGCCACCGTTCAGGGGCTTACCTATTGCGGTATAAGCCGTATAAGTAACAAGGGTGATGTTCAAAGAAGCCCAACATGAGCTACGGAGGCCCCGACGTATGGAAACAAAATTTAAAAAAAATACCGACTCCCAAAAAAAACACTACCTACAAAGCGAAAAATTACTTTCTTTTCTGAAGTCGGTGTCTTTTATAAGTACCAAAGACGTATTGTTTTTTGTTTTTCGACACCGACTTCGGAAAAAAGGAATTTTTCGTTTTGCAGTACCTAGGTACTTATTAGAATTACTTGTAATTGAAATACAAATACGTGTTTTTAGTAGGTATTTGTATTTCAATAATACTTTCTTGATATTTCAAATACCAGACGCTGAGGTATTTTGTGATAGGTATTACAAATGTTAACTTAATTCTTCAAAATACATCTCGTACATTTGCCACTTTCTTCTTGTTTTTCCCTAGAAAAAGTTGTTTGTATTTTCAAATTGTTTGCTTCAAAGAGTTTCTTGTGTGATCGCTTATTTATTTCGTGTAGACTTTAACAAAAATGCTTTACATGGACCATTCGCCATGTTTAATTAGAATTCACAGTTCAAATGTCGAACCAACTTAAGAAAAACATAATTCTATGCTGCCAGTATAAATGTACCATAGGGGCGGGGTAACTAATAGCTGAATTTCTTCATCTGCAATTTCTCAGTAGCAGCCCGGATTCTTGACTTGTGCCTGGTTTATAGCAATAAGCTCGGCCTTTATTACATGGGACTTAGTCCCGGTTTTTTCATCCGTAGTTTACTTAACCATTGGTTAAATATGCTAACCAATGGTTCAAAATTTGGGTAACATGGTGTATTTTTGTTTTCGAAATCAACGGGTTCGATTCCTGGCTAGGAATGCTGATTTTTCAAAAATCCAATGATGCAGTTTTAGTTTTCATCAAAATAGCCCTCGTGACTCCTTTGAATGTTTTTCGCTATTCCTCATGGTTTCGGATTTGGCCATCCACGCCCACTTGAAAAACTCATTCTGTATTATATGGTATGAGTAAAATGCTCCAATTTTATATCTCGCTTCGTTCTTTCTAACATTCTTAGTAAAATCACAAAACTATACCATTATCATAAAGAGGAAAGATTTTTTTGTTTGTTTGTTTGTTTGAACTGAATAGGCTCCGAAACTTCTGGACCGATTTTAAAAAATATTTCACTTATGGAAAGCTACATTATTCCCGAGTAACATAGGCTATAAATTATTTTGATAAAACTTAGAGATTTTATCAAAATAATTTATAATAATTTCAATAAAACCCAAAGTAGCAAAATTTTGCCTATAAAATTCATTATTTTGCGTGCGCTAAGAAAACTATTGATGTTAAATAAAAAGTAAGTACTACATGATTAAAGTACTCATTATAAACAACAAAAAAGACTGCGAGAGAATATATCTCACTATAATAGTTAAGTCACAATAGCAGCTTTTGTGTTCTAAAATTTAATTAGATCGCTGGTAGAAACAAAAGTTGGTTGCTTTCGTATTGTGGTATTAATTCTTATTCATATAAATAGTTTTACAAATTGGTAGGTAGGGAACGATAGGTGGGTTGGTAGATAGGTAGGTAAGTTGGGTGGGTAGGTAGGGTAGGGTATGTAGGTATGTAGGATAGGGCAGTGCAGGTAGATTGATCGGTAGGGCAGGTACTTAGGTTAGTAGGTAGGTAAGATAGGTGGGTAGGTAGGTGGGTAGGTAGGTAGGGTAGATAGGTAAGTAGATAGCCAGTTGACGAGAGCGAAGCCGCGGGGGTCAGCTAGTTTATATATAAATATCGTATTTTTACCTTTAGATGTACTACGACAAGAATAAGTAAAAAGTTAATTAAAAAATTCAAAAAACCCGACTGCTTAAGAAGCGAATTAAACAAGAAGAAAATCTTGTAGTCAGAGGATACATAAACATAATATTTGTGAGCTGGCTGACCAATACCAGATGTATCCTAATTTTTATCCGACTGCCGAAGGAGGGTAATGTGTTTATCAGTCTATGTAAGTATGTATGTATGTATGTGTTCCTTGCATTTTTGAAATAACCTCTTAAAACCCTTAATTTTGATACCCCACATGATGGGTTAGAAAGAAAAACAACATTGCACCAACATAATCCGCCACTTTTCTATTTTCCCATTTTAATGTAGCCAGTGACACTCGCAAGGTTAAAACGAATTGATTGACGTAAGAATCATCAAAATCGGCCAACGCGTTTGGTCTCCAGAACACCATATAGGAACATACATACATAGACCGATAAACACATTACCCTCCTTTGTCAGTCGGGTAAGAATAGTAAAATCACAATCTTTACCAGTTCATTAACACACATTCATGTTTGCCTAACTACTTTTTTGTCACATGCACCCAAGCACCTCATTCGTAGTCAGGCTTAGTGGTTATGACAATGCTTTACGACTGTTAATTGCCAACGGTAAGCAGACTCGTATCTGATCTGATGTTCATCAGCAAGCGTAACACCTGTTCCGTGTGTGCATAATAATAATAGGTCTTTACCTATAAAATTGCCGATCTGCATTACTGACCAATTCAAATCAAAATATTTTTTGTTTCGCTAATACTTAATTATTATTTCAAATTTATTTTATTTTAAAAACATGGCATTCTTTTTTCAAAATTAGTCGTTTGTTTATTGATTAGCGTTATGTTTTCATCCCGGTATGTTTTTCGAATCTTTTTTGACTTAATGGATACGTTAAAAAATTCGAGTAATGACGGAATATGAGTACCGTCACCGACATTAACGACGTTTACGGAGCGAACACTAAATATGAACACACCACCTTTTATTGGTTTGCTCGCTTCCATTCTGACAATTTCGACCTGAAAAATAAAACCCGTGGCGCCCTATATTTTGGTCGACAATGACGAATTAAAGGCGATAGTAGAAGCTGATGATACTCAATCTACGGCTGAATTAGCAGCAGTTTCCGACGTAAGCATCAAACAAAAATATTGGTCTATTCGCGTCAAATTGGCAAGGTAAAAAAGTTTGACAAATGGGTGCCCCAGGAACTCAATGATCGCTAGCGCAAAGTAAAGTCCTTGCCAAACTTCTGTTTCGCAGAAGGATACCATAGTGTCCCAGGAATCCTCGACGCCGAAAAATAAAGTTGGTTGGATCCAGTTCAGCACCTAAACAATGGCCCTAAACGAAAACTTACCCCTACAAAAGTGATGGTTTCTTACCAAAGTT
Organism: Orthosia gracilis; assembly: GCA_947562075.1. Lineage (NCBI taxonomy): Eukaryota > Metazoa > Arthropoda > Insecta > Lepidoptera > Noctuidae > Orthosia > Orthosia gracilis. The sequence continues at coordinate 7,446,104 of OX387274.1, forward strand.
TGGTGGTCTAGGGCCGGTGTGATTCATCACAACCTCTTACCAAACGATACGAGTATTATTGCAGATGTGTACTGTGAAGAACTATACACAATGATGGAGAAGCTCGCACGTCTCCAACCAGCTTAGGTCAATCGCTCGTCTCCGCTGCTCCTGCACGACAACGCGCGACATCATACTGCACACTAGACGGTCAATATTTTTACAAAAGCTGGCGTTGGAAGCCCACCGTCATCCACCATACTCACCAGACCTTGCGCCTACAGACTTCTACCTTTTCAGAATTTGGATAACTTCTTGGCGGGCAAAAAAAAATCAATACCTACCCGAGAGGCAGTACAAAATGCCTTTGAAGAATTTGTTGCCCGTCCACCTGATTTCCTCAAGAAGGGCATCAATAAACTGCCACTGCGTAGGCAAAGATGCTTCGATTGCATGGGTAATTACTTTGATTAATAGAAAAAAATATAGAAATAAAATTACTTTAACTTATTTCATAAAAACCGAAAATTTCATAGGTAAAGACGATTAAGTATAGTTAATCCATGTTACACACAAATACTACCAGCCTAGTTATATCTAGGACATGACGCTATTATCTAATCTTCAATCGACTTCAAAAAAGAGGAGGTTCACAATTCGACTGTATGTTTGTTACGTGATTAGATACTCCGCCAATTATGAACCGATTTTGATGATTCTTTTTTATTTGAAAGCTTCTCATGTGGTCTCATTTAATGATCAAGAGCTGATGAGTAGTTTTTATGTTATCAATACATGTATTAAATCTGTAGAAAAATCGTTTTTGTACATTGGAAATATTGGTAAAAAAAAATAGCCAGAGTGTTAAAGGATAAACAATTTTTGTCTGTTTGTCTGTTTATTTGTGGACACATCACGTAAAATGTACGAAACCAATGTACCTATACAATGTAAAAATTCTGCGTAACATGAAGTATTACTAAGTTTTTGTTTCATCGCAATCGGTGCACTCTATCAAAAGTTAGAAGAATTTAAAGTGTTCAAGAAGTAAAATTATCACAACACACGCAAGTCAGATACAGAGATAGTTGAACTCAACATTCGATAGATGGCGTTGTTCATTTGTAGTCATTTTCTGAATGGCGGTGTTAAGATTCTCTGCGAAATAATTGCATTTTCACTCTCTCCCTCACGTGTATTTCTAAATCTTCCATACCGCTTACTCCGGCGAGTGAGTGAGCGTATTAGTGTCGTTTTCTAGATAAAATAAGATAAGGCAACTTTTCTCATGAAAATGTTAACTTTTTGAGCTTAACTTATCTGCCACTGGCAACACTCGGCCCTGGGCGTCGGGAGTCGCAAGCCGATTCCCGGCCACCGCAGGCGCGGGCTTGCGGATGGCGACTAGTGGGTAACTCACCGTCCGATAAGGACCAGGCCCGAGTCAATGGAGCGTAGTGTTCCAAGCGCGACTCAAAGAATTGTCAGCAAAAACTGACGGACGACGGACCAATGCCTATCTGGGTCGCGGATAAATTTGAAAAAAAGTTACCGCTTCCCTGGCTCAAGCAACTGAAGGAACACGGGTGGGTTTAAGTCAGTAAAGTCTGACACGCCCTACCGCTTCACCCAGAGCGGGAGGATCATTGGATGATTTCGCACACAAATAAAGAAAGGCAGGCAGGAAGCTAAGTAGGGTATACAGTCAGTTGACGGGAGCGAAGCCGCGGGCACAGCTAGTCCTTAATAAAGCGTATTTCATGGTAATAATTATAAGGTACCAATATTAAAAAGAGAAACATAAAAACATTAAACCGACTTCTTAAACAAAGTGAAAAATAACTTTCTTTTCCGAAGCCGGTGTCAAAAACGAAAAAATATAAGTACCAAATACACCGACTACCGAAAAGAAAGTTATTTTTCGCTTTGTGGTATTTTGTTATGATAGACAGTATAATTTTTTTATTAAAATCTTTTAATATTTTACCAGATTATTGTAATAGATCTTTTTAAGATTCCGTAACCGAATGGTCCAAACGGAGCCCTATTGCTGTTAAGTACTTACATGTCTGACTGTCCATCGTCTGCCACATAGGTTTTACAGCCAAACGGTTGGCGCTACAGTCTTCAAATTTTCACAATATAAGCATCTTGTTGTTGACCCAAAGCTTATGGTAAAAAAATATTTTTAAATGTTATTAAGGGGCCCCATACAGATAACGGGGGGTGTGAAAAATATCGTTGTTTAGAGCTCATTGAGTAATAGGTAAACATTGTATTTTTTGTTTTAAAAATATTGGTAAACAGGAATGAGAAAATTTTGTTCCAAAGAATTTTTTAACTTCCATTTACATATGAACTTGAAATTTGGTGATATAATTTATTGTTCCGTCTTTTTCCTATTACAACCAACTTGATTTTGCGTTTTGGTACGGAACCTTAAATGTGCGAAGTCCGACACGCAGTTGGCCGGTTTTTTGAAGATGGTTTACAGGAGGTTCAAAGAAAGCACTTTGCCACTGGGCTAAATGTGAACCTACTTAAGATAAATTACTACTATCAGTCTGGTGCAAACCAACATGCAAGAGATTTGAGAGGCTGCGTTGAACACCGATGATAATGATGTAGTTAGACAGTAACAGGCGTATGACATTTAATCTTCAAACTATACCTACTTTAAATATTATTTGTACACGACAGTGTCATTGAATAGTCGTAATTAAATGTGCTGATAGTTTATTAGTATTTAATTAATAACTAGGGACGCGGCGATTGCGTTGGTCTGTGTAACACGTAACACCACAATAAGTGGTCAGCATGGTGGAATTTAATGTAACGCTTGCACAATATAAAATTGCATAACTTGCAGAGAGAGTTAATTTTGCTGTCCGTCAATTTACTTCCGAATTCGAGACCCAATCGAACCTCTTCCAATGCAGAGACATGGTGGTGCACGATTTTGCAACCGGCGCAGGCGACGGCCCACGACCATACCAGTCGCCACTTCGTGGTCGACTCGCGTAGTCGCGAACGTTAAACCTCTCACTTTCATAATCCGAACAGAACTTTTAATAATAATCATGTAATCTCGTTTTGGACCATAGACGATTAAGTTTTTCTCATTAAACATGGAGTCGGAAAAGGAGTTGGCTCAAGTGTGCGAAGTGTCGATGGTGAAGCCAAATTACATGCTCATGTCCTTGCAGAGGATATTAGTGTTAATTGTGATATTTGCAGGCGTTCTTGTTGTGGTTCATTACACGCCGATGCCAGGTAATAAGTTATTATTAATAATAAAATATTTAACAATAGAATCCCCGTTTGTGCGTAGATCAATCAGCTGGTTTTTATTTACGTTAAATTTTAATTTCTTATTCCCTTTTCACACATATACAGACTTGAAATATTGCTTCCTTATTTGGTATCATAAACTCACTTCACTGGGTGTTAACTGCTGTTCAATTTCAAACCAGCTGCGAAATGATAACTTGAACGGAAGTAACATCGTTTGTAGATACATAAAAGATACGTTTTGCAATTTGCTATCGATCACTGTTTATAATGTTCCACACGAGTCCACAAAGGAAAAAAACCGATGAATGTTGTTACGATCGTACATCAACTTCTATTACCTTGAACGTTTAATTATTTATTTTAAACGTTTGTTGATATGTATATATGCCGTATATACGAGTTCATACTAATGTTAATTGAATGTTATTATTTGCAGAGGAGTATTTCGAAAACTGTGATCGAGAATGTCACGAGTTGGATTGGCCAATGATATGCCGTGTGAAACTAGTCATCGAAGTCTACAAAACGCTTAGCAAGTAAGCTAGATTTTTAACAATCTTATGATACGCGATATTTTGGCAAAGCCGTTCCACCATTTCTAATTTTACTCATATACTTTTATTTACAACTTTTCTAAATGCTAATTACGATGACAAAATACCTTGTATGTCGTTTTTCTAACATCAAACTTGCCTGTTTCAAAGATCCTGCGGTAGTTGCACAGAGAAGGACGGAGGAGATTGTCCTGCGACATGCATATCTGCGGACGGGCGGGAGCGAGGCGTGCTGGTCGCCAACAGGGCGCTGCCGGCGCCCACCCTGCACGTCTGCCATAACGACATCCTGGTCGTGGATGTGGTTCACCGAGCTCCAGCGCATGCCCTTTCTATACACTGGCGAGGGCAGCCGCAGAAGGAGACTCCCTTCATGGACGGGGCTCCCATGTTGACTCAGTGCCCTCAGCCCGCCTACACCACGTTCCAGTACAAATTCCGTGCATCAGCTGTGGGCACGCACATGTACCACGCACACTCGGCTGCAGATGCCGCTGACGGACTCGCGGGAACCTTCGTCGTGCGCCAGTCTCCACGTATGGACCCTCTGAAGAAATTATATGATGTGGACGCCTCTGAGCACACAATATACGTATCTGAATGGGGTCATTCAATGGGACCGCTAGCCGGGGTCATATCACGCATCCCGAACGCCGAATCTCTTCTCATAAACGGTAGAGGGAAATCATCGGAATCCCCCGACGCGCCGCAGTCTTCATTCAATGTTGAATACGGCAAAAGATACAGATTCCGCCTGGCTTATGGAGGTGGATCAAAAAGCTGCCCCATTACCATTTCAATAGATCATCATGTTTTGGAAGTAGTGACTTTAGATGGCCACCTAATTGAGCCACAACGTGTGAACACGGTTGAGTTAGGTAGAGGAGAGCGAGTTGACTTTATTGTGGAAGCCAATAGAGCACCCGGTGTGTATAAAATACGAGTAGCTGCGTTAAAGAGTTGTCAGGACAATTTGGAAGGTGTAGCGAATTTAGTGTATGAGAACAAAGAGCAAAAAGTGTTGCAAAAAGACGATGACTTAGTTGATGCAGAAGTTTATCGGGAGTTAACAACAGTGTCTAGTGATCGATGTGAGTCTGACAATGTGATATGTTTGAACGAGATCCACGCAGCAAACAAGCTTCCTGCCGAGCTGTCCGAGAATCTCGACAAGATAATTTATGTGCCTTTTAATTATTCGACAAGACAAATTTCGGCGAAACGAGTCGGTGAGTAATGTAATTGTATATTGTTTAAAAACTTTCTTTTGTGTTACATTATCTGGTCAAAAGTAGCAAGTAGATAGGTATTAATACTTTTCTTCTTAAGTTTTTACTGCCATGTGTTCTTTAACGAGTTTTAGATAGATGAAAGTTTGTGTTCTTTCTTTTGTGGTGCCCGGCTATCAAATAGTTTATTTAACAATTTACTCTTTGATCATAGTTTTAAGTTCGTGGAAAACGTGAAATTACCAATGAGGTAATTTATTTCAAGTGTCTTAAGTAGTAAGAAAAGAATAGCATCAACAAGCTGTTTTCTGTCGGAAGAATTTTATACTTTTGTGTTTTCACACAATTAACGATTTCTTGACAGAGTCAATAGGCGTCAATGATGTTGTTATTAGGGTCAGTGGGTTTGTAAAGTACCCGATTGTTTCCTCCATGTTGTGAGTGTTGTGACATGACAAATGTGCGGTCATTGTTTTGCAAGATAAACAATTTCATTGCAACATATTATTGTTATGCTTACCAGTACCTTACCTACATAGCAATTGCATAATTATATGAATTACACCTAATCTAAAAAAAAAACAAATTAAAGCCCCAAAGTGGGTTGAATTTCACTACGCTAGCATAATCCCACTAAAAATCCCACAAAAATAAAAAATCACAAACAAAAAAACCCACAAAAATGAAACCCTCCTCTACAATATTCCCAGGGCTGGGACACAGGCCTCCCCTCCGCGAAATGGAATGTTTCATAATCTATCACGCACGCGGGTCAAGTGTGGTTCGGTAGATGTCGCGTCTTCGTTCGTTCGTGTGTCATGTGTTTGTTGTCTTGTGTCTATTGTTTTAGAAATTATTTATGTATTTTATTAGTTAGGTAGTTTATTAATATCTGACTTTAATTATTGTTCTTTTTTTTGTACTCCTACCACTGTTTTATCCTTTTTAACTCATAGGTTGACTGGTAGAGATTGCCTTGCTGCATTAATTCCGCCTATGTATCACCATTGTCCATGAAGTTTAAATAAATAAATAAATAATGTCTTCAAATTTACTCACGATATTTTTCTTCACTTTTCGGGAACAGTGGTGAGGAAATAAATTACGCAAAGTATAGTGCCTGCCTGGAAAAACCCAAGACTTGCGACTCATAATTTCTGGACCGTAACCGCGGGGCCACTACTGCTCGTTTACTACTCGAATACGCAAGTTTTTCTCTAATCTAATACATACAAAGATGATTTTTAGGATTTGCTATCTCATCCGACAACACGTGCGAAAGAGATAGATGCTGTGATGAGCAGTAAGAAGCTAGTTTGCGTACGAATCAGCACTTTTGCAAATTTGTATTGAAATGAGTGATGATTTAGGACGAAAACTGGCGCGAAATTGTATAACAAGACCTTTGGGACTCAAGATATCATGAAAAAACGACTAAATTTAAATTTCCAAATAAAATTATTTGCATTGTTGAATTACTAATCTTTCCCTGTATATATAGTTGTGTTATGTATGTAGTTTTGCAATTTTCCTTTTTCTTATGGTATTTATTTCCGCCCATGCGTTAAAATTAGTGTTGATATATGAAACTTTCGACGCTCATAACTTTCAACTTTTTTAATTTTTTCCGTACAGAGCTAGATAATGCTGAGAAAAATTGATATTTTTTTTTTTTTTTGAACGTACACCGTCAAACAGTGGAGTAGTAGCCAGACTACGTTTGTATGGAAGAATGATCAACTAGTGTAACCTTAAATTACTTCGTAACCGTATAATATACCTATTAGTTCGTACCTACTAGTTAGGTGCTCGTGTTTTTATCTGGCCGGTGGAAGCAAGCATGAATTTGTCCCCTTTGAAAAAACCTCCAAGAATATTGACCTAAATATATTTTTAGAGAGTTTAGGCTTTGGGATCAAGCCCATTGAATTTAATGGCCTGGATATCGCTTATATAGAAACGTACAAATGAATAAGGATCTAAAGGTAATTGAGCGTAGTACGAAACCACTTTATTGAGGTTACATTTATTATAATCAACATGTCATTGTAGACCACTAGACACCTTATTACTAGGTATTTTCTATCAACAGAGTCATGTTTTAAAAAGAAAAAAAAATACAAACCGGATAAAGATCAGGGGGGTGACCATAAGCTCTTAGAGTAAGGTTATTTTGCGTAAGGGACAAATGTTTACGAGTCATATACGTAAAACGTAAAGGCACACACACAATAAATTTTCTATCTAGACTAACGTAATAAAAATAAAAAAGTAAAAAAAAACAAATTTAAAATTTAGAAACTCTTTTCCATTTAAAAAAAATATGGAAGAAAGTAAAAAATCCGGCAAAATAAAGTTTCTTTGCACACTTTTTTATTACAATGTTAGTTTAACCGTAACACGTATTCACGTAAACATTTTGAACGTTTTCGGTCTAAGACAAAACTTCTTACGGCCACAGATATTATAATACTAGCATATACGGCCTTAAAACTTTTCTAGGCTTATTTAAGTACCTAGACGTTTATGTATTTTGGAACAACATTTTTTCTATCTTAGAATCACTTATTTCCCTCTTTATTATGATCAAATTCTTGACAAATTTTCTAGATCTATAATATAGTGTAAACCATGAGATAAATGTGAAATGGTTAGCACATGTTTGCTAAGGGAACGTCAACCAGTATGTTTGGTCATCCAATACTCTTTGTAGGTAAAAAGTCAAGGCCGTTTTCTTATCATTTGCCCATCTCTCGCCCACTGCCGGCGCCGCGCCGGTAAAACTGAGTAAAGCATAACAGACTCAAAAGGGTTCTTCGGTACCTACTCACTTTTATTTTTCGTATTAAGTATACAGACACTGTTAAAACAATGGAATAAATGAGATATCTTTCAAGGGCTTTGAGTTGATGTAATGTTGGTAGAATTATTTTACCTTTTGTTAAGTCATGTAAGAAGATAAAAATCTTGTTCACAAAATATCAAATCATGAGTTCTCACCGTCTTTTTTAATTAAATAAAAAAAAAAAATAGAGTGACAACACGTAAATAAAATATTATGAGCTCACCGTCGCAAAAGTTATTCGGTCGCTGTTTTGTGCTTAGTTCTAAATGTTCGTCTCGAGTTAGGAGCGTTACATAACATTTTGTTGAGGCAATAGAATGTGTCAGTGGGTCGAGTCACCTTGTTTCGAAAATATTGCAGTGTTTAATCGCTACATTTTAATGTTTTGTGAATAGCTTTAATGTGCGTTTTAGTACGTGAAAAATTGTGCAAATGAACGTAAATCTTTTGTGCAATGCCTCGTTATTTACGCATTCATTTTGAAAATAATGATATAGGTACTGCAACGATTGAGTTTGCATTGAGTACATACCTTTAGATTATACTGGCATGAAATGCTTCTGGTTTTAAAGGGTTTTTCAAATTTCGAATAAGTTTGATATATTTTAGAATTGGTTGATTTTGACGGCATTCTCGTTGTGTTTTCTGAGGTCTGAGGCAACCTTAAAGTACTTTTTTATTTTATGAGGCAACGTACGTTTAACTCTATGATTCTTCAAGCATTTTAATTTAGTAGTATAGCTACGATCCCTATTAGCTATATAGCGATCTAATCTCAACTAGTAGGTACAATTTCAGCAATTTCAAAAATACCTTTCACAAAATCTTAATTAAGTGACGTAGATCCATATTATTTTGTTATGAACTCGAGCCACGTCGAGGCGTATCTAACGATCGAGCATTCTAACACAATCCATCAATATGGCAAGCATACTGACTGTAAGTCTACTTTGGCTTCACTAAGTAAAAATTATTTGACCTGTGTGTAATTATGTGTGATACATTTGCAACACGCATCATATTGGGCCGTGTTGGTTGGATTTGTATGTTTGTTTCGTGGAGATAGATAGAGCCGGTTTCTGAATTGAGTATTTGGAGTTAGAAACTTGACAAGCTTTTCTTTAATGCCACAGATTAATAAATTCTCTGGCATCTCAGTATATAGAGAAGAGACAATCGGTAATTGAATGCATAGCTCAAACGAATTTAAACTTTTAAATTATCGAACTATTTCTTTCAATCATCGAAGATGTCAGTAATAGAATGATGTTTTTAACACGTTTAGCGATTATGTGTGTGTGTAAAAGGCGGAAAAACTATACTAACGAGAATTGTTCATTTTCTTGTTTACGATTTTATAGATAAAGTTATTTTACATATAACAGCGGTCTGTCACGGTGTTTATGAGGAAAGTGAAGCAATCAGCGGTCGTAACAGCGTCCGCGCCGACCGCAAATAATACGCTGTGAATGATTGCGTTCTCTGCGCACGCGCAACGCAACAGGGCCTAGGCGACGCGCGACGTGACATTCTATTGATTATGATGGTTAAAGTTCAAAATATAGCCACATGACAGCCGACAGGTGAAATAACTTCAATTTCGGCATTCGGTGTCCCTATTTTTGATTCTTCGTTTTTTGACACCGACTGCCGAAATTGAAGTTATTTTTCACTTTGTAGTATTTTTATTTGGAAGTCGGTTGTATATACATATATAACCTTACAAAAAAAGAAATTTTCAAAATCGGTCCACAATTGACTTAGAAATCATTGAAAATACACAAAAATGGAAAAAAAGTTACGAAATTACGTCTGGGGGTGGCCTAGCTATGTCCAGCTGTGGACGTCCTTCGTCTGATGAAGACACAAAAATGAAAAACAAACATACAGCCGAACATAGAACCTTCTCCGTTTTTGAAAGTCGTTTAAAAACAAGAAATCAATATTTATAATAATAGTGTCGATTAAGTTTGTTTATTATATTTTTGTTTCTCATTATATCCGGCAGAAAAAGTAAATTATGGCTTGCAGCTTAGCTAGTGAAGGATTATGCAAGTTCAATCAATTTAATATTATTTTGAAGCATAGTAACAAATTGTCCGACGAGTTTAAGCAGTATAGTTACACAGAAAGTTCTAATTTCACTTTCCGCTTATATATTAACAAGTGTGTTGATACAACGGTACTTGTTATAAAAAATAAAATTGCGCGCCACAAAAAAACGTCCACTCCAAGTAAGAGGAAAACTTTCATTCAATACTTGTTTGTAATCAAAATAAATATCCCATTGTTTAGAAAAGCAACGTGAATATGTAAATAGTGAACAAATAACAATGACCGCAGTGTAAACGGTTTTAAAGGGGCTCTAAACAAAGAGACATTCTATCAGCGAAAGCGATTTTCGAAATGCCAAAATGTCCCTTATCTTTTGGCATTACAACAATCATAATGACAGGTCACAATTCTCGTATTTAAAAACATTTAAATTTCAAGTCACAATATCGTAACACCGGCAATCAATGACAAAAACTTTTCAAAATGTATGGGATTGGCATGCGTTCCGTACCCAAAGGGTAATAACGGGTCCCTATTACTAAGACTCCGCGGTCCGTCTGACTGTATGTCTGTCTGTCCGTCTGTCACCGGATGTATCTCATGAACCGAGATAGCTAGACAGTTGAAATTTTCACAGATGATGCATGTCTGTTGCCGCTATAACAACCAATACTAAAAACAGAATAAAAGAAACATTTAAGTGGGGCGCCCATACAACATACGTGATTTTTTGTCATTTTTTGTGACCCTTCGTGCGCGAGTCCGACTCGCACTTGGCTGGTTTTTTTTAATCATAGTCGGAATCGGACACAATTTCTTCAAAATTCTCTCCTTTTTTATAGGTTTTGGCAATGATTGTCGATCAGACGATTGCGACTTGAAAGAAAAAATGAGAATTTGGCTGTCAGATCAATAGCGATTGTCGAAATGCCAAACTGTCCCTTACCTTTTGGCATTTCGACAGTCGCTTTCGCTGATAATGTCTAATGTCTTTTTATCTAGTGCTCTTTTACGACCGTTTACCTGGCGAAAATTACCACTTGTTCATTAGTTACATAATCATGGAGCTTTTAAAGTCATAAGAGTTAAGCCTAAACAATAGGATATTTATAGGATACTTGCATTGTATGTATGTATGTAAGTGTGTTCGGGTCAAATCATGCAACTGAATTTTAAAGCAGTTATCCTCAACCGATTTAGATTAAATTTTGCATACACGTTGAGTTTGGATGTCAATGCATGTTTAGCTAAGCGACGTCATTCTAAATCGAATATGGTGGACGGCCCAAGATGGCGGACTAGTTATTTTTTGTTCACTGCCATTATATGGGTATCAAATGAAAGGGACTGCTGAGAAGAATACGAAAAAAGCTTGTTTAAGAACAAATATTTTTAATGAACAATATTATTTATATTAACAAGTCTTGTTCGAAAGTTTTCCTTTCACTTGGAGTGGACCGTTTTTTTGTGCCCGTATTTTTATTTTTATGGCAAGTACCGTTGTATTGTATCAACACACTTGTTAATATAAGTGGGAGGTGAATTAAGAACTGTACGTTTGTCAAGTTTTTAAAATAACTTGTACTTCATTAGTTGAGCTGCAGGCCATAATTTCGTATTTCTTCCGGATAGGTAAATAATGGTGACCCAGTTAAACAGTTGCTGAATCAGTGGTATCGGTTCCGATTTACATGTCGTAGGTCATGGGTTCGAACCCAGGCAGGCACATTACTTTGTGTAAATTATTTCATCACCACTGCACACAAAACGGTGAAGGAAAACATCGTGAGGAAACCGGCATGTCGTAGAACCAAAAATTGGAAGAAGTGACAACTACCAATCCGCACTGGGCCCGCGTGGTGGATTACGGCCCATTCCTACTTCACAGAGAGGAGGCCTGTGTCCCAGCAGTGGGAACGTTAAAAAGCTGATGACGGACGAGGTAAATAATACATAAAAAAATAAAAACCTTTTATATTTCTAGCAAACTTAATCTTATGTTACTAATATTATAAATGCCAAAGTTTGGATGGATGTGCGTGTGGATACATCCACACGCACATCCATCCAAACGTTTGTTACTCAAACACGCTGAAACGGCTCAACGGATCTGGATGAAATTTAGAACAGAGATAGATAAATAGGAATAGCACATAGGCTTTCTATCCCGGTATAAAGTTCCCTTGGGATGATAAAACACTTTTCACGCGGGTGAAGCCGCTGGCAGAAGCTTGTATACAATAAATCTTAAAAATAAAGTTAGCTATTCTATTCTAAGCAACATATTTAATTTCTCTATTTTATTTATTTCTAGTTTTTATTTATTCTGCTGGAACAGAATTTATTTATTTTGCTGGAACAGAATTATTATTTTTTAATTTATTCTACAGGTGAAGGCTTCCTCCTTCTTTCGGATATAATTTAAGAATCGGTCTATTTATTATTTATTTGAACATTGTTTCCAACAATGACATAAAATCATGATGTTGCAATAAAACCTGAACGAGGATTCAAACTGAGCTTCAAAGAGAATTTCACAGAAATAGAGTCATATATTTTTAATGTCATTTTAAATACTGAAAACCTGACTGTTATTAAAGCTATACAACATGTATTTTACATATGGGGAGTAATACTCGGAACCGCTTGAATATCTAATTGGGCGGTCGCTTTCACGAGCTGATGAGATGCGGTGCGATCATAAGAGATCGGAATCGTAAATATTAAAGGGCAGCTTTAAATATTTGAGATTCTTAATTACGCATAAAAATACAGTACCTGGGCGACCGAGCTCTGCTCGGGTGAAAATAGAGAAAACGACGTTTTCTAAAAATGAAACCTAGCTAGATCGATTTATCGCCCTTGAAACTGCAATTTATACTATATTTGCATACTAAATTTCATGAAAATCGTTTGAGCTGTTTCCCTGATTCAGATTAAACATATAATATAAATACTAATACTATAAAGCTGAAGAGTTTGTTTGTTTGAACGCGCTAATCTCAAGAACTACTGGTTGGATTTGAAAAAATCTTTTTGTGTTGGATAGCCCATTTATCGAGGAAGGTTATAGGCTATATAACATGCTACGACCAATAGGAGCGGAGCATAAATGAAAAATGTTGCAAAAACGGGCAAAAAATATTCCTTATTGAGAGCTTCCGTAGCGTGCGCTGCGTAAACGGTTAAAGTTACGCAACATTCATGTATGTAGTGTAGGTAGGGTAGGGTAGTTAGGTAGCCAGTTGACGGGAGCGAAGCCGCGTGGGATAGCTAGTAAAATATAAATACATATATGCAAGAATTGCTCGTTTTAAAAGTATTAGATAGATGAAACTCTTAAATCTAAAATGCACGATGATATGAACTATGCATTTAAGAAGCGTGCATATGAAGGTTCACCTGTCGGTTGTCCATAATGGCGGTAAGTCCCCTCTTTGAGGCGTGGCTGGAAAGACCTCACGGCGTCCTTACCTTCCGCATGACGCAGGTCCTCACCGGACATGGCAAGTTCGGGAGGTTCCTGCATCGGATCCAAGCGGAAGAGACGCCCGGGTGCCGCCACTGTGCGGAACGCCCGGAGGACACGGTGGAGCACACAGTCGAGGTGTGCCCTGCTTGGGCAGAGCACCGCCGTGCCCTCGTGGGGGCGATCGGCGGCGGAGACCTCTCGCGCCGGGCCTTGGTTCAGGCCATGGTCCGGAGCGAGGAGGAGTGGCAGGCGGTCGCCTCCTTCTGCGAAGCAGTAATGCTAGCAAGGAGGAGGCCGACCGCATCAGGCAACGGCGCCCTCGCCGCCGCCGCCGGGATCCCAATCCCGATATCCAGCCACCGTAGACGCGGGCTCGTGGACAGCGAGCCATGGGTAGCTCGCTGTCCGATCGTCCGGTAACTACCCGGACCGAGCCAAGGCGTCGACGGCGCGCACTGTTCCCGCGCGCCTCAAGGAGTTGTCAGCAAAGAGAGGGGCCCAGCTGGGTCGAAGCCTACCGGGGTTCGGGGTTATCCGAAAGGAAGCTAGAGCCCCGGTATGAAGGCTAGAAGGAACGGCGCGGGGTTTTTAGTCAGTACAAGTCTGACACTATCTCCCGCTCCACCCAAGAGCGGGATTTGTCATAAGATGATTTTCCCCGTCGACAAAAAAAAAAAAAAACCTGTCGGTTGTCATGTGGCTATATTTTGTCTATATAATATGTTATAGCAAAAGCCGGAACTACGGTAAAACGTAAGATTGACCAAGACTTACTGGTTAAAGTCCGAAATGATACAATATCATCGGTAATTTCGGGAATTTACCAGCAATCATACGGTAAATGTTAGGATTTATCTCAGAGACTGTGAAAAGTTCTAATGTCTAGGACACACTATGATATGGAATAATGAAAACAATAAATTAAACACTGATTGATTAGCTCCACCAAAGTAGGTAGTACTTTTGTTGCATGATTTAAAAAAAAGTACTTATCTACTTATATGATTTTAAAACATTTCCCGTTAAAAGCATTCAAAAATGTTTAATATCATCTTAGTATACTCATATGTCATCAATTAGAGAAACAACATGTGGTGTACCCCAAGGAAATGTCCTTGGGCCCCCGTTGTTTCTCATATATATTAACGATTTGCCAAAATGCACTGACCATCAAACTGTTTTATTTGCCGATGACAGTACACTTTTAGTTCCATGTAAAAATATAGAAACTTACGAAGATGACATAAACAAGTCCATTCTTGACATTATAAATTGGTTACTCAGTAATAAATTAAAAATTAACATAGATAAAACAAAGCTTATGACATTTTATCAAAGAACTAATAAACTTAACTTAAACATAACTTATGCAGATCAAACAATAGCTGAAACAAACTGTGCTAGATTTTTGGGACTTTACTTGGACACTCACACTAACTGGAAATGTCATGTAGAAACTGTTTGTAAAAAACTAAACCAGTACTCTTATGCACTCTATAATCTAGCAAAGATAGTAAATGAGTCCGTTGTTCTAATTTCTTACAAGGCCTATGTTACATCTACATTACGTTTTGGGATCATATATTGGGGAAATTTCACCGACAAAGAAATAGCGTTCAAGGCCCAAAAAAGATGTGTGCGGGCTGGGCTGTGTTTAAGCTAAAACCAACTGAAAGCTGCAAGCCATATTTCGGGAAATTCAAACTACTTACGTTGCCCTGTTTGTACATTTTTGAGACGGCAGTATTTGTCAAGTCTAACTTTCATTTGTTTGAAACATTGAGATCTAAACGACGCAACAGAGAGATATGCGCTAAGCCGCATAATACTGCTCTTTTTAAAAAAAGTTTTTTGGGTATGGCACCTAGGATATATGATAAGATCCCTAGAAAAATGACAGAAATTAAAAACATACACGATTTTAAAAAAGCCTTCCTCAAAATACTACACGAAAAATCCTATTATACGGTGAACGAATACCTAACTGACACATCATTATGATTACCTCTTTTTATTAACATTTTGAATTTGAATTATGTAATAATGTGTGATAATGGTGTTGTTTTTTATATTTTTTAATTTTCTTTATTTTATACTGTTTGATAATTAAATCAGCATGTTTGTATCATTATAATATTTGTACGCCGATGACGGCTTGACATAGCGCTCATTAATAATTACAACATCTGTACCTAACCTACCTATGTTCAACAAATAAAATATTTGATTTGATTTGATTTGATTTAGTATTTTATTAATAATGAATGATAATGAATTTTTTTTTATTGGTGTAAGGCTTGCGCTTGACCACTATCTCACCTGATGGTAAGCGATGATGTGGTCGACGATGAAGCACGCTTGCCTAGAAGAAACCTATTCATTCTTGACTTGAAGACTCCCAGGTTGTAGCTATCAGGAAATACAGACTCTGGCAGGGAATTCCACTCCTTTGCTGTACGCATAATAAAAGTATTCCCAAAACGTTTGGTGCGTATTGGTGGGATGAAAAATCGTCCTTAAAAGTTCTCATCAATTCGTATCATAGTGTGCCCAAAACATTATGTTTTTCAACTTTTACCAGTGTCTGAGGTAAATCCTAAGAATTACCGTGCTATGCTGCACGGTAATGTAGCAAACGGGCTTTTACTGCTGGTAAAAGCTCGAAATTAGCGGTTATCATAGATCATTTCGGACTTTTGCCAGTAAGTCTTGGTAATTCTTAGGATTTACCGGTAAATCCCAGGTTTTATCGTAGTTCGAGCTTTTACTGTAACATAATTCAATTATTTTTTATCTATTCAATTATTTAAAAGGTTTCAGGACAGTCTTCCAAAAATGTTTTATTGTAGCTACAACAAAAAGGTACCAGTCGTTACTCTCGTTACTAACGTCTCAAAAATCCAACTTGTATACGAACTTTAAACTAGTTTCGGAGTTTCTCTAGAGGAGATTAAAATAGATCTTATTGATCCAAGAAAAGTTTGAGAAGTCGGTGTCAAGGTCAGTCCTCGTCTTGTTTCAGACAAATAGAACAATAGAGTTACCTACCTACCTACAAATCTTTCAAGCTTCTTGACATAATTGATGTACCACAGTTTTAACTCCATAAGTACCTGATTCATTAACAAACAGCGGTGTGAACGAATGTAAATAAGCAATTAAATCAAGCGCTTTGTCGATATAATTACGCTTAGTAATTAACATACAAAGTGTCTACTTCATTTTAATTGTTCCTCTAGTTTTGGTCGCTTCATTCTGGGGCAATTTGATTCTATTTTAAAACAAATTGACGTCATTTTCGTTGTGCAAGTAATGACCATGAAAGTGTTATGAGTTGAATTTGCATTTAAATCAAATCTCATGTGATTGGTTGTTATTTTGGTTATCAAATCGGATGTCATTGATCTAACAGCATTGATAAATGACTGAAGGAGTATGAGGACAATTTAAGCTAATTATATTGTCCTCATACTCCTTCAGTCATTTATCAATGCTGTGCACCGCATATTTGGCATTTAGGCCTACATAAACGAAAAACTTAACTAACTCTGAGAAAGTTATTCGTGCAAGTGGACCTTATATTGTCAAAAGATAAATTATTTGTAAGGTAATCTGGAAAATCTGGTCTAGTTACGAAAACTTTTTTTTTATAGTCTCGCGCTTGAGCACTATCTCACCTGATGGTAAGCGATTATGTGGTTTACGGTGAAGCACGCTTCCTAGAAAAAACACATTCACTCTTGACTTATAGACCCCCAAATTGTAGCTCTCGGGTAACACAGACTCCGGCAGGGAATTGAATTCCACTCCTTAGCTGTACGCATAATAAAAGTGTCCCCAAAACGTTTTGTGCGTATGGGTGGTATGTCCACCATGTACAGATGACGCATCGCCGTACATCTGGCAGTCTGATGATGAAACGGGCTAGGCGGAATTAAATCATGCAATTCCATCGCACACTTCCCGAGATGTATCCAATAAAAAACCGACAAGCTAGCAACTCAGCGACGTTGTTCAAGGCTCTGGAGCTTTGAGTTGACCAGTGCCTCATTGCCGATGAGTTTCTTGGCCCACTTTTCGATGGACTCTAGTGCATCAAACTGGTATTTGGCAGATCCGTCCTAGAGATGAGAACATTACTCCTTGCATGATCGAACTTGCGCTGTATACAAGTTAAGCAGCTGTGCCGGCGTGAAGTACCTTCTCTCTTTCGCAAGGATCCCCAAATTGTTTGCAGCCAGCTGAGACTTTGCCTCAATGTATGGCCCAAAATTGAGAGTCGATGTCAACGTTACGCCAAGAAGCTCAAGATGGTCCGTTATTGGCACGGTTACGCCACGGAAAGTTGGAGCCGGGGGAAATTGGCTCTTTTTAGGGAAAAAAAGACACGCATGGGTTTTAGCAGCATTAAACTTGACCAGATTGGCATCACCCCATTCGGAGTCTGCTTGCAAGGACAAGTTCAAACGCTCCACCATGGCCTCACGGAGAGACCTGATCTGCGGCTAGATCTGCGGCCGAATCTATTCACTCACAGAAAAGGCATTGCTGAGTACCATTCATCATCATCATTTCAGTCGAAAGTCGTCCACTGCTGGACATAGGCCTCCCACAGGCGTCGCCACATTGATCGATCCCGTGCGTTCCGCATCCAACGCCTTTCCGCAACCTTAACCAGGTCATCGGTCCACCTAGTGGGAGGCCTTCCAACGCATCGTCTTCCAGTTCGCAGTCGCCATTCCAGAACTTTTCGGCCCCATCGGCCATCCGTTCTGCGAGCAATTGTTGAGTACCATTGATTATTTTTACTCCAAAACCGTGGGAAAAAGGTAATGACCTTATATTCCAGATTTTCTGATCAGGCTTTTACAAACTGGAATAGAAATGTATTATTAAAGTTGCTATGTCACTTTACCAATACAGGTTACTATAGTACCCACAGAATCAAACTCTATAGTACCTGTCTTTAGATCTTTGTATGGCTAACGTAAGTCTAGACTGACATTACGAGACTAGTCTCAGACCATAAATGATTTATGATGATGAGATGAGATATCCGTAGTGATTAAACGAATCGCCTTTCATTTGTCATGGCTAGAGAAAGGGCCATCAAACCTCTCATGAGAGAATTATCATTCTCTGTGATGGAATCATGTGTAAAAAATAAAAATTATGATTGTCTTGTTACCGACTTCAAAAAAAAAACGGAGGTAATCTGTTCGACACGTATGTATGTAATATTGTTGGAATTGCACAATATTCACATTGTTACTCTATGTGGGCTTCTAAAACACGTGTGCCAAATTTCGTAAGTGTGTTTGTATGTATGTATGTTTGTTCACGCATTTCTCGGATTGTGACCATTCTTGTTTTATTAGATTAGGTATCTCTCAATTTAGGGAAAAATGCAAGTTTTATCAAAATCTGATCAGCAGTTTTTAAGATATGGAACATACAACCGTACTCCTTAGGGACAAACAGCACGAATGTGTAAATTTAGTTATTATTGGTATTTTATCAATCCTTTAGGTACCTTACTATAGAACTTGCTTACTTTTTAGTGTTGTGTACTAAAAATAAAAAGAAAGAAATAAAAAAACCACAAAAAAATAAACCAACTTCAAAAGCAAAATACTGAAAAGTGTTATTTTGCACTTGTAATATTTTTTTTTTTGTAGTCGTTTTATTTTCTTGTGTACATTTTTTGAAGGTCATCTTAGATGGATTTTGATTACAAATATTTAATTTTGCATTGAGGCTTTCACAGACACGAAAACGATAACACTACAATTGTTTTAAAATGGCTCTACAGACAGAATACTTTTTTAATAAAAACACGTTGGTGCATTGTCACATCGGTCCACCGGCAGAGCCTTTCGGTAACTTTTTAAAAAAACAAAAGTTTTAGTGGTTCTAGCCTCTTACATTTCTGCAGTCGTTAATTGTTCGAAAGGTTACAAATTTTATAAAATCGGATACATCATTAGTGCAACAATCCAGTTTCTGTGAAGGATTTTCATTCATTCCGGTTCAAAACCAAACTGGAATGAAAGAATAAAGACGTAATTGAGGTTATGAGAGTTATATATCTGTTCATGTGTGTATAATGTAATTGTGTTACAAAATACGAATTGTTAAAACAAGCTTTTTCCTGCAGTCTCGCTCCTGTGCGCTATCTCGCAGAAAAAGTTACCAAATATGGCACTAAACGATAGTGTAGCAAGAATTTTTGAAATTGGGTAACTACCAGAGATTACTCTTTACCCTTTCTGCATATAAAAATAAAATGTTACCCCTTTATCATATTACCTAGCTTCTTCGCCCGCCGACAGCTGCTTCGCCAGCGTGAAAGTCGAGAATTATCTCGAGGAACATATTCCCGGGATAAAAAGTATCCTTTGACCTATTCTATCTCTGTGCCAAATTTTATCCAGATCCGCTCAGCCGTTCTGGCGCGATTGAGTACCAAACATACACATACCCAAACTATCGCATTTATAATATTAAGTAAGATTAAGATTTTGACAATCGGGACCATGGGGTACCGGTCCTTTGAAAGCCAATTCGCAAAGGCCTTGTTAGGCCAACCGACGATTATCCCTGTATGCACTACGCATTTGCACCCAAGGGCAATCTCCGGTTGGTGCAGTGGACTATTGCAAAATATGGAGAAAAATATAATGGGCTGTGGGTTAAGATTATTATTATGATAGACATTTTGTAAAAAAACACTAAAGCTAAAATTTACCTAGTACATAACCAAAACAAGAACATAAATAACCCATATTATTATGAAAAATGGCCCTTCCGAGGTAGTAGTGGTACTTCCTTAAATAATAAATGTCCTCCATTCGTAATAGTTGCGTTTCCCCAAGACATTACCAGGCTACCCTTGTTCATTTGTTTTCGAAAACGCGTGGGCAGTTAACACGAAAAACGCGCGGGCCAATAGATTGCTGTAAAAGTGAATCGTCCGTGAATATAGATACGATAAAAAATATACAGACCAACAAGGCTATCCAACGATTTGGATAGCCTTGTTGGTCAAGTGTTCGTGAGCCCAACTGCCGAACGTGGTGGGTCCTAAATTAGATTCGGTCGGGAAAATTTATATGGGGTTTTTTTCCAATAGAATATTTTCAGGAGTTCAGAATTAGGATTTGTTCCCAATTGAAGGCAATTTAGGGTAATAGACTTGGATACAATCACTAATACACAAAGGGGAAATAGGAATTTTGTTACCAATGATACCGTTTTTAGCGTCGCTCGGAAAATTCCATGTGTTGTATACTGACAGAAAAATAATTGTATGTTCTGTAAACAGTTTTAATTGTGCCATGTTGCGTTGGTGTTGATTAAATCTGGTGTTCATTGTGACTGAATGATACAATTGCACCCAATTGCACACCGTCTATGTTATTGAGGGAAATTACTTGGTATTGCGTCATTTTGAAAAGAAATGAGTTGATAAACCTGAATTTTTAATTCTTTGTTCATTGTGTGGCCCTGGTACTCGAACAGTCATTGAAATAGTAAATATCCTTATTTAAAGAAGCTTACTATTTTTCGTTTTAATCATTTAGCAGTTGATTGTCTCAACAACGACCTAACCAAACCAAAATCGTTTAAACCGATACGGAAGTCGGCAGATACGATATACTTCTGTGGGCTGGTGGTTTTAGAACCCGATATCAATTTTATACCAACAGAAGCGTATGGTGGTAGGTTAGGGAGCAATAAATGCGGTCAATCAACGTCAACCAGTCGGAATATTGATTGCTTAAAATGTGGTGTGCAAACTATTTACGATTTACTATGTCTTAAATTATGTCGCGATTTTATTGATTTTACAAACCAATGCCGGCACTGTATGATAGTGCTTGTGATAGCTTACACATACCTTATACAAGTACAGCTCATTTTGCCATAAGACTAATAAAACATTATGAACATTTGAGCACTGCGTGGCTGCGTCAACATTTACGAAATTCATAAAACTTGAAACGTCACGTTTCAGTGCCACTATTGCAGCGGCATTGTTTTATAACAAGTACAATAAAATACCTGCTAAATTCTAATTAGTCAAGAGAATGCTCTCTAAATCTTTCCATCGTCAAAAATCTTATTAATTTTACCTTTATCTTTTCAGAGAGCTGGGGACAAACCGACGGTCATCGCTTCACGTATCCCGCATCTCCACTCCTGACTCAGGGTGGCGACGTGGGAGCCAACCAGTTCTGTCCGAAGGAGCCAGGACATGGAGACGAGTGCGTGCATGTCAAAAATGTACCCCTGGGCGCTACTGTGGAGCTGGTGATGTTCGATCAAGGTGATTATTGGTTTAAAATTTATTAGTTTAACCAACTTATAACTTGCTTTTGAATGTGCAGATCATCAGATCTACACGTTTCACAATACTGGGCCTCCATTTCAACAATTATTTTTGTTGGGGATATGTTCATGTATGCTGAACTACCACGGGGAGATAGTGCAGTTATGTGAGACTCCAACCCACTAAACTTCACAGTGTCCTTTTTTACCGCTTATGACGGGAACACGGGAACGCTTTAGCACTCACCGCGAGCCCGCTGCGGCTGTCCGTCACCAGAACCTCCTCTGGGGAGTACCCCACCATTACCGGCGCACCAGAACACATAGTACGCCGTGACCACCCAGGGACCAAATCAGCACATGGGCACCAAACGGCTACGTGTGTGGCACCCTTGATCCTCCTGTGTGCCTTTTTAAACTAATGTGTGGGATAATCCACCTGGAATTTCTCAGACGCAGCCCGGAGTCTGGACTTGTGCCCGGGTGATTGCAATGGGCTCGCCCTAGCCTACTGCATGGGACTTGCACCTCTGCCTTAACCAATCTTATTACAAACAAGGCATTCTTTGTTATGTTAACCAATCTTATTACAAACAAGGCATTCTTTGTGAATCGACTTCACTTCTCAGAGAACAACAAGGGTTATGTTTGCTATATCAGAACGTTTCTTACTGCATCCGATCGAACAAAATGTCGTTAGACGTAACCACAGTTGGCGGTTTGTGGGACGGGTTCCGCCACGGTTCCGCATTATACTCGTATTTTCTTTGATATAGATCAGACACATTGTGTATCTGAACGCACTAAGTTATATTTTTAAAAAGCTGCCGTTTTAGGCTTCTTCTCAGTGGTCCTTAGGTACATAAGGGCCTAACCTATCTCGGAAATTCGTTTCACTAAAAAGCGTTGTTTACTTTTGCTATGTTGTTTTGATATGGGGTATCAGATTCGATATCAACAATTAAGAGATCTCATTAGTCATGGTATATAACTCGCACGTAATCTTGTTATATAACTGCGCCGACATCTTTAATTAAACCACATGGTATAATTATGTCTTACGCAGCTGAGGAGTTGTGGTTGACTGATAATAGGCAAGAACTCATACAGGCCTAATGACATAAGTAAGAAGCTAGACGGTAACAAGACGATTATATTTTATAAATATACTGACTTCTGCCCGCGGTCGCGGTTGCGTGATCAGTTTTTTATCATCAAGAGAACGTACCACGGGGAAAAGTTAATTCTGTTCATAGTCTTCTCGTGTGAAGTCGTGTGCCATTTTCCTCCATTTTTTTAATTTGGGCTTGAATATCCTAATGCCGCGAAAAGTGCTCCCCCATATTTTTCAATACCAGTACACTCTTTTCTTTTCGAAACAGCCTTCGTGGTACGCGTCCAGGTCATCTCTCAATCAATCTGCCTGGGTTTTTCCAAATATTTTAGGGTCAGTTGCCTATCGAACCGGATTCAGCTGAGTGCCAGTATTTTACATGGTGCGACTGCCTATCTGACCTCCACAACCCAGTAACTGGGTAACACGATACTCTTTTGGCAAGACTGATGTCAGATTTCAGCTTCTGACTACCCGTAACGACTGTCAAAGACCTTCAAATGATAGCCGCGACCAAAGGCTTAACGTGGAACGAGAACGGAGGAATCTCGCTATGTAAAGATCACCCATCCAAGGACCGACCTCGGCAAGCGTTGCTTAACGTTGAGAATTGACCCGTGCCGCTATTGTTATTAAGGCACGAACTCTTCTATATTCCGATACGATTACTACGATACAAACTCTTACAATATAATAATAGTAGTTGGATGTAATCGAAGGCTTGTGGTTGTTTTTTTTTACTCTAGTTAGACTCGCACTTGACCACTATCTCACCTGACGGTAAGTGATGATTTGGTCGACGATGTAGCACGCTTGCCTACAAATAACCTATTCACTCTAGACATAAAGATGTTGTAGCTATCGGGAAACACAGACTCCGGCAGGGCATTCCACTCTTTAGCTGTACGCATGATGAAAGTATTTCCAAATGTTTAATGCGTATGGGTGGGGTGTCCACCATTTACCGATGGCACATCGCCGTACGTCTTGTAGTCCGATGACAAAACTTATTAAAGATTGTTATAAGCAAGAACTCGTAAAAGCGCGGGCCTAATGACATCATCTAGAAGCTAGACTGGTAATCAGACGATTATATACATTTAAGTACCTATGTTGTAACATAAAACATTAATAAGCTTCAATAAGATACTGAGGCTGTAAATACACTTTCATGATTGTGAAAGTTATAATTAATTTCAGCTATTAAGACTTTATAATTATAATTACAATACAATAAGGCTGTCCATAACTATATGAATGAGACACAAGTGGGAGTCCAAATGCAAGTAAGTTAAAATAAAGAAGTGGGTTGGACTTCCGTGGAGCTTGGAGCAGTATGAAAAGTAACCTCGTTCTTTTTGAAGTTAAATAGGTATAGACAGTTTAATTGTCATAAGTTTTCAAAATTTCCGGACAGACAGACTGACACATTTTATAAAGAGACGACGACTTTTAAAGATATCATTTCATAAAATATTTGTTGAAAAAGGTCTTCGTAAATTGATAAATAAATCAAATATTTCATTAATTTCATTGATAATAACGCCGTTTATATGTTATCAAATTCCCTGAACGATGTCGGTAACATTTATTGGTGGCAATTTGTTTGATTTATTTCCAATGGTTTAGGAGATAGCAGATAGGTACTGTTGAAATAGGAACTTTGATACAATAGAATTGAATCGAATCAAGTTCAAATATTTGATTCGATTAGTCTGCAGTGTGTATATAGATACAATGCGTGCCACAAAGATGAGACTTGACACACCACCTAGTTTGACGTGCGCATTAGAAGAATTATAGGTCTTTTTAGCGGTATGAGGTCTGAGTGCGGGAAGTGACCGGGCGTCACCGGGGCGGCGGATATAGCGCGGGAGGCGTGATCAAGTCACATCATTCGTGGCACGCTGTATAGTTCTCGCCAAACTTCTGGGCCGGCCTGAAGTTGGCTTTCCGATGCGTAAGGCACGGATTGGTGCTGTTTTTGTATGAGATTTACTACTGCGCGGCCATTGTAGCCAACTTAAGGCGGCCAAGAAGTTTGGCGAGAATTATACAGGTATTTAGTTTTAGCAGCAGTCATTGATCCATATACATATATTGACTTTCTTAGTTTCAAAATGGGAAATCTTATCTTAAAGTTTGGATGTGTGGATATAGGTTTGTAACTCAATCACGTCTGAACGGCTCAACGGATTTGGATAAATTTGGTGCAGATATATTTTTTAGTCTGGAATAGCGCTTAGGCTTTTTGTCCCGGTTTAATGTTACCTTGGGTTGATAAAACACTTGCCACGTGGGCGAAGCCGCTGGCAGAGGCTAGTAAAGACATAAAGTCGTCCTGAATCCATCGTGATCTTTAATATATTTGTACAATTTTCTTTAATATAGTTGCTAACACGAGGTTAAATTGACAATTTTATAAGACAGTATATTTCAATTCCAGCTTTTATTTTTGTTCCGGTTCTGGGTGTTGTGTATGTGAGTTTATATGTTTGTAAACGCACCAACGATACAGGAATAAATTCCTAGCGTGGGGCGTTATTTTTTTTTTTTTTTATCGTTTTAGCAAATAACTCTGAGTTAAGTTTTCACGTAAATGGGCCTGAATGTATTACCATGCTAAAAAGAAACAACTCTATAACACCACAGACTCATACAATCAAGGACACAATGCTTTATTATAGTTTTTATGACTATCATCAGGGTAGGCGTGCGAGACGAAAACGATAGACAGAAGTAAATTTCTCACACTAATCTACAGACGCAAATTACAAGACAAGAAATATGCAAAGTCTATGTATTATTAAATTGTTATATATTCAACAAGCTGTTCGCACGAGCCGTAACGACATAAGCTTAGGAAGTTCCCATATTAGGCAGTTTGTAGTGTAAAGTTTCCACTTTCCTTCACCGAAAGTTAGAAATGGCACTTGAGCTAAGATAACTTTGCGCGTCAATATTAGCCTTAAAACGTAACTTAGGCTTAAGATTCATTTACATGGAGAGAGATTGTCGCTTTGAATAGGCGATTTAAAACTGAAGGAGAAAAAGAAAAATAGCCATACAGATTCCGAAGTAAGAGTTGCTAATATTCATGAGTAATCGTGAGATTACCAATGAATTAAAAGTCACCCTGTCTACCAGTGCGTAGACACGGTACTTTGATGAAAGGCGGGAGTTGAACAATAGACAGACAAATACGGGTAATTCTATTATTTCGAGATCTTAAACACAAAGTTCAGGATAATCGCCATGATTCTCGTTTGACTTAGTTGTAGCCGAATTTGTAATCGTCGCATGAGTTGACACATGAGGACGATTATCGTCAAACGAGTGTCGCCTCAAGACTCGCATGGACATTCTCGCCTCTCGACGACATAGAAGCTCTCATGTAAATGAGCCATAAAGTATACAAAGATTAGCAAATAGCACATCCGTTTAGAACATCCGTCACTTGTCAAATCGATGCTCGCGAATTAAGAAAATCGATGAATATCGGCAAGTAGACAAGTTAATAAGAAAGATTTCATGTCTCCCGATATAAATAACGACATGCAGCTGATGCGGCTAACAGAAGTACTTGGGACCATTTATCATGGCGACAGTGATTTATGGTATCCTTTGTAATATGTAGAGTAAGATTACTACCTACTAAACAAGGAACTCTGGTGAAGTTTTCTTGAGCCAGAGTATGATGTTTGTCGCGTTTCAAGCGACTGGGTGGCATGCATCTTAAATGTTTGAAAGTACAGAATTCTCGTAGATAAGCGACAGAGTTTATGGGTCACAAAAGTTGATATAAAATTAATTAAAAAAATGTTGAACGAATATATTTATAATAAAAAGTCAAATATGAGAGAGACAAAACATTTTTTTTTACGACTTGATTTTGAAATCGTATCTTTCTTGAAAAAATAATAATCGTGATAAAAAAAGGCAGTGTAGAAGAGTTTTCAACCTTCAATTAGCTCCAATCAAACAACTTACCCTTTCGCAGTTCAATGCTGGGCTTGAGCCTTTCCCAAGTTGCGTCGCAATACCAGCAGCCTAAATGCGTAAGTGAATTCGACAAGGCAAAGGGTTTAACCGCCATCAATCGACCAATCACATGCGAGATGAAAGACGCGATGTGGATTTCCGTCTATGTGATTGAATGATAAATGATTTTATTTCGGTAAGTTGGTTTGTACAAACACTTTTACATGTCGATCATATTTTTTAAAATTAGATGGGGTCGGCGTTTCCTATCTGACTACTCTGAGAAGAAAGGCCGAAACAAACTCAGATGTCACAGTCTCTTTTAAAGTCCAGACTAAATTCTGGGTTATATTATGTGAAGACTGATGTCTGAAATGGTCTTTTGAGGAAAGAATCAGCCAGATTGAGTGGACCTGTCCAGTCAGTGCACGCATTTGTCAATAACCGTGCAGCTCAACTTAGAATTTAAGAAGCTCAACGAATCGACGAACAATACCGAAGGAAGGACATTCGGGTAGGCCGCATAAACTACTCAAACTGCCAGACCATGATTAAAAACTAACTTAGATAAATTATAACAAAAACGAAAACAAAATAAAAAGAATGATCCACATAGTCTTCACATTCACAACAATTAAAATAAAATAATGTTATACTTTAAAAAGTAAATATTCTTATCATTGCAAGAAAAGAAAACTAAAAAAAAAACACGGTGCAAAATATAAAAAAAACAAAATTAATTGGTGCAGCTCAATCCCAAGACTTTTTGTCCTCCTCCATCTTTAATGGCATAAAACTCTTTCTGGCACAACTCACGTCTAATGAATGATTTGAATTTATTAAGAGGTAGATCTTGTGGCTTTGAAGCTTATTATAAAAGCGTACACATTGACATCTAAACGAGCCACCTATTTTCTTGAGCCTTGTTGTAGGTACTACAAATTTGTGTTTCTTCCTATTGATTGGACGATTGATGACCGTCAAGCCGTCAAGCAAAGGCCTTGCCGAATCCACTTACGGAATCAGGCTGCTGGTCCACCCCGTTTCGTATCCAGTAAGTTTCCGCCACCTTTTAAGGCATCACCAGTACAATGGTAACAAAAACAAAGGTCTATTTCTGCAGTTTCTTTGAACAAGTTTTCCTCGAATAGGTTTCCAATTCTCAACTGAATAATGAAAATGAAGTTGCAACTTCTGAATAGGAAGCCTAACAATTAGTCTAGCAATATCAATCACTGTGGAATACCTCAATCAATCATGAAACAACAAAGTTTTGTTCATGTGGCTTCATTCTGAAGAGGTATACCAGAACATAAAGCGAATCACTAATGGCACTTCTAGGTACAGTTGAGTACAGTTGAGACTTTCTCAGAGTTTAATTGAACGTTATTACGTTATTATATATTATACAGTATTGTTGCACTAGTATGCAATTACACTTGAGTAGCTGATTGTCCAATTTTATTGTCTGCAGAAATTAGAATGTTACCTACACGTCCGTGTATAATGTAACTACCTGGCTGGTCTCGCGGTCGCGAGTGCGACATCGGAAGGTCCTGGGTTCGATTCGCAGGTCGGGCAAGTGTAATTGGGTTTTACGATGCCCATTAAGTATATCTCTCAGTGGCAGTCCGGAGTTTGGCAGTTAGCCGTGTAAAACCCACGTGCTTCGATAAAAACCGTTAAGCCGTTAGTCCTACGTCAGATCTTTGTCCGGTCGTGACAGATAGCTGTCCCATCGGACCATGAGAATGAAGCAATATGATGCCAATGTAACATTGGTTTCGGTTCGGGAGAATAAAGCACAAGTTCGCAGTTGTCAATTGGTTTAAATTGTTGAAAGTTGAACTGGAACCAAACTACGTACCAAAAAAATTTAGTTAGGGTTGTTGGTAGCAGATGGCTGGTCTAATCTTGATTTAAAAAGAAAGAGTATAAAGTATATTATAATAATATATAGGTATATAATAATATCAGTGTAAATTGACGGTGAAATCAAAAGTTTAATGTCATTCGAGAGCAGCCTAATTACGCAAGTGAAATCGGCAAGGCACATCAATCGACCAATCATATGCAAGATGAAAGACGCGATGTGTATTTCCGTCTGTTGCAGGTATGACGGACAAATTATATTGGTTAAAGTTAAGGTAGAAGGTAAAATAACAAAACGGGATGCTTGTCATTCGGTGGGGGTGCAGGTCAGTCAGTCAACTCCATACTACCGCTGTCACAGACAGACAGCCCCAGCCAGACCGAATGGTTTGTGCTATTATACCTCCCGCGTCGAGGCCGAAATTCGGCCTAGTGGACTATTTACTCGTATTATGTATCTCTTAATAGACTAGACATAAAAAGAAAGAAAAGGGGGCTGGGTCACCCGCGTCCGTAGGAATGTACCCCTTTCGATTCCCTACACGTGGTCCCCGGGTGGTGCAAATCAGGTGACAAACTGGTGGTAGGCTTCGGCCGAAGGCTTGCGACCACCCACCGGGCAAAGACGTACCGCCAAGCGGCCTAGTCGTGTTCCGGTATGATGCTCGGTGCAGCCACTAGAGGAGTTGGGTCGAGGTAGTTGTTCCACAGCAGGCAGGCCGGCCTGACTCGCGCTGTTATGGACGTATCGGAAGACTGGTCGCGGAGGGTAGCGGGATCCGAGGCACGGTGCGCCGCTGGCCGACCGCAGGTAGTTGGGGGCCCAAGTAGTGTGCCAGCCCCACATGAAAGGCTGCCCCGCCAACTGTCGAAAAATCCCGGAATGCGCCATCGTGCTGGTTGGCGACCAGACGAGAGTGCCCGATGGACATTCCTGGGGGGGCTCGGGCGTCCCCGCAGTCTCCAGACCAGTCCCCCAATGATGGCGTCCTATCGGCGCGTGTCTGTAGGTTGCAAGCGTGGAACCTCATCTCACTTCCTTCTCCTCTCCCTCCTCTTCACTCACAGCAATAATGCAAAGGAACAAGAGAAAAAAAGCTGAACAGCGGCAGCACTCACTCTCACATAAGGTGCACCTCAGCAACATCCGAGGTCTGCACTCTAACCTTGTCGCAGTCCATCACCACCTTGAGACTGAGAAACCAGCACTTTTGTTCCTTACGGAGACGCAGATTGGATGCCCGTCAGACGTGGCGTACCTATCTTACCCGGGGTATACCCTGGAGCACATGTTCAAGCCACGCTCTGGTGTATGCATGTACGCCCGGGACGATATCTGCTATCGGCGTCTCCGTGACCTTGAAGACTCAAGCTATTCAGTGCTATGGGCCCTGGTGGACACAGGTCTGGATAAGATCATCTATGCCTGTGTCTACCGATCGCATAGCGGTGATCTGGAGACAACCAGGCTCGCACAGTACCTGAGTGAGGCGGCAGATGTGGCTCAGCTACGGTATCCCTCCGCCCAACTAGTGTTACTGGGGGACTTTAATGCCCACCACCAGGAGTGGCTCTTCCCATACCAGTGCACTGACCATGCTGGACGAGAGATGCGAAATCTTTCGATTGCGCTAAATCTCACCCAGCTGGTCCAAGGGGCTACTAGGGTGCCGGATGTTGATTCACATACAGCCAATTGCCTGGACCTTCTGCTGACAACTGATCCAGACCGATACTCAGTGTCGATTTCATCACCTTTGGGTAGTTCCGACCACTGTCTGGTGAAGTCTGTATCCGTCTACTCCCCGCCCGATCCCAGCCCAAGAGGCACCCGGCGGGTTTGGCGGTACAAGTCAGCAGATTGGGATGGTATGCGTTCTTTCTTCGCATGCTATCCTTGGCGGCCCACTTGCTTCTCTTCGGTGGACCCATCGTCATGCGCTGACGCAGTGACAGATGTGTTGCGTCGGGGGATGGAGTACTACATTCCGTTCTCTGACGTAACGGTGTCCAGCGTTGGCCGTCCATGGTTTGGCGCCGAGTGTGACCGCGCAAACGCGGTTAAACACAAGGCGTACCTAGCATGGGTCGACGCTCGTGTGCGCAAGGCAAATGACGTGAGTCAGAAGAAGAGAGCTTTCAACAGGGCTGCCAAGTCCTGCAAAAAGGCGATGCGAAGGGCACGGTTTGACCATATTAGCAGAATCGGGGACAAACTTGCTTCACACCCCGCAGGTAGCAAGGCGTTTTGGTCCCTGGCTAAATCGGTTGAATCAAACTTCTGTCGCCCCTCACTACCACCACTGCTGAGACCTGACGGGTCGCTGGCCCACTCCGCTGAGGACAAGGCAAACTTGTTTGCCTCCCTCTTTGCGGAATCTTCGCGTCTGAATACTGATGGCACGCGGCCCCCTCCTTCTGCTGTTCGATGTGAGACGAGTATGTCGGATATTCGCATCCATCAGAGGGAGGTCTGTAGGGTGCTGCGTAACCTTGACGTGAACAAGGCTAGTGGCCCGGACGGGATCCCGGCAATTGTACTTAAAACTTGTGCGCCTGAATTGTCTCCAATCTTGACACGCCTATATCGCCTTTCGATGGTGACTGGAAAAGTGCCGAAGGCTTGGAAGCAAGCTAACGTTCAGCCCGTGCCCAAGAAGGGTAGTCGAGCTGACCCGGCCAACTACAGACCCATATCAGTAACGTCCATCCTCTGTAAGAGTATGGAACGTGTACTGAATAATAAGCTCCTGGCATACCTAGAAGACAACGACCTTCTTAGTGACCGCCAATACGGCTTCCGCCGAAACCGGTCAACTGGGGATCTTCTAGCGTATGCCATTCACATCTGGAGTGAGGCCATCGAGAACCACGGGGAGGCGCTTGCTGTCTCCCTTGACATATCGAAGGCCTTTGACAGGGTCTGGCACGAGAGCCTTATTGGTAAGCTTCCTTCCTTCGGTCTGCCTAATGGTCTGTGTGACTGGATTACAGACTTCCTGAGGGATCGGTCCATCCGAGTGGTTATCGATGGCCGCTCGTCCGGTCAGTTAGGTATTAACGCCGGAGTCCCTCAGGGGTCAGTGCTCTCGGCAACATTGTTCTTGCTGCACATTAATGATCTGCTAAAACCCGGAACCTTTGGGTATGCAGACGACAGCACTGTTGCTGAGAGATACGTGTCTGGCGCACGGGCTACTGGGCCTCAAGTCCGGTCTCTTCGGGAGGCCATGGTTGAGCGCTTGAACCTGTCTTTGGAGGCAGTCTCCGAATGGGGCAATGCCAATCTAGTCAGTTTCAATGCTGCTAAGACCCAGGCGTGTCTTTTTTCCGCAAAAAAGAGCCAATTCCACCCGGCTCCATCCTTCCGTGGTGTAACCGTGCCGATAACGGACCATCTCGACCTTCTTGGTGTTACGTTGACATCGACCCTCAATTTTGGTCCTTTCATTGAGGCAAAGGCTCAATTAGCTGCAAAAAAGTTAGGGATCCTTGCGAAGGTGAGATGGTACTTCACGCCTGAACAGCTGCTCAACTTGTATAAAGCGCAAGTTCGGTCATGCATGGAGTACTGCTCTCACCTCTGGGACGGATCTGCCAGGTACCAACTTGACGCACTTGAGTCGATTGACAGACGGGCCAGGAAACTTATCGGCAATGATGCGCTGGTCGACTCAAAGCTCCAGAGCCTTGAACACCGAAGACGAGTTGCCAGCCTGTCGGTTTTCTATCGGTTACATTTCGGGGAGTGTGCGATGGAACTGCACAATTTGATTCCGCCTAGCCCTTTCCATCATCGGACTACAAGACGTACGGCAATGCGCCATCGTTACATGGTTGATATCCCACCCATACGCACAAAGCGTTTCGAAAATACTTTCATTGTGCGTACAGCTAAGGAGTGGAATTCCCTGCCGGCGTCTTTGTTTCCCGATAGCTACAACCTAGGGGTCTTCAAGTCAAGAGTGAATAGGTTACTTCTAGGCAAGCGTGCTTCACCTTCGACCACATCATCACTTAACATCAGGCGAGATAGTGGTCAAACGCGAGCCTATAACAAATAAAAAAAAAAAAAAAAAAAAAAGAAAAGAAAGAGAAAAAAAGGAAAAAATAAACAGGCAGATCTTGAAATTGTTGACGTGATTATAAAAAGCTATTGATGCAAATAGGTACAGAATTATAATACCTACTTATTTACATGATAATGATAATCGTTTGCGCTCAAAAAACAAGTTTCATAAAAGCAATTTGAATTTGTGTAGTATAGTGAAGTATCCTGGGGCGCTCTAACAAAAACTGTTTGAATATTATCAAATATATAATTTAAGCCTATATAGTGAACGGCTTCAACAAACGCAAAAACTAAAATAACATAAATTTAGTTTGATATTTATTTAAATAGCAACTTTTTAATATTATACTTTTAATGTGGATGTTGTTCGCCTCTTAAAAAAAAGGAAAGAGTTTCGAAATCGTGAAAAAGCGACCTAGTTCTTATTATTTCTTGTGGTTCGATTTGCATGATACGTTTATTTGCGACGCTCGGTAAACGTAACTACCGTTGTATCTGTTATACAACGGCCTTATTAATACTGGGCCTACTTGTGCTCTCATGCAAGGTTTCCAAATTTTAGGGTTACGTTTAAAAAGGGCGGAAACCTTACCATTATCAGCCACGATTTCGATTAGTTGTTTACAGAATTTTGTGTGAATGTAACAATATATTCCATTTTTTTTTTTAGGTAATCTTTTGTAAGCCTGATTAATTTTCATCAAAGTTGTGACTGTGTGAAGGTCTTGTCATTTTTACAAGAGACCCCATTATAATTACTGTAATTTAGGTACTAGTTCCTGCTCGCAGCTTCATGAAAATCTTTTTATCTGCACCCGAAATAAAAATGAAAGAGAGTAAAAATACTATTTAATAATTTATTCTTTTAAAAACGAATAAATACTTTGGATTATGTAGACAGAACCATAGGCGCTTATTCCAAATTCGTACCGCTCAGCCAAAATTTTAACTAACTCGTTACTTCGCCGACGCTTCGGCCAGTCAATTCGGCCCGTATAATTATTTAAACCATACCGGACATAAAGTTAACCAAGTGGGCGAGCCATCGTAATCTGGTTTAGTTAAATATCTTAAGATATCTTGTTTCACCGCGTTCATTAACCTAATTTTGGGCTTAAAACACTTTTAGATTTATGTAACTTAACTTTCTGGTAAGTGACACACTGATTTGTCTAAACTGGACAAGATTGAAACTCTAAAAAAAGAAAAAATCCTTACTGGATAAACGATGATTTATGCTAGACCGTAGTGGGTGCGAGCCGAGCCCCGTGTGAGGCGCGGACGAGGCACGGAGTCAAAACTTCACGAACATTTTATATGATGCGGTCCATGCTACACCGTGCGCCGTCCGGGTCTGCGTCCACGCGCCTCATCCGGGTCAAGGAACGCATCATATAAAATGTTCGTGAAGTTTTGGATTCGTGCCTCGTCCGTGCCTCGCTTCGTGCCTCGGCTCGCACCCGCTACGGTCTAGCATAAATCATCCTTAAGGAGGTTCGAAGAATAGGAGCGATCCGTTTTGAGAGCAGTGGTGATGAAATAATTTACACAAACTAATGTGCCTGCCGGGAGATTGGCAGGAGATGGCAGAAAAACGGACAGAGTGGAAAGCTATGGGGGAGACTTTTACCCGGCAGTGGGACAATAAGGGTTGAAAAAAAAAGCACCTGCCTGGGTTCGAACCCACGACTTACGAAACGTAAGTCGGGGCCTTTACCACTTGTTTTGGTTAGGTGTAAAAATGTAAGCTAGGTTTATGTAGATTCCTAAATGTAAATATATAGTTATGATGTTACATAGAACGTGACATAACGTTTAAAAACTGTATTTGACACCGACACGCTAAAACCAAGATAGAACGTGTGGAACAAAATTTAATTTTCCTTTTGGATACATTCTTAATTATTTATTGTAGACCAAAAAATAAACAAGATTACATACATGTGATAATAAAGTGCATGTACAAAGGCGAGCAATGTTGAGTTCTCTTACAGCAAACCATAGAGTGACAGAGAAAGATGACAATTATAGAGGGCAGGCATCCAGTGTACATTACTCATTTTATGGACCGAAAGCTTTATGAAACACTAGCTGTCCCACGCGGCTTCGCTCCCATAAACTGGCTACCTACCTACCAATTTACCATACCTAGCCTACCCTGGCTACACTACACCCATGATTTTTGTGAAACTTTAACCACTTACGCAGCGCACGCAACGGAAGCTCTCAAAAAGGAATATTTTTGCCCGTTTTTGCAACATTTTTCATTTGTGCTCCGCTCCTATTGGTCGTAGCGTCATGTTTTATAGCCTATAACCTTCCTCGATAAATGGACTATCCAACATAAAAAGAATTTTTCAATTCCAACTCGCAGTTCCTGATATTAGCGCGTTCAAACAAACAAACTTCCCAGCTTTGTAATATTAGTATAGATAAGAAAACACAAGTTTCTTAAGTACAGAAATCAATAAAAGCTTAACTTTCCTACCTTATAATTAATGTCGAAGCGGAACAATTACAATTAATTACTCATAAAACAATTACAGTTGCAGCTTTTGTCAGCGACATTACTTTCTAGCAATGAAACAATTTTCTTCTTCTATAGTCAGCTTTATTAGATTTTCTACCATACATTATTAATCGTTTGTTTTTTGATATTGTTTGATTTCAATATGGACATAAAATAACGCTTGACCTTTAAGTAATGCTTAATAACATTTAATGTTAACTTTTATTGAAATAATAAATAAAAAATTATTACTTAATTTTTTTTTTCCAGGCATTAGGTATCAATCAAAGTAACAGTTTACGCGAAATTGAACTGAATAAAATATCAGCGGTTTGCAAAAATGTAGGAGACAAATTTCGGGAAATCGTGACATTGATTGATATGTTATTCTTGAGAAGAGTGGAGATAAAAATGAAGTTGTATTTTTAGTCAACAGGTACTTGCTTTGAAAAGATCTTGACGTTTACTTTCAGCACATCGCATGTTCATGTACATAGTACATATTTCACTTTATGAACGTCTGAAGACTTTGAACTCGGTACAAATGCGCGAACAGGCGCCAGTCCTTGATTTATTCACGATTGTCTCGGAGACAGAT
This sequence comes from Orthosia gracilis, assembly GCA_947562075.1. Classification (NCBI taxonomy): domain Eukaryota; kingdom Metazoa; phylum Arthropoda; class Insecta; order Lepidoptera; family Noctuidae; genus Orthosia; species Orthosia gracilis. The sequence goes on from OX387274.1 coordinate 7,482,009, forward strand.
GTTAAAACCACAAGACGTTTCGCAATTCCGTAAATAAGAGATGAAGATGAAGGCTCATTTAATAAGGGACCTTTTTCTTCTTTAAATTAGTTTATTTCTTTAAATAAAGTAGATATAATTGGATACTGAAACAACAATAAGTAGGGATTTATTATTGTTTGAGTATACGATTTATTCATAACCTGAAATAGTTATATTTTATTAGTAGCAACTAATTTATAAGTTATAATTCCAATTTTGTTATCTTCTTATTTCCTATAAGTAGTTTATATTATTTTCAAAGCAAAGTAAATAGGTATGTAATTTAATTTTGGGCGCACGGTTGGCGAGGCGTGGGTTCGATTCCCGCACTGAACAAATATTTGTATGACCTACAGATAGTTGTGCCGGCTCTGGGTGTTGTGTATGTGAGCTGGGTGATGTTTGTAAACGCACCCATGATACAGGCAGAAATTCCTAGTGTGGGGCAACGTTTTTTTTAAAGAAAGAAGAAAGAATTGTATATTATTCTCGGGGACGAATAAATTGGGTTCAATATACAGCAATATTCCAACACACCAGTAGGAGGTTTAATGTATGAAGTTAATATGATTTCTGGGTATACATAACGTAAGCTGAAAAAATAAATTTAAAACTTTTAGGAACCCTACATACAGTTGAATATAGGAGGAGAGGAGTTGATACATAACTATACAAAAATATGAATCAAAACATATTATGACCACGATTCTATTATTAGAATATTGATTCTAATCTAATATTACGCAATTTGCATAACACAATGTCTACAATTTGCAAACTAGCACACACGAGAAATATTCAAGAAAAACACGTTTTAAGACGCTGGCAATTTGTTTTGGCATTTTACTTCTTTCTGTAATGAAAAACATGCAAAACTAAGTTAATGATTTTATTGGTTACAAGTTTGATGACACATCGAAACTTAAGTACCTAGGCTTAATTGTCTTTAACATATAAACCAATCTTGGGCAAATGTTAGAAACTCATTCGTAATCACACTCATAACTAAATGTAAAGAGTATAATAATTTAATTGAAGACATTATCAATCAGATAAACCATAATGGACGTGCACAGAGAAAATCCATTTGTATAATGTAAATGCAATTAATTTCTGCCCGCTTCCCACATTTACCAATGATTAATAACACTGGATAATTATAATGTTTCCATTTTTATTTACAGGTGGTGAATCCGACCACATATTCCACCTGCATGGATATAGTTTTCACGTAGTCGGCATCAGGGAACTCAACAGAAGCTACGACAGTGAAACCATCAAGAAGATGAATGAAGAAGGTAGCTTATTCAACAAGAACCTCATCGATCCAGTAGAAAAGGATACTATTGTAGTGCCCAAACACGGTGTGGTTGCACTACGTTTTAAGGCTGACAATCCTGGGTACTGGATGATGAGAGACGAAAGGTCCTCTCACTGGACCAGAGGCTTAGATTTTATATTAAAAGTAGGTGAACAAAGTGACTTCGTCCAAGCTCCCCCAGATTTCCCCAAGTGCGGGTCTTATGTGGGCCCCGAATATTTTCTAATATAAGTCCGGTCGCGCGGTCGATACTAAAGTTACCTTTAGATTGTATTACTGCTCAGTTTATTTATTTAATTTGTGATATGTTTGTTTAGGTTACTCGTTTTGTAAGGCTAAATTGGTTTCCGATTGAAAGATAAATACTAAGATATACACTCAGTAAGTTTGGGTAAAACCAAGGAAATATAGAAAACCAAGTCATATCTTCTGCCTTTGCGACGTTTTGATAATTCGTTCTCAGGCACAATTTAGCTGTGAATGATACAACTTGATCTGACTTACATTAAGTGCTTATTACCTAATACAATTCCATTTACGTTAAGCAGTGTAAATAAAGTATATTTTTACGTTAAATGTGTTTCATTCGTCTGGGAAAATCGAGTACATTTTCTAGCTTTTGGTGCCGATAATATCGATAAATCATTCGGTAAACGTCGAAGACTGGCTGTTGTCGAATTTAGGTGAGGTGTAGTAAAAAACGAGAAATTTTAACTTCGTTGAGTGGCCACTGCCCAAATAGTGAAAGTGTGCGTAATTGTGGAACGGAGATGCCTGCAGCAAGTGCCAGTGGACGAGGCACGGGGCAGGCGGGCGAGGCGCCGCGGGCTGCGGCTGACCGAGTCGTTTTGTTGTTACCACTTAGATGGAAAATTTCCGTCAGCACAAACAAAAACTTTTTGAGCGAAGGCCGGATATCTTCTGTAGGTAGTTGAGGAAAAATATTACAATAATGTGGCTCCGCTCACGGTATGAAGTGTGTTGAATGACAAGACAATGTAATTTTTTGTTCACAGAAGTCCACGATTAAGTGGATGATGTTTTTGACATGGTGGCTTCCGACAGTGAAACTTGCTCTTTTTAGGTCAGACTATATCTTTTCAAATAGTAATTATTTTGCTATCTTTAATAAATTAGCTATCTTAATGGAATAATTGTTTCCTACTGCCCTTATTTGACTATGCTAAATAAAATTATAATATGACTTACTTTTAAGCTGTGTTAACTTTTTGATCATTTAGTAATGATTACGTTAAAGGTAATGAACAACGCTATTGGCGAATATCTTAGTGTTTATCTATACATATAATATGTATATGGATCTCACATGCAAAACCAACAAAAAGTAAATGTGAACGTGAAATTCAATTATAAATGCTGAAGTAATTATCATAAATGAATCGATTATATAAGCCACAGAAGTAAGTGGTAAGGTACCTATATATCTTTGTTACATAACAACTCGACAATCGCTACAGTTCTAGAAACAAGAAATCTTTTAGGTATTATGTGCTGAGTGACCTTTAAATTATTTGTATAATCTTAATTAACATAATCCGGTATACGATCGTATAAAGCTTAGTTTATCATTAAAGATATTTGCACCTCAAGGAAACACTTATAAAATAAATTCATGCGTTGTAAGTAATCTTAGCAAAATCAGTCCATTGAAAAAAAATGTAAAAGATTTTGCGAGAGCGTAATTTTATAAGTATTTCTACATTTGTGACTCGCACGCATCATTATAGAAATTGACATGAATGTTGAAATTATTATATTGTGAGACAAAATTTATGGCTTTGACGACTTCTGTTGGTTTACTTTTACCAGTGTATTCAATTTTGGTGTGAATCTGTGACGTATTTTTATAATGGTGTTGATGTTTATATAAGAATTGTGGCCTTTCTAAAATTCAATATATAAACTTATCCTTATTATCATTATGTTATTATAAGTGCAAAAATAACTGTGTCTGTTTCTTGCCTTTTCACATCTTAATGGCTAAACGGATTTAGATGAAACTTGTATGTGTTACTGTAATAGCCCGAACTACGGTAAAACTTAGAATTTGCCGGTAATACCTATGATTTACTAAGTTTTACAGGTAAAAGTCCGAAATAATCTATTATGATCGCTAACTTCGGACTCGGTAAATCTTACCAGTTTCTAAGGTAAATCCTAAGAATTACCGTGTGATTGCCATTAAAAGTCTGAAATTAGCGGTCATTATAGATCATTTCGGATGTTTACCAGTAAGACTTAGTAAATCCTAGGTTTTACTCGTAAATTTTAGGGTTTACCGTAGTTCAAGCTTTTGCAGGAACACATGCACACCTGTAATTAAAGTACCTACAGTATGTTGAGGTTGATTTAAAAGTGTATTTCAATATTTAATTTGTTACTTGTGTCTGCTAGTAAATAATGTAAGTAAAATAAACATTCATGCTTGATCACTCTGCTTCTCTGCTTCTTAAAGCATAAAACTCTTCTGCTCATGGTTCAAAATAGCATTTTTAAACAAAACCTGAGAATTGATAAAACAGTGCGAGAGTATATTATTCCTTTATTTTCATCTTGTAAAATGGTATCCATAGTGGTATCTTATAAACAGCTACACAGGAATACAGCGGATACCACAATAGATTGAACGAGAAAATGCAGATGGAAGTGCTCTATTTTGTGTGCCAATTCCACGATGTTTGACGTCCACGATACTGCTTTGAAATTCTCGACAAAAGTTGGTGAGAAGAGGCGAATGGTGTTCAAGAACAAAATTACTTTGGAATTTGTAGCTATTGTGAGAATTGAATGATTCTCAGCAGTGTTTTCAGTTATAAAAAGTACCAACGGTATTTTATGTTGAGTACAAAAAAGGAACTACAAAACATACAAGTATTACAATGTTTATAAGTTATAAAGTCACGCGAGTCACTTGTGTCACACGAGTGTTAAAAATTATAACAGTTTGTTAACAACACGATATTCCTTCGCACCGAAAAATTGGTGGTTAGATTATCTTCTTAACCTACATAGGAAACTCTTATGTAAAACAAAAAATATTTTGCAAACAAAGCAGTCCAAAAGGAGGTCCAATATTGATATTCTGGCACCGAGCGGGTGCACGGCCAGTACCGCGTTAATATTGGAGAATATATACGCCTTAAGCGCGTGCTCTAGAAGCAAATCAGTTTTAAAATGGGTTATTTAATTAAGACGGGGAAATTAAGACACCTCTTAAAGGGCCAAATAAATCAGGTATCTAAGTTTAAATGCAAGTTCGTCAATTTTGCCGATGTGAAATGCCATCAAGCTTACAGCTTGAGAAAATTGTGCATTGAATACTGTTTTCAAAAGCCATCAATTCCTCGTCACATCGTGGCCGGCTTCCGTCAATCATGCTCATATAGCGTTGTACAAGTGCTAGCCTCGTAGCCAACTAATTGTCAATTACTATCGCCTTGTCATTAGCCGGATTGATTAGATTCAACACTCGGTTTAGTTAACACGATGCAATTCACTGTTAGTTAAAGTGATTTGTGACATTGCTATCATGTTTGCGTGTTTGTGGGTAGCAATGTTCTTATTCATTATATGGATGTTGTGAGTTTGGCTGATGATATTTAATAGCATTTATTAATATGTTTTTCAACACACGTGCTCTTAAATTGAGTAGTACCTTACTGCAAGTTATATGCGAGTAAACAGAGCATTTTCAACTTAACCAGGTAATACAGTTATTTTTTTAGTAACAACAAAGAGCTTTTATGCCGCTGAAAATCCCTATGCATATTTGGAATAAATAAATGTGTACGTCCTTAATTAAGTCAAACAAACATTTTTATTATCAAACTAGCTGACCCGGCGAACTTCGTTCCGCCTAACAAATTTCTAAAATAAAGGATTTTTTCTAAAATAAACGTAGCCTAAGTTACTCCTTACTACATCAGCTACCTGCCAATAAAAGTCCCGTTAAAATAGGTCCAGCAATTTCAGAGATTAGCCGGAACAAACAGACAGACAGACAGACAAAAATTGTAAAAATGTTATTTTGATGTATGTACCGTATATATATTCATATACATGTAGTAAAAAACGGTTATTTCAATATTACAAACAGACACTCCAATTTTATTTATATGTATAGATGTATAGATTATTCATAGTTAAAATATTAACATGTTATCACTTAAAACTATAATTTTAATGCAGGCTGAATATTCACTCACCTTGCATTTGGCGCGTGAAAAATTAAAACTTGCGCACCATTTCCCATAATTTTCAAATTTTGTTTATATTGTATTCGGCGTTGTGTGGTAATTTTTTATTTAAATTTCAAGTTTTAGTGCAGAAGATGAACAATTAATATAGTTAATCTCACCAGAAATGAAGCACAAAATGCAAACGATAGCCTATAATCCCTGCGAAACACAGGAAAAAGAACTTAGCTGCACGATAAATTCCCACAGTGGAAGAGCAAGAAAAAAACCCAGTCGTTTTCTGAAAATGTGTTTTTGGCGTATTTCTCTGAAGTTGCCAATACATTCTAGCGCAGTTTCCTGTTGTGCATCTATTCCCTGTTAAGAAACATGCCTAAGCTCAAACATGGTGTTGATATCAAAACGTATATATTGGTCGGCAATCTAAATTTTTGTCACCAACCGACGATGAAAAGTTTTTGAAAGTAGTTCTGGATAGTCAGTACCTAGCAACATATGTACCTACGTTGAAAATTATTTATCTAAACGAATACTTATATATAACTGCGTACCCTTAGCATAACTTCTTAGAACGAATTAATTGATTTCTTTTTAGGTTGCCTTAATATTCGGTGTTACTGGTGCTTGTAGTAGACAGGAGGTTTATAATATTACAAAAAAAGAAAATAATGTAGAAATCCACGGAGAAATGCTTCTCGTCAAAATTACCCAGACCAAAACCAAGATTCCAAGATCTTTTACAATCCATGAAACGTTTCGTGAAATAGTGAAAAAATATCAAGCTCTCCGTTCAACAAAAACAAAGAAAGACCGCTTTTTCCAAAACTTTCAGAAACTGCACAAACAATCGGTTTTAACAAATTTTGGTAATATGCGAAGTATGGTTTGCCTGAGGCCGACTTTTACACTGGATACAGTTTTAGAAGAACTTCGGCTACAGTGTTGGCTTTTTCGGGGGCCGATATATATTATTAACTTTAAAGCTACATAGCGGATGGCGCTCTGACGCAGTCGCTGAATCATACATAGATGATACTATTAATCATAACAAGGTGAAAATCAGTGACAAAATAACGCAAGCCATTAATTTGGAGCCAAAGGCAAAAACGTTTCGCCCCGAACCACAACCATGTACCTACATCTCATAGAATGAGTGATTTGGTGTCTACTGCTTCCAGTAATTTCTATGATATGCCTTTGTTGCCGAAATTTACACAAGAAGGAAACGAAAGTACAAAAAAATGGCAAGCACCAATGTAAAAACTGTGAAATTGCTATAACTTGGATGGCAATTCCGTTATTTCAATCCAATATCGCTTTGAAATTTGTACGTTCACCGATTGTTTCAGCAATGAAACGATATAAGCAATACATGTTTGTTTTTTCCTCGCAAATGTGTTGAAAAACATCATATGAAACTTGTGAGCTCTGCTCATTACACGCTCGGCTGAATTATGCTCTCGCCTGCGGCTCGGGCTGCAACCTACAGCCTCGTGTGTGATGAGCAACTTAAGTCACTTGTATTATGATATACTTTTGTTTTATAGTCCTTCAAAAAATAGGTTATTTTCGTGCACAGCTCTTAAATTAGCTCTGTCGATCTCACCTGATGGTTAGTAAGCCATAGATGAGATTTTTGATGGCAAGATTGTGCGTATACAGCTAAGGAGTGGAATTCCCTGCCGGAGTCTGTATTTCCCGATAGCTACAACCTTAGGGTCTTTAAGTCAAGAGTGAACAGATTACTTCTAGGCAAGCGTAGCGTCTAGCTTCGACCACATCGTCGCTTATTATTAGATGAGATAGTGGCCAAGCGCGAGCCCATCTGTTATAAAAAAAGAAGAGCAAGTCCAGAGGATGTCTGTTCACTTGCTTTCAATCTATAGGTCGTAAGGAACACGGACACAGACGTTGGCAGAAAGTTCCATACATTGGTTGAGTGCATAATAAATGTGGAGAATAAGCGACTAAATTACTCTCTACTAGTTAGGATAGCAAACTATGAATTAGCCTTATAGGTAGGTACAACTAAAAAGTGAAAAATAAAAAGCTTTTTCACAAAAAATTACTACTGACTTAAAATAAGAAAACTACAAAGTGAAAAATAACTTTATTTTTGGAAGTCGGTGTCCATAACGCAAATAAAATGGTATCTACAAAAGACACCGACTTCCAAAAATAAAGTTATTTTTCACTTTGTAGTTTCCTTATTTGGAAGTCAGTAGTAATTTTTTGTGAAAAAGCTTTTTATTTTTCACTTTTTAGTTGTACCTACCTAAAATGCGAATTGTTTAGTAAGTTACCTTAACGCCAGAATAGATAACCCGAATATCATGAAACTTGAACATGACCCACTTATTTGGGAGTCGGTAGTATTTTTTTGTGAAAAAGCTTTTTGTACTCAATAAGTTTGAAAACAAACGGTAGAAATGTAGTTTTTCTTTTATTGAATTAAAAGAATCATGCTTACCTAATTGAAATAAATCAATCGACGGCTATAATATATACATTCATGCTAACGACTGTTGGATTAGTAAAATCGTGATGTATTTTATTGACCTTATAGTACGATGAGATATGGCGCCGTATAATTTTCATATTAACCACGTTTTCGTTGCACTGTTCCCGATTCGAACGGAAACTAGTTGGATAACCGGTCTTTAATTATGGTATTATGTTGTCACGGTGTCATCCAAAGATACGTGTATTCTGTGATATAGGTTACATTATTATAATACTAGCTGTTGTCCGCGACTTCGTCTGCGTAGCATTAGTACTTCGCATCAGGGTAGCTGTGAATATCAGCAACAGCAACAGCATCATCATCCGCGGAACTTCGGCATCATTTTTACCCGACTGCCAAAGGAGGGTAATGTGTTTTCAGTCTATGTATGTATGTATGTTTGTTCCTATCTAGCATTCTAGAGACCAAACGTGTTGGCCGATTTTGATGATTCTTACGTCAATCGATTTGTCTTAACCATGCGAGTGTCACTGGCTGCATTAAGAATGTCGGATTTTGGTCGCCATATTGTGGGGGACTATCAACGTAAAGGGTTTAAAGAGGTGATTTCAACAATATATAACACTAATATGTTTAAATGTACCTAATTCTAAAAAAAGAACTAAAAATTTGTGATTAAAAAAAGTTATTTCAAAAAATCCACATATAAACATATTCACAATCTGGCTGACCAAAACCAGATGTATCCTCCGACTGCACAGCATGATTTTCATCTTGTTTACGTCTTTTTTGTTCGCTTTTTAAGCAGTCGGGTTTTTGATTTTTTGAATTAACTTTTTTTATTAATACCAGCAACATCATTGATAGATGCTGATTAATAATGCTGATGTTCAAGTCGTGACATGACTGCAGAGGAAAAGGGGCTTATGGCACGTGTTCTTTTCGGTTGCGAGGTTTCACCAAACTTGAGGTCGATCGCGCCGATTGCGATTTTAAACAAACACTTACTCGACTATTAATTATTTTTCATCTTTACTAATGAGGCAAGATTTAATAGTTTGTAAGTTTGTTTGTAATGGATAAACTCAAAAACTACTTAACCGATTTAAAAAATTTTTATATTATATATCATCCGGAAAACGGGTCGTGTGGTGTGGGCCACGGGAGCGCAGTCGCGGGGAAAAGCTAGTTAAGATAAAAAATGTAATTTATTGTTGTGAAATTTGATGAATAATGGCGCCCCAGTTGAAAAGTGAAATATGGACGAACATATTTTAAATTAGTGAATCAAGAAATCGCAAATGGCTTTCTAACTTTACATAAGTTACAATTTGCGGTTTCTAGATTCACTAAATGGATTATTCTATCAATACTTCACTTGAAAAGAATTCATCCTGATGAGTTTAAATGAATTTAACCAGTGGAAACGAAAACCAACAAGCTTTTTCCCTGTTATTTAAAGAAAATTAAAAAAAAAGTCAATGAAATTTATTTTTTCTAAAATAATTAAAAGTAGCATCAGCGTCCGCTGATGTCAATGACAAAATATCAGCAACAGCCGATGGGAAAAAAATTGCATCAGCAACAACCGCTTGCACTGTCAATTTTTGTCTTTTAATCTTTATCGTATTTACTGAAGGTCTATTAATAAATCTTAGTAGAAATGTAATAATAAATATATATTCCAAAATATCAAACAAACAAAGCTCATTGTTAAGGGTGTGGATCGATGGTAAAACACTTGTTGAGCAAAACGGTTTATATTTTAAAAACTGTAGGGTCGAAAACAAAACTTTAGGTAGTTAGGGAGCGCGCGCTGTCGCGCATCGGTCGCGTCAGATTTGGAACTACAACATTGCATAACAAAATGGCGGTTCGGGACTCGCCCTTCCCCCGCACTGACCCCGCGCACTCCCTTTTACAATTTTTAAATAGGTAGGTATGATTAGGTTTACTGCGTTGCTAACACGCCCCACCCCAGTGCTGCCTCAGCAGCACTCACCATCAACTGGTATTCGAGCGACACGCGTGACCGGTCTAGTCAATATGCCTGATTTGGTCTTTAACCGAATCATTCTGACTCGGTCGTCCTTTCCAGGGATCACTTCCTGAATTATTCCCTTGGGCCAAGAGTTGCGGGGATTGTCAGGGTCCACTATAAGTACTAAGTCACCCTCTTGTAAATTTTTATGGTCCTCTTGCCACTTCTTGCGGGGTAGCAAATTTGGCAGTACTTGCTTAACCCATCTGCGCCAGTACATGTCCGCTAATCTTTGTGAAATTCGCCATTGTTTTTTCAGGTAACGGTCTGAATCATCAAATTTTCCGATGTGAGGTAAGCCAGACGATGAGCCCAGCAAGAAATGATTAGGAGTTAACGTTTCAGGATCTTTTGGGTCTACAGATACGTGAGTTAACGGCCGGCTGTTCACCATATTCTCTACTTCTGTCAACAGCGTGTATAGAGTTTCATCCTTGGGAGCGCGTTCTTTTAAAATTATCTTCAGGCTGGTTTTTACGCTTCTGATGAGCCTTTCCCACGCCCCACCCCAGTGAGGACTCGCGGGCGGTATGAAAGTCCATTTGATGCCGCGATTTAAGGCCTCATCTTTCAGCACTTCTTCGTCCAGTTCTTTTATAGCCCTTTTCAGCTCCGTATCCGCACCTCGAAAATTAGTTCCGTTGTCGGAGTACAAATATTGTGGCCATCCTCTTCTCGCGGCCATCCTTCGTAAAGCCATAATAAAGGAGTCAGTTGTAAGGTTAGTGACTACTTCCAGATGGATTGCTCGTACTGTCAAGCAAGTGAATAAGACGCCGTATCTTTTCTCGCGGCGCCTTCCCACCGTAACTTCCATGGGACCAAATAAATCCACACCGCAGTAAGTGAACGGCCGTTCATGATGGGCCATTCGAGCACCGGGTAAGTCTCCCATTCTTGGTACTTCTGGTTTGGATTTTCTTATTCTGCAAGTTGAGCATTTAGATGTTACATGTTTAACGGTAGGTCTAAGTCTCGTGATCCAGTATCGTTGTTTGACCTCATTTACTACTGTTTCTTGATTTCCGTGTGCGTAGTAGTAATGATAATACTTAACGATCAATCTCGCAAGGTAACTTCTTCCATCTAATATTACAGGGTTTTTTGTTTCAGGTAGAATGCCAGGAGCAGCTCCGATGCGGCCACCGACGCGCATTACTCCGTGTTGGTCCAGGTAAGGAGACAAGGTTAGCAAGGTACTTGTTTTTGGTACACATCTATTGTTTTTTATTTCAGTTAACTCCCTACTAAACGATTCAGCTTGTGATTTCTTTAGTAATAATGTTTCAGCCTTCTCCATAGTGTCGTCGAACTCACAAGTAAGTTTCTTGCATTTATTTATAAACTTGAGTACCAAAGAAGCCGATCGACGTAGGCGTTGCCAGGAACTAAATCGAGTAGCATCAGGTACGGGTAAGTAAATTTCTTGTGCGTCTATTCTTATTAAATTAATACACTCCACTGATGTTTCTTTTCTTTCCACAGATATGACGTCATGAGGCCATTCGTCTTCAGTTTTTCTTAAGAATGTAGGTCCGTATATCCATTCATCTTGCAGGACGGGGCAGACGTAATTTTCTCTTGTAGCAATATCAGCTACGTTAAGTTTTGTAGGCACGTATCGCCATTCATTCATCTGCGTTAACTCGTCAATTTCGCCTAAGCGGTTTGCTACGTACACTTTATATTCGCGAGTATCATTTCTTATCCAGTGTAGCACTGTTGTCGAGTCACTCCAGAATATTCGCTGCACAGGTTTTATAGTATGTTCTCTAGCAACTGCGTCTGCTAGTCTAGCCGCTAGGACAGCAGCTTGAAGTTCCAAGCGTGGAATAGTTATCGGTTTGTTTCCTACAACCCGACATTTACTCGCGATGAATGCTACTCGTATATTATTTTGGTCGTCATTCCATCGCCAGTACGCGACAGCGCAGTATGCCTTGCTAGACGCATCACTAAATACATGCATCTGTAGGTTTCTATAACCATTTTGAGTAACAATCTTTCGGTCATTCATCTTACAACAGCTGTGCGTCGTAGCACTCGTAGCCGATGTCGCGTCTGCTACGTTCGTAGCAACATTCGTAGCACTCGTAGCCGTGGCGCTTGAGGTGGATGGCGGGGAGATTTTATCTTTCTTCTCGCTCACTCTTGTGGTAGCTGCCGGATAGTACCTTGGCAAGCTAACATCTTGTACATATTTCAATAAAGATATCCATTTCGACCATTTTTCGAACACTGCATCGGATATAGGATCATCCCAACTGATCTTTAATTTCCATGTTTCTTGCAATATGATTTTGCCATTAATGGTGTACGGTGCTAGAATGCCATATACGTCGAAAATGGACATAATTACACGTAACATTTCTCTCTTGGTAGGCTTTTGTGTCCCTTTTATAATACTTTCAGGTATCCGCTTAAAAGATACGTCAAATCTCAAAGTATCATCACTTGGATGCCAAATCAATCCAAGCGTGCGTTCGCCTTCATACTGTTGACCTATTTTGAATTTGACGGCTGCGTCGCCTAGTAAATCTTTAGGTAGGCTCGCAAGTACTTGTTTACTGTTACTCGTCCAATTCCGCATCTCGAACCCGCCTTTTTGGTGGATGGACATGACGTCATGAATCAGTTGTATCGCAGTCTCTTCGTTAGGTAGGCTGTCTATATAATCGTCCATGAAATGACTTTTATGTATAGCAGCAGCCGCAGCAGGCATTGATGACTCATACTGCTTCGCGTTTTTGTTTTTTACAAATTGGGCTATAAAGGGCGAGCAATTAGCACCAAAAATTAGAGACGTCATCACGTAGGTATTTATAGGTCCTTCTGGTTCTTCTCTATATAAAAATCGTAAGGCATCTTGGTCTTCTGGTCGAATTTTTACTCTGAGAAACATATCCTTAATATCTCCAGATACGGCTACTCGATTTTCTCTAAATCGCAGCATAATTCCAAATAACGACATAAGTAGGTCAGGGCCTTTTAATAAATAATCGTTAAGTGATAACCCATTTGTTTTAGCTGCTGCGTCAAACACTAAACGCAATTTCTTTTTGTTGGGGTTATCGACCCCAAAATGAGGCAAGTACCAAGTTCTTGGCGGCGTAACATTTAAGTTGTTACATCTTTTTGCGTAGTCGTTATCAAGTAGATGTCGTATGCGTTCTTCGTATCTTTTCGCATATTCTTTGCTTCTTTTTAATTTGAGTTCTACTCCTTTCAGTCTACACAGAGCCGATGGGTACGAGACCGGCGGCATCACAGAGTTCTCGTCTCGCCAAGGTAAGCCGACATGCCATTGACCATTGATGAGTACAGAAGTTCGTTCTAAACTTTCTTCAGCGCGTAAGTCTTCAGAGTTCTGTCTTGGCTTGCCAGACACGCCCATGGACTCGATTGAGAACGACCTTCGCACCTCCTCTTGGATCTCTCGCAGGATACGTTCTGTTTCTATGACGTCACTAGTGATAAACAATGAGGAGTGACGTATAGCAGAATCAGGTAAGTAGACATTAGGTACCCTTCCATGCAGGCACCAACCCAGGGGAGTCCGGGTGGCACAGGGTTCATCGGGTCTGCCCACCCTCATTTCCAAAGGTAAGAGAAGGTGACAATTATCTTGTCCGATTAAGACTTGTGGTTGTAGTTGTGTTTTCGTGCATAAATTATGGCTGATGTCACATAGGTGCGTATAGTTTTCGGTATTTACTGTAGGCAAACTTTGAGGTAGGTTTAACTCTTTAACAATTCGCGAATTGATTGTAAACATCTTGTTATCAACACCACTCAAGGTCATCTTTGCGCGCTCTGCGTTGCACACTAGTTCGGTGTCGTTCCACGCGCCACACACACGGAGGCATTCCCGGCGGCCGCGCAGCCCCACTTTGTCCGCCAGCGAAGCGCTAACCAAAGACACAGTCGAACCGTCGTCTAGCAATGCAGTTGTGCTCACACTTCCGTTGGGGCCGTGAATGTTTATAGGTACAATTTTCAACATTACGGAACAGCTGACATTAATATTTGTTATTGTTTCGGAAGGAACTTCAGTATTGGGCGAAACTTCGGGTTGAGCCGCTGGCTCGGATTCACTGTTGTCTTGACGGGGCACATAATGTAATAATCGGTGATGAGATTGTCCACAATTGTTTACGTCACAGCTGGGAGCTGTGCACGTGTCCCTACGATGATGCGCTAGTAAACACTGATAACAGATACCGTTACGCTTTACGTGCAGCCATCTGTCCTTACGTAGTGATTTTTTAAACTTTTTGCACTCAGTTAATTTGTGACTAGCAGTACGACAATAACGACACTTTTCTTCACTTTGTCCATCTTGCAGTAAAACAGTTTGTATATTGTTCACTTTATCAATTTGTTTACGTTTGAAATTATCCGTTCTAGGTTGTAATAAAATAGCACTACTGGTTGATATTTTCACAGCTTCTTCGGTAAGGAAATCTGATAGAACATCTAGTCTAGGTTTTGGTGATTCAGCAGTGATAAACGGGTAACTATAGTCTGTCCACTTCGCGAGCAGGGTAGTAGGTAGCTTGAATAAGATAATGTTAGCTACTTCCATGCCTTGTAGGTATTCATGGCGGCCAAGGGCTCGTACCGCAGCGACGTAGTTCTTTATTTTGACAGAAAAGGATACTATTTCTCGATGGTAATCTGTAGATAGGTTATTCATTTTTTTTATGTCTGACACGATGCGGGAAAGAATGACATCAACGTTTCCGAATTGTAGTTTCAGCGTGGAAAGAATGTCTGCTGATGAAGCACCACTGATAAGCAGGCCGGCTACGGCTTCTTGCGCGGCGCCGCGTAGGCATTTACGTAACCGCCAAAGGTTTTCTTTATCAGTGAAATTACAGATTTCTGTGGATTCCATGTAAGCTTGCTCGAAATGGAGCCACTCTTTTGGGTCGCCGCTGAAACTAGGGAGTTCTTTCGGTGTGCTGAGACGACTTATTAGTTTCGCATTTTGCTGGATGGCAGAGGATGTGACGAGTTCTTTGATTGCGCTCGCAAGCTGCTGAACTGCTCCTCCTTCTGTGTCGGCCGGGTTCATGTGCGACTTGTGTTTATCACTATCAAGTTTCTGGAGTTCTTGTTGACTATGTTCCAACCACTTTTCAATATCACCCGCGCCGTTAATTTGCTCCGATGTTTCTGATAGTGGACTGTATTCTTCTTCGAGTTCTGCTAGGTCCGCCGCTAATTTTCTATCGATGAGTTCCATTTCAATACGCGCCTTCGCCTGGGCTGCTTCTAGTTCCAGTCTCTTTTTCTGTGCTTGTATTGATTGTGATGACGACGGTTTCTTGGACTTAGCCGATTGACGTGATGTATATGAAAGCGGATTTTGTTTTCCGGTTCGTTCCGGTTTCACTACACTCGCGGCACAAGAACTTTTCACTTTAGGTTCATCATCATGTTTTTTTACTGGTGTAGGCGGTGGCATTTCCTGTGCTCCGGTTACCGCTTGTAGCTTTGACTCCAACTCCTCCTTTTCTCTCCGTTTGCTGGTGGTACTGCGGGTGTTTACCATGTTACTCCTCGGCGGCGGAGTATTAGCCATTCGCGATCCGGTTCGAAGACCACTGTTAAGGGTGTGGATCGATGGTAAAACACTTGTTGAGCAAAACGGTTTATATTTTAAAAACTGTAGGGTCGAAAACAAAACTTTAGGTAGTTAGGGAGCGCGCGCTGTCGCGCATCGGTCGCGTCAGATTTGGAACTACAACATTGCATAACAAAATGGCGGTTCGGGACTCGCCCTTCCCCCGCACTGACCCCGCGCACTCCCTTTTACAATTTTTAAATAGGTAGGTATGATTAGGTTTACTGCGTTGCTAACACTCATATTACCATTTTTATGTTTTTGACAAAGCTTTTAATAACTTCCTTGCTTTTGTATTTTTAAGTTAAATTCTTTTAAAAGAGAAATCTTCTTGACTTTTGCCATTCATTAGTTGGATTTTGACAAAAGTCATTGTCGTTTATTGAAGAGTCTCACTGGTCCATTGTGCAACACAGTTATAACTTGGAAGTGCGTTGTAGTTCAAAACGGAACTTGTTTTGCTTTGGGTGGCTTTCACTTTTTAAGTTCGATCAATCTATATTACAGTTATGAATCGTGTGGTCATCGACTAAATTTATTATTGTCACTTTATCTAAGTAGAATTTAAAAATACATTTAAATTTATGGGTCTTTTGGTGACTATGATACAGCGGGTTTCTGATTTCAGTATTTGGAGTTAAAAACGTGTCAATCTTACTACAATGCTCAATGACAGGTTGTCAGGCTAAGGGTACGTTCATTTCCAGGATCGTTTTTAACGGATCCGTCGCTACTGGAGGTGAAGTTCATACCGCATTTATAGTACACTTTTTAACGGATCCGTCGCTACTGGGGATATTGTTCAAACCACATTTTGTCAGTGTACCACCAACTTTCTACAAGGACGGACGTTCTCCTGTTGTATTGGTATCATCGTCGTCTGCGTTGGAGCAACTACGGCGTTATTGGCAGCCTGTAAACTTGTAAAACGGACTGCTGTATATTTTGTTGGATCGTAATATTCTCCTGAATCTGGAATACTAACATGTGTGTGAACTCGCTCGTACAACTACATTCGTCAGTGCCGAATAAAAACTTATATGATAAAGTGGATCTGTAAAACGGACCTCTGTGTGAACGAGCACTTAAGTAGAGTTTTAGAAATTCTTAACTTTAAATACTTAATTCAGAAATCGAGAGATAGAAAAGTAAATTCATTGTTTACCGCTTTTGACAATAATATCCAGAAAATAGAAGCTTCACTTAGGATGAAATTATCACATAGACAAATCACATACCCTGTTGCTTTATGAAGCGCAAGTGACGTACTGATAGATGATTGAATGTGATTTTCAATCAGTTTTACTGTTTGTAAAGATAAATTGTGGTCGTAGTACACTTTTTATGTATTATTTATTCGTGGCCCCACCAGTCGACCATCACCGACAAAAAGTACTTTACTGATGCTAAGAACAACATTTTGGTTATTACCTGATACCATGGATACCAAATTCAAAGGTAAAAGATAGTTATTAGAGATGGACAGACTAGGAACACGCACAGACTAGTGGAACTGTGGAGTGGTGGCTGCAATACTCCTGCATGGAGTATTGCAGCCACCTTTGGGATGGCTCAGCTAAGTATCAGCTTGCCGCGCTTGACTCGGTGGAACGCAGAGCCAAGAGGCTCATCGGCGACGTTAAACTGGTAAATGCCAAGCTTCACAGCTTGGCTCATCGCCGCAAGGTTGCCTGCTTGTTACTGTACTTGCTTGTACTTCGGTGAGTGTGCTCAAGAACTCCACGATCTTATCCCACCAGCCCCCTTCTACCATCGGACATCTAGGCGCACTGCAAGTTACCATCCTTACCTTGTTGCCATTCCACCAATTCGCACCAAGCGCTTCCAAACATCCTTTATAATGCGCACAGCGAAGGAATGGAACTCACTACCTGCGTCTGTGTTTCCGAACGCATTTAACCCGAATCTCTTCAAAGTTAGAGTGAACAGGCTTCTTCTGGGTAAGCTCACTCCATCGTCGACTCTGTCTCTGTCATTGACCTAGACTAGAGTCAAGAGCAAACCCATCAAAAGTAAAAAAAAAAAAAAGCTACATCAGTTGCGTCCTAATGGTCGGTGACTAATGCGCAATTAGTCCAAAATCGAAAAAGATTCGATCGAGAAGACTCAGCACTTAGTGAGCTACCGATAAACAGTAAATAAAAGAAAAAACCGAATACCTACTGACTACCTACATATTTTTTTTTTTAATTTAATCAATCTTACGAGGAAATGCGTGGATAATATGAAACAATAAAAAAATTGACAGACTAATGAGGAAAGTCGACTATCGGGCGTGTTCCAAAGGTTGCAGCGCCGCCGTGTCCGCGGCCTAGTAGTTATCGATGCAGGCATCTCACACGTATTACCGGTCATCGTGATCGTTGAAGATGACTTGTACTTATTATTAAAATCGCACAACATATCGCTATTGGTTGTGTAGCATGGCATGTTGGCATTAAAAAAGGCCTCGTCAATAGAAAGTATTTGTACATTAAACTTTAACGTTGGTTCACGTCGGAAATTCAAACAACAGTTTATACAATTATATTTTTTGTATGAAATTGCAAAGATGTTTTCTATGGATTCATATAATTGATAGGGAGGTGTAGTTATGTGTCGCAACAATGCGACGACCAAACGTGCACATATCTAACAAATCTTTTTCAACTTCTTTTCGAGAATCGTCTCGTATCGTACTAACGATGATTAATCTTTCTAAATATATTCAGACCAGAAGACAGCCAAGTTAATTTTTTAACGCAGAGTGACCGTGTTAAAATATCTAGATTATTTAAACCACAGACTGACGTCTGGGAGGAACTTTTATCTGAATGGCAATGTAGGTGGGATAAATACATCAAGGGCCGACACCGCCACCAATTCCTTCCATCCGTTCGTGAGCGACTGGCCAGGACGTGGCTCACTCTGTTGTCCGATTTCTCACTGGCCATGATAACTTTAAAAGAAAATGATTTTCCTTCAAGATTGTCGCCTCGCCTTTATGTCAATGTTCTACAATTAACTTTGAATATGTTCAATCTGCTCATCATATCTTATTTCCATAATTTGCCAAAGTACCTATAGATGGAACTAACTGCTGACAACGAGAAAGCGTTCAGAAAAATCGCCAGTTTTTTTTTGCGTAGAATAGTCACAAACCGCGCACACGAATAACACGCAATATTTCTCGACATTTAACAATCAGAATATTTTTTGGAAAAAAAATCACTCTAATATTATAAAGGTGAAAGTTTGTGAGTATATGTGTATATGTTTGTATGTTTGTTACTTCTTGACACTCAAACGGCTGGATGGATCTGGATGAAATTTGTCGCAGAGAAAGATTATAGTCTGGAATAGCACATAGGATACTTTTTATCCCGGGAATATGTTCCTTCGCGATAATTTTCGACTTTCACGCGGGCGAAGCCGCTGCCAGAAGCTAGTCTACTCATGATTGTTAAGATATTAGGTACTTTGTTTTCCTCATTTCACTTTTAAATAAAACGTATTTTGCAGGCGGAACTTCTGTCACAAGATTGGCATTAAAGGTGAGTATAGAATGGAGCATTCACTTGTAACAAAACATCGTACGCTGTTTTTAAATTTACTCAACCACACTTCGAACATGACGCTCGATATTTTGTTACAACCTGATTTTAAAAACCAACGAGCGTTTTCGTGTAACATTTTGTAGAGCACGAGCACGAGCGCGGGTGACACAGTGAGGTCAATAATGAATGCAAGGTAAAAAAAAATGTCACTGGTATGCTCACACGCCATGAGCATTACTTCGAACAGCGTCGAACATTCGCAAGAACGATACATTACATGGAAATGCTTTAAGAAAATGAGCATTTGTCTGTATTGTACCATTCGTAAGAACGTTACATTACATTGTAATGCTCGCGAAAATGCTCTAGTGTATCATCATCATCAGCCTTTTTAATGTTCCCACTGCTGGGACACAGGCCTTCTCTCTGTGGGAGGGAATGGGCCGTAATCCACCACGCGGGCTCATTGCGGGTTGGTGGATCTCACATATATTCGAATTTTTGTTTCTAGGATATGCCGGTTTCCTCACGATGTTTTCCTTCACAGTTTTGAGAGCAGTGGTGGTGAAATAATTTGCACAAAGTAAAGCGCTTGCCTGGGTTTGAATCAACGACCTACAACTTATAAGTCGCGGCCGATATCACTAGACCACCACTGCACTCCTCTCTAGTGTATCTCACCCTTAAATGTTCAGGAAAACTCTATCTAGCTAAATTATTTTTTACATTCCTACCCATGGATTTGACAGATCACAAACCATATCGACCTTAATATCGATCAAAGAGTAAAATAATAATAGGGAGATATCTACATGCTATGCCAATTGACATTTAAATATCAAAATATTTTTCCTTTGCCAGATAATAACCAAAAAAGCAATTGACATAACATATTCAAAATAATTTCAACGTTATTATGTTATCCTCAAAGAATGGGACGTCCTCCTCCACAAATCTAATAATCTCGACAGAACATTGCTATGAATTCGGAAGTCCCAAACTCCCAATTTTCCTTATACTAAGTAATCGAACGGTTCCAGGAATGTAGGCAGAAAAGGTAGTTACATTTTTATATGAGAATCAAATAAATAAAGAGGGCACACGGTTGGCGCAGTTGTTGACCGACTGACTGCTGCGCTGTATGTCGCGGGTTCGATTCCCGCACCGAACAAATATTTGTATGACCTACAGATAGTTGTTCCAGCTCTATGTGTAAGTGAGTTTATATGTTTGTAAACGCACCCACGATACAGGAAGAAATGCCAAGTGTGGAGCAAAGTTAAAATAAAGAATCTTTGGCCTATTTCCTGCCCTTTATACTCAAATAGCACCACCTTTCAGGATATGAACGTAGCAAGTGACCGAGTACTTCAAGCAGCCACATTAACTAAATTTGAAAAGTCAAATATTCAATGGAAATGAAAAGAAGAATTAACGAAATACCTATGTATATCTATACAAAGTATGTATTTATTAAGATTGTTGTACGTAACATAAGGAAAATAGTGTTGCAAACCGAATCTAGGTCTTTAAATTGCCTTGTTATGATGGAACTATTATCATTATCATTACCGCCGAAAGACATCCACTGCCTGACAAAGGCTTCCCGCAAGCGTCGCTACACTGTGACAGAAAAGTGATATTCTGTCAATAAAGGCTTGGCGATAGCGATTGGAAAAATGACAACAAGATTCCCATACATCATGGGAATCTTAAACGCTATCGAAATTCCACGTGATAAATCTCTTATATTTCGGCATTGCCATCACTGACATTGAATGACTCTGTCTGGCTTCTGGAAAGCTCCTTCAAGGAGACACTGACGCGGTGCTTCCAATCCACACACACTTTTATATGAATCAAGACCAAAGTGAGACCAGTTATCGTCTTGATCTGATTTGACCAGCGAATAGGTGAACTCCTCTGAGGTATTTTCCCATCTATATAACCTTACTTAACTACCTAAGTAATGCAAACAATACAGTTACGTTCAGCATTACTGCAGATTTGGAACATAACTCTGATGTAATATTTTCACTGTCCAGTGCCCTACATATTAACGACAATTGTTTAGCCATTGTGTCTGCTTCGAGATCAGTTTATGTTTGGAAATATTCATGATTATTTTGCATTTATTTATTTATTAATTTAAACTTCATGTACATAGGCGGACTTAATGCCACAAGGCATTCTCTACCAGTCAACCATTGGGTTAAAAAGGACAACTTTGTGAAATGGGTACAAAAATATTAGTAATACACATATACAAATAAATTAATACATAAATATTAATAATACACATATACAAATAAAATAAACTAATAAATACCAATCAAAATAAAAAAAAACGAGAAACCTGTTATTGTGCATTTTTCAATTCGTATGTCAGAACAAAAAAATGTTGTCAAAGAAATTAAAATCATGAACAGAATACCGACGTACCTATCGCTCTAAAACTTTATTATCCCTTGAATACCTAGAGAAAACTTAAGTCTGTAGTAAAATGTATAAAATAATATAAACAAGAGAAAAGCATTTGCCACAAAAAGGCTATAAAGTGGCTGGCCCTTAGACATCTACATAACGTCAAAAGGCTTATCGCAATTCTTGAATTATTTAGTGACGTAGAGACCACTTTCGCGTAATAGGGATTTTACGAGGTGAATTATTAAAAATGTAAGGTCGACAACATTCCTAGTTACCCTGCTTGTGGGTATGAACCAGTCAATCCATGTTATGTTTGACAGTGCGATATTGCACCGTTTTAATATTCAATGATCTGATTGATATAACGTTTGTTTTTATTTTATTGAAATGAGACAGCATGGAAATTGAATTAGTTTATTAGTTTGAAACAAAGGTAGATAAGCTATAAGTCAGTTCGCGGCGTGAGCCTGCGGGCTGCGGGCAAACAAGGGCGAACTAAGTAGTTAAGTATCACGCAACGTAGCACTCTGCTAAACTTCGGTTAGTTATATACTCAAGCGTACAGGTGGAGAAGTTATTACTAATGTCGTTCAAGTGTGTAAAGTTTCAGCTTAACTTATCTCTCTAATTAACCTTTGAAACAGTAGTCCACTCCAGGCCTCAAATGTATCATACAGTCTATGGAAAACTTACGGGGCACATAGCCCGTCGTGACAGTCAACGCCATGTAAGGTTTTATTAAAGTAGTTCGATGAACGACAGTGCAGACAGATTTGTTGCTGGGGATTTTGTTTCGCCTCATCTTCTTCCCAGTTAAAACACCAGGGAGTAGTGACGGGAGGACTTTTGGATGACCGTCTTTCTTTCTTTCTTGCTCTCAGCTTACACTGATTTGATTTTGAGAATAGATAATAATACCTTACGTTGTTGTTAGTAAAACCTACATAAATAGCTAAATATATTTATAGCTCGTTCAAGCTACTGCCAATGATTCCAGGAGCAACCTTGTTCGTGTGTTCACTAGCAGAAAATATTTGCACTGTAGTTGCGATGAACTATTTGCAGATAACGTAAATTATTTAGTATGGCACTATTCCGAACCTGTAAGTGTATGGTAACTCGTTCATAAGCCTATTGTCTTCACCCAACATTCGCATAATACCAGCTCACTACTCAAAACCGCTGAAAGCTCGCACGGTTCAGGATTAAACCCATCCATTTTCAGGCATAAGCCAGGGTTGTATTCTGGATAACCAACCTTCCTAGAATGGATATTTTTAGGCTACTCGGTATGCAAATTGTAAATAAATTCGAGCTTTTCTCTATTATTGGTTTTTGGTTGGGCTTCTTCGCTCGTATCGTCAGTTAAAGCTGTTTTCTGAAAATAAATGACTGACGCGTAAAAAATCAAACTTAAATCAAGTGATTTTTGGCTGTTGAAGTCATTCAACCAAGTACAGCACTACTGTCACTAAGAATATTTTTCAAACTGTGCTGAAAAGCAAGGGGGTCGTACCTACAAGATTAAAGGTCTATCCACACATATAAGGGCCGTGCCCGGGACGTGAACGGACCGTGCCCCGTCACGGGCTCAAAAAATCTCGGTGTGTACATTTTATATGAACTTGTTCACACACGTCCGTGCACGGCCCGGTGACGGAGCTTCAATACCTGGGCCGACGCCGTGACGTGCGCGGATGTGCCGATATTTTCCCTGCACGTTGTCGATTTTTCTTTAAAAAATATGAATGACGAATTGTTAATAGAGGTAGTACTCGTACGCATATATTATAGCGTTTTGTACCTCTTCCATTTACTTTTCATCTAGAGCAATTGCAATCGCAATGAACTCCTCTGTATTAAACAAAGACATGAAGCGATACTCTGATACGAAAACAAAATGGTGACCGAGGGGCACAGATGGAAGGTCGCGGCCTGTCCACAGTCCCGTCACATACCTGACGTTGTTAACAGAAAGTCCTGAGTCCTGACGGGACTCGGATGCACGGTTTTAGCACGGCCACGGCCCTGTCACGTACCGGGCACGGCCCTGATATGTGTGTATAGAACTTTAATCATGCTCCACCTTCTGCCTTGTCATGCCCAAAAACATGCAGTGATCTATGCGCTACCACCGACGTTGCACTGGAAGTGGCTAAGTTTTGAGCCAAACAAATTTGAATGACTGTTAAGCCAGCGGCATAAGGAAGAAGAACATTACAGGATTTATCGAGCGTACCTACTTACCTAGATTCAAGTATCGCCGCTTGCTGTAGGCTAATTTATACGTAATCCGGTCACTAAGAATATTTTGCAACATAAGAATGGCCTTATGTAATACGTCTAACGCAAAGACATAATATTTTACACAGTTTAATAAGACGTAATGTGCTGTAATGGCTTACGTGTCGTATTCTCACATAATACTGTGTCTTGAGACTGCTAAACGGCGAAAATATGGGATAAGCTAGGTTTATGACGCTTTACAATGTGTTTACAAGCTTGCACTGGCCTTCGGTGCGTGTGTAAAGTTGTGTGCATATTTTCTTGGCAGTATTGTACACTATCACATAAGTAATTACTAGCATTTACCCCCGACTTGTTCGTAAATAATCTCTATCCTTGTTAGAAACATGAGCCACTTACTCCAAGTTTCTCAGCTCTAAATTATCTCAGAATTAATGTGACAAATTGTCAAGCACACGTTATCTGCTGTGATTGGTTGAATGAATTTTCAACAGCCAATCACAGCCGATAACGCGTGCTTGACAATTTGTCACATTAATTCTGCTATAATTTAGAGCTTAGAAACTCGGGGTTAGAAGTGGAGTTTCGAAAAAAGTGTACTCTCTTTACAAGTCTACACCCTTTAAGGCCCGTATTCCAGAAGCTCATACTCGACCCAAAGTCAAAATTTGCCACAGCTACCTATCAACTGCCAACAAATCACAACTCTCGAGTTTGGCTTATGATTTTTCAGCATGACAAATGTGTAATCAAGAGCAAGATCCGAGATACCCTAGACGTTACTGAATCTTTCTACACAAAATGTGCGGTAGGTATTGAGTAGTTTTATTATGTACGTTGAACGGCAGGCGGCCATTTAAATAGTATTCAGCGCTAGGTTAATAATAAGTAAATACAATAGTCTCAGAGCATGTCGCCACCTTGTGTGAGGTCCTACTCACAATAATGAAATCTGATTACAGTTTCATTAATAGATGTAAATAATGAAAAATAAAAATCCAAGTTACCAATTATGTGTACGGTCAAAGTACATACTAACACTACTTAATTCCACTGGTTTTGTTTTGCCAGATTTCGGTAACATTTGGGGAATCTGGGATCTTGGACTTGAGCACGTTAATGTAAAAAATACAAACCAACCAAACACAAATATCGGTATTGAGTTGAGCATGATTCAATGCTACCGGAATATCGGCCTTAATCTTCCATACATTTTCAGAGCTCTAGTTGACAACAGAAAAAGAAAAGAAAGTATTAAAACCCTTTAGTCTAGAGCTTCCTGCGGTTGTTAATTATATGCAACGAAAGCACTTTATACGTAGCAAGCAACCTTTGTGACAATATCACAAAGACATGCCAAAGGATCGAAATCCAGCTTTATCCCTGCAGAATGTCCTGTGCAAAGGACAAGACAAAATAAACATCCCAAGCACGGAGAAAATGGCAAAGTGGAAAGTACTCGTCGGAAACCAGGACATAATACCGACTCGTAACCGCTAAGACAGATTCCATATTTTTCTTTATTATTTAGAAAATGAAATTGTGCTCTTAAATATAATTATGGTTCCATTCCAAGGGCGAAATGTCGTAAAAGCTACGACCACCCATAAAATGTCTCATTTAGGATTCCAGGCATAAGTATTGTAAGTAATAATATTTAATCGCCACGACTAAACAATTCTGTTGTTTTTATCTGTTCTACTGCATCTGAATACTGATTCAATTCATATTTCATTTTGAATATTGTGTTGATAATATTTTGATAAGTACGTACTAACTGAAAAGGTATTTTTAGATCATAAAAATATTGTTTTAGTAGATTTTATTTTATTTCTATAAAATGGCTTACAAATTAATGCTTAAGTACTCTGAATATTAAAGAAACATTGTAGACTTGATATAAAAGCACTTTAAAATATTGTAATGAATATCCAAAAGTAGTTCAATGTTAATTTATTCAAAATTAAGATTTCATTGTTTTATTTTATTGTTAAAGTTACATACAAAGGCTTTTAGTATTTCAGTTTAATTTTCATAATATTTAAACTTTTACTTGAACAAAGAATAAGTAATAAAATACTAAAATACTTCGTATTTTAAAATTTCGATATTTACCAACCGGCTAGTACATGTCCTAATGCTGCCGCTTCATGAAATTAGCATCGATAGTTTTTCCTCGTTACCTCCAATCGATTGATGCCTCAATCAATCAGAGTGACTGTTAAAGTCTGTTATTTATGATATTAACATCCGCAACTCGAGATTTTTTGGCGAATGACTCGAGTGCATAGAGGAAGTTTCCACCAAAATGATTTACAATATGATGGTTATGATTTGCAACAAACCGGCTCATCGTCAGCGATGACAAAAATCTGTTTTATAAGATAATGTAAATAATAAATTAATATTGTTTATGTTTTTGTGTACATGCTATTTTGTTATTATTTATCATCTATTTTATATATATTATATTCCTTAAAAAATGTATGTTCCGTTTCCGTGAATGTGTCCGTGGCATCAACAGTGGGCCAGAACATCAGCGCAGCAATATTATCTTTTTAATATCGTTGCAGATGCTGAGATAGGAGCCGTTTTGGTCTCGCACGAGGTTATTTACGTTTTCTTTTTTTTTTTTCTTTTTGTTTTGCTTAGACAGTGTCTCCTGTGCGGGTCACAAATAAAACAAATTCTTTATGTCTTTCTTTATAACTTTACTGTGTTCCTACGGCAGACAAAACTATTTTGACTCCGGTGTGCAGACTGTCTAAGCCAGACGCCATCGCGAAATAACGATAACACGAAAGAACGTCCCAATTTTCTGCCCAAAGTGTAGAAAGCAACACACTTTTGATAAAAGTTAAGCCCCATTATATTTCCTAAAAGATATAATAAGCTAAAACGGCCCAAGAAACCTCTTAGCAGAAAAAGTGTCCACTACACCTGACAATTAACCTACTTCGGCAAGGTTGTGCGTTGCGTGAGGCGACCCTGTTCCGGCTTCATCGTAAACTTGTTCACTATTAGGTCAGTTTTACGTGAACCAAGTGTATATTTAGGAAATGTAACTGGTTTGTGTTGTCTCTAGCAATTTCCCACGCTATGAGAATTGTAATTACATATTTTTGTAAAATAGTTGCGTGACAAGAACAAACAATCTAAAACTAATTATGATATAAACATGCAGATTGGAAACTATGTTGCAAATTATTTGATTGGAGGGTTGAAGTTTGCACCTATGGAAAATTGGGATTAAAGTTGAGAAGCTCTTAGATATTCTTTAATTAGGTGATCTGTAGTACCACCTAATTGAATCCACTAAAAAAGGCATCACAATGTGAACAAATGCGACAAACCATTGCATAGCTTCGATACTACCACAAGCCTAATCATCACTATTACACAGCAATCTACGACTAAAAATATCAAACAAAGATTAAAAACTAAAAATACCAACACACGTCGCTGTCATGTATTTCAAAGAGCAAAGCCGGAACGGGTCGCTAAGTCGCTATTCAAGATAAAAATATAACACAACAATAACGTTTGGCGGTTAGCCAGCTCGCGGCGCCGTTGTCGCCACCTTGACGTCTGGTTTGAACTAGTTTTATCAATCCAGCCCATCAGGACGTGGGCTGGCTGGAAACTGCGAACTCTATTTACCTAAGTAATACGCCTCCGCGATCTGGGATAAGCCTGAAATATGAGATGGCAGAAGGAACTCTGAGCAAGTGCTGTTTGATTTAAATTAAAGAATAAACGCTAACATTTATTTAATCTACTTTTTTAACCTAGTTCACATTATTTTCCAGTACTTAATTTGATTGGTCAGTTGTGATCGTTCTTAAAGACGTTCATTTGTATTCAACTTCAAAGATTGTGTCCTAATGATGTATCTTACAAGTACCTACACTTGAGAATTTCACCACTTATATTAAAGTAAAGTGTTTGCTGGCATTGTTAGAATAATGCCTTTTGTCCAATGCTAGTCCAGTGTCTAAACTTGTTAGGAACTTGGACGTTCCCAGGCATAACAGCAGTCCCAGGCAAGCTTCACTTCTAAAGCGATCAAGTCCATCTGTCTGACACAGCGCCTTTCTCAAATGTAGGAGCAATGTGTACCGAAGTGTATATTTTGCGGAGAGATAAACCGATACACGTTACGTATTTAATTAAATCGCACCTTTCTATTTACCAGCAATATGCAAACTCGTAAAGCTAATTAATTTGCCTTATATTTGTTCCCATTTTGTGTGCCAAAAAACATATTTCCTTTCATTAGATTTCCTTGAGTTCGGATAAGTTCGTTCCTTTCTAAAAAACTCTATTTTGATTGAAACTATTCAGTATAAATTATACATAGATACAATACTGCTATCAAAATAAAAGCAAAATATCGAAACAGTTTCCGAGTAGCACTTTCCACTTTAGTATTTTTACACTCGTCTGGGATTATACGAGTAGTGTTGATTTTATTATGAACCCGTAGTTTTTGCACTTAAAACTAACAGCACATCAAAGCGCTGTAATTCAAAACTGTGATGAATATTCCAGCGCGTTGTTTCAAAAAGGCATTTAATATTAACTTGTTCGTTATCTGCTCCACAATGCACAGTGGCAGCGCAGCGCTGAAAGCGGATTGCTAGCTTGCTGGTTTGTATTGCAATCTGACGGCTGATTCTGGATTATCTAAGTGGTCTTGCTGGTAGCGTGAAACTGTTGTGCTATTTATTTATTATATTCTTTATTGAACACCACAAAAATATATATACAGGACAAAAATCATTAAAGCAAGTGTACAATGTAATGTAATATTTAGTGTCCGGCCTTTGCCTTTTTTCACCGTTACTCGAGAATTTTGGTTTTCGACCGTACTACAAATTTTGGTTTCTTAGGAGTGGCATAAAAAGACGGTTATCAGATAGAAGAGTGATTAATTTTATCACAAACATATAGGATATATCTCGGTTTGTCTGATATGTCACACCTCTTTGCACACCTCTAATCATTATTAACAATTCAGTAAGAGAGACTAACTCTTCGCAAAGGTTTCCGTGTGTCAGGAATGTCACGATGCGGTTGGCACACCGATTCAGTTAACTTCGAGTCTTACCAGAATATTAGGATTCTTCGGTTGCAAGCATGTTTGGTATTTGAACGATTATTAAAGAATACTTGTTTATCGGCATAAACAAATACAAATACATGTACTTAAATAAGGTTGATTTTGCTGCCCTAAGGGTTTATATTTTTCAACATTCAGATTATTTTTAACTGAACGACAATTCTGTGTTTGCCGTTATTTTTGCTGAAATTTCAGCAAAAATAACGGCAAACATAGAATTGTCGTTTTTTTATATGTTTTTATACAAATGCAATATATCAAATTGAAAAAAATGTTCAATCAAACTAAGAAAATGTCAAACTGCCATTTTTATTCTCAGAGTTATCTGACTACTAAAAACTCGGCCCTAATTGCTAAAGCATGTGGCTTTTTACATTTTTTTCTTGGTGACTTTTCTTTCCATGTTCATTTATCATTGATGCTGTCACATTTTCATGGCAGTCGTTTCGGACACGCGACACTCAGTGAAGTTACTCGCTTATGTTCAAGTAGTAAAGGACGCTGAAGTGTCATGTTATGGTCCAAAGAGGAAAGTTTATTCCTAGAGGTCCCACTTGGTACGCGGCCCTTTTGGGTTGGAGTACATGAAAGGCGAATAATTAGTGTTGACCTTGCTAAAATTTTCGTTGGGGTAATTTCGACTCCAGTTTCATTATTTTAAATTGTTTGATTTTGTAGTTCTTTCTTTTATTATGTTCTAGCTTACCCGACTTAGACGTTGTTCTTGCCAAATTTATAATTTCATACAAAAGTCCCATAGAACAGTGCGCTGCCCTCCAGTTTTACACGAATGTTCAATCTTTTCAAGAATATTTTAAATTTTTCCAGGCAATATCTTATTCGAATTTTTAGATACAAAAAAATATAAGTTAGTTTAACCGTAAGCGTAGTAAGCATCTAACAAATATTAATTCAGATTTTTTTACGTAGAGGAAACATCTAAATTCATAATAAAATCATTCAAAATCGTTTACCCTATTTAAATATTTTCTTTTTTGGCACGTAATATGAAACACTCTATTGTTCACTTTTAACTTGCTAGTTTTCAGAATAGGTTCACAACTGCACTTCATTATAAATGTAAGTATTACGAATTTTGTTTGCTTCGGGCAACTTATACAATTTGCATGAACCTCATTACCAGTTTATACAATTTGCATGAACCCGTCTGAGGTTCTCCAGCAACAGAAATTGTGAAAAATGGAAGCAAAACATTGCGTATTTTATGCTGCAGTTGTGTATAGGGTTCGTGGGTTGCAAGTCGATCTCTGGTTGAAAGTAAAACAAAGTTACTTAACCAAGGGAATTATTAAGTAGTGTAGTATAGTATGCTAGTGGAGTTCTATTTACCTGATAGTAAGCAATGATATGGTCGACGATGAAGCACGTTTGCCTAGAAGAAACCTATTCACTCTTGGCTTAAAGACCCCCAGATTGTAGCTGTCGGGAAACAGAGACTCCAGCAGGGAATTCCACTTCATAGCCTCACAATGACGACTTGCCGTACGTTTGGTAGTCCGAACTAAATCGGAACTAGATTTGACTCAAATATAGAATCACTGCACGAGTCGATATTCAAGGTTAGAAACGCTTGCCGAGTTCAGACCATGGATGGGTTTCCTCGTGCGACAGGAAACCGACAGCAACATGGCTGGTTATTGGTTACATAGCTGTAAACTACTCTTAATTAGTTGATTATATCGTTCTTGGTGGTACACACAAAAATATATATATTTGTTTCAAGTACCTAAATGAATCCGATGGAGGTGCCAAATTGATTTTCAGATTTATTTTATGTTGTGTGTAAGATTTTATAGCGTGCTTCAAATCGTACGGGAGTGTGCCAAAACAGGGATGACGGCTAATTTGGGACCGCCACCGGGTGCAAGTGACTGTAGGTACACCTCTAACGAGGTCCTTCTATGTTATGATTGTGTCGTTTATTCTGAAAAGTATTTCAAAGAAAATAAGACTAAACTTTAGTAAAGTTGACTATAAAGGTGCTCCCTCAACTGGAGCCTCGCCTGTAATGTAACATTTGAGATTCGATTTTGAACATTACATTATAGTACTGCCTCCTTGACTTGACGAGCATTTACCTGTACTGTAACGTGAGATTCGAATTTGAGCATTTAGTTGATTCCACAATGTTTGCAAGTGGTGCGCATTGATGTTACAAGTTATATCAAAATATTACAGATTGTATCATCAAGTTGCGCACTGTAATGCTCGGTTCTCTTCCCTCACCAATGTAATGCTCGAATCTGTAACATTACAGGTTGAGCACTGTAATGCTCTTTTCTCTTCCCTCACCAATGTAATGCTCGACTCTTTAACGTTACATTACAGGCGAATGCTCCAGGTGAGGGAGCACCTTATTGTGTATAGCACCAAATGAAACAAAGAAAACTACACCTCTAAAAGATTTTTTAATAAAAAGGGATATAACTAATATAATAATGTAGGTTTCTTTCCAAGTTTCTACCTTTCTAGCAGTCTAGTTTAGTACTACATAGTTTCTAGTAGCAGTCAAATATAAAACACATAAAAATATTTGAATATACTCGTATTCCTACTTTCAACTACGTACTTTTGTGCCTTATTGTAATATTTTTCAGCACTGAAACATAA
The DNA here is from genome assembly GCA_947562075.1 of Orthosia gracilis. NCBI lineage: Eukaryota > Metazoa > Arthropoda > Insecta > Lepidoptera > Noctuidae > Orthosia > Orthosia gracilis. Next base: position 7,513,686 of record OX387274.1, read on the forward strand.
AATTAAATCCAATAGCTATTTAGCCTCAAGGCACTAGTTTTGATAGCCCATTTTAAAATTGAAAAATAAATTATTCATATTACTAAAGCTAATGAAGCAGACAGATTGATAAAACCACTGTCATGTCCATACTAAATTACGCTTTACTTTTAGACGACCTAAAATTCAAGGCTACATAGAGCTATTGTTAATGCCCTTTGTCTTTTTACCCTAGGGATAACTTTTTGACCGTCAAACAAAAGTGAAACACGAAAAGCGAAGAACTAAAACATGATAGATTTATTTAATTCGTAAAATCGAATACATTTTATCAAAGCTGGTAGGTATAACTACAATAATGATTAGGGGACAAGAAGATTACAGTAACAAGAAAACAAGTAGCGTGCTATACCAATTTACTGTAGTCAACATTTGGCTTTCGAAATTTTCTCTTTAAATTCATTCTAGCTATATTGAAGGTCTTTTTTCTACACTGTAACTTTACCGACAATTATGATGAATAGTCATTTTCTTTATGCACTGTAAGTATAACTCTTTCCCAATACCTAAGTTCTAGATTGCAACGCCTCTATCGATGACCTTCAAGACGCTAATATCAGTAATTCAACAACCATAATGAAGTCGGTACGAACGTGTAATTCCTACCAGCTTTCGTACTAAATAGTAAAGAAAATGTTCAGTTGCAGTAAATGAATTCAGCTAATTCGAAGTTCGCGTGAAAGAGGGCACACTATAGAGTCATTAATACTGTCTGAAATTTAGGTTTGACGAGCCCTTGGAAGCTTTTATTAATGTTTTAGAGGTCATCAGACTATACCCCAATGTTACCTATCGATTTTCTGACCCTCACATGTTAAATTAACAAACGAAAATCTATGTGTTTGTTTGGCAAACAGACCGGAACAACCGGAAAGAAAACGCTGCCACACTAAATTGTTAATTGAAACAGAAGACCGACAGTAACGAAAGGGTGAATACTAATTTAACTAGGGGAAAAAGGGAAAGCTAACTCAATATATTTTAATTATTGTGTTGGGTGCTGAATAATAAAAAAAATAAACAACAGGCGAGGCTCGCAGCACTCATTTATAAGATAAACAATGGTGTCATAAAGTTTTGAGCTGAAAGTGGCGGTTGAGCGGGGACAAAACATTGCGTCGTGACGAGAGCTTACCAAGCTTTAACAGATACGTTTGTTGTGTGAAGGTTCATAATGTTTTGTTCTATAGGGATTCTCTTTCTATAGAATGTCGTTATGACAGCGTTGCGATAATTGAAGATTTTTCAGCTTGCTCACCATGACGCATTGAGGGCTTAACACTATATTGTCTGTCACCTTTCTACCCTGCTAGTCTTGACAAACCAGTCTATTCTGTAAAAAAGTAATAAAAATTTAAAAATCCACCGACACAAAATCCTCTAAAAAGCAAAAAGTAAGCCTCGTACTCGCGTTCGGGAACCGCTAAGTAAATTTGAGGTTTTTGTGTCGTGGGTTTAAAAAAAAATGTATGTTTTTCAAACTATATATAATATACATAATAGAAAACACGTAATTATGACATCGTCTTGCGTAAAAACCCAGATTCAAAAAGTAAAATGCGGGTAACTTTTGAACGGCTGAACCGATTTTAATTAAACATAGCTAAGAACACTTTCGATAAAGTCACCTTTCAAACAACAAAAAAACTAAATCAAAATCGGTGCATCCTTTTAGGAGATATGATGTCTCAGACAGACACACAGATACACAGCAACACACGTCAAACTTATAACACCCCTCTTTTACCGTCTGGGGATAAAATATCACAGTGAAGACTTAAGTGAAATGTCATTCCACCTGAAGCTATGGATTGTAAGATAAGATAAGATATATTTATTTTTTAAACTGACTTCAACAAAGTTAGCAAGGCCAGGTGCTAACAAAAAAAAACCCTGTTGTTCCTTTATTCCTAATTTATTTCTAAGGACTGATTTGACCAATGAAACTAATCGTGATTAGTTCAACTAAACTCAGTTTATCCAAATACAGCGATCTGATTGAGACCGCAATTGAAACCGTAGTTCAACTAATAGCGATTAATTTCATTGGTGAAATCGGTCCTAAATCGTTTAGTTGAAGTATAATTTAATCGATACTTTTTTGACAAAGAAAGCATTTCATTCTTTTGTACTAACGACTATCACTAAGAAACACGCGATCTCTTTGAATACGTTGAAAATTGTTAGCAAATTTCATAATATTTTCAGTTCAATTCTGTCAGCTCAATGAGGCAAGGATTACAAATTATCTTCTTTGTAAAGAAACTTGTTGCCGTCGCTCAATTTATTCACACAATCTCGACTTGTGAACGTCACAGCAGCTGTTTACTGTAGTTTGGCTTGAGTGGAATCATTTTATTAAATTTTGCTTGTAAAACAACCTTGTTTACATTTTGTTACACAGAATTTGTTAGTAAGGTTGTTAACGGGAGTCTTTGGTTAGCTGGACCCGCTTGCTACTGGACCCGCGAGTCTACTTGACCTCATAATTTATTTTCTGTATTTTTATTGGTGTGATGCACCGTACGGTGACGGACGTAAGGAATTTCACCATCTCATATCTTCCCGTAGGTGTCGTAAGAGCTGAATAAGGGAATTAATTAAAACACCCAGAGAATGGGCAGCTGCGTTCTCTGTGAACTTTAAGAAAAACTGCGATCGCCAACCCGCCTGCCAAGCATGGCGATTACGGCAAACCCCCCAAAACAAAATGAATAGTACAAACCAAAAAGGGCCCCGAGTGCCCGGCACCCCGTCTACCCTCGACTAGGGAGCGGTCGAGGCGATGGCGTGGCAAGGGGTGCGAAGAATACCCGGAGTGGACCCGTCTACACCAATAAACACCGAAGATTGGACCTGGCAACGTATAACTCGCGAACACTCCGGACCGACGAGAAGATAGCCGAACTCGAGGAAGAATTGAGCAGATTACGATTGAGTATTATAGGTTTATCTGAAGTCCGAAGAGAGGGGGAGGACTTGATAATCCTCAAATCCGGTAACCTGCTCTATTTCCGAGAGGGTGACCGGCAGTCCCAGGATGGTGTCGGGTTTATCGTCCACAAATCCTTGTGAACAACGTGGTGAAGATCGAAAGTGTGTCAACCAGGGTGGTGTACCTTATACTCAGAATATCCTCAAGATATTCGCTTAAGGTCATACAGGACAACGCCCCAACCTCTGTACACCCCGAAGACGAGGTAGAGACCATGTCTGAAGATATCTCCAGAGCCATGCATGGTTTCAAAACTCACTTCACCGTTGTAATGGGGGACTTCAACGCGAAACTGGGCAAACGAGACGAGGATGAGCTGCAAGTGGGGCAATTTGGAGTTGGACGTCGGAACCATCGGGGTCACCTACTGGCCAGTTTTAGGGAGGAGGTTCTATATGATGAACTCCTTCTTCAAAAAGAGTGAAAACAGGAAGTGGACCTGGCAGAGCCCCGATGGTGCAACAAAAAATGAGATCGACTTCATCATGTCAACCAAGAAGCAAATGTTCAATGATGTGTGTGATCAATTCGGTGAAAACCGGGAGCGATCACCGCATGGTAAGAAGCACATTGAACATTAATGTTAAGCTTGAAAGGTCTCGATTGATGAAATCCACGCTCCGTCCAGCAAAGAGCCAGGTCCAAAACCCCGAGAGCTATCAGCTCGAACTTCAGAATCGTTTCGAGTGCCTAGGGAGCTCCGTGGACGAATACAGAGATGGGTTTGTGGAAGCTGTCCATACGGTCGGGTCTAATTTTTCAAGACCCGTTGTACAGATGGAATCAAAAAGGTCTCTGATCCTACTCTGAAGTTGAGAGGCGTGAGATGATCCTGCAGTCTTCAGATGAGGCGTGCAAATACGAGCCTCCGTCGCTTTAATACCGAGCGTATTAAAGACGCGATTGAGCGAATTAAAGGCTCCAAGGTATTTGGGCAGAGCCAGCTCATAAAACTGAAGACCGAAAATGGCAGGGTCTTAACCGCCAAACCGAAGCTTCTGAGGGCGATTCAGACATTCATCATTCATTCATTGATGTGTATAACTGCTCATGCAGTTATACACATCAATCAGCAAGCCCTTTGTGAATCTAGCAAACGACCCAAGAGCTAGATTGACCCGACACTATACCGAAGATATCCCCTACGTCAGCTTTTACGAGATTAGGATGGCTCTGTAACAACAAGGCGGTGCTGACGGAATCACTACCGAACTCCTGAGGCCGGGGGGAAAACCGGTCCTTAAGGACGTTCAGAAGCTGTTTGATTCCGTCATACTCGAGGGCAAAACGCCACAGGCGCTTCTTCAAGAAGGGCGACAATGCCCGGCTGAAGAATTATAGGCCCATCTCACTTCTTAGCCATGTATACAAGTTGTTTTCAAGAGTCATCACGAATCGTCTCACGGGCAGTTTTGACGATTTCCAGCCTCCCGAACAAGCCGGATTCTGAAAAGGCTTTATCACCGTATACCACATACATACGCTACGGTAGGTTATACAGAAAACCGAAGAGTATAACCTGCCTCTCTGTTCAATGTTTGTGGACTACGAGAAAGCCTTCGATTCGATCGAGACTTGGGCTACACTGCAATCTCTCCAACGGTGCCAGGTCGACTACATTGAGGTGTTGAAGTGTTTGTACAAAAACGCCACCATGTCAGTCCGTCTTCAGGATCAGACCTCGAAACCAATCCTTCTCCAGCGTGGCGTGAGATAGGGAGACGTCATTTCTCCGAAACTGTTCACTGCTCCGCTATAGTATATTTTCAAGGTTCTGAACTAGAGGAGCCTAGGCATCAACTTTAATGGCGAGTACATCACTCACCTTCGGTTTGCCGACGACATAGTGGCCATGGCTGAGACCATGGAGAACCTCAATAGGGCTTCCTAAAGAGTGGGTTAAGACCCACTCACAAATGAACATAAACAAAACCAAGGTCATGGTAAATGACCATGTAACACCCACTCTTATCAAGATTGGAGACTCTACACTCGAAGTTGTGGATGACTATGTCAACCTGGGACAAACGCTCCAGTTGGGTAGGGCAATTTCGAGAAAGAGGTCAACCGTCAAATCCGACTCGGCTGGGCAGCTCTCGGGAAGTTGCGCGGTACCTTCTCGTCCAACTTACCACTGTGTCTCAAGACGAAAGTCTATGACAGTGTGTGTGTTGCCAGTGATGATATATGGCTCTGAAACGTGGTCGCTTACAATGGGCCTCATCAGAAAGCTTACAGTCACTCAAAGGGAAATGGAGAGGGCTATGCTCGGCGTTTCATTGCGTGATCGAATCAGAAATGAAGAGATCCGCAAGAGAACCAGGGTTACCGACATAGCCCCAAAGAATTGCCAAACTAAAGTGGCAGTGGGCAGGGCACATTGCTCGCAGAATCGATGGGTGGACCGATGACCTGGTGAAGGTTGCGGGGATCTGCTGGTTGCGAGACGCACGGGACTGGTCAATGTGGCGACGCTTGGGGGAGGTCTATGTCCAGCAGTGGAAGTCTTTCAACTGATATGATTATGATGATTTTTATTGGTCAACTGGACCCAAATTTAAACTTATAAAAACATCCATTGTTTATAGTCGAGCTTAAAATTGGCTAGTCAAAATAGAATAAAACGAAATATAGGTATAAACGTTTATTTTCAATCAAAATCTTTTGAAACAAATTAACAATATATAAACAAATCTGTTGGTTTTAATGAGTTACAATTGATCCAGAAAATTGTATTAAAAAGGAATACACACTACAAAGTGAAAAATAACTTTAATTTTGGAAGTCAGTGTTACTGTTTTCGTTTCGACGTTTTTTAATACCGCCTGCCGAAATTTAAGATATTTTTCACTTTGTAGTGTTTTTTTGGCAGATGATTGTATTTTTTTGTAAAAAAGTTTTTTATTTTTCACTTTTTAGTGGTACATAATGGACAAGTTCTATAGTAAGGTACACCTATAATGCCCACAGTGATGCCAGAATAGATTACACGAATAACATGTAACTTGCACATTACCAGTGGAATAAGAGTTTACCAAGATGAATTGTACAAATCTGCGTACCCGTTTAGAGCATACTGGCGTGATGGTATGTTTTGAAATGGTGTAAACAATAAACATATATGCGATTGCAGGAATTCTAAGAGATTTGCCGTCATTTATTGAAGAGTTTTGTTCGAAGTTCTTAACCAGCCAATTACCAACCACCAATTACCAATTAATTATTGAAAAAAAAAAAAATATTTTGTAAACCGTTTATTTAAGACGGCCCTCGAAAAAAAAAAACTATAAACATCCGAATTGAGAACCTCCTCCTTTTTGGGAAGTCGGTTAAAAACAGTCAGTAACTCAGTTAAAAATCAGTCTCGCTTGATCAAAATTTAATTTTTCTAAACTTCTTTGCTTTCAGGCAGCCACTTTGATATTTTGATACCGGAAGGACATTCGACCGCAGTCGTAACAAGCCGCATCCTTATTCAATCCTTAAAGTTTTACATTAATCTTACCCGTTTGCGTTTTGGATACACCCAGCTCTTTTCCTTTACGCCAAAGACTTCTACAAAAGTGAAAGAAACAACCCGTTATTTTCACATCTGGGATATTGTTTTTCAGAGCTTGTATAGCTAGAACTTCAAAATCCATTGACACGTTATTTGGCTCCCATTCAGGTATTTGACTTCTGCTACTTCTTCTTCTTATAAGATAACATAAAAGTTCATTAGTGGACATTTTCTTGTCGACTGACAAGGCATATAGGACCGGAACGACAGAGAAATAGTCATTATTGCTATCTATATCTGCATGCACTATGAAAAGCTAGTAGAATATGATTGGGCAAATTTTGATTTTACTTAGTTTGGTTTCGAAATCACAATCTGCAATACGTTATGTGTAAAAATAAGAATCTAATTACATAAACTTTTGAATAAATTACATAGAGAGGCCTCAAATAAAAATTAGGAAGACTTCCAAAAACCTATAACTCTGCAGTTAAACAGTAGGGTTGGCAACTCTGCCAGTGAGTTAACCCGCTGTAGCCACCACCCTTCGTCTGCCAGACAGATATTAAATTATATCAGGAGAGAAGACAAGCGAGGATGGAACAGAATATATTTGTTCGCGACTATTGGATTTATTTTGGTAGCTGCACTGGAATTGAATCGTGATTTTGGAATCCCTAGCTTTTTGATATGCCATGAAACGCTTTTTGGTTCAGCTGCCACTTGGTGGCATTTGAATAATACAGAACTTAGGTAGATATTTACACAGGAAATCTTCATTGATGATTGGTAGAATTTTCGTAAGTTAGGCAAGCTTATAATTTTTTAATGTAATGGGTAATAAGATTAATTGTTTCTTTGTTTTCCATCTCTAAAACTAATATTCAATTATGACTTTGTAATTGTATAATGTGAATAACGGTGTGAGTTGCGCATTTGTGTCATGTCCTAATCTTATAAGTAAGTTATAAGATCTGTTATTGGTTAATAGAAAATAAATTGAATAAAAGCTGTGTTAAATGTAAAGTTTGTATAAATTATGTGGTTCATTAGAAATTGTACCTCCGTGGAAAATTTTGATTAAATGGAATAGCATACAGTCGCTCACAGTCATATCAAACATTTAGATATTATCATTTTGTTTTTTACATAAAGACTGTATACAGCAACCCTTTGCCAGTTTTATGCTTCAAAATGGCGTGTTATCTTATATTCTCGTGCGGCACATTACGGTCCCGTGTGAGAGTACCTTTGTTATTAGCGAGGCCACACACAAAGAGCGGAAAAGCGTTGCCTTGTGTTATCTGTTTTTTTTCTGGCTTATGAAAAATGGTTGCTTTTAGATGTACCTGTTAAAGCCATCTCTAAGGAATCTTTCTATATCTCTTTATAGTTCAATCTAAACCAGTTCTGTTTAGATTTTACTATAAAGTTACCACATTCTCGGGGTAAAAATAGCGTTTATTAAAAACGTTTTGAGACTCGAGACAAATGGAATTCGATGTCAGCGAAGGTAATAGTTGAAATCTCAAAATGTAAGGGATTGAACACGTGATTTTTCAATATCAGTTGTCAATCCCATACAATTTTGCCTTTTTACCCGACTGCCGAAGGAGGGTTATGTGTTTACCAGTCTATATATGTATGTATGTACGTATGTTTGTTCCTATGTGGCGTTCTAGAGACCAAACGCGTTGGCTGATTTTGATGATTCCTACGTCAATCAATTCGTCTTAAGCCTGCGAGTGTTACTGGCTACATTAAAATTGGAAAATAGAAAAATGGCGGATTTTGGGCACCATATTGTGGGGCCACAAATTATTTTTTTTTCGAATCCCGTCGTGTGGGGTATCAAAATAAAGGCTTTTAAGAGGTGTTTACAAAAATAAATAACACTTATATGTTCAAATGTAACGAATTCATAAAAAAAAATAAGTAAAAAATAACAAAAAACCAACACTGACAAAGGATACATCTGGTTTTGGTCAGCCAGCTCGCGCATATGTATCCTCCGGCTGCACAGCATGATTTTCATCTTGTTTACATTTTTTTTAGTTCGCTTTTTAAGCAATCGAGATTTTTGTTATTTTTTTTTGACAATACTATCGCCACGCTTCCCATGATAAAATGTTACTTGTGAGGTCCTACTCAGAAAACCATAAAGACACTTGACGCTCTGGACGATGTGCCATTGTATCAACGATGAAGATTGTCGGAAAGTCAAAAAAAATATAAGGAAGCAATTTTGGTAGCGCTTGACATTATAGTCTTTTGATTAACGTGATCCATAACCCTTTGTCTGGAGGCTCAAATATCTCTTACATGTATAGTTTGAAATAACACACAATTGTTAGAGCACGTCACATTAGTTTTGTAAGATTGATAAATATTATTTGGAAATGTCGTTGGTTGTGCCTACATAAGTCACGCTGTTTTGTTTAAATTTTATTTTATACTGTAATGTATAACCGTTTGTTTTTCAAAATAAAATAAAACATACTAAAGGTAGGTACAGCATATTTTCTTTCAGGATTAAAATAGTATAAGATCAAACAAAAAATATCAAAACTTTACTAAAACATTTACTTCGTTACGAACATTCTCTTAATAAGTTTCTAGAAAATGAACAGAATTTAGCCTTATTTTCTATTTGATGTATGTATAATAGTTTTGGGTAGACGATTTATCGACGAAGCTCAGCCTAAGCTCGTAATCCAGGCTCTACCGTAGTTAGGCAGGCATACATAATATTAGATGTATCTTGGAGATGATAGCTCCATCACTGACAGGCGTGATTGAATCCAAGGCTCTGCGTGTTAATGTGGTTGCGTTTATGTTAGTTAATCTATACTAATATTACAAAGCTGGAGAGTTGGTTTGTTTGTTTGAATGCGCTTATCTCAGTAAATACTGGTTGGAATCGAAAAATTTTGTGTTGGATAGTCCACTTATCGAGAAAGGTTATAGGCTATATAACATTACGCTAGGGCCAATAGGAGCGGAGCATAAATGAAGAATGTTGCAAAAACGGGTAAAATTATTCCTTTTTGGGAGCTTTCGTTGCTTGCGCTGTGTCAGTGATTAATGTTATGCAACATTCATGTATGCAGGGTAGATAGGGTAGGGTAAGTAGGGTAGGGTAGGTTGGTAGCGAGTTGACGGGAGCGAAGCCGCGTAGGACAGCTCGTTTTATTATTTATAGCGATTTCATTGTTAAATGCCGAATTTCTTAAGTGTTTATATGAACTCTCAATAGCTGTTGATTTGTCAACGTCAAATTTTGAAGCAATAGTACAATGTAATAGTTAAACTCCTTTAAGAATACTTCAAATAACGAGTACCTTTCATTAAATGAAAACTAAACCTGAAAAAATACCACCGACTTCCAAATAAAAACAGTACAAAGTAAAAATAATTTTGGAAATCGGTGTTTCTGTTTTTGTTACTTCGTTTTTTGGCACCGACATCCGAAATTAAAGTTACTTTTAACCGACTACAAAATGTAGGGGTTATCAATTCGACTGTATTTTTTTAAATGTTTTTACCTCACAATTTTTAAACTAGGTGAACCAATTTTGATGTTTTTTTTTTATTTGATATCTGGTAATTATCATGTGATCCCATTTAAACTTCATAATCATAACTCTTCAATTAATGACGGCAAATCACTCGGGATAACTGCAATCGCATGTTTGTTTAAAATGGTTTAAACAATAAACCATTTCATAACATAACATCACACTGGTACGCAGGTGTGAACAGTTCACTGGTTTTGTTTAAGTTTCATGTTAATGGGTAAATCTATTCTAGCATCAGTTTGGGCTTTATAGGTACCTAACCTATATAACTGGTCCATTATGTACAACTAAAAATTAAAAAATATAAAAAAAACTTTTTACAAAAAATTACAACCGCCTTCCAAATCAAAACACTACAAAGTGAAAAATAAATTAAATTTCAGAAGTCGGTGTCGGTGGAAAACGAAGAAATGAAAACAGGAACACCTACTGCCAAAATTGAAGTTATTAATCACTTTGTAGTGTTTTTATTTGGAAGTCAGTGGTATTTTATTTCTTTAAGTTATTTTATATTTTTTTTAGTTGTGGTACATAAAAGGCAAGTTAGGTACCTATAATGCCTAAAGTTATGGTAAATATATTAGGCTTGTGTTTAAACACCGCCCAAAAAAGTACCTATTTTACTACCAAAAAAATTCTAAACGGTTACCAAAATGGATAAATGGTCACCAAATAACGTTTCCTAAAATATTATGAAATAAATCCATTTTTTCGTATTATTGACTGCCAAAAAAATATATGGACGCCTTTAAAATACACTTTAGACGTACATACACTCAAGTACGATTAGTACTCTGGCAACATAGTCGACGGAGCCCCGCTGCGCGGGGCTCCTATTTCCGTCCGCAGGGTCTAAAGTAACCTAACACGAACGAGATGACGGGAGCCGAGTTCGCTCGCTTTGCTCGCTCACTTCAGCTCCCGTCATCTCGTTCGAACCTAACCTGTCCGTGTCGGGGTGCCCTAAGCTCCTGAGCTCGCTTCGCTCGCTCTTGGACTAATTCGTTAAAAACACGAATACACCCGGTATATTAATCTTTGAGTTGGATAGAATTTGGTGACCGTTGATCCATTTTAGGAACCAAAAATAATATTTGTGCGAGGTTTGCGATTTTTCTGATTTTATTTTATTTATTTTGGATCATAATATTATATACTTTAGGGCCCTTTTAATAAAGTCAATTGACTTTTTTTGGAGTTGTTTATTTTATTTGGTGCCTAAGCTTAGAGTCTTAAAAATATTTTTGATGACCGTCTAAATTATACCCAATATATTATCCAAATACCATGAAACTTGAACATAACTGGTGATAAAAAAAACAAACATAAAGTCGAACATAGAACTTACTCCTTTTTGGAAAGTCAGTTAAAAAAGAGAGAGTATAAAGTAAAAAAGAGAAAGTTGGAACTAACTTTTTCAAACAAAAAAGATTTTTCAAAATCGTTGCATAATTGACGGAGAAAACAAAAAGGAAAAAATACAAACATTTTTTTTTTTTTTTTTTTTTTTTTTTATTTGTTATAGGCTCGCGTTTGACCACTATCTCGCCTGATGTTAAGTGATGATGTGGTCGAAGGTGAAGCACGCTTGCCTAGAAGTAACCTATTCACTCTTGACTTGAAGACCCCTAGGTTGTAGCTATCGGGAAACAAAGACGCCGGCAGGGAATTCCACTCCTTAGCTGTACGCACAATGAAAGTATTTTCGAAACGCTTTGTGCGTATGGGTGGGATATCAACCATGTAACGATGGCGCATTGCCGTACGTCTTGTAGTCCGATGATGGAAAGGGCTAGGCGGAATCAAATTGTGCAGTTCCATCGCACACTCCCCGAAATGTAACCGATAGAAAACCGACAGGCTGGCAACTCGTCTACAAACAACATACAGCTAAATATGAAACCTTTATGGAAAATCGGTTTAACATTGCTTAAGGGTGCGGTCACATCGAGAGCTATTAGCTAGCTTACTCTGCTTCCAAACTAATGAACTGTAAAGCTGCTCCCTCACCTGGAGCATTCGGCTGTAATGTAACGTTTGAGATTCGATTTTGAACATTACAATATTGTGTGCCTGACTTGACGAACATTCGGCTACAATGTAACATGAGATTCGATTTTGAGCATTTAGTTGATTCCACAATGTTTACAAGTGGTGCGCATTGTAATGCTCGGTTCTCTTCCTACACCAATGTAATGCTCGAATATGTAACATTACATGTTGCACACTGTAATGCTCACTTCTCCTCCCTCATCAATGTAATGTTTGACTCTGTAACGTTACATTACAGGCGAATGCACCAGGTGATGGAGCACCTTTATATTGTAACACCTTGTAGATCTAATTGTATTGTAGCCTCTAGATCGCGCCCTAAGATTTATCACTTCTAAAGTTACTTAAGACACCCCTACCCTACAGACATCCGTTAAAACCAATTCATTCTAAGTAGCATATTAATTATGCAACATTTGCCCCAATTTTGGCATTTTGGGATGGAAATAAAACTCCGATCTCCGAAGGACGGTTGATACAGTGCCGCCGGACTCGTAAATAAGCTAAATATTTCTTTTGTCACCTTGACTTGGGGTTTGGGCAGTTTTTAGGACAACATCTAGGTCAAATTGCAGCTATCACAATACATATAATAAATCTGTAGAAAAGTCGTTTTTGTACATCGAAAATATTTCCAAAAAAATAGCCAGGGTGTAAAAGAAAAACCAACAGAACCCATTTCCAGCATTTTTGGATTTCATGTCTGTTTGTCTGTTTATCTGGTTGTTTGTTTATTTGTGCACGCATCACGTAAAATGTACGAAACCCATGTAGATTACTTTTACATAACAATTGTGCGTAACTTGAGGTACTACTTAGTTTTTGTTTCATCGCAATCGGTTCAGTCCATCAAAAGATAAATGAATTTAAAGTGTTCAAGTGTAAAATATTTCAACATACCCAATTCAGATATTTGGATTGTTGAACTCCATATTCGATAAATAGCGTTGTGCATTCCACGTCATTTTCTGAATGGTAAAATTAGTAGGTAGTTAGGGTCCCTAAAACACACCCGCCGCGTCCCCATGTGGGGACGCAGCGAACCAGGGCTGTCAACTCTCTATGTCAAATCAACGATATATCTTTAAGGGCTATTTCAAGTGTGGCTAGAGTAAAAATAATCAGTCGAGGCCTAATGCACGAGACTAAAAAAATACGTTTTATGAGACTTTAGTTTCTAATCATACTACTAATATCAATAATGTCGTTGACGTGCGTGCAGTGTGGTTCGTAATTTCGCTGTCGCTATTGCTCGTCTGAATAGCCTAATGATAATCGTGCTCGATCGTCATTTAAGGTTTCGAGTTCGAGTCCCAGCTAAGGATAGGTATTTTTAGCCGACTTTCTAGAAAGGAGGAGGTTATATGTTCGACATTATGTATTTTTTTGTTTATGTTCACCGATATCTCCGTCAATTGTGGACCGACTTTGAAAATTCTTTTTTTGTTTGAAAGAGTATTTTCCCAAGTTGGTCCCATTTTAATGTGGTGAAGATCTGATTTAGAACTTCGGAGGTATACAATAGAACTCTTCAATAAATGACGGCAAATCTCTCGGGATTGCTGCAATCGCATGTTTGTTTATTGTTTATACCATTTCATAACATAAGATCACGCCAGTACGCTCCAAAGGGACGCAGATATGTACAGTTCACCTTGGTACAACCTTATTTCACAAGTCATGTTCAATTTTCATGATATTCCGATAATCTATTCTGGCATTATAGGTACCTTACTAAAGAACTTGCCTATTAGGTACAATTAAAAAGGGAAAAATAAAAAATATTTCTTTCGAAAAAATACTACTGACTTCCAAATAAAAACACTACAAAGTGAAAAATAACGTTCTTTTTGGAAGTCGGCGTCTTTTTATTTGGAAGACGGTCTTATTTTTTTAATATTTTCGTTTCGGTGTGGTGTTCTGGAGTGCTACTAGATGGCGCGCAGCAAATCTGTCCTTACTTTTTTTGTATAAATTCGATATTCTTCTCCCAAGAGTAAATAGTATTCTGTGCAGCGAACGCTCGATCTAGTTAGGTAAGAAGATAAGTAAGTTAGGTAGGTCTAGGTAAGTAGGGTAGGTACAGATGGATAGGTAAGTAGGGTAGGATAGACATTTAATGGGAGCGAAGCCGCGGGCACAGCTATTAGCATAATAAATAGTGAAAGACGCCTTTCTACCTCCGAGAACGTTTCTCCTACTCCCGTCCTGCCGATGCTTCTTGTAGGTCGCTTCTTAAAAATCTTCTTAATATTCCTTCCCACACTACCGAATTCTACTCCTACTCCTTTACTGTGCACGTCGCGCGGTTGTGGAACTCTCTTCCGCCTGTAGGGACTGCCAAACTCTTGCAGTTTTTAAAAGAAGAGTGAAAGAACACTAAATTTCCATTTCGTCATAGTTATTAGTTACATGTAAATTGATATAAAATGAGTATAAACTGAACTGCCGTCGTGACCTAGAGCGTTGAACTTACATTCTGGAGGTCTCGTGGGATCGATTTCCACGGGAAGGTACAAATAGTGAAAGACTACTTTGCTTTAAATTTCTGAATCCAATTACTGACACGATAGAAAATTAATACAAGGTGGCGCAATTTTTTTTTTTAGTATTGTTAATATAGCGGTCCCCCATGACGAGAACCTCGTGAAGGCTGAGAAAGAAAAGAAAAGCAAGTATGATCTGGCTCGCGAGGTTGTCGACATGTGGGATGTGAATACAGCAGTCATTGTGCCGATAGTCGTGACGGCCAATGACATAATAGCTAAGAGCCTCGACGAACATCTGAGGAGGCTCTCATTGGGCAGCTGGATCAAGGGCTTGATACAGAAAGTGGTACTCCTAGACACGGCGCTTATGCGTTAGGAGGCGGTAGCTTGGACCCTGGTCCCGATATCGGTATTTTTGTATTTTTTAATGTTTTTTTTATTTTGTATTTTTTTATAGAATAATTTTAAAAACTGTAAAAATATGTAAATAAAATGAATAAATGAAATATATATAATAATATATTTATTCCTTTAAAGGATAGAGTAAGACGTTGATCATGGCTCTGGAACCTCGACGACCACAGTAGTCGTTTGGCGGCCTGATAACGCTTCCAGCGTAAATAACACACCAGTTTTTTTATCACGGTGTTCTCCTGTGCCGCTCATAGCGGGTATACGTAGCACCATCCATGAAAAACAACATATCATGCAGTAACTTTGAGCGGGTGTAATGACACTTCTTAGATTATACGCGGATTTTCTGTGCCACAGAGATGATAATTTTGCTTATTCACAGAGCTTGTTCATGAAAATTTTCGATGAAAAGTTGTCTTCCTAGTGGTTGTGATTTAGAATGGCTTAACGTAGCGTAGGTTATACGTGCTTGGAGGTTACCAGCTATATTTAGTATCTGTTTATTTAAATGTTGAAGCATATCAGGAAGTTAGAATTTAATTCTGCACTTCTTTGTTTATCACCTTGGTGGTTTTTCTGTCTGGTGCCAAAATAACCAGGCTGCTAGTACTGACTTTGGAACAAGCAACTTTGAATTGTCCGTGTGAGATGCAATCTTTCCTTAAACCTATGCCTGCCACCCTTAATGACTGACCCTAAGATTTATTTATGTTTATTGCAAAGCAGACCTTAAGGCAGAATTGTAACCGCTAAAACTCAAAGACATGGTCAGAGGGTATCAGTGGTATTCGAAGTATAAAAACTGATTATCTCCGAGAACATCCAGAAGTTCAATTCATAGCAACTTTAAAATCTTTTTACCCGTTTAAGGGATGAAAAGAAAATGCTTAGGTACGTTTATCTTTAATTGTATTGAAGAGCAGAAATACTAAGTTCCATGTAATTTTGATAATAAACCATTTTTTTTTCTTACAAACTTTAACATCCCTTTAAGGGATGAAATTAAAAAAAAAACCTTAAACACGTGTTTCATTAATTTTATTGAAGAGCAGAAATACTAAGTTTCAAGTAATTTTGATGATAAATAATTTATTTTTCTTACAAACTTTACACCACTTTTGACCTCTTTAAGGCATGAAATTCAAAAAATCATTAAAAAAGTATTTCTTTATTTTATATTTAGAGGCTAAATGCCATATTTCATTAATTACAAATTAAAAGTGACAGAGTTTCATGCAAAGTTCCATCCCCTATTTAACTCCCTTAGGGGCTGAATTTCGAAAAATATTTCCTTATTCCTTTTTTACTTTACAAAAGGAACCTCTGTGCAAAATTTTAGCTTTCTAGGTCCAAGGATTTGGGCTGGGCGTTGATGAGTCAGTCAGTCAGTCAGTCAGGACTTTTCTTTTTATTTATAGAGATTACTTAGCTGGGAGTTGTTTCTTGTGTATATTTTTTCAATCTAAACACTATGTCACATCTCTTTAAAAAGGGTTCGGTTCTGTATATTCAAAAAGAAAGTATGTGAATTACCAACAAGAATAACGAAACCAAATACTTTTAAAACATATTTTACTGATGGAAAATATGATTTATTTAAAAGACAACTACATTGGTCTAATGGTTAGTAATAGCATCGAATGGTACGTATACTTTAAACCATGCGCCAGTTTAATATTACTTATAGATAATTAATCATTCAATTCAATCATAATAAGATCAAAAATGTCACAATAAAAACATAATAAAATCATAACAAAATTCAATCAGAAAAATTAAAGTGCCCAACCTTACTTCGTGAGAACCCTAATCTGGTGCGTTAGAATAGGGTTGTCAAACTTATCAGCAATAACCGCCAGAATGCCATTGTGCTAGCACGCACTCTGCGCAAAAAGGAGGCAGCAGATTTCCGCAGAATGGCCGCAAACCAATCTGTACGAGCCTCAAAGAACATACCAGATGCACTGCAGAAACGTGGAAGCCGCAATAGCATCCTAAAAGCGTTGTTGTATTGGACGCGCAAAACGCTGAGGGTTTTTTGCGAATATATTGTCCATAACCTGCTACTATAAAAGTTTTGGCAGTATGCCTTAAACAACGTTATCTAAACTTGCTTTGAGCAGCTTAAAATAACGTTGCTGCTTTGCTTTGATCTTCGGACCAACTTATTCGCCCTCACCTTCAACGCCCTGTGATCCCTATCGACGTCAGCATCATCCAGATCGCCCCAGATATTTAAATTGGCTGACTCTGTTAAGAGTAACGCCATTCAACATTTTCAGGGGGTACAGTGACGGGTCCCAGACCACCCCTCGTAAACAACAAGAAAAGATTATCCGTAGAGTTTCTTGCACGTTCTTCTCCATAGAGACCTACTAACGCTTGCGAATTTGGAACTTCTATCATCTTTTGCTTGAAAATTCAAAAGTATATTTTAAACGGTTTAATTTAAATAAACAGTTTTGAGTTTCAGTTTAAAATCATGATAACATAATTATGTGCTGTGCCTAAATAACTATTAGGAATGGAAGGCACATTCTCACTTTGATCTCCCCACTTTAAAGCATTCAGTTTCAAGTAAAGTTTAGTTAACAATTACTTAAGTTGTAAACCTTAAGAATTTTAGTTCATTTTATAAATTCTTTGTTCTTGCTCACTATTAAATTTGAGAAGCTGCGCTTCATTACGATAGACGAAGACCAGCTTCATTATCATACTAATTTATTACTGAAAAGCGCTATCAAAAGCAAGCTTAAACAAGCAAATAAGTTGTAAAAGTATCTTAAGTTCAAGCTTATTTAAAAGCACTAGTTTCGTTTGACGTAGCCGTTAGTTATCTGCATAACTAGCTACTGGCTTCTGGTTATAACTGGCTAGTTTTAAAAATAAAGAGTGATGCAGGTGAGATATACAAACTACCCGCCAGTTTGCAAGTCTCGTTTTCCATTCGTTAGCGCGACTGGTTTGGACGTAAATCATTTTATGTGGCGCAAACAGCACTGTCTCTCACCTGCTATAGTTTTTAGAGTATGTGTTTATGTTTGTTCTGTATGTGCATCGCATGTATGAAACTGTCGGCGCAAATTAATGTATAGTCGAAAGCATATAACTCCCTAGTAACTCAACCCAAATTTGATTAATGGACCAACTGTTACATAGGACCCATTATTACGTTCTGGCAGAGTTTTATTGTGTACATGTGGGTGTACTCGTACAACATTACATCTGAGTCCCATTGAGGCATAAAAGCATGATGTGTTTTGTCGACGTATATTTTTTCCTGCGCCGATATTGGAGTAAAATAACATCATTTCCTGCAACCCTAAGGATAAAAACGTTTTGATTATTCTATCTTTCCCCCACATGCAATAATCTTCCTCTGCAAAGATTGTATCTTTCCAGCAAAATCTTTGCTGAACATGAAAATAAATCTCCGTCAGGGTGTAAGTAAGTAAACAAAGTGCAAATAATCTATTTGCGTTCTATTTCCGTCTGTTTTGCTACGGCAATATCGCGGCCTACGCCGTAGCCTCGTAGCTCCGTAGCGGTGCTACGAGTAATGACGTCTGTTTCATGTTGCTACCCTTATATCTTGATCTTGTGGGAACTTGTGTATTATCCGTTTTGCGAATAAGGAGGTGTAATGGCGTCATGCTTTATTTCCCAAAGGGACTGGTGGTGTAGGCACCACCAGTCTGTTATATCTCTTTGGGACGAGTGTATTGAGGACAGTTTTATTTGGTGCATGTATTTTATTGCAATTCAAGATAATTTACCTAGCTCCGAACTCAATCAACAAATAAAATTAAATACCAAAAAATGGTTATTTTGTAGCGAATCGTGTGGTTTCTCACTAAACAATTTAGCAATGCAAACCTATCCTTAAACTAACTTCTACAGCTTCTAAGTATAAGAATAGGTGTGGCTCAATAGAGCGGCTATTACATAACCAGCTTTCATCATTCCCACTGCTGGGACTTCAATATTCTGTCTGTATACTAATACAACTGACTATTAGAATTAATATTTGTTTCGGAATATTTACCATGTATATTTAGGTTTTGGTTGAGAGCTTGATATTTCGGCACCGTTACAAGCGCCATGATCGCGAGAACTAAAGTCTTTTCGGGTGGGTGTTGTTTACGAGCTGACATATCTGTCTACCCTCTTTCTCAGAAACACATGGTACATGGTAAATATGAAACAATTATTAATTCTAATGATTATGACTATGTCAGCTTAAAAACTTATACAACTGACTATTAAGGGGTGGTTAATAAAATCTGGTGGAGCTTAATAAAATCTAAACGAATGATAAAAAGGTAAAATTTGCAAACGGGTAAACGTTGGTAAAGATAATGTCCGTAGCGGAAATGATCTTACATTCTAACTTTCAGAACTAAAATTACCAAAGCAAAATCATTAGATATTCCGACAAGGCTACAATCTTCCTCAATTCATTTTCAATGTACCCCGACCAGCTTGTCAAGTCGTTAAACTGTACTGCTATAAAACCAGCAATTTGCCTGTATCTGTAATTAAATCTTTGGTATTTCAAACATCGTTTGTTGGGAAGTTACAAACAATTTTCGTTATATATTTTTATGGCTAGGAACGAGTTCTAGTCAAGTGAAAAGATTTTAGAAATAATCCTAGCCTCGACGGCTGAACGAATTTGAATGTAGTTTGGAATAAAGGTACAGCATGGTCTAGATTAGGACGTATGATAATTTTAATCCCAATAGTTCCTGTGGGACGATTTACGCTATTCACTCGGGATAAACCACATTTAACAATTAACTCCCCTGTTGAAGCACTCAAAAAGACACACTTACGCAACTTGGTCGTTAGATGGTAGCCATTATAGAAAATTATTCAAAAATTAAAAGTTCTCATGGATAATTAAATATCTGTCCCATACTTTATTAATATACCTATATTTTTGCGCTCAGGCTGACTCAAAGTGACGACTTAAGTAGTTCTCGGAAGTATGATGTCTTAACGGAGATGTCTTACTAGATTTCGCTTCGCCTGAATGAAACTTGGAAATCATTGCTGGGGAACGTACTCATCATCAGCCAATATTAGTCCACTGCCGTACATATGTCTCTTCACTTCGGCAACTCTAATTCAGCTGATACCAGAGAAAATCGTCACTCGACGCCAGAGATGTAAATATTCTTATGTTTTAATCCAGGCCGTGTTCTACCCGTGATTCACATCCAAATACATTCAGCCATTGAGGTGTGATTGATGAACAAACGTCTAGATATACAGACTTTATTTTTTATAATATCGGCAGGATATGAGATAGGATGATCTTATGATACACGTAAACAGATGCTAAGAGTTTTTAGATTGGATGGACAGGGGGAAATCTCGTTTGTACCACACAAGGATTAATTCCTGATTGCTCGTCTTATCGACGAAGTAAAACCTGTGGACTTTATTTATATTTTCACTAACCAGTGAAACGTAGTACACAAAACAGGATGTATATAGTAGTTACGTAAATCTTTTTTTGGGTACTATGTTTTACGTAAATATGTAAATCCCTTTTTTTATTTTTGGTTCCGTACCCGAAGGGTCCCAACGGAGCCCTATTGCTGAAACTCACGTGGTCGTCTGTCTGTCATACAGGTTTTACAGTTAAACGGTGAGAGGTACAGTCTTCAAATTTTCACGGTATAAGCATAAAGCCATGCAAATTATCAATTTTTTTTTTAACTTTTTCATGGTCCCATACAACAAAAAGGGGCTAAACAAAAAAAACCACCTATGCCATCTAGTGGAGTATCTTCGTTTAGAGCTAGTTGAGTAGATAAATGCTGCTTTTTTAATATTGGAAAACAAAGGATTGAGAAACTACCAAAGTCAGCTTTTCTTACAAAATTTTGTGCCGAAGATTTTTCTTACTTCCTATTGACCTATGAACTTCAGGTGATAATGTTTATTATTACGTATAGTACCTGGGCGAACGAGCCCTGCTCGGGTGAAAATAGACAAAACGACGATCTCTAAAAATTAAACCTAGCTAGATCGATTCATCGCCCCCTAAATCCCCTGCATACTAAATTAAAAAAAAAAAATTGTATGCAGGGAAAATCGTTGGAACCGTTGCAGAGATTCAGGTTATATTTATACATATATATGTACAAGAATTTCTCGTTTAAAGATATTAGATTTTACTAATACATACCAATATATTGATAAATTAGATTTTTTTTTGAAATTTCCTTATATTTCCTATTAAACGCGACTTGTTTTTGCGGTTTGGTACTGAACCCTTAATGTGCGAAGTCGGACACGCACTTGTTTATACTATATAATACGTAGGTTTTATTAAGGAAAGGGAGATGATTACCCTGCATTGGGAAAATACAGGCTGAATTATTTTATGTCTTTATTATTTGCTTTCAGGAGAAGGAAAGCAGAATTCTAATAACTTTATTCCTTATTGTGATACTTTTAACGATGACCAATGTAGAACCTCGCGACTCGGCTGTTGTGCCGATTGTTTACCGTTGTCATGGCAATACTTAAGCAGTATTGTTTTACTCAGAAGTATTATATTCAATCGGTTGAAAGTTGTGCAAGAACCCAGACTGTTCATGATTAAAGAGTTATTTGAAAAAAGTGAAATTCAAGGTTTGGCTCTCGCCTATTTCCTCCTCCAATATTGGACTAATTTAAAAGATATTCCGTAAACTGAATAAAAAAGATATGTACTGTGACCCTATGTTTTCATTTTTGATGTTACACTATCTTTAGAAACACTAGAACCCTCAACAGATGCCTGGAGAACAGAGGCCTGGTGTACAAATTTGTCAAATATAAATGAAAAAATAAAGGAAACATAGGGGCACAGTATATATCTTTCTTTTTCATTTAATCGAATATCTTTTTAATTGGTCTAATATTGGAGGCGGAAATAGGCGAGAGCCTAATCTCGAATTATGAATTTTTACTTAGTAAATTCAGTCGGATGTCTGTGACTACATTTCTTCTTACCTCATGCCTTTTACTAAGGGGTAGGTTGAAACTATAGAACGCTGCATGCTAAGATCTTCATCTTTACATTTGCTGAATTTATCTATCCCTGGAAAATAATAATTCCTTAACTATATTGAAAGGTGTGTCGTAAGTGCATGTGTTTTGTTTCTTCTTCTGTTCTTCAAGCAAGTAAGAAAAGTAGCTTATTACTCGCACCTTGGTCGTTTCGAAAATCGTGTGGCCTTAGAGCCTTAAGCGATCAGCGGTGACGGTTTTCGAAAAAATCAGGATGAGGATAGAAATACCCTACCGAAAAGTATATCAAAATCAAAATCAAAAATCAAATCAAAATCAAAAACGTTTATTTCAAATAGACCAATTACAGGCACTTTTGAATTGTCAAAATGTCGTGTCATTCAAACAAACAAGTGAAGCTAAATTGCACGTTCCAAGGAGTAGATCTCTATGGAGAAGAACGTGCAAGAAACTCCATGGACACTCTTTTAAATCATATGTGTTACATATAATGTTTGGTTACATATTTCTTGTTGCTTCTATTATGTGAGCACAATGTAGATAATAATAAAAAAAAAATTAAAAGATAGGAACTGAATTAAGCCACTGGCAGCTAAGAGATGACCAGTCTCATCTGACGGCACCCGTTCACGAGCATGACGCGTGCATCAACCCCACTCAGCTCAACCATTTTGAAGGGAACCGAATGACCCAATAACACGCGCCACCAACAGCGAGACATTTGAGTGAGCATGACAAGCTCTCAACTGCCATGCTCGAATGCAAAATAAAAAAATAAAAAGTTGTAACCTAATAAAAATGCTCCATGGTACTTCACATTCACAAATTTGAAAAAAAAAAGTGCTTCTACATTATACAATGCTCTTATTTCTAAATATAACATGTAAAGAATCCTAAGTCCTATTGAAATAAACAAATGAAATAAAAATAAAACACTGAAAACAACAATACGAAAAGGGCAGCAGCATCTCTTCCAATATAAACTAATTTGTAGCTACAAATGTATGTGGCTGTGGAGCAGGACCGGCATTTAGCCAAGCATTTTTATCAAGGAGATAATCTTCTAATTTATAATATGCTTGTCTACATAGTGTGCGTTTAATGCATGTTTTAAATTTTGACTCGTTTAATTGGAGAATTTCTAGTGGAATTTCATTATAAAATTTTACACAGTACCCCATAAAAGAGCTAGCTACTTTAGCTACCCTGAATCGAGGTTGATCTAACTTGTCCTTATTTCTAGTATTAAAATTGTGCCTATCATTTATTTTAGTAAAAAGATGAATATTTTTTCGGACATACATTATATTTTCATAAATGTATTGACAAGGTACCGTCATGATGTTTATATCTTTAAATAATTCCCTAAGAGAATCGCGCCTGCGAAGATTGTATATGGCTCTGATAGCTCTTTTCTGCAGAATAAAAATAGACTCTGTCTGCAGCCCGTCCCCATAGTAATATACCGTAAGACATGATACTATGAAAGTAACTAAAATAGACCAGCCTCGCGGTATGTACATCAGTAAATTGACGGATTTTTCTGACAGCATATGCTGCTGAACTAAGCCGTCCTGCCAGAGATGTTAAATGAGGACCCCATTGTAGCCTCGAGTCGAGCGTGATTCCCAGGAAAACCGCGTTTTCGACGATTTCTAGTTTCTCCTTGTTCAATATTATTTCCAAGTCATTACCTTAACATTCGGTAATGCAAATCTTATGCACTTCGTTTTTTTTGCATTTAGTACTAAATTATTAACAGTAAACCAGTTTTGGACCTGCTGTAGAGCGTTGTTTACGTGATCAATACGTGTGGAACGTCTATTGATCTTAAATATTAAGGACGTATCGTCAGCAAACAATACTATATTTGGTTGTTTTTTCAATAAATGCGGTAGATCATTTTATAGTATACACCAGAAAGAGGAAAGGACCCAATATAGAGCCCTGTGGTACCCCCATTTTTATTTTTAAGTCCCGTGAATTTACACCGTTTATCTGAACTTGCTGTTGCCTGTCATTTAAATAAGATTTCACTAGGCTTAGTGCAAGTTTACCTAATCCGTAATGTTCCAGCTTTAAAAGTTAGGTTTCATGATTAACACAATCAAAAGCCTTTGAGAGGTCATAGAAGATTCCAATAGCATCTTGGGGTTCCTCCCACGCTGCAAATATGTGTTTTAATAAGGAGACACCAGCATCAGTTGTACAACGTCCTTTGGTAAAACCATACTGCTGTTCGTGTAAGATTTTATTAGTGTTAAAATGAATAAGCATTTGATTAAGCATAACTTTTTCAAAGACCTTACTGAAAACCGGCAACACGGAAACAGGTCGGATAAGGTATGGATAATTATTGGTGTCATTATGGTCGCCGGATTTAAAAAGAGGTATAACTTTACTGAATTTCATTACATCTGGAAAGACTCCTTGGTCCACACACAAATTAAAAATTAAAGCCAAGTATGGTGCTACGGTCTCGATTATAGATGTACAAACTTTAACAGACATTCCCCATAGGTCCTCGGTTAATTTTATTTTTATTTGCCGGAAAGCCTTTAGGACTGTCATAGGGTTTATATGTTTGAATTGAAATTCAGCCGAACAGCCTGGCA
Organism: Orthosia gracilis; assembly: GCA_947562075.1. Lineage (NCBI taxonomy): Eukaryota > Metazoa > Arthropoda > Insecta > Lepidoptera > Noctuidae > Orthosia > Orthosia gracilis. The sequence continues at coordinate 7,538,396 of OX387274.1, forward strand.
CGTTTTCTTTCAATAAAGCAATTGAGGCCTTCGGCGAGGAATTTAAAGCTTCCGTTGTCTTAAGAGGTATGTTGGTGAAAAAATTCACAAACTCTTGGGCTACTCCTATGTTAGAATTTATGGGACCATGTGAAGTCTCCAATAAAAAATCCGTGTTTCGTACCTTATTTCTACCCGTTTCACCATTAATAACTTTCCAAATGGTCTTTATTTTATTGTCTGCCGATTTGATTTTTGTGTTAATGAAAAGGGCCTTCGCTACTTTGCAAATTTTCTAAAGAGTTTAGAATATTTATTTACATACTTGTTAAAGCTTTCAGAGTTAAAAAATGGTTTAAGGCCATATAGTTCATATAGTTTTCCCCTACTTATCCTTATACCTTTAGTCGCCCAGTCACTAAATACAAACTTAGGGAAAACATTTTTTGACTTCTTTTCAAAACTTTTATTAAATTCATTGAGTATTACTGAAAAGAAATTATTATAAAATTTATTGACATCATCAATACTATGGCCCAGAACATTTAACTTATTTTGTATGTTACTATTAAATTTTGTTAATTTGCTAAGTGTAATTGGCCTTAATTGAATTTGAGCTTTTTCCAAAGTTGCTTTAGACTTAAAAGACACCGTTTGTCCACTATGATCAGACGGAAGATAATTTACTATGGCTTTATCTAAATAATCACAATCACAGAAAATATTATCAATACAAGTTGCAGAGGTTGGAGTTACTCTAGTTGGTTCTGTAAAAACATTAGACAGATTAAATGATTTAAAAAGGCTTAAAAAGTTTGACCCGGGTAAACAATAATTTTGAGTAGAATGACTCAGTTTGTTATGTATTAATTTTCCTAGACCTCTTCCCATACTATTTGAAAACATAACTGAAGAATTACAATCCTGACTAGTACAGGATGGAAAATTACCAGACTCATTCATTCATATCTTATCTTCATTTCAATCAAATTATAATTTAGACTTTCGACAGTCGTTACTGCTAGTAGATTTTCTTTGGTCTAGTTCAGGCGCTTTTATTTATTATTACAATTACTCTCTGCACTTACATTGTCACCCAAAACGTATAGAGAGTCAACAATCACATTAAAACAACACAGACACACACATAAAAAATCAAGCAAACAATTACTTAAGTAAAACATTAAAATTACTAAATAATTAAAAATTAATTTAATTTCAAAATAGTTATTCATTAATCAAGTAATAACTAATTATTCTATAATTTCAATAATAGACATTTAAGAATAATAATTTCTATAATACAATTGATCAACTTATTATTTATGTGCTATAACATTATTTGAATTTAAATCAGATTAGAGAAATGAAACAGATAGCGCCCGTGGAACACGACAGCGCAACCACCAATGCAAATACAAATTCCAAAAAGAATACAATCTGTCTTTAGTACGAAACTACGCGTCGCACTGCTTACACTTAACAAGTGATTGTTTATTTTATGTTAATACATTGTATCTTTAAACATTGCAAAAGTTGTTCCCAAAAACAAAACAAAAAGAAGATGGGATATCTTTCCAGAGGTAACTATTGCTTATTTTATAGTTTTGTAATTGATTTACTCACTAATCTACCCACGGTAAAACCACGATACCCACTTGTCGGCGCAGATATGCAACTAATCAAGTCGGATATTGATTCCTGAAGTTGGTACGCTGTTCGTTAGTATTTACTTACACAACAATTCGGGTTAATCCGTTCTAATTATTCCATCGACCCGTTCGTCAATTTTACCAGTTTCGGGTTTAACCCTAAGGTCAGGTAAAGGGTTAGGTACTAAAGTTGTTACAGTTTATTGTGTTAATTGATTGATTTCTAAATTAAGAATTTGAGGTTGAGCATTTGTCTCTACAAACCTATTAAGGTTATTATATTAATGATTGGCGTTAAACTAGAGTTTGTGTGTTCTGTGACAAAAAGAGCGAAACCCTAAAAAACATGCAGTTATGAGGATAACAAACTATTCTAATATATCTATCTTATGTCCAGTTTTTAGAAATTATAGTGTTGAATTATCAAAGCTGAATGGAAGAATGAATTTGCAACAGCTAATAATATCTTTTGGATTGTGTTTGATTTGTCGAAATAAATAATACGCGACGAATTTTTTTTTTTATAATCCGCCTGTTAATCAATCGGCTTGGTCTTTTTATTGATAAAACATGAAACAATAAACGCACGTACCTACCTAATATAAAAAAATAAAAGTTATTTAAAAAAGCGTGTTAATATGAATAGGTATTAAAAGATTACTTATCATGAAATAAAATTTTACAGCATAAAATAACTGATATAAAATTACCCATAAAAGTCCAGTGCGAGCTTTTTGTTGAAAGGTTTCAAGTTTTAATTGCACTTTTAATAATGAAGATTATTCCTTATCTCGAAACTTAAATTTGGTTTAGGAATTAATTCAAGTAGACTTTATATTTAATAATAAAAGTTTGGTAGTGTCTAGACTCTCGTCAAAAGATAAGCGCTGTTGCATGCTAAGTCTACCTAACCTTGTTCTAAATACATGGTAATGAAACAATGGTAACGGCAAGTGTACTTGAATTCAATGTATACATAAAGAATTAAAAAAGTTCCATTCTAATGAATTTGTAGTTTTAGTAAGTGTTTATGTTCATAAAAACAGAATCAATTACAGCGGGAAGGAAAATGGTAAGATGTTGGGAAGCTTCGGGATATACCACAATATATCATATGGGCGGTTCGATGGACTCGCGAGCGTAGTATAATGGATATGCTACTAAATCCATCATGGGGGATCGCGGATATTAAACCTCCAGTTGCAAACAACATAGGCAATAAACCACTCTAGATATTTCCTGTTAACCCGTCAGGCATTAGGCGTGACTGGCGTGAGCTTTCCAACCTACCCTACCTACCTACCTTATCTGCCTACCTACTTACCTACCCTACTATCTACCCTCCCTACCTACTCTACCTACCTACACTAACTACCAACCTACCTACATTTTATTTGTTTTTTAAACCTTTCCTGTATTCTGACGAACAAAACAAAAAAAAATACGTATTCAAATCGGTCAAGCCTTTTTAGGGTTCCGAAGTCAACAAGGAACCCTTATAGTTAAAATATTAATAATTCCGCCAAAGTAGTAAAATAAAAAAATTTGTTCAGTTACCTCCTATAGATGTAGTGGGGATGTTCTTTTTCTCGGCTATCCCATGGTGGGGGGTATCGTCGGATAGGCCATTCAAAAATATTACGGGTCTGTTGAAACCATTTTTCGATTCAGAGATACGTTTGCGTAAAATTAATCTTATTTTTTTTTTTTTTTTTGTTTGATTCAAGTGTGTGTCCCCAGCCAGCTAAATTGTTGCTTTTGGCTATGTGAAAAAAATCACGAAAGTAGTATATATATAACTAAATTAAAGGGAAAACTGTCACAGCTAAGTAGGCTTTACAAGTTTACGTTTAATAGTCGACCAACTTATAAAAATAATGTACTTGGAACAGTAAAAAATTTGTACAAATGCCATTGAAAAATTACTTATATTACGTTGTTAGGTGTGTTAAACAGATAGTAAATATATGTTTATGAATCATGTAAAAATATACAAAAATAAAACCATAACATCCTTAGTAAAAATGACTCCTAAATTAATAATGTTTTAACTCGAATAACGCGTTGGAGTGGGCGGAGTCGTTGGTGGTACCGATATATCGATAGAAACCCGATTACTTATTTTAAAAAATAAGATTTTTTTTTTATTTGAAGGCTTATATTATGTCTCTAGAATGCCACATAGAAAAAGTATACATAAAAAGACTAACAAACACATTACCCTCCTTCGGCAGTCGGGTAAAAAAGATTTACTCTGACTCACTCTGACTACATAACATTGAATTGATCCTGGGGATCTTTTAGTCAAGAGTGGATAGGTTGCTTCTAGGTAAGCGTGCTTCACCGTCGACCACTTATCGCTTACCATCTGCTGAAATAGTGGTCAAACGTAAAAAAATATTTCTTGTTAGCGGTACAGGCACGAATAAAATTCTTAATTCAAAATTAGAACAGAAAAAGAAACAGACGAACTGAGTCAGTTCCCGTTATATTTTCATCTGCTTTAAATGCGAAGAGACAGGAAAATGGAAATATTTCTTGTTTCCGAAGTAGGTACAGGCGAAACTCAAGATAACTTCAACCCTATCCTACGAACTTCCAACAGTCTTGTTTGACACGCCACGACTGTTAAATTATCAGGGACATTAATTTTGAAATATTTATGAACCTTATCGGCATTATTTATCGGACTGATTTGAACTTTGAAGGTCGATTATGTTCACGTTCAATGATAATGAAGGACTAATGATTGCTTATACTCTGATTTTTTTATTTCGTATACTAAACTGACAGCTCGCAATGACGTTATTTTTTTTTAATGTTGCAAGCGCGGAGCATAATTTTATAGGTAAGGCTCAATCATAAGTGATTCATCGAATCGATGTGACGTGCCTCCTTAATTTAATTTTACTAATTGGTGTAAATAAATGTTTTATGAATATAAACGTAATATATTTAAATATAACAGTATTCATACACATAGTACATAAACTTTAATTGTGTTATTTATGAAATCAACAATAAAATAAACGTGATCGATAAAATGAAGTTGTCATAAATGAGTAGAAACTAAATAAGGGCCGTTAGTTTCTTAATAAATGTATTTTTTTTTACCGTTCCATTTTCTATCTACTTCGATTTTTGATCAACTTTCGATCACTCAGGATAGTCAGGATACGACAGTATTTTTATGTTACGATAAAGTGACAACCACCCAAATGTCAGTTTAGTCTACCAATTTAAAAATCACAGTATATGTACTATTTCGTGGAACTTATTCAACTAGCTTTTCCGGCAACTTCACTCTCTATGCCTATTCTACAGGAATTGTTAATTTCGCCGGTTTTTTTTAAGAATTTGAAGTGTTTGTGAAACTCTACTTAAGCCAGAAATTCTGTCAACCTTTGGCATAAAAGTTGGGTTCAGCACGTTTTTAATTCAAAATTCTCAATTTAAGAACCAGCCCTAGTTAGCTACAGTGCTGCTTTCTACAGTACATCAAATATTTTTTTCTATCGGATCAGTATTTCAAATATCACTTGCTACAAGAAATCAAACCATTAAATCTTTATAACATTTTTTTAAGTCTGAAATACCTACCTTTAAATATTAGATATCTGTCGGACCATTTCATAACATATTATTTTTGAATAGATGTTATAATAATAGATACTGAATTTGAATACAGTCTATTCAAATTTAGAATCTATTATAATAACATCTTTTTAGCTCGAGAATAAGGTTTGGGCTTCAAACTTTTGCTAGCATTATTCTGAATAGATATAAATCAATGTTATTTTAAGCTCGATCTCAGGCTTCATAAATAATTCTTATTAATCTCATTATTTATTCCAAAATCTAACTTTAAAATAGTCTTGGTTTAAGTCTATTGTTTGTGACGCTAACTCACAACAGGGCCTGAAATTTAATGTCTAAGAATAAAACAGCTTTCTAACTTCTACTGGTCTTAAGCTTAGTCCAGAGATAAACTAAGACAGAAGTTCTAAAACAAAATATAGGGCAAATTAGAGCCACTTCAGCCACCCGTGATCCGACTCCAAACACATAGTTTTGTTACTACGTCGAAATATTCGAGTAATTCGATACCGATAGATGTCTTCCGACATCGTTTTCGAGTAAGTGCTGTAAGTTCAACTTTGAAAAGGTTCGTTTGTGAACAATGGTTTTAAGTGTCACAAAGGGCGCGAATGCTAAACGAATGGAGGCTTCACGGCTTCGGCAAGCGTAGGGCGGCGGGGCGCGGCGAGGGGAAGAGCGCCGCCCAACGGGGATGCCAGCGTAGGAATTTGTACTAATTGTAACAAGGAGCTTTTTGGATAAGTTCACTGTTATTTTTCAAGAGTATGAGTTTTTTTACCAATATTGTATTGAGAGCGGGTAAAAAAAGCATTATCAAAAAATAAGTTTGCCCTTCCGGAACTTTCGCCCTACATGTCTGAGTGTCCTTCTAGGCAGGCAGAATGCAGGCAGAAAGAAAAAGAAAAGATCATCTTTAGATTTTTACAAAACAAAGCCTTTATATTTTCAGCTGTAAAATGTTACAAATTCCTGAAGAAAGGTAGGCATGCGTGTAGCAACACCGTGGCGTAGGGCAGACTCGAGCGCGCGACAGCGGCGGGCGAACGCCGCCAGCCTCCGCGAGACGCGCCAACACAAAACAACTGAACAGTGATATCTTCAGTGAAAAAATGCTTGTTCATTAGTAGTGAGGAGACCCGGCCTGTTGCTCGACGCGACCCGTTCTCGCACAAGGAATAAACTAAGCCCGCGCCATTTTGGGGACCGTGGATTTTTTCGTAAGTACCTACCTATATTTTCTTTTGTTGTTCAAACTTCCGTAAAGTAGCAGTTTTAAGCTTAATATCTTCTGGAAATGGCATTTTTGTGCTTTGTATTTTATTTACGAAGATCGTTCTTCTATGTTACACAGTTGAATGATTTTTCAAATTAACGTCGGCGTCGCTTGGCGCCCTCCGTTAACTGGTTGTGAACCCGTCTAGATGAAATTCTAATTGGATAAAAATAAAGATACTTAGGTACTAAAATGATGACATAACTTGAAATAAAAAATGTTTTTTTTTTTAAGATTATACTGCTTTATTTCTACTACATCGTCTTACGGAAAACGTTTTTTTTATCGCTTATTGTCTCCTAAAAACCATACCAAATGTCCAATCCATATAAAACGACTTTCAGAGCGCCTAAAAATAAGTAATTCTTTGTCTCCGCAACTCAGGACCTCCATTCACCAAAATTATTCGCTAAGGTCTTTTAATTTACACTTGAATGGGTCGGAAATTGTATTTACTGAATGAACGGTTAATAATGTGGGTGTTAGAAGTAGTCTGCTGGGAGAGTTTCCAACGACTGCCAGCGGTTGCCGGCGGTTTCCGGCGGCCCGCGGCTCCCTGTATGTGACACATTGCCTTCCTGCGACGGGGTTTCGCGAAACAGCAGCGCTTTAGAGAAGCGCTATTTGTCATGTTATAAAGCTGTTACTTTGTGATGGCTTTTGGCCGAGACTTTGTGTTTAAGTGGGCCTTTGTACAAGAATTTCTGCAGGCAATTGTTGCACACGGATTTGGCTTACGTTAGCTGGAAAAGTTTGTCAGATCCAGTAAAAAAATCTTAACAGTAAGCTTTTTAAAAAATGTCTAAACAAACTATCTATAATATAAAAGCAAATCGTTGACTGTAAAATCAACCATATCATTGTGTTTCACCGCTTACATTCTCCAAACACGACCCACAAAGTTTTATAGGCTTCAACTGCAGCTAATTTTAATGCAATGGACTTTTGATCCACGTCACTATCGTTTTAACAGCCCTGACCGTTGTCTCTTTCTTCATCTCTTTAAAACTTTATAATGCCGCACACATACCTGGCTAAATAAACTGGCGGACAAAGAAAACGCGGTAGCTAAGGGATAATTTATTCGAAGGGCACGTCACGGTGTAATCTAGCAGGAGGGAAGCCAGAGAGGCGGATTTACCCAGTTTTGTGGACCAAAAGTTCACGATCCATTGAACATACAGACGGACTAATGATCTCGTATGATGATAGGTGTCCACTTTCTCAATTAGACCTTTTTGATATTCGGCGTGCGAGTTATTGTACAATTGCTAGGAAACGGCTCATAAAAGTTCGTAATTAAGGTAGGATATGGATGTTATACAATGATATATTATCATATAATACGGATGTTATATAAGGTTAAATTAGAGGGTGGATGTGTAATAATGTAAATAATATTAAAGTTAGTTTGTTTCTAATATGTAGGCACTTTGCTATGTTAGACGCTATAAGATGGAACATCTCAACGTAGATCGTACGACGCATATACTTTCAATATCATCGATGTTGTAACCTAGTGTTGTGTCCATTATACAGTAACTGTATTTTAATAGTTGTATTTGACTATAATTAGTTTCGCTAGTAGATTGAGATTACTTACCGGATTCTCACATTATGGGAATTAATTCAGGAAAAAAGTCGAACGAAACGGATGGAACGGTTTATCATGATATTTTATCATTTATTGGTGTTAAATTCAAGTGCCTGAAAGGTGTGAAAAATTCAAGTGCTCGGAGCAATAAATATAAATGTTGCCAACTTATAAAATAACCTGAACCCCAAATTAAATCCCACTCGTTCGATTCGAATTACAATTTCGACTGATTGGTTTATTAAATAAATATCTGTCTGCGGTTTGGAACAGACGTAGTTTTCATTTATACATTCAAACTGTGTTTACAAGAACGTTGCAGAGTGAATAATAATTAATAACTAAAAACAATGATTATTCAGCTAAGGGCGTTAATATTAAACTATCGTGGTTGCCAGCATGAAAAACTAAAATCCAAATGCAGTATGAATTTAAATAATATGAAGATAATTTATTATGAGCTCTTGCGGTCGCCTTTTTAAACCTTTTTCATCGTTAACTCTGTTGAGTTTTTAATAATAATATTTAACTTTGAACTAGCTCGTTACAATTTACTTGGCAAAGTTAATTTAAATGTGGTTTGAGAATGTTTGTGACTGAAAAACTAACTAAGGATTATTGTTGTAATGTTTTTGTTAATTGTGCAGCAAATTCTTTAGCAATTTAAAACTGTTCTTGTTTGACAAATATGTTGGTAGTATTCCGTTTATTTATTTATTTAGACTTCATGCACAAAAGGTACAAAGGCAGTCTAAATGCATGAGGCATTCTCTACCGGTCAACCAATGGTGGCGAAAAGAGAACATGGCAGATGTATTGAAATATATAAAAAAAAAAAAACATTTTTATAATATTGAAACAGGTAAAATAAACGAACATATTATATTGTATATTATATATACCTAAATAAATTTATTTATATATGAATGAATTAACAGAAAGATGACTGCTTATTTATTTTGAAAATAAATCCGCAATTTGCGCTTGAATGCATACCGATTGGTCGCCGTCCTGCTCTCGGGAGGAAGCGCGTTCCAGAGAAAAATGGACTGGATATGAAAGGAAGAGTGAACGAAATTAGTAATATATGTGAAGCACAAAGTAAGAGGAGATTATTGGAAGAAAGATTTTTTATTTTTCAGATTCCGATCGTGTGAAGAACTTAGATGTTGAAAGTTAGACAAAAGATATGAAGGGGGAGTGGGAGAATTAAGTAGGGCAAAAGGCGTGTTCAAAGCGCATAAGCTTCTTCTCTGGCGAATGGGCAGCCATTCATTTTTAATTTAAAAAATATTTTATTCAGACACATAGAATCAAAGATGAGCCCTTGGCTAAATATTGGGTTGTGGAGGTCAGATAGACCATGTAAAATATTGGTGTAGATAGTTCAACTCATATTTGCGCGGCGCTATGTGTGGGTGGTGGATAAACATGTGTGCTTGCTCGGTCGACGACTGCCGCGTTACTGTCACACAAATGCATAATGTATATTTACAAGCGCACACAGAGCGCACGCACACATGTCGCCGCACGCACAGATGAGTTGAACTATCATTACTTAGCTGAAACCGACCCTAATATGGTTGGGCAGATTTTAAGTTTTGATAGATCTTTGACACAAAGGTAAAGGAGCACTAAAAGGTTTCGAACATCCAAGCACTGAATAACTAACACTTTCTTGTACATAACACTGTAAACATAATGTTCTACTAACAAAATATCCTCTAACATTCCGACTGATTAATAATCACACGGCGACAGGACACTCGGAAATGGGCTATAATTTTCCGTATAGGTAAATACATGTTGTTTTTTGGGGTAATGTGAAGAGACAACGTTGACGTGTATATAGGTATATATATATATATATATATTTATATAGGTATATCTAGCGTGAAAATTTGATGACAGCTGTTGCTGAGTACATATTGAACTGTCATCGTGTAAAGTCTATTGACTAGTTTTAGGCCCTGAGTGTATTACTGTAAAGTTTTCATTCGTCTAACGATGTGTGAAATACTTTACATACTTCACACATTCATCATTTATTTGCTTGTGGTCGCCATCACAAGCGTTGCTGTTGAGGGCCTTTTTTTGCTGATGCATACTGCGCTACCACGGGGAGATAGCGCAGTTATGTGGGACTGTAAACCACTAAAACTCCACGGTCCTCCTGCGGATCACGGGCACGCGCTAGCATTCACCGCGAACCCGCCGCGGCTGTCCGTCACCGGATCCTCCACTGAGGAGTACCCCCCATCACCGGCGCACCAGAACACACTGTACGCCGTGATCACCCCAGGCCGTGACCCCCTGTGACGGGTCAAGGTCAATGGCCCCGCCACCTACCATTTTCCGGCCGCAGGGGATAGGGAGAGTGGCCAACGCTATACTGATACTCCTCTTCCCCTGCGGCCCCACCGCCTCCGCCATCAGACGGTAGCGACCCCGTCCAGGCCGCGGAAGGTAGGGAGAGCGCCTCTCCCGCTGCGGCCTCCAACCCTCAGCCGCGCTTTCGTAAAGGACCTGGAACGCTCCATAACACATCGCAGTCCGCCTCAGTTGCGATGTTGTCTACCAAGCGGCACCACAACCTATTAGTTGACCGCTACGTCGTCGGCTTAATCGGCAAAAGACCTGACGAGCGGCCTCTCCTCGGGTTCCCCTTTGCTTCACTGTGGGTGACTAAGCCACGGCTACTGAGCCCCCCCACCTCGACAATGCGGGAACCCACCAGTGGGGTGCTGTTGAGGTTCTGGTTAGATGCCCGGATCAGGCTGTGTTATTGGGCCTTCTGGAATTTCTGAGTAGCCGAACGGAGACTTGTGCCCGGTTGACGATAATAAGCATACATAACATAAATCATAACAGATAAAAATAGTGTGGGTGTACCCACTAAAGCTAAGGGAATATGAGGAATACAGTTGTTATAATTATATTTAAGCCATACTGAAATATCGAAAAAGTAGCATTTGTCTCATAGGATCGATGATGGAACAATAATCCACATTGTTTGAAGTAGCTTACGACTATTGTTAACCGTTTTGTATTTCCTTCTCAAACAATGGTGTAGTGATCCATATATTATTCAAAATGGACCGACCTGCTGTTATAATTCACGTATAAATGACAGCTTAGTACAATATATCCATGAATATTAGAAATGGTTCCTCGCGGTATGCTTGGGAGAATATGCCTTAATACGATGTGTAACTAAATCAAATGTTGATTAAGGATTTAAGTAATGCCTAATGAAGTACATGAGTTTACCGTTTGAGGTATGGTCATGTGATCAGGAGGGATGAAGCGCATGTCTCTAAAGGAGTTATGAATATAAATGTTGATGGATGGAGAGGGAGGGACGGCCAAAGAAAGGATGAATGGACTGTGTGAGGAGTGTTATGAAAGAAAAGAGAGTCAGTGATAGCGTGACGGGGGACAGGACGGTATGGAAGAAAAAACGTGTTGCGCCGACCCCAAGTAACATGGGACAAGTGCAAGAAGTTGATGATGATATCGATTTTCTTCCTGCGGCTTCATTTCCGTGGCAAATCCCACTTTATATCCTTGCGGTTTTTCTTGATAAAAAGTAGCCTATGTGTTCTTGGGTGAAGACCGTGAATTAGTAAATTTAAGGTGGGGCGCCTCCAAGCTAGGTGGAGCGACAATCTTCGCATGGCGGGTGGTAGCAGCTGGATGAAGTTACCGAAAATCGAAATAACGGCATACGATTGGACAGGTTTATGGCAAACAGTGATTGCGGTTGGACATAAGCCTCTTAAGACGGATGATAATGCGATGCAGCGATAGTATAGTTCTCAAGAAATTACATAATATCATCCATAAAACTACCATTGTTCCATGGGACTAGACAGGCACTACAGAACGCCACCTGTTACCTACCACCACCTGCTGCTAATTTTACGTCTCTATTATAGTTAGTTTAGATAAGTGCACTAGCTCAATAAACGAGACTCACAAAGGTTCGTTAAAACTTGATGTGCCATTAAGTAATGATTACTTTCAACTTACAAGAGGTTACTAAAACAGTCACTATTTGCCGAAACATCACTTGCGACCGTCAGTGTTGGGCATAGATTATAATAGCCAGCTGTCTATGGTGTTACTTTTTAAGGACAAAGACTAAATAATGTTAATATGTGCTGTTTGACCGCTGACCATTCCGTTTAAATTTTAAACCACTCTATTTACTGATCACGTACCGTAAAGTTCAGTGTGTTTATTCGGAGTTTTTTAACGTACTCGATCGTGACAACGTAAACGACCTCTTATGTCAATTTCTTTACAAAAAAAGATGTTTCTCCTTACTGTCACAAGATGGCGCTTATCCAGTTTTAATACAAATCGACGTTTACGTTAATGCGAATGAGCTTGAGTTAAAACTGACACTCAGCCCACAGAGCGTTTGAACTAAGAATAGAATCCTAATTGATACCTAGATAAAAGGCTATCGTGGTCAAGCTATTTTAGCTGTGAAGCCACCTATCTTGAGTAACTGTCTGGCAGCTAATTGGTAGGGAATAGGTAACATTGTTGTTTTACTGAATAATGTTTACAGTATACGTGAGTAATACGCGGTCCACCCGAGCGTGAAATAGGTAATTTCCCGCGGCCATTAAGCGTAAGAGTACCTAGGTAGGTACTTTCGTACCTTTCAGCAACACGTTCGAACATAAAAAGTCAATTTTTTAACGAAAGCGATTGCGTTGTCTCGGTGCAGTAAAACTCGTTATGGCGTCGCTGAATTTTTATTGGATCACGTTTATCTGCAGCAATCTGTGTGTCATTTCGGTCTGAATGAGTTTATGTGGATGCAGAGAAAGATGCATCAAGTGAGAGCTTTTTACAGGAATAAAAAAATCTCTCATTTGATGCATCTTTTCCTATGTTTTTCTCTACTTCCTTTGAATGTGCTTATAATTATATGCCTTTCCCCAGCTTATTGAATAGTAAGATAACCTTGCCAGTCATGGTTTTCTGAAATATGTGAGTGTGGATTTTGTTAATTATGATAGATGATTCAAGTATCTGTAGGTAGGTGGTTATGCACCTCCTACTACAATAATAAATGACACTAACTCCTTTTTTAAGATAACACGTAATCACGAATGATAGTGATCATATCGCTTAAATTATAGTAATTATAGTTAATTGATCTTTACATTGACATTGTTTATCTTTATTATTGTGTACTTAGCATCTCTACTGTATTTTTGACCTTTTGCATGCCTTCTGGTTAAATATGGCTGTTCCTGATTGTATTGTCTATGTCACCATGTTTAATTTTTTTTGTACCCATATTTGCAAAATAAATATCTTATCTTATCTTGAATCACAAAATTACTATACGCAAACTACCAATCAGTGTGCATTCAGTCTCACAGAAATCCAAACACAAGGTGAAAAAGAAAGACTAATTACAAATTAGTTCAGGATTAAGCTGAGTAAATTACTGACCTTTGTCTGTATTAAGTATTCCAGTCAGTTTTGTGCTACCTTCAGTAAATTAGCTATTTTCTGACTCTGATATCCCGGTTAATCAAGCATTGAATAAATTATTTTTACCGCCCCTGCGGACGCACCGGGATTGTGCGACCGTGAATCAAAACGTGGCTTTTGTGTTGCATTACTCAACGGGATTTATGGATGACCAGTTTTTTATTTGAGATTAGGCATTATCTATGATTTATGCGAAAATCAAAAAAAAATGCTGTTCAGTAAGATTTTACATAACTCGAGAAAATGTAGGAAAGAGTAACTTTGTTTTTAGGAAATTAAGGCAGGTTCAGTGACCCAATGTGAACTGTAAGAAGCAACGCACAGACGGAGAGTGAAGTTTATTAACGTGACATAAAATCCCAGTTTTAAAATCGATTTAAGAAATACTGATGATCTTGTTTTTTTCAAGAAATTATTCAGTATTCATATCGATGATGAATAAGAAAACTTAGTCTTGTTTTTTAAATAAAGTGATCATTTATTACTTCAAGGAAAATTCTGCCTGTTTATCTAAAAACACAGAAAATGTTATGGAAGTTTCTAGGTAAAACAGGTTAGGGATGTTATCGTTTCAGTATGCTAATGTTCCTAAGTACCTTCGGAGCGAGGGAGTACCTACTTGTACCTAAAGGCGTGTTTAATGACTCAGCCACGATTTACTGAGACTAGCAGAATTTTGTGTTATTAGTAAGTTTAGTTAGTGTAATACGATACTAATAAGAAAGTAACTACTTTATTATAAGGAATATAAAATAAAAATGAATATCAACGCAGCGTTATTTCCATTTTGGATATCGCAGCATATGCTGAGATAGGCGCGTTTTTGGTCTCACACAGGGTTTTTTTTTATTTACTTTTTTCCCGTATATCCTGTGCGGGTCACAAATAAATATTTTCGTTTTTCTTTCTATTATTGTGTTGTCAAAGCCAACAATCTGCCCTGTATTGGGGTCGGCTTCCAGTATAACCGGATGTAGCTGAGTAGGTCCCAGTATTTTAGACGAAGCGATTGCCTATCTGACCTCCACAAACCAGTAACTGGGTAACACGATACCCCTTGGCAAGTTCTACAAATGGCAGCCGTGAGCTTAACTTGCTTCCAGAGGCACGAAGGCACCTCGATATATTAAGTTAGTCACCCATCCACGGACCGACCTCGGCAAGGGTAATAATATAAATAATGACATCCGCACGTGTATTTTATCTAAGAGCTCCTCTAAAGTTTAAGCATAAAAATGTTTTATTAAAACGAAGAAAAACAAAAAAAAAATCGTTTAGTAGCGTCGCTTTGAAGGCGAAATCAAATAATTAAGTTATATTGTTTCACCATGATATTTTATTTTTCCAAACAAATTATGTTTCTCATCGATCAAAACCAATATGTCATATCGAAAATGAAATGTTATAAATTTTATATTTGTTGGAGTCGTTATTTTTCCCATAAAATTCATTCAATCATCTGTCCAAACCAGATTTTGAAACAAAACTCGGTCGAAGGTTGCTATTTGGCACTTTCTGTAACAAGAAACTTGTAACAAGCTGAGATTTAGCATTTAATACAGAAGTCTTTATTCAATTTAAAAAAATGTATATTATAATGTAGGGAATCATCTTCTCTTCATCTTTATACAGAAAAGCTTTTTAGTTTTTCTTTGTTTTGACTGATAGATATATCATGTCTTAATAGGTATACGAGTATTATTTCCACCATTATAATTAAATGTTACATATATTTTGCGAGTACTTATGACTGTGAAAAACTATTAGATTAAACAAAAGCTGGATAATGACTAACAAAATCTTAAGAAACCTGTTCAAAATAACGGCTTCATATAAAAAAAACATCCGACTTCCAAAAATAACATTACAAAGTAAAAAATAACTTCAATTTCCGATGTCGGTGTTCCTGTTTTCTTTTCTTCGTTTTTTGACACCGCCTGCCGAAATTGAAGTTATTTTTCAGTTTGAAGTGTTTTTTTTGGAAGTCCGATGTATTTTTCGTAAAACATTTTTTATTTTTACTTTTTAGTGGTACATAATGGATAAGTTTCGTAGTAAGGTACCTATAATGCCCACAGTGATGCCAGAATCGATTACACGAATAACCTGAACTTGAACATAACCAGTGGAATGACAGTGTACCAGGGTGAACTGTACACATCTGCATACCCGTTAAGAGCATACTGGCGTGACAGTATGTTATTAAATGGTGTAAACAATAAACAGACATATGATTGCAGCAATCCCGAGAGATTCGCCGTCATTTATTGAAGAGTTCTGTTGTATATCTCCAAAGTTCTTCATCAGATCTTTACCAAATTTAAATGGGCACTTGGGCCCCGTGACCCAAGCGTTTCGATCCTAAACGGCTCAAAACTGTAATTAGCAATTAGGTAACAGTATTTACGCCGCTTGAGGGCTTCAGCTTTTCTTTTTTGAAAAACAACAGACTTTCTTTTTTTAAATAACAGAGAAAACAAAAAGTAAAACAGTTTATCCTGCTCTAAGTTCCTATCTCAAGAATTTGTTTCCCCTCCCGCTTGTCTTACGTTCAGCAGATTACCCCGAAGTAAAAATGTTAATCCAGAACTGAGTATCACGTCATAATCGAACGCTAATAGCACTGGAATACATGAAATATTATAATTATACTTCGTGCCTCGTCCGAAGAGATTAGTACCTTAATTAATATTGATTATTTACAATGTAGTAACGCGTAGAGGCGGCTACCCAATTCACTATGTTTTAGAGAAATTTTTTTTTTTTTTTTTTCCTTGCAACCCTTTATTTGTCCACTTGTCATTCGCGATTATAGTGCGTTGCTACTCAACACATATCTAAACTTTTAAATAAAAAGAACAGTTTTTAAAAGTGGAAAAATGCCAAAAAGGACACATCATCGTCAACCGAGGAACACCTACAAGAGAATCAGGAGAAAAATGAAAAAGCTTGGGAACAATTTAAAAAGTGCTCGACTCGAAGTAAAACAAAATCGTCTCAAGAGTCGACGCCATATTTAGACCCACAAGGTACCTTAATCTGTTAAAATATATTATTATATATATCTACTACTATTTTACCAATCCTACGCCTTAATCTTGCATCTCAAACAAATAATGCATTTCGGGCAAGCCAAAAGCAAAATAATGCATTGGGGCTGTCTCACCGCTTACTTACGAGATCATCATAATTTAATTCTTTTACCTAACGAATGTAATCGAGCAGGAGTCATCGTACTGCCTCACAACATTCAATAATTCTGAAACAAATAATACATTCGGACATGCCATCGGGCTGTCTCACCGCATACTTACGAGATCATGAAATACAATTCAAGTCTTTTATCAAACGAATGTACTCGAACAGGTCATCGGACTGTCTCACAACATTCAATAATTCACTGGTTTCGTTCAATTCTTTGGAATTGCTACACCCACCAGATTGCATAACTCGGTTATCAACCGGAAATGAAACAATGGTTTGTAATCATTCCAGGCCAAGTCCTAGACGACGACGCCACGCTCACTGGTTTCGTTCAATTCTTTGGAATTGCTACACCCACCAGATGGCATAACTCGGTTATCAACCGGAAGTGAAACAATGGTTTGTAATCATTCCAGGCCAAGTCCTAGACGACGACGCCACGCTCACTGGTTTCGTTCAATTCTTTGGAATTGCTACACCCACCAGATTGCATAACTCGGTTATCAACCGGAAGTGAAACAATGGTTTGTAATCATTCCAAGCCAAGTCCTAGACGACGACGCCACGCTCACTGGTTTCGTTCAATTCTTTGGAATTGCTACACCCACCAGATTGCATAACTCGGTTATCAACCGGAAGTAAAACAATGGTTTGTAATCATTCCAGGCGAAGTCCTAGACGACGACGCCACAAATGAAATGGAAACAATTGAAGTCGGATACGACCAAGAAAATAACCACAAACACTAGTAATCTTCCTCACAATCCCAGCCTGGACAAAACAGATGTTCTCAAAATTTTGGGGTTGACTCAACATTGAACACGGAGTATGGTGATGGGGCCGAACTCCTCAAGGAAGTGGCCAGCTGTCTGGAACATCTTGTAACATGAGGTCTATCTCCCTAGAGACCACAGGCGGGTATTTCCCCTTCAGCTCCTTCCGCAGGGAAAATAACCGCTGACATTGAACGTGACAAAACTTGGGGTTCTTATACCATACAGCAAAATTCCCAAATTATTGATAAACAAGGCCATAGAAGCAAAACAAAGACTACTCAGCACCATCTCCTGCCTAGGAGCAACATTATCCAAACTACTGGATACAAAAGAAAATGATACAGATCTACTAAGTTAAATAATACCACTTGCACCTTATGTGACTAGATGCAAATTTAGCTGCAGCTCAATTAAAAAGGATCTTGAGGACCAAGTTCAAAAAACAATGATAGAAAAATATCTGTTCGGGTAAACACTTGCTGAAACTCTTCGAGCTGGTAAAGCGGTTTCTAAATCAGGTGGTGTAAGAGCACCCCATGACAAGAAAAAACCCAACACATTCCAAGCTAAACACTGGAAAGCTCCACCAGCGCCACAAGGGCGACAGGAGAACAGGGAGCCTGTATATAGCCTGAGCCAGCTGTACAATACCGTTTAAGCGGTTGTTACATCTCAACCTTGACGCCGCTAAACTCAATAAGGTACGCCGGTCGCTTATAATTTTTTTAAAAACTTTGGTAACTTATCACTGACGATAAGACCATATAATCATGGATCGTTTCACGGGTACCCACAACACTAGAGACAATCAAATAATTGATCTAACCATTGGTGCATTATCTAAGTGCCAGCATTGAAAAGGGAAATTTGTCTCATGTGTTTCTTAAGACAAAAAACCCAATGGCAATAAAGCCTTAATAAGTTCATTGATGCAAGCCATTTCTAACCTGAAGACTTGTGCACAGAGTTAAAGATGATATCAAATGATAGTTCCATGGCCATACTTTACATAACATACATTAAAGATGCATAGCTTCTTATAAAATATCACAAAAATTCTAGCAAATATCTAGAATTCCCTCTTGGAAAATTGTAGGAGGATACATTTTCACTAATGTCATGAAATCTGCCAACAAATTACTAAGATCCTGTGGCTTTTGACTGTTAACTGAAAACATTCAAAATACTAAGAAGTTAATCTCAATTAGTAATTAACAAACTTACACCCACTAATACTGGTACATTTTTGGGATATATTATTGACAAAAGACTTATAACTGTCATGTAACATTACCTACAGATAAGAAAACACATATCAATTATGAAATCAGACAATTTACATGTTTTGTAGGACTGCACTCAGCATGCCCTATTATTATGGATGTCTTTATATATACTACATAGATATCCTTACAATAATTGCCTAAATGGTAGCCATATTCCATTCAAAATTTAGTAAACAAAATCAAACGCCTCAACCAAGGGCGGGGGGGGGGGTACTGTCTGTGGGGATGAGATTGAATATGAATATTTAATGAATTTTATTGGATTTATTAACATCATTCTTTGATTTAAAAAATTTGGCAAACCGTTCAATAATTATGAAATACTGTTATGTATAGACAATTCAATAGCAATATAGGCTGCATTAATCAAAGGAGTGGAATTCAAAATCCGCGTCTCTTCAACTTAGCCAGCAGCATTGGTGTGAAAACCATTACATTTTCATTTTCGCTCCTTACATTAGGTCGATTGAAAATCTACGTAAGTAGCTGATACTTTATTGCAGATGTCACATCCCGATGTAGACTGGGAACTGAAACAAAATTCATATGAACAATTATTGAAAGATAAATTTGGAACTCTGAAATTTACCTATTTGTAAGACACATTAACAAAAAATATGACATAACAACCAAAATGCCTTTACAATTGACCCATTTACAGTATACAGGTTACCAATTTTCTTTTATGTGTTGTCACCATTCTCAAACATATTAAAAGATCTATGAAAAATCATAATGGATAAAGCTAAGGGCATCATAGTGGTTACCATGGCCAACTCTGCCCTGATTCCCTTTACTTAAGGAACTTCCCATATTTCAGAGATCATACTCAAACCTAATGAAAATATAATAATAAAGTATCTCACAACAAGGGAAAAATCCATACCAACCTTACTCTGGCTGTCGGAGTCTAATGTGTAAGTAGTGAAATCTATTGTGACGAAGCACACTACCAAAATCAATAGAAATTTTGATAGCATCTCTATCAGAAAAGTTTTCAAACAATTGACACCATGTTTAATAAACTGGTTTAACTTTTTAGAAAATATAATCTTGAACACCAACGGTAATAAAAAATAAAATTTCTTAACAGATCTTTCTAATTCCAGTAAAAAATAAAACAAATGCTTGACTGTCACAAATCGGCATTATCACTGCTAATACTATAATAAATATTAGAATGTCATCTGATGATAGATAAAAAATTAGTTTTAAGGGCGTGTTCAGACTACGACCACATGGCCAAAAATACAAGGTCACCTGGGAAACATGCCAGATACTGGAAGTATTAGGAATTTGATACCCAAATGAGATGCTGTCTCTAGAACAACTGTCATAAATAAAATCAAAGTATAGAAATACAATCAATGCATATAACCATCAAAATTTCAGACATAAAAAAAAAAAAAAATCTCTTATATAGGAACTGAATAATCAATCAATACTTCAGACAAAGAACAAAAATATGTCTAGCTGAAACCCTTATAGCCTACATTAATAAAACCTCTAACCATAAACATAAAAGAATTATTTTAGGCACCAAGAAACCATACCACAGAAGTGTCCAAACAGACTATCAGTCGTTGGATTAAGTGCACTTTAAAGACTAGCAGTATTGATGTACACGTATATTTAGCTCACAGCACACGCCACGCTGCTACTTCTAAAGCCAGGTGTGACAATTTATCAGATACTAAAAACAGCAGGCTGGAGTTAAAACTCAAGTGCATTTGGTAAACTTTATAACAGACCTTTAGTGTAAAGGATCAAAATGATTTAGCAAGATAAATCTTTAGCTGTGATTAAAGATATCTTATTTAACTTAGGAAGGAGTATGAGTATAAATGTATTGATAAGGAAACTAACAATAGCAATAAGAAAGCAAAACTGCATTTTATTAAAACAGATATATTTATAATATTATCTGAATGGTTAATTAAGAACTTTAGTTTTCCAATGACACCTATGATTGTTATTCTTTAAACAAACTTTAATATTGTTATTAAGTGGGCATTAAATATTCTGTTAAAAAGATGATTAAGAATATATATAAATATTTTGGTTAAGAACCAATATTACTTAAAATAAACTGTGATTGTTAGTCTATAAAAAACTTTAATACTTAATGACAATAAATAGGCAAAATATAATTTGTTAATAAAGATAATTAAGATAAGAATAATAATTAAGAAAATGACTGAATATGAACCTTTGTTACCTAATGACAACTGTGATTGTTAATCTATAAACATTATACTCGTAACAATGAGAATAAGAATGTAAATAATAAATTTGTCAAAACAGATAATTAAGAACATATCTTAATAAACTGATTAAGAACCTATGTGTGAAACCTATGGACAACCATGCTGGTTAGTCTATAAAAATATAATTAAGAATTTTAAAGAAAGTTTTTACTTCAAAAATTCATCATAGTTTATGTGATAATTCCAGAACTTAACTCTCAAAGTCTACATTGTAAATAATCAATATTAATTAAGGTACTAATCTCTTCGGACGAGGCACGAAGTATAATTTATGATTAAACGAACTTACCCTAAGTGAAGTTCTATCATAATTATACGAAGTGCCTCGTCCGAAGAGATTAGTAACACCCTCCCAACCCTAAGGTATAACCCAGAAGCGTTCTGGAAATATCTATAAATAATAAGTAACTCTAAACTAAATGACAAGTGGACAAATAAAGTGAAAAAAAAAAAAAAATTTTCTCTAAAACATAGTGAATTGGGTAGCCGCCTCTACGCGTTACTACATTGTAAATAATCAATATTAATTAAGGTACTAATCTCTTCGGACGAGGCACTTCGTATAATTATGATAGAACTTCACTTAGGGTAAGTTCGTTTAATCATAAATTATATCCCCAGTAAACAATTGCCCGGGATAAAAAGTAGGTATACTGTGTGTTATTCTAGACTAAAATCTAACTGTGCCAAATTTCATCCAGATCCGTCCAGCCGTTTGAGCGTGAAGTTGTAACAAACTTACAAACACACACACACACTCACAAACTTTCGCCTTAATAATATGAGTGTGATATATATAGTGTGATTTCACGGTGAATTACATTTGTTAAAGAAATATTTTGAACAAAACATGACAGACATGCGCTCATCACACAACTCAAGACCAAGATAAGATAAAAATAAGATCTACCTTTTATAATATTTTCTACGCAACAGAAAATCTATTTTCATGCAAAGTAGAAATATCAATCGCATGCTTTTATATTCATCGAAAAAAGCTTTGTATAATATTCGCCAAAATTCCACTGAGGCGGAAACTTAGGGGTGAGATGGGTACTTAGGGCAGGATAAACTGTTTTATTTTATTTTTTGCTTACTCTTTTATTTATTTTTTGACAGAAATAGAATTTGAATGTTGCTTTTTCTAGCATAAATGAACTCGTTGCAAATTCCTTTTTTTTTACAAGCTTTTATTTAACTTGCAATGTATGTATATATGTAAGTGTGTTCGGGTCAAATCTTGCAACTGAATTTTAAAGCAAATTGTGCATACACGTTTAGTTTGCATGACAATGCATGGTTAGCTAAGTGACGTCATTCTAAATCCGATATGGCGGACAGCTCAAGATGGCGGAATAATTATTGTTTGTGCACTACCATGACATTAGATATCAAATGAAAGGGTTTGCTGAGAAAAATACAAAAAGAGCTTGTTTTAAAAAAAGATTTCGTGATTAATAATTTATTATTAAGCCATAATTTTAGACAGCTGTCGTAAGTTTTTGTAAGTCAATCACCAGCTTTTTTTTAACCTTCAGCAAAGCTTGATTTTCACAATCATAAATACTCGTAAAAGATATCTACCATTTCATTATAATGGTGGAAATAATATACCTATTATCACACGATATATCTCAAAGTCAAAATAAAGAAAAAACTAAAGTGACATACCCTAAACATTAATATTTTTGTATATTTAATAATGACTTCTATATAAACCTGGCTTCTCACGGCGCGCGATATCACGAGTCGACCTACGTTGAGTCGATAGTTACGTGCAAGCACGCGCCAGGGGCGAACTCGCGTCACCCGTTCTCACGGACGCGGTGACTATTTTTGTGCCCCGCACTTTTCGATTTCCACAAAGATGGTTCGTTTCTTGTTTTCGTAAAAAATAAAAAAAAATCGGCAGTTGTGTTATTCGACCACTCCATATTTACGCACGCATTCTTGACTTCACTCGTTTGACTTCACAGTCAAACGAGTCGAGATAAAATGAACGCGTTCAAATGCGCGAGACCACGCCACTACACGCGCGTTTTCGTCTCCACGAGTGATGTTACCGACATCTATAAAGCGGAGCGGATCGAACGTCCACTCTCCACTGCCTTCACAAGACGCGAAGCGCGAGCGGGCGCGGCGCGACTAGTGATATCACGCGCTGTGAGAAGCCAGCTTTAACTGCCAAATCTCAGATTGATTAAGTTCCTTGTTACCGAAAGTTCCAAAAAGCGGCGCAAAATAAAATATCTTCGACCGAGTTTTGTTACAAAATCTGGTTTGGACAGATGATGGATTGAATTGTATGGGAAAAATTACGATTCCCGAAAAAAATATCCAATTTGTAAAGTTTCTGTTTAGATGTGACATATTGCAGGTTTTGATCGATGAGAAAAATAATTTGTTTGGCAAAATAAAACGACATAAGGAAACAATGCAATAAAAACCTTTGTTCTATCTATGATTAAAAGCGTTGATCTGGAAGTCGCAAGGGCATGAGCTCCTGGGTTCGATTCCAGGGTAATTAATCTTTGGTATTGAGTTTATCATCTGGAATTTCTTAGTGAGAGCCCGTAGTTTGTTTGGCCTTTGTGCCCGGTTGATGGTCGCTCCTTATTTTTTTATTATAGATAGGCTCGCGCTTGACCGCTATCTCACCTGATAGTAAGCGATGATGTGGTCGACGGTGTAGCACGCTTGCCAGGTGTAGCAGTCAGGATTGAATAGGTTACTTCTAGTAACCTATTCAATCCAGTTAGGTCAGGATTGAATAGGTTACTTCTAGTAACCTATTCAATCCTGACTTAAATTAATTATGTTAAAATATATATACATATTAAATGGGACTAAAACATAATTGGAGAAATATGGGTGTACTTTAGGTGCAATGCTGCCTAACCCGTTGGGGATTAAGGCGTGATGTTATGATTGTGTGATTTAAAAAAAAAGCAGAATGAATTTGCTAAAGTTTTTGTTACAAAAGATAATATAGTTTGGGATTAATTAATTTATTGTTGTCTGTCCAAACCCGCGATACAATTATAATTTATAACTGTTATTTGTTTTGTGTTACGTTATTTATTGTTCTCGGACACCGATATAATATTAGCCGAGGATTATTGTTACGAATATAGATTGAACTCAATAAATACAGTTGAGAATACAAAGGATTTTGATGATAAATTGTTTGATACTGAGCCTCAAATACGATATCATTTGTGAAATAATCTATTTGTTAATAACACATGAGTCTCTTTCTTTTCTTAAAAAAATCAGCTTTAGCTCTTATTCCAAGTGATGTCCTCCACTTTTCTCTCTTGTCACTCAAACAACTTACAACACACTTTTGTTTCCACATACTTACCACATACAAGAAATGACTTACTTGTCATTTCTTGTCATTAATCAAAAGTTTTTTTCCGTTGTCATAGCGACTGAATCGATTCAAGGTCCATCAAACTGACTAGGAATATCGGCTTTTGTCTTATCTTTCATTCTGGTATATCTATAGGTAACGACAGAATTGTATTTATGTACCATTTGCTAAAATTGTCCATTAATCATGAGCTTACAACCAAGGGAATTGGAAATCGTATAACTTACTCAAGATACAACCCTTGTCAATGCTCCATGCGTATTAATCCGTTTACCAAGTTCCTGCACTGTCACTTGTTATCGACTTAAGATTACAACTTCTCCCGCTAAAACTTCCTAGTTAAGACCCCGGAGACATAACTATGGCGAAACTTTATAAAAACTCGTTTTATTCACTTCTGGTTACGCTGCAGTTGAAACAACATTTAATAAAGATGCGTTCAGGGATTAGGGAACAATTTTGAAAGTGGATTTTCGTTCCTGTTTTTCTGTTACCTTTAGTTAGGTGTAAATAACGTTACCTGAGAGAGAATTCCCGTATTTTAAGGAGCGTTTGCATTCTAATCTCATATTAAATCTTTCAAAAAGACCTGCAATTTCGTCATTTCCCTTCAGTTTCTGAATTTGAAGTAAAAGTTTTTATGCAGAGCCTTCAGATGTTGATAATCTGCATAAAGATAAATAAGCTTGCATTTCTGATAAAAATCCGTCATTATAATATTGAGCTTTGCCGTTGCATTGTAAGCAAATTAGAGAAACCTGTTTTAATTTGTTACTCACGTTACAAATTAAAACAGCTCTCCATTGTTTCCACACGTACGTATAGATTAAACATTTTTATTTGACTTGTTGCGTTGAGCTTGGCACCTTCATGAAAAAGTAAACATTTTTTTTCCCCGACAAAGACCTAAAGGCGAGGAAAATTTTTCATTGTTTTTGATTTGATCTTTTGGGTTCATTATTTCTGAACCCAAAAGAGTCTTATAGTGCGGCAGCTAATATAAATTTCATCTGTTTACATTTTCTGAGAAACCCTATCCAATTTTGGAAATATTTTTCTTGGGAAAATGCGTGAGGCGCTTCGTTAGTAGAGAACGAGGGTAGAGTAAAATAGCGTCAGTTAGCTCCATGGTTCAGTAGTTGGGGGTCCCTGAGGGCTTATAAAGTAAGCTAGCGTTATCTTGGGACCGGCCGCTTGAAGCCCTGTTTGTGAGAAACTCACCAGCAATGTTTTCATTATCTGTAGTTTTTATTGGCGCTTAGGCGCTGAATTTTTTAGTTTTTGAAAAAAGAAAGTTTAAGTTTTTTTTTGTCTTTTAAATTTCACTCTCCTGATGATGATTTTAATGCATGTTGTAATTTTCATAAATAAAGGTCGAACTTGCAAACAATGACAATTCTCTTTCTGCGAATAGAAATTTGCATTCCCATAAGCATGCTTATATTACCATTCGCGGAGAGAACATACTGGGTAACCTTCACTTCACTGGGTAACCCGCAATTACCCAAAGACAATGCTAGTTTAAATACTCAGATCGCTTTTTTAGCGAACGACGGCAAAACAAAAGGGACAACAAACAAAAACATAACCCATGTTTTTGACCGGTATGTATGTATACATGTAAGTAAGTTCATCTGTTTCTTCATCACAACTAAAATCCTTACCATAATTTAACAAATGAGTTGTCGTTGGAGGCGTCATGTTTGTCCGCTAGTTACCTACAGGCTATGTGACGTCACATTAGACGAATTTCTCAAATCACAGTAGTCGGGTTTTAGTTTTTGAACTTATTTTTTGTAGTTCTCTTGATCGCATACCACTTTATTTCAAAAGCCTTATCAATGTTGCCTTATTAAACTTGACTTATTTATCTGCCCTATTTTATCTTTTTCCACTTTCAGTAGAAGCATCGGTGGTATCGTTCTTACCTTTTAAGGAGAAAGTCTTTTGTCTATTTTTTCACTTTTCCCAAGTCACAAATTTCAGATGGTCTTTAAGGTTCCAAGATCGATTAACTTTGATAATTTAGCGAAGTTCGACCTTTCGTGATCAGAAAATTAGGTAGCTAGGGTAGGTATATAGTTGGTACTCCATGTAATTGATTCGTGAATTCGATTATAGTAAATTGTTTTAACGGTCTTCTATAACTAGAGCGTTCGAAAGGCCGTTTTCAAATATTGCAGATGGAAATTGAACATTCATTGCGCCTTTTAAGGTCAAATGATTAGTAACTTGGTGTATTATTTTTGAAACTAAGTGTTAAATTGCACGTGAACATTTAAAATGTTAAGGCCGAGTATACACATGGGCATTTTCGCGAGCATAACAATGTAATGTAACGTTCTTACGAATGCTAAAATACACAAAAATGCTCAGTTTCCTAAAGCATTTCCATGTAATGTAACGTCCTTGCGAATGTTCGACACTGTGTTCGACGTAATGCTCACGGTGAGTAAGCATTTAACTGTAACATTTCTTTGTACCTTGCGTGCATTTACCCTCACTTCACGTCACCCATGTAACACTAAAATGCTTGTTAGTTTTTAAAATCAGGCTGTAACAAAACATCGAGCGTCATGTTCGAAGTTCGGTTCGAGTAAATTTTAAAACAGCGAATGCTCGATGTTCTGCTACACGTAAATGCTCTAATCTATACTAGCGCCCCCATACGCGACAAAGTCATAGCGATGCGACAGCGAGTTTTGTTTCTAAGATTTTATCTCCAGATAATACATAAAGCATAACTGTTATGCTTAAAAAGCGTGTCAATTGTGAACCTTTACTGGAAACGTATGTGGGTGTTGTTGGTGTAAAAGTTAAATAATTATTAAAACCAACTGTGTTCTTTAACCGTAAAACTCCGATATCCGTCAACAATTTTGCGATTTTCGCGAACAAACGTTTACATCTTCAGCCCACGTCGCGTCGTAGATATAACGCCATAAGAATTTGATGGAAGGCAATAAACAGGAGAAGGTCGGATATAAAAATAACAATAAATCCACGGGTCCCACCGCGTTGTGTTTCTGATAATATTCGGGGTATTTACGGTACTATCTGCGGTATTCACATTCAACCACCCGCCACATTTTTCAGACAATAGCCATGTGTTTTATGCACGTTTTTGCTGAAAAATATGTTTCTGTTGTCGCTGGAGGTTTGAAAAACGTTAATGGAAACGTGAATGGATTTTTGTTATTGTCCCTGCTTTAATGTGTTTTTAGAAATACTTTTGTAAAACTCGGTACACCAATATCTATGGTTACACGTTGTCACACTGTCTCGTTCCATCTATCTTTATTAATCATAATATTTAAAATACAAGTTTTTTTTTTACAGTTTTTCCTCGCCAAACTTTACAGTTTGATGATTCTTTAAGTAATGGTTGCAGAGAAACTCCGAAACATCGCCGTACAAAATTAGGAAAATTGCCACATAAAATGAAGTTTTCGATCACATGAACTGAGGGGGTCGAGATGGGGTGGGACTTTATTACATTTGGGATAATCCCAAAAATCCCTTTCTCCGTGAAAGGAACTAAACTTTCGAGCAGCACATTTTACTATTCGAGTTCGAGATATTGTAGTGAACAGAATGAGTTTTGAAATTTTCTACACTACAAAATTTTGAGCACCAACTAGCTTCGCTCCAACCGAAATTTAAAAACTGCTACGTAAACATTTAAAAACTTTTTTACTTATTCTGTAAACATTAAACAACCTTATTTCTCTTAGGAAAATTTAAATACCGCCCCTAAAACTACTCTGAATACCACGTCCAGTAAGCTTGCTTATGAAGACATGAATTGGATTAACACATTTAGCTATTCAAGGATTGCCAAACTTAAGTGGCAGTGAGTAGGGCACATTGTTCGCAAAATGGATGGTCGATGGGGCCGAAAGGTTCTGGAGTGTCGACCGCGTGTCGAAAGATGCAGCGTTGTAAGGCCTCCCTCTAGGAGAAGCGATGACGTTGTCAGGGCTGCAGGAATCCTCTTGATGCAAGACGCACAGGACCGTTCGAGGTGGTGACACTTGGGGGAGGCCTATGTCCAGCAGTGGACGTCCTTCGGCTGAAATGATGATGATTATGGTGATTTAACTATTCATATCCATTTCAGCAGGAACCCCGAACTCGGAAATCTTCACGAATTTTTAACTTTCTGAAACACGTTTCGTTAGGTTCCGCAACCAATTTACTATTGTTCCTTTTAAAACTTTTCTAAACGTTTATTTAATTTTGAGTAACAATCTGAAAACACAATGTGGACAGCCCATGAAACAGTCCGACCTTCCTGGTGGATCGACGCGATTTTAATTTATATCACACCAATAATAAGCAATTTTCAACAAGCGAAATTACAAGTACGTTTACATGTACGCAATTTAATTTTATATTGTTTTTATTTGGGACAACATACGAACCATTTTTGTTAGTAAACACCTTAGATACTACAACTTACACACTAGGATTAGTAAAAAATTTAATAACAATAGATAACTTAGTGAATCATGTACTTACGAGTCATTTCTTGCGGACAATGGTTCCGCATGAGATGCCTCAGCACAGGAGCTCTCGGGTCCTCAGCCACGACTTTTAGGATGCTTTTGCCACTCCCGCGAGTCCTCCTCACAAGCGATACTACCTTTTTCTGATTTTCGGAAACCATCTGTACGCGATTGGGCAAACACCACATCACGCAATGCATGCGATTCGACCGACTCGCACTCAAAATTTTCTTAGAAAATATTTGCGCAATATTGCCTAATACTATCGTTAAGGGTATTTTAAACAATTTTGGCAAATAAATATTTTTTCTTTCTTTTCTTTGCCTATCAACGTAATTTAAATCGCGTCGCGCTCTCAGGAAAGTACCTGATCCTTTCCTGAAAGCGCGAAGCGATTATCTAGAGATGATTTTATGTTCAGACAAAGTCGAGTAGACAGTTTAGTCAATAAAGATTCAATCGTAACAAAAAGAGCCCTGACTTATCCACTCAAAGATATCTAGTGAAGATAAAACTATATTCCATGGAGACATTCTGGACTATAAAATTCTTATCTTTGTTCGAAAAATCGTAACATCGTGTCCCTATACGGTGCCTCTTCTCAGCGTTATGTACGTTTGTACGTCGGTTCGTTTTATATTCGATGTTGTAATAGAATCTCAGGGAGACCATTTCATTTTTACGGGGCCTTTACGGACTTTATAGGATTAAAATGTCCTCTATGTAACATCGGACTTAACCAACTGTCTCGATTTTCTATGCGCTGTAAAAACTGTAAATTATCTTCTGAACCGTAAATATTATTGTATTGTCTGTTTTGCCTTCGGGAAAGTCTATAAATATTGAGCATCTCATTTCGAAAACAATACAAATTATTTTAGAACAATATTTTAGTTAGTAACATTAATAGAACAAGCTCTATGCGCCGTTATAAAAATGAAACTTTCCTACAAAGTTCCTGAATAAGAAAGTACAGGACAAAGTTGAGACGTTCATCTTGAAGCGTTTGTTGAAGTGTTCATAACTTATATCCATGATTTGAATTCATTGATTTGAATCTCCAACTGAGTAGAAGATTCACGTCCTACATTCTATTAATAGAAGAAGAAGAAGAAATAAGAAAAATATTTATTTGTGACCCGCACAGGAGACACGAGCGATAAGCAAATACAAAAAAAACAAAGGTAATAAGAAATAACCTGTGCGTGACCAAAAAGGCTCCTATCTAAAATTCAGTCTGAATGTTTGTTAATGATTCACGCTTCGACGGCTGAATGGGTTTGGATGACACTTGGAACACCATTTGGAAACTTAACAAATAAATTGATTGCATCCTGCATTAAAGCATAGGATAATTTTCATCTTGGGAGTAAGTGCTCGTGGGATAATTAACAGTATTCATGCGGGAAAAGCATTAACAATTCCCGTTTCATGGTCTAATTGAAATAAATGATTTGATTCTCTTACATTGCCGTAAATACTCCGGTTTTACCAGTAACTTAATTGCTAGAAAAAATCCTTGGTAATGTTTTATCTGGTGGATTCCTCACTAGGTGGAGTCTGCCTCGTGGATTCCTTTATAGCTTTTAGCAGCTTGGTATTTAAGTGTCGAAATAGTAATTAATATTATAAATTATAACAATTCATTATAAAGTTAAATACTCTACTATAAATGGACAAATGAAGGGATAAAAGTGAGACTTCGAAAAGTGGTCCAAACGAAGTTGATGTGAGAGAATGGGCCGAAATACGGTCGACCTACATCTCACAGTAGGCTGATACCGAAATATTATGCAAAGCATCCGGTACATAAAAGATTGACGGAATACCCACTCGTATCTTTTGTTGGTTTATTTCTTTTGTTTTTATTTCGTGGATTCATAGTGATGGAAAAAACTATTGCAATAGGTTTACTCGTAAAATAGAATTTCCAATTATTTAGTGTATTGTTATATGAAACCTTATGATAGTTATATTGTAAATGCCCGGGTCAATGGTTCTTATTCTATTCTTATTCTTTATTGCACACAAAATAAAAATGAAAATACGAATCCAATGGACAGCTTATGTACAAAGGCGAGCTTAACCCATAATTGGGTTCTCTAACAGCAAACCCAGTTGTTATAGGAAATTTGCGTATGAGGACAGAGATCCAAGTGCACAACAAAAATCCAAATTAAAAAAAAAACATTGATTATTTAAAATTCTTACATACTAAATAAGCTAAACAGATACATACTTGTAGACATAATACATACTATATTACAATAAAATACATAACTAAAATCTAAGATTTATAAATACATATTTATACGTCATGTTGATAGGAAATGTTCCTTTATTCTTCTCTT
This sequence comes from Orthosia gracilis, assembly GCA_947562075.1. NCBI lineage: Eukaryota > Metazoa > Arthropoda > Insecta > Lepidoptera > Noctuidae > Orthosia > Orthosia gracilis. The sequence continues at coordinate 7,569,782 of OX387274.1, forward strand.
GAAAACCTCCAACGAAACGCTATCCCGTATAGAATGTGGAAGAGTATTCCAGAGGCAAACAGAACGAACAGTAAATGATCCACCGTAACGACTTGAGGAGTGGGGAGGAAAACGAAGGAGTAGAGATGATGAGGAACGGCAAGGTTTTCCTCTCGGAACAAGGTACTCAAAGCGGTCTCGAAGATACGAAGGAGAGTTAGGATTGTGAAGAACAGAAAAGAGTAAAGAAAGAGTGTGAGTGTGGGTTTTTGGGTTCTTGTGAAATTCATGTTTTTCGGTACGATTCATGAACACCTGACCATTTTATAGATCCTAAAATTTTAGGGTATTGTCGGCAAAAAACAGTACCTAGGTATAATTATTACCAAGGTAAAAATTGTGAAATTTGAACTAGCTTCATTATTTTTACCCAAATTACCTCGTACCTAAATGCCAATTATGTTTATTACCCATTTATATCACCATAAAAAGTAAGGCTTGGTTAATTTATGGCCAATAAACACTATTATTCCATTTATAATGATGTGATCCTTGCTTACGTACTTTAGGGAGTATACGGCACATTTAGCATATCCCTGAAGCGCTGAAGATTACGTCAATCATAGATATTGGTTGTTAGGAGGTGTTCTGCTCTTCGATCGATAGTAAACTGGCCAACTGTGAAATCCGATAAGCTCCAATCGTAGCATGCCAATTATTGAACGATTATTGTGTGAACAGGTGATAAGGAGGAGGAACTGTTAGTAGCGCGTTTAGGTCGCCTGTAAAGGCACATTTATAAGAGGTATGTTTGGGAATAAATGTGAGACGACATTTAACAGGCGATCTATCATAATCATACAAAACTGATGACTACTCAATTTTCTCTATCTGACATTCGAAAATTCGAAATAGATTAAATTTTTACCGGCTTACCAAAAAGGAGGAGGTTCTATGTATGTTTTTTTTTTGTGAATTTTCATCGATATCTCCGTCAATTGTGGACCAATTTTGATTTTTTTTTTGTTTGAAAGAGTATGTTTCGAAATTGGTCCCATTTTAATTTGGTGAAGATCTGATGAAGAGCTACGGAGATATGCAATAGAATTCTTCAATAAATGACGGAAAATCTCTCGGGATAGCTGCAATCGCATGTATGTTTATTGATTATACCAATTCATTACATAAATCACGCCAGTACGTTCTAAAGGGGTACGCAGATGTGTACAAGGCTCGGATACCGGTTAAATTTTCAAACCGTTATTATGTACTTGACGTAAAACCTTTTACATTAGGTTTCGTTCGCATATACCGGTTTTTTTAAACAGATATTTGGAAGAGTATTTATATAAAGGTTTTTTCGGATTAAACGGTTTAGAGCAATAAAAACCGGTTAATACGGACGCACAATAAAGAAACGACGCGCGCAGTTCAGATTTTATTCAGTAGTAAGAATTCGTCTTCATACCGCGCCGCTATGCGCGGCATCCATACAAGTTGCAACGCGTTTACCGACATGCCGTTCGCCGAATAAACCGGTTAATTTTGGTTAAAATAAAGTTCTTAAAACGTTCACGATCTTAAGAAAAGTTCGGAGGAAAACCGAAATAAACCGCTGTTAACCGGTATTTTTTAAACCGGTTCCGAGCCTTGTGTGTACAGTTTACCTTGATACACTCTCATTGCACCGGTTTTCTTCAAGATTCATGGTATACGAGTAATCTATTCTGGCATTATCGGTACCTTAGCAAAGGCAAGTTGCCTACCAGGTACATATAAAAAGTGAAAAATAAGGAAAAAAAATTATACCACCCAAAGACACCGGCTTCCAAAAAGAAAGTTATTTTTCACTTTGTAGTGCTTTAATTTGGAAGTCGGTAGTAATTTTTTGTAAAAAGTATTTTTATAAGATTATCTTTTTCAACATGAGAGTTTCGTACTACTTTTTACGTTCTTTCGTTATATACCACACATATGATTGTCTTTTGAAACCATAATTATCCCTGATAATAGTGATAATACACCACTTTGTCTAGACTTCATGTAACGCGAGCCTTGCCGTAATAAAGGTGAATGCCGATACAGATCGCACCAGTAGATCAGGCAACGTTCTCAATTATCATCCTCACCTTGAGTGCATTGTGTAAGATTGATAAAGATGTGATGGTTGGGATGAGCCGTGATAGTTAATTAATGTACTAGAATAGATACAGACAGAGATGTAGGGTTGGGTTATAGGAGTATACTATGATGAAGCGGTTATGCCTTGCTTTGAAGAAACAAAAGTATTTTGTGAAATATTGGAGAAGTTATAGATGAATCTAGTAATTTTTGTCATCTTACTGTAAAGCAAATTAAGATGTCTCATAGGTGATTAATAGAAAAATCAATCAACCTTCATTATTTAACTAAACTCTCTTTTCAAAGGAAAACTTTGAATACGTAAATTTACATCAGACTTATTGAAATTTTAATCTCAAACTCAAAGCATTTATTTCAATTAAACTATTAAATTGATCCTTTTAAATTGTCAAGGTGAGTCAGTCAATAAGTCGAAGTTACGAGTATTTGCACGTTTAAGGAAAGCGTAGATCTCTATAGAGAAAAACGTTGAAGAAACTCGACGGATATTCTTGTGTTTTTCGATCCACTCGACAAAGAAATGTTGAACCTATATTTTGCACGTTCTAAAATTTAGTTCTCAATAGAAAAAAACGTGTAAGAAACTCCACGAACATTCTTGTTTTTCTTGACCCAGACCTAGCCTTCATTTTCTCCAAGTTCTGATTAAAAAAGACTTCTAGATAGATATTTAAAATCTACAGTTTCATAGAAAATATTCTGCACTTCTTATTGTAACCTTTGCTCTTTAATGACAACAACGGAATGAACTTTAGCGCAGCGACTCGAAACATTATACTAAGTCCACATTTTTATTTCTTCCTCGAGTGGGGGACACAGCGCAGAATTTAAAACTAGCAGACGCTTTAAAGATTGTACGTAGCAAGACAAAATATTGCTTTGCGAATGTACTGCAAATGTTACCCGAGTTAGTATTGTGCATTTTTATAGTAGGTACTTCAGGAGTTGAAAGCTTAACGAATATAAATTAATTTATTATGAGATCAACTCTGAAATTTGAATAAGAAATCAACTATTAAGGTTACACTAGTCTACCATTCTTCCATACAAACGTAGTCTGGCAATTACTCCACTGTTTGACGATGTACGTTCAAAATAAAAAATGATATCAATTTGTCTCATGATTATCTAGCCCTGTATGGAAACAAACAATAAAACATTTGAAAGTTATGAGCGTCGAAAGTTCCATATTTCAACACTAATTTTAACGCATCTTTGGGCGGAAATAATAATAAGAAATAAATAAGAAGAATAATAATAATAATTTAATACTATAAGAAGAAGAAAAATTGCAAAACGGCCACCATATAGGGATAGATTAGTAATTCAACAAATAATTTTATTTCGATAATATACATATAGTCGTTTTTTCATGATATCTATCCTCCCAAAGGTCTGTTTATAAAATTTCGCGCGCTCGTTTTCGTCCTAAATCATCATCCATTTCGGTACAAATTTGCAAAAGTGCTAATTTGTACGCGAACTAGCTTCTTACGGCTCATCACAGCATCTATCTATTTCGGTAGTGTTGTCGGATTAGATAGCATGCATTTTAACCTCGCGCACAAAATAGTTCGTGCCGTCGATTAGGGGAACCTTAAGTAGGTTAGGTTATGACATATGTTTTCGTATTCATACACATATTTAATTCTATACTCTGATAGATTGACAAAGAATGAAAAGTCACCGTCTATATCTAAGGGGATACGCATCATCATGCATAGAGTAGTGAAAAATGTTTGCTTAGTTCTCTCTAGAATTCATAAATAACTAGCTGCCGCCCGCGGCTCTGCCCGCGTGAAATTAGTACTTCTATCTTTATAAATTAGTAGCTGTTCCCTCAGCTTCGCTCGCGTGGCTCAAGGACCCGTTATCGGGATTAAAAAAATAGCCTATGCCTCTCAGGAATAACAAAGATTATCACCTACAACCTCACAAACTTGACCTCTTTTAGAATAGATAGCCTATGTGTTATTCTGATGTATAAGCTATCTTACTGTAAAGTTCTATCTAAACTCGTTCAGTAGTTTTACCGTGAAAGAGTTACAAACATCCATCCATCCACACAAACTTTCACGTTTATAATAGAAGTAGGCTTTAAAACTTTGCAACACACAATTATTTTGCACGGCACTGCATGTGACGCAATGAATTTTTCATTACGAAAATACGAAACTTTAATAACATTTTAAATAATATAAAATTTTCATTCCTTTGTCCGAGAGTACGTGGTGAATGCTAGCTAAGCTCGCAGGAGTACAGCTCAGCCAGAGGTCGTGCAAAGTCAACGAGTTGCTTCATTTAACATTTACGAGTTGTATTCAACTTTATATTGCAGGCAATTGGATTGCACCGAGTGGTTTAGTGAATTTTGTGACAGCCCTCGCTTGCTGTGGATAGGGACTGACGAAGAATGGTTGAAGACAGGAAGCATACCTATTATAATAATATTTTTGTAAAATATTCGACTATAGATTATAGGTCTTGAAAACTTTTCGTTTTCAAAATCAAAGGTTTTAAGGAATATGGATTTGCCTAACTTTTCGGCATCTACCTAATGTGTTTTTGGACACTAAGTTTTTGTAAAACTCCATTCTTTGCACGAAAAAAGGTGAAGGCTATTCTGTTTCTGTCAAAGCTTGTTCAGTTCCAAATATCTACTAACTCATGGGGCTTTAACGACCCGTTTATGAATTTTATCGATTTTGCCGTGATAACGGTGACTATTGCTATATTTTCAAGTGAGGTTGTGAGGACCACGTTTTATTCGAAAACTTGTCGTCTAGTACCTAGTACGTTAAATACAAGTTCAAGTAACTAACTTACTGTAATCAGACCCAGTGTTTCGTTCAACAACGTTACAACAGAACTAACTTCGTTCCACATAGGTACAGTGACAATTGAAGCATCATAGTTGAGAGTGCTGCACTCTACGGAAGCGAAAACTAAATCAATTTACCGATGGTTTGTCTAATCAATACCTGTCATTCCCAATTTGCAAAAGTTAGTCATCCATTTTCATCAAAACTATGGAAATATCGTTAGTCCGAAGTTTGCTTGTGATGTGTTTCAGTGAAAAAGCGAAATTATTGATAGACTGAATACCATATATATGATACGCTGTAATATTTCAGCACGCAGTCATAACGAGGAAGGATTTAGGGTTGATTTCACCAATGAAACAACGCGATCAATACATTTAAACCAAGATCAAGAGCTCCTTCTTCATCGTGTCGCTGCCACGAATATAATTCAAATTCTTTCGTCACAAATTTTGCCACTGTCACGGCACGTCGGTGGCAGCGTATATATCACATTGGCTCCATGTTACGCGGCACAGATAGCAGGACAGAAGGTGGATCAGTTAGTATGTCATGGAAGTTTGCGACTCAGCTCCACAAGCACACTCTGCTGCTGTTCCATCGAGATAGCCCCACTTTGCGGGGTTGGAGTTACATCTTCCTACTTGGGTTATGAGGCGGTTCAAGGGACTGTGATGGTGTCACTGGTAGCTCTCGAACTCGGTTCAGATGCACTGATCGCGTATGGTTTCATTGGTGAAATTGACCCTTAGTAAATGGAGTGATTGTTAATTTCGGTTTCCGATAGAAACCCCAAATTCGGGACTAAACTTCATAATGTTATTGATAAAGAGATTTGCTGTAAACAAGTTTGTTAAACATTTAAACTGTTGTATCTACAGCCAGCAGCCATAGCTGGCCCACTGGAACGAGTCGGACGCCAAAATGCCTTGAATATTAATTCAATTTTGTCACAGATTCGCACTCCGTTGTTGGCATTTTAATCAAGTTTATGTTTCGTTAGGACTGAAAATTAATTGAAAGCTCTTTTCTATTGTGATATAATCAAGTAATGATAAAGGAAGGGCCGTGAAGCGTGACGTGGGGCCGCGGCGCTTATTAAAATTGATATCCATAATGCGAACGATGGAAGAAGCCAGCAGACCCAAAAATGTCATTAGGGAACTAGGTTGATGTTCAGTTTTAAAATAATTGAATTAACTTTGTTGTTTGTAGCAATATTTTAACCAGATAAAATATTTAACGTCATGTATCCAATCTTCTTTGGACTTTATACAATGATATTCTAGTAAACAAATATGTTATGAGCGCGTACATTGTGAAGACTCGAATACGTCCTAATTGGGATGTATAGTCTTTAGTCTATGTCACGCATGGCGAAAAGCGATACACTTTGTTGAAACAAAAACAAAATTTAAAAAAAGCCATCGTGTTTATTTAGAAAGTGTACCAATTATGATACCAAAGTACATAAAACAGAAGGGATCTCGTACCATATGTAAGTACGCAATACAACTCAGTTTACTAATTTATTTATTTTATTTCCTAACATTCTGATATTTGGAGGTTAGAAAAAGAAAAAAACATTGGTGGTCAGAATAATGTTTGTTTACATTCACACGCAAGTGACAAACACTAGCTGTCTCTTTTTTCACGTTGGTTTTATCAAGCCATCCCTTTCGAATTGTAATGAAATGTCAGATGACTGAAAAGTGTATATGTCTGCTGCCGCTGCTGTGCGGAACACTTTTTTCGGTTGTTTTGTGAGTGTACAACGTATCTGTTTACTAGAATATCATTGACTCTAAATCATCTTTTTCTTCTCTGTGCGCCGATTAAGTACTTACTGCTCAATGTCTATGTTATTGAAAATTATTAAACGTTCAAACTTTTTCTTTTCTCTTGTATTTTCGAGCATGATAAACTTCGAATGCCGTAACACAAAAGAATTCATTAATTCATGTCTTGTTCTCTGTTCTGATATGTCTCTGTCAGCCAAGAGTTCGTGATGTAATTCCCAAATTAGTTAGGTAGGTTCTCCTCTCGTAAACTTTATGTTTGTACCTGCCACAGAGCATGGAATAACCATACCGGCAACGAATGGAAACTCCATCCTACTTAATATTATAAATGTAAAAATTTGTGTTTGAATCAATCAAAAATGGCTTAATGGATTTGGATGAGATTTTGCAAACAGATAGTTTATAACCTGGATTAAGACATAGGATACATTTTGATGCCAACAAACTCGGTATAATAATCCCTTGGGATAATAAAAATCATTTTACGCGAGTGAAGCCACGGGCAGAACCTAATTATATACGAGCCGTGCAATATACCTTGAGCACAATTTATGGCTGTCAGACGACAGCTATAGTCAGAGTTATCACGGATTGTCAATTTCTATGAGTAAACAGTGACACTCATTGACACGGCTGTTTTGTTGTGGAAAGTGTTTGATAATTCCGTCTCTCGCAGTGTCCACCGAGGTGTCTCTGCGCTCTATGGTACCTACAATCGACATGGACAATCGTGTTTAGTGAGAAGGGGACCGACTGTCACACGGAATCAATTAATTGAACCAGTCATTGATTGAGATAATATTATGTAAATTGATAATTGACATTAGTCGGTAATGTAGTTGCTTTAATTATAAATTATCATAGATCGTTCTAATAAATTCTGGGTATTTGTGGTTTTGTCACGAAAGAGGTGGCTTGTGAATTATGTAGACAGGTGCTACTGACATCAAAATTATTTTAGAGAATAGACTTATACAATATAATGTTTTTTTTTTTCAATGAATGAAAAATTCCTAGTTGTGTATAATTTTTTGCGGAAGTAACAAAAAATCTACACAATGCCTAAAACATCTACCTACACAGGTATTTGGATAACGGACACAAAAACAAACCGAAAGAACGTGAATTGTCAATATGAATTTTTCATTTGAAAACGACAAAAACTGAATGTCATCTGAAATATGCAAAGTTTAAAAAACGAGTGGACGGTATTCGGCATTTCCAATGTCGCGAGCGGCCCTTTGAGTGTGTGCGATACTCGAACTTACTTTAAATCGGCGCTAGTGAATAATGCAAGTGCTTTTTATTTGAGTTTGTCGAGAAATACATGTAGGACATTAATGTTATATTAACTTAACTTTTTTCATATACACTTTTGTTTTTCTACATTAATTTTAATTAATTCTACAAATGTAAAAGCATTGCTTGTATCTTTATTGATGACTAGCTGCTGTTCGCGGCTCCACCCGCTTTGTATGAGTACGGTACTTCACCCAATATCTTATACTAGCTGGACCACCCCACAGAACCCGTTTTCGGGATTAAATAATAGCCTATGTCACTCAGGAATAATGTAGCGTTCTATTGGTGAAAGAATTTTTTAAATTGGTCCCGTAGTTTCGGATCCTATTCGGTTCAAGCAAACAAACAAAAAAAACTTTCCTCTTTATAATATTACTAGCTGACCCCCGTGGCTTCGCTCCCGTCAACTGGCTATCTACCTACCTATCTACCCTACCAACCTACACTACCTACCTACTTTACCCACTTACCCATCTAACTTACTTATTAACCAACCTACTCACCTGCCCTACCGATCAATCTACCTACACTACCCTATCCTACATACCTACCTACCTTACCATACCCTACCCTACATACCCTACTTACCTTACCCAATCTACCAATTTGTTAAACTATTTATTTTAATAAGAATTAATACTACAATAACCAACTTTTGTTTCTACCAGCGCGAGCGATCCAATCAAATTTTAGAACACAAAAGCTGCTATTGTGATTTAACTATGATAGTCAGATATATTCTCTCGCAGACTTGTTTTGTAGTTAATAATGAGTACTTTAATCATGTAGTACATATTTTTTATTTATCATCAACAGTTTTCGTAGCGCACGCCAAATTAAAAAAAATATTGGCAAAATTTTGCTACTTTGGGTTACATTATTGCACTTTTCATAAAAATCTCTCTTTTTTTAATAATATAATATAGCCTATGTTACTCGGGAATAATGTAGCTTTCCATAAGTGAAAGAATTTTTTAAATCAGTCCAGTAGTTTCGGAGCCTATTCGGTACAAACAAACAAACACACAAATAAACAAACAAATAAATCTTTCCTCTGTATAATATTGGTATAGATTATATATTAATATTATTAGTAAAGATTATATATGTTATTCAGATATATGAGGAGCTCGTGGCTAAATAGTAACAGCCACATGGGTCGATCTTTAAAGTTAAGCAACGCTTACTGAGGTCGGTCCGTGGATCCCGGCTGTAATTTGAAAATCTTTGACAGTCGTTACGGGTAGTAAGAAGCCTGAAATCTGACACCAGTCTTGCCAAAGGGTATTTTGGTACCCAGTTACTGAGTTGTGGAGGCCAGATAGGCAGATTGAATGAAATGACGGAATAACGGATGAATCAGGTAAGTCTCGAAGCCGACCCCAACGTATTTGGGAAAAGACTAGGCAGATTTTTGATATTTTGATGTATAAGCCATGTTTCTGTAAAGTTCCATCAAAACCCGTTTAGTAGTTTTTGAGCGAAAGAGTAACAAGCATGCATCTATCCATCCTCACAAACTTTCACGTTTATAATGTAGTAGGATGAGCTTTTTCTTGAGGTTTCGCTCTTGTGGCCTATCACAGGAACCGTGTATTTTTCGGGGATAAAAATAATGATTAGCGATATTTATTAAATAGCTTTCTAACAGTGAAATAATTTTCTTTAAAGAATCAGGACTTTAAAAAAAGAAAAATTGGAGGAGGTTATCTTTGGTTTGTTTGAGGTAAACTCAAACAAACCAGAGATAACCTCCTCCAATTTTTAAATTCTTTTTATAATATTGAGTTTAAATAGAAAGAATTTTGTCTTAGATATTCCTATAAGTGGTTGATAAATTTTATGAAGACAACTAAATTTACATTAATTTTTCAGTTTGCTTGCTCACACTCAAAAACCTTAAAGTTATTACTTAGAGTTACGACGTAGTAAGTACGTAATAAGATATTCATGGCATTGCACGATCTAATTCCACCTAGGCCGTTTCATCATCCGACTACAAGACGTACGGCAATACGCACAAAACGTTTTGGGAACACTTTTATTATGCGTGGAGTGGAAAAGGAGTGGCATTCCCTGCCGGAGTCTGTTTCCCGATAACTACAATCTTTAAGTCAAGAGTGTACATAGGTTACTTCTAGGCAAGCATGTTTCACCGTCGACCACGTCTTCGCTTACCATCAGGTGAGATAGTGGTCAAGCGCGAGCATATTATAGAAAAAAAACCACTTACTACGTCGTGACTCTCTAAATAAATTTAAATAAAATAAATATCTTAAATAACTTCTGCCCCAAATAATAGAAATATGTCTGTGTTGGACACGACGTACACCTGTTTCAGGGATTTGCGGGAATGGTTTTATTGTCGATTCAGGCATTGTCCGTTTAGGTTGAATGTGAAAGATTTATTGTTGAAATCTACAATACCTACTAGAGACAAAAAAATCTGTGATACCTGGTTTTTACAAGCTTTTATTTAACTTGCAATGTATGTATGTATGTAAGTGTGTTCGGGTCAAATCTTGCAACTGAATTTTAAAGAGGTTATCCTCCACCGTTTAAAATTAAATTTTGAATACATGTGTAGTTTGGATGGCAATGCATGGTTAGGTTAGGTTAGTGTAAGTGACGTCATTCTAAATCCAATATGGCGGATGGCCCAAGATGGCGGACTAGTTATTTTTGTGCACTGCCACGATATGGGTATCAAATGAAAGGGTTTGCTGAGAAGAATACGAAAAAAGCTTGATTAAAAAAAAAAAAGAATAATTTTATTGAATTGGGAACTTGAAGTTTTAATGCTAGAGTTCGCAAAGTTCTCAACATCAAATACTTTAATTGGAAATCTGTACATTATATTATCTTTTTAACTATTATTTAAAGAAGCAAGTTTAATTAACGCTATGGTAACTTACATGTTTAAGACAGGGTGACTTTTAATTTTATCTTTCAGGGCATTAAAGTACTAAAGATTGCCAATAAATTAAAAGTCACTGTGCCTAACGTGCCGTACATACAGATTAAATAAGTAGTCAAAATCAAAGAATCTTTTCATTCGAAAACCATGTCGAAAATCGTTCAGATATTTCTGTAATACTGTTAATGGTTATAAATAAGTTAGCTACATTAGTCGACAAGAAGTAATTATATTAAAATTATGGTGTGTAGCACGCATATCACGCAGCGCTTATCGCTCTTGACCAATTTGTCATGAGCTGACAAAGAAAAATTACGATAACTTTCTAATTTACTTATTGTACAACAAATAAAATTGTGTTCACGTCGACGCTATTGTGACGTAGGAGTGGTGGCCGTAGCCTTTAGGATTGTCGAAAGCTATAGGTTGGTATATGTACACTGGATGCTTGTGAAGGTCGTCCGTCGATGGGTGACCATATTTAACTTACCGAGATCCCTCCGTGTTTCGAAAAACTCGTCAAGCGATTGATTTAATACTAATTGTAGGAAATATTAGCAAAAATAAAATTGTAGTACCTATTTGTATTCTGGTTGTAATTTGAAGATCTTTGAACATCATTTCGATGTAGTTAGTAGCCAGAAAGTCTGGCAACTACCCTCACCAAGGGGTATTATGTTACCCAGCAGCTGTGTTTTGGAGGTCAGATAGGTAGTGCAGTTACATCCAGTTAGATTTAAAGCGAACCCCAACATAGCTAGAAAAATTGATTTACTGTAACAACATAGGTACCTAGAATTGACATCTTACGGCGATATGCTTATTAAAATAAGGTATATAAAGCACTATACGTTGTTAATATCAAAGGCACATTGGCACAGAGTGGAATTGAATCAAAGCATCAATTTTGTCTCGAGAAGCCAATAAAAGCAACCATAATGGTGAAAACTCAATGTGCCATGTAAAATTTTGTGTCTCGCTTCGACGTAAAAGACTTGAATCTAACGCCATGTTCTTCCCTGAGAATGCAAAATTTGGCATCAGATTGAAAGATTATAAGGTCCGCAAACGCCATATAACCATCGGGAAAAGAATATATAACCGATTACTTAATTAGACGTTTTCTTTAAATATTTTGGGCCGAGTAAGTGGCTACGTTATTTGCAGCGTCAGTGACCTATCAATCAGACGATGTGATCTAAATAGTAAAGATGGATAGATACTAGATTTTATCAATGTACTTATTATTATAATATAATATAACTTTATTTGCATCATGAAATAGTACAACCCTATAATTAGGTGTTTTTAACATTTTGTAGGTATACTGTGATTTTTGGTTTTGTAGACTAAACTGACAGCTGTCAATGACCTTATTTTTTTTTAATGTTGCAAGCGCGGTGTACAGTGTTGTAGGTAACGCTCAATCATAAGTGATTCATCGAACCGATGTGTCATGACTCCTCAATTTAATTTTACTATTTGGGGTAAATACATATTTTATGAACATAAACGTAATATATTAGTGTTAAATATGAAATCAACAATAAAATAAATGCGATTGATAAAATTAAATCTGACGCAAATGAGTAGAAACTAAATAAGGGCCGCAAGTTTCTAAACAATATTTTTTTTGTGCCGAGAAATAATTTTATTTTCGATCTACTTCGATTTTCGATTAACTTTCATTAACTTTCATCATTCAGGATAGTCAGGGTACGACACTATTTTTATGTAACGATAAAGTAACAACCCCCCAAATGTCAGTTTAGTGTACGAAATTAAAAATCACAGTATAGACATTACATACATAAGCAAAGAGTTTCCTGTATTTAAACTAGTGTTTAAAAAATATCGTATTAAAAGCACTAGATATTTCTCATTTTTTGAACATTTTATGAGTGTTGTTCGTTTAGTACTTACGTCATAATGATAATTATTTAGTACGTATTGAAGCACTAACCACCCACTAATAATTACCTACACTGATAGTGTTATTTAAGTTGTTACTAGGTTTTGAAATCTAGAGCTTATTAAGACAAGTCTTTGGTACATATATTTTTTCGTTTTTGTCACCGACTGCCGAAAAGAAACTTATTTTTCGCTTTGTAGTGTTTTGTATTGGAAGTCTGTTTAGTTTTTTTGGTTATTTTTACTTTTGGAACCTTTTATTACCATGCAAATCATTTATAACCTTCTGCTTCTCATAACAATTCCAAAAAGCCTAAACACAACTGGGACACATTGTTTAACACGGAGTTCCGGTGCCTACCTTCCGGCTTCATCACCAGATCAGTTCTATGGTATCACTTTTTTTAGAACAATTTATTTAAATTTGTTTCACAGAAATTTAACTATTCGAGATATCTCATACCTAAAACATACTTAATATTAACGAGTTCCAGTGGCCATCTGTGGTCTTCTTCATCAGTTCTACTACACCAAATGATACTTTCTGAATGCAAATGCTTACCATGTTATCGAAAATACCAAAAACGCTTTATATATGCCAATAAAATTTGCGGAGTACCCTCGATTTCCATGGGATCCCCTCATTAAATCCTGACTTGGTGACAATGGGACCACCTCGATAGTATAGCCATTCAAACAAAAAAGTAATTTTTAATCCGTCCATAATAGACGGAGTAATCGGTGGAAATACAAAAATAAAATAAACATACAGCCGAACATAGAACCTCCTCCTTTTTGGAAAGACGGCTAAAAAAGGGTGTCAATTGATAAAGTAACATTTAATAGAGGTCATCTCCGGGGTCCAGGTTAATTGTGGGTTGGTTTTATTGGGCAACCAGAGGGCGCGGGTCTCTAAGTGATCAGGAATTGGGTCGAAAGGGTTACCTTTGTAAAGTAAAAATGTTATCAGACCCAATGACATAGTCTGTGGAAGGGTTAGAGAAAATATCATTGATTTTCGTTTGAAAAGTATAAAAGCAATTTAAGGAAAGTGCTCCAACACATAACACACGTAATATCAAGTCTATATTTCCGAAGGGTAAGGCAGAAGTGTTATTATGGTACTTACAGCCAATTCGCTAGTTCGCTACTGTTAGTTAGTCCCATTGAATAGTAGCAAAATAATTGCCTTAAACGGCACAAAGTGCTACATAACAATTCAAACCACTGCAGTTGTTGAAGATAATTGCTAAGTATTTCTAGACCATGGAATTTCATCACGCAATGCACAACGGTCATAATATTGCTGCCACACTCAAGTCAAAACTTGAAAGATGAACTTGAATACAACGTCATTCTACATAGACTTATGTCGCCGCCTGCCTAATAGGTATATTAGATAGCACTAGCTTCTGCTCGTGGCTTTGTCCACGTGGTAAGTTTATAAAAATAGCCTATGTCTTACTCCGGCAGCCGTATTGCGTAAGTGTGCAAAGAGTTCAAACTCTATCCAACCGACCAAATCGACCAATCACATGCGAGATGAATGACGCGATGTGGATTTCCATTTTGTGTGATTGGCCGATTTGGTCGGTTGGATAGAGTTTAAACTCTTTGCGCACTTACGCAATACGGCTGCAGGTCCTAGGCTATAATAATTACAAATAATAAATAAGCCTTTTATTGTTTTCTCATGTACATGCACTTCTAAAAATTATTATTTTACATGCAATAACATTAAAAAAAAAACTATATTTATATTCATTACACTAATATTTTTTTACATTACCACATTTATAGCATAAGTAGGTTTCATTAATTTATATTTAACTAGCGACCCACCCGGCTTCAACCGTGATAGATTATACACAAAACCATCCTTTTTTCTCACTCTTTTTATTAGTGAAAACCGCATGATAATCCGTTTAATAGTTTTTGAGCTTATTGCGTACAAACGTGGCGAGGGACTTTATTTTATAATAATTATAATTGGTATACATATATTCTTTTTTATGACCCTGCATGAAGTCTAAATAAATAAATAATTACACAATAATTGATTAACCTTTTATATTTGATATTGATTTCTTACTACACTCTATGAAATTGAAGGGAAAATGGGGTGGACTTGAATGGAGGACGCCCGGTGGATGAGAAGTGTCGTGATAAGGAAGGTTCCAATGGAGAAAAGGAAACGTGGGAGACCGTCTAGAAGATGGTTCGATGACATTAAAGATATAGAAGGTGTTGAATGACAAACAAAGGCGAGAGATAGAAAGCCATGAATAACAATGGAGGAGGCCTTCACCCTACAGAGGGGTTCTTAATCAATATAATTAAATTACAATTTTAATTGATAAAAGTCTGAAATATTCATGTATACTAAAATAATTATGTAACTTCAGATTAACATGAAATAAAAATGTCTAAGGCTATATTTATGTTCATTTAAATCGGTTTAGCAGCCTAGGCGTGAAAACTTAACAAACTTAAAAAAAAACTTATAACTTTGGAATAACGTTTAGTTATTATTAGCGGCCATTAATTACTAAATTTTAACTTTTCATTGGGGCAACACACCAAATGATCGACATTAGCGTGTCGCTGACGCGAACCATCAATATATATTGTTTGTACCAAAGAACGCTCAACGCGGCTAAAGAAGTTTTCACTGCAATAAGAGACACTTTCAAATTTATAATAGGGTTTATTAAGTATGGATGAGCTAAATTAAGATCACCTCATTACAGAAAATTAAGCACGACGAGTAGGCGTCACAGAATAGGCTTTATATGCAGAGTTTTAAAGTTTAAATTGTTGTATAATTTCCAGCGAAGTTTTAACACGGAGCTGGGCCTCCGACGCAAAGGGAGCTGCTCAAGTATCTACCTAGCAATTTATGATAAAACTTTTTACGTACTGTGTCTACATTTGTCATAATTATCTACGCAGACGGCGTGATAATAATAATTAACAATCAAGAAAGTCGCGGTTCGCTTCGGTTCGGTTTACTTTGAAAGGAGATGTTCGCTTTGCGGTACGTTTTATTCTAGTAGATTTTCCACTTCTATGCTGAGAAGAGTAGATTGGATCGAGAATTAGGATTTTGCAATATTGCAAGCCGGATTGAAAAAGTACATTTTTTAGAAAATAAATCTAGAGTTTATTTCAGTTGACTAAAACCGTTGGGGTAGGTGGTATACACTGAAGAATAATTAATTTAATAAAAGCCTTTTCACTTCGTAATATAATTTCTCAGTACAGAAACCCATTACCGCTCTAATGTGGTTTCTAGCTCCTTGTTTTATGTGGAGGTGAGCTGCTAAAAGTGTACGTCACAGAAGGTAAAAAGTCGAAGCGGGACCAGTAAATTGTATTGATTTTGCTTCGAGTTCAGTCAAAATGGACTTATCGGTTAAAATTGATTGAGAAGTTTGCCTCAGTGACAATGCTTCTAAATCAAGCCATCAAGCTCGCACTTGCGCTGACCTTTTAGCAATAATTCAGAATCAAAATCTGTAAATAAAAGCTTAACAATCATTAATTTGCTATCGATACAACTGCATGGTCCATCCTACGTTCAACAAGCCTATTCAGGCGTTAATTCAAATTTACATTTCAATTTCGCCCCGAATAGTGTCGCCGTGTCGGTAAAGGCGAATGCGCTCGTGTTTCTGTAGTTATTCCTCCCCCGGTTGAAACTGGGGGACTGCGGGACCCCACGGAAACGGTATAGAGTTAATTGCTAGGGTCGATGCTAATAAGTTTCGCCGGCAAGCGGACGCGCTTCGGTGCCTAAAGTCTGTGACTCCACGTGGTGTATTTATTTTGGTGGTCTGTATTCTGCAGTGATTTGAATCGCCCGCCGCTCACACTGAAGTACCAAACTGGATTAGTGCAAGTTTGTGTTTATATTGGAACATTGAAATAATAATAGTGGATGAATTTGAATATTCTTTATTAGGTTCTTCGATGGACTGATGTTTTAATTTAAAATAACGTCTTTAGATTTATACCTATACTTTTTATTAAAGATGTAAATTTTAATGAAAACTATGTTTATTTTGTGGGTATTTAGGTAAAAACTTTATAAAATTAGGTATAACATACAAAATCACCTTCCATAGTCCACTAGTCCTGTCATTTAGTAAGGCTCCAAGTCCCCAGCCAAAAGAGACAACGACGGAACTTGTTCGACGAAGCCTTTGGAAAATTTGCTAACTGTGCTCCAAACTTAAAAATACAGATACTTTTAAATCCATTCGGACGCCTCCATGTTAACAAAACGAGGGGAGCCAGCAACCGGGACGGGTGCAACCCTAATTGAGGCTCAATTTAAAAATGCTGTTAGCAGCCTTTTGGTGGGCGCATCAAAAGGCACCAGGAAATGGCCTCATTATTTTATTCTCCTGTGCAACAACCGGTGGGAACCACGGAACTGAAAACAATCTCTCTTCGCGTCCTGTATTTTGTGAAGGTTTTATTTGTTTAGCGTCGTGCTACGAGAATTACATTGTAATCCACTACAGAGCAATAGAGCTGGGCAAACTTGGAGATTCATTTATTATCTAGGTATCTAGTCAAGCGTGATCTCGTTCTTAGTATTTTACACAAGGCAGACTGTTCAAAGAAAACTGATTTACGTAAAATTATTCAGTCATGTTTGAGGTGATTTATTTGTAGAAAATAAATAAAAAATCACGAAGAGGTAATATATTATATAATAAGAATCCCTCAACACCACTCTGAGATGCTGGATTTATTTTGTGATGTTGCGTTGCACGCTGCCCTGGTGTCGGAAAGTTGGCTCAAGCGCCAACTCCCCTCTACACATTATAGCTTACCCGGTTTTATCTTAATTCGCAATAATCGCATGGGAAAAAGGGGCGGTGGTGTTGCCATATACTTGCGCAGTGACATCCCCTTCAAAATTCTTCTTCTATCTTCTTCTCCGACAACTTATAGCGGCAATCCCGTATTCTTAATTCTTGAAATTGATGTCAAAGGGGTTAAGGCCGTTCTTGGAGTAGTTTACTGCCCACCCACTATTGATTAGTTCTCTATTCTCGAATCTCTCTTAGAATATGTTTCCTCGGAGTACAAACATCTCATAGTCATGGGCGATTTCAACACTGATCTCTCGAAGGATAACTCAAGATCGCGCAAATTGAGAGCAATCCTGGAATCGTCGAGTCATTCACTTCTCACGCTCAATCCGACTCATCATAATCCTGACACAAGCAATACCTGGCTTGATCTCATGCTTGCGTCTTCCGAGAATCTAGTTGTTAACCATGGCCAGATTATACCCTGGGCTATCTAGACACGATTTAATTTACCTGGCGTACAAAATTAAGCCACCTAAACAGCGGCCTGCCATTATGTTTCTTCGGAATTTTGCGAGGTTAAGCGGGGACAAACTTAATGGTGATGCCAAAGCTATTGATTGGGTCGACGTTGCTCAGGCAGCAACAGTGGATGAGAAAGTGGATATGTTCAACAGGTCCGTGCTTCAGCTTTTCGATGCGCATGCGCCACTCAGGGCTGTCCGTGTTAAGCACCTTCCGGGTCCATGGATTAGTCTTGGAGTTCGTTTGGCGATGAGACGGCGTGACAGAGCTTTTCAGAGATATAGAAGGGATCGCAGTGAGGAGAACTGAAGCCTGTACAAGTTGGCTAGAAACCGCTGTAATCAGGTGTTAAGAGCTTCTAAATGCCGATACATTTGTGAAAATATCCTTAATTCTTCACCAGTTGACATATGGCAGTTTCTCAAATCAATTTCATCCTCTCATACTGTATCATCTCATAATATGTCTCTGAATGATTTGAATAATCACTTTTCATCGTCAACTATGCTCACGGCTGTTGTTAAGAATAATACTATTCGTGATATTACTGCCATGCCAATTGTACCTCCCGAATATTTTTCTTTTTCCTCGGTGACTGACGCTGTGATCCTCAAAACGTTCACTGCAATTAAGTCCAAGGCTGTCGGCTATGATGGAGTGAGCAGATCCATGTTATCCCTCATTTTTAAAAGTATGCTTATCACACATATCATCAACTTTTCTCTGTAGGCTGGTGAGTTTCCTATCACCTGGCGTAAGGCATTCATTATACCTCTTCCAAAAAATTCCAACCCCACCTTATCTAATCTCTACAGACCAATCTCCATTCTCCTTTTCCTAAGATCCTGGAAGGAGTTGCTCTGAACCAAATATCCTCCTTCGTATCCTGGAATAACGTATTGTCCCCTTTCCAATCTGGTGTTTGACCCGGCCATCCTTCTATAAAACTCTGGAACGTGCTTCCCCTTGACATACAACAATCTGAGAATAAATTTTCATTCAAGCGTAGAATCCGGAACTATTACTTGTCCTCTCTTACATAGCTCGGTCTTCGTCATAGTTATTATATTTAAAATCTGTTTCATTTAAAATAATAATAAATTATTTATTATAATATTTACTAGTTTATTGTTTTAGAAAATATTTATGTATTTTAATAGTTAGATAGTTTATTAATATCCGATTTTAATAATTGTTCATTTTTTTATTTTGTACTCCAACCACTATTGTGTCCTTTTTAACCCAAAGGTTGACTGGTAGAGTTGCTGCATTAAGTCCGCCTTTGTATCACCATTGTACAGGAAGTTTAAATAAATAAATACATATTTTCTTGAAACTTTCACGAAAAGGTTACTAAGCAATTCATTTGTATCCTAAAATGGTTAAGTTCACCTTTGCAAAATGTTCCAATGGTCGTTGTTTTCACAAAGCGCTCCAGGAAATCATTAACGGCGAAATTCGTTCTAGAGAAAGGCGTTTAGCGAAACTAGACGATGCTAGGTGCAGTGTGAATTTTGCAGGGGGTCGTTAAATATGCCTGTGAGTGGGTTTAGATTGTACTGAGTGTCGTTGTAGAGCTGGCTGCAGCTAGGGATGCCAAATAACATTTTTTTTTTCTACCACACAATTGTTTGTCAAATCGAAATTTTTGTCACAACTATTCGAACACGCAGTGATTGACACACGCCCGAAAAGTCAATTTAACTGTTGCTTGAAATACGAAAAATGTTTTGTTGTGGAAGCTCGCCATCCCTGTTAGGGACGCGCGCTGGGTGCGAGGTGCAGGCAGCCAGGCGTACCCTCGCACAGTGCTGCCCTCACATTAGTCGATGTTCAATTTAGTCGTAGCCACACTCCCGTCGAATCTCGTGTGCTTGACAATTTTTCTCCGTCGGCTTCGATGAATGCTCAGCCGGTGCCAACTTTATCTTTGTTATTTCGAATTGTGTGCAACATAAATATTTTAGCTCTGGATCTTTATTCTGGCTTTGAGTGTAATTTTTCTTTCATCTCTTCTTTGTTTGTACATAGTTTGTTTTTTGAAACAAAAGTGCTATTTGTATTAGTTTAGATGAACTAAGAAACAAAGACAGTTTAATCAAAAGTAGTTTGAATTTACTTTTTTGTTATGAAAACACACCTATTTCATAGAGAAAGTCATTGATTAGTTTTTCTGTATAGAGAAATCTCATCCAACTAACGAATATCCTCAGAAACGATTTATCTGCTGCAAATTGAACTGAAACTGGTCTACGAGTCAAAATATTGTTCTATTTGAAGCGTGGCATTCAAAGGTTAATTGGCACTAATAAACGTACGCTCTGTAGTACCGTTTAGCCCTTTGACTATCGAAATGTAAAGGCTGTGAAA
Organism: Orthosia gracilis; assembly: GCA_947562075.1. Classification (NCBI taxonomy): domain Eukaryota; kingdom Metazoa; phylum Arthropoda; class Insecta; order Lepidoptera; family Noctuidae; genus Orthosia; species Orthosia gracilis. The sequence continues at coordinate 7,590,378 of OX387274.1, forward strand.
AGGAAATCTTGTTGAAGGTAGAGATGCAATTTTACCACTGTCAAGAACGTAAATGCTTGTTTGTTTGTTTATGTTAAATGGACTTTTCATAGTATCTATTTTAATATTTTTAAAACACGCTTTTTATGGATTAAAAGTACAATATCACTTCTCAATACAATCAATCTGCCTAGCCTTTTCCCAACTATATTGGGGTCGGCTTCCAGTCTTACCGGATTCAGCTGAGTACCAGTGTTTTACCTGGAGCGGCTGCCTATCTGACCTCCACAACCCAGTAACTGGGTAACACTATACCCCTTGGCAAGACTGGTGTCAGATCTCAAGCTTCTGACTACCCGTAACGATTGACAAAGATCTTCAAATGACAGCCGGGACCAACAGCTTAACGTGCTTTCCGAGGCACGGAGAAAACTCGGTATGTTGAAAATGGTCACCAATCCACAAACCGATCTCGTCAAGCGTTGCTTAACCTTGAAAATCGACCCGTGCGGCTGTTATTATTTAGCCACGAGCTCCAAGCTATCACTTTTCAATACATGCTAGCTTAAATGTCAAGCCCAAGTTACACGATGATGCTATCTTAGTAGGTACCATATTATTTCAAAGTTTGCATAGATAAATAAGTAAGCCAAGTGGGTCGCTGCAGGCACAACTTAGTTAGATGGGGGTACTCCAATGACCCGCAGTGCGATTAAGGAGGTACGTTCCAAACAATGCCCCACCTCCTATCGGGCTCTCTGTGCAACAACACCTGCACCCTGAAGGACATTTTCGAGGCAAATGGAAACGCTATTGTCGTGGCTGAATTCTGGTCAAAACGTATATAATTAAGGAATCATCGATACGACGAAGAAGAAGAAGAAGAATCCAAGTTTCAGTTTAATTGGATGGCAGGAAGTGCTTGTAAAACAGATAACTGTTGCCGGACACACATACGAGAGCTTGTAAACATGAGACCTTGTGTCTCTTTGTGCCATAAATCAAAATATTCTTCCACCATATTCGTCAAAATTGAAATTAAAACTTTTGTTTACTCAGTTTCCTACAGAAACCCTTATACATAATAAGAACATCAACAGGTTTCCTAGCTTGTGTAATAAAAAAAAGTATTATCCGACTATTTCGGCTAAGATTTCCATAAAAAACTTATACACTAACAGTAAAGTAATAAGACCTGTAGTCACTCGTTTGCTTGCTGATTTTACAGCAAACACTATCTTTCTTCTATTTCCACGGAGATATCCATAAAAACTAGAACACACACTAAATAAAACAGTAAAATAGGATCAAGTCGAGACTATCCTGACTTTACGCCCTCGTTCGTTCCGACGCTAGCTGAAGTGAACGCATTTCCTCGCATGTTAAAAGTAATAGCTAATTCAGCGCACTTCTCCTTGTAATGAGTCGCAGGGAACTGTTCCAAGCTGCTTGCCTTGATTACAGAATTAAGGGCTCGAGTCGACGTCAGGACACGACATGATACGACTTGAAGTGTTTGTCGTATCAGTGTCTTGGTTACGATTTCCACTCGGTTTGTTGGAGTGTCGGTTTGGCTTGGCGTATGTGGTTGATGGATTGTTCTCAGTGTGGTGCAGGTATGCGATTGTAGTTTCGATTGATATCGTCGACCAAATAAGTTGGCGTGAGACACAGGCAGCCATTTGGCATTTGTCCGTTTCCTTACGATGTTTCCTTGACTATTTTTATAGTAGTGCCTATAACTCTTCAGTCGTGACCTTCGCCACTGGGCTAACATTGCTCGAATTTGGAATTGGGATTGCTACTGATAAGATAATTAATGATCTACCAAACTCAATCTTCAATTTTGTGAATTCTACGGAAATAAGCATCGTCTTTGTACCTATTTTCTGTTCCTTCTTATCTGTTTATTATCCGTGTGTACAATATTTGTTAATGAATCCTGCAGTACACGTTGGAGACATAAATTGCTCGAGGCTCAAAACCGACTCGTCTTTAAGTCTGTCATCTGTCTGAAACCTTAGCGATTGTCTCAATTTTATGACTGGCTCGTAACGTCGCGAAGACGCTGTACATGTGGCTCTTAACATCTCGAATGCAGAGACACGCGCCTTTTCCTTATTAAATCAACATAATTGAAGTGCTTGGACATTTGCTTTAATTTTGTGAGCGTATCTTTCTTGTGATTTTGTTTACCTAAATGTTTGTGATTTTATTTTTTTAGGTTGCAGTTTTATGTTAAACTTTTTGCTATACCTACCATACATTTATATAGAGTGTCGTACTATCAGCGAGCATGATTGTCAAAAGTCCGCACTTGTCCCACCGCCGACGGTCAGCGAGAAGCGAGTAAAGCTAGAAACTAATACAATTTGGCGAGCAGTCAGAAGCGAGTGTGTTGTTCCGATTGCTGTCGCTCGGCTATAAGCGAGTGTTCTTGTGCGACGGGCGATTACTCGCACCAGTCGCACCACTCGCTCGGGGCAGTCAGTCCTGCGCAAACCTGCACGCTCTACGCATATGACCGCTGGTTGGTCTCTTGGCTTTAGTTCTAACCATCAAGCGAGCAACGCTAAGCGAGTATTATTATAGCACTCATCGCTGCTAGAAATTAGTGGTGATAGAGTTCTCGCCGGCAGTGTGAACAACCAGCGATCAACTATTAATATGCCTCTCTTTTATTAACACGGGTTCTATATCTTTTGTCCTAATCGCTTCCTTGTCGACAGTGGGGCACGAGTCTAATGTTGACTACGTGCGAGTTTGGTAGCGTATGTCAATATCACACATTTTGGGCATTTTTGACAATCGTGATAGGATATCACTTTGTCTGTCTTAGTTGTCTTGAAAGCCTTTCAAGTTAAACTATTTCTTTTTATTAAGAGCGTTTATGAGCAAACACTCTTAAACGTATTTTTAAGTATGTCATGTTTTGTTTTTTCTTTAAATTTTAATAGGTTTTTCCTATTACCTAGTAGTCTAGAGTTTAATTTTTGTTTTTAATTAGTCAATATTCAAAAGCATGCTATGGCCTCCTATAATTGAGGGAGTGCACCAATCATTACTTCATTTTGTTAAATCATTGAATTTGTATGTGTACATCTTACGTTGGAAGTCCATAAATAAATAAATTCGTATGTTCATTTATATATTACCACACTCATTAGCTGCACAAAACATATCCGATACTCACCTCAGAAAAACATTTTCGACCTTACAAAAACAACACACAAGCATGAATTTCTTATTCACTTTTCCCGTAGCAAGTGGTACAATGTGGGGTACATACGTCACACAACATTCAGGCGGCCTAATGTATTAGCTCTTCCACATTATTACTTCCTTGACGCGCCTGGCCTGGATTATGTCTTTGTACGACGTTATTAACTAAGAGGGAATTTGACGAGACTGGGTATGATAAGCTAATAAAGTTAAGTCGCTTGTATGGTGAGTAGGATTTCATTACAAGGGATGAATAATAATATCAGCAAACAAAGTTCTATGAAGGATTATTAAAACTGCAGATTGCATAATGATTTACTTCACCATAGGGGTAAGCAGAAATGTGCAGTCATATATTTAAGCGCTAACTGGCTAATTACATGCATTAATGTTCTGTGTTCCCAAATACATTTTTTTTTGGGTGAGTAATCATCCAATGACTTCTCCCGCTTTGGGTGAGGCGTGACGGCGTGACAGTCTTTTAAGGCGGAACCACACTTACGTGTCGTGGCGCCTTCTGACCCTGTTGATTGGGTAAAAAACTCGTTTTGTTATGACGTAGGCTGAAACAGAGTCGTTTGATTGGTGGATCCCGCGCCACGCCACGCCACGACACGTAAATGTGGTTTCGCCTTTACTGATTAAATCCAACCCGTGTTCCTTCAACTGCTTGAGCCAGGGCCGCGGTAACACTTTTTCAAATTTATCCGCGAACACCCAAACACAATTAAGTTTCAGTCTAAGTAATAAAAAAAGACTTAAAAACGAGAAACGAAAATTAAGCTCAGTAAGTTTGATGATTGTTGTGTGTGATTCCTTTTTAGGTTTATTTCCTGTTATGAAAATGTCAGTCAAAAAGAAACGCAATAAACCTTATCTTAAAAATAAGTTTTAATAACCACAACGACCACATTTGAATTTAAGAAAATTGTGCTTAATAACTGTCCGTAGTTAGGCAGTTATGTGATTAAATACTTGTACTTAAGTCCGGTCTCAAGTTCCTGATAAGTTAATTATGCGTTCTAAAACGCCTACATAATCATTTATTCAAACTATAGCGTGGTTTATGGTTGTTAATTCTCCGGTTACGTTTCTTAGGCCTACAAATGTTATGCAGGGAATTGATTTTTAGCTACTACAATAGCATATGCGAGCACGTTATTGTACACCAAAAAATCTTTTTAACAAAAAAATCAAACCGACTTCCAAAACAAAACACTAGAAAGCGAAAAATAACTTTCTTTTCCGAAGTCGGTGTCTTTGGTACCTATTTTTTTCCGTTTTTCGACACCGACTTCGAAAAAGAAAGTTATTTTTTCGCTCTGTAGTCTTTTGTTTTGGAATTCGGTTTGATTTTTTTATTAAAAAGGTTTTTATTCATCTCTTTTTAGTTTTGGTAGGTACCTTTAATTACCATGAAAATTTATAGCCAAAGTACATCTCATGACGATTTCGATAAGCCCAAACGTTGTTTTATTGTGGAGTTCCAGCACCTTCCGGCTTCATCATCAGATCAGTTCGATGGTATCATTTTCATCAGTACCATTTATTCCTTCATTTATACCTTCATCGTAGTCGGTTAGCTATTCGAGATATCTTTTACCAGTGTCATACATAGCAATAAGGAGTTCCAATGGCCATCTATTGTCTTCTACATCAGTACCACTTCACCAAATGATGCTTTCTGATTGCAAATGATTGCATTATTGATGAAAATACCAATATAGCTATGTTGATACCTATAATATTTGAGGAATGCCCTCGATTTCTCCAAGATACCATCATCAAATCCTGACTTGATGACCATGACCATTGGACTACCTGGGAAGTATACCATTTCAAACAAAAAAAGATTTTTTCCTAATCGGTCCATGCGTCTTTGAGTAATCGGGGAACAAACAAAAATAAAAAAAAGATTTCGACGAATTGAGAACCTCCTCCTGTTAAAAATCGAAATACATCCAGAAATACATAGGCATGTATTGATATTGAAAATGGTAAGGTCCTAGTTAGTATATACTTTGTTCTCCCTTTTCTTTTCAATTACTTTGCATTGAATAAATACCTACAACTTACCTGCCTATCTTTTACCGTTACCTACCTTTGAGATAATTTATTTTCAACAAACTATTTGACAGCTTTCAAGTTTTGACTTTCAAATCGGCGGGGTTTTAACAATACGTACATTACTTTACGCACGTTATTTATTAATTTTTGTCTCATCTATAATTACAATATGTTATAAATGCCTTTATCTTAACAAATATACATACATACATACACTCATGCCTTTTTCCCATGAAGGTAGACAGAAACTGCAGAATACCACCTGCTACGATCCTTACATACTTCTTTTGCTTCACTCACGTTCATATAACTAGTCATACACGCACAGCGGTTATGAGTACTGTGCATCTGGGCTTTCTGAAGAACATCACCACACATCATCACCAATAAGGCCTGCATGGCTTTATTTTTAACATACATATTATAAGTTAAAAAATATCTAATACTAATGAGGATGAACTAATTAACGTCACTTTAAACTTAGAACGTTGACTAAGATACATAAATATAGCTGTTAAACGTTGTTATAACGCGCACAGAAGCAAAGTTTGAATTAAAATCATTTCTATTGCCGTAGAAGAGCGATTAAATAAAAATCAGTTTTGCGCAGCAGCCTTTTTACGAAAAAAAATAATAATTACATTTTCCGAAAGACAAAACTATATTAAAGCAATGTTTGGTAAATCCCGTTCCTATCTTAATCTGCCATATTTGATAAAATATTCACAACAATAAAAAATTACATTTTTTTAAGCCAAAAAAATATGTAATTTGACATATCGGAGACCGCACGCCACACCAGCGCATCTAGCGGCGAATTTATACGCAATGCAAAATTGCAATCCTTGTGAATTCACCTAAATTACAGCAGTATAAGCCAGTTTCGCTAGCTACTAGGTTAGTTGTTCCTCTTATGCCACTAAAAATATACTTACCCCTTTTATACTCCCAAATTATTCACGTAATGGATGTCCGAACTATTCAGACGTCTTGTTCAAAGATTTTTGTGAAAAAGTAGAGAAAGTTAGATTGGATCAAGCCAGCTTACAATATAACTTGGATTAGGGTCATGAATAACTTAAGGTAAACGTAAAAACCTTGCGTAGATTAGGTACGTTATTTGTTACACTTAATGTACCTAACGTTTGTTACCTGAAAAATCTTAAGTCCTAAAAACTGAAAAATTAAGAATCAAGTGGTCAAAAACTTTTTATGTTTTGATGAATATAGGATTATTGTATACCTAAATAATTAACGCTTTTGCAAAACCTTGAATTAACAACGCATGTTTAGCAAACGATGTTTGAATAGACCTGTATCTTGAAAACTAGAAAGTTGATTTCATACATTATAAAAAAAATCGGCCAAATGCGAGTTGGACTCGCACACCAAGGATTCCGTACAAACAGCTTATAAAATAAAATAAATCACTAAAGTAATTTGTTGACATTACAATAATAAAAGCAAGAAGGAACTCGTGGCTAAATAATAACAGCCGCACGGGTCAATCTTCAAGGTTAAGCAAAGCTTGACGAAGTCGGTCCGTGGATGGGTGACCATTTTCAACATATCGAGTTTCCTCCGTGCCTCGGAAAGCACGTTAAGCCGTTGGTCCCGGCTGTCATTTGAAGATCTTTGATAGTCGTTACGGGTAGTCAGAAGCTTGAGATCTGACACCAGTCTTGCCAAGGGGTACCGTGTTGCCCATTTACTGGGTTGTGGAGGTCAGATAGGCAGTCGCTCCACGTAAAACACCAGTGCTCAGCTGAATCCGGTAAGACTGGAAGACGACCCCAATACAGTTGGGAAAAGGCTAGGCAGATTGATTGATACAATAATTAAAGCACCAAACATTGTTCTAACGAAAAGATAAAGTGGAGTATGTTGCCCAATAATCGCATGTAAACTGTACCAGCCGTACATACGTAAACCATCTTTTATTTCAATAATAAAAAAAGCAATTTACAGACGGATAATCTTATCAGTAAAATCTTATTTCGTCTAACAAAGACGAAAAGCTTCCGTAATCTCGTTTAACATAGATAAATAAGAAAAAGAGATTTGTACGCTATTGATAACTTACAAGAATCATATAACAATATTCTTAGAAGGATTGATACGAAATCATAAAAAAGAAAACCATTTTGACAAACCTTGAGTCCGATTACTAACAGTAACAATTGAAACTAAATAGGTATGTTTTTACTTTTTGTTTCAATTGTTAGTAAGCTTTTTGTTATAATCACCAATTTTTTCTGGATCTGAGGTTCTAGACAAGAGCTGCCTTTCGTTGTCAGCGAAGGCTATGGCCGATATGCCAAAATGGTCACGTGACATTTCTATAAACTCTGGTTAATCTAACTAATATTATTAATGCGAAAGATTGCATGGATGGATGTATGTTTGTTACTCAATCACGCCAGAATAGCAGAATGGATCTGGATAAAATTTGGCACAGAGATAGATTAAAGTCTGGAATAGCACATCGGCTACTTTTAGTCACGGTGATCACGGTGTAATGTTCCATTGGGGTGATAAAACACTTTTGACGCGAGCTATGTCGCTGGCGAAGGCTAGTTCAACTATAACATCCCTAAAGGCAGTTCCACATTGCATCCGATGCGAATCCGAGAAATATCGGTCCGAAGTAGTCGAAGTACTGTAGAGGCTTTCCACATAGGACAAGCAACCTGTTCGGCCGCTGACACCTAATACTGGCGACTTATAAGTTTGGAAGGAAATCGAATACAGAATATTTGAAATATATCGAACGCGTGTAGTTTTGTTTAGCTTGGACTTCTGTAAAAGCCGCCCGAAGGCAGGCACGTTGTTGATACAATATACTCCTCCTGTTCGGCCGCTGACACCTAATACTGGCGACTTATAAGTTTGGAAGGAAATCGAATACAGAATATTTGAAATATATCGAACGCGTGTAGTTTTGTTTAGCTTGGACTTCTGTAAAAGCCGCCCGAAGGCAGGCACGTTGTTGATACAATATAGGTTAAAAGTAATTTCTGCTTATTATTAGTTTCCCTGAGTTACCCCTTCACAGTACTACTTGTAGAAGTTGTTGCGCACTAGATCCGAACTCTATTTTCTTTCCTCCTCCATTATTCTATCCTTTATTTTCCATCTGTCTTATTACAGATCATTTCTAATTCGAATAAACTCCAAACAAAAAATTCGGATTCAAAACGAATGCACTGCGGAACCGCACTAAACGTTTTCATAATTTCTTTCAGAAAACAAACTTCACGTGTAAAGGTAGTTACGTTAGTTACGTTGGTACGTTTAGTTCTTCATTTATTTTGAGGAACTTTACGATACCCTCCTGATGGAACGACGCCATTTAAATTCCGTTGATAGGCGATATCACGCGTGTATTTTTCAAGCTTTTATTTAACTTACAATATATGTATGTAAGTGTGTTCGGGTCAAATCTTGCATCTGAATTTTAAAGCAGTTATCCTCCACCGATTAAGAATAAATTTTGCATACACGTTTAGTTTGGATTACAATGCATGGTTAGCTAAGTGACGTTATTCTAAATCCAATATGGCGGACGGCTCAAGATGGCGGACTAGTTATTTTTAGTGCACTGCCATGATATGGGTATCAACTGCAAGGATTTGCTGAGAAGAATCCAAAAGATAATTGTTAAAAAAAAATGAATTATTTTATTATAAGAAAATTTCAAGTGCAAATCGGTCGAATTACCTTGCATTGCGTTCATGTGAACGTACGTGCAATTTCACTTAATCGCTTACCGGTGTGATATGAATTAAATCGCATCGATCGCCAAATCTCCGCAAGGTAATGGACCCATCACCTGACTATCACTTTCGACAATGTCTGTCATTTTTCTACGACATTCGATATTCTAGAGCTGTGCCAACTTCGTAGACAGCCTTCCACTTCGAACCAAGTATGACGCAGTTACTTATACGAGTATATAGCTCTAACCTTGCCTCAGTCTAGATTTACTACCTCAGAGGGATCTATAGGGAATCCCAACACTATTATTGGCTTCAAAACCATTACGCCTCTAAAGATAGCGAGCGAGTGGGCTGTTTAAGCTTTGAATGTGTGAGAAATCGAAAATTGTGGTAATCTGCTATAGTTGTTTGAGGAGCTAAGTAATAACCACTCGGGTCGATATTCAAGGTTAAGCAACACACCGAGGTAGATCCGTGGATTGATATTCTTCTGTGTCTCTTGTAGATCTTGGACAGGCACCTTCCAGAAAATATGACACAAGTCTTGATAAGGGATATTACACAGTTGCTGGGTTGTGGCGGTCAGATCAATCTAATTGAGAAAACGTTTGCAAATGATGGTAGGCTTGTTGTACTTAATGTAAACATAGTAAAAACAAGCACGCTCTTGTCATCACAATCACCATCATTTCAGCCGAAAGACGTCCACAGCTGGACATAGGCAACCTTAACCAGGTCATCGGACACCTAGTGGGTGGCCTTCCAACGTATCGTCTTCCCGTTCGCGGTCGCCATTCCAGAACTTTTCGCCCCATCGGTTATCTGTTCTGCGAGCAATGTGCCCTGCCCACTGCCACTTCAGTTTGGCAATTCTTCGGGCTATGTCGGTAAATTTGGTTCTTCTGCGGATATCCTCATTTCTGACGTGATCACGCAAGGAAACTCCGAGCATAGCCCTCTCCATTGCGCTGGCTGATTTTAAGATAACTTTTATTTTTATTGGGTGACTTTAAGCTTTCTGATAAAGCCCATTGTGAGCGACCAAGTCTCGGTCCACTGGCAACAAACACTGGCCATAGACTTTTGTCTTGAGTTCACGCTCGTGTAGTTTTAATAAAATAACTACTTACTTCATTTTCTCATAATTTGTTTTGGAAGGTTGGCGATCTGAATGGACGATTAACTTTAATGTAGGTTACGAGGTGTTAATTGAAATCATGACTAAGCATATAACGTAAATACGGTATTTCTTGAGACTTAACTAACCATACAACAGAGATTAAATAGGCATTTTTCTTGTGAGGTTTTAAATCGTATACCACCAACCAAAACAGTAATAAAATTGTGTATTTTTTTGCCTGACCAGCAAAACTTTTTAACACATTTCCACCTCACAGTATCCTTGCTTCTCCTGTAAAATAAGACAAGGTATAAGCATAAAGCAAATGAATTGCAAGCAGTGCAAGTCCAGTCCAGTCGGGAAATTCACATAAAAATTGTTCTTTCTAAGACTTCTTGAAAATTTCAAGCTAGGAGTGAATTTATTTTAAGAGGAAAAACTTCAGAATAGAGGTAGCAAGACAACGTTTCTGTAGTAATCTTGTGGGGAGTTCGGCGAGCTAAGTAAACCCGGAGTTTGGTGAAATCAGCTCAACGTTTGTGGCGCTCACGGGTAATGAGTTCCGAACTCAGCAAATAATACTTTGAAGTTTACGTCCGGTGCAGGTTCTCGCATTAATTTGTGCAACTTCATTATGGCATTGTGGAGGTGGAATTTATATTAAATGCAATAATTAATCGAGCTTTAAATTAGGTGTGCTTCATTTGCAACTAGATAAACTAATAACGTCACGATATCACTAGCAAAACAATTAATATTTATCTAGAGGTACTTGTAAAATAAAAAGAATAGAAAGTTCTTGCAGGCCTGCGGTTCCCACGATTTTAATGTCATCTGGAAATCAACATGCCTTATCTGATATGACATCAAAATGTATAAAAATCTTCAGAATATTCACATTTTTTTTTTAAATAATTTATCATTATGTTGTTTTCCAACATCAATTTAAAGTCTAAGGGATAATTCTGGGTATGTCAGATATCCCAACATTTCGGTCACCGAAGGGAACAATTAAATAAATCGCGTCCCATTTATTTAAATTGTGTCCCATTTATTTAACTCTTGCCTAAATAAATGGGTCACCCCATAAGGAAAAATTAGGAGATACTGCTCCGCGTTTTTTGGGTTTCGTGCCCAAAAGCTTTTCCATTTTCAGTCCGTTTGGCTGTCACCGCTCAGTAGATTACTTATATAATTGGACTCCTGCAATTTTATTTACAGCACACTTGTGGTACAATATTGTTCTATTTAAAAAAATCTTGAAGTATTTTCGTTCATCCACCACTAGTTTCTGTACGCGGCTTCGCCTGCATACAAAAGTGTTTTATTATCCTAAGGGCCGAGTTTATTGGGATGAAAAAAATTAAATATAATCCTGGCCCTAAAATATCTGTGTGCAAAATTTATTTCAACCAAACGCGTTCAACCATTTATGCGTGATTGAAACACACACTTTCAAATTTATTGTGTAAGTAACATTACCATACACAAACTTAGATTACTTATTAATTTCCGTTCATCCATCAGCAAAATACGAAAAACAATATTAACGAACTTTAACGCGCACGCCTTAACAGCTATCATGATCAAGGTCAGACTGCCCAAAAACACCATAATCAGCTTATATAATCAGAAGATTAAGTAATAATGGGTCCAGTACCCTCGAAGGGTGATTAGGATCAGCTCGGCACGCGAGGGTTGAAAGCCGCATATCGCCCATCATTTTTGTAAGGCACCGGCTCAGCAAGTTCGCGTTTTAGGGATTCGTGGCTCCCGATCTTTATAAGCGCTGAGAGATCCACTTACTGTTTTATGTTGAGTAAGGTAACGAATATCTTGGCTATCCCTTGCGGGTTCACGAGGCTCCATATACAACTAAATGGATAAAAATCAAAATGTTTTTGAACTTACTAGTATCTATCTGAACTACTACAGATAAAACCTTTTTAAATTTTTACTTTCAAGTAGTATTTAGTGCAAAATACATTAAGTCATTTATTTTATTTAGATGTTGTCGTATAAATTACGAAAAATTATTATTATTAAAAATATAATAATAATGTATTATTAAAATTACGAAAAATTATTATTATTATAGAAATTATTATTTAATTAATTTATTAGTAGATGCGGACTTCCCGCATCTACTTATTAAATTAATTAAATCGCCTGTAATAGTGGACGTCTTTTGGCTGAAATTATGACAATTATGATGATGAATAAGTAGATGGTAAGAAAGTTGTTCTTCTTGAAGAACTTAAGAAACGCAGTGGTTTTTGAGTACTTATAAATTGCCCCTCAGGAAGTAAGTAGAACGGTCTATCTACAGTATAATTAGAGACTAAGTATAGTTTCGTAGCACAATTAGAGGCTACTACCCTTTGACATCTATAAATTAACGTCACCCAGGTCTAAATTTAAAAGCTCCTCAATAAAATCTATGAATAAATAAATATGTTTTCGCCCACGCAACACGTGTTTCTGGTATTTGTTAGCCAGACTGTTATACCGTCAGAGCAGAGAGTGATTGATCACCCGAATCCCGGCAGTGTGCCTACGGCCTGTAATCTCCGCCACTACACTGATTAATGTGTTCCCGCCCTTGCAAATAGGGTCTTCATCTGCTGAACTCCCAAAGATGGCTACGTCAAATTTTATTATGTTGTAAGAAGGTAGATAAATAGCACTTACGTTGTCTAGGTACAACTTTGAAAAGCTTCTTAGATTTGTGTGTTCTTAGGCAATAATCCAAGTCAACACACAGAGTATACATATATTATATTTCACTGTAATTATCACTTCAAAGTTGAGCCGAATAATTTATAGAATTCTTACAAGTATCGTTTTCGTGTTTAGAAAAAAACTTTCTCAGAAACAACGAACTATTTTATCATCCCATCTGTCAATACAGACACAAGGGATCAAGAAACGATGTTGTTTTATGAGGCACTTGAAGGCTTCCGGAACGACATACTTCGAAGAACAAGTCCACAGGATACAGAAAGGATAAAGACCAGTAAACACTGCCATGAAACCCCATGAAATTCCCGGTTTTATCTAAAGCAGCTGCAAAAATACAAATTGAGTTAGCAAAGAAAAATGTTATTCCCGGAGTACTTTCGTGACTTTCTTATATTCTAGCAAAGAATTTCGAGATGGATGCAAAGTTTAGAATCCTCAAGTGTCAGTTTGTTTGAGAAATGCTCTTTAATTCTGAACACGTTTTTCTACGCGAAAAACTAATGGCTTATTACAAAGTTTTAGGATGAAATGAGAGAAAGTATTCGTGTCGTTTATATTTTTTTTATTGCAAGCCAGGATTGTTTTTGTTGATTGCTCGACGTTATTTTTTATAGCGTTGATGTTATTCTTATTACATTCTGAAGAATTGAGGCTATGACCTGATGAGATTGGTTTTAGATGGGCAGATTATACCTAGTTATGGTTTTCACGGACTGTGAACGTTCATTATATCCGTTACTTTTCCTATAATTTGAATATCCCATATCCCTACAGTCTCTTCAAACTAAAACTGGTCCTAAAATGTAATTAACAACCTTTATCTGGGCCTTTGTATTAGATACAAATAGCCGACGATTATTATTTAAAAGCACTATAATCCTCCCTTTAAAACTACTATTCCTAGTATTCCAAAACCACTTAAATCGTTACGGAACAATAAAAAACGTTGAGGTTTAAATAAGAAGCAGGTGTTCCAAAGAAGATTAAAAATTTAAAAATGGAATGAGGAAGTAAGATGGATGGTACCTGCGTCAGTTGTGCAGTACAATAATCTGGACAGTGAGTCACGAGTCTACGGTACGGGCACGAGCGTACAGCTAACGAACGGTAATCTTTACGAATCGTTCCGGCTGCGATGGTTCCTATAAATTAAAGACTTTCATCTGACGTTTCATAATATGGCTGGCTAATAGGATTTCTTAATTAGCCCGTGGATTAGTTTCGTTCGGGAAATCGCTGCATTTTTTTTAAATATTATTTTATGCTCTTTGCGCTAAAAATAAAGAATAGGTACAATTTGTTACGCATACACTTTCAGGATTTCCACAGACGACCCTTAATTAGTAACAAACCTTCTTAGATTTTAACATGCTTTAATTAGCTTGGTATGTATGTATCTATGTAATGGAATCTTTAAACGTGATTTTCACCCTCTTCAAAACCTCAGATTAATTTGAAACTTTGCTTATCAAGGAACGATGACAATGCAATAATTTAAATAGTTTGCCCTATTATCCTTACCAGGATCTTCAAGATTATTGATAGAGAATTAAAAAGTAAAAAATAAATAAAAGTAAAAAAAACTAAAAACACGCTTTAATAGAAAAACAAACTAAAAATCAGAAAATCATTTTCAATAAATTTTAATTGTAAAAAAAAATATAAAAAAAACGTAGGGTGCTTTTAAAGATATTTGCAAAATGACACTACTTTTACCAATATATGTCAATAAAATATTAAATCAAATAACATTAAGCACCCCACGCTTTTTTTTATAATAAAATATTATTTTTTTGTTAATCACACTATTCTTAATTTAAATTTATTGAAAATTATTTTCTACTTTTTGATTTTGTATTAAAGCGTGGTTTTTAGTTTTTTTTAACTATTATTCATTTTGACTACATATAGCATTTTAAAAATAGGTCCCCAAAGTTCGATACTTATTAAATATTTAAGGGCACTCCGGGCACTAATTTAGTAGGTGGAAGTTTTTTACACAAAATCTCTTCCATCCACTAAATTAATAATGGGAAAAGGTGAAACGATGTGGATTTTTACTTGTTAATAATTTTTTCAGAGGCACCGAAATTGAATTACCCGTGATGACACACCGAAATAAGAGTACCTTCGATATTTGATTATTCATTCATTACATTCATTTTATCGTCTGTGACGTATTCAGGTTATATTTTCGGAATTGAACGCGCCGCGGACAAGACAAGCTTTTTGCGTAATAAATTCCTTTGTTGACGACTTGTCAATTTATCGATCCGTCCATACCAATTGCTTCAATCACAATATTCTCTTCTTTGCGTCGTTCTTGCGCCGTCGTGGTGAACATAAATTGTGTACAATCACTGCTTTTGTTCTGATAATGACAATCCACAAAATGCATGCAAGCAATGCATGTTTAGACCTAGACTAAAAAAAATATTTAAAAATAACAAAACCCGACTGCTTAAAAGCAAACTAAAAAGATGGAAATAAGAAGAAAATCATGATGTGCAGTCGGAGGATATATATGCGCGAGCTGCTTGTTTCCGTCTTTTTAGTTCGCTTTTCAAGCAGTCGGGTTTTTTTGTTATTTTTATTTATTTTTTTTGTTTAGGTACATTTAAACATGTTATTACATTAAAGTGTTATATATTTTTGTAATCATCTCTTAAAATCCTTTATTTTGATACCCCACACGATGGGCCCCCACGATATGGCGCCCAAAATTCATCATTTTTCTATTTTCCAATTTTAATGTAGCCAGTGACGCTCGCAGGGTTAACACAAATCGATTAACGTGAGAATCATTAAAATTGGCCAACGCTTTTGGTCTCTACAACGCCACATAGGAACAAATATACATACATAGACTGATAAACACATTACCCTCCTTCGGCAGTCGGGTAAAAAAGAATGTGGACATGGCGAAGAAATATCAAACGGTTATATTGCTACACACACTTTCTTTAGAACTTTCTATCCATTTCCCTACAGGCCATAATTCACGAATTGAAACGAAAACATAATCAACTAAAACATTGATCCAAAACCTTGTTTAATTCCATGAGCACTGTACACTCATCCAGTTATCCCTGAATAACAAAGTTAAATCCCGTGACAGGTGTTCGCCATCCATCATGAGTCGCTCAGGGGAGATCAGGTGGTGTGCCGAAGATTAAACCGGCTTTCTGTTACCTAGCGACCCACCAACATCACGTATACAACACGTAGTTCTGTACTCACAAATTGCTTGACAACAAATGATATGAAAGAGGTTTTGTTTTCAAACGAGTAAAGTGAGTAAAGAATCCTTTGAAGACTTTTAAACTTTTGTAATATAATAATATTATGAAATTCTCAACTTACTTAGGCAATTGATTAAAATATTCTAAATTCAAATTATATCTGCTTAGCAATTGGTACAAACTGTCAATATTTTTATAAAAAGGCCGATTATGATTGGTTTTTAGCTTACGTTTCAAACGGAAATGGAAAGTCATTAAGATCCTGCAAACCGTGATTCTTTGTCATTTCATAGCTCATCCAATAGCCATTAAAACTCACGATTTGCAGGATTCGTTGACAAAATAACATCATTATCAAAAGAAACCACTCCCGTAACGGTTACCCAACTAAAAAGGCGTTTTCTGGATAAAGAGCAGTCCAATTTCCATCAATGGCATTGGTGTAAGTAGCCGAGACACGTTACGGCTTATTGGTTGCTAATAAAATGGTTCCGAGCGCCTTTGAAAGGCTTTCTCATGCTCGCACGAACATTCCATTCCGTGACGGTATGCACTGAAAATATTTCAGCAGCGAACGCGTCAATTGCGGGTAGTCAGAGATTCACCCGCAGCGACCACTTGAGATTCAGTCGAGCTTCAATCTTCGCATCGAGTGGAAGTGCTTACGGTGTGTACCAAGACATCAAGCTTTAATTAAAAAAAATACGACTTTCATTTCGCTCCAAGTTTTCTCGTCACGTCGCCGCTACAGAAGTAAAATACGGTTTGTTTATTACTCACTGTTCGTTATCCACTGGGGATATATTTCATCTTGGCTTGCAACTTGTGCAAACTGCGGTCCCACTTTGATGTACCAGCCGAGTTTGCTAGAGCTTGCGGTATGTGTTATATTCATACAAGTTAACTAGCGGCCACCGTACCGTCTTGAGGCGAAGTTAAAATGGGTTCTGTTTCCAACTTTAGACAGTCGACATTGTAAAGTTAATTATAGCCATATGATCTGATTTATGTAGCTTTAAAAACAGCGAGTAGATATTGATTTCTAAATAAAACGAACGTACAAATTTTTCATGTAAATATTCTAACTTCTTAGATATAGGTAGATATAATAAAGATAAGTTTCCTGCAGAACTTCAGTCCACGGTTTGTGTCGCTTTTTGCCCGTTATCGGAATTCGCGAAAGTCCTGCAAAGTTGGTTTCATAACATTATCCCTTTTGAACAAGAACTAAAATACTACCGTTCAAGAACAAACCCCATTATGAAGTAATTCATTAAATCGTGGAACATCTTTTCTTACAGCATAGCTCTTTGCATAATTGGATGACCCTAGAGAATAGAGTATTTTCTCAGTCTCGTAGACTTTGCGACCATTCGAGCATTCGTCGGTTTTATGAATAAAAAATATTAAAGCCGGTATTCCAGATGCTCATGCTCATAGTCAACTCAATTCAGACTGGCAATGGAAAGTTGTGATTGGTTGGCTTGTTTTTTTGACATTAAGGTGCTCAAGTCCAAGGTTCTAGACGCCCTAAACGTTACAGTCAAAGTCAAAGTCAAATATATTTATTCAACTAGGCCAAAAAGAAGCACTTTTGAATGTCAAATAATTAAAAAAATAAATTTACAAGTAATAAAAATTTATTCTACCGTGCATTCGGAAAAGTAGCTTGTTAAGGAGAAGAACGCACAAGAAACTCCATACTCACTGTTTTTTTTTTAAATATGTGTTTTACAATATTTACATAAGTACATACATTAATAAATTCATATATGTGAGGACGATGCACCCAGAATACCACTACATACTATACTACGTACAGGTATAAAGTATTAAAAGCATTAACAGGTAAATTCATTAATTTGATAAATAGGAACATGGTTCTCACATACAAATATTGCAAATAAAGGTAAAATACCTAATTCAACAACAACGGAACAGAGTGTGAGTCAAATTCTTAAAAAAAAACAATATCTATGAATAGGAATATAAATTGACAAATATGATTTTGTCTGCACTAAAGATTGCCCTATGAAGCAGGACCAGCAAGTTTCCCAGCATTCTTATCTTGAATATATATATCATCTAATTTGTAATATGCTTGTTTACAAAGTGTGCTTTTAACTAAAGTTTTAAATTTACTTTCATTTAGTTTTAATATATCACAAGGTATTTTGTTATAGAATTTAACACAGTACCCCATGAAAGATAAGTGTCCTTTAGCTAGTCTATAAGATGGTTGATCTAACTTATCTGTATTTCTCGTACTTGTTAACTTGGACTTTCATTTTCATACAATACCTACCGCACATTTTGTATAGAAAGAACTCATTAACGCTTGGGGCGTCTGGGATCTTGCTCTATTGAGTGCACATATGTCAAACTGAAGAATCATACCTATGCCAAACTCGAGAGTTGTGATTGGTTGGCAGTTGATTGGTAGGTGTGGCTAATTTTGAGTTTGAGTCGAGTATAAGCATCTGGAATACGGTCCATATACCTTTCTGAAATTATTTATCTAGTTCCTACAAATGGTGGAGTATTAAAAGCGTTTATAGTACCACTTTACATGTTTTCTGCAGCTGAAAAGAGTGAAAAGTTGTAACTTTTTAGCTTTTAAAAGAGACTAACGACATAGACATAATAAGCAGTCTTTACCCGTTGCGTGAAAGTAGGTTACAAGGTAGGGTAATTGGGGTGCTGACGTCCCGCACGTTATGCAAACATAGATCCATTCGCTTATTAGTTGTTAGGGTGTTTGTGTAATAAGCTTTTAAGTACAGTTTTTGACCGTAACTACTGTTTTGCTAGAGGACATTTACACACTGAGTATTACGTGGTTACCTAAATGCCCACTTGCTTAAATACTGGCCTGTAAAATACATCTCTATAGTGCTAACGATATTGTTTGTTTGAGGTCATCGTAAATATCTCAGTTCCATTTTATTCATACTACCTATATTAATGAGTAGCACTTCGCTCGCGACTTCGTTCGCGTGATCCGTATTTTATCCTACAGATGACTTTTTAGTTCACCCCCTTAAAGGTTAAATTCTTTTTATCAACCAAAAGCGTAAATCTTTAAGTTTTACGTGTCACACTTAAAAGAGTAGAAATTTCACACAAACTTTCAATCCACTTTTTACTTCCTTAGGGGTGGAATTTCCAAAAACCAATAAATACATGATTTATTTTTATCAACCAAGAGTATAAATCTAAAAGTTCAGGTGTCCATCTTACTAACTGTAGAAATTTCAACGCCCTTTTTACTCCCTTAGGGTTAGAATATCCGAAATAAAAAAACTCATTGTTTTTTTTATTAACCAAGAGCGTAAACCATCAATTTCAGATATTTTACCTTCCAAACCGAAGAAATTTCACATAAAGTTTGAGCCCCCATTTCATCCCCTTAGGGGTACAATTTCCAAAAATTTATAAATACATAATCTTTTTTATCAACCATCAGCATAAATCTAAAATTTCACGTGTCTAACTTACAAACTAGAAATACCATACAAACTTTCAAACCCCTTTTGCCCCCTTAGCCACCAGCATTTCCAAAAATCCTTTCTTAGTGCGCACTTACGTCACTTGAAAAATCTCCCTGCCAAATTTCATCTTTATACGTCAAGCGGTTTTCGATATTTCGTGATAGGTGAGTGGGTGACCTTTCACTTTTATATATATAGATTGAAGATAAGACAAACGACTGATGATATACTATCAAATGAGTTTGTCCCTTTTGACACCACGATACCTAAACAATTTACAATAAATTACAAGATTAAAAAGATAGGCGTCAGTAAGTAATAAAGTCAGGTTACCCTTTAAATTTTGAAGCTGGCTTCAAAAATTCAACAGTACAATAGCAAATTTTATCTCTTGAAATAAAAGAGACATAAATTGAACGTAAAAAGGCGACTTCTCGTTACAACAGTGATATAAAAAGGCTCGGCCACCTCGCGTTTTATCTTTTTATGCAAATCTCTTTTTAGCTATTCGATATTCTAGTGACGTGTGTGAATCTACTTATTATTTAATTTGCTGTTAAATACTCACAGTATGTTTATTTCTCGGATTAGGTCTCTTACGGATTTTGTTAAACGTTAAGGAAAAACCTTTGCTTGGTTATCTACTCAACTACTGCATTTTATATTTTTTTCATCTGCATTTGTTCATTAAAAAATTTGTGCTCTGTTGATGGCAATAAGCACCCCTTTATTATATAATACTTGCATCTTAATAAATACTTAATGAAAACATTCACACACAAATACATTTTAAAAAGAACCGTCAAATACAACAAATTAAGCTCAGAAATGTAAATGACATACAGTTAAGCTCACCACGCACCAACTATGGCAAAAAAATGTGATGTACGAAGGTGCTGCATTGTATGATAAACTACCAAACAACATGAAAAATGCTAAATCCATGTAAATATTTAAGAAACACTTAAAATTTCATGTAATGAAAAAAACGAGCGCACCTTAGTACATTACATACCACTTCTAGTTGCGCGCGCTCTGTTTATGTTTACGTTCTGGCTGTGTTAATTTTGAGGGGTTCCGTACCTTAAAAGGTAAAATTAGATCACTCGCTTGTCCGTCTGTCCGTGTGTCACCACCGGTTTTCTCAGGAACGGGTGGACCAAGCAAGTTGAAATTTATACCAGATGCTGAAGTCTATA
The DNA here is from genome assembly GCA_947562075.1 of Orthosia gracilis. NCBI lineage: Eukaryota > Metazoa > Arthropoda > Insecta > Lepidoptera > Noctuidae > Orthosia > Orthosia gracilis. The sequence continues at coordinate 7,611,159 of OX387274.1, forward strand.
GTCTCTTTTTTAGGTGTATAAAATCAAGGTCCTGAGTCAACACGATAAAAAGATATGGGCAAATATAGATTAACGCGAAAACTTGTTAGTACCAAAATTTAGCTTAATATTCAAACTTTTTTATTTTTCGGTATTTTCTCTTTCCTTGTGTTGTAAGACCTTGCTTTTAACCAAAATTGACAATTCTAGGTCAACTGAAAGCACCCTATAGGTTTTGGGAAGAAAACCTATAGGTATAGTAGATCCCGTTGACTTAGAATCACGAAATTTTGCTAAAAGTAAGGACAGAACAAATAAGGGAAAAATTCCAAAAAATAAAAAAAGTTAAAAATTAAAGGGATACAGAACCCTTAATGCGCGAATCCGACTCACACTTGACTTGTTTTTTTTTTCAATTACCCTACACTTTTAGAATATTTTTGTATATTGGAATTTCTTCTTGCTAAAACTGTACGTAAATCAATAATGTATATTAAAATTTGTTAACAATTTCTCATGAAAGTAAAGTAATTTCTTATGGGAAATGAAGACATCTCAAACCTCACATGAGAATACAGAAGTGAGTTTACTGTGAGTTTACTGTAGGTACACCTGCCTAAACCTTTGGGGAATATATTACGTAGGCGTGCTGTTATGCTTATATTTCTATAAGCAAACAATCGTATCCCTCTAAATCTCACCCTACCTCTGTAACCGAGTATACCTGTCGATTTAAACCGCGATATCGATTATCGATTGCCTCAAAATTGCCTCGTGGCATTGGCACTTACCCGGAAGGATTACGTAAACTCAAGAAAAACACGCTAGAGGTAGGCAACGGGTGAAAATAAGCGGGTACAGGTGACGCGGGCCTCAAAACGACCAGCTAAGTGTTTCCGACGGAAAACTATGGAAAGTGCTTATGGAATATCGTCATTACGTGACTACTTATAAAAGAAAGAAGAGGATTTGCTCGACGTTTTTACAAGATTTCTAATACATAATTAGTGGGGTAATTACTAGTATATACAGTCAGTGAAATTAACAATTAATCAAATTGACAGCCAATCGGCCGTGTTACAACCATTTCAAAAAAATTTCAAGGTAAGCCATATGAATATACGGGCAAATCATTATGGCAGTGCTTATAAATTAATCTATCTGTTGGGTATATTTTTCAACAATTGAAAGTTGCACCTGATTTGTTAATTAGGCCACTGTCTTATCAAAAGGTGCAACATTATTTTCGTATTTCTCAGGTATTCTTTACTAAAATCTCATAACATGAAGTAACCCAAACCGAAACAATAATTAAATTCTATTAAATTTTTGGAACATGAATGTATGAAAGATGATTATTATTTTACAAGCTTTTTTATTTATTAACATGCAATATAATGTATGTACGGGTCAAATCTTGCAGCTGTATTTTAATCCTCAACCGATTAAGATACAATTTTGCATACACCATTGGTTTGGATGACAATGCACGGTTAGCTAAAAACCTTGTTTAAAAAAAGTTTTATTTTAATTGGAAAAAAAGATTACCCTCCAATTTGGAAATCGAGACGTTAATATGTCGGTCTCAACTCGAATATGAATATTTTATTCGTTTTTCGACACAGCTGGTTTTAACGATCATCGGCATGTCTGCCTATCGAACTCGGAAAATCAAAGGGAACGTAGGCGTCGTTTGTCATGCCGATCCCGCTGACAAAATGTTTATTTTTCCAATCCAATTTCATTTTCTCGTATCGAGTTTTTGTCTAAATGTGGGCCAATGAAATTAATTTTGCTTTTAACATATAAAGCGGGCAATTGCGTAATTTGATTAACGATAAAAGCTTCTTTTAATACTTGGACTTGCGTTTCCTTTGCACTCACATTTATTAATGTTTTGAAATGTTACTGTATAATTACTAGGAAGTATTTTGCTATCAAATAGGAAAATTGTTTCGAGTAAGTACCTTAATATTATCACGACAAAAGTATACCTAAACTCTTATCTATTTTTCTAGTAGGTAATCCATTAAGAGCCAATAAAGATCAGTAGTTTCTTAAATTGCAATTTACTTTGTCCCGATCGTTACAAGTCGGAACAGGTGTTCAACCAATAAAAGTATTTTTCTTTTAGTGCTTAGAGCGTTTGTCCATAGATAGGTACTCGTTCGTATTCAATTCGTATTTTTTATGCATTAGTGTTATGGTTTGTGCACCTATAGTGTATTATGCTTGAGTAATTTAATCGTATATAATTACTTATTTGATACAGAATATCATAATCACATACGGAAATTTATACTAGTGTATCCCTAGAAACATTCCTCCACAAAAGACATCCTACATTAAATTATTCAAACAAAGGACGTGTTCCCGCATCCCAACATAATTCAGCCTCTAGGGGCACATAATAAGCCATTTCCATCAGTCAAATATGCCGGGAGTATGGCTCGAGATACGCAACAGTATTGTTTGCCCATCTTAGTGTTTTATCTCGCCAACAAACAAGAGCCAACTTGATCGTCCGCAGTGAACAAGTTGCTCGCTGTGGATTTATCTCGAAAACCAATCACCAGGGTAAACATTGTTCCAGGCTCCTACTGACATGATTCACTTAATACAGATACATTTTCCAATAACTCGGTTAACAGTTTAGTTGAAGTTTATTCGGTTTCCGATGATTGTTGATTGTTAGTTGGAATGAATTTTGAATATTACGGGTATTTGTGTAAGGTCAGCTTTAATAACTTTACTGCTTATAGCAGAGATGGCTCGAACACGAATTGCTATAGAAATACATCGTGGTTTCGCTGAAATATCACGCTTGGCCGATATCTCGATTAAGTGCTACGATGAACCAAGATGCAATCCTTATTTCGTCGTACGGTTGATCTTGAACTCGTGATTGGTTGTGTCAATCGTATATTTGAGAAATTGTTAATATAATTATTTCAAAAACTCAGAGCAAACTAGCCACCTGTTAGTATAGGAAAGCTCTAACCTAATTAGACTCATCTCATCATTAAGGCTTGAAAAAGTTTCCGTACCCGCTTCCGTCGTTTTGGCACGTTGCCAAATTCAGAGGATTTGCACCTATTCGATTTTCAAGGACATTTTTTTTGTGTTTATTTATTTAAAATTACCATTTTTTTATGTAGAAATGTACCTTTATGTTTATTACATATTATTGTTATTGGTATTCGGCAAATTCTAAAAATATTTCTGGGATGAAAGAAAGTCACAAAATTGAATGGAATTTGTCTCTCAAATTACATTTTATTCATTGGATGAACCTGAATGAGAAGATACAGCAAAAAAAAAGAAAGATCAAACATCATAAAGGGAAGGAACGAATGAATCATAGTACCGTTTCAGTGAGTAGCACTCGACTTACTCTTTTCATTATTTTTAGATTGCTAGAAATCTTTGATATTAAATCTGACACGATTATTTTTTATTTGTATTGGTTCTACAGCAGTGTCACAATCGTTAATATTTTCTAAAACTATCTCCTTTCTATATTTTGTCCTTCAAATCAGCTCGAATCCTTTACACTATTTTATAATTGTTTTTGTTGATCAATACTTCATTCGTCATAAATCAAAATTCATTTCCCAGAAATACCTTCAATTGACATTAATTATCTCAGCATCGTCACCAGCACAGCTAATTACATTTATTTTGTAAATATAGTATAAATTGATTTTGTTTACGTATGCTCATGCCCTAAGTCGTTTCCTCCATTCGACTCAATCAAATTAGCTTGTTATTTACTGAAAATAATCTAGGGATCTTTTATTTTCATGTCGACTGAGTCGCTTAGAGAGTTTGAAGGAGTTTCCTTAAAAAATATTTAGATTTGTCTTACTATTCTAAATATGTTTTAAGGAAACTCCGAAATATCTAGAATAGTCTTACTATTCTAAATATTTTTTAAGGAAACTCCTTCAAACTCTCTAAGCGACTCAGTCGACATGAAAATAAAAGATCCCTCGATTATTTATGAATTCTGCCTTCAAAATATGAAGAGATAGACAAGTATTTTATCATATTTTTATTATAATTCAGAAAACTGATGATCAATCGCGCGTGCAATAAAATAAGGTTCAACAGAAAAAGACTGATTAACATCTATTCGATGTAAATCTCACATGCACATAAATGTAAAAACCCGTACAATTTAGGTAATCTATAAACAAATAAATGAACCAAAATGAAATAAAAAAATTAATCCAATCAAAGTTAAATCACAATCACAAACAAATTTAAATGGAATCAACACAAGTTAAAATTAAATTAAATCACAATCAAATTATAAATCAGATTAAAATAAAAATTAAATTTAAATCATTATTTCCTTTGCAAGATAATTGATGTATAGTCCAATTATTTTTTCAATGTCATTAAAAATGTATTCAACAAATAAACGTAAGTCAGGTGCTCTTACTTCTTCTAGCACAATCTTTGGATCTCTGCCAGTTTCATGTGATCGATGTTCGAATTCCACTAGCTTGCACTCCACTTCCAAGATTTAAGATCGTTAAGACGACACTTACTGAAAAATATGGGTGCTAAGCTTTGAATTTGCTTCAAAAGCTTAGCGTAGTTGGATTTAGATGTGATTTTAATAGTTGCAACTGTTCTTCTTTTAACAGGGAATTCTTTTCATTTTCAACCGACTTCAAACGAAGGAGGTTTTCAATTTGACTGTATGTTTTTGTATGTTTGTTACGCGATTACTCTGCCAATTATGAACGATTTAAATTTGATTAACATACTTATGGCGAGAAGTTATTAAGTTACCGTATTTTTATAGTTAGTAATGCGTATTTTTATAGCAATATAAGGAAACAAAACTAAAAAGAGAAAACAAACAATTTTAACAAAAAAATGAACCTACTTCCAAAACAAAACACTACAAAGCGAAAAATAAATTTCGGCAGTAGGTGTGAAAACGAAAATAAAATAGGTACCAAAGACATCGACTTCCGAAAAGAAAGTTATTTTTCGCTTTGTATTGTGTTGTTTTGGAAGTTGGTTAAAATTTTTGCTAAAAACGACGATTGCTATGTTCGCTGCTTTAACCTAGTGTTTTGTCCAAATCCACTCATTACTTTACTAACATCATCATCATCATCATTGCAGCACAAAGAAGGTCACTGCTGGTTACAGGTCTCCCCCAAGCGTCGCCAAACTGATCGGTACTGCCCGTCTCGTATCCATCGTAGAAGAATATTCAAAATTGTTTCTTTAATGTGGAAGAACAATACGAGCAACACATGATCAAATTGTCTCTCCACATATATTCAGTTCACGTATCGTTTCATTTCGACAGTAATCAGAATCGATTTCCTCAATTTATCATTTTGAATTTGTATTATGTTTAACGAGTACAATTTACTTCATAATGAGTTCGGTATTTTTGTGTATCATGATACCGTGATTTTCATTAATAATTCATTTTTAATCGATTTCGCATCAATTGGTTGGGTTGCATAAAACATTACAATTAATGTAATGAAAACAGGTTGTACGAAATGCAAAATGCGTTCTAATATTTTTATCCAATTTGCCAGCATCGTTAATCAAATAATCAATTAGTTTAAAAAAGCAGTAAAATGAACGAATAGCCACGTAATTCCCTGATGAGATAACCATTTTGTATGCATAACGGAAAGTTCTTTCAATCTTGTTAGACTAAAATACTGAGGGTATTCGAATTTCGAATCTTTTGGGCAGAGGGTTCCGATTCACGATCACGATAAAATTAATTCACGAAAGCGCCCTTTTTCAATAAAGGCTGGTACACAAACATTTGTAGAGCTGTGAAAAGGCATAAATTGGTGAATGAGTGAGTTTGCGCTCTAGTTTGGGCGTATTTGCATTGTTTGTTTTCTCATGTTCGATGTTATTTTTAAATTCTAACGTAACCAATTTTAAGTGACCTACGCTGTTTCCAGTTTGGGTAGCTTAGATGGTTGTTAGTTTAGTAAAATAATTGTAGGTCCTTTTCCCAGGTAAAGAGAATTAAAAAAAAAAATAAGTGACACGTTATTTCATTCGTCTCTTATATTTCAACCAACAATGAAACTTCCTCTTGAAATATACAATTTGTTACAGTACGAAACACAATATCCAATTAAATTCTAAATATCTATCCTTGCCGAAGGGATGCCGAAGTTTTGTGTGAAATTACATTTCTGCCTACAAAGTTGTATTAAACGTACATTTTCTCCTGTAAGTCCTGGCTTCGGGCAATTTGCAACTGTCCAAGTACCTTTGTACCCCACTTAAGGCTCCCTGTTCACAGTTAAAGGCCCTATCTCAAGTAACTTCTGTTTTATTCGAAACTTATTATTTCTATATTTTCTTCGTTTGTGAATTTGTTTGGGGCTATGATGTTGAACAGATTTTTCTCCATTTCTGCTGTGGTGTCTTATGTACCGCTAAGTACGAACTATAAATTAGAATTTACGTCACATAAATCCTACATAGCGCAAGCAAACTACCAACCTTCAGACTCAAAATATGTCTGATAGGCTTCGCTCCCGTCAACTAGCTACCTACCTACCCATTTACCCTACTTACCCTACCGTATCTACATTGCATACATGATTGTTGCGTAACTTTAACCGCTTACGCAGCACACGCAACGAAAGCTCTCAAAATGGAATAATTTTGCCCGTTTTTGCAACATTTTTCATTTATGCTCCGCTCCTATTGGTTGTAGCGTGATGTTATATAGCCTATAACCTTCCACAATAAATGGACTATCTAACACAAAAATAATTTTTCAAATCCAATCAGTAGTTCTTGAGATTAGCGCGTTCAAACAAACAAACAAACTCTTCAGCTTTATAATATTAAAGTTTAGATTTTCTAATCTATTTCACATACCTCCATATTACCAACCCAGCACTTTCTACGATATTATGATAACAGTTGTTTTTATCGTACCAACACTATAGTCAGGTAGGAAGTTTTGAAAATATCATGTATTTATTTTATATCTTACTGTATTCTGTAGTAATATCACATCAGTTAAAATTCGAATCAAACACGATTTGGGTTCATTTGATCCCTACGTCATTAAAAGTAAAAGCCAAGTTAGGAAGGGTTTCCAATTCCCTACTGAGCATTCGAAATTTATTTGAGTCAGTTTACGTAACGGTTCGACTATATATTATCGAACGTCACAAACTTTTGTATCTCCAGAATATTCGGGAGAACAAGTGAGCAATTTTGTCTAGTTATTTTATCTTTCCTAGCTATGAGTTGTCTACGATGTGATGATAAATCTAAAGATATGGTTTTCTTCATCGTACATTGAAAAACTTCATACATATCTGGGCATACGATGTTGCCTTGTGGCATTCCTCATTAAATATTCATGATATCATTATGTATTACCCCAGTTACTTGTGTTTATCGAATGATCCTTTTAGGAAAATTATTTTTGATGCGTAAAAGTAACAGTTTTGGTAATTGTTACATTTTTTAACAGAGTTGCTTCACTTTTCTATGATTTACCATATTGAAAGCCTGTTTAAAATATATTTTCTCTAATTTTTTGTGACAATCGGTTAATCTTAATTATAAATTTTTTGCCATTTATTGAATATTCGGCTACTGCATTAAAACTTAGTATCGAGCTAGAGTGGTTCGTATTACCCTTAACCACTGGACTATAACTGGGAATATTAAAGTTAACTGTAATTGCTGGTCGTGTAGCTCCATCCGTGACATCGTAAAACGTTAGTGGTGGTGTCAATTTGACTCTTCGCACCGTAACTGGGCCATGTGGACCGTATCGTACCTCGGGGAACTGTTAGGTGCTAAGACTAAAGTTAACTAGTCTGTAAGTAATAGCAGTAACTTTTACTAAGTAACCTTGACTTTATTTCGCAGGACATGAACTAGAAACCGCAAAAAAATAAAACACATCCTACTAATAATATAAATTTGAAAGTATGTGAGGATGTTTGTTACTCTTCCACGTAAAAACTACTGAAAGGATTTTTATAGAACTTTAAGGTAATATAGCTTACTAGCTTCTGCCAGCGACTTCGCCCGCGTTAAAAGTGTTTTATCATCCCAAGAGAAGATTATACCGGATAAAAAGCCTATGTGCTGATCCAGACTATAATCTATCTCTGTGCCAAATTTCATCCCGATCCGTTCAGATGTTCTGGCGTGATTGAGTCAAACACACATCCATCCAAATTTTCGCATTTATAATATTTGTAAGAAGTAAGATACATCAGAATATCATAAAGAAAATAAGGTCATTTTAGACCGGTGGAGCCGTGGTTGGTAGCTAGTTTGAATTATTTTTTTCCAGTGCAGCATAAATTATAAAAAAGTTATAACAATAAACAATAATATAACATCAGCAGCCGGTGTAAATAAATACCAGCGGCAGTTAAATGCCGTTACTAAACGTGGATGCCAAAAATGTAAATGGGCATTATTTCATAGCTCGTTTTACGTTTAATGGTTGGGCGTTTTTTCACGCAATTTATTGTGTTCATAATTCGAGTAATCCATCAGTAGTTAAATGAAAATTAATATTCGCTTCTAATACAAAATGGTAAATGGTGTTAAGTTTCAAGGGCTAAGGATCTTTTTACGAAAGTGGAACAGATATTTCTTAGAAAGCAGAAAAGAATACCTGTAAAAAAAATCTTTTTTATAAAAATGACAACCGACTTGGACATGCGATTGTATCGATCCCGAGTAATTTGCCGTCATTTATTGAAGAGTTCTGATGTATTTCTAGTCTCGTCATCAGCAAGCACCAAGCACCAGCTTTCAAATAAAAAAAGAACCATCAAAATCGGTTCACCCAATAAAAAGTTCTCAGGTAACAAACATAAAAAAAATACAGTCGAATTGATAATCTCCTCCTTTTTGCGAAGTCGGTTACTAAAATATCCTAACCGTTATTAATCGACCATGATATCGTTTTGCCTCTACTTAATATTATAACATCCATCCATTTTGTCCAAACTTCAGCAACATAAATTGACTGTTAGAAAAATCCCTGAATTGTTCGGCGTCAGTAATCACCCAAGCTTTGGGTCATTATCGATCTTATTAAAATAAACTCGCGTTGAGCTGGTAAGTGCTATGTTAAAATACTCTGAACATATTACGCGAGCTCGGATGAGAGCTGTAATGGGCTATTTAAAAAGTTTATTGTTTGAGGTACGTGTCGGTAATGACTTGCATGCTTCTCTGGCTCCAATTACTGGCATGTAGCACTCGCAATCTGTAAAGCCCGCGTTTTTCTGATTTTTTCATTCCACGTTTATTCGTATTCGAATATTTCAGCGCGAGTTATGTTTTCGCGTGCCTATTTACGTAAATATTACTTCATTTACATAATACTTATTTTGGTGGCGAAAAAATATATTGAACGGCAAACGAAGGTTGTTTCGATATATTTGGTGAAACAGAAATTATTAATAAAAATTCTCCTCCTCCTTCAAAATCCTCGTTGGTCCAGTAAGCACTACTGCTGAGTATAAAGAGTCTGGATGTTCGCCTATTCTATGGAAACAGGCTCGTCCCTTATACATAAGACTGAATGACAGGTGAAATGAGCGTGTACTATAAGGATAACTCTACTTAGCCCTTCAGGGAATAAAGTCGTGATTATGAGTAAGTTTTCTCACATTTTCTCACATTATGTACTTTTACTCAATAGTCTTACCACACTCCGTGTGCTACTTACACGTAATGCGACCCTTAAGTAGCTTTACATGGCTTTGAATGTTTCACATTCATGTCGTTGAGAACTACTTGGCCTTTATTTCAAAAATTCTTACTTACACATTTTCTCCAAGGACGGGAACGATTTCTGGGCGATATACTCGTTACATGGAGTTCTTAGTTCCGTTTCAAACGATGTGTATTACGACAATGTTGCTATATTGTGTAACATTATCACCTGCCCGCAATTGATACTTAAGATAAATACGTACTATACCGCACGGATCTTAATAGATTCCACAGGTGTAGTCTGAGACGGCCACTTGAGTACGGGAAGAGAATATTTTGCATTGGCAACAGTAGTGCCGTAGGGATTGAACTTTATTGCCTCTCATCTTTCATTCCTTTTATGATTTGAATCGATTCATTTAGTATTTACGAAACTGTCCTGTCTTTATTTAATCATATTTATTTGTTTGTTTGGTTAAAAGTTAAAAATAAAATCACATTACGACACAAATTGATGGAACGTCAGAATTACCAGCTATTTTAAAAGATGAAATAGAGAAAGTAATTAACTCACAAAAGTTTAAAAAGACCCCGCCCGGGTTCCGATCAAATCATAAATAAACTCCTTAAAATTTAAATACCAATGATTGTCCCAAAATTAATTAAGGTATTTAACGAAGTAATAGAAACTGAAAATATATCCGAAAATAACTTTTTTTTTACATTACTTTTTTGTTATAAAAAGGTTGCCCCACACTAGGCATTTCATACTGTATCGTGGGTGCGTTTACAAACATATAAACTCACATACACAACACCCAGAGGCGGAACAACTATCTGTAGGTCATACAAATATTTGTTCCGTGCGGGAATCGAACCCGCGACACGTAGCGCAGCAGTCAATCGCTCAACCACTGCGCCAATCGTGCGCCCAACTGGACCAAATCGAATAATATTATTGCATAAAAGACAAAAAATCTTTATTTCAACTAGGCCATTAAGCGGCAATTTTGAACGTCAAAAAATTAAATTTGCAAGTAATAATAATAATCTAAGGGAATATTTTCTAAACACCGACGTGGGTATGCATCGAGATGTAGTAGCAGTGAACAAGGGACTCACCCTGCTCTCCTTGGCGAATGAGAACTGGCGCAATCCTGTGGTGCTTGAGACTAACGACCGCAGGGAAGTATGGCAGAGAAAGGAGCTTCCCGGACGTTTTTTCCGGGCCCTACATGGGTCCGATGTAGATCAATCAGCGTCCGTAGCCTGGCTGCGTTTCGGTGACCACTTTGGGGCAACCGAAAGTTTTGTCTGTGCAATTATGGACGAAGTTATCATGACGAATAACTACCGGACATTTATTGTGAAGGATGACACGGTTGACATCTGTCGGGCACAACACAAATCGTCGGCAACATCACCGCCCGAGTGAATCGATCAGCCTCATTATCTCTGGTTGTTCTCGTCTTGCTAACGAAGAGTACTTGCATAGGGACAACCTTGTAGCCAGGATTATCCATCAGCAACTTACTCTGAAATACACTATTGTGGCATCGGAGGTACCGTACTACACATATGTGCCCGACCTAATTCTCGAAAATGGCAATATCACATTGTACTGGGATCGGTCCATCATCACTGACAGGACTATTGTAGCCAATAAGCCTGATATTGTGGTGGTGGACCGAATTGAGAGGCGTGCAATGATTGTTGACATTACCGTCCCACATGACGGGAACTTCATGAAAGCCGAGAATGATAAGCAAATCACAACTTGGCTCGCGAGGTTGTCGACATGTGGGATGTGGACACATCGATCATTGTACCGATAGTCATGTCAGCCAATGGCTTAATAGCCATGAGCCTGGACCAACACCTTAGGAGGCTCTCGTTAGGCGTTTGGGTCAAGGGCCTGATCCAGTAGCTGGACACGGCTCATATTGTTAGGAGGTTCCTATCTCTGGAGCCCTGACGCCGGTAGCTTGGGCCCCTTTACCTGATACTGGTGGGCCTCATTTTTTTTAAATTCTTTTCTTTGTATGTTTTATAAAAATATTTAAAAATGTATTAAATAAGAAATAAGTTGAATAAAACACATAATAATAATTGATTCTACCATCCATTCGGCAAAACTAACTTGTTATGGAGAAGAATGGACAAGAAGCTCTACATTTACTCTTTTCAAAAAACCGTTTTACAAAATTTACATAAATACATTAATTCATACACGTGAGGACGATTCACCCAAACTATCACTACTATACTACGTATAAAGAATTAAAAGCAGTAACAGGTAAATTCATTAATTTGATAAATACGAACATGGTTCTCACTCACTTACAAATATTGCAAACATAGGTAAATTTCTAATTCAACAACAACGGAACCGGGTTGAGTCAATATCTTGAACAAAAAGAGAAGAAAAAATAAAATAAATAATTACTATAATTATGAATATAATATAAATTAACCAGTTTCATTTTATCTACACTAAAGATGGAGCAGAATCTGCATGTTTCAAAGCATTCTTATCTTGAATATAATCATCTAATTTGTAATATGCTTGTTTATAAAATGTGCTTTTAACAAAAGATTTAAATTTACTTTCATTTAGTTTTTATAAATGACAAGGTATTTTGCTAAAGAATTTAACACAGTAACCCATGAAATGTATGTGTGCTTTAGCTAATCTATAAGATGGTTAGTCTAACTTATATATTTTTTTTTTATTTGTGATAGGCTTGCGCTTGACCACTATCTCACCTGATGGTAAGCGATGATGTGGTCGACGATGAAGCACGCTTGCCTAGAAGAAACCTATTCACTCTTAATTTATCTTTATTTCTAGTATTACAATTGTGTCTATACTTTACTAAAGGGATGTATATATTTCCTTACACACATAATATTTTCATAAATGAATTGACAAGAAACTGTAATAATATTAATTATTTTAATAGTTTAGAGATTGTGACTTAACTTATATATGACTCTGACAGCTTTTTTTTGCAATTCTAACATTCGGCAATGTGAATCTAATACATTTGATCTATTTCATTTAGTTCCAAATTTTTTGCGGTGAACAAATTTTGGACATGATGAATAGAGATATTCACGTCATCAAGATTTTGTGACCGCCGAGTTGAGGTCATCAGCAAGTATCACCATCTTCCGTTGATTTTGTAATAATTGAGGTAAATCATTAATGTAAACTAAAAAGAGAGGAGGACCCAATATCGAGCCTCGAGGAACGACGATTGTCATTTTAGAACCTATTTAGTGTACGCCGTTTAACTGAACTATAACTTATCTGGCTTTCAAATATGATCTAAGTAACTCAAGGGTTGTATGTGTAATCCCATAGTGCTCGAGTTTCAATTAAAGTATCTCATGGTTAACACAATCGAAAGCTTTCGAGAGGTCGCAAAAGATTCCAGTGACGTCTTGTGCTTCTTCCCAGGCGTTAAAGATGTTCTTTATTAGAGTGACGCCAGCGTCAGTTGTGCAACGCCTTTTGGTGAAACCGTACTATTGATCATTAAAGATGGAATGTTTGTTAAAATGACGCAACAATTGGTTGAGCATTAACTTTTCGAAGACTTTACTGAGAACCGGTAGAATTGACACTGGCCTGTAATTATTGACTTTTCTTCTATTCACAGATTGAAATAATGGAACTACTTTACTGTGTTTCATGAGGTCCGGCAAAAATCCTTAATCGACACTAGTGGTAAATATTGATTTACAGACTTTTACAGTCCCCAAAGATCTTTAATTTTTTTTAAATAACGTGGGGGTTTGCGTGCTGAAATTTTAACTCCGAAGGGTATTATTTACGTTCTTTCTAAGTAAAACAGCTGATAGCGTGGGTGAGGAGTTTAAAGGTGCTGTAGTTTTAAGAGGAATATCAACGGAGACAAAGGAGACATTGGAAACTACAGGCCAATAAGTATAATGTCTAAGTTATACAAAACTTTTCAAAAGTTATATTAATTCAATTGACTAACACCCTGGATGAAAATCAACCAAAATAACAAGCAGGATTCAGGAGTAACTTTTCGACCAAAATGTCCACGTTTTACGGCAGTTGCTGGAGAAATACAATTAATGCAACAAAATACATTATTTGGGTTTTGTAGACTTCAACAAAGCGTTCGACTCTCTAGAAAACAACTCCATATGGCAAGCGTTAGAGCGACAAGGGATCCATAAAAAGTATATACGAATACGACAAAACATCTACGGTAAAAGTATAGCTCAAATAAAATTTGAAACTACTGATGCCGAATTTCCGATAGAAATGGGAGTCCGTCAAGGTGACCCTATCTCACCTAAGTTATTCTGAGCTGTTTTTCGGTCTTAACGTGAACAGAGAGAAACTGAATCATTTTAAATTTATATAGCCGATGATTTAATACCGTTCTCGGAATAGGGCTGAGATCTAGGAAAAAATCTGCAGAAATTGTTGGACGAAACTGCAAAGCAAATGTAGGTCTCTTAATGAACAATACGATCACCAAAGGAATGAGTGATTCTATCCAACAATTAAAACTGGCATACGTAAGCGAGTAAATCTACTTAGGACAATTACTAATATCACCAACTGATACAAAGCAGAAAGAAATGTAAAGAAGAATAGCGGATACCTGTAAGAAATTATGTTCACTTAGCGAAATGATGAAGAATGAAGAGATGCCCATATCAGAGAAATGGAAAATTTTAACGTCTGCGTTTTTACCATGCTTAAATATGCCTGGATGCGATTGCCACTCTCTGATGTTTGACGCGTAGGGGCCACAGGGGAGGAGAAGTGTCGATATACCGTTGGCCACTCTCCCTACCCCCTGCGGCCGAAAAGTGGTAGGTGGTGGGGCCACTGACCTGACCCGTCACAAGGGGGCCAAGGGTGCCATACACGGAGACGTCTGGCGCCCATGTATTGGTTTAGTTCTTGAGGTGGTCACGGCGTGCAATGTGTTCTGGTGCGCCGGTGATGGGGGATACTCCCCAGAGAAGGGTCCGGTAACGGACAGCCGTGGCTGGTTCACGGATAAGTGCTAACGGGTGCCCGTGTACCCATAAGTGGCACAGGACTCCGTGGAGTTTTAGTGGGTTGAAGTCCCACATAACTGCGCTATCTCCCTGTGGTAGCGCAGTATGCAAGAGCATTTGTAAACGCAAAAAAAAAAACAAAGAAGGTATGCCAAAATAGAATCGAGAGAAGTATATTGGGCGTAAGAATAAGAGACAAAATACAGTTATACAAGATAAAAAAAAAACAAATTCAAAGAATTCCAAACGGTATGGAGAAAATTTAAGGCGAGTTCATCATCATCATCATTTCAGCCGAAAGACGTCCACTGCTGGACATAGGCCTCCGCCAGGAGGCCTTCAAACGCATCGTCTTCTGGTTCGCGGTCGCCATTCCAATACTTTTCGGCCCCATTGGCCATCTGTTCTGCGAGCAAGGAGAAGGAGACTTGGACAGGACATAATATGCTGATAAAAAAAAAGTGGACAAAAATAATTACGGAATGGAGAAGAGGAATTAAAAGAAGTAGGGGAAGACAAGTAAAGCAATGGGAACACGATCTCAAGAAAGTATGTCCAGAATTGTTACGGATAGCGAGAGACAGAGATAAGTGGAGAACCTTGGAGAAGGCCTTTTTTGAGAGGCAAGTTGGAAAAATCGATGGAAAAATAACCAAATGCTGACAAAAATAAATAAATAGTATTTAATATAGCGTAAATAGTTTATAATCTCATTAGAAATTCTTATAGATTTTTGAAATAGGTTATGTAACCAGCAAATAAAGGATTATTTTAATTGAATTTTAATTATTTCTTTGTTTTAAAATATCTAAGAGGAAGAATTGTATAGGTTGATTGTATTCCTCTTGTTTTTATAAATTTCTAAATTCTTGATTGACAATAGTGTCCATTGAAGACAATTGAACACCAGACTTTTTTAGCAATTGTTAGTTTTGAAGAAGTGGGGGAATCATGTCATCTATGAGTCGTACTGCTACAATAGCAATAGAATTCAGTAAGAAACATCGGTAGTTAAGTTAACCAGTGCAAAGGTTAAATATTAAGGAGTCGTTCTATCTTGTTCATTTTGTGTTCGTTCAATCACAAAATGTCATAGTAAGTTGATTTTCTTATGTTTTTTCTCGTATAAATTAAAACATTAGCAGACAGTGTTTTGTATGAGTCTGTCTTGCACAGACAGACTCACTTTAATTAATGCTTTCGACATTTTCAGTTGAAGCAAACTTTATGTCTGAGTGAATATATTTTCCATCAAAGACTCACCCAAATAAGGGCCGTACCGAAGTAATAAGGGAATTAATTCCAAATTTAACTTTCATTCATCTTAATATTATTTCAATGTCCATAAAGTCGAGTTTACTAAGCCCCATCGTTTGATAGCTTAAATAAGGGTCTTTTAATTTTATGGAGCAGGTAAGGAAAACTCGCTTCAATTGATTTGTTATTGATTTTTTTGCCATTCGAGAGGTGGATGAATGATGATCAAAAAGTGAAGTTGATAGGTACTTGAGATTGGGATTTGGGCATGGGAGAGGAAGCGTTTACCTGGGAAAATACAAAGAAATACCTGAAAAAAAACGCTTCAATATTTCTAAAATACGTTGAAAATCATCTTTATCTTTTACGTATTTAAATTTCCTATCTCCAGAAAAGGAATGGATTATCTTCCCTATATAATGCATCATTATTGTAAAAGTCTACTGCTTTGAATTGTTTCTACAATCCTTTGTCATTGCCAAGGTGGAAACCATTATTTTTGAAGCACAGCTAAAATAATTATATCTTTGCCCGGTGAATCTTTGTTCTTATTTTGTAGCGTCCTACCCGCTATAAGATCAGAAAACATGAACTAAACATTTTATATTCACCAGATAAAACTCACAATATAAGCCTAAACTACATAATATTTCCCGTTCCTAGAAAATACCGATAAAACGCTAACTTAACATAAATATCAGGCTAAACATTTTATCGGTAAATCGTCCGTAAACCGTCCACTGAAAAGCGCCAAGCCAAAATAGCTTATACCTACCTGATATTAATTATCTAATTAACGCAGCAGCTATTAAACCTTTTACGTTACAATGGACAAACCCTTATACTAACTATAAGCGTACAAGGTTGTCCAGTTCATTGGTCAAGCGACCGCTCATAAAGGGGAAAAACGAACGGTTTATACAGAGTGTAACAAAAAGATGTATTTTTAAGAACTGCTTCTGCTCATAGAAATGAATAACTTTCTTCAAGGAAGTCATAGAAAATTCCCAAAAAAAAATGTAGTTTCCATACATAGTTATCAACAGCAGATCTATATTAGTACAAGAGGTACATTTTTTTTTGAGAATTGGCTATGACTGCCTTGAAGAAAGTTGCTAATTTCCATGGGTAGAAGCGATTTTTTTGCTAGCGGCTTCACCAGCTTGAAAATCGAAAGTTGACCCACATTTTGCCGGGATAAAGAACCCATGTACTATTCCAGACTATAATCCTCTGTGTCAAATTTCATCCAGATCCGTCCAGCTGCTCTGATGTGATTGAGTGACAAACATCCATTCATCCAAACATAACAAGGATTAATAGGTTCACCACATCTTACCGTTACACCCTGTACATAATACTTACCTTTTTAATGGAATTATTATTTTGTTGCAGGACACGGAACAAAGGGAGGAGGAAAGGGATCATAAAAAAGAAGACATAATAGGTAAGTCACCTGAAATTTCGTGTTAAAAAATGTGTAAAGTGCGTGCTAGAAGCCCATAAGAGCTGGGTTCTGTAACTGTTCGGGAAATTAATATGCTCTCTGATAATCTATGAAGCTAATTCTTTATAGTGCTGCTCAGTTTGATGTAATAATTTTTGATGGAAAACCAGAAATGAGGGCAGTTTTCTTAGGATTTTATTAGCTTGACGTTATTAACCGTTGAACACAACGGTCCAATTTATAAATAAAAAAATATTATTCGGATTACCTACATTAAGGCGATGTATACGCCCCAATATTAACGCAGTAATGGCCGTGCGCCCGCTTGGAGCCAAAATATCAATATTGACCTCCTTTTGAACAGTTTTGTTTGCAAAATATTATTTGATTTACATATGCTATTTCAGTCATGAAGAAATTCCAGCCATAAATTTTTCTGTGTAAAAATTTTTTTAAACATCCAAGTCGTTTTGGAGGAGTATCCAAAAGTTGCGAAAAAATATCGTGTAGTTAATAATTTTTTTAAAGCAAAACTATTACTTACACAAAAAAACCTTGTTTAAAAATAATGTACATTAATCAATAATAAATAAACATTTTTTTCAAACCTTTTAACCTAGCCGTTACTAAGGAGTATGCTTTAGAAACTAATCGTTTTACAGTGCTAAAGCGGTGGAAGGCCCTTAAGGATTATAATTATATGTTTTGCGTATTTGTGATCAAATAACTTGTTTGGACACAAAAATGAAAATTTACGTGTTTTCGTTGATAATAATGAAAGGATTTAGAAAATACCGATGAATATTCAGCAGATTACATTAACGAAGATGGGGTGGCAGCAGTTTCGACTTCAATTTCATCATTTGTATCAATTTGTTCAAGAATACCTTCCAAATTGTAAGTTACAGTAACGAGATCATATGTAAAACTGCCAGAAACCGTATTTACCTATAGATCGATTGTCTTATGTATAAACGGAATGGATCCCAAGTATTATTCTTCTGGTATATATGGTCTGTTTTGGTTTAGAAGACACCTAATCTTGTTCAAATATTCTTCAGATTCTTTTACACAGTACTAAAGTAAATCTTCTCTCCGATTTTCTTTCGTAGTCTGGACCAAGAAAATTGATCCACTGAGACATGATTACATAACAAAGAGGTATCATGATATAATAATGCTCATTGTCCGTCCCAAGGGCACTGTATTATATTTGGGGGTAGTTTGCTACTAAAAGGTACTAGCATTCCTTTCGCTTGTGTTATTCTTTTTACAATATTTACAATTTCCAGTTGAACAAACGTTCAATTTTCATATGAGGTGAGGAACTTTTTTAATTTGAATTAAATGGTCTAAAGTCTACTTAAACCTACAAAATTAAATTGCCTTGAATGTTTTAAATATGAAGTTTTTACTAGTAGATACAAGATAACGTTTAAATACAGCAATAACCAGTTGAATGTCGTAATTACTTATTACCGAAACAAATAAATAAGCCATTATGTCTCGCGTGGATCCACGTTTCGGGCACTCAAAGGTATAATAGTCAAAATAGCCTTTAATTTATATAAAGAAGTCAATGTATCCTTTTTCAGGAGGATAAGTCCATATAAGTAATGACCAAACCGTTAAGCGAAAACTGAACAAATGCGTATTTTTGATTAATACGATATTCGAGCTTTAACGAAGTCCACTGAATATATTCCATGTCCGAAAATATGTATTCCAATGATGATACTACTCGTTAGTCGTTTTGGTGTTCGAATCGTTATTTATATTCAATATTGGAACATAATTATAACAATACATTCGAAATTTAAATACTGACGTTGTAGCACAACTCACGAAAAAAAAGGCTCGCAAAAATTCTATATGAAAAATATCCGGCAGTTGATAAAAAAAATGTTTCGTTTGTACGATTTAAAAATATTCCAACGTGTTGCCAATTTGTGGCGAAATTTAATCGAAAGTTTCGCATTTCGTATATTTTGATAAACGTATGTGAATTAAACATTGAGTTTGTGACAGAAAAGTGTTCTGTAATAAATTACTCTCTGTAAAAACATCTGCACTGTTACATGCGAGTGTCTGTGTCAAACACAAAGCTCTTGGGATCGATCGTTGTAAAAACTAAAGAAACAACGCTGTTAATATTTTATTACGAAGAAGACTTTTCTTTGACGATTTTCTACAAGTATGAACGAAAGCTGTAAAACAGTAGCTGGTAAAAAAATACAAATATAAAAGAAAAAGTCAAAAACAGTTTTTACTGCGGATAAAAAAGTAGGCGTAGTTCATCGTAATTACAGAATATCCCCCTTCATTGCCGTGTCAAGTGGAACCGTGCATGCTTTTTCATTGTGCATTAACGCATACCTTTTTGTAGTCTATTCCAGCGTATTTAATGGCCCACAAAAGATCAATAGCCATGTTCTTTTGTTACGTTTTCTGTAGAAGATGTACAAATGATCCTTTTCGTAGTTCGCTGGTGGAATTGAATGGTGCGTTAGGAAAGGCGAACAAATGGTTTTTGTAACCGGCTCATCGTTCTTTTGAAACGGAGGGAAAATGGCTGAAATGTGGAGTTCAATAACGGTTGTTGTGCTGATTGCTAATGGGTATTCAAAATTGAATAGTGATAGCTTAATGGGGGTTTTAATGTGATCACTATAGACAGTACTCATTTAGCTAAGACTTGTCTGTAAGTGTGCGGGTGTGTAGATACAATATATTAATAGTACATGTCATAAAATACAGTGTGTTAAAAAGAACAAATATTTAATTATTAAGTGTCGAATTTTTCAATAGTCAGATAACTTTTACCTGAGAAATAAAACTGGCCAAGTGCGTATCGGACTTCGTACATTTAGCGTTTTGTTGGTAAATATACGTAATAATAAACATTATCACCAAATTTGAAGTAAAATGGGTAGTTAAAAAAAGAAATTGGAACAAAATGTGTGACTGACGACGGACTCTAGACAGACAGACGGACACGTGAGTGACAGCAATAGGACTCCGTTTGGACCCTTCGGGTACGGTATGGTGGTTTGACAGCTTTTATGTTTAAAATATGACAAACAGTGTTATTTAATCTTCAGTTTAAAATATATGACTATTGATAAACTTGCACGAAATGAGTTTTTGGTGGGAACGTGATGGCGTCTATGTTCCTTTTCTGTTATATTTTCCTAAATTTGTGTTAAATTGAATATTAATACTGTAAAAATGGTGGCGTTTTATTGTAATAATATTAGTGAATGTGCACGAGTGTGGGCAAGATATGTTTGATATATCTACCTCCGGTATTATCAACTACTTAAAGATATTTGTTTTCCCTTTTGTATCGCTTGAATGTAAAACTCACAGTTTTTATCATTGTTTATTAATTGTTTGTCTCAGAATTAATTATTCCGAACTCATTAGCCATATATAAGCCATAAACGGCTTCTGTGGTTCTTAACTTATAATATAATTGAAACTCTGCGATATATATTTTGAACAATAATAAAAATAAAAATAAAGTAAAACACAGCGGTAGAATATGAGGTTCATGTTGTCGTCAAAACTCTGTGGGAGCTTTCCCAATAAAGTTACCGCCATTTTACTGGGGCCTAACTAGGACATTGGACTAAAAACTTAAGAAACTAGAACTTCTAAACATGACACTGGCTAAATACACAAACCGTGCGAAGCCACATAAAAAAAAAGACTTGCCCGAAAGGAAATAAAATCCGATGCATGAATCGATCCGCTCATTTCAATATTAATACATATCCGTTGTTATAACATATTTAAATATTGCATTAGAATACCCTCTTCGCATTACAAAATAATCTTTTCAACCCACTGCATATGACAATATGACATTGCTACATTCACTCTTCACTCAATTCCGCAGAATTGAGGAAAATACGTTTAAACCTCAGCACTATTGTTTTGACGTCAATTCAAAGCTTTGACGGAACCCGTCATAACCGGAAAAGTTAACTACGAACCTTCCGTGGAATTTCTAATGGAAAGCGGTCTATCTGCCTTAGTTTCTAAAAGTTTAACATGTTCACGGTTAGTGCTGCTGAAGAATATTTGATAATCTTTTTAGACTGAAAATAAGGATCATACCAGGTTTAGACTGTCCAACTGCAAAGCAAGAACTGATTAACAGACGGGCATTTATCGTCGCGTTTGCTTGTGAAACTTTTAGTCCATTATTAAAAAGTTTCAGTTTCTAGGCACGCTCGTTTCATTGTACACCTCATCCATCGCTTTCCACTGTGCGAGATAGAAAAAGAAAGAAAGAAAACAATTTAATAAAATAAAATATAAATAAAATAAAATATTTAAAGACAGAGAAATAAGCAAAAAATTAAACAAGAATAAAAATAAAACCCCGTGCGAGACCAAAAAGGATTCTATATCAGCATGTGCAGCGATACCCAAAAAGGATATAACGCTGCGATGATATTATGATAAGGCCCACTGATGATGCACACAGGACAGACTTAAGGAAACGGTAAATACTTAAAAAATAAAGTAATATATGTAGATAGAGATCGATCTCTAGAGCTCTCTCAACAAGAAAAAAAAGTTATTCACAAAGCTTTCGTTCACCGTAAGTAATAGTACATTATGGTACATGTGTGTAATGTTGGTGATTACCGCTGAGGCGCCATTGAGACCCGAGTCATTAGGTGAGGGTCTTAAGAGAGCCGAGGACGGTTATCATCAATACACACGTGTATCATAGGACGTTTTTCAACACACTTCTAAAGAAAAAATAATACCAAAAAATCCTTTTATTTAGTAGATAAAAAGTTAATTTAGAGTGACATGAGTAAATTTTATTTATTTTATTTTTAAGTTTTCGGAAAACTTACAGCTAGGCAGACACAATGTAAAAGATGCTAACATGATGATGGCTAATTACAAGTTTTCACAGTTAATATATAGACAAATAAGAACTTATGAAAATTGGGTAGTAGACAGCGTTACATTCGCGATTTTTACATGATTAATGATTACTATACATATTATTATAAAACCAGTCTATTTTATGCTATCGAAAAAGTGGTTGCAAAGAATTTTCTTAAATTTAGACACACTAGTATTAATGAGATCTATATCAACCTCCTGGCAGGCTTCGTTATACATACGGCTTGCTCTAATAATGTAAAAGTTTTTCCTTTAATTAGTTCGTGTCGATGGTATGTGCAACAAACGAGGTTTACGCAGAAACGAAGAAAATACTCGCAGCCCAATTTTGCTCACTAACTCAGGGATTTCGCTGGATCCATTCACAATTTTAGATAAAAATGCTAAATCAGCTATTTTTCTTCATTCACAAAGAGAGATTCGGTAGGTATGTTTTCGAACGAAATGTGCAGTTAGTAAAATTATAATTACCTGTTTTTGGTAGCATAGCGGTCTCATCAGATAGATTATTTACTGAAATACTTTCATGGTGTGTTGTTATTTGAGATGGTTCATTATTCCAATCATTGGATGTACTTGGTGTTTCGCCAGTATGACGCGCCTCAGAATCAAGTCTAATTCTTTTTTCTTTTTGTGATTCTTGCACACATTCCTTCTTGTTTAGTATGGAATCTTCTACGTATGATTCTGCTACATTGCTAGATCGCCACCCACCATGACGCTTCAAAATCATTATATCATCTCCTGAATCTCCTTTGCAGAAATGTATCCTTTTTGCAGATGACACTACATTAATTATAAAATGTCAGGAAAAAAGGACTACAAATCTGTTACCGAAAATACCCTATTAGAAATAATAAGCTGGATGAAAGAAAATGGTTTGAATATAAATATTAACAAGACAAAACTGATAGAAATGAACTCCTATAACACAAAATAAATATCCTTCGATATTATGTATGAAAGCGAAAAAGTACAAAAAGTAGAGAAATTTAATTTTTTAGGACTAAACGTAGATAAAAATCTACATTGGAAAATCCATGTCGAACATATTTGTCAAAAACTTAATAGATTTGTGTTTGCTTTGAAAAAGCTGAGACAAAGCGTGTCTGTAGAAGCTGCTCTTTCGGCTTACCATGGTTACGTATTGTGACTGTTCCTAAACGTGGCCTAGATTTAGAGTTAAGGTCGGCTCTTTTGATTAAAGAGAGACAGCGCCCCACCTTACCGAACCGTCTAATGAACCTCGCACCATTGACTGGACGGTTCTCTTCCGACTATAGTGAATACCAAATTATGTTTTGTTTTGTTTTGGAATTCACAGTTATAAATTTATAACTTGGAAGTGGTTTAGAAGAATAAAATTTAACTTAAGGGATATAAACTAAATTGTTATAATTAACTGAATCTTGTGTGAGAAACCCTTTACACTAATGTATAGAGTATTAAATCAAAGACCGAAAAGTGGTCAAGAGTAGTGAATATACATTGAAGAACTAATACAAATACAATTAAATAATTTGTCAGAGAGTTTTAACTCTATAAGTAACTGGAGTTGATTAGATCAACTCTGCTAAAGACAGCTCCAAAAAGCGCCCAACCCACCATCATTTCCTATGTGCAATAGCTAGGGAGAAGAAATGATGAAACAAACTCCCAGCACACATTTCTGTCTGTTAGCCTTAAGGGCTTTATAGGTAAAACAATAATGATGTATGAAGTTAATTAGATAAAATTTTGCAAAATGCATTATTTACCTAACGGAAGGAAATGGATAGGAACGCTACGCTTGCGCTGTTAAATACGTTTACTTGATTTACGTTAGTGAGTTCATTGAAAATAGTCTAGATTTCCCACCCACGTGACGAGCAACCGCTAACACCAGCAAGCACGTCGCACATGTACTATGGGGCCTAGAATGCAGGTTCTAGAGAGAATCTGGGCGGCTCCAAAAATACAAGTTTCCTAAGCTTTAGCATGGCTTGCCCAGTCCTAAGACAGTGGTCAGTTTTGTGCCTATTTGCCCCTGCAATTTGAGCTAGACATGCTACCAGATTTACTGGACGCGCGCTATGGTAAATAGCTCTCCCTATCGACCTTAACACCCCTTATAAAGACAATACAAAATAATGCAAGCGTACCGTAGACTCTGGTCTGGTGCAGAATTCATTGCCAAAACTTGCCGTACGTCGGAGCGGATTTAGTCGTCGCTTCTCATTTCCTTAATCTGCCCATTGCGTGGATTTTCGGGACCGCTAAGGAGCAGTACCCATCCAATTTCGTGTCTCGCTAAATAGTGACGATTTTGAGCTGCCTACAAAACGGCGTGGTGTGGTTTTAACGAGACACGTTCCCTAAGCGTCTTTAGACGATGTAGTTTGGGGTTCTTTGTGAAGCCTACCGTGTGAAGCCTACCCCCCTCCCTGGATCTGAGCGACAGCAAGTATTACGCAAAGTGTTCTGAGCCAGACCTTCTATAGGAATCAGTATTTGTCAACAAACAATTGTTTGTCCTACGTACCCAGAGTACGCTCTACAACTACGTACCCGTAGTTGTAGAGTGAAACAATTGATGAAATTAGCGCTTGTAAGTGTGAAGGAAGACTTCACCGCTTCTCTAGACCAAATGCTAGTGACAAATATCTGTCGAGGTGTGGATTAGGAGATAAATACAAGTTCTCGCCATGCTAGAATAAAGTGTACATTAGTGATTTGTCCCTACCTAGGTTATATAAAGATTAAAACTTACCCAATCATTCCGGCACTCACTCACACAATACTATTACGAAATAAGACTAAATTATAATTAACTTAATAGTTAAACTCGTTACCACGATATTTACAACGACACGACTTTCAATTATTGGTTCCAAAGTTATACCCTATAACCCGACTTCTCTTGATCTCTCAAAATCAGTCCGTCCTGTTTCCCTGCCTAAAGCTAAGTGTCCACTCCAACCTCCTTGAATTCGCTACCTGCCCTAACCGTCTCTCCGTCTCACCACGTCCTCTGTTGCACGGCTTGCAGCCACTTTGTCCCAAATCTTAATTTATGGGGTTCGGGTTCGTGTTAGAAATCGGATATTCAAAGTCTCTTTAGAATTTCTTTGGAATACTACTTTTGTCTTGACAGTTTTTACATCAAGAGGCAATTTACGAGTTTATTTAAAAGGGTTTTGTTTTAGAAATGTATATTGTCTCATAGTTTATGACGTTGCCTGTCAAACCGATCTTTAAACCCAAGCGTCCGTGCTTCAATGTGTTCCGCACATATGGCGGCCAAGCGCAGTTTGAAATATAAAATAACATTCGGTAACCAAAATATAGAGATAAATGGCGTGTAGTCACAGTATCATCTATCCTAAGCTATGGACTAATCATGTGGGACAACTCAACCGATACCGACAGAGTTTTCAAGCTCCAGAAACGTTGCGTCCGAGTTATTAACAAGGCATGGTTCTTGGATAGTTGTAAACCGCTCTTTCGAACATGCAAAATTCTTCTACTGCCCTGTTTATATATTAGAGATATCTGCAATTTTACATAGGCTCACATGTATTATTTTAAGCAGCATACTGAGGTTATACCAAGAAAAGGGCAAAGTTTCGAAACCTATTGTATCATCCACCTTGTCATAAAGACATCTATAAGAAAAATGTATTTAATATGTGTATATTGATCTATAATCACTTACCAAGTGAATTTAAATCGTTACATGGTAATGTATTTAAGAAAAAATTGACAGAGTGGCTACAAAAGTGTTGTTTCTATAGCGTTGGGGAATTTTTAGACCATGAAAATGGATTTTATGAATGAAATTGTTGACAGTGTATAATTGGTTAATACTATTTTTATTTTTTCTTGTTAATTTTGACATTTTAATTTAATTTGTGACATTTATTTTTTATTTTATTGACATTTAGATTTCTAATATTTTTTTTTGACTATTCCAATTTTTGGCATCTTTTTTTTTTAATTTCCTTTGTGTGAATTGATGACATTTCAATATTGATTTATGGATAGTTGCAATTTCATAAATTTGTTGAAATGCATCATTTTTCTTTTTTTATAAGTTTACTTAATGTTTTACAATTTATATTGTAAATAATTTACATGCTTGCTTGCAGCCAGAATACAATTACTTATAGGCTTTAAGATCTTCCCTTCTGAACAATGTATTTCTAGCAAATAAATATTTTTATTTGATTTGATTAATCAGCCAGCAATGTAGCTAAAGTTCTTCTGAAACTATGTCCAGTGTAGCTCTCAGCATCTGCTAAACGTAAAAACTTAGCGATTTCTTTAGGCATAGAACCAAGTTTATACCTATAGGCTGACAGGTACATTTACCATTCTGGTAATTTAGAAAGAAACGATAATTTTTTGCTTTTGAAGAACGCAAACTTTCATACTTCATAACAATTTCATAGAATGGACCGTGTATGGTGAAAGACCTTGGTATTCTATTTTTCGTGATAGGTATCTTCACTTAAAGCATCTGGTCATGGTTCTCTACGTCTTTTACAGTTACATTTGTTAATTCTTGTATTTTACAAGCAACCCTTACACCAAATATTAAACCAACCCGGAAAAAAGAAACAATTATTAAGCTCAACACACAACACAAGCTGAAGTCGCGTAGATATTTAAAATTATTTTAACTAACTTTAGTAGCCAGATATTGGTTATCTGGAGCATCTTTTGTAAATTTTTCAATATCGTCAGATGATAAAACCTTTGTTTTCTTGCTTCTAAATTCATTGGATAGTCTCTTTAGATAAGCTTGCAAATTAGAGTATGTTTTTATGTCCACTCCATTCTTTGTTCGGACTGTACTTTTTAATATTTTGTATATACACCACAAATACCTAGGTTTGTACTTAGAAGATAATTATTTAAAGTACGCCATGAACACGTTTTCTGAAAAAGACTGCGTATTGTTGTTGTTTTGCCATTCTGTGACATATTGGTACGCTAATAATATTTTCCTTGGTATTGTCAGGTAGTAAACTTTCCATAACGTTAAGGGCTTCGAATCTTATATCGGGCGGTGTACAACATAAATCTTTTTCTTCATAATTAGTACATGTAGACATTTTTATTAATAAATAACTGTAATTTTATCAGGGAAAACGTGTTGTGAATTTTTTTTCGCAATGGTTGAAAAAAAATTATTAGTTTTCCTATGAGCGCGAATTTAACAATGCCGATCGGCCATAGACTAAAAGAATAAGGTTTCTTTTTTTTGGCTTTTCGCGCATAGCGTACAAGATGGGGCATTTCAATTTTTTTTTATTACAGAGAAAACAAAACTTATATTTGAGTGAAAGTTTTATTTGATAAACTCGTACAAGTTGAAATTATCTATTTAAATACGAAGTTGCATGAAATGAGCAAGCAATAGGTACATTAATTTATTTGTACTATTGGGCACGATCCTTTTTGTATCGAATTTTTTTTAAGAACAAAGCAACTCAACCAAAAAATAAAACAAAACTCTATAACTATCTTATGAATAATAGCAATGAAAAAGTCACAGTTTGATTACATGTGTTTTCATCATTATGTGCCTAATTGAGGTGAAATTAGAGCCACTTTTTAAGCAAGTGTGTTGAAAATATGATGGTATCTATGATTTTTTTAAGATGACTTTTTACCCCGGGGCTGTGCTTAAAAGGCGATTATTAAGGCATATATATCCATAAAACCCAGTTCTATAACAATACACCAATACGAAAAATAGCAAAACCAGCGGCACCGAATTGATTTGAATGAAAATGTGCCACTATACACCTCAAACTTCTGAGCTAGTTGATCTCAGAGCACAATAGAGATGAGATGCTCGAAAAATGAGGGTTTGTAACCTGTTGCGAGCCGTGACACCGTGAAAGAACCCTCGTTATACGATCACTATTGCTATTTGCAACTCAAATGAATATTGATGAGTTGGCTCGTTGTCAAGACTCGTTTCATCGTGATCTTGCAGACTTCAGAATGTCGCCACCTCGTGACTCTTTGGAATACTTCGGGGAGTTCCGCCTCGGTCTAATTAGCCATTATATTTATTTGGAAGCGGAAGCGTGTCCCAAAAATTGTCTTTGTTGAAGGGAGTTTTAATATCCAAGGTTTGTTAATGTGTTTCGTTTGGCTGTCTCTCAAACCAAGTCGGAAATAGTAACTAGTGTACCGACATGTATATATAATTATACATGTCGTCAGCTATATTGATAGAAGATAGAGTATCAACTACATTACATGTTTTGGTAATACATTGCCATAATTGTATTGCAGCCAACACCGTTTTATTATGCCAGCCAAAATACCTGCTGCATAGCTGCAAAATTTCCTGCAAAATGGCTGCAATATTTATGTTAATGCTGCAATCAATCGCCGTGTGTCCTATTTGCATGTTCGAACATGCGTGCACGTTGTTAACTAGATATAAATTACACAAGTCACACTTTGGAGCATACATTTATAGATCCGTGGCATATCTGTAAACACTGGGGATTGAATGGGCATTTATGCAGAACATAGTGTAATATTTGCTCAATTAACGAATCTGAATGGATGTCATATCGTTGATGATAAAAAAAAATATTTAAAAAAATAACAAAAAACCCGACTGCTTAAAAAGCGAAATAACAAGACGTAAACACGTTTAAAATCATTCTGTGCAGTCGGAGGATACATATGCGCGAGCTGGCTGGCCAAAACCAGATGTATCCTCCGGCTGCACAGCATGATTTTCATCTTGTTTACGTCTTTTTAGTTCGCTTTTTAAGCAGTCGGGTTTTTTGTTATTTTTAAATAACGTTTATATTTACAACTTTTTAGTTATTTTTTTTTAGAATTAGTTACGTTTAAATATGTGTATGTGTTACATATTTTTGTAATCACCTCTTAAAACCCTTTATTTTGATACCCCACACGATGGGTTTGGAAGAAAATAAATATTTGGACTCTGACAATATGGCACCCAAAAGCCGCCATTTTTCTATTTTCCAATTTTAATTATTTTAGCCAGTGATACTCGCAGGATTAAGACGAATCGATTGAAGTTAGAATCATCAAAATCGCGTTTGGTCTCTAGAATGCCACATAGGAACAAACATACATAGACTGATAAACACATTACCCTCCTTCGGCAGTCGGGTAAAAAGGGGTTGATTACACAAATTGCGACCTTTTATTATTATATAACTAGCATATGCTAACGGTTTCGCCCGCGTTAAAAGTGTTTTATTACTCCAAGAGAAAATTATACCGGGATAAAAAGTAGTCTAAGTGCTATTCCAGACTATAATCTAGAGATATCTAGATTATAGTCTGGAATAGCACTTAGACTAGTGCCAAATTTCAACCAGATCCGTTCCGTAGTTTAAGCGTGAAAGAGTAACAAACACACAAACACACTCACAAACTTTCGTCTTAGAGAAGTATGGTATAAAAAGAAGCGCGTAGTGGCAACCGCGAACCAGAAGACGTTGCGTTGAAAGGCCTCACACTAGGTGGACCGATGACCTGGTGAAGGTTGCGGGGATCCGCTGGATGCGAGACGCAAGGGACCGGTCAATATGGCGGCGTTTGGGACAGGCCTATGTTCAATATTGGATGTCTTTTGGCTGAAATGATGAGGATGGAAAAAGAAGACAAGTTGCCATCGCTACGACCTCAAATAAGTTGGGGAAAAGGGGCAAAAGAAAGATTATTTTGACGAATATTTTCTTTGAGCAGATCCGTGCAAAGAAAAATATACCTCAAATGTCAGTCGGATAAGAAATTAGGTAGCTACACGTAAAATACTACTGTTACTAATTATTAATATTTGATTTTAATGTACAGTGTAATAATTAATTAAGTGGGATAACATGTAGGCTAGATAGAATGGGTAGATACCTATATCAGAATTGAATATTAAATATTCCAAGGACACCACTTAAAAGTAATTATGTAGGGCGTAGGTTGAGTATTTTACATAGGTGCTTTGAATAATGTGTCAAGTTGTGGAATATTTCAGTTTGTACGTAATTAGGTCAGAGATAATGACGCCTGATGATACGAGGGTCATTCAATAAATACTTAGCCTACAAAAAGTAAACGAAAATTTTGGAAAAGTGGCAATTTATTTTTCAACATAGTCTCCTTTTAGTTCGATACACTTAGCCCAGCGATGCTCCAACTTTTTTAACCCGTCGGAAAAATAATTTTTGTCAAACTCTGCAAAATAGGCCTCCGTGGCGGCGATGACCTCCTCATTCGATCCATATCTGTTCCCGGCGAGTGATTTTTTCAGATTAGGAAACAGAAAGAAGTCACAAGGGGCCAAATCTGGAGAATACGGTGGATGGGGCAGCAATTCGTAGCGTAATTCGACCAATTTGGCCATGGCAGCGGCAGACGTGTGAACCGGTGCGTTGTCGTGGTGAAACAGCACTTTTTTCTTCGCCAGATGGGGTCGATTTTTCTTTAATTCGGCGTCGAATCGGCATAGTAAAGCCCTGTAATTGTTTTACCCTTCTCGAGGTAATCGATGTAGATCACACCTTGTGAATCCCAGAAAACGGTGGCCATAACTTTTCCGGCCGATTTTACAGTTTTCGCCTTCTTTGGAGCACGTTCCCCGGTCTGGATCCATTGTTTTGATTGCTCTTTGGTCTCTGGTGTGTACCAGTGGATCCAGGTTTCATCGACGGTTACAAAACGACGCAAAAACTCCGCTGGATTCCGCTTAAACAGCGCCAAACACGTCTCCGATGTGGTCTCACGGTTGCGCTTGTTTTCTGGTGTGAGTAAACGCGGCACCCATCGCGCCGACAGCTTTCTCATGCCGAGTTCCTCGTGAAGAATATGATGCACTGTTCCTTCTGAAATGCCTACAGTCTCAGCTAGCTCCCGAACCTTCAATCGGCGATCTGCCAATACGAAATCATGGATTTTTTTAATGTTTTCCTCCGTAGCAGCTGTTTTCGGTGCACCTGGACGTGGTTCATCAAAAACCGCCGTACGGCCACGTGCAAACTCGTTGAACCAATTCTTGACGGTGGCCATCGATGGAGAAGAGTCACCGTACACAGCATCCAAGCGCTCTTTGATTTCGATGCGCGTTTTCCCTTCCAAAAATAGGAATCGAATCACCGAAAGATATTGCTCTTTTTCCATTTTTGTAAAACCGATCGACACGTTCGCTTCCATAAGTTGTCAAATTAAAACAAATGAAGGGATTGGAATGAAAATTTGAAAAAAGAATTAAAAAAGAATGTGCTACACTGTGGTAAAACTCTTTTGAAACTACAGCGCCCTCTGGCGATGAGGCTAGGTACTTATTGAATGCACCTCGTAATAAGGCCCAAGGTTATACATTCGAAAATTTGAATTGTCAACAAATAATATAACCCTCAATTTAAAATATACTGACTAACTAAACTGAGCTATGCTTTTTCGGTTTTTCAGAGTCAAAATCGAAAATCATTGAAAATACGAAGTCTTGAGCTTTAAAGAAGTGGCATTATATTAATAAAAGCATCGCCATAGCGATTGGAAAAAAGTAAAATATGTATGAGAATGCCAAGCGCTATCGAAACCAACCATGTACATAAAGAAACCGCGCCGACGTAATTGGCGTTTTTCGACGGACTATTTACTAGAAGTACATCGATCGCGTTCGGTTCCGTTCTACGGCTACGAATGGTGTTAGTTCCTTTCCACAGCTGTGTTACCAGTGTCTTGCAAGTAAAAAGGTTTACTCGGTTCGTGACTTTTTTTTGTTTTAATACTATTACGATTTGTTTTATAGTATTTTTTTGCTCGTTTTTACATTTTCATTGCACAAAAATTTTTACAATACAAATTTAAAAAAGCAAGTGGCATGCCTCAGAAATTTAAAACCGTGCAAATCAAATTCAATCGCCAATTTAAGTGATCCGTCCAAATAATCTTTGAAATGGGAGTTAAGAAATACTTTCAATATAATTTTGTACATAGGAGATTTGATTAAACAAGAACATACAATTTTTGTGATCAATTCTAGAAAATGTTAATTTTATACACAATCCACATATCCGAAATCGATGCATATCGCGCCATCTAGTGATATTTATTTGAACCAATATTTTCTTTCATAGCGCTGTTAGGACCCCGTGATCACGTGATCAATTCCTTACAATTTGGCATTTCGACAATGTCCATCGCCGATACAATGACACTTGTCTAGATCCCATTCTAATTAATGGTATATTGAAGGAAATAATTGGTATTTATTGTTTATCTTAAAATATGAGACGTCACTGTTATCTTTTACAATTTCCATTAAAAACGTCTTGAAATAAAGCATCTGTTTTACATAAAACGTCGGGGACTGATGGTTTCCCATCTTATTACAGACATTACGAGCTATTTTACATTTTATTCGCGAAATATGAAATGATGGTACATTTATCTCGTTGTATTGTCAAATTGACGCCTCACTTACCGGACACAAAATGATAATGAACGTTGTGGTTTATGTTAATACCGTAAATGTCGTACTTTAATTGCGTTCCTGTGTTGCCAGTGGCAATATGGAGAGTTCGGCGTTATGGTTCTGTGAAACCGGTGACAATGATGGTTAATGTGTTTTTGAACACTGTTATTTGGGGCAAGTATTGGGCAACTGCACTTTTAATATTCTTATTCCTGGAAATCTGTATCAGCGAATCAAAATTATACCTAAACCGCATATCATGTCACCCGTTGCACTTGGGGATCTTATGACCGCGTCAGGAAACGGACTGAAGATAGCTAAGAGCTCTTACACACCAGGTTTTTTTCAGGCGCCGTCAACGCGCGTCGCACTCAACTATAACGCGCTGCAAACGCGATGTTATCGCAACCCCCGTGTGAATAGGTAAATACCTATAAAGAATAAGTAAATACCTATGAGGAATAGGTAAATACCTATAAGGAATAGGTAAATATCTATAAGGAATAGGTAAATACCTATTTACACGTTCATAAAATTGTGGTGTGAAGACGACTTTTTGCGAGCTATCGACGCGCTACTAGCCCGGAGTAACATCGATACAGACGAGCTGTCACAGCCCGTCTCTTTAGCTAAAAACACACATGTACAGCGCGTTTTAATCGGATACATACCGACAGTATTTAGAAGGCATCAATCGAGGCAATACTTCTTGCGCTGGCCTTAGTACTTTTGTTAAAAAGAAAACGTAAAAATGTCTAACGAAAACGTAAATATTGGATACATCATTTACGAGCGAAAGGTAATTATATATCCAGAGCGATACACGCTCGTTTGCGCGCGTACTACGCGCATTTTACTTTGCAAGGAGAATTGCTCACGCGCGTCTGTAGCGCGTTTCTCGTGAGTTTGCAGCGATGCAATCGCAAGTAAGCTGCCTATTTCAAGTTCAGCAGCGCCGACAACGCGCGATAGCGACGGTGCCTGAAAAAACGCCATGTGTAAGAGCGTTCATAGCTTATTTTGGGCTAAATTCAGAAACCTAAATTAATTTTGTTTTTTCACATTAATATTAACATTGAAAATTAGGTCCTGGAGGCCTGAGTTGTAAAATAGCAGGCTAAGAATATTATTTTAATTTTCTATTAGCCAACCAAACCAACGTAAGCCGCATAAAATTTTTACCCGTTAAGGAAAATGAACACAGATAAAAAAAAGAACTATCATCCATTAAATGCTACCGTCCATTGTCAACGGCAGAGCATTTGCAGTTGTTCTCAGATCTTTACAGCCAGCCTTACCTGTTGCGCTCGCGCTTGGCTGTCTACAATATCCAGTGACATTCACAACAAAAGGCGACACTGAGACAAACTTTTTAGCATTTTTTCTTCATTATAGAGGTGCACAGATAGATAAGACCTTTATTGGAGCATTGCTTATCTTGTATTTCATATCATTTCTGCACATAAGGGACGTAGTACATTAATACCTCAATGCATAAGGGAATGTTTGTAGTGCATTTGAAGTAAGCAGCGAAGTGAGAATAGTTTTTGGAAAACAATAAAAGAAAGTACAATATCTTGCAGTTAGGTTCTGCATACAATTAGCTCACTTCATGAGACTAGTTTTCGCACTCTGGGAGTTTTCCAATCCCAGAATAATTCCATTTTCAGGAACTCGAGGAAACGTGTCCTGAATATTTATACATTTCCCTCTTTGAATTTTCTAATCGACGTTCTTAAATTAATTTTAAGTTGTTTGTTTACCTAAATATTTAAAAGGAAATTACACATGCTGCAGAAAATTCCAGGACTTTTTCCCGTTTAGGTTAAGGGGTTGTATGGAATCCTGTCGAGACTGTCTTTATAAATATTATCGCTCTGTTATAACAAAGATTTATTAGCAAGTTATCGTATGCCAGAATAGTTAGGTATATAAGTATATAGCAGATACAATGTGGTTGATGGCATAACGCTCGCCCCCATTAAATTGTACTTAAACATGTCCAGCAGTGGACGTCTTTCTGCTGAAATCATATGACGATAGTGGACGTCTTTCGGCTGAAATGATGATGATGATGAAATATATCAGGTGAAATGTGTGTGTTCTATACGTGTTACATCTGCTCAAATCTTTGGGGGATACACACTGGGGGACTAAGGGGGTGGAGACGGGGGCGGTCCGCCCCGGACCTTTGGTAATAGGGGCCTTCCAAATATCGATAAGTTAACAAAATTCTAAGCAAGGCTAAGAGGCAGTTTGGAGTTGGAGGCCAAATGTGCAACGCAGGGAGCCACAATTATCGAGCGCGCTACGCTCGCGCTTGCATTCTCATTATATCTGAAATCTGAATATTATTTGCATAGGTCGTTACAGAAACTGCTATTTCTGTTTGAAGCTTTGGTCCTTACTCTTGCGCCCTACGTTCATTTTATTCTTAATTTTTTCTGCATTAGTCGACAATTCAATTGAAAGAGCCCATAAATAATGGGTATACTCTGTATGAAAGTCCAAAAGAAAAAAACTTTTTCTTTTTTTTTGCGTTTAGAAATGCTCATACATACTGCGCTACCACGGGGAGATAGCGCAGTTATGTGGGACTCCAACCCACTAAAACTCCACGGTGTTCTCCTGTGCCGCTTATGGCGGGAACACGGGCATGTGTTAGCACTCACCACGAACTCGCCGCGGCTGACCGTCACCGGACCTTCCTCGGGTTCCTCTGCGTGGGTGACCAAGCCACGTTTACTGAGCCCCCCGCCTCGACAATGCTAGAATCCACCGGGGAGGAAAAGAACATAACCTAACTTAGCCTTTACGAGGTATGGGGCAAAAAGTCGTGATAATGCGGCAGATATAAGTAAATCACTATCTGAGCACTTTCTTATTTTACTGATAGAACCGATGAAATTGCTAGCTTCTTAAATTCCGCTAGTGTCCAAATTTTCGAAGCAAATCACTGGTTTTCGTCGCTAGCAACATTGAACATTACGTAAGCATTTCTTAATAAATATTCAAATGGTCTTTATAAAGACTATCGCTCTGTTATAACAACAATGTTTGTCAAGTTCACAAGACAAAACTGTTCTGTGTACGGATACAATTGCTATGACTCTGTGTAAGCACTGTATTATTTCACTAATAGAACCGACGAAATCGCTAGCTTCCTCTAGTGCCCAAATTTTCGAAGCAAATCACTGGTTTCGTCGCTAGCAACACTGAACACAAGGCTACGTAATTACGTCGGCATTAGGTAATAAATATTCAAACGGTCTTTATTAAGATTATCGCTTTGTTATAACAACAATGTTTGTCAAGTTCACAAGACAAAACTATTCTGTGTACGGATACAATTGCTATGACTCTGTGTAAGCACTGTATTATTTCACTAATAGAACCGACGACATCGCTAGATTCCTGGCTTCCTCTAGTGTCCACATTTTCGAAGCAAATCACTGGTTTTCGTCGCTAGCAACACTGAACACAAGGCTACGTAATTACGTCGGCATTAGGTACTAAATATTCAAATGCTCTCAGGCGGAAGCTTGGCTAATGGAATTTCAGATAACCGTACATGTAGAGATTCGATTTATCAACCACCTGTGGTGACATCTTGGTTCCCAAATTATGATGATTATAATCTATGCTCTGGTTAATATAGGGTTGTCTCCAACGTTTGTGATACATTATTTCATGTTGGGCTAGCGGCTAAGGAGTTTCATTACTGCTGTCAGTGGCACAGCCCTATTAACTTGTGTTAGCACTTAATTTTAATTATGAAAGGTAAAATAAATGCGGTTCTAGAAAAAACACGTACGATTTTTGGTACCTTTTTGGGATAGGTGAAGCCTCAGGTCATCAGGAAAGTGTTCTAATTTATATTCTCTGGTTATGTTTTTACTTCTGCTGTGTTAAATATGTTTTAAATTAACAGATTATTTAACGGGGTTTTAATGAATAATCACATACATGTAATCATTACTGGGCTCCAAAATGAAAGCGGTCTCTGAAACTAACCGCCACAAAACGACATTTATTGTCTGAATACCGTCAAATCTCATTACTTAACATTAATTATCCCTTCAAAAGGATTTCGACTATCATCGGTACAGAGCCAGCGTTTAATACCTATTTTATATGCAAATACAAAACGGATTGTCTCAACAGTTAGAACAGATATAACAGGGCACAACAGCGAAGTTTGTAACAAAATTTATACGATTGTCAAAGTTTTATATGGAAAGCGCAGTTACACAGACTTAATGCTGTGTGTACATCAATGCAGGTGCAAGTAGTGTGGGGTTTAGCCCGGCAACTTTGTCTTTACTGTGGGCAAACAGTGTGAAACGTGAGCCAGGCTTGCGGTGGCACCTACGCACGAGAGAGACGGTTACAGGGAAGAGGCTCGTTCAATACGTAGTTGTGGTTGGGTTGTTTGCTTACTGGCACCAGCTGAAATGTTTGGTAGAAGTTTTTAAAGTTATATTTTCTTTCTTTCTACGCTATTGCCTTGACTGGTTTTGTTTAAATACACCTAACAATAAAGTAGCAGTATCGTTTTTAGTTTGCGGCGTTCTGTGAAGAAGGCCTATAATTTTAGAAACAAAGCTACCGTACAGGCTTCACTGCCGTTATCGCCATTTTCCTTGAAAGTTTCAAGATATCTGAAGGCTTTTTAGAAAATTGCCTTTTCGCAGTGTTTCGGAAGCGTCTCGTAAAATATCTATTTAATATCATTTTGAAGGTGAAGAGGCGGGTAGTTTTGAGATCGTTGTCCTTTCTAGGATTGGTTGGGTGTTTTGGGACGACAGGGTAGAGAATTTCCTCTTTGATGTTAAAAAAAATGATATGCTGATCTGAGTAGTTCTTTAAACAGCAGAAAATAAAGTTTTAAGATTCCGTACTCGAAGGGTTCAAACGGAGCCCCATTGCTGTCATTCACCTGTCCGTCTGTCCGGCCGCCGTCTGTCACATAGGTTTTACAGCCAAACGGTTGGAGCTTACAGTCTTCAAATTTTCACAGTAGGCATCTTGTTGACCCAACGCCATAAAAATTGTCATAAAATAAAAGAAAGAAAAAATATTTATTTGTGACCCGCACAGGCTACACGAGATAAGCAAAACACAAACAATAATAAAAAATAAAAACAATATGTTTTTAAGGTGGACTCGCATACAGCTAAAGGGAGGCGCGAAAAAACAGCTGACCTACTCCATCGATGTTTTAGAGCTCGTTGAAAAATAATAGAAAATAAAGGAATGAGAAGCCACCAACGTCTGCTTTTTTTTACAAATTTTGTTCCGAAGGATTTTTTAACTACCCATTGACTTATGAACTTCAAATTTGGTGATAATTTTTAATAATACGTATATTTTATTAACAAATAACATGATATTAATAAATCAGATTTTTCTTTGAATTTTCCTGTTACAACCAACTTGTTTTTGCGGTTTGGTGCGGATCCCAAAATGTGTGAAGTTCCACACGCACTTGGCCGGTTTTTTTAATTCAATTTTGAAATGAATCGAATTTTACTACCCGACTACAAGGAAAGGGTTATTTGCTTGTTTATTATATCTATGGTTATTTGAATAAATGATAAACTGTAATATTTTATTATTGTTGTAATGATAATTTCTTATTAATTTTAGTTGAAGATTATTATTGCCCTCTATTATTATGATCTCTATCACTCAAAGGTTTGCTGGAAGAAAACTCTATTTCGGAGTTAAGCTCGCCTTTGTACATGAATATTGATTTCACTTTGTGCATATGTATTGTTTTGGTGTACAATAAAGAATTAGGAGATCTATTCGTCGTTTCGGTATTTTTCGTGTTATTTTAAGTGTTCAAAGAATATAATTGAAAACTTGTTCTCTGGGTATGCTTACTGTGTGGGTGTGATTGTCCATTTTAAACGAGATGGCTCTAGGTATACCTAGTCACAGTTTCTGTGGAGTTCGGTAAAATAATATTTGCTTTTATTTGCACAATAATAATAATATATAAAAGCCTTTATTCAGACACAGATTTTTTACAAAATTATACTGAACTCATCCTAACGCCTCTGGCGAGTCGGTGACACCGATAACCCGGTCTTTTTGCCCAACTTTGGCAAAGGCTTCCTCCATTTCTTCCCACTCGGTTCTGCTTAGCGCTTTCCTAGACCATGTTTTCCTTGCTATGGTCTTTATTTCGTCTTCCCACCTTCGAAACTGTCTATCTCTTTTTCTATTTCTTGGGTACCAAAACACTAATTTTTGTTCCACTTTTTGATGCCTCTTATTATATGACCAGTCCATTTCCACTTCAGTTCTAAGTCTCATTATTACATCTGCAACCATATGTTAGGACTGGAAGTATGCAGGTATTGTATAGCTTTGTTTTTACGGTCATCTTAATTTCTGTGTTCTTCATTACTTCCCTAAACCCCAGAAACATTTCTATGCTTACCCGATTCTTGTGTCAATTTCCTTTGATATTATATTTGTGGTAGAGATTTGTTGGCCTAGGTAGGTATACTCTTTTACAAACTCAATTGACCCGCCGTTTATAATATTTTTTTTAAAACTTTCTCGTTTCATAATTGAAAAACATACAAAATATTTACTCGGGACCACGATCGTTGCAACATGTCCGAAACTTCGGGTGTATATAGGAAAATAAATAATCGAAATCAACGCATTAAATTCGCGTGATATATTGTTTTCACCTTTATATAGGTACAACAGAAAATAAGCCTATAAATAATAACCTATAAAAGTGAAAGATTTTTTATAATTAGAATATAATATGAATTTAAGTAGCAACTATAATTTAGGTGAAGACGTAATACATTGTAATATTTTATTTTTATCACATCTATTCAAAAAGAGATAGTTTATTCCTCGTAAACAGGGACCAAAATAGCTCATTAATCCCTT
This sequence comes from Orthosia gracilis, assembly GCA_947562075.1. Classification (NCBI taxonomy): domain Eukaryota; kingdom Metazoa; phylum Arthropoda; class Insecta; order Lepidoptera; family Noctuidae; genus Orthosia; species Orthosia gracilis. Next base: position 7,650,935 of record OX387274.1, read on the forward strand.
AGGGACCAAAATTGATTAGAATCTGGAATGTGGATATTGTTAGTAAATGTGCCTATCAGCAAAAAGAGATGAATCACAAACCATGCGGGCACAATGTATTGAATATGTGACTGGCTGAAAAACTGCGAGCGCGCCAAAATAAAAATAAAAACGTTGATGAAAAATAAACAACGCGAGAAATTAAATGCATTCCGTCTTTCGTTCGTAGTTGTTTCAAATTCAGATTTTAGAAGTATAAAAATGAGTGCGTCTTTCTCAAGTGAAAGTATTATATTCAAGTTTCTCAAAAACACACTAGATACATCCTGAGACACCGTTTTCTGAGACTGTTTCTAATTCCCAAGCTGTAAATAAATCTACAACTGTAACGGATGGTACTAGTAAAATTGTTACGATGCACTTCCATAATTGTTCAAATATAAACATTACCCTCTTATTATTTTGTTTTATGTCTCATGGTTCTTAATTTTATGTAAATAAATAAATATAACGTCCTTGTTCATAAGTTGCACTTACTTGTTTTCTCATAGAGGGTGATCAAAAGTAGAGTGTTCACCTCGGGAGCAACACTGTTTTAAGCTCGAGTGATGTACTTTGAATCCCTCGCTGCACTCAGGACTCTACTTTAGAACCCCTGGCTACGCTCGGGATTCTACTCTAGAATCCTTCGCTCCGCTCTGGATTCAAACAAACACTCTCGCCTTTAAAATAGTTGTTTGCTCCCTGGGTAAACAATCTACTATTTCGTTGTACTATGTAAACGAAAATCTTGATTTCAGGTTATATGAAATAAAGTGTTTATGAGTGTGTTTTGAGTCAGCGCTAACGCAACTAGAAATAAAAATTTCTTATAAACAATTTTATACTTCATTCGAAATCGAGTTTCACGTTTCGTGAGAATGAGTCATAAAACTTACGGTCTTTCATAAGTACAGTCTGTGATTCCAAACGGACATTATTATGCAGTGCAGTTTTCAGATTAACATCATTGGAATACGATTACAGACAGTGCTTCAATGTATAGAAAAGAAGTTCTATAGTAACATTTTTCGTTTCAAGGGGCTTTGTGGTGATGCTTTTTAAAACTTTTGTTGAATGAAAGACAAAGAAATATCGAAAGAAAGAGAATTTCGTTTTGCATACCATCAAATAAAAATAAAAAATAAGTAATGAAGAAAATGAGAATCAAGAGATCAAGATTTTCTTACACATTTTTTTGAATACATATAAGTACTGATTTGTGGATGTCTGGGGAGCTACCATAAGCTCTAATGCCGTCTGTACACTCCCGCGCGAGAACTCGCGAGAATGATGTACGTACATTGCTCTCAGTACTAAGTTCAATCATGAAATATTGTGTTTAAAAACTCAATATGCAGCGTTTCCTTGGGTTCTCACCCGAGAATGTAGAGCCGGCTAAGAGCATGATTATTTCTACTGTGCGTAAATAACCTTGCTCTAAGAGCTCATGGTAGTGTCCCAGCTCTTGACGTAAAATGCTGGTACTCAGCTTTATCCGGTAAGAGTGGAACCCAACCCCAGAAAAGGCAGATAAGGATGTGCCAAACGAGCCATAGCAAGGAAATCTGTAAAATTATTTTTGGAAAGTGAGTTACGCTGTTATTAAATAAGGTTTCTTTTAAAAATTATATACGTACTAAAAAATGCCCACAAACATAAATGCAACATTTTCCTGAATAAATCGTTTCAGTAATCTTTATACCATTCACGATAGGACACTGAGTGACATATAAGCTGGCCTTAATTTAGGTTAAGTGTGATAAAAATGTTAATTATATTATACTCTCTGTAATTAAATTTCAACCTAGGTTACACCAACTGTTTTTGTAATTAATTACTGGACTATGCAATACCTGTCCGATGAAAAAAATATCCCTCCAAGCAAAATTCATCAGTGGCAAAATTAGCGGAACAAGAAAAAAATATCGTTAAACTTTTTGTTTACCGTAACAGAGTGGTTTTTATTTTGTTTAATAATAAAACCAATTATGCCTTATTGACAAAACAATTGAATTTCAACTTTCATGCAATTGTTTTAGCTTTGATCGAACTTACATTATTTTGAAAGAATTTCGCTTATTGCCAGTTTATGGTTATGTTTTAAAATCGTTATTTAGAAATTTTCATTGACGTACTGAGATATTTGTTGTACTTTTTCTTTTTTACCTTTAGATCTTTTTCAAAGTTAAGGACGTCATTGTTGCCAACTTAATATAAACTCAGAGGGCCAGGGCACTTGAGATGAGGAAAAAATATCAAACCTACAAATAACCTACCTGTTTTAACCATTTTTTGTACTTTCCTATGATTCAGAAAATCTAATGTTTATGAGAGAAAATCAGGACAGTGCAGAAAACTCGTACTTCAAACAGGAGCAGTCGCTTCATTCAGTTTCGCATTCGCAAAAACGTGCGTTTAAAGGCTGTTCAAGTCAGAAATGAGCTGGAGGAAGTTTTAGATGCAACAGTAAGTCAGCTTACGGTACGAAGGAAGTTGAAGAAAGCTGGTTTTGGTTCGTTCATGCCCGTCAAAGGTCCATAAATTGAGGCACACCTCCTTAGAAACAGTTTCGATTTTGGTCCACGGATTAAAAAGTAAAACAATATATCGGGATGAGTGTGGAAGTCATTTAAATTGAATTGACGGACGGCAATCAAAGTGTTATCATGAACAAGAACAACATAATCTGTCATTTTTTTAAACTACTGTGGCATATGGTAGAAGAACAATATTGGATTCAGTTAGGATATATTCGGGAGCTCGTACGGATTCAGTGGTGATCGATGGAGGAGATCTTATTACAGATCGCTGTAGAAGTGTTATGTAAAAATAAAATATGGTACCATGTGCCCCTTTGTCAGGGGTCACTAAGATTTGATCCAGGATAATGCTCAGCCGCATACCACTTTTTCAACTTCAGTCGCATACAGACAACAAAAGCGACCTGTGAGAACTGTCCAGTTTCCTCATTGTGCACATGCTTGACTAAAGCTTGGAGGTTAATGGAAACTATGATTTTGCTCGGGTAAATATTACTTCAGTTCAAATATAACGTTGACTCTTCAAGTTCAAGCTTGACATCCAATGTTTACCTTAAAATTAAAGCAGACAAATCGAATACTCGTAGTATACCTTATATGTATGCAGGTATCACTTAGGGCATTATCAAATACTTACAGTAAAGCTTGAAGGCACCTGGCAAATATATCTTGTACAGGTAAAAACTCCTTTAGACTAAATTACCAGGTAGGTCCAAGTTTTACACCTAATGTTTGTTTTAATTATCGAATACTTGCGAATATGTGTTATTAAATAGGTGCATAAAAATATATTTAAAAATAACTAAAAACCCGACTGCTTAAAAAGCGAACTAAAAAGACGGACACAAGAAGAAAATCATGCTGTGCAGTCATATTTTTTTTATTTACCACGTTTTAGTTATATTTTTTTTTGAATTAGGTACATTTAAACATATAACTGTTATATATTTTTGTAATGACCTCTTAAAACCCTTTATTTTGATACCCCACACGAGGGGTAAGAAAGAAAAAAAAATTTGGGCGCCCACGTTATGACGCCCAAAATCCGCCACTTTTCTATTTTCCAATTTTAATGTAGCCAGAACACTCGCAGGGTTAAGACGAATCGATTGACGTGAGATTCATCAAAATCGCACTACGCGTTTGGTCTCTAAAACGCCACATAGGAACAAACGTACATACATAGACTGATAAACACATTACCCTCCTTCGGCAGTCGGGTAAAAATGCTTGAATGTACCTGGCAAACATGACTTTGAACGGGCAGATATGACTTTGACCAGGCAAATATTACTTCTGACAAAACAAACCATGTCCAAGTTTCACACTTAATGTTTGCTTCAATTGTCGAATACTCATTACACCTACGGCATGTAGTATCATTATAATGTATTATATTCGCTGTAATAGTTCCCGGCGTTCCAGGTTAATTAATTTCCACCTGCGTCGGTTTGTATTCGTAACATGATTGGTCTTATCAACCGTGTGTTGTTATTGTACCGAAGTTTCATAACAACATTTAGCCTGAAACAATGTTTGTGCGCGGAGGGAATGTTGCGTTATTTCAAGTAGTAGGTATATCAAGCAATACATTGAATGATGAATTATGATTTGAATTTTGTAAACTTACATTGAATATTTCTGAACACATCGTTTTTTAGGGTGCCGTATCCAAAGGTTAAAAACAGGACCCTATTACTAAGACTCCACTGTCCGTCTGTCACCAGGCTGTATCTCAAGAACCGTGGTAGCAAGGCAGTTGAAATTTTCACAGATTATGCATTTCTGTTGCCGCTGTAACAACAAATACAATAAAATAAAAATTGAATAAAATAAAAAAAATAAGTGGGGTTCCCATACAACATGGTATGGAACCCTTCGTGCGCGAGTCCGACTCACACTAGGCCAATTTTTTTTACCATCTTTTTTGTAGGTAGTTTAGTATTCATCATAAAGCTCTTAAGGTTCATTATAATAAAAAAATATATTATTAGTATTTTATTTGTAGGTACTGTAAACAGGACACACGATATTAAGTTTCCCATCGTTTGTGAACACACGAAACTCAAAAACATAAATTTATTAAAATGCACGCTATAATTATGAGCAGTGAAATTTCCAATAAACGACAATATTGTCACCAACTTGTATTACGATAAAAAACATATCTTTTATCAAGCTACCTGTCTTGTTCCTCCGCATAAATATTTATTCATTGGAAATGTTGCTGAGGCATCGAACACGGGAATAGAGCCAACCGAAGCCATATGGGCTGCCGCACGGGATAAAGTCCCCGGCCGCCCCGGGTTTATAGGGTTCCGGGAAAAATGGCACGTAAGACAGCTGAGCTAGGTAGATGTACTATAAAATTTATACCAGTCTTTTCACACCTCTATTTTACTCTAGTCTTCCGATAACGTTTTCAACTTTGAGGGGATTTAAGTTGTGAGAATTTACAAAGTGTAAGCTATGAGTACTACCGAACTTTATCAGAATGTGTAGATATCTTTACTGGTTCTTTAACTAGTTCCTTTAATATATGCTTTATTGACTACATATTCGTAACTACATATTTTAATGCTGCAGGCAACGAAGCGTTCGGAAAAAAACTTTGAATGTTATTTTGTTCAACAATCTCTATGTTTCCTTTTTAGGGTTCCGTAGTCAACAAGGAACCCTTATAGTTTCGCCATGTCCGTCTGTCCGCCCATCCATCCACAGATTAGCTCCGAGACTCTTAGTTTTAGAAAGCTATAATTTAGCATAGATATACATATTAATCACGCCGACAAAGTGGTAAAATAAAATCATGTAAAAAAAAATTAGGTTACCTCCTGTACACTTAAACTGGGGATATTTTTTTTCTGGTCTATCCCATGGTGTGGGATGTCGTTGAATAGGCCATTTCTAAATATTACGGGTCTGTGAAAACCATTTTTCGATTCAGAAATCCGTTTGCAAGAATTTTTATTAGAGTCAAGTGTTCCCCGCCCCTGCCAGCTGTTGCTTTTGGATATGTGAAAAAAAACACGGCTGTGGTATTTATAACGAAATGAAAAGAAAACTATCACAGCTAAGAAGGCTTTATAAGTTTACGAATAATAGTCGACCAACTTACAAAATGTACTGGTACAAATGATGTATGGGGACAACAGTTTTCAAAGAGTTTACGAGTAACGTTCGGTGCTTTCTTTGTATATGAACATTAGTAATGTTACCCATTTATTTTGGTGAATGTAGCTGTTTACTCGGAACCCTCTGTGCGCGAATCAGACTTGCACTTCGCCAGTTTTTCCTATCTCATCTTTAAATATGATTCATTGTAAATTACATTTTTTTTTGTTTCGTTTCTTCTATTTCTACCACAACAACGTGGACTGGACAAAAATTAACAAATTTTATTATTAAATCTCCTAGGGTAATTAAATATTTAATTAGGTTACCTTCCTTTCCAGTGATGTCGTTTTACGACCATTTTCAATTCTGAGCCACGGCAATTACGCGGTACATGGCGTTATGAGGGTGGTTTTATGGGCAAATTGGTTTTAGGTGTGGCAGCGAGGTTGGCTTTTATAAGCCCACCGCTATTATCCAGCCTCCTCAGCCACTGTAGCCAAAGTCAAAGTCAAAATTTTATTGCGAACTAAGTGTACAATGTTGATGTTATTTTATGTTGTTACTTAAGACTTAGCAGCCTTTTTTTGCAGCAATTTTCATCCTAAATTAGCATGCATTAAATATTATTTAGATCAGTAAAATTATATTGAGACATTTTCTTATGTCAAAATTAAATGTCAATAGTTATGAATTCAATATAATTATTCAGCAATATTAATGTCATCCGTTTCAGATATTACAAATTATAACTATGATTTTAAATTAATGTAAATAGGATAGACTAATTTTATTTTGTTTTATAGGACAATATTCTTAAAGAAACTCAGTGCACTGTAAAGTTATGAACTCAGCCACAGTTTTCAAATTATTGCAGTAGTTTTCCTGATAGAGAACAGGGTACCGACATTATTTCTAACTTAGCGATATCTTTGTCTTAGAAAAATAAAGTTCCTTGAAGAAAACTTAGAAGCCGATAACTCGGAAATTCTTGTTTGATCTAGTTTTATTGCATACCTGCTACCATTCTCCTGCGCCTTTGCTCGCACAGGAACCATGTATAGCCGAGATGCAGAGTAGCCTATGGTGCCATAGCGATAGTGTAGTTTTCTTTCAGTGAACTTTCGATTTATTATAGGAGATTACCTTCTATAATACATAGATATTACATTCTACATAGATCAGTGGTGGCTCAGTGGTAACGGCTGCGATTTACAAGTTTTAGTTCGTAGGTTCGAACCCAGGCAGGCGCTTTACTTTGTATAAATTATTGCATCACCACTGCTCTCAAAACGGTGTAGGAAAACATCGTGAGGAAACCGACATGTCCCAGAACCAAAAAACAACAAATGTGACATCCACCAAATCGCACTGGACCCGCGTGATGGATTAAGGTACATTCGCTCACACAGAGAGGAGGCCTGTGTCCCAGCAGTGGGAACATTAAAAGGCTGATGATAATGATGATGACTTTCTACATCAAAATCGATTGTACAGGATGGGCCAAAAATCGTGGATCAAACGAAACAGTCAAAAAGTAGTGCAGGTAATAAAGTACCAAAATACATTTTATCTTTACTCCTTATAACCTCTATCTACTATCGCCCTGTTTCTTTTGACCCACAATTTTTTGCCCAACCTGTATACTAAATGCAAATAGTTTCTGCCGGCGGCTTCGCCCAAGTAATAGTGTTTTTTATCCCAAGGGAATACACTACCGGGATTAAAACTAACCTATGTCCTGCCCAGGGTATCAAACTAACTCCATACCACATTTTATCTAAATTGCTTCAGCGGTTTAAGCGTGAATAGGTAACAGACATAGAGATGCTTTTCCATTTATTATACTACAAGCTTTTACCCGCGGCTTCGCTCGCAGTGAAGCCATTATTTTTTTTAAATAAAATGTGTCCTATATTACTTCTAATACCTCCAAGAATATATGTACAAAGTTTCATGATGATCGGTTCAGTAGTTTTTGCGTGAAAGCGTAACAAACAAACTTACATTCATATTTATAATATGGCTAGTATTTAAACGAGCGAAAATAAATTCAAATTAAAGGTGTACAAAATACTGAATATGGCTTACTGAAATACTAAGTGGGCGACAAACAGTGGGCGAATACAAATGTTTAAAACAGCGACTTGATTAGTACTTTGGCAACATAGTCGAAGGAGCCACGCTGCGCGGGGCTCCTATTTCCGTCCGCAGGGTCTAAAGCAGGGGCGTAGCTACCGCCGTATCTGCCGTATCAATTATACGAGGCCCCCGGGCCACGGGGGCCCCCAACGTGCGTAAGCAAAAATTAATAAAAATCTTTTGTGAGAAATCTTTACCCTTCTTAAGGGCCCCCAAACAATTTTTATACGGGGCCCCGCCAAGGCACGCTGCGCCACTGGTCTAAAGTAACCTAACACGAACGAGATGACGGGAGCTGAGTTCACCTGTCCGTGTCGGGGTGCCCTAAGCTCCCGAACTCGCTCGGCTTGCTCTTGTACCAATTCGTTGAAAACACAATTATACCCGAATTCCCGCGCTGCACAGCGATGTCGCCTTCATTTACGATGAAGTCGCTTGGAGTTGTTTAGCTATTTTTAAAAGAATAATATGCTAATATAGAAAAAATAGAACCCCAAATACAATTATAGTATGTCACAATATTATTACTGCAGCTCACAAAAACCTCCTAAAAGGTATTCCTCAAACCGGATAAATAGTTGCTTACTTAGTATAATAGTCGCCCATTCAGTATATTTTTCGCCCGGTTAATTATTTCCCTTATAACATTAGTACAGATACTACCTTTTTAGAATGGAGTGATATTATCACAGTAAAATGTAGTGAAATATTTAATCGTGTTTATTTCAAAGTTAATGTTGTGTAGAAGGCTTGGGACCGAATAGGGGTCAAAAAGGAATTTTACTGGGCGTGCCGAAGTGCCTGGCCTGGTCGAGCACTACTCTTGTGGCGACCTTTGCTCAACAGTAGTTTTAAATATTATTATATTTTCCAGCATACCAACTTGCACGGTAACTATCCAAAATCTAATGTATAATATTTAAATGCAAGCACGGAATGCAGCAAGGACATATATAGCCGGCAGTATTTCATGTTAGTACCTAAGTTTATAGATGTGTTTTCCTACCTCTATTTATTGAGTATTCCCTGTGATAAACAGCATTATTTGCACAACCAGTGATATTAGCACTTTTTGTATTATTGCACAACTGTGATGAATAGCATTTTTGTATTATTTCTGAGATTAACAGAAATTTAACTGTATAATTATTTTATTTCTTTCGAATTTAACCTGACATAAATAAAATGCCCGTAGTTAATTAAATAAACCCACACATTATACAAGAAGATGAATGCAAGAAGAACCTTGTTATGAAGAATAAAAGTGCGAGAGGCATGAGAGAAGAATAGCATGAATAAGCTTGCATCAATTTCGTTGGTGGGGATTAGAGTTAAGAAAAAAAACAATAATCTTACCACATTAAGCATGGATCTGATTATTCGAATATTACTCTTCAGTAGAAAATTAAGACTAAATAATTGTAGAGCAACATTATACGGTTTAAATCTGTCAATTATAAATGTTACCACTTATCAAAATATCGACAGAGACAAGTTGGTAAATAAGACACTAAAATTACTTTGTTCTTGACACATGTTATCCCTACGAATCCTAATAAAACAGTCTTGTTATTAAAAGTGAGACTGTCGTATTTCAGAGGGTTATTTAACATAGAGCCTCGAAATTACAATGTAATAACTACATTGTGATTTCGAGGCTCTATACGAGTCGAGGAATAGCAACTATGTACTAGGATTATTTGGACGAAACAACAGAGCTCATGTTTCCCAAAGTGTTGATAACAATGTTTTGATACATAAGAACTTCACCCATATTCTGAGTTATTTCAACTGGACTCAACATTTTCCTTTAATCATATTGACAATTTATAGCTGTTTATTTATTGACATTAACGCTTTGCCTTAAAAGATTTTTCAGTTATCATTGCGACTGTGTTTAATGCAGTAGAGAAAGTTTCAAGGAACCGTCTTCAGAAATAAAACTAATCGCGATTGGTTCAACTAAACTCAGTTTATGCACATACAGCATTCTGATTGATTGAGACTGCTGAGAAACTACCGCTGTGTTTGCATAAACTGAGTTTAGTTGAACTAATCGCAATTAGTTTCATTGGTTAAATCGCCCCTTGGAATATACGTGTTTATCTTATCCTACCGTTTCGAGGTAGCAGCATCTTGAATCTGCTCTCAAAGCGAAGATATTAATATTCTACGCGGACACCTAGGTGAATTTATACAATCTGGAACTGTCTAAATGTGTTTTAATATTCTGGCTACCTCCTGGAATGCTTGAATGCAATACAAGAGTATTTAAATGAGGGACATTATATCACTGTTGCATGATTCATTCTGCACGGAACGGAGCTCGGTTGGATGAAACTAGAAGAATGTCTTGATTTCAGAAAGCATAATATTGGGTTGTTTATTTTTGTGGTTATTTTATTTTTATTTTTTTCTTATCAATAGGCTCGCGCTTGACTACTATCTCACCCGATGGTAAGCGATGATGTGGTCGACGGTGAAACACGCTTGCCTAGAAATAACTTATTCACTCTTGACTTAAAGACCCCTATATTGTAGCTATCGGGAAACAGACACCGGCAGGGAATGCCACTCCTTAGCTGTACGCATAATAAAAGTGTCCCCAAAACGTTTTGTGCGTATTGGTGGGATGTCCACCATGTACCGATGATGTATCGCCGTGCGTCTGGTAGTCCGATAATGGAACGGGCTGGGTTGAATTAAATCATGCAATTCCATCGCACACTACCCGAAATGTAACCGATAAAAAACCGACAACCTGGCAACTCGGCGACGATGTCCAAAACCATGGAGCTTTGATTTGAAAATGTTGTCAGTGGCTTCACATGTGAACGGGGTACTATTTATGTTCTTATTCACCCGTTTTCTTTTTAACAAATATCAAAGATCACAAAATACTATAAGTCGTAATATTTTTTAAATTAGAATATATATATCAGTCTTCTTCTTTTCGATCAAATGGTAAATTTAATAAAACAGTTTTGTACCACGTTAATTGCAGCTTCAGAAACGTAGTGCAGGCAGGCAGAAAGTATGAGCAGGATGTGACATTACAAGATTTATCATCATGTCACTTAAAAATGTATCAGCAATTTGAAAGAAGCATGAATGTCAATAATTAATTTCAATAAAAACGGAGATTGTAGTACATGGGCATATACAAAGTTTAATAAGAAGTTCGTACAATATCAATTACAATAAGGTGGGTGAAGTTCTGCTTTCCTAGCTAGGTTACAGAGTAACCTGTATTAAGGAATAACAGTCCCTGTTCCTCACAAAATGTTGAAATGAAACTAGTACAAGAAAATATAATACTTCAGTAATTTAGAAGTAATTTAATACTACAACAATATTTATTTTTGAGTGCATGTCAGTATGTGTTTAGTATGTGTGTGCGTGTGTGTATTATGTGCGAGTGTTTGTGTTTGTGTGATTGGAATGTCTTGTGAATTGTTCCTCAACCTGTCACTGTCACCCACTGAGGTACTTTTCGGTTTCATCATAGGTTTTGTTTTGAAGAAATTTCCGTAAAATCTTTTTACAGTTGAAGTTAGATTAACCATAAATCAAACAAACTTTGTTAATTTTATTATACAGAGCCGAACCTAGGTATTGAAAAAATCTATTAGCGAATGATGTGCGCAGTCGTGGAAGAATACAACAAAGTCTTTCCTACGCTTTGTTTTTTTTTATAAGGGCTTTTAGAGAGAAGAGTTTGAAGGATAAAGTGTTGTTGAACGTTAAGAACATTATAATAACAATATAATAGATCAGTAGAGAACAAGATTCTTAATGTAAACGAACTTCTACCCAGTTACCAAAGAAAAAAAGTCTGGCAAAGAGCTAGTGCAGTAAAAGCCAGCGATGCCAGCTCCAATTAGCTAATTCGTAGCAATTCAGTTATTGAACTTTAAGCTAAGTGCTCAACGAGAGCTTATTAACATTGCTTCTTCGTTGAAGTGGGATTATGTACTTTATGCCCTTTGTAGTTGGTTGGGTTTTGAAGAGAATGGATGGAGAGAGAGGCTAAAGAAAACATGGATTGATTGTGTGAGGAGTGATATGAAAGAAAAGGGAGTAAGTGATTGCATGAAAGTCGATAGGACGAAGTGGAAGAGGAAGGCGTGCTAAGCCGACTCCAAGTAACATGGCACAAGAGTAGGAGGATGATGATGATTCTATTAATTTTATGTTTTGTTCATTAGATTCAATTTGTTACATGTGTGACATGTACAAATAAAGTTATATTTTTCAAGGGTCGATATATTTTTATTTTTAAATAAACTTTAATATTTAAAAAGAAAAGGGAGACAAAATGCAAAGCCTGAGTAAGAATTAAAAGGCAGTGGTTTTAACACAGCAAAACCTATCAATCAGGAAACTCAATCATTACACAATTTGCATATCATCACACGCAATATTGACGTCATTGTACCCATACATCTATGTATATCAACATTACTCTGACGCAATGTCGTTCCATGTACTGTCACCAGCACAGATACCTTACCACAATTCCGAAGCAATTTTCTCGTGAAAAATCAATTATAACCTTAATTATAAACCATGGAATTTCTTGCACGTTCTTTTCGATAGAGAAGGCTGCATAAACTTTGCATATCTTTTGGACCGACCGACTTTTTGACAATTCTAAAATGCCTATAAAAGTTTTTATTGATATAAAGTGATTTGAGTTTGAATTAAGAAATTACCCATCACACCCATCAAAGGCGAAAGTTAGTGAGTGTGTAAGTGTGTTTGTATGTTTGTTACTCTTTTAAAAACTAATGAATGGATCTGGATGAAATTTAGCACAGAGATAGATTATAGTCTGGAATAGGACATATAATAGTTTTTATCACGGGAATATATTCACGCGGGCAAAGCCACTGGCATAAGCTAGCTTAGTTAATTAACTGGTATTGGTAATGGCAGAAATATGGTTTCGAAAATTCTATGCCCATAATACAATTCATCTTTTATAATCCCTAAGGAGAAAAACGCTTTATAATTTTCCGTAAATGTCATATATCTCTGCTAGGGACTGTACCTTTCGTTATTAACTACTACAAATATGTTGAAAAGTTCATCGCTCCTCAAATTGATGTTTCATGGATCAACTGAACCGTTCGTCCTCACATCGATGTTGATCAGATTAACTCAACTAATGCTACGAAATTCGTTCGTGTTGTATTAATGGAATTAAGACAGGGGAATTATTTCTGATCGCGTTTTTTTGGGTTGCGTTAATAATTGTTGTGGACGAAGGTAATCGATATTGCATGGTGTTGATATTTTTCACTGACATCTCTGAAAAAATATATTCACGTTACTATAACTTAAGAAGGCTAAAGGCCAATCACATTTGTTATAGACCTACGTACATTGTTTAATATTTATCATGAATTATTTTCAAATAAGTGAAGTTTCTTCTAAAATATTCTAAACAAGCAGTCCCGGCGAACTTCGTACCACCTCAAACAAATATATTGGCAAATGGTGTAACTAACCCGACTTAATTTAGAATTTCAGAATAATCGACAACGCCATCTATTGGCATTACCGGAATCAGTATACAACGCTATGTTCATTTTGGTCCGCGTTTTGTTTCTGTTATGTATCAGAGATGGTGCTGTGTTCGTAAAACGTAGGGGAATATGGATTTTCGTCATATTTTTGTTTTATGTTAATATTGCCGATATTTTAATAGTTATTCTGTTATTCGGGGCGGAGATAAATCCAACAAATCAAAGATCATGAAGATCCAGCCGTTCTCGAATTATTAATGGTTTAACTAACACGACTCTTCACTACCTATATTAATATTATAAATGTGAATGTTTGTTACGCTTTCACGCAAAAACTTCTGAACCGATCATCATGAAACTTTGTTCATATGTTCTTGGAGGTATTAGAAGTAACATAGGATTCTTTTTATTAAAAATAAAAAAAAATGAATGGCTTCACTGCGAGCGAAGCCGCGAGTAAAAGCTAGTATAGTATAAAACAAAGTCGCTTCCCGCTGTATGCTTTATCTTTAAAACTACGCAATGGATTTTAATGCAGTTTTTTTAATAGATAGAGCGATTCAAGAGGAAGGTACACGCGGGCAAAGCTGCTAGCAGAAGCTAGTTTTATATATAAAGATCTATTTGAAATGTTTGTGTAGTAGATTTCGTTTAGATGATTTTTTTATCTGTGCTATCTCAAACTCGGAATCTGGTATTCAAAAAAAAGTATAATCTTAATATTTTTTTGTATTCTTTTACAAATTAGGTAGAGCATGCGTTTTAATAGTCCGTAATAAATGATAATGATAAATAAATGATAAATGACTTTATTTCTGTAAGTAGGTTTGTACAAACACTTTTACATGTCGATCATATTTTTAAAACTAGATGAATTCGGCGTTTCCTATCTGACTACTCTGAGAAGAAAGGCCGAAACAAACTCAGAGGTCACAGTCTCTTTTAAGGTCCAGACAAAATCTTTATTAGATCATGTGAAGACCATGTAGACTGAAGTCTGAAATGGTCTTTTGAGGAAAGAACCAGCCAGATTGAGTGGACCTGTCCAGTCAGTGCACGCGTTTGTCAATAACCGTGCAGCTCAACTCAGAATTTAAGGAGCTCAACGATTCGACGAACAATACCAAAGAAAGGACATTCGGGTAGGCCGCATAAACTACTCAAACTGCCAGACCATGATTAAAACTAATTTGGATAAATTAAAATTAAAAACAAACAAAAATTGAAGCCACATAGTCTTCACATTCACAACAATTAAAATAAACTTAAAATAAAATAATATAATACTTTAAAAAGTAAATATTCTTGTCATTGCAAGAAAACAAAAAAAAAAAAAAACAAAATTCACGTTGCAAAATATATAAAAAAAAAATCAAATTAATTGGAGCAGCTCAATCCCAAGCCTGTTTGTCCTCAACGTAATCTTTTATTGTATAAAACGCATTCTGGCACAACTTACGTTTAATGAATGTTTTAAATTTATTAACACTTAAATCTTGTACGTGGCTTGGAAGCTTATTATAAAAGTGTACACATTGACATCTAAACGAGCCACCTATTTTCTTGAGCCTTGTTGCAGGTACTACAAATTTGTGTTTGTTTCTAGTATTTATGTTATGGATATCACTGTATTTTTTAAACAATTTTATATTTTTATGGGCATATAAAAGATTTTCATAAATATACTGAGAAGGCACAGTCATTACATTAATCTCCTTAAATTTATCTCTGAGAGAGTGTCTCGGGCTTAATTTATAAATCGATCGAACAGCTCTTTTCTGCAAAACAAAGATAGTCTGGATGTCGGCGGCATTCCCCCACAACAGAATACCGTACGACATTACACTATGAAAATAGCTAAAATATACTAAACGTGCTGTCTCTATGTCAGTTAAATTACGAATTTTCCTAACAGCATATGCTGCGGAGCTTAGCTTTTTCGACAATTTATCTATATGTGGGCCCCACTGAAGCTTAGCATCCAAAGTTAAGCCTAAGAATACTGTGCTATTTTCAGGATTCAATTCTTCGCCCTTTACCAACACATCAGTTTTCACCTGCCGAACGTGAGGTAGGGTAAACTTAATACATTTGGTTTTTTTTTCATTAAGTAGTAAATTATTAACATTGAACCAGTGAACTACTTTTGAGATCGCGCTATTTACATCGTCAGTAACCAGCTGCTGACGTTTAAGTTTAAACAAAAGTGAAGTGTCATCCGCAAACAACACTATATCATGGTTATCCTTTATGAGGTAAGGCAAGTCATTAATATAAATAAGAAACAAGAAAGGACCAAGAATCGAGCCCTGCGGGACGCCCATCATTACTATAGATCCGGGAGATCTTTTTCCATTAACGTCAACGCTCTGAATCCTATCACTCAAGTATGAAGTGAGAAGATCCAGAGCGCTGTTCCGGATTCCGTAGTGGCGGAGTTTCCTGATTAGCGTATCATGAAGAACACAATCAAATGCCTTGGACAAATCACAAAAGATTCCCAAGGCATCGCACTTATCTTCCCATGCATTATAAATATGTCCTAAAAGCTCAACACCGGCATCAGTAGTTGAACGACCCCTTGTAAAACCAAACTGTTTGCTATGTAATAATTTATGTTTATTAAAAAATCTTTGCAATTGCTCTAAAATTAATTTCTCAAATATCTTACTAAACGTAGGTAGTACTGAAATAGGTCTATAATTTGTAGGGTCTAATGTACTTCCTGATTTAAACAATGGTATTATTTTACTATTTTTCATAAGGTCAGGAAACTCCCCACAGTCGATACATTTATTAAAGATAATAGCTAAACTAGGTGCGTACAATATCAATAATAGACTTAACAACTTCTACAGAATGACCCCACAGATCTGCAGTCTTTTTAACATTTAAAGTGTGAAAGGTTTTAATTATGTCTTTACAAGTAAGTAATATGTTCAAAAAGAAATTCCGAATCGCAAACATTAACATTTTCTTTTAGCAAAGACTCAGCAACAGAAGGTGATGAGTTTAGGGATTTAGTAGTTGAAATGGGAATATCTGAAAAGAAATTTTCAAAAGCCACTGCGACTTGTGAGTCTGATTTTATGATGTTGTCATTAATAGACAGGCTGTAGTCAATATTTCGGTTACCAGATCTTCCCGTTTCACTATTAATAATATTCCAAGTCGTTTTAATAACGTTACTACTATTTTTAATCTTCGAACTCAAATAACGCGACTTGGCCAAACAACAAACTTTTTTAAATAACTTTGAATAATTTCTAAAATATAAATTAAATTCAGCAGTGTTAACAAAAGTCCTTTCATTGTACAACTCATAAAGCCGTTTCCTACTTTTATGAATACCAGTGGTAGCCCAATCACTGAATGATGCATTACCATTAACCGAGATAGTCTTGGGAATAAAGGTAGAATTAAATTGTTTACAGTACATATTAAAAAAGTCATTGTATAGATGATTTGGATCGGCATGAATAAGCCGTTAATATGCCGTCTTAAAGAAACCAACAAGGAAAGCCTAGTCCAAAAATAGAATTCTATCTTCGGGGCTGTTTTCTTTGAGCAGATAATTTCATTAAGTAGAGTCGGTCCTATTTTATTATTTGTAAGACTCAGTGGTACGGGCACGTACGCTTGGCACCACATATTCGTGTCAATGAAGTTACTACCCGCACGTTTGTTTTGTCTATAGCAGTAAAAGGAGGTGTAATAGTATCATAAAACTGGTGATATGAGTCTAGAAATATACTTAAGTATATTTGGCTTTGGTGTATATCTTTTTTATAATCCTGCATTATTACAACAATAGGTTAATTGCCAGATCAATATTCTTAACGAAGCAGTGCCTATATCAAGTTTCTAAATTCGTCATAATGTTTTATGTAATTGCAACAAATATTTAATAAAATGAAAGCTATATTTCGATACTTGCTATGGGGTGTCTGCTGCGCCCCTTATCAAAACCAACATACAAATATTTATCGCCTGAAGGGGAACAGCCAGAAAAAGGAAATCAAAAATTTCATCACGTCTCAAAGAAATTGATAACGTAAACCCATGTTGGGTTATGGTTTTCATTAATGAACTGACCAAGGCATGCTTCCTACTTTTTATTTTCATGTTTATTTAGAGAGCTTTTTCGCTAATGCGAATGAGGATCTCGTGGCTAAATAATAACAGCCGCATGGGTCGATCTTCAAGGTTAAGCAACGTTTGACGAGGTCGGTCCGTGGATGGGTGCCATTTTCAACATACCGAGTTTCCTGCGTGCCTCGGCAAGCACGTTAAGCCGTTGGCACCGGCTGTCATTTGAAGATTTTTGACAGTCGTTACGGGTAGTCAGAAGCTTGAGATTTGACACCAGTTTTGCCAAGGGGTACCGTGTTACCCAGTTACTGGGTTGTGGAGGTCAGATAGGCAGTCGCTCCATGGAAAACACTAGTGCTCAGCTGAATTCGGTAAGACTGGAAGCCGACCCCAATATAGTTGGGAAAAGGCTAGGCAGATTGATTTTTCGCTAATGAGAATATGATGCAGCAATAAAATACATGATTAAAACTAGGTTCTGGGTCTGTTCTTCAAGGAGAACCTAACCATATTTTTACTAGACGAAATTTATATTGTGGGCGCCAATTTATGCCCAGTACCTGATTCCAGACACATCTCATTAAAATATGATATGTGTCCTCATCTTCATTACACATGCTGCAAAAAGTTGATGGTAATTTTTCATTAAAATCCAAATTTGTTGAGAGCACAGACATAAGTCTAAATAGATTACGCAAATCCTGCATCTGTATGAAAACCGAGCGTGCCACTTTTTTACAAACAGTTTACTTACCAATGAAAGAAAACTTTTGCCTGCCTCGGCCAACTTTTTCTATACATTCTTTACAGCTCAATATGGCATAAAAAGGCATTTTTTCTAGATTTCGTTGGATTTCCGGTGCTGATAATGCTAAATGAAAACATTATCATTGGTCGAAACTTTAGTCCGTTTTTGGCACGCGAAGTACATACATTCGCGTCATCTAGTTAGATTTTTGTCTGTGGTTGAGAGGCATACGGAACGAAGTCTTAATAATATGGTTAAGTCCGCCCTCGAAAAGTAGTTTCTTTTGTAAGAAAAACCTTGCTAACAATATCAACAGGTATTACGTACCTAGGTACATAATCTAGGTAGCAAAAATGTCCACTCCTCTTTTTATTTTTAGAACGGAACTAAAATTCCTATATTAAATCCACCTTTTAACCTTTAAGTTACTCGTAGATGCAAGAAAAGTTCACTAACTCTAGAGACATATTAAAAATGCACACCTTAATTATCTTTTCATCATATGATATTGCAAGTGTACCTTTATTTTCCATAAAACATAACATGGGACCGGCGTTTTCCATAAAACCACCGACATGTAATATAATATTCATTTACCCTTGCAGACTTGACGGGAATTTAAATTTTAAAACGACGTAGTCTGGGGGATTCTTCACGAGTCAGATTTATTTCTGTGCTGGTATTTTAAAGAAGACATTGTACTTGTAGTTAGCTGAGGTAAGGTAGGTTTAAAATCAGTTTTGAATTAATATAAATGATACTTAAGTATTATATTTCAGATCCCCGATTTCTGAATTCGAAGTTCAGCATTTGTCAAACTCGACTGTAACCTGAAAACCTATTAATCTTTGGCATTAAAGCAGGGTTTGACACGTTCTTAAGTTTAAATTCTCAATTCAGGTAAATCGGATCAGACTCACTGTTTAAACTGACGGGGTCAAGAATGATTGTATTTAGGTTCTTCAAGAGGCATAGTCAGGGTCAGGCAGTTTTAATTACAAGTAATTCAAATACGTAATTGAAATACAAATACGTATTTAGTATTTGTAATTCAATTACTTCTTAAAAATTTAATTTGTAATTGGTGTTTCAAATGGCTGCAGCTGATGTATTTTTTCGTTAGTATTTCAAATACTGGCTACAAAATACATTTGAACATTAATTAGCGATCTTATTAATAGATAAGTTCTGCAGAAAATAGCGCTCGATAACTTTCGTTAGCAAAATGGCGGCCGCGTACGTCAAATTTTTAAGTATCTTGTCAAATTTTATTTCAAACGGTTATTTTTACGCAACATCTGTATATTAATTAAGTTTATTAGTAGGAATGTCACGATGGATGATCGACTCTATTTTGTATTTTAAGTAAAAATAGTTAACAAACTGTATTTTGTATTTCAAATGAGTAGAATCAAATTTTATTTTATGATTTGTTACTTTTAATTCTGACGTTCAAAAGTGCCGCTTTTTGGCCCAGTTGAGTAAATATATTTGACTTTGAAATACACGAATAACAAATATTTTGTATTTCAAATACACGAATAACAAATATTTTGTATTTCAAATACACGAATAACAAATATTTTGTAATTCATATTTTAAATACAGATGAGTTTCTACTTTGTAATTTGTATTTTAATTAAAGCAAAGCATGTATTATGTCCAGCTCTGGGCATAGTTTACAGAGATATTTTTGCAAAACAACAGTGTAAGTTACGTGCATTCTTATTCAAGCTCTTTTATTTTCTCGCTTGGGAAATTCCATGCTAGTTTAGAGTCTTACAATAGCATATTTTTATCAATTGTTATCTGTGGTTTTCACTAAAGAATTTCCGCAGAACTGCACTAGTCTTAAGCTAATTCCAACAAATAATTTATTTAGTTACCGATACTGGAAGTGGATAACTAACTACATGTGGGGTACTTAGAGCTAATCTCTTAGACTTCGACAGGTAATACATTTAGTTGCACACTCAGAGTTTGCACAGCTATATTAACAGCTTTAACTTTGTATTCTCGTGTGTATTCAGGTCAAAGTAGCATTATTCTTTTATTTAAAATTTGTTGAGAAAACAAGACTAGCTCTGTGATTTATGAAAGCTGTTAACAGGAGAAATGTATTGTAGACCTGCTGATCCGCTGTTGATATTAGAGAAATACCACAAAAAGATAAAATCACTGAAGCCCCTTGGCAAGAGAAACAATTACCGAAATAAATATAACGAGCAGAAATCTTGAAATTTATTTTATTTTATTTCGGGAATCTATTCTGGCATTATAGGTACCTTACTAAAGAACGCTTAATAGGAACAACTAAACAGTGAAAATAAAAAAAACTGTTAATACTTCCGACTTCCAAATAAAAACACTACAAAGTCAAAAATAACTTTCTTTTTGGAAGTCAGTGTCCATAACGAAAATGGTACCACCCAAATACACCGACTTCCAAAAAGAAAGTTATTTTTGACTTTGTAGCGTTTTTATATGGAATTCGGTAGTATTTTTTTGTAAAAAAAGTTTTTTTATACTATTTAAATTAATGAAGCTCATTCAGGTTAAGTATTAAATACAACACAAGTATTTCATTACTTTATTTTAACAACAAACTTTTAGTAATTAAAAATGTTTAAAAACTATAACCAGACTACGTTTTTTTTTAGCATATGTTACCCGGGCCATAATAACTAATCGATAAACACCTTATTCATCAAAATCGGATGAATAGTTTACGCGCTACGGAGGAACATGCGGCAATACATACATACATACATAGACTGCTATAAGCAAAACCTTTTCGTAGACTTCACCGTAGCCAGGTAAAAAGGGCTGTGTCTAGTGTCTAGCTAAAGGCCTCCTTACAAACCACAGGGGAGGGGAGAGCTAGACGGAATATAATGAGATAATCTCTCACCACAGCCGTTTAGAGCCCGGGATTAAAACATAAACTGTGCCACTAGGAATAAAAACTTTTTTCTAGATAAAAGGACAAATTTTTGGACGTGACTGTTTTATCTTTGTGGGTAAATCTTAATTAATATTTATAACAGTACCAGTATTTACCAGCGGTTTCACCTGCGTGGATGTAGAAAATGTTCCAACGGAAACTTTACGGTCAACTGGAATAAAAGTATCCTAACCTATTCAGGACATAGTCTGCCCGTGAATGAAACTTGACTCATTTAAATTAACAAAAAAACAACCAGACATTATTTAAAACAAAGTACCCAAGTAATATATTTTTTACGTGGATACTTTTTCTGTTCTCGGAAGACGGACACAAAATAACACGGAACATTACCTTTCCACCATCTTGTAATTTTACATATTATTATAATATATATGTATGTATTTTATCTTTTATTTATGTAGTTAATGTAAATGTATACTTTATAAATAATTAGTTAAGTAATAATAGTCTATTTTAAGTTTCCTTATTTCTTTCTACACACTGTGTCTTCGTCTATCATCCAACTTTCCTGTCGCAGGTCTGCTGGAAGAAATTTCTATTGAAATAAGCAGTACCTTTGTGCTCTTTTATCTGCATTCCTTCTGTTCTCTGTTAAGTGTTATGTGTGTACATAAATAAGTAAATAAATAAATAAATAAGACGGATTTCCATCCCTGAAGTGAAAAAGCCTGATCTATTTTCTACCACTGACAGTGATACAAACTACCTACAGGTAAGTAGTTTCCTACGCACCTGATTTACTTCCCTACTGATATTTATGGGCACTCGTAAAGACATCCCTCCCACACACTTCCACAAGACAAATGTATCTAATTACTGATGGCACACATAATTACAGGTACCTACCTACCTTAATGACATAATTATAGGTAGGTATGTAACCCAACCCTTTGACTACTTTATTCACTAAATACCCTTACACAAAAGGAAGCAGGAACTTAGGAAGGGTACATTTACAAATCCCTTTATACGCCAACCACCGGATAGTTAGGGGCATATTATAAAACTACCCTATAAATTATAAATTAGCGGTAAAGTTTGTTTTCAATACCACAGGTTTTGAAGTTAGCTAATAGGGATGAACTGGCTTTTGTGGTACGTAACTGCTTAAGTTTTAAAGGACACATTATTATTGAATAATAAGTTGCGTGACTATTTGAATATTTAATTAACTCTTGAAGTTTACCTGTGTCAAGGTTATGTAGTTACTGCATATACACGATACAGTAAAATATTTCGAATGCATAGTTAGACCCGAAGTGCGCCAAATTATTATTAAATTGTAAATATATTTTGGAAAAAAGATGCTTGTCCTTCTTCTTGTCAAGCTGACTGGCATGGTCAACTTTATTATAATTAGTCTGTTATTATTTATTATTTTCCTCAATGTATTTGCCGAAAAGAGAACGTACCAAATTATATAGAAAGTAAATATTTTATCTTCTTAGTAGGTTTATCATACTGTAAACAAAAACTATAGGAAAATTATAAACATTAAATAAAATTTAATAAGAGTTTATATCTATTCGAATCAATTTTACCGATAAGGATTTAATTACAGTAATTTGTGTGGACCACCGGAATTGAATACAACGTCAGATCTGAAGTTTAATTGCTATCAATTATAATGAGATTTATTTTAAGTTTAGTTTTGTATTTAAGTTTAATTTTATGTTATTTTGATGTCTGATTGATTTAAAATTTAAGTTTGACATTTATTGTTGTGAAAAATGTATATCCATTTTGTGTTTTAATTTTATGTGTTTGTATTTTGAATTTATGGGTGACATGCCTGAAAATATACGATTTTGATTTGATTTTGTAGGTACTTGTAAAATGTAGGTTATAATGCGAGACACGTGGTTGGAAAGCTTGTATAGATCTTTAACTCTTATACAATTAAATGCCTTTACATTTTAAGTTTACGGACGGAATACCAGTTGAAGTGTGGCAGATAATGCGTGTCGATGGATAGACGTGGTTAGCTTTATTTTTCAATATGTTTTTGCGGGAAGAAGCCATACCTGATGAATGGTGCAATAGTTCGCTGGTACCTTTAAAAACAAAGGTGATGTGCTGGACTGCAATAACTATAGAGGAATAAAGCTAATGTCTCATAGTTTGAAAGCTACGGAGACAGTTATTGAAAGGCGGCTGCGAAAAGAGAGTGAAATATCGTAGAACCAATTTGGGTTTACGCCTGGTTGGGGTACAGTGGATGCCATTTTCGCAATCCGCCAGTTGTGCGAGAAATACAGAGGTGCACATAAAAACTTGCACATGGTGTTCATTGACCTCGAGTAGGCATACGGCCGGGTGCCTTGTGAGGTTTTATGGTGGGCTCATAAGAAGAAAGGTTTGCCTGGGAAGTATGTACAGTTGATCCGAGCGCAACCGAGCAACTATTACTATTGCTACAGCTTTAGTGTGGCTGTCGGCTTGCACCAAGAGTCGGCTCTCAGTCCTTACCTCTCCCTGATGATAATGGACGCTTTGACGTCGGACATACAGGATGATGTACCCTGGTGTATGCTGTTTGCCGATGACATTGTGCTGGTTGCCAAGAGTGGCATAGAGATCCAGAGCAGATGGGAGGTGTAGTGGCGCAGACTGGAGAGAGTTCGCTTGAAATTGAGCAGAACCAAAAAAGAATACTTGTTCTGCGATTTTGGCGGCTTCTCCAGTTCCGTGCCTATAGCTCTCGCTGGAACACCCATACCGATCTGCTCCGACATCCGGTACCTAGGGGATGGATGAAATGGCGACAGGTTACTGAAACAACTTGCGAAAGGGGAAATTATAGGGAAAAATTTACAAATCCGTGATTAGACCTGTCTTACTGTATGAATCAGATCAAATTTCATTTGATCAATACTTTTGTTTCTATTAGTAACGCAAGTTTACCTTAGACGTTGCTAAAGCTAGCAAATCCGTTTTTTTACGATGACGTAAATAAAATTATGGTTTGAAATTTTAATAAACAACTCTTTCAGGCAATTAACCTCTGAATGGCGTAATGGATTGAGGATTCATTAAAAGAAAAGGATATAACATCCTTCAAGAACTCTATGCAACTTTATTAAAGAAATCTTGGATTAATATAATATATTAATCCAAGATTTCTTTAATAAAGTTGCATGCGGAAATGTCTTAATTAAGGCTTGTTATATATTATATAACAAGCCTTAATTAAGACATTTCCATAGATGATCACATGTGTTGCGTTTCTTGTAATTTGATCGGATAAATTGTCATATATTATGGCGCGTGTGTATTTTCCTCTTGGGGTGAATGCCGAAACATGCCAAGAATATGATGCCATGTGTCTTTAACGTAGGGATTTCGTTTGCGTTCATTTTTCTAGATTTAAGATTCGCGTACAGTCTATATTTCTAACATATTTATTGATTTTTTGTCAATAATTATTTATTTCGTGAATCATGTTTAATTTTATAGGAATAATAGTATCTTTTTCCTTTTCATCATGTAATGCATAAAAATGTTCAAACCACAAACTAAGCGACAGAATTATTTAACTCAATTTATCAAAATAATCAGAAAATTGGCAATGTATGTAAACCTACCCAAAACGTAACCTGTAACAATAAATTACCCTTTACAATACGAAAACAAAAGAAGCAGCCACATACTGTTATCTTTTTTAATATCCGCACAAAACTAATAAACGAACAGTGTAATACAGTGGAGCAGAATAAATCCAATAGGTGGCGGGTCCCCCACGCCAAGTCCGCGCCGGGCATATTTAGACAGAAAACAAATAATTGCTTTTGCCTGACATAGGAAATCGAGTTATTTCGTCTACGTGCTAAGAATTTTTCCAACAACAGAAACCTGTTTTTACGTTTTATGGTTCAAAGTTACCTCAGAATTGTTTATTACTGGCCGCAGCGGTACTTAATGTTCAAGTAGGTGTGAAACTTCTAAATGAGCCAGGAAGGTTTCTAAAGTAGTTTCAGACTATATTTGCGTCGACGAGATGAGTTCGTAGTCTTAAGTATAGTACGCGGTCGTGGCTCACGACCAATGTAATTAATAATGTAGTTTCGGGCACCGTAATGAGTTAAGCCGGTTGGAAACCTTCGCTCGGTAAATTAACACTTTCTAGTCATTACTGAAATAGCGGGATTTGGGTTAGAGTTGAATACAAAGGGACTGTGTTTATAGCAATTTGATGAACCGTGAATAATCATGTAATAACAGTCTCTTGGGTCCTGTATTGGGTAGCCCGAATTGTTTATCTACCTTTCTATTTGCCGAGAGTTGGGTCATTCAAAACCACCTGAATATACAAGAAACATAAAATCACATCAGATCTGTATGCCCTAAAAAGCTAGGCACAGATATACTTATTATACTTGCACTTTTCACCAGGCATAGATTTATGGCCCATGTTTTATGGGACACGAGATTTTTTTTCTGAAAAATATAATACAAACCTAAGATATTTCATACGGAGTGTCTACTAATAGATCGTTGAAATGTTGATTGACAATAAAATCTTTTTAGGAAAGCTAATACCTCCATGTCCTCAGCTGTAAGATTCGAAGTCCTATATTTTGGGGTGGTTGTAGTCATGTAAAGATTATGTAGCCAATATCAGTAAATGTCGATTTTCTTTGATATTCCGAAGCGTTATCTGCCATTCGTTGTCATAATATTTATCGTGAAAACAGCGCCCCGGAATGTGCAGAGAATTTTAATGTTTTCCAGCTCTGACATTTCAAAGGTTTAAAGGCTAACTGAAGCTTTACAGTTTTATGCAATAATATTTTTCTCAGTATTCCTTTGTAATGTCTGGTTCAAGGTAGTAATTCTGGCTTGTTATTTAGTTGCTTTTATTAAAATGGAGATAACGTGAAATACCTAAGTATTTTCAAGAGATAACTGCAATAGAGGAAATAAAGGCCTTTTAAATGTAATTTAAAACAGCTTATTTATTCGATTACCCTCGAACGTCCTTCTATTGAAGGTAAGTATGAAAGCTTGTTTCAAAGCAAGACCTTTTTTTATTTGTATCCGACTTTCTATGCTTCTTTATTATCAACCTAATCTTCAGTAACTCAAGTCTCTTTATTGACGGCTCACAATACACATGAGAAGAGCTAAAGTAGGTACATTACACTATTCTTAGGCTGGATTCATTGGTAGTAAAATACCTATAAATAAACAGTTATTTATAGTATTTATTGATATTACGACAGCAATAAAACCCCTACTATATTAACAAAACACTAAAATCTAGACTTTTTCAGGAGCGCTAAAGATTTTAAATGGATTTACAACTTATCTCAACACAGTTGCCATGTCAGAGAGAAGTTGAGGTAACTTTAACGTATCTGTCATTAATAAAAACACACATAAAACCTACAATTAGGAAGAAATACTCAACTGTAAAATACGCCACTGAAAGTTTTGCTCTTCGGATTACGACGAACATAAAATCCGTATTTTATCGACAAAATAATCTCGAAGAGCTATTAAACTATCGACTAAACTCCAATATCACCACAACATTGTAACAAAGAGCATTATTTTCAATTTAAACTTCCAGCGCACATTTTCTCAATTTTATGACAAAACGCAAACGCGGGAAAGCACGTTTCGGGATAGCAAAACGCGGTTCCATTTATGTGTGGGGTTTCCACGGCAGATCTGTCCCGGGTAATCGAACGAGCTCGGTGAACCTAAGCTTTTTTCGATAAATGTTCGATTAGTTTAATCCCGTTAACTGCAATAGGATTTAGGTTCGACACCAGAAAACTAAACTCGTTTAGTTATATATTGACATGAGGGTTATATTGCTTTTTAGATGTGTGAAAATCTTCTGGGTTGTTCTTAGAAAATCAAATATAGTTGCATAATTTGATGAAACACACACGTATCGACGACGTATCCTTTTGTCATCACGACAACAATAATAACCTGAGGCCTTACTGCTCTAGACAAGTGGCATTCAATGTCAGCGAAGACGATAGTTGAAATGTCAAAATGTATGGCATTTCTATGGTGTTTGACATACCCATACATTTTTGAAATTTTTCCAATCGCTATCGTATTGATCACGTGATTTTTTGAAAGCGATTGTTAAAAAGGCGAAATTGTATGCGATTGACAAGCGATACCGAAAAATCACGTGATCAATCCCTTAAATATTGACATTTAGACTATCGCCTTCGCTGACATTGAATGCCACTTGTCTAGAGCTTCTGGCATTTAAATACTATCGAACTGAATGCTTCATCGTAGTGAAGTTAACATTGTTTTGAAAATACTTCTAAAATACTAAGAAACCGTAAAACCAAGAACCCGGTAACAATACAAACCATATCATTTCACATCACATCCCATCATCGGCCTATTAATGTTCCCACTGCTGGGACACAGGCCTCCTCTCTTTGAGAGGGAATGGGCCGTAATCCACCACGCGGGCCCAGTGCGGTCAGTGCGGTCAGTGCGGGTTGGTTGATGTCACATGCCTTCGAATTTTTGGTTCTAGGATATGCCGGTTTCCTCACGATGATTTTCCTTTACCGTTTTGAGAGCAGTGGTGATGAAATTATTTACACAAAGTAAAGCGCCTGTCTGGGCTCAAACCCACGACCTACAACGTGTAAGTCGTGGCCGATACCACTGTGCCACCACTGCTCTTAATACCATGACATTTATGTGTAATTAAATAAAAAAATATGCAGAAGTTGTGCAATTTATGGTTTTTCTACAATATCGCATGTGGTTTATTTACCGCCTTGTTTATGAACTAGGTCACCGAGGAAACTTAGTATTCTTGTAAATAACATGTCATTACTGTATGCTAACTTTAATCACCATAATAGCAAGTGTATTGATCCACTGGATGTTTTAAAGCAAGTTGTGAAGATTGAGGAGCTCGTGTTTAAGTAATAACTTCACATAGATCGGTCTTCAAGGATAATTACAAAAGATAATTTCGGCATGCCTCGAAAGACACGCAGCAAGTCGATCTTCCCCAATGTTAACGCCGAACTGGCCGTGGCCTTTTGGACAGTTTTGTTTGCAAATAATTATTTTTCTACATAATATGCTATTTCATTTCAGTAGGAGGAGCTCGTGGCTAAATAATAACAGCCGCACGGGTCGATCTTCAAGGTTAAGCAACGCTTGTCGAGGTTGGTCCGTGGATGGGTGACCATTTTCAACATACCAAGTTTCCTCCGTGCCTCGGAAAGCATGTTAAGCCGTTGGTCCCGGCTGTCATTTGAAGATCTCTGACAGTCGTGACGGGTAGTCAGAAGCTTGAGATCTTACACCAGTCTTGCCAAGGGGAACCATTTTACCCAGTTACTGGGTTGTGGAGGTCAGATAGACAGTCGCTCCACGTAACACATTAGTGCTCAGCTGAATCCGGTAAGACGGGAAGGCGACACCAATATAGTTGGGAAAAGGCTAGGCAGATTGATTGATTGATATGCTATTTCAGTTAGGAAGAAATTCTAGCCTTATTTTTTTTTTATATTTGGAGTATCCAAAAGTAGCGAAAAAATATCGTGTAGTTATTTATTTTTTTAAAACAAAACTATGAGTTATACGAAAAAACCATGTTCACGAATAATGTACATGAATCAATAATATGTTTTTTTCAAACCTTTTGACCGAGCCGTCACTAAAGAGTATGCTTTAGAAAAAAACTGTTTTACGGCACTAAAGCGGTGAAAGGCCCAGGGGGGTGAGCTTTGAGTAAGGTTATTTTGAGTGTGTGTAAGGGACAGATTTATATGACTTGTATACATCTCTCACTTACGCGATATCAAAATAACCTTACTCTAAGAGCGTAAGCGTTTATGGTCACCCCCCTGCGCTCGGCCATAATTTTCAGATCTTTGAAATTTGTCACGGACAGTCAGAAGCTAGAAAATTTCACCCCAGTCTTGCTATGACCCCCATGGCTAACGTGCTACCCAGTGACTGAATTGTTGAGGTCAGATAGGCAGTCACTCCATATAAAATATTTACCAGTACCAATACTTTCAGCTTTCAATTACATGAAATCTTCAATTCGGCAAAGGTTAAGCAGATTGACTGTTGTAGCAATTTATTTCAATGTTTGTAATCAAGATTGAGATAGATTATATTTAATGTGTAGTTTAAAAATTGGATTGTGAATGTTGTCTGAAAAGAACAATCAAGTCGAGAATTTGCCAAGCCAATGATAAATGTTGAAAATACACAAACTAAATAGAGTGAAAACGTTTAGTTGTTGCAGCACTAAACACGCCTTAGGGATTAGGTCGTTACTGGATAAATTGATGAAAAAACTACGCTGCTATTGATGGTAGGTAAGTTCGAGAGCAGTGGTGGCCCAGTGGTACCGGCTGCGACTTACGTAGTTGTAGCTCGTGGGTACGAACCCAGGCAGGCGCTTTAATAACCGACTTCAAAAAAAGGAGGAGGTTCTCAATTCGTCGGAAACTTTTTTTTTTATGTGTGTTCCCCGATTACTCAAAGACGCCTGGACCGATTTGGAAGGTTCTGATTCGGTCTGATGATGGTGATGAAGAGGTTCAGATTCAAGAATTCGATAGCTAGATATAAACTTATAATGTTTCTATTTGGAGTTAGTGTGTGTATCAAGGAAAAATTAATCTTTAGAATTAGTTTCTCTACCAAAAATCATCTTCAGTTAGTGTTTTACCTTCGCATATAAACAGAAAATACATTCGAAATTCAAAACTACAACTCTAAGGATCGTGTATTGCATATTTAATGCCGAAAATAACGATGCTCTCATTAAAAGTTAGACTGTAACGTGAAATTTAATCAGTCGACCGCGCTTTCCACTGGAAGTGTTAAAACACAAGTTTTTGTCTAATATTGGAACAATGAATATAACACAGACTCTTTAATACAGACTGGCTTGACGTACATCGTTGTGTTTACTTAGGTTTTTGTTCAAAAAAGTAGCAGTGTTTTGATTTAATTTTACATGTATTTTTGAATCCAGAATGCTGAAACTTTTTTTCAAGATTTTCAGACACAGTTTGGCCCTTTGCTGAAATGCTTTATTCATGAAGGTACATTGATGAGTCCCATGATAGCATCGTAATGTGTAGGGTTAAAGGCCACAACGCAAGTGATGTCACAATACATAATGTAAGTCGCGTTTGCATCTGAGAACAGTTCTCTGTCTTTATTTATGGGATTCAGACAGAGACACAAAGACAATTGCTTTAAGAATTCATCAAACTAACATTTCTTTCTAGTTCTTTAAATACAAGGTTTTTCTGGAGTCCTATTTTGAAAGCCTATGATGTGATTTTATCTATGTGAATAAGTAAAGCTTATAATAATAGTTTATGCAAGGATCATATAATAGGGTTTATTAAAACACGAGTGTGGATTTATAACAGTATCACACGAGTGCTTTGAATGTGAATGTTGCACAGATATAGTTTTATTTATTAATTTTATCTATCGACGATAAAAAAGTACGTGTTTATACAATATTATTTGAATTCATATTTGGATCATTACGTTGTGAGTGAAGTTAAAATGATATAAAAATATAGTTATTGTACTCATACTTATGGAAGCGCCGGAAAGGGACGCTCTAGAAAGACATACATAGAACTTATTGTTGATACCTTCAGAAAGGCCAGGTGCACACTGTACGCAGTACTCGTGCGTGTATTACTAGATGTATTAACGTTAGTGAAGCAAAGGAAGTATATAAGGATCGTAGCAGGCGGCGTTCTGTAGTTTCCGCTTAGCCCCATTAGAAAAATGCGTGAATTTATGTATTATGTATTTTACTCGCATGTAAAGTCCTATACCAAAAATAAATTGTAATGAGATAATATTCCTATTATATTTTACTAGTGAAAGTAAAGAAAATAGTGTTTTATATTACATATTTACCCTCTGTAACGGTTATAAAAGAGTAACGTCAGACTCAGAATGATTTATGGTTTCATTTATTCCTACTTTATGTAAGTTCCCACTATTTTTTACCTGAACATTTCAATGAGGCAGTAGCAAAGGGTTTTGTAGCGTAAAAAAAAAAAAATTGTCACTACATGTGTCACGTTTAATTTTGACGAATAAAAGATAAAATAAAAACAAACATTGTTCAACATAAAAAATATACAAAGAAAAAAGGAATGGCGACGAAAAGGAAGACTATCGGTAAAGTTGGGAAATGGATTGTCTAGAATAAAATTTGTAATTTTGGAAAATAATGCCTATAGGAGAGAAGGGGTTGCAACCGCTATCCGGCCCTAGGCGCGATTAAAATATAACCGTGCATAAATGTAAAATTAAAAACGGTTCATTTCACGACCTTTTGACACGAATAGGTGATACATATAAAAAACTATTCAATAAATACTTCGCTATTGCTACAAATTATAAAAAGTGAATAGGAACAAAATTTTGGGATCACTTGACGCGGAGCGATGTCACGACGTCCTCCCGGGGTCTTCACTCGTATATTATGGAGTCACCCCCGCAAGCACACGCTTCCCGAACTCAGTCGGTGTTGAAATAACTCGGAACATCAGTCCACAGCTTGTTATATATTCCAAGAACCGATTCTGAGCGAATCTATGGTGAGAAAATAAAAGGAAATAAACACCACAATACTCAAAACAGAACCTTCCAAACAGTTAAAATTTAAAATGTTTTAAATACATACCGGTTCTTTGCAACAGACGGCCTTATGCGCCGGTAACTCGGAAACAAATTAAATTCCTGGTGAACAATTGACACTCTCAGAAAGAAATGTCCGATAATGCTGCAGAACTAAATGCAACATATTGGTTTGCATGGACGCAATGTGATATAAATCCAACGATTTGCACTTGAAATTTTCTTAAAAAAAATACTAAACGTGTTACTTCCAAGTAGATACGTCGCCAATTTACCAGAAAAATTTTCTCTGTCATCCAATGGAATGATCAAACTTCTAAGTTTGAACCGAAATAAGAAAAAATTAGAAATGAGGTCGACTTACACGAACGGAATAGTTTTTATTCAGCCGAATCAATAGGCAGCGTGATAATGCTGCAATACCCCCTTTCTAAGAAAAAAAAGGACGAAAGTACGAGTGAGAAGAAAGATAAAGCTGGAACAGGCAATGACAACAGCAGGAATCATTTCTGAATCAAACGATATCGAAGTGCAAAAGATACTGAATAAACACGGTGGCCACCACATCTAAACGTTATCCGCGCGAACTCGCGATATCTCGATTACATCTATGGAGAATATGAAAGAAAATAACAAACTCATAAATCTAAATATATATTGTTCAATTAGAGACAAACACCAACAACTACCACATCCTAACAACTATGAAGAACAACCAGGGAACTATACATCTAAGTAAAGCTAGCCTAACTTAACATAAGACTTAACTATTACCTAACAACAATAAGAAAAAACCCGGGGATCCCCAAAAAATAAATAACGTCAACACGTAAAGTCCAACCTTAGTTATAGAAACGAAAGACAAGTTGGACAAAAAACAAAAAAACAAGTTTGAGAAAGAAAACTTAAGTCAATTAAGTCAAAGAAGAATTCAAGACAAAAAAACTCAAATCAGAGAACTCAAGTCAGAAAACTCAAGTTTAAATTCAAATTAAATGTAGAATGACACACCATTTGTGTTAAACTAAAAGAAATAAAATAACCTGAGAACACAGGTTGACACAACACAGAAATAAATAGATGTCATTATTAACAGATAATTCATGAAGTTTTTAACATAATCAAAAACTTATGCAAAGAAATATTCCCATAAACCAAAGAGGAAAAAGGTTTAGAAAGCAAATGTTAATGTTAAAATGGAACAAAGAGAATTCAATCAAATTTATTTTAAGATATCTTTGATATGATATTGTCCGGAGTGGACTGAATCACAATCCTGGAGCAAATATGTGGTCCTAGAAATGACTCTTATTACACGGCACTTAATAAAACGTGGAGCAAGCTTTCCAGAAAAAAAATCATTTCCAGAAGACTTGGAAAAGTTCTTTCTCCATACAGTATCACCAATATTCAGAGTGATAGCTGATCGATTAGAATTATATGCACGAGAGTTACGGAGGAAAGCTAAAGAAAGATTATCAGCTACCTTTGCATAAACTTCGCTGAGAGAGGATAGGTTTGAAGCATGACGAGCCCGACTGTCTGCCAAATTAGAGCTTCGAGTCTGACTATCTACACGACTGCTATCCATAAGGACCTCTCTACCAAACATAAGAAAGTTAGGCGTAAAGCCAGTAGCTAGATTAACACAAGAATTGAGGTAAAGCTTAACTTTAGGTAACATTTTAGCCCAACTTCTTTGGTTTTCACCAACCAAAATACCTAAACACGTAATAACACTTTGGTTGTATCGCTCAACCGTATTTGCTTGGGGTGTATAATATGGCGTAAAAGTAGGTGATTGAATATGAAAAGATCTGAGAAAATTAAGGAATTGATTACTACGAAAAACTGTAGCGTTGTCGCAAAGAATAGTACGCGGAACCCCAAAATTAAAGAAAATTTCAGACTCTAACGCTTTTATAACAGAAAGAGCGTCAATCCTTTTCAGAGAAGATAAGATAAGATAAGATAAGATAAGATAAGATCATTTATTTGTCCAAAACATGAGTATACACACACATGGCATGCAAGATGTTACATTAAATTTATCACTGTCATGTTTTGCCTCAACGGCGTACAAATATAACAAGTAAACATCAAATAATTACAAATTTATCCATTATACAAATAACAATCAATAATCCAAATTAAACTTAAAAATGTCATCAACTCATCAAAGAAATGTATACAAAATTAGTCAATCAAATGTCAAAGTAGTTAGGAATAAAATTTGGATATTTCACATAAGTCAGATTAATTTATCAGTCAAAAATTCGTCAATGCTGTAATAGACTTTCTCTAACAAAAGGCGTTTTAAACTTATTCTTAATTTTTCTGTTGTATATTCTCTCCAATATTTTGGTAAAGTATTATAAATAATTGGCGCCATACAGAAAATACTTTTCCGCAATAGTGCTGTCCTAGATCTAGGCACGCAAAGTTTGGTATTGTCGCGTCTATTTCGAATTACTTTATCTGACAATAGGGGAAATAAGTGTGGGTTCGATCTTACAAACATAATGGTCTCTAAAATGTACAAGGATGGTAGGGTCAAGATTTTATATTTTTTGAAATATGGTTTGCAACTTTCGGTAACATGAAGTCCAAACATAGTTCTAAGGCACCTCTTTTGGGTTTTAAAAATTATATGTTTATTTGTTGAGTTGCCCCAAAAAATTACTCCGTATCTTAACTTAGAGGACACTAAGCCATGATAAGCGATTAGCAGCGCATCAACATTTAGCATCGGGGCTAATTTATAAAGAGCATATGTGGAATTACTAATTGTTTTGCTTAAGGCTTCCGTATGCGCTTTCCAATCTAATTTACTGTCAATAGTAACTCCAAGAAATTTTGTAGTGTCAACTTTGTCTATGGTATTATTACAATAATGTGCATTAACATTTGGAATAGTTAATCTTTGGGAAAAATGCATTATATTCGTTTTTTCAAGATTTATTTTAAGATTGTTGTTTTCCAACCATTTTATCATTGAACCTATAGAATTGTTAATGTCAGCTTCGTAAGTGTCTCTATTTTTACAAGCGATCGTAATGGTACTATCATCGGCAAAGAGTGTCATAGGGTCGTCAATACTTTTGGGTAAGTCATTAATATAAAGTATAAAAAATAGTGGGCCTACGACAGTGCCTTGCGGTACGCCAAATTTGACTATACGTTCTTTTGATTTATAAATTACTTCATGCTTATTGCCTCCATTTACTGCCGAAATTTCTGTAAATTGTCTTCTATTGCTCAAATAAGATTTAATAAGGTTGGAGACATTACCTCTGATGCCGTATGCTTCTAATTTCTCAATTAGTATATCGTGACGGACATGGTCGAAAGCCTGTGTCATGTCACAGAATATCGTGCATACAGGTATATTCGTATCTACTTTTGGCATGACATTATGTAAAAAATCATATAGTGCCAAGTTTATGGTTTTACCATTTCTGAACCCTTTTTGTTCATGAGCGAGTATATTTTCTTTTTCGATATAGGTATATAACTGTTTATATAAATACTTTTCAAATATTTTTGATATTATACTAATAAGGGATATGGGTCTATAAAATTGCATTAGCTCTTTATTTTCCTTTTTAAATAATGGTTTAACAGTAGATATTTTAAGTGCCTCAGGAAAAACACCAGTCTCTATGCAAAGATTAATTATATAGCTTAGATGCGTTGATATTTCGCCCGCTACTGCTTTTAAAACTTTTGTTGATATACCATCGTATCCTACACTATTTGTGTTTTTTAATGTTTTTATAATTTTAAACACCTCGATTGGCATACATGGGGCCAGAAAAAAAGAATCTTTTCTTGTATGTATCAGTGCTGTAGGTTTTTGCCCAGATCCTGCTATCGGATTGATTTTGTCAACGAAGTAATTATTGAAGGCATCTGCAATGTCCTTTGGGTCAGTGATAGTATCATTGTTCACACGTATTTTGTCAATGCAGTTTTTCGGAATGTTGAATTTTGAGTTATTTATTATTTGCCAAGTAGCTTTAGATTTATTATCTGAAATATTTATTGTGTAGTTATTTTGAGCTCTTTGAGTCAGTTTTACAATTCTTTTAAATATTCTAGAATAATTAGTAAGTTTTCCTTTATTAATCTGATTCGGTTTAAGTCTGTATTGCCATAAGAGTTGTCTTTTCTTTTTACTACATAGTTTAATACCACGTGACACCCATTTCGGTTTTCTCATGGTATTAATTCTAACATTCATTTCGGGAAAACACAATTTATAAAATAATGAAAATATGTCATGAAAAGATTTATACGCTACATTAGGATTATTGCTTTTGTAAATGTCAGAAAATGATAAATTAATTAAGCAATTTTTAAATTTTGTCAAGTTTTCATTGCAGTAGTCACGTCTTTTTACCTGCCAGTATTTAATGTTACATTTTTTTTGTACTGGGAATATCATAAATTGTGCTGTATGATCCGATAGAGCAAGTTCTAGGACTTCAACCTTACATGCTTTGCGAAAATTATGAGCAATATTATCGATACAAGTTTTACTTTTAAGGCGTGTGGGTTGATTCACAGCTAATTTTAAATTAAAGTTAAGCAAAAGGCACTCAAATTCAATAGTTTGAAGGTTCCTTTTTAAAATATCGATATTAAAATCTCCTGCAATGACAATATTATGATAACACTTATTAGTTAGCTCTTTTAGGAGAATTTGTAATTTATCCATACATGCGTTCAGGTTAATTAACTTGGGAACTCTGTACACGCATGCTAGGACAGTATTATAATTAGGTAACTCTATCGCGCAACATTCAAATACGCCGGGTTCTGATATGGTTGCTATCTTCTTTAATTCGATGAAGTGGTGTCCGTTTTTTACCAATATGCATGCTCCACCTCTCTTGCTTTCTTTTCTGCAGTACGACGCCGCTAGTCGATAATTTGGTATAGTTACATAAGATTCATATCCTGCCATAATGAAGTGTTCTGTTACGCACAATACATCTACATTCAAACCTTTCTCTGACAACTCATCCAAACACACTGTGACCAAGTCGGATTTGTTTAGTAAACCGGCAATATTCTGATGCATAATACATATATTATTAGTGACGAAAAAATTTTGTTAGGTTCCCTTCAGTCAGGTTATCTTCATCCTCTTGTGCTTCCATTGAATCTGCGTTAGATCGATTGATTTCAAGTAAAAGAACATTTAGATCTTGAAAAACAGCTCGCATGCCAGTGTTATTCAGCTTTCCGTTACGTCTATAGAACATTGTGTAGTCATAGGACAGGTTCTTGTTCGAGTCGAGAAAATAAGCGTGTTCATGAGTCAATATATCACGGTATAGTAAACTATTAAAATGTTCTATCCTTCCATTGAATAGATTCGAATAATTGCCGTATTTGAAAGTCGGTGCGCAGATAATAACATTTGTATGTTTAATTCTACTTAAAGATGTTCGTATACTAAATATGAAATCAGGATAGTCTTTAGAGTTGACGTCTTCTTCTCCTATTAATATGATACAAAAATCGTTTATAGTGAATGATTGCAATTTGGTTTCTATGTTGTGCATCATTTGGTCCACCGTACGGTGTGGCATCAAGTAGTGACATATCTCTGACTTAGGTTGCAGAGTAGTATCTGAGATTGAAGTAATTTTATTTACATTATTGTTACTAAGGATACATATCCTATTGATTTTTGAAGCGTTCTGCCTGGGTCTGGGTCTTGGTTCTTGTGTAGATGTGACTATTTTAACTGGGCGTGTATTTGTTTTGGCGTTTTGATCCTGATGTTTAATAATCTTAACATTGTTTGTGGCATTTTGTGAAGAATGGATTATAGGGGAGACTGTGGATGGTTTGCTGTATTCCTGTTCTAAGGTTTCGGTTTGTGTTTGTTTCACTTTCATAGTTTTACTTGACATCTTCATTGGAGATGTGAGTTTATGTTTGACCGGACTACTCGTTATCTTTTTATATAAGCTGTTCTTCTTTAATAATTCTTCATTGGTCTGTCTAAGTTCACAATTTTCTGATGATAACAACTCAATTTCTCTGTGCGCACTTTGTAACTGTGTCTCTAGGTCCAGTAACTTGTTATTTAAACATTTTATTTGTTCGTCTTCCTCATTGGACAAGTCTGGCATACTGTTTGCCGTACCCTCCAACGTTTGTGACATAATCTCGCTGGCATCGTCAGACACACTTGCTACGGATCGTGTTCGATTGCGACGAAATGTTATGTTTTCCAGAAAGTTCATGTTGGTACTTGAAATCCACTTTTTGTATGTTTGTTAGATATTTATTGATGTTTATAGTTTTATGGGTGGTATAACTACCAGAAACATTCACAAAAAGACTTCTCAACACCCAGATTTGAACTCGAGACACTTTGGGTCAAGAATCGATGTCGCGCCCCCAACCGCAACGCCAACTGGTAACTTATTTTATATGTTGAAATTATTGCTCTGGTCTCACGGTGAGTTTATTAGGACGTTAGAATGCGGTAGGTTGATTTTTTCTAGATAACGTAACCACAATTTGTTTTTGTTTTTTCGAAGGCACTACAGAAATCACTTAATTTGATATTTAATATTGTTTATAGTTACATGATTTAATATAGTTTATAGTAACATGGGAATGTTTTATGCACTGCACTGATTTTTTATTATGATTGTGAAAAGTTATTGTCATATTATACATTTTACTGAATTTCACTGGACATAGTTATGAAGTAATTTATGCACTTTCTTTGAGAGTTTTGAAACAATAACACTGTCACTTGGTATTTGGACTATTATTATGATAATTAACTGTTTGTTTTGCGATAAACAGTGTATTTACTATTTTTAAACAAATATATGTCGTAGAGCCAATGTTGATCGTAGCACTAGCGCCATCTTTTTCAGAAACTAGCCAAACATATTTGGAAAAAACATCTACCATAGAAAGGATATATTTATAACCATAATAAGCACAGGGCAACGGACCAATTATATCGATAGAAATCATCTGTAAGGGCAAGGAAACCTCTTTAGGGTAGCACATCTGACCGCGAGGTTGCGTGTTCGAGATTTTATAGGCTTTACAAGCCTCACATTGACTTAACGTCGAAGTAACGTCACGGAACATATTTGGCCAGTAGAACAACTCCCTAAGCTTTAGATACGTTTTAGTAACACCGGGATGTATCGAAGGAAAACTATTGTGAATTTCCCAAATAGCGTCTGGAACCTTTTCAGCTGGTAACACCACGTGCCATGGTTCAGAAGATAAAGGACTAGTAACAGGCATGCGTCTCATAAGGATACCGTTATTTATAGCGTATGCTGGGAACATTTGTGGCGTGTCTCGAGCACCTATATACACCTTCTTATACCAACGGTCATTAGTATGTTCAGGACCCTGGTCAAACGACACAGGATTAGCATAGATCCTGGATAGAACATCGGGGACTATATGTTGCGAACCTTTACGATGCACAATATCAAAAGTATATTGGGAGATAATAGTAGCCCAACGAGCTAAACGACCAGATGGGTTGTTAAGAGTGAGGAGCCACTTAAGGGCCATATGGTCTGTTATGACTGAAAACTTCATCCCATCTAAATAACATCGAAAATGTTTAATTGAATCCAAAACTGACAAGAGTTCACGTTCTGTAGTACTATAATTGCGTTCAGTTTGAGTGAATAAACGCGAATAATAGGCGATTGGGTGCTCAACATCGTCTATCTTTTGTGTCAGTACCGAACCAAGACCAACAGCTGATGCATCACACTGCAGGATGAACGGCTTGGAGAAATCAGGACATGCCATAACAGGCGTATCGATTAGCGCTTGTTTCAACTTAGTGAAAGCCTGATCGGCTGCATCATTCCAACTTATTGGATCATTACCCTTTCTCTTACCGATAAGGGCAGTAAGCGGAGCAATTATAGAAGAAAACCCTTTAACGAAACGCCTATAATAGGAACACATACCAATGAAACCGCGTAATGACTTAGCTGAAGTGGGAGTAGGATAATCTTTAATAGCATCAAGTTTGCCGGGATCGGTTTGAAGTCCCTTTTCATTAACTATATAACCCAAATATTTTAGTTCGCTTTTGCAAAACTCGCATTTT
Organism: Orthosia gracilis; assembly: GCA_947562075.1. NCBI lineage: Eukaryota > Metazoa > Arthropoda > Insecta > Lepidoptera > Noctuidae > Orthosia > Orthosia gracilis. The sequence continues at coordinate 7,690,860 of OX387274.1, forward strand.
TTCAAATTTATAGATAAGCCTGCTTCTTTAAGTCGAGCAAGCACCTTCCTGAGCAGCGCCATATGACCAAAGAAATCTTTAGATACGATTATCAAGTCGTCGACGTACCCAAAAATACAGTCGTCACTGGTAGAAGTAAACTCGAAATTAACGATCATATCAGTAAGGCGTTGCATCTCCGAAGCAGCGTTCGTTAGACCAAAAGGCATCCTAACAAACTCAAAGAGACCACGTTGTGGGACAATAAATGCTGTTTTCTCACAACTTTCTCTATCAGCAAGTGGAATTTGCCAGAAAGCACTTCTAAAATCCAATGAGCTAATATATCTAGCACCACGAAGGTTGTCGAGGATATCGTGAATACGGGGAAGAGGATAAGAATCTCTGATTGTCACACTATTCAGTTTTCTACTGTCGACACAAAACCGAACAGAACCATCCTTTTTTGTCACCATTACCACAGGACTAGCCCATGGAGAACGAGAAGGACGAATAACACCCATATCTAACATTTTGTCAATCTCTTCATTGAGAATCTTCAACTTGACTGGGGATAAGGGATAATATCTTTGACGGATAGGGTATCCCGTAGTATTAATTTTATGGGACAACCAAGATGTCTTTCCAAGACCAACTTTTTCCGAAGAGATAACTTCATACTCCTTAATAACTTGTTGAAGACAAGACTCTTGATCCGGCGATAGGATGTTACGAGGATGAATATAACGAACCTCACTAACAGAGGAAACTTGAGGGGGAGAGTGCTGAACAGAAGGGATAAACATATTACCATCAATATTTTTATCGAAAGCCTGACTAAAAATAGACGTCAAACCGAATTTATTCCAAAATTCGATACCTAAAATAACAGAAGATGACATCGAACTTGCCACTAAAAACTCATGAATAAAAGTTGTACCGTTAAATTTAACTGGAAGATGTACAGAACCAAGAATATCGATCGGTGAATTATTAGCCGATATAACACGGGGACAAGCGTCTTTTGATGTCAAAGAAATACCAAGTTGCTGAATAAAATTATCGTTAACAAGCGAAATCTGAGCACCAGTGTCAAGCAATGCTTTAACAACTCTACCACATAATAATACCTCTATAAACGGTCGGTTATCAAATGAATCTGTAGTAAACACTGGGGATACTGTACGAAAAGAAGCGTATCGCCAGTGGTCTATGCATTTTTTGGATTACATTTCGGACATTCTCTAGTAATAAATCCAGGAGTGCGACACTTAAAACAAATCATGCCTGTGATCTCTGGGCAAGAGCGGTAAGAATGACCAACTTTGTTACATTTTAAGCAAAGCTGAGACTGACTACAACTAGGACAAGTCCGAGGCTTACTAGTTGTTGGTTGATGGGAAGTTTTGTTCGGCCTGGGTTTTGGTGAGTTAACAGCCTGAGAAGTCGACTGGTCGGCAACACAATCGAAACTGGCTACCGCCTTTGGAGGTTTTAGAAAGGACTCGAAATGAGTAACAGCTTCGATTAAATTATCGATGTCATGAAATTTTTGGATGGACAAGCAAGGAGTGTACTTTGGCAACATATTGTGAGTGATGATCCGCAACAACTCCGATTCTTCAATAGGCTTGCTCAGTTTAGCATTTAAGTAAGAAACCTCGATAATAAATTCTCTTATTAGCTGTTCCGGTCTCTGCTTGAGGTTACGGACCTCCTGGCTTATCTTAAATTCAAAATCGGTCGTACCGAATGTCCTAAAAAAGGCTTCTTTGATCTCAAAGAAGGAAAGATCCGGACGACGGATTGACCTAAAATATTGAAGTGCGACACCTGACAAGACTTCATGGAATCGCCTAACTAAGTAACCATCAGACAAATTGTCGGCCTCCCTGCACTCTTCTAGACTCGTGAAAAATTCCCGTACGCAGGTCTTTCCATCGAAAACAATCTTCCACTTAGTAAGAGAGAACTGCCTGGTAAATTGTGGGCGTTCATCAGATCTTATTGGAGAAGGAACAACACTTTGTGAGGAAGCGCGAGAAGCTCTTGGCTGAATGGGACAAGGTGGTGGTCGCGAAATGATGGGACTATCACAACGTGGAGTCTCACCAATAGGGAACTCCTCTTCTGACATGATGTAACTAGTATAGACCTAATAACGAATGAAAGAACAGACAAAGGACGATTGAATCCTAGCGAAAAATAAGCACGGCATGAACAGCTGGACAAAAATAATCCAGCAACCAGCAGTCAGCGAACGCCAAGCTAGTAAACAAAGATCTAGGCTAAATAAGGAGTAAAAATCAGGAAACCTATCGTTATATTTGCTGCCATAAGTGGATAAAATAAAAGACGGTTATGTGTACTATAGTTCACAAAATTAAATTCCATTAAAAAACATTACATTTCATGAAAAAAATATGTCAAGGAAAATAACAGCTTCACAGATCTGTACTGGTGGTATAAATCCTAGAATACCTTTCTTGAATGGAAGAATATCAGCGTCCTGAAACAAATAAGCTTAAGAATCATTAGCTCCCAGAGGGAGTGACCATCCTCAATAAAGCAAAAAAAATAAATTATGTCGAATCATTTAAATTTCAAAGTTATTAGGTAAAAACACTTACTTTAGTTGTTCGGGCGCCAATTTGTAGCGTAAAAAAAAAAAATTGTCACTACATGTGTCACGTTTAATTTTGACGAATAAAAGATAAAATAAAAACAAACATTGTTCAACATAAAAAATATACAAAGAAAAAAGGAATGGCGACGAAAAGGAAGACTATCGGTAAAGTTGGGAAATGGATTGTCTAGAATAAAATTTGTAATTTTGGAAAATAATGCCTATAGGAGAGAAGGGGTTGCAACCGCTATCCGGCCCTAGGCGCGATTAAAATATAACCGTGCATAAATGTAAAATTAAAAACGGTTCATTTCACGACCTTTTGACACGAATAGGTGATACATATAAAAAACTATTCAATAAATACTTCGCTATTGCTACAAATTATAAAAAGTGAATAGGAACAAAATTTTGGGATCACTTGACGCGGAGCGATGTCACGACGTCCTCCCGGGGTCTTCACTCGTATATTATGGAGTCACCCCCGCAAGCACACGCTTCCCGAACTCAGTCGGTGTTGAAATAACTCGGAACATCAGTCCACAGCTTGTTATATATTCCAAGAACCGATTCTGAGCGAATCTATGGTGAGAAAATAAAAGGAAATAAACACCACAATACTCAAAACAGAACCTTCCAAACAGTTAAAATTTAAAATGTTTTAAATACATACCGGTTCTTTGCAACAGACGGCCTTATGCGCCGGTAACTCGGAAACAAATTAAATTCCTGGTGAACAATTGACACTCTCAGAAAGAAATGTCCGATAATGCTGCAGAACTAAATGCAACATATTGGTTTGCATGGACGCAATGTGATATAAATCCAACGATTTGCACTTGAAATTTTCTTAAAAAAAATACTAAACGTGTTACTTCCAAGTAGATACGTCGCCAATTTACCAGAAAAATTTTCTCTGTCATCCAATGGAATGATCAAACTTCTAAGTTTGAACCGAAATAAGAAAAAATTAGAAATGAGGTCGACTTACACGAACGGAATAGTTTTTATTCAGCCGAATCAATAGGCAGCGTGATAATGCTGCAGTTTTTAGAATTGAACGGTCGTGGTCATAAATCGGGTAACATTTTAGGTCTGGTCTACAATATCTATTAACTTGACAAAGAGCGCAGGGGAGGGTTGATTTACGTACCCATCTAGTTTGTATATTTTATACCGAAGTGAGTACGTAGGTCTCGTACTAAATTTGAGCCCAGTGACACAAACTGTGTATGAATAATGTACCGCATTTTATTTTCTGTGCACACGCAAGCATTGTTGAAAGTAAAGTCAGGGTTGGATACAGGTCGGCTCTGTGTACAATGGAATCAGAGATCAGCCTTGTGTTCTGATTGTATGAAAGAATTTTTATTGCACGGTGCATTCATGATATTTATGCATTTGAGAAAGAATTACTGAAATATCCCACGTTGAAAATTTTGCGGATACTGAACCTACAGTTGGTTTTATCTACATGCTTATTGTTGACAGGTCAACTCTCTGCACAATGAAATCAGAGAGCAGCCTTGTGTTCTGATTGTATGAAAGAATTTTTAGTACACAGTGCATGCATGATATTTCTGTATTTGCGAAAGAATTTTTGAAATATTCCACATTGAGAATTTTGCAGATACAGATAAGCTTATTGTTGATGCTATGTAAGAATCATGAGATTAATCAGATGGGTACCTACTGACATCATATGCCACTGAAGCACCAAAAAGAACTAATAAACAAACTAAGCGAACTGTAATATGAGTAGGTACGTATCATGTCACGAGTCCTTTATCGTTAAGGTCGGTTTAATTATTTTAGATAAGTTATTCAGAGAAGATAAAATAAAAACTACCTGGAAAATAATAAATAATGAAACAGGTAGGGAAAAACTGCGTAATACTGAATTTAATTTAGCGACTGCACATGGCCCCATATACTCAGATATAGAGGTAGCTCAGGAATTTGAAAACTTTTTTGTTATTATTCCTCTTAAAACTACAGCGGCCTTAAACTCCTCACCCGCACTCTCTGCTGCCTTACTTAGAAATAACGTAAATGCGTGCCCTTCGGAGTTCAAGTTTCAACATACAAACCCCCAGTCTATTTTAAAAGCTTTTAAAGATCTAAAAATTAAATCAACAGAAGATCTTTGGGGACTATCTGTAAAAGTGTGTAAACCAATCATTGAAACTATTGCACCCTATTTAGCTTTCATATTTAACACCAGTATCGATCAAGGAATTTTTCCGGACCTCATGAAACACAGTAAAGTGGTTGCATTGTTTAAATACGGGGATAGCAAAGAAGCCAACAATTATAGGCCAGTGTCAATTTTGCCGGTTCTCAGTAAGGTCTTCGAAAAGTTAATGCTCAACCAATTGCTGCGTCATTTTAACAAACATTCCATCTTTTATGATCAACAATTCGGTTTTACCAAAGGGCGTTGCACAACTGACGCCGGTGTCACCCTAATAAAGAACATCTTTAACGCCTGGGAGGAAGCACAGGACGCCATTGGAATCTTTTGCGACCTCTCGAAGGCGTTCGATTGCGTTAACCATGAAACACTATTGTTGAAGCTCGAGCACTACGGAATTAGACATACAGCCCTTGAGTTACTTAGATCATATTTAAAAGCCAGACAAGTTAAAGTTCAGGTAAATGGCGTAAACTCTCTAGGGTCTGAAATGACAATGGGTGTTCCTCAAGGCTCGATATTGGGTCCATTCCTCTTTTTAGTTTATATTAACGATTTACCCCAATTACTACAATATTATCCGAAGATGGTGTTGTTTGCTGATGACACATCTTTGATATTTAAAATAGATCGGCGGTCACAAAATCTTTTTGATGTGAATAACTCTATTCTTCAGGTCCAAAATTGGTTCACAGCAAACAATTTGGTACTAAATGAAAAAAAAACCAAATGTATTAGATTCACATTACCGAATGTTAGAAGTACCGAATGCGACATCATATTGAATGGCGAAAAGCTGGACTTTGTAAATCAAACAGTTTTCCTGGGAATCACTCTAGACGACAAACTGCAATGGGGTCCTCACATCACATCTCTTGCGGGTCGGCTAAGCTCAGCCGCTTATGCTGTTAGAAAGATAAGACAGTTAACGGATGTAGAAACCGCGCGTTTGGTCTATTTTAGTTACTTTCACAGCATTATGTCATACGGTATTTTACTGTGGGGTCGAGCGGCTGACATTGAATCCATATTTATATTGCAAAAGAGAGCTGTCAGAGCAATATATAAGTTAAGTCATCGAGAATCTCTTAGGGAACTATTTAAAAATATTAATATTATGACAGTTTCTTGCCAATTCATTTATTAAAATATTATGTATGTAAGGAAAATATACATTTCTTTAGTAAAGTCAGTGATAGACACAAATGTAATACGAGAAATAAAGATAAGTTAGATCAACCATCTTATAGACTAGCTAAAGTAAACTCATCTTTCATGGGGTACTGTGTTAAATTCTATAACAAAATACCTTGTAATATAATAAAACTAAATGAAGGTAAATTTAAAACTTTAGTTAAAAGCACACTTTGTAAACAAGCATATTACAAATTAGATGATTATATTCAAGATAAGAATGCTTGGAAACATGCTGGTCCTGCTCCATAGGGCAATCTTTAGCGTGGACAAAATCTAATTTGTTAATTTATATTCCTATTCATAGTTATTGCTTTTTTTTTTTTTTGTTATAATTTTTGGCTCACACACTGTTCCGTTGGTGTTGAATTAGGTATTTTACCTATGTTTGCAATATTTGTAAGTATGTGAGAACCATGTTCCTATTTGTCACATTAATAAATTTACCTGTTAATGCTTTTAATACTTTATACCTGTACGAAGTATAGTGTATAGTGCTATTCTGGGTGCATCGTCCTCACATATATGAATTTATTAATGTATGTACTTATGTAAATATTGTAAAACACTTTTTTTTAAAAGAGTAAGTATGGAGTTTCTTGTGCATTCTTCTCCATAACAAGCTACTTTTCCGAATGCACGGTAGAATAAATTTTTATTTTATGATTTGTTACTTTTAATTCTGACGTTCAAAAGTGCCGCTTTTTGGCCCAGTTGAATAAATATATTTGACTTTGACTTTGACTTTGAAGAGACACTTCAAACAGTTTGATCTATATAATCTACCTACATAGTTATTACCAGTAGGTATAACATTTCCCTTGGAAACAAATTGTAATGCTAATTTCTATAATGTTAATATTTCATACATTGTTATTTTTGCAGGATATAAAAGAAGTAATAATTAACCCACCCAAGCAAAGAGTTGGTACCTAAAACGTTTTGGCAAATAAACATGCGGGTACTCATTTTTATTTTACTTCCCCTGAAATACATTCACTTTCACTTTATTTTTATAAAATTATAAATTCTGTTTTGCGTTACATTTTGTTACAAAGAAAAGTCCCATATTACGGAAGTCTGTTCCACGTTCCGTTGCGTGCTCACAAAAAGTACAAATTTTTAATACTGTATGTATTTTACTGCTTAATTAAGCCATGTTGGAGGCGTTTGTGGTGTTAGGTAACAGTAACACTGTTGTTTTATGTTTCGCCCCGTTCGCTACATTCACTCCATTGTTCGCCCCGTTCACCCCCCGTCCGGCGTAAAACCTAAAAGAATATGTTCGCTTTTGAAAGTTTGTTCTGTGGCAGCACTGGCTTAGTGGTTTAGCGAATTTTGTGGGTTTTTAATATGTCTGGACTCCATAATATTTTATGAGAAGGAATATTTAGGCCATCTTTGTCTAGAATTTTTGGAAATGCATAGCCCTATATCAAACATTTATGGGTATGAGGTTTAGTTTAAGGGTAAAGAAAAATTATCCTGAGTATAGGTACTATCAAAGGTACATGTGTCTTATCAATGATTTAAATAATGTATGTAATTAGCAATATTGTATTTTAAACCGTTGTGTGAAAAAATTATAGTGGTAATGTTACTGTAGTTATGTTACAATGATGATAATATTTTTTTTATATAATTTCTGTTAATAATGTAATTTAGTTTTTAAAGTGAATTTTAGTAAATACCAATTTAATGAACGACATGTATATTAAAATTTTATTTTATTTTGTTTTGATTTTATTTTGGTTTAATTTTAAATTATGTAATTTTATTTTATTTTTATTTAGTTTTATGTTCTTTCATTTTACTTTATGTTTGTTTAAATTCTTATGTTATTTTATGGTAAAAAGAAGATAGCTTGATCTCTGCGACATAATATGTCAAACTGACGTATACGATAATGTTATGCGACTTACTATGACAATGATGTGCATGCCTGTAAGTAACTTGCATCTTTTCTGAATGTAATTTTTTGAAATTTATTTGTAAATGACTCGCTGGTGTGCCTGGAACAATAAAATAAATAAATAAAAGTACTTACAGATTTTTCTATCTCGTAACATTATACAACGTAATTCAAAATAAATAAAATGTAAAGAACATAACAATTGTACGCATTCACGATGCTCTCAATATTCCTTTCCACACAAAAGATACTACTATGCGTTATCTTTTCATTGGCTTTCTATTCACGAGCGCTACTTCAGCATCCAATTATTTTAATAAAAGAAGAAATATTTTTATTTTTTCTTCAATTTTTCTTATAAGCTGAAGTGGTTTTAACAAGCTGGGTAATTAATATCTACCCTTACCCATATTTTAACTTGACGGGATCGTAATAAAAAACACTTGGATTCTTGGAAGAGCCTAAACTGCATTATTAAGTTAAAGTCATAACAAAATTTCCCAGGAGAGTCATAACGTCGAATAATAAATAAAATAGGACAATAAGAAGGAAATATCGAGGCAGTTCCTTTACCAAGTTATAACGAAACGGGCAAAACTTAACCCGTTTTTATCAACGCAACGGTTCATTTCCAAGACTTGATCTTTAGTTAAGCAACAGATTATTTATTCGTTTTTGTTTTCAGCTTTTTTAACTTTTGCAGTGTTTTGTTTTAGTTAAAAGTTGTAAAGATTTGCAGCGTCGACAATAGAACCTGTTAATAATTTATCGACTTCCGAGAAGTTATTTGCAATTTTCCAAGCAGCTGCTTTTGCTTTCTTATTAGAAGGCAATAAATTCCTAGATATGTGGCTACAAAAGCATTAATTTTTATTAGTGGTCGGGAATTCGCAGTATTTCAAATACCTAGGTGGTTACTGATTTCTATGAAGCTTTGCTAACTATATTATTACTGTCACTGCGGATAAGGCAATATTGCTTCCACGTTATATGTCACAGGTGATTACCGGTAAACTAGTTAGTGGAGGTATTCCAAGTATTGGAAATACGTTAGAGTTGGAAAAGATTGATTTGACCCACAATATCTGGTTATCAAGCGACACATTGCTGGGTTAAGAGCCTTCGCAGAAGTGTGTCATTCAAGATACTGAAGCTTTCCTGGTTATAGAATTTAATTGGTTGGTAATAACACTGATTGAATTACGGAAAATAGTAAAACACGTGCAGATTATGTTAACCCTTATCGCATTGTCAGCCATAAAGGTATGGCTGGTAGAATGTTGGAATCCAGCGCCATGTTTACGATATTACATACTGTGCAAGTAGAGTGCAATGGCGGCCCTGTGGTTATGGCCCCGAGTAATTTTTCCTTTTCATAGGGTTTATCAATACGATGGACCCTAATCTTGCCGTGGGCTTTCCAGCGTAAGTTTGCGTCAAGGGTCTCTTAATTATTAATATAGACTGGAGAATACTGATGTTTTTGTTCGTAAAATCTATGTGAACAGATTTGAATTCATTTAGTTTAATCCTCCATTTTTTGACCATTCATAAACTTGATTAACAGCCATTTGAACTGTTTCTACGTGTGAAATTATTATTACTGTAATAAACAGCAAAGGTCCCAATCATGTTTTGCTCTAATTCCGAAATATCACAAATTCACAAGTGTATAATAGGTACAAGACCGGACCTAACACACTTCCTTGCGGTACGCTTTTATTTGTTTCAGTTCATCTTCTTGTTTTATTCTAAAGACTGTTTAGAATATAGGACTCTAATATATCTGCAAATTGCTTCGTTAACAGACTCTTCAATTTATGTATAAGGCCTTCATGCCATACTTTGTCAAACTCTTGCGCCACATCTAGGAATTCAGTAGAACCTTTTATTGTGAATTATTATTTTATCACCACTGCTCTCATAACGTTGAAGGAAAACATCGTTAGGAAACCAGTATTTCCTAGAACTAAAAAAATCGAAGACTTGTGACATCTACCAAACCGCTTTCTCTATTAGAGACAGGAGGACTGTGTCTTAGCAGCAGGAACATTATTGGCTGAGTATATTACGGAACACCCAGTTCTCCCTGAAAGTAAAGGTAATTTTTTAACAAAAATTCAAATAAAGACAAACAATAACAAATGCATCTGTCGTATGGGACGTACAAAAGCTAAATTATCTTATTCAAATTCTTTATTGCGAACTAACTGTACAGAATTTTGAAGATGTTAACATAAGGTAGGTTCTTAGAACTTAGTTGCCTGTTAAGACATTGCAATTTAAATGGTTTTGACGCGATTGCAACACAGTATTTTTTCGGGCAATAGAAGCTAAACGTGTTTTCACAAAACAAAAGACGATCTTTTGCTAGGGAGACCAATCCGTCACATCACGCTAGGCGTCCGCTATATGCCTTCTCAAGAGTAACTCAGGTGTCCACAGAAAGTCGCGATTTGTTGTATGGACAGTAGAGGGCAGATACTTGATATAGGTTACAATAGAATTCAAACTTTGTGTGACATGAGTTTGGTGTCCCAAAATTTGAAATTTATGTCAAATTTAGAATTCCAATATAGATTTGTTTTCTTCCGGGTCACTCCATCACTTCACGCTAGGCGCTTAGTTACTTCAGTATGAATGAACTTAAACGGCGGATTCATTTGTTTTATTTTCCGCGCGTTCCTTAGCATTCGCGTTAGTTCTTCACCCTGCATGGGGCCTTAGCTGTATTCCCCTCCGTATCGATATTTGTCGTGGGGTAGGAAAACCACTGTGTTGTTGATGTTGTTGCATGTGTTTATACATTGTGTTGTTTACGATTGCGTGGCTTATCCTGAATGATGTACCGTGTTGGTGTTTGTTGAATGTCATGTGATTGGTGGGTGGTAAATGATGCATGACACGGGAAGTTGTTGTTTATTGTATCTTTGCTCAGCTTCCCTAATGTTTGACCTAACCATAATTAAATTCATAAAAGCAAGCAGCTTCTTTCTTATCAAATTATTTCGAGATTAAATACTTAATTTGATTTGAGGGGCGTTTTTGCTGATTATTATTATTTATTTTTTAACAATATGCCTCATGCCTGGCGCAAATAAATGCGTTTTCTTTCTTTATATTTTCTTGGAACTACGTGGTTCAATGGCTGTATGCTGTTTTGCTTCCTAATTAATAAAATAACGGTCTGTCAAAGTGGTCGTTAAAGTATTTTCCCTGGAATCAACGTTGTTATACCACAATAAAGCACATCAACGGGATTGCCAGACCTCGCAGTATGCTCGCCCTCAATTTTGCCCGAAATCTTGCAATAAACAACACGCTAATATCGGTCGTAAAAAGATATTAGAGAAAAATATGTTAGCACGCTAGAACTTTGAGGTCTTAGTGGTAACGTAAGGCCATATGAAGAACGAAATAATGTAATACAAAGAAAAGCATGAGCTCTTTACTTACTTGACAAATCTTGCTCAACAACATTTTTTATTTCGGAGTTCCAATGCCTACTTGCCGGCTTCGTCACCAGATCAGTTCGATGGTACCTCTTTCATCAGTAGATACCATTTATTTATAAGTATTTGCTTCATCATAGTCTGTTAACTATTCGGGATATCTTATACCCGTGACATACTTAGCATTAAGGAGTACCAGTGACCTTTTCGGGCCTCCCTTTTTCTGTAAGGGCAGCCCCCTTAAAAATATATTTTGACAATTTGTATGGCTTTAAGTCAACAAGATGCTTCATAATTTCAGCCGAAAGACGTCCACTGCTGGACATAGGCCTCCCCCAAGCGTCGCCACACTGATCGGTCCTGTGCGTTTCTCATCCACCCGACGCCCGCAACCTTGATCAGGTCGTTGCTCCACTTAGAGGGAGGCCTTCCAACGCTGCGTCTTCCGGTATGCGGTGGCCACTCTAGAACTTTTCAGCCCCAACGGCCTTCCGATCTGCGAGCAATATGCCCTGCCCACTGCCATTTAAGTTTGACAATTCTTCGTTCTATGTCGGTAACCTTGATCACGCAAGGAAACGCCGAGCTTAGCCCTCTCCATTGCCCTTTGGGTGACTTTAAGCTTTTTGATGAGGCCTATTGTGAGTGACCACGTTTCTGTTCCGTAAGTAACCGCCGGCAATACACACTGGTCATAGGCTTTCGTTTTGAGACACTTTGGTTAGTCGGACGAGAAGATAACGCGCAACTTCCCGAACGCTGCCCAGCCAAATCCGATTCGTTGGACCTACCCAACTGGACCATTTGTCCCAGGTAGACATCAAATCATTTTTGTCCACAACTTCGAGTCTCAGATCTTGATAGGAGATGCTTATACTGTGATAATTTGAAGACAGTAGCTCCAAATGTTTGGTTCTAAAACCTGTGTGACAGACAACAGACAGATAGACGGAAATACAGACGGACACGTGAGTGATAGCAATAGGCCTCCGTTTGGACCCTTCGAGTACTACTGGACCCTAAAAAGAGAAGCTTATTGAATAGTTAAATCTAACTTCATATTAATTGAAACATGTCTTCCATCTTGTTTCACAAATTTCTCTTGATATTTGTTAAACAATATGGAATAAACTTTTTATTTAAATATTGGTTGGTTTTAGTTTGATCCGATTTCATGAATAACAAATTAATTCCTAGATGAATATACTTTTTCTTTAAGTATGATAAGTTTCCTTAAAATGATAACAACATCTAACCAAAATTAACGAATGTATTTGGAAGATATGGATGTAAAAAACAGCATATCAGTCAGGGTATTGTATAAATGGTACACTAAATAAGTTTATCGATCTAAACTAAAATTATTTTGACATCGTATCTTCTAGTTTATTTTTCGTGAAGTTTGGAATGCACATGTTAACATACATTTGATTATTTTTGTAACTCTTCGGTAGCACGAAACTTCACGATACACGTCGTTTTCGAGTAAAATAACCAAGAGCCATACTAACACGCTTTTATTATTACCTACTAGGTTTGTGTTTATTTTTTATATATTTTTTCTCGATTTCCAAAAAGAGGAGCTAGTAGCTTTTGCCACCGGTTTCATCTGCATGAATGTTGAAAATTAATCTGTCTGGAATGGTAACAAAAAAAACTATTTAGTCTGTCAGTTACCTAAAAATATTAGACACGGATTTTTCTATTACCAGACAGAAAGACAGTATAGTAGAATGTATTGGCAAGCGATTTAATAAAATCATAATACAACTGTTACACTACCCCCAAAAATCCTCTACCAATTGGCGTCCGAGGGTTGATCATCCCCCGGAAGCCATTTGTAATTGTATTGTAGCTCACAATTATAACGATCAGACCTCCCCATAACTTACCACACTTCAGAGATCGGCCATGGAAACCTGTAAATAAATTGCACTGGCGAACGGTAGCGTTGTGGTCGTGTGAGATAGATCCATCCGGTGGTATGCCTTAATTAAGGGGAAGCTTTAAGCTGGTTATTTGCCATTCGTTCAAACTGTGGAACTTAGGACCTTTATAACCATGAGCATTGCATGAATTGTGAATTTGTGAGAATCTTCAATAATGTTTTTGAAATCCCACACCGCTTTGAGCAAGCATGGTAATTAATGCTAGTGTCTTCTCTATATTACAGAAGTCCTCCTTTTGGAGGCTGAGTCACCCACGTCTGTAGGAGTGCACCCCATTTGATTCCTTACCCGTGGTCCCGGGGTGGTGCAAATCACTAACTGGTAAGCTTCGGCCGAAGGCTTGCGACGACCCACCGGTCAAAGACATACCGCCAAGCGGCCTAGTCGTGTTCCGGTATGATGCTCGGTGCAGCCACTAGAGGAGTTGAGTTGAAATAGCTGTTCCACTGCAGGCAGGCCGGCCTCACTCGCGCTGTTATGGACGTATCTGGAAAATAGTCTCGGAGGATAGTGGCACCGCGCAACCGAAGCACAGTACACCGCTGTCCGACCGATGGTAGTTGGGGACCTAAGTAGTGTGCCAGCCACGCACAAAAGGCTGCCCCGCCAACTGTCGACAAATCGTGAAATGCGCTATTGTGATGGTTGGCGACCAGACGAGAGTGTCCAATGGACATTCCTGGGTGGGCTCGGGCATCCCCGCAATCTCCAGACCAGTACCCCAATGATGACGTTCTGTCGGCGCGTGTCTGTAAGTTGCCAGCGTGGAACTTTATCTCACTTCCTTCTCTTCTCCCTGCTTTTCATTCATAACAATAATGTCAAGAAATAAGAGAAAAATCCTGAACAGCGGTAGCACTCACTCTCACATAAGGTGTACCTCAGCAAATTCCGAGGTCTGCACTGGAACTTTGTCGCAGTCCATCACCACCTTGAGACTGAGAAACCAGCACTTTTGTTCCTTACGGAGACACAGATCGGATGCCCGTCAGACGTGGCATACCTCTCTTGCCCAGGGTTTACCCTGGAGTACATGTTCAAGCCACGCGCTGGTGTATGCATGTACGCCCGTGACCTTGAAGACTCAAATGTCTCAGTGCTATGGGCTTTGGTGGACACAGGTCTGGACAATATTATCTATGCCTGTATCTGCCGATAGCATAACGGTGATCTGAAAATAACCAGGCTCTGAGCTGACCAATTAGTGTTAATGAGGGCTTCAATGCCCACCACTAAGAGGTGCTCTTCCCATACCAGTGCACTGACCATGCTGGACTAGGGATGCAATTTTTTTCCATAGCGCTAAATCTCACCCAGCTGGTCCAAGAGGCAACGAGGGTGCCGGATGTTAATTCATATACAGCCAAATGCGTGGACCTTCTGCTGACAACAGATCCAGACCGATATTCAGAATTGATATCATCACCTTTGGGAAGTTACGGTTTAAAATTCATTATTTATTAAAGATTACAAAATCACTTACGAAGAGAAATAAAATATATAGTGGATATCCGCTGATTATTCATTGATCTGGCCAGACCATATCATGACGGGCAGTGGCTATTTTCCATTTCATGAAAAACAACCATTTCAAGAAATATTCGGCCACATCATGAAGTGATCAATTCTAAGATCTGGCCACGACATCCACATATCTTACGCTCCTAACTTCTTATCTCTACTAACATACGAAATATTATTAAAGCAGCTCATAGATGTATGAAATTCATAATTCATGCACCACTCCGGGTGCAAAGGAAATTGTCCCGAGTTCCACAGTTTGCCCCCGACTGCATAATTACTGTGTCATGGCGGAACTTAATATAGCATTTTACTTAAATCGACTTTTGCTAGTTCATGCATATTTTGGTTGCGTGGTTTTAGTGTGTAATTTGTTTTAAATTACCTAGCACGCGGCTGCGGTGCCTTGAGTATTGTATTATTATATTATCTGTGCTTTGAGGAGTGGCTGAACATACTTTTGAGTTAATGACCACAATATTATTATTGAAATCATTGATATTGTTTCCGAGAATTTCGTTCGTGTAATAATTATGTAATTATGGAACACTTTCCCGCTAAATTCTATCAATATTTTTTTATTGTGTTGACAATTTCACTAAACATCCTTTGTTTAGGCATAATGTTAGGATCTTCCGCTTTTAATTATCATCGATAATTAAGTATTTCTATTTCAGGGTTGGACTAAAATTAACCTCCGTGAATGGCGTCCCTAAATATATATGTTTGGTGCATCTTTAGTAATCAACTCTGCTATCATCTTGCTGAAGAAAACAGCAGATATTCATGACATTCCATGCTATTTTATCTAATACTAGCTGTCCCACGCGGCTTCGCTCCCGTCAACTGGCTACCTACACTACATATATGATTTTTGCGTAACTTTAACCGATTACGCAGCGCACGCAACGGAAGCTCTAAATAAGGAATAATTTTGCCTGCTTTTGCAACATTTTTCATTTATGCTCTGCTCCTATTAGTCGTAGCGTGATGTTAAGTAGTCTATAACTTTCCTCGATAAATGGATTATCCAACACAAAAAGAATTTTTCAATTCCAACCAGTAGTTCCTGAGATTAGCGCGATCAAACAAAAAATAAACAAACTCTTCAGCTTTATAATATTAGTGTAGATTCAGCCATCCTTATACTTTGTACAGAGAAGGAGATTGCTTACTCATTAAAACTAAGAGTACCTAAGTGCATCAGACTAGGTAAACACCTAGCCTGACCTAGGTCGGAGGTTCCACATGCATCGTATAAACTCCGGTAAAGTAGCGGTCTACCGCGCCCGTATATCGCTATTTTTAGCCCCGAGAGCTGCTAGCAAAATGTTTTTATTAATAAATTATTTCGCTCACATTTCATTAGTGAATTAAAGTATTTTGGGAATTCGCTGGAATATGCTTTTACTCAATCAATTAAGTTCATTTTTTATACCTATATTTCGTTGAATTTAGTATTTTTATTGCGATGTTTATTCTCGATGGCGGGCAGCTGCACAATCCTGTCTGACATAATAACAGCGATGAGTTACATGTCAACCTGCTTGCTTATGCCATTTTTCTTCTTTGATCTTCCACTCCTGTCTTATAAAACTCAAGTTCAGTGATTATCTTCCCGCCCTTGTCCCATGTTACTTCGGGTCGGCGTTTCTTTCATTCCTTACTATCAACTTTCACACTATAGTACCAATGACTCCCTTTTCATGTCTTTCTGAACTCAAGTTCAGTAGAAGTAGAATTTATGGTAAATAGCTGTGTACGGCTTTGCTCCCGTTAACTGACTGCCTATACTACCCTACTTACCTTCCTGCCAGTTCCTGCCTATCCTTCTTACCTACCCACCATTTTTTTTCTTGGGTCATGATTTTTTCGCGTAGAATCTTAACATCGCCATTCAGAAAATGACTACAATTGCACAACGCCATCTATCGAATATGGAGTTCAACTGTCCGAGTATCTGGATTGCGTGTGTTGTGATAATTTTACTTCTTGAACACTTATTCATATAACTTTTGAAAGAGTGAACCGATTGCGATGAAACAAAAACTAAGTAATACTTCAAGTTACGCACTATTTTTATTTATAAAAATTATCTACATTGATTTCGTACATTTCACGTGATGCGTGCACAAATAAACAGACAAACAGACAAAAAATTCTAAAATGCTACAAATGGGTTTTGTTGGTTCTCCTTTAACACTCTGGGTATATTTTTTTTAAAATAATTTCCATGTAACGACTTTTCTACAGAGTTATTATATGTATTGATGAAATCAACTATGTAATTTCAGCAGAGTCGTATCGTGGAATCTATTCGTGGACCTATTTCTATGCCATAGCTACCAGAAGTTCCCCAATCTACATGGAATATCCTAGTTACGTTTGGCAATCCTACTTGACTAATCAGAATTCATTTCAGATTTTAAGTCTCAATGATAGTCTAACTTACAGGTTCAAATATTTGAACCTGAAACCGAGCAGCCAGTTAATGTATGCGCAAAGTACTCCATTACGTAATACCTCACAATTATGTACATTTTAATGCCACTTAATGTAATGAATATATCAGTTAGTTTCATGTTTCGTTAATTATGGAATTTCCAAATGAACATCAACATAATAGATAGGTTTTATTTTAATATTTTGAAAGTAATATTTTACAGGTACGGTTTAGAAAATACGAAGGCTCGAATCTATCTCGAGTTGCTATAAGACCGACGAATCACATCAGATAAATTCTACGCAAGCGTGATCCATCCTCGACAACATCATCGCTTACCATCAGATGAGTTAGTGTTCAAAAGCGAGCTCAACATAGGTTTAAAAAAATGCCAATTTTTTTTCAATACGTCTTCAGCTACTTTTATTTATGTACGGAGTGACACCTTTCTCCCCAAAGTATTAACTCTTGAAGTATAGCTACGATACATAATATTAGTCGATCCGAAGCTCTCGAGCTTAGCCTCGAATGGCTTTCACTGGTTCATCGGACAGAAGACAGACCAAAGACCGTCTTGTGTAAGCATGTCCTGTAGTGTCGGTGGGGCGTTCCCTTTCACTGTCAATATTGGAGAGAATATGCAAGTCAAACAAGCTAACCCTGTGGAGTTGATCCTGACCAATCTGTTAAGTTTGATAATAGAAAACTTCATCTTAATTGACTGAAATAGGTGCTTTCTTTGATGGCGTTAATGTTAAATTATAAAAATATTTAATTGCAACGATGCATTGTAGAATATAAAATAATAAACTTTACTGTTTTATATTTTTTTCACATGACCTCTAAATTTATGTGAAAAATTCAAATAACCAGGCTTTTGGTTTTATTGTTTTCGTCTTTTAAAAAAATTGAAAAAAAAAACACGACATTTTAAGTATAATATAAAAATAAAAACCAAAAACTTGTTTTTTGTAATTGATTCTTGTTTTGAAAAAAAAGTAAATACAAAAGTTGTAGATATTTCTACAAGTTTTTTTTTTCATAGGACTTGTAGTTTAGCCGGAAATAGAGATAAACCGTTATTACCCTTAAAAACTCACCGCCTTCCATTTCCCGATCTCAGATCGCCCATAAATTATTTGTTCTTTCATTTTTGTTATATATTCTCTTCCGTTTTCAATGGGTTTTAACCTACTAATATTTTTTTCACTTTTTACTATTTTCAAAGGCCTTGGTCTAATGGGCTTCAAGAACTGTAAAAAAATGTTCCGTAAATAAATACTTTACTTTTAAGTAGGTTCTTATTTTCGCTGATTATATTATTAAATATTTATCAAGTCGCTGGAGAATTTTGTATCTACTCGTCCTTAAACCAACACATAAAAAATACCTGAAATATCTAACCCAATATTACCAACCTTACTCCAACAAACAACGTTGTTCTTCCAAAAAAACGTAACAAAAATCTGGAGAATAGAGTTGTACCGTCTTAGTTTCCATTATCCATATGCGTCTTTATTACGTAGCAAGGTTCAAGGTAAGAATACGACGGTACCGGCGTGTCGGGGACTCGGGTAAGTCGGGTACCGAATGCTCAAATGCTACCTTGCGATCGATACCGCCCGACCTCCACTCTACATCTCTAAAATTATCCGATACTACTTACCGTCGGCGTTGCTAAGGTTCGGCTCAAACGACTAAGTTTACGTTTATTTTCAAATTAGACGCAGGTTGGAGAGAGAGTTTTGTCTTTCTGGGATGTTTCGCTGGGATGAGTGGGTTGGGGAGGAGTCTGGCTGTTCTTATTTAAAAAATATTATTATGTATACCTACCTATGTAATACACGTACGTGACTTGGGTTATTAAAATTTGGATAGGTATTTTTTTGTATAATTCTAGGTCTAATACCATTTTTCTATTCGAATAAAATATAGCTATTATATTAGCATGTTGAAACATATACGTATTTATATTAAAAAGACTGGCCATTGTTCGTTTCAATACCTATACGTTTCGTGTTTTTTTCTTCACTAAATAATGAGTCTTTAACTGTTACACTATATATAACAAAGAGAATCTCTAAAACAAAATTATTGCTTCTCATTTTGGAATACTTCTCAAAATAGACAGTCCCCAGCCGTCTATTTTGAGCTGCAAACTATTGAAACAGAGAACAAAATAGCGAACTTTTTAGTGTCTGCAGTGTTGTTTCGGAATAGTTCGACGTACTGTTATTACTGTTATTTGAAAAATGTTTACAGCGGTTTGGTCCGTTGAATACAATTTTCAGTTTCCCCAAAAGTGTTATTGAATGCTGGACAAAAGCAATCTTCTCTTACGTCTACAAAATAAAAGTTATATATTATGCTTCAAAGCACAAAGAGCATAGTCTGCACAATTTAAGATAAGATATATTTATTTTGTAATACATGAGCACAGTATGAAGGTTTTATAATTAATATGAGGTGGCTACATGTTTAGCCATTTATGGCGTACAAAATTAGTTGCACTAGAAAAACAATACAATATGTAAATTTAAATTAAACTAAAATTACAATGTCGAAATTTAAATTTAATTTGAGTAAGATATACAGAAAAAAATACATCAATATTCAAATTCAGAATTCTATACAAGCAAAATATCGTTTAAAAATGAATCTGTCCTGTAATAGCACTACTCTAGTAATAACCCCTGAAGGGACTTTTCAATTTTTTTTTAGAGGCATACATTTAATAATACCAGGTATTTTATTATAAATATCTGGAGCAATACCAAAGAAACCTTTTTTTCAATAAAGCAGTTTTACACTTGTTTTGACATAAAAAAATCTCATATTGGACAAGAAGTGGGGTTCTCTTAACTGTTGAAATTTTTTGAAACAATAGTTTTTACAAATAATGCAGTTACATACGAAGCTGGAAAAGTCAGTTAAAGAGTTGGATATTCAAAACCGGAAGACTATAGGCTCATATCACCTAGTCTCGTTCCACCCCTACTCATGAAAAGAATTTTCAACGAGATTGGGGAGGAGTAAGTTATCTAGGGGACCACAACAGATCCCAATGGGTCGAAGTTTCCGAGTTATTTCTCGGTCCCTCCATAAGATAAGATAAGATACATACAAAGCTGGAAAAGTAAGTATTTTAATTTTTTTAAAGTAAGGAACGCAACTATCCGTTGTTCTTAGACCACACATTGATCGTATACATCTTTTTGAATCCTGAATGTAGGTTTTCTATAGTTCACTATCCCCAAAAAAACAACACCATATCTTAAATACTTATTACCGATTACCTATAATAATAATTTATTTTAACATTATACCTCTATACAGTGTGTTCGCGCATACAGTAATAAAACTTTAAGGCCGTTAAATACTCTTAATTTTATCGATAAAAACATAAGAGGTGCTATCATCATACCCTCAAAGATAGAGTAATTTTAGTATCTGACTTACTTATTGTCATATCCACATCGTTTAAAAACCTTAACATTGACAAGTAAATTTTTAATCGAAATTTTACAAGATTTTATTGCTTTTTCTAAAATTCTGAAAATGATGCAAATTTGCACATATCTTTAATTTGGGTGTTTAATTTTATTTCCCTAACGTGGGGTGTGTTTTATCGATAAGTGTGTTTAACGACCTTAAATTTGTATTACTACATGTCCGTAAACATAGTATATACATAATATACTGTAACGTTGTACGTGGTTGCTAACACATCAGAATCCGAGTAGCAAAAAGAGAAAAATAACAATACCTATTTACGCTTGAAGCTGATTTTTTTAAGTAGGCTGGCAATACTGCAATGACTAATTAAATACTGTCGCAAACTTCACGCACGGAACTGGTTTGTTGAATGTTGGTAGTTGATTTCCCTCTCAATACCGTATGACTAACTCTCGGGACTTCCTGCGGTTCGTGAACAGTCTCGACCGGCGGTCACTTGGCACTACGCAGCAGTCTCTGCATAACAGTAATTGTACCCCTGCCACTTTCTTATCGTCACCTCAAATGACATATTTTACATCGGCAGTATTACATATTTTATGCACGTTACCGTCAACAAATAGACAAACACTTAAACTCATTGTAACCCCAGATTGGGTGAGTGTTGCAAAACTTATATTTAAACTAGATAAGTATTCTTTGCATGACTTGCAAAAATTTCGCTATTTGTAATTATATCAACCTGGGACACTTGAACTGTTGATTCACATAAATTTCGCTGGTTTTACGCACATAAATTTATAATCACCGTTGATGCCAACGGTGATTGTGAATTTAAACACCATATTTTAATATTTATGTTTTTTACCGAATTACCATAACAAAGGTGTAACGGGTCATGACGGTTACTTTTAAATAATCTTTATCCTTTCATCTATTATTTTCCTTGTTCAAAGTAATATTGGTGAGTGGTAGTAAGTCGATGGAAGTAATTGTTTTGTATTTTTCTGTAAATCACTATTGTTATTTTGTTCCATCTACCTCACATCACTAGTATGTTATCATTTTTATTATGTTTCATTATGTATTTAAATTGTACCACGTTGCTTAGACTGCTTCATCTTGATGGCTAATTGATGCTAGATCACCGCTTTCCACCATAGATACCATGTTGGACGGTTGTTAGGATGTTGCAGTCAGTAATACGAATTCGGTAATTTACTAAAATGCCTAATTCGGGATATTCCAGGGTTATTCTGTACGGACATCTTTCGGTGTTGCTGCAAGGGCTGTGGCTGACCAACCCTGCGTGCTATCCTCCGACATGGAGATCGACTTACCTACCTGGCTGCCACCAGTCACCTACGTTCTGGGAACCACAGGGTAGTGGTTTTCATTCGGCGGTCTTGAGCTTAGCACGCGGCATGCTTATCATGCTGGGTTACTATCAAAATTTATATAATATTTTTTTTCATAACTTATTGCATCTAATATCTATTGCATCTAATATCCACTAAAGCGGTAGGTGATGATGGCCTACATCTCCAAATGTTCCTACCTATTTTAAGTTAAATAGTACCTATCATAACTCACATAGTAAATTTTTCTCTTTTCCAAAACTCCTTTCCTTCAGCTTGGAAGAGGGCTCACGTCCTACCGCTTCCTAAAGTTTCAAATCCCTCCTTACCTTCCCAGTTCCGTCCAATATCCATCCTACCAATCCTCTCCAAAGTCCTCGAGAGTATTGTTCAGAAGCAACTTTCTTGTTATTTGTCCTCTAATAGCCTGCTGAGTCCTTAGCAATCTGGTTTCAGAACTGGCCATAGTACTGTGACAACACTTGTCAAAATAACTGACGATATAAGACTGGCTATGGATAATAAATGTCTTACTGTATTGGTTCTGCTGGACTTCAGCAGTGTTTTTAACTCAGTTGACTTTGACATACTCTTAGGAATCCTTTCCTCTCTTAATGTCTCTGCTTCGGTAATTGAGTGGTTCAAATCTTATCTTCGGGGCCGCTCGCAGTCTGTTCGATTCGATGAGGACTCCTCTGACTGGTGTGACTTGACTGCGGGCGTTCCTCAGGGTGGCGTCCTCTCTCCTCTCCTCTTCTCGATTTTCATAAATGCTATCACGAAGGTCCTAACTTCTAACTATCATCTCTATGCAGACGACTTGCAGATATATCGACACTTTAAAGTGGGTGATCTGTTTGGGGCTGTGTCTGCCATCAATAGTGACTTTGAAAATATTAACAGGTGGGCTAAATCCTTTGGACTCTTACTAAACCCAACCAAATCTCAAGCGCTCATTGTTGGTGGTAGATACATGCTCAACCTTTTAAATCACCAAGCCCTCCCACCAGTAGTTTATGATTCAGTGCCCATATGTTATTCGAAAAGCGTGAAAAACCTAGGCGTCTATATGGATACTAACCTCTCTTGGGAGATTCATGTTGCTGATGTAAGTAAGAGGGTCTTCTACTCTTTTCAGTCGCTTAAACGTCTCCAAAAATTCGTACCATTTCACACTAAGATCACTCTTGCTCAATCTCTTCTTCTACCGCTCATAGACTATGCAGATGTCTGTTTTCTAGATGCAACGGAGGTACTCCTAAATAAACTCGAGCAACTGCAGAACTTGTGCATCCGCTTTATTTTTGGCCTCCATAAATACGATCACGTGTCGGAGTTTCGGACTAAATTGAAGTGGCTGCCGATTCGGCGTCGTCGAGATACCCATATCCTATCTCTTCTCTATACTATCCTACACAATCCTCATTCTCCTCAATATCTTCGTGAACGCTTTGAGTACTTTGTCCCGAGGGGTAAATCCTGTCGCACTTCCACTTCTCTTCTCCTTCTTACCCCACGTCACACTTCCAGCCGCTATGATGGCTCCTTCTCTGTTACTGCAGTGCGTCTCTGGAACTCTCTACCACATTCCCTACGCGACAGCCCTTCTCTAAATGTCTTCAAGAGGAAAATCAAGGATCATTTTCTTTCGGAATGAAATAATATTAGTATATGTATATAGGTACGTGTATATATATATATATATTTTGTGCTTATTTATGTATAATTGATATTAATATGTTTATGATTTATTTTATATTATTTTAAAATTGTACACTGGACTACTTCTCTTCTTCCTTTTGTAAACTCTCTCTATCACTCTAAGGTTTGCTGGTAGAAAACTCTTCTCAGAGTTAAGCTCGCCTTTGTACATCAACTTTATAATCAATCAAGTTGTATATGTACAGGGTGTCCCAGAAATCGACGTCAAGCCGTAAATGGGTGATAGACCAAGTTATAACAGTTCTCAGAAAAATACGAAAAAAAATCTATCTCATGTTTTTAAAAAATTATGTTCACTTTAAAAATTTACAAAAAAAATCAATCCCTGTAATGGTTCTTTAACTCCAATTGCTACAAATCCCATAATTTATCTAATTTTTTTATTATTATGTAATCTTGAATAATGCTTGTGTAGATTTTTGCCTAAAATTTAAAGCCAACTCCTCCTACTTAGAAGAAAATTAAACTTTTTCAAAACCAAATTATTCAAATTTACTGTTTCGCCCAACTTTAACTGACTGTACTGAAAAAAAAATGTACTACGCTAGTTTGGCAAGTAATATGAAAAATTGGCGCATTTACTTTAAGTCAGGACCAGTTTTCTCATCTTAGAAAAAAAAAAAAAAAAAAACTTTTTTAAGAAGATGTCGTGCTTGCATTGCCGTCGAAGGAAGGCAGTTTGAACATCTATTGTAATAAAAAAAAATTAAATCTGATAATTTGTTTTTTTTTTTCTAAGATGAGAAAACTGGTCCTGACTTAAAGTAAAAAGGTTGAGTCACTATCATAACTTTGCTCTTAAATTACGTAACGTCTCTTTCGAACTAGAAACGGAGTTTAGCAAAGCTTTAGGTAAGCTAAAGTCATTTTAAGGAAGTATGGACATTTTGTGTAAAAACCGAGGCTATTTACAAAAAAAAATTGACCAATTATTGAAAACGTAATCTAGCAAGTGTTACACCATTTTTGAATCCTTATTAAATGCGCCAACATTTTTTTTTCAGTACAGTCAGTTAAAGTTGGGCGAAACAGTAAATTTGAATAATTTGGTTTTGAAAAAGTTTAATTTTCTTCTAAGTAGGAGGAGTTGGCTTTAAATTTTAGGCAAAAATCTACACAAGCATTATTCAAGATTACATAATAATAAAAAAATTAGATAAATTATGGGATTTGTAGCAATTGGAGTTAAAGAACCATTACAGGGATTGATTTTTTTTGTAAATTTTTAAAGTGAACATATTTTTTTTAAAAACATGAGATAGATTTTTTTTCGTATTTTTCTGAGAACTGTTATAACTTGGTCTATCACCCATTTACGGCTTGACGTCGATTTCTGGGACACCCTGTATGTATTTCTTTTTTTGTGTAGGTACAATAAAGAATTATGAATCTATTCGAGAGTTTAATTTACCTGCCAGGCCCCTAACCATTACAATACCTACATATGTACATGTTTATTGTTTTGTTTATCTGGCAAATACCGGATTCCGTCTCTGTATAATGACATTACTCTGTGGTTGTCAATTCGTTTGAGGAGCGTGATGGAAATTACATTAATCTATAGTATCGCTAGAGAGACGCTTGTCTATCAGGATTATCTATTAATATTTTATGTTACGACAAGTAAAACCATAGAAAATACTGTACATTGCGCCAATTTTTTTTAAATATAATATAAACAACAAAACAAATAACAAAACGACAAAATAACAACAATAATACCACTGACAATACCAACAATATGTACAAAATATAGGTTAATGATTTTATGAATTTTAAAGACTATTAATTTTAAAATTAATTTTTAAGACTATTATTCAATGATATTCTTGTAAACAGATATGTTATGAGCGCGTGCATTGTGAAGACTCGAATACGTCCCAATTGGGACGTATAGTCTTTATCCTATGACACGCATGGCGAAGAGCGATACGCTTTGTTGAAATAAAAACAAAATTCAAAAAATGCCATCGTGTGTATTTATAAAGTGTACCAATTATGATACCAAAGTAAATAAAACAGAAGGGATCTCATACCATATGTAAGTACGCAATATACCTCAATTTACTATTTTTATTCCTAATATAATTTGGAGGTTAGAAAAAGAAAAAAACATTTATGGTCAGAATAATGTTTGTTTACATGCACACGCAAGTGACAAACACTAGCCGTCTCTTTTAATCTTGTTGGTTTTATCAAGCCATCCCTTTCGACTTGTATTGAAATGTCAGATGAATGAAAAGTATGTATGTGTGCTGCCGCTGCTGTGCGGAACACTTTTTTCTGTTTTTTTGTGAGTGAGTAACGTATCTGTTTACTAGAATATCATTGCTTTAGATAGAATCATTTTAAAAGAACTTTTTCATCTTAGCAATATTTTCAAAAATTGTTAATTATCTTTTGGAAATATCAAAAATATATCAGCAAGAGCTTGATGATGAAAACTTCAAAGTAAAATTACATATTACGTAGGAAGGTATAGGTGAAGAAGCTTTTCTGTACCAAGTATTGTCAGAAATCTGATGTGGTTATTCTGATTACGAAGGACAATGGCTCTCCGAGTACCCATTTAATTTTATGTAGCGTCGTAAAGGTCCCAAAAAGATACCCATGTGTAAGGTTTACATTTGTAATTTTCCCTTCCACGTACACTTTGTTCTAACAACAGTGAAAATATTAGCATTTAAGTTTTACATAATTCTTTGAAACATTCACAGAAACAGTGCAATGGGCAAGTTTTTAGCTTTGTTGCGATTTAGTTCAACAAGTTACCATTTGCTTTGCACTTGTGTTTGTATGTAAAAGGAAAACTTATATTGCATGGAACTTTTGCTTTTAGAATTTTTGCTACTAAATTAATTACATTCTTGGGTCACATCGTATACCCAAGATTTTGTTGGTTCACTTATCCTAAATTTTGCCTTTTGACTATTTGAATTCAAACAATTCAAAAGAGAATATAAATTATACTAGCTGTCCCACGCGGCTTCGCTCCCGTCAACTGGCTACCTACCTACCCAACCCTACCTACAATACATGCGCAACTTTAACCGCTTACGCAGCGCAATCAACGGAAGCTCTCAAAAAGGAATATTTTTTCCCGTTTTTGCAACATTTTTCATTTATGCTTCGATCCTATTGGTTGTAGCGTGATGTTATATAACCTATAACCTTCCTAGATAAGTGGACTATCCAACACAAAAAGATTTTTTTTAATTCCAATGAGTAGTTCTTGTTTCTTAATATAATAATTTTGAGATTAGCGCGTTCAAACAAACAAACAAACAAACTCTTCAGCTTTATAATATTAGTATAGATAAGTATGAGTCTCACTGATGAGATTCACAAAACAATAAATCCCTGCATGATTTGCCTAAAAATAATTTATTTATTTATTTATGTAACCAACAGCGATACTTAAAAATAGTTTACAAAATATGCGCATTACAATTTGTATGGCCAATTATAGGTTTCCCTGTGTAACTGGTATATATGATAAAACCTGCGAACAAACTAATGCTACAAATTTAAATTAATTTAATTTCTGCTGCTAAAAGTACGCGTTCGCACGACACAACGTTAGCTAATTACAAGGATTGCAGAATGCATACACGCGTGTTGTTTGAGCTACAAACATTTGTAAACCTGATCGGATACGTGATCCAATCCACCATTTATGTAAACCGAACACAGATTGCTTCGTAGTAAACACGCAATGGAATTATTACATTACAAACGCGATAGATGGATGGATGGATGTTTGTTACTCTTTCGCGAAAAAACTATTTTGAAGAAATTTTACTGTAATATTGCTATACATCAGAATAATACATAGGCTATAATTTATAAAGATATTGGTGAAAGTACTAACTCTACGCGGACGGAGCCGCGGGCGACTGCTAGTTACATCTTAAATGTGTGTAGCAGGAAAAGAAGATAAGTGAAAGGTCAAGACGTGAGCAAGACAAATTAACTCATTTAGTGAAGTTAGTCTCTTTGTTTTTGTTACAAATGTTTTACGTCAATATCAGTTTAATGTCGAGTTCACCGACTCACACATTGAACGGCTATCATTCCCTGCCAACACGTGAATCGGGCGAGTATCAACGACAAAACGATCCGACACTTCCTCGCACAACGACTCGGTCCTAAACGGAGGTGGCCTATCAAATGATAATAGAATATGATCAAGCGAAGGGGCCTGGACAGTCGTGCGACGTTCTGCGTAGATATATTTGACATTCGAAAAAAACTTGAAACTCTTTGTGTTACGTTTTCGCGAGCCGAGAGTGCATTTCGCTATAAAATATAATGGTTGATTTTTCCGCTGTTCGACGTAAAAGTGCTTTTAGGGGGAGTGTTACGTAATAATGTGCGGAGTGATATGATTGGTGGAAGTGATAGAAACTGGCTGCTTGTGATACAGGGCGTATGCAGTGTACTTTACTTAACTGTAATTTGTTTGCGGGCAGTGTGTTTCGTTGGGATTGTGTCATATTAAACAGACTCTGGAAGATTTTCGTTCGTCTGTCGTACGGTAATGTGGTTTAATGATATACTATCTTCTGCGTGAAAGTAGAAAATTATCCCGAGGTAACATATTCCCGGGATAAAAAGTATTCTATGTGCTATTCTTGACTATAATCTGTGTCAAATTTCATCCAAATCCGTTCAGCCATTCTGGCGTGATTGAGTAACAAAGATGTGTGTATCTTCATCCAAACATTCGGATTTATAATATTAGTTAGATTCGTATTTCAGTATTTCGTGTAGTCTGACATACTATAATGTCTGCAAAACATAAGCTTCTCTACAAATGCGGTTTAGCAAGCAAAATTTCATCCAAGGATATCCAATAATTGCTTACACTAAAATTTTATAAAATAAACTAACAATTCTACTACTTCTTATGAGGATATTTTTGTGTACTACGTTTATAAGACCGAATATAACATCTACATCGTCATCCGTCGCAATTGAAACAATCGAGTAGGGTCCAGCGTGCCAAAATTATTTAATGACTGTTCTCAGAATTGGTACAACTTAAAAATAAACAATCCAATGCTGTACCTCAGCAAGGCAAAAAATGCCTTCTGTTCAAATAAAAATAGTCTAATCTGAGTTTAAAATTGCAATCAATAAGGAACAGTTTAAATAAAACAGAAGAGTTTAAAACGTTATTTTCGATACTGTTTTCGTGACATTCTACTATACTCCATTTGCGATAACATTAGACGTTTAAATTAGTTCATTTTACGGCCCGTTCAACCGATTTTGACTTCTATTACGTTGGTGATACGACAAATGGTAGCTGTAGTAAATAGTTGGTTTTGGTAACAGGTTTATGCTCTTTATGTCATCCTTAAGTTTACGGGATAGAACTCAAAATACGTTGAACGGACTGTAAAAAGATTTGGGAACATGTCTAATGTTATTTCAAATAGAGTTTAGAGTACAAATAAGTCAGACTTATTTGGATTATCTGGTACACATGTGCTTAGTACTCCGGAGTCCTAAGATAAACATTTTGCATGCATTACCTCCTAAGTTTACCTGAAAGGAACCACTTAAGGTTTGTTAGTATACAACGTACTGATATTCCAAGAGAACTTTCAAAAAGTTGAATATTCATGAGGATTCTAGGTATTGTCAAAATCCATAATTTACAATAATGTTGCTACAATACGTTTATAATGTTTCGTTAAACATTTTCATGTTTTGAAGCTTATCTATATTTGTACTTTTGATCCGGTAAGATTATGTCTTAAGTCGATCGTTTGTTTTATTGTTTTCGATTTATTAGATACGAAATTAGTAGATACTTGTAAGTACCTATGTCGTTTAATATTTATCTATAGTATGCATCTTTTAAGTACCTACATTATACATACATAAGCTAACGCCTTTTTCCCATGGGGGTAGGCAGAAACAACAGAACGCCACCTGCTATGATTCTCACGTAAACTTTTGCTTCACTCTCGTTCATATATCTAGTCATACACGCACGCCGGTTATGAATACTGCGCACCTGGCCTTTCTGAAGAACATCAGCAATAAGGTCTATGTATGTCTTTCTTGGGCGTTTCCATTCACGTCCCACCCGGCGTTTCCATTCACGTCTGCATTGTAGATACCTTTTGATAATCGCCTTTCATCCATCCTCTCGACTCGGCCAAACCATCTCAGCATATACTCTTTTAAATTTTTGTTACAACATCTTCTTTTAAACCACAACGTTGTCTTATTACATCATTCCTTCATTTAAAGTTTATATCCCGAGCTGGCATGTCGCCACTCGGGACATTAATATTAGGATTGACGCGTCACTTTATTTTGTAGGCTTTTCGTCAATAGACTCATCCTTCATACAAATCTCAAGACCAATAAACCACTCACTGAATTAGGTTGTACTAATCAAAGATCGCCGCACAAAGCGACATTGATCAATCAATGTCTTCAACAGCTGATCATGAGCATGAAAAAATGTTAACAGTCCCAGAAACCATACCAACCAATAATTTAACTTCATTATTATGAAATAACTGTACGAATTACACGGACAAATATGCATTAAAATCACACTTAATGAATATTGAACATAACATTAATACAACATAATATTTCCCTTAATAATGCAAAATAATGTGTAGCTGATTTTGCACAGATTTAATTCATTCATGCTTTCAGGACGTTTCCGGAATTTTGTGTTCAATCTTATTTATTTAAATGACTACAGAATGTAAATTTTAAATTATAACGCTCTAGTTACTTTGCAGAACAAAAAGGTATTAAATGACAAAGTGAAGGTACGAGTATTGTGAACACCAATCAAGATAAATTCAGAATTTAAATACCTACCTGGAAAGACAGTTTAACTTAAAATGAATATAGCTCGTTTGAAAAATCACGGGCAACACTGCGCTGAATGTCATGCTCACTTAATATAAAGAATATCAATATCATATTATGTCATGAAATAATGTTTAGTACGTACGTGTACTAAACATTATTTCCTATCCTACTTAAATTCATCTATACAGAACCAGTCAATAACAGGAGCCCTAGAAATTCAACTAGAAAATCAAATTTCAGCAAATTTGAACTAATAATATTACCATCAATATTAACTAACTACTTTGCAGCCAAACCACTGTGAACTCAATACACTATAATATCAACCAACTAACATGTATAGTTGAACACACTTATGCAATTAATTACGCACTCCAGTGGCCACAATTTATGGGCTATGGTTTCATGTTACGACTCTATATACAAAACTAACGGTTTCTCCATATAGCCTGATTGGCAATGAACATCTATGAGTCCCATGCGTGCTCATAACTTTAGAACCAGCCTTTCCAAGGTTACTTCCCTTCCCTGTTCGGTTCCTATAAATAACTGATCGTTATTGGTTAGCAGTATCCCTTATCTTTGGCATTATCGGAGTAGCCTTCACACCTTCGTTCCTTTGCGTACGACTACCTAATTTATCTTTTTAATTAGTAAAGAGCGTTTTTAGGTAAAGGTCGCCTTTTGTTAAAGTATACATACCGAAATGCAGTACGGTGGAGGGTTTATAATAAAGTCTATGTATATCAAGGTCTATCATGTTTATTATTATTATATCTAGGTCAATCTATGAAGTACTAGCTTTTGCACCTTCAGTCTCGTGGTAGTCAAAAATATCCTACGAGAAACGTACTACACGTGCTATCAGTATAGAATATATCTAATATCCGAGCATATCGCCTGGATTATCGCTACGATCTACCCGTCTTCCAGTTCCAAATTCGTTCAGCCGTAGAAGTGTGATTGATACACGAACACCCAAGAATAAAGAATTTCACAATTTTTAGTTATTATTAGTACAACTGTACATTTTTTTTTTTTTGGGCTGCGCAATCATCCAATGACTTCACCCGTTCTTCTTGAAGCGGGCGTGTCAGACTTTTACTAACTTAAACTCACCTGTGTTCCTTTAGTTGCTTTAGGGCCGCGGTAATTCACGCGGTAAAGCATCAGCCCTAGCGGACCCCGTCAGTTTTTGCTGACATCTCTTTTGGGGCGCGCGTGGAACACTACGCACTGTCGACTCAGGTCTGGTCCATATCGGACGGTGAGCTACCTATTACTCGCCGTCCGCAAGTCCGCAACTACGGTGGCCGGAAAATGCCTTGCGACTCCCGACACCCAGGGCGTCTCCTGCGGTGGTTAGAAGAATATAATATAATAATATCGTTTATTTATAACATAAGGCACATTTTACAATAAAATATACTAAAAATATAAAAAAAAATTGTTCAACCTGTGTTTCAGGCTATAAAGAGCTTAAAACTTATAATAATAATAAATTAACAATGATAGAAGTAGGGGCGCGAGGGCATCTCCGTTGCGTCTTCCTAACAGTAGATTAGTGCCTAGGTATCCTATTTTCTTCTTATTATGTAGGTGTAGTCCTGTCGAACGGTCGATCTTAAATAAAGTTGAGAGAAAAATGTGTTACTATTTTGATGTACAATAAGCACATTCTATTCTATTCTATCATCAATTTTGGCACATAACTGGTCATTAGTAAATGTGGTGGCTATACTTACAAAAGTGTATGGATAGAACATCCATACACCTTTGTAAGTATAGCCGCCACACATTCAGTGTCGTACCGCTCCCGATTTTGTCAAATAGGTACGGTTTATATCGATTCACGTTCGTCTGCGATACATTTATATTCCTGTAGGGCTGTAGGACGGTGACTTCATACTGTCGCGAAACATGTTCGAATATATTCGTATGTAATTTGAATCATGAAGTTATTCTTGCAATGCATGATTGAAAGACAAAATATGAAGGGGGTTTAAAATATCAATGCCTAGACTCATGAGTATAACAAACCTTCCATTAAATACCTAAAGAAAAGGAAAATAATCTCGTATTTTTGAAATCTTCGAAATTCGAAGACATGTGACATCCACCAACCCGCATTGGGCCCGCGTGGTGGATTACGGCCCATTCCCTCTCACAGAGAGGAGGCCTGTGTCCCAGCAGTGGGAACATTAATAGGCTGATGATGTGTGATGTGATGTGATTGAAATCTTTAGAATGGCCTGTTCTTTGATATCCCCTTTAAACTTGCATGCATTTAAACTTCCTTAATATTTTGTCTTTCTATCATGCTTGCATAATTATCTATTCTGAAGCTTACGCTTTAATTATTATATTTTGACTAAACAATGACAACCTTTTTGGATATACAACGCGTAAATTCTTAACATTACATCCGCTGAAACGACAAAAACACAAGAACCTTCCCATAAAGTACCAACACATGTACAGTCACACTCATAAAGTTCGGAGCGCGACGGAAAGGATCGTTTCCTTTGTTTTCCACGTTAATTAACATTATTATTTCCTCAGCCGTTTGTCCAATTTGGGCCCAAATTGGTACAGTTTCCAAGAAATAAAACCTCGAAGATTGTAGACGTTGTAAGTTGGAGTGGGACGTAATTGACCGAAGCTGAATAATGTCCTTACGTGTTCGCGGTGTACGATGTAAATTTGTAGTTCGATGATTACAGTGTTATCGTGAAATGAACTGGAATTTTGTTGAGTTTTGGTAGGCATTTATTTATTTTTCAATTTTATTTAATACCAGATAACGGGTATCATGTTAAGGGCATTCCACCGCTTTAGTGCCGTAAACGGTAACTTTCTAATGCATACTCCTTAGTACCGGCTAGGTTAAAAGTTTTGAAAAAATATAATATTTATTTTTGATTCATGTACATTATTTTTGAGACAAGGGTTTTTCGTGTGACTAATAGTTTTGCTTTAAAAAAAAAATTAATGACACGATATTTTTTCGCAACTTTTGGATACTCCTCCAAAACGACCTGGATGTTTCTAAATATTTTTTCACTGAAAAATTGTGGCTGGAATTTCTTCATAATTGAAGAAATAGCATAAATAGCATATGTAAATCAATTAATATTTTACAAACAAAACTGTTCAAAAGGAGGTTCAATATTGATATTTTGGCTCCGAGCGGGCGCACGGCCAGTACTGCGTTAACATTGGGGCGTATAATATCGCCTGAACAAGTAATTTGGTTTGTTTTGATAAGATAGGTAGTCGCTTCAAGTGAATATATACTCGTAGCTGCATCATAGAAAATGCTAGGCAGACAATGATGCTTTTAATCACCTTTTCCTCCGTAAAAACTAAGTCTGTCTCCGTATTACGTTGTTAGGCTCAAAGAGAACTTCATGCGAAGTGTTTTCATAGAAATGTTCATAATTCAAAGATAAATATTAGGACAGTATTTATAAAAACGCATTGTCTCGTCGTATCTCCATACGGGAGCTTGAGTTACATAGCTTTCAGCGACGCAAAACTATTTATTCAGAACACTATATTTATCATTCGCTGCGAGACTACTTAGTCCAATGTCGTGTTTACCCTGTGTCTGTGGCTTCTCTCGAGTCTCGAGTAAGCAACATTCAAGATCCTCTCGGCATGCCGAGATCAATCACTCAGCGATAAGTCTAGACGGCTCAGTAAAGTTATTCGGAGTAATGTACTCAAGCAGAAGGAGTATGCCTGACCCCATGGGAAAAAGTGTAAGGTTATGTGTGTATATACATATATATATATGTATTTGACGCACTCGTAAAGCTGTTTCATCTTAAATGAAAAATAATAATGGAAACTCCTCAGAAAATAAATATCTTATGTGATTAATACGGCATTATTGATAATGACCAAAAATTTTAAAAATGTCCATTATGGGTAAGCAATATGCTAAAAACCATTGAAATAATTAAATTGGCAGGGCTTTCTGAATAATGTCGATCACAAAGTGGGCAAGGTAATAAAAATATGTGTTTTTTATTAATTATTTTAATGTTGACATTGATTTTAGTATAGAATAGGAAAGTAAAATTACTATTTAAGCAACAACGTTGGGCTCCTATTTCTGTCTGGAAGGTCTAAAGTAACCTTACATGAAGGAGATGACGGGAACTGAGTTTGCTCGCTTTGCTCGCTCACTTCAGCTCCCGTCCCGCTCCCTTGGAACCTAACCTATCCGTGTCGGAGGCCCTAAGCTCCCGAGCTCGCTTCGCTCGCTCTTGTACTTATTCATTGACCATAATTATCAAACTGCCCAACCGTTACATAGTAATATTCATAATGACCAGACAGTTTGTTAAATATAGAAGTTTAAATCATTATTTATTACATTACCCGATACGACTTGAATAGATTTATAATATCCGGTCATAAACAGTGCACTATGTATAATGCTGTACATAGTGCACTGATTAATCACTTGGTCCATGACATATACATAGTCGACGTTGTACTTTTTTTTTTAAACTTTGCCCCACACTAGGAATTTCTTCCTGTATCGTGGGTGCGATAACATACAAATAAACTCACATACACAACACCCAGAGCCGGAACAACTATCTGTAGGTCATACAAATATTTGTAACGTGCGGGAATCGAACCCGCGACACGCAGCTCAGCAGTCAATCGCTCAACCCCTACGCCAACCGTGCGCTCATTATTATGTTGTTGGCAATCATTAAAAAAAACTGGCAAAAACTCACCCCCTATTTCATAGCATTAAAACAAAACTGGCGCAATTTGTGTTTACTTTAGGTGTACTTCTGCACAATCTTTCGGGGAAGCGTGATGTTATGTGTAGTCGATGTTTTGATGAGCCGTTTTTATGAGGCTGTAACACGAGTTTTATTATTTTAGTGTGTTACCTATATCACCTATAAAAGCCACGTTTGAAAATGCCTGAAATTCATGTAACGTTCACGTTTAGACACATGCTTTTCAAACCGAGTTGTGGTTTACTTAGGACTTTTCTAAAAAATAAAGTAATTTTGGTTAAAACACTGTTATTCAAGCAATATTTGCTAAAAACAACGTTGATGGATTTAGGATCATTTTACGTAGATATAAGCTACATTATTTAGTACTGATAAACCACTACATATATTTAAATCGATTGGTATAACATAATAACAGTCCCGTTGTACTATATAAAAATAATAATCATAAAACGACCTTTATTACCTGTAATCTGTTTACAATACTTTTTAAAATTAAAATATCATAACTAGTTTTTATAATTATACACACGTACGTACTTACTTATAATAAATATCTAGTTTAAGGTTTATTATATAACTCTATGACCAGGCCAGATTGCCTTTTCACATAGGCCTCTTAATTCTTTATTGTACACAAAAATGAAAATTACATATACAACTTGAGTGATCATAAAGTTGATGTACAAAGGCGAGCTTAACTCTAAGAAGAGTTTTGTACCAGCAGACCTTAGAGTGATAGAGAGAGTTTACAAAAGGAAGAAGAGAAGTAGTCCAGTGTACAATTTTAGAATAATATTAAATAAATCATAAATATACATACATAAATAAGTACAAAATATATATATACTAATATTATGACATTCCGAAAGAAAATGATCCTTGATTTCTCCTCCTCTATTTCTTCCCATTGTTTCCGTCTAGTGCTAGTCGTCTTATTTATTATTTATTTATACTTAATTGTACACCAAGATAAAAACATTACAATACGGAAACCTTAAAATAAACACAAACATACAACAGGCGGCCTTATCGCATTCTGCGATCTCTTCCCATATTTTAACTGTCTTCCTCATTGTCTCTTTCTATTTCTTGGGTACCATTCCATAACTTTTCTGGTCCATTTCTCTGTTTTTGTTCTCTACCTATGTTCCGTTCATCTCCATTTCAGTGTTCTTGTTTTCACTCTCACATCTGCTCAGTCAGGTCAGTTTCAGTCAGATTTTTCTTACTCGTGTTGTTACTTTCAGTTACCATTGTTGTAACATTATTTGTAGTGTAGTTGGGTCTCTGCCAAAATAATTATATAATGCCTCCTAAATTATTCATTAGTTAACGGCCCATTAACATAAACAAACACTGATTACAACAATTTAACAACATCAAACAGTTTTCAGAGCATCCAACACAGAAATGCCAGTGGTACACAGAAAACATGTCTTTGTTAGCATTTCTTAATGGAGCATGGGTGTAACAAGGAGCAAGCTTGAGCCTATCAGTAAATAGAAAATAACTTACTCCGTGCTGTCCTAAGCAAACATTCGAAGTGTTTTATCCCCTCCGGCTTAAAGTAAGCACCTATGAATGTACAGTCAACCGAAGAGTCAAGTATACAGGCACAAAAAAAATGCATCTACTGTCAATATTAATTTGATTCTGTGTTATAACTATGACACTTCAAGCTTATGTGTGACACAGGCTTATTATATTGCATTATTAATTGTTTTTCAAGATGGAGCGTAAGTTGAGCGTACATGTAGGCCCAGGCAGTTCAAAGTCCTTTTTAAGAAAACCTCCAATCCAATCGATTCAGTCGTCATGTCAAATACACAATGAAACAAATTATTATAAAAACAAAACACCCAACTGTTAAAAGATTATTAACTGAAAAAAACAACGAAGTTTGTCCCCATCTGCAGCTCCGCTGCAGCATTTAATTCCTATTTTAATAAATTTCATTATTTTCTTAAATTAATGTGTAATAAAACATTATAATTTTAGGTGTATTCTAGATAACTTCACAGAATTCAATTAATTTCATTTTTGCAGTTGGCTTTTTTTTGTTTTTATAATAATTTGTTTTATTACAGACTTTTTAGTTCTAGTAATGAACAGATATGAGATATTCAGATAAGATATGTGGTAAAAAAATATTATGAAGACTTTATAATATGGCATTGGTGAAAAAAGCTTGCTTATCTTGAATTTGTTCCGAAATAGTAAGATAATCATCATCATCAACATCATTTCAGCCGAAAGACGTCTGGACGTTGGCGTCCCCCAAGCTTCGCCACACTGATCGGTCCTGTGCGTTTCGCATTCACCGGACGCCCGCAGCCTTGACCAGCTGCCGAATTGCGCAAGTGAATTCGGCAAGGTGCAAGGTTTGACCGCTATCAAATCGACAAATCACATGCGAGATGAATGACGCGATGCGGAATTCCATCTGTGCGTTGCTGTATTTACTTACGCAATAAGGCTGCAGGTCATCGCTCGGTAAAATAATAGTGTTACGATATATATTTTTATAATGATCTATTATTATTTGAAAATGGTATGTTTCGGCGCCATATTTAAAATTATATCACCTATGCTACTCCCACAATTGAGGTGAGTCAGAATCACCTCATATGTCAAAAATCCGTCAAGCATTTGGGCTGTAGAGACTGCCAAAAAAATGGACATACATAAATACGAATACATACGCTCTAATAACATAACCCTCCTTAGGCAGTCGTATAAAAAGACCCGGTAAAGGTCAATAAATACAAGCAAGTGCGGTCATTTATTGATTCGAGTGGAGAAAATGACTAAGAGCATAATAAGGTTACCTTTTATTTGAGTATTATAAAAAACACAATAGTCTTGACAATTTAGCAAACTCACAGCAATGTTTTATAGAAGTTGCAAGTTAGATAGCGGCCAGGAAACTAATCTCTTTGTTCGAGTGTACCTAGAGACAATTTACTCGTGTGCGTGTTGATTTACATTCAGATTTGCCGAATGAAAGAAAAATACTGGAGAGTGAGTATGTGAGCTTTTCATTTCGTTCGTTTTATTTGTATGTATCGGGAATGTTTGGCGATTGGAGCAAACTGTTTCCCGATTCTATTTCTTCGTAGATTTATTTACCTGTTGTATTTTGTCCATATTTTTTTTGTTGAGATACGATAGAAAAGACTTGCTCATATCGTATCTAAGCAAAAAGACACGGGCAAGAGCTTACACAGACTATTGGTGTTTCTTTGTCCCTTGGTTTGAAGTCTATAATATGTTCTTCTTTCGGGTCTATTAACTGAAACTAGTCTCAACCATTCAGCTTTTGGACCGACTAGTATGTACTTAGCTACTCAGACAGCTCTGTCATTCGCTACGTTCAAATACTGAAAGATGCAGGTGGTTGGGCATGAAGGGCAGACAAGGAGGCGGGCCATAAACTGCGAAAGGGCTCCAAACTAGCATTGTGTTTTGCATGGGTCTATGATACTCCATTTGGCCAGGTTATTTCTACAGCGGCCAACGTGGGTCCGCAATCGGTTTAGGGGTTTATTTGATATTATACAATTTGGCAATCGCTAAACCTACATATATACAATACAACTATTTTCTTAATGTCCCTCGGCAAACTACATGTTCCGTAAGTCATCGACTTTCTATCAGTTGCCCTTTGCACTGGGCACTTTCAATCGACTTGGAAGTATACTTCCGCCTGGGCAACTGATTGAAAGCCGACGACTGACAAAACACGAAGTTTGCCGAGGGACGTTAAGAAAATAGTTGTGCTGCACTAGACTACAATCCTTGAACCTGGTTGTAGAGATCATCTTAAGAGAGTAGAGATCATCTTAAGAGTCTAACTCTAGAGCCTTTTTACTAGCTGAACCACTATCTGAAACTATTCACAAAATCTACGCAGTTGAAGAATCAAAGTTTGAAACACAAAAAGGTTGTATTATGTGTTTAAAGTACAGTAATCAAAACATTTAATATTTATTGTAATTGTTCTATAGTTTCCCTGTCCTCGCTTTAGTGACCTTCACAGTAGAACACGTTTTATTCCCTTCTTTAACTACACTTCGGTGTGTAATGACTTAATGACAGACGCTCAAATCTGTTTTATTACTACCAAGGGTTTATGA
The DNA here is from genome assembly GCA_947562075.1 of Orthosia gracilis. Lineage (NCBI taxonomy): Eukaryota > Metazoa > Arthropoda > Insecta > Lepidoptera > Noctuidae > Orthosia > Orthosia gracilis. Next base: position 7,730,426 of record OX387274.1, read on the forward strand.
TAGGTTGGAAGGTTAAATCAAAGTTTTATAATGGGACTTACCAAGGCCGTGCTTTATGCTAGCTTGTTCATGTACAGTTAGGGGTCTAAAGTGGGGTCGCACTCTACCAAAGTTAGTGACAAAAATTAATTTGTAAAAGTAGGTCAACCCCACGACTAGTTTTATCGATACTTTAGATTCTAAGCTATAGATTATATCAATCAACTTTATGCCCTCTCTGACAAATAAATGTTAAACACTAGCATTGTTAGAGTGCGACTGTACTCTTGTTCTATACATTGCGAAATAGGTGTTGTTTTTGATCTGTAGAGAACTATCGACAGCGGAAAGAGATAAAACAGTTTACTGTACAAGTAGATGGGATTAGTTTGTGTAATATAATGTGGTTTCAAATTAAATAATTATAACGGATTACTAAGAAATAATTAATTTATCTAAAACTCAGTTACAAGGACCTTAGGCTTTAGATAAGTGCCATTTTAGCACAGCAGCATATCAAGAGATTGTCAAAACGTTAAAAATATTAAACTACTCGTAACCTATGCCACAAAAATGGCACGTAGTCAGTCTCTTCAATTTTAGCTTTTAGACAGTAAAATCGTTATCGCATGCCACTTTTTCAAGAGTCTCTTGACGTCGTGACATCCTAGATTACCGCGTCAATAAATTGAGGTGCTTACCTCTTATTCAGTCACAAAATATATGTTTGTATCTGTTAGCACCACGACTGCGAGACTTCTGTCGTGAGACGTACTTATTTTTCGGCGTTATATTTTTTTTGCTGCGAACATTCCATTAAGTAGGATGGAAAAATACATATATTATACCTGTATGGCAATTAATTAATTAATTATGGCAACAGAAAAGAAAATTAATGGAGCCGGCATATTAAAATAATTACAAAACTCGTAGTCGGAAAACGGAAATATAATTACGTTTACGTTCAGCATATAAATTACATCATTAGTACATCTTTCGGTAACGAGAGGGCTAAAATTCAATCCCGCACCAAGCAAATGTTTGTCTGGCTTACAGATAGTCGTTTCAGGTGTTTGTCCCTTTGTGTAGGTATGTGGGATTGGTAAATGTTTGTGTTAATATACCTAGTAGGTGAATTAATTACTTTCATGGGGCATACTATAATATGAGATCTCAACAAAAAACTGCTGGTGCTTTGTTCTAGTACTTTTTTATGAATGATTCTTGATAGCGGAATAGGCTACTGCAGGGTTGCCTGGCCGCATCTAGTTTCTTTTTTACTTTTTCCTTCACTAGGCATTTCTCCTGTATCGTTGCTCCTATTATCATCTAACTCTCATTTAGCTGTCATTTCATGTGTTACCAGGTTTATCAGAAAAACTGCCAACCAGTTGCGGCTAACTGAGAGCTGGCAACCTTTTTTTTTCATTTTTATCACCACCTTCTTTTTCAAATGCTGTTGGTTTCATTTGAAAAACTATCATACTAATATTATAAATGTGAATTTAAGTTTGTTTGTTACGCTTTCACGCAAAAACTACTGAACCGATGATCATGAAACTTTGTACATATATTCTTGGAGGTATTAGAAGTAACATAGGATACTTTTTATAAAAAAAAAAAATGGCTTCACTGCGAGCGAAGCCGCGAGTAAAAGATAGTCCAACATAAATTTATTTCATTAAGGTAAATGAGTCTTATTATTTCAGGCAACCTTGCAGCAATATTCTACTATCATGTATCATTCTTGAAAATCGAATACCTTTAAACTAGCAATTTAAAAAAAAAAATTCATCCAAGCAAAGCTCGGTCGTCCAGGTACTTAAGTTTAATCAAAACTTCATGCTATTGTAAAAAAAAAAAAACAGTTTAGGTAATAAACAAAAAATATAAAAAAACCGGCTAAGTGCGAGTCGGACTCGCGCACGAAGGGTTCCGTACCATTATCACAAAAAAACGGCAATAATCACGTTTGTTGTGTGAGAGCCCCACTTCAATATTTATTTCATTCTGTTTAAGTATTTGTTGTTATAGCGGCAATAGAAATCCATCATCTGTGAGAATTTCAACTAGACAGATTTTAGCTATCATGGTTCATTAGACACCCGTCTTTACCCTTTGCGTACGCAACCCTAATAACTTTAATTTCGGAAGTCAGTGATCCTGTTTTCGTTTTTTGACACTGACTTCCGAAATTAAAGTTATACTTCACTTTCTAGTCGGTTGTATTTTTTTGTAAAAATGTTTTATATTTTTCACATTTTAGCTGTGGTACATAATGAGTAAGTTAAGTACCTATAATGCCAGAATAGATAACTCGAATAACATGAAATTTTAACAAAACCGAAAATACCGGCGTGTTGTTATGTTATAAAATAGTGTAAACAATAAACAGACATGCGATCGAAGTTATCCAGAGAGATTTGCCGTCATTCATTGAAGAATTCTGCTGAATATCGCCGAAGTTCTTCATCAGATCTTAACTAAATTAAAATGTTCATTGTAAAAAAGTTCTTAGGTAACACACATAAAGAATAAAGTCGAATGAGAATTCTTAGCGCTATGCAAATAAAGTTCAGACGAACCAACGTAGGTATGCAAACATTTATCGATTCGAGCCCACGCCGCTTCTGAATGAGTTCCATGACGCAAAGTATCAAATAACAAATTTCTCGTAAAGGGAAACTTAGAAATAATGAAACTTCATTGCCTGGAATAATATTATGTAATAATATTACGTACATTCAGAAAGTCTATGAACGATTTTACGGTTCATAGGTAGATTTATACCTATTTTATAGAACTCTTTTTTTTCAGTAATGCTCAGCAAAAGCTGTTAAAACCTTTTAAACTCCCGACGGAAGAAGAGGGGCGTTATAAGCTTGAGTTGTGTATCTTTGTGTATCTGTCTGTCGCATTACTCCTTAACGGATCAATCGATTTTAATTTAGTTTTAAAGGTGACTTTATTGAAAGTGTTATTAGCTATGTTTGAGGAAATTGGTTAAACCTTTCAAAAGTTATGCGCAATTTACTTTTTGAATCGGGGTATTTTCGCACGATATCTTGATATAATTACGTATTTCGAAGGATTGTCGATCGAAGCATTTTTACCACTAGATAAATTATGTTTTTTAAAGATGTATTTGTGTCGAGGGTTTTTCTATTACATTTTTTTCTTATTTGGAGAGTTTTTCTCCACTAATATTATAAATAGGTAAAGTTTGGATGTAGGAGGTAATCTTCAAAATTACTAAGTTGATTTCGAAAATTCTTTCACTGGCAGGAAGGTACACTATCCCTAACATTGAATAGTTTTTATTATATAAAAAATGACGGGATCTGTTGGGTGGGCCGGGAGCGAAGCAGCGGGAAAAAAGGTAGTTAATTGTGAGAGTATCAAGTAATATTTTTTGCTTTAAGCAATTCCAGGAGAATTGGATACGGTAGATTTTATCTGTCCCTTAGTTAACACTACCCAGATTTATTCACAACAACGTGGTGTACCATCGTGTTAAAATATTTCAACGTCCAAAACGATTTTGCCCGGAAAATCTGAAAACCAGATTCTCGTCGGTTTGTCTGGCATCCAGCTACGTTAAAAGCATGGTTCTGACATTCCACACATTTGTGTTACAAAGAAAAAATCAACTGCAAAAGCCAACTGAAAGCTTTTGTGTGGGTAGGCAAAGTTCAGACGTTCCAGATTTATCGTAGAATGCATGTACCATTTTAATTGTCAAAATAGCGCCATGAACTATGTTCTTCTTGAAATGTTAATTTAATTATGCGTTCTTTAGGTTGCCCTAGTTGACGGCACGAACTATTTTGTGCGCGGGGTTAAAATGCATGTTATCTCATCCGACAACACTTGCGAAAGCGATAGATGCTGTGATGAGCAGTAAGAAGCTAGTTCGCGTACGAATTAGCACTTTTGCAAGCTTGTAACGAAATAGATGATGACTTAGGACGAAAACGAGCGCGAGAAATTTTATAAACAGACCTTTGGAAGTCTAGATATCATGAAAAAACGATTAAATGTATATTTTCAAAATAAAATTATTTGCATTGTTGAACTAATACTGTATCCCTGTATGGTGTCCGTTTTGCAATTCTCCTTCTTCTTATTGTATTTATTTCCGCCCAAAGATGCCTTAAAATTAGTGTTGAAATATGGAACTTTCGACGCTCATAACTTTCAAATATGTTTTTATACATTTTTGTTTCCATACAGGGCATAGATAATGATGAGACAAATTGATATCATTTTTTATTTTGGACTTACATCGTCAAACAATGGAGTAATCGCCAGACTACGTTTTTATGGAAGAATTATCGACTAGTGTAACCTTAAATAAGATTTTTGATAAATTTATTGTTTTAGTACATGAAATAATTTTCTTCGCTTTTATGGTATGGACTAACAAGGCTCATATCCTGATAAAATTGTTAGCCAGTAGGTATATCAGCTCACAGTTCAAGCTGCGCTGGACGTAATACAGGATAACTATTCATTGGAAATCTTTTAGAGGTGGAAGTAAGTAAAAACATTTTAATATTATTGATAGGCTTGTGTTTGACTACCATATCACCTAATGGTAATTGATGTTGCTCCCATAATAAAAGTAGGTAAGTATTCATATTCATGAGCACTTTAGTCTCTTGAAAGATTTCCAAAAAATATCGATAATCTGTACAAGTATACCAGTACATTTACCAATCGGAAAATTTTACCATACTTTTTTTTTGGTTCCGGTAACTAAGTCTAAATGAACTAAATAGTTTGCGACCGGGTAAGCTTGTGTTAGCGCTCGACACTATTTTGAATAATAGCTTTCACGTTGCATGCACGGTCCTCGGATTTGTACTGATTGCTTAGCGGGACAGGGGTGAAACGCTAATCGAACATTCTCTGTAGCTCGGAGATATTCGGGTGTTTTCGGAATGTGCACAACCAATAGGAAGCTAGCTTGTTAAAAGCGTAGAAACTGGACTGAAATAGGAATCACAGAGAGATGTAATAGCATTCGGGACAGTATTGGGACCAGAAAGTGAGTTGAATCTAGCTGTGTAGGTAGTAACGTTGAAAAAAGCAGGAAAAATCCCGTTTCTTTTCAATGTTTCATTTGAAAGTTTCGAGAAAATTGGCCAGTATATATTTCATGTTTTTTATCAATAGAACCGAAGAATATGAAAGAAACAGGAAACTTTTCATGTTTTTTTTATTATACTATAAAAAGGAGGGAAGAATAAAAAAAATATCGCCGCGCGCGCCCCAGTGTTGTGCTGTTGTGGTTTGTATTCCCCGTATGTTTTTTTTTTTATTTTGTTTTTCGCCTATTAAAAAATATTTCAATTTCAATAAAACTTGTTTTTTTCAACTTTTCAAAACATCAAGCGAAACATTCGAAAAAATCCTGGTTCTTTCCGAAAGATTCCTTCTGTTAAGCTACTTTTTTCTATGTCACATGCGAAAAAAACGAAAAAATTATTTTTTTTGTCGTCAAATACAATTTGTTAGTTTCGGCATTTTCAACGCTAGTAGGTAGTCTATTTGTGCAACAAGAAAGAGGTCAGTTAAAGTTGGACAGTTAACGTTACATAATAATTGAAACCGAATACATATTCTCCTTCAGTCTAAAATTGTTACAGACTTAAATTGGGTGTATTGACGTAGATATTTAGATGAAAATCGATCGTTCATGTTTCATTGAGTTAATAGCAATGGAATGTTGTGTTTTGTTACGACAGGGCACTGATTCTAGCCGTGAGGTAAAGCAAAAAAAAAAAAAATTAGGCATAAAACAAACATTGAATCATAAAGTATTGCCGGATATTTTTAAAGTTATTTTAGTCAATGTTGGAGGAGCAGTGGTGGCCCATTGGTAACGGCCCCGACTTACGTGTCATAGATCGTGAGTTCGAACCCTTTGTGTAAATTTTGTAAATTATGTAATCACCACTGCTCTCAAAACGGTGAAGGAATCGTGAGGAAACCGGCATGTCCTAGAACCTAAAAAGTATGAAGACGTGAAATTCACCAACCCACACTGGGCCTGCGTGGTGGATTAAGGCCCATTACCTCTCTCACAGAGAGGATGCCTATGTCCCAGCAGTGGGAACATTATAAGTCTGATGATGAGTCAATGTCTCAAAAAATTATGTTGTCTAACCTACTAGGTATCATTAAGAGCTTATCTATTTCACTCTAGTTCTTAAAAATGTGGCATTATATTAGATACTAGCTGTCCCACGCAGCTTCGCTCCCATCAACTGGCTACCTACCTACCCATCTACCATACCTAGCCTACCCTACCTACACTACATACATGATTTTTGCGAAAATTGAACCGCTTACGCAGCGCACGCAACAGAGCTCTCAAAAAGAAATGATTTTGCCCGTTTTTGCAACTTTTTTCATTTGTGCTCCACTCCTATTGGTTGTAGCGTGATGTTATATAGCCTATAACCTTCCTCGATAAATGGACTATCCAACACAATAAGAATTTTTCAATTCCAACCAGTAGTTCCTGAGATTAGCGCGTTCAAACAAACAAACAAACAAACTCTTCAGCTTTACAGTATTATTATATATATAAGTATAGATTATAGGTAAGTAAAAACATGAAATAGCTGGTAAACAAGATGTTGACAATACGTTTAACCTGTTTGCCGCTGGCGTGAACGATTGGCGCGATACATCAAGTTCAAATATCCAACACTGCTGACATTAGATTAACTATTTCTATGTAGTTTGTGAACAGTGTGCCAAAGTAAAGGTCGTGCCTACTTCGCCAAACGTACTAAATTTTGTACACGATGTTCACGAATTCGGAAGCGGCTTCTAGACATTTTTTTCACTACAGAGCATAGAGAAGCATCGGTAATTACTGCTAGAGGTGATATTGTAAACAGTGTATCCGTTTTTCGGTGCCACGAATTTTATAAGTATCTCTTGCAATCTAGAGATTCTCACGAAATCTCCACTCTGGCAGTGGCTAGAGCCCATCTAGAGCCGCTGCCAGAACGGCGACTTCGTGCCTGCCTTTCGTGGTTTTTACTCACCTAATGGTTTGTTTCGGAAATGAATTTGTCGTTAAGTAACATGAACTTTTGACAGTGGCAATTGATAGAACAGAGATTCCCAAAGCGGTCGATATTGACCCCTTGGGTCGAAATCGTTGCCCAGGGGTCGACATAAACGAAAACTGATTTTGGGGGTCAACGAGGTCTAAAAATCGACCCCTATTAATGAACACTATTAATTATTTATTAATTGAAACTTTCAAGATACTGTATAAGTTGTGATACGTGTACCAACTTGTTTTAAGAATGACTAATATTTAGTAGGATGTACCATTCTAGTACTTTAAAAAAAAAATAACAAGTCGATAAGCGGCACAAGTTCGTACAAGATGTAAATAAAGGAAGTCATAAGCAGATTTTAAAGTAATTTATTTTGGAAAAGGGGTCTCTTGCCCAAAATAGTTTGGGAATCCTTGTGATAGAATGTTGCTGACAGGTTCCATAACGGTTTCTGTAACTTATATTTACCATCTGTATATGTACAGTCAAGGGTCAAAAATGCAGACTTACTCTCCCAAAATTCAAATAGTTAGTTTTTGTAGACGAAATGTTTTAATATGTTATATAGGTATTACAGTATCGAATAAACCTACTAACTGTGAAAAGTTGAAATTCACCGCTTAAAAACAAATTGCCAATTCTGTTTTGGTAGAGTGTGACTGCACTTTTGACCCTTAAATGAACATTATAGATGCAATGAATTTAATTTGAAGTTGGGAATTTCGCTGTGTTTAAAGCGCGAATCTGAGTAGGTGTAGGCGTAGGCATGTTTTGAAATGTTGAAATGACTGAGCACTCCAAACTTTATTAGTGTAGTGATGTATTGGTTCCCAAGCCTAAATACTATTACCGGGTGTAGGGTTCTGAGCTTGAAGCAGAGTGCTATCGGGTTTTCCCGTTACGAATTTTACGTTAGCTGTAGTTTGGATTTGTGCCCGGGTTATAGGAGTTAAATATAAATGGAGAAATATGGATGCACTATATACCTTTGCGTATTCGTTGCGGGAATACAATTATGATCACATTTCTGAGAGAAAGGATTAGACATATCGTTATAAAAATGTCTCGTATATTTATAATAATTATAACCATCATTAATTCAAAAGTAAGTTAATGGATAGGTTTATGTGATAAAGTAGTCTCTATGGTTCTGATTCTTGTTTAATATACTTTCAAGTAAACATTCTTCATCTTTCTCATCAATAAGCATTCATTGAGTGTTGCGTCCAGGCATATCACTCTCCGTGTCGTCGTGTGATAACCTAAACAAAAAATAAAAGAAGAAAATGTCTTGTTACATTTGTCCAATATTAACATTATTAAGGTCGGGACATAAAGGACAGGTGCCCGACCTCTCGGTACAGACATCTTGTCATTCACTTTCCCGTCTCATTCGTCGGAGACGAATTAGTATTCTTTGACAATACACGGACGAATGTACGTATGTACCTACTTATTCATTATACATGTAGTTATCGCGAGGTAGGTTTACATTTATCTACACTCACAACGTAATGTTCCGAATATGAAGTCAAAAAATATTGTATAAAAATGTACTTTATATTTGTAGATAGGTAAAATTAAAAAAAAATAACCACTACAGTGCAACATTTTCCTTCGATTTTCAAGCAACTGCATCATAAAATAACTTTTTAATTTTTATAGCACACTTCATTGGCGTGGGCTCATTGACGTAGAAAAATAGTGTCATTGTCTATGGATGCGTGCGTTGCGCAGTCATAGGCAAAGAAAATCTACATTGCCCGCCATACCACATATTTTTTCCATTTCCACTTTTGTTTTATTGCAACTGTATGAGTAAAGATAAAATAGTGTATGCAACGGCATATAATTAGGTATTAATACACTCGCGTGTTATTATTATCACTGATCCACTATATAATAAACCCACGCTCGTGTTTTAATAACTCCTATTATATGACCATTGCATAAACTACTATTATGTATCTCGAGGTAGATGTGTAATTTCTTCGACCTAAACGATTGACAATCTAAGAAGTTGGATTTGACAGCTATAAAAATAAGTTATATGAACTAAGTTTACGAATACGATAGTCGTTGTTATAGTGTATGGGTAACATGGTAATTAATTATATGATTTTTGGTAGACGTGCATACAAAGTTATCGCGGCATGTAAATTGAGAAACGTCATCGGAATTCTTAGATTATTTATTTAATTATTTAATACTTCATGCACTCAAACGTACAGAGGCGGACTTAATGCCTTAGGCATTTTCTACCAGTCGACCTTTGGGTGATACAGAGAAAATAGTGGTAGGTTCAATATTTTGAGTTAAGCAAATCGCGTTTATTTAAAACGTATACCTATACTATAAATACAATATATACTCAAATAATAAACTAAATACATAAATATACCTGAACAATAAGTAGTGATAGATAAATAATTGAATAACATTAGCGCGATTATAAAGCGATTTGTAGAGAAATTTACGCTGAATGTTTCCTCGATTTGTTCTAGTTTCTTGCTATTTTAGTCTGCTTTGTTTGGCTAGAAGCCCTTCAATATTTATGAATAAATAAAACAATACCGTCTGCGGTTGAGCTTTGTGGAGACTCTTTTCTCTGCTATTTGTAAACCCTTTTGCAATTTCTGTGTTTAGGTCAGTCTGGGATATTTTTTGTTGAAGGAAAAGTTAGTCATACTCGGATATAAAACAATTGCTCAATATAGATATTTTTTAGGGTTCCGTAGCCAAAGGGTAAAAACGGGACCCTATTACTTAGACTCCACTGTTCGTCTGTCTGTATGTCACCAGGCTGTATCTCGTGAACCATGATAGCTAGACAGTTGATATTTTCACAGATGATGTATTTTCTGTTGCCGCTATAACAGCAAATATTATAACAGATTAAAATGAATATTTAAGTGGGGCTCCCATACAACAAACGTGTATTTTTGCCGTTTTTTTTTGCGATAATGGTACGGAACCCTTCGTGCGCGAGTCTGAACGGTTTTATTTTATTAACATTTTTTTTTGCTAAACATGCTTTGTCACCAGAAACAAGATTGTTTGCAAAATTTCATCTCAATCGAACACCGGGAAGTGGATCAAAATTAACTTGCAAGTTTTAATTACAGATAACTGCTGTATTGAAAACCACTTATTGTGCAAAAACCGCTATCGTTTTTCTCTCGCAAAAGATATGTAATAAGCCTGCGGGACAGGTGAAACTAAATAAAATCTTGTAATAAAAGAATAATAAGCAGCAACCTAGCAACATTTTACTTTTGTAGTTTGACTACGGCGTAATCGCACGGGCTACGAATTTTCTCGTAGCCAGTCGTAGCATCTAAGATAGGCTGATACAAATACCGTGGCTTATAATTTATAGGATAGTATTTAAACGAACGAAAATAAATTCAAATTAAAGGTGTATAAAATACTGAATATGGCTTACTGAAATACTAAGTGGGCGAATACAAATGTTTAAAACAGCGACTTGAAAATAAAAGTTTGGAGCCCCTCCGCGCGGGGCTTTTTTAATGTCTGCAGAATCTTAAGTCATCTAACAAGCCATCTCCTTCGAACCTAACCTAACCCTAAATTCCCGAGCTCGCTTCGCTCGCTCTGGACTAATTCGTAGAAAACACGAATGCATCCGAACTCGCGCGCTACACAATGTTACCTCGTCGATTTTTATGCTATTTTCAAAATAATAATATGTTAACATAGGAAAATAGGACCCAAATACAATTAAGGTATGTAATAATATTATTGCCGCAGCTCACAAAAACCTCCTAAAAGGTATTACGCTAACCGGTTGTACGAGTATAGTCCCTTACATAGTATAATAGTCGCACATTCAGTATATTTTTCACTCGGTTAATAATTTCCCAAAATTTATTGTCTGTATCCATTCGTGTTGTGTGGACGAGAATATTTCGTATCTACCAGTTCCTCCTACTGCAGTCTTGCGGTGTTTGTTTACGATGTTTATTCACGGTGTTGTACCTACCTATGTTATATGTATAGCTTGTGTACTCATCCCTTAAGGGATTACCCGAATGCTACATGGTACACGGCACCTCTTGTTAGGTAGATTTTGGAAGTATATACTGCGATATTGATTTGTATATGGGAGGTATTTTATAGACGTTAATGATATTATTGTCATCTTTTAGTGCAGCTAGCTTTTAACCGACTTGAAAAAGAAGGAGGTTCGCAAATCGACTAAATGATATCCATCTAGGTATTTTTAGTTGTTTTGATCATTCTTCTTTTTAATTTGTTAAGACAACAAATCCAACTTATTTTAAGGCCTGGTTTGAGGCGGCTCAGAAAAATAATACCTACAAGGATTTGGGAGAGCCTTTTGCCCAGCACTGTGACAGTGTACGATAACATAAACAAAAACTAATTTTGGAAATGTTTTTAAGGGAATGAAATGACAGCGTAGCAAAAATATTTCCGGAAATGTGTTCGGTAGTCGTAGATGAAATTTTAAAAATTTGGGTTGTACAAACCCTTTTATGCCGAGGTATATACGGCGCTAACGAGTGTCAACACAAAAAACACGCTAGTTTACTGTAACTGTGACACTTCGTAAAAACTTGAGTTTATGCTTGCCATTGGTTTTAGTTAACGTTCGACATTAAGGTATGTATGACAAAGGAAATGTTATGAACTGGGTTTATAATAGTTTTGTTTTTGAACCACATGTGCGGCTTTTCTGATAGCGATGATTATCTAGGATGGCGTTACAAAAACAAAAAAATATATTTTAATAAATTTGTTGTATATTTTTTGTTTCATCGCAGTTTTTCAGTGCTTAAAAGCACTATTTAATAAATAAATATTTTAAATCCAGAATTTTTTCAAAACGAAATTACTAATAAAAAAAACGAAATCATACACCTTAATGTTCTTTAAAATATTTAAAAACAACATTAAATGGCTTTAAAATAAAACCAACAATTTTCTCCGTGATTTGAATGTGTAGCATTGATTCTTTTGCCTCCTAATAGAATCTTTGTAAACATTACCTGCGTCAGTAAGGTTGTCACACTTGTCAGTTTTGACAATTTGACACTTGATTGATGTTCACAATGACAGTACAGCAAAACAGTGTTGCTAAAATCAATAATTACTGTGGGTTGCATTTTTTTCATTATAATTATTTAAAAATATAAAAATTAAGGAAAAATATATATATACAAAGTATCCTTATTTTATGTCCTTTCATAAAAATATAAGCTCTTCTCTGTTCACAGCAGTTTCGAATAAAAGCCCAGCTGCCATACAAAAATATAACATATCCTTTTATTTAACCTCGGTTTAGCAATTAACCCCGAGTTAAGTTTATCACGCAAATTGGCCTTAGTAGGTTAAAGGCTATTTTAGCTACGGTAAATCGACTTTTGACTTAATTCTAGATCTAATAATTCTATATGCCCAGTTTTAATATCATCATAGCCTTTACAACTACAATAGAACTATTTTTAGAACCAAGAGGGTTCAGATTGGTTCATGCGAGAGATATAATCGAATCAGAGCATTTTAAATTTCCCAAAGGAAGGACACCCCCTTTGATTTAATTTCATTAGAAACAAAAAGACCTTTGCTTTTGTGAGATAACTGTTCAAGACCCGTTACGATTGGAAAGAACCCTTTCCGTTTCCAGGTAACAAAATTCGCATCATCTTTTCTTTTTTAAATGTATTTAAGACAGAATTCCTTACTTAGTTTGTGTTTTGTTTTACTTTATAGTTTGCATTATTCCGTTATCGTAAATACAATGTGCCTCTTTAATGATAAACGAAAAAAATAAAAACAATTGAGAAAATTGTGACATGTGCTGTCAAATTGTGACAGCACAGCAGTGTGCTTTTTAAGATTTTAGAGGACTACAGCACAGCGGGTCGAAGGAAAGGCACTGCTGACTTTTTCATATTTGAAAAAGAATATTTTAGTATGAAAATATTCTGCCTCACTCTAATTTTCGATTTTTAATTCGAATCCTGCTAGTCCAATTTTTCCTGCCAGCCTGCATTATGTAACGTTCCCTTCACCAGGCAACCCTTACAGTACTTAGCTTCACTTTACTAGATAAAATGTTGGGCGAACGCGGTGTTCATCAACCCTTTTAACTTGTAGGTACTTACTTCATGGCTAAAAGCTATGGTTTTAGTGTTGGCTTTTAATCTTCATCAAAAGTATAAGCTTGATGACCCAATGACGGTAGCGGTACCATCGTCCTGTATAAGTGTCGAATGGAAGTTAAAAATATTAATTGTGATAGATATTTTGCTTAAAAGGAAATACGGATTAAAATAATTGAATATTATTAGGTATTATTTTTATGTCCACATGTAAAGAAATATCATTTGGAATTATCAACCTCCCGGAATTTTCACAAATTAAAATAAAGATTCATATTTTTTTGAGATTAAAAGCCTTAAAATTGCAATACGATCTTACCTGAAAATCGACTTATTCTGATAATAATTTGTTTGATTATCTCGGGACCCTAGGGTCCCGGTCCTTTGAAAGGCGTGCGAGGAGCTGAAGCCAAATGGTAGAGGCCTTGTTATGCATGTATCAGAAAATGTGACACCAACCAACGATTATCCCTGTATGCACTACGCAACTGCACCCAAGGACAATCCACGGTTGGTGCAGGACTATTTCAAAACATCGATTGCCTAAAATTATAGGAGGAGTTCAAGACACACTATTCTACTTTAAAATGCCAGGGTGTGACTTGCACACTCAATTAATGGGCCCCCATAAAGGGTCGCTAGCACTTTAGTGACATAGCTCCAAGGGGGCAACATATCCGGAGGTGCTTGAGGACTGGAGAGGTATACCACGGTTATCAGGACAATCCTGAAAGTACGGTCAAGATCCCTACTAGCACCTTACTGGGTTAACTTCCTTCCTCCGAACACGTTTGTTTGTGGCACTCAAGTCAGCCAATTAAGGCAAGAGAGAGGTGAGAGCTCTGGTCACCGTCAGTTTACACTCCAACCGGCGAAAAGGCAAGCCAGAGATGAGGAACAAGACTTCTCCCTGGAGATCAGGTCTGTGTCACCGCTGACCACCAGCTCGCCACAAAGTGGCCCTGTGGATTGTATCTCTTTTAGTCAGGCCACTCACCCAAGGCATGTTGCGGCAAAGTAAAATCTACCGGCACAAACCTAGGGTTTATTGAAGCGCGCAAGTCCCACCACGACGTCAACGTAGAGATACTACGGTGGGGTGAATAATTAATTAAATATTAGTATCGAATTCAACATTATATTGCAATAATTAAGTTTAGCTCCACGTCGCGCTTAGACACGGAGACAATACAACGAAGTTAATTATAAAGATAAGAATAATTACAAAGGCACAAATTTACAATAACAAAACAACAAAGACATTAGCAAACAACAAAGATTCTTGAGAACAAAGATTGAATATTCCAGACCACACATGTTATTACTTTGAAACCTATTTCTGAAGTAGGAGTAGTTACACTAAATTGTACAATACAAACGGGACCGTATTCCGGGAACGTTTACAACAATGTATAATAAACTGAGTAATTGTAGTAAGTCTCTGTAGTCTCCCTCAGTAAATCAACAACTGACGCACAACAATCAGGACGTATGCTAACAAATTTGTCCCAGTATGTTAGTGAAGAGGGTTTGTAAACTTTGTCGCCTATTCCCTTGTTCTTATGCTAAACTAAAATTAGGAAATTGACATCTCTTACCAATAGACAGCTTAAAAATAGGACCACGATAGATTCTACTTAAATCGTAAATGTTTGTGAATTTTGCTTATCAATCACGCCTCAATGGCTACTTGGATCTAAATTAAATTTGAAACTCTGGAAGACCATATTTTTAAAAACGTTTTTAATGCAATTAGTGCACTCTCGTGTGATAATTTTCGATATCAAGAAATATACGGTGTCAGACACAGATAACAGATAGTTAAGTTAGCCCCCATTTCTTCAAGCTAATTCTAAAAGCCACTATCCAAGGCGTTCAACGATACCTAAATTTGACAGAATTTGGGTCTATAGATTACGAGAGAAAAAGCTGGAAATACATAGCAAAACAATAAACAACTAACAAACAAAGGAATCGCTACTCAAACTCAAAGCATTTAATTCAAACAAACCAATCAGAGCCACTTTTGAAGTGTCAATCACCATCGTTGCCTTTGACTGTATTGGGCCGAACTCCAAATGCCGAATATTTGCCGTCTGTTTCCACGTACTAAATTGATCTAATCTCCGACAGGGACGGGCCACGGACGACTCCGGTGAACATGACCTAGTGCCCCATGACATCGGCACACCCCTCGCCCCCACACCATAATCGCTCGCCGGACACGCACACAGACACACAAGTAAGTATTTCGTATGTAATCGTGACGTAACACATCACTTGATGGAATGTACACAGAGACACAGGGTACAGACACGGCTATCCCTCTTGTTTGTGTTTTGTTTAAGTTAAAATTAGGTTAAGTGTCGAGGAGTGAAGAGGTGTACATTTTTAATTAGGAGTTTACTCATTCGTCCTTCTGTCGTTCCTTTACAAATTATTATTTTTGTTTATCGCTGACTTTTCCATAATAATGCTTTAATGCCTGAAATAATTATTACAGCAAGATGTTAAAAAAGTTCAATTAACTGTTGTACATTAGTACCGTTGTCAAATTTTGCATAAAAGAAAGTACACCAAATAAAAACAGACCAATTTATTAGAAGCCTGACAAACTTAAGTGACTTAAGCTTCAACAAAAAACCAAAGTTAATTCAGTCCTTACTTCTTTATAAAATAAACAGTACCTTTGCCGTAATTCTGTTTAGTGTATTTAGAATCAAATTAAGCGCAAGGAAGCACGAACAAACAAGGTTGTTAATAAGGTTTCGGCTTTTCAGGAGTTTTATAACTTTCAGACTGTTTTATAGTGAAACCAACCAAGGCAAATCAAAGGCGTACGACAACGCTATAAAAATGTGGCTCTGCATACATTTTGAGGCGGCACAAAGTCAGTACATTTTTTAGACTTCTTCAGAGTTTCTGTAATTATGACTACCTATTAATTGCTTCATCATCATCACCATCAGTCTATTAATGTTCCCACTGCTGGGACACAGGTCTTTTCTCTGTGTGAGGGAATGGACCGTAATCTACCACGCGGGCCCAGTGCGGTTTGGTGGATGTCACATGTCTTCGAATTTTTGGTTCTAAGACATGCCAGTTTGTTTTCTATCAACGATTTGAGAGCAATGATTTGACTAGTTATCCTTCAGCCATTTAATTGGACGCCGGCGTTTAATGAACGGTCTAGACGTCGAATTGGCTAGCTAATTTAACCAGATGGCTGTGACATATATAATTAATAAATAACCCGTTTGGATATAAATAGCTACTAACTCATCATCTTCCTGTCCTTGCCCTATGTTACTTGGGGTCGTCACACCACTCTTTTTTTTCATCTTGTCAACTGTCATATTATTACTGACTCCTTTTTCTTTCATATCACTCCTCACCCAAAATC
This sequence comes from Orthosia gracilis, assembly GCA_947562075.1. Taxonomy (NCBI): domain Eukaryota; kingdom Metazoa; phylum Arthropoda; class Insecta; order Lepidoptera; family Noctuidae; genus Orthosia; species Orthosia gracilis. Next base: position 7,747,039 of record OX387274.1, read on the forward strand.
ATCCGTCTTTTCTTTGGCTTCTCTCCCCATCCATCCACATTTAGCTAATTTATTTAATCAATAGCAACTACTACAAGTGAAAGTCAATAAGTGAGCATATATACAGAATAATGCGATGGGGCTGTCATATGGAAACTCATTAGAAGGCGAAACACCATTAATATTAACTAAGGTTGTCATCTAGATCATTAATTTTGAGTCAGTTTAATGGGTTCCCACTGGGATAACAATCGTTATTATTGAAAGAGTTCGAGGTTAAATAAATAAATTAATAACAGCAGCATGGGTCGATCCTCAAGGTTAAGCAAGGCCAATGTCGGTCCGTGGATGGGTGACCGTTCATTACATACCAATACTCCTCTGTTCCTCAAAAAGAACGTAAAGCCGGTGATCCCGTTATAGTTTCCCGAAGAAAAATATTCCAAGGGAACATAATCCCCGGGGTAAAAGTATCATATGTGCTATTCCAGACCATAATCTATCTCTGTGCCAAATTTCATCTAGCTCCGTTTAGCCGTTCTGGCGTGTTTGAGTAACAAATATACACACATCCAAACTTTCGCATTTATTATTGAATGTAGGCACGAATTTACTTGGCAACGCTCTGAAAAATCCTTGGTGATGACAGGTGTCTACAGGCCGTAACCACTTTCAATCAAGTGGGCCGTCGGTTATTTGCCAACCGGGCTCGTAAAAAAATAGTATGAGAGGTAGTACTGGGCATCGGCAGGGGTGTTAAACAATTTGTGAAATAAACCATCGCGTCAGGAGATGGGCCCGGTTCCCTGTATTAGTATTCCCGTCCCGTCCACCACCGATAGAATATTCAGCTCACCAATATGTACAGAACGTACTTCAATCTAAATGTATACGAACATAATTTTTAGATACGTGCCTGTAGCGGTAATAAAGGATTGCAGATTTATAGGGATCGAAATAGAATTATGTGCCGTAATTAACTCTTTTTTTATTCAGCTCACATACGACTTTGTTTCGACCTTTTAACCCACATTTTGGGTCCTTGAGTCCTATCAATTGCTGCTTAGAATTGTTAAAAAGCAGGTTAATATGCCAGTCACTGGGATGACCATCCTAAAATTGCTTTCAATGCGTATCAAGTTGATGTAACTTTTACTTACAATTAAAATATAAATAGATAGGACCAAGGAGCAGAAACTTCAAGAAATCTTAATAATAAAATGAATTTCTTGAAGACACTTACAATGCTGAATAATACAGTGAATTTACCTAAGCACTTCTTTGAATTTTCTACTTGACCCAAGTTTCAAATTACAAAACGCTCTAAAAATCAGTAATAAATTCTGTAAGCAAGAAGCAAAAAATCAAGTAAGAAAGAGAAGAAATAATTTAGAATCTGTACATAAGAATTCTTTTAAGAAAACATTTCATGAATATTTTATGTCTTGAGAAAAATATAAAATATAAAATTGCTACATCCTTGTACCTGGAAAGCGGAGCTTCGTTTTAAAGCCGGCAGAACTTGAGACAGTAGAAGTCTCGAGATTTTTCTCCTATTTAAAATTTTAACATTGGTATCTTCGAGGAATTTTGAGCTTTGCAAAAACGACTTTAAAGAAATATAAACGGGCGAAAATTTCTACTATTTCTTGTAAGGATTGACGGCTCAAACACTCATTTGTACCTTGGAGAACACGTAAAGCTGTCAGACGTGGCTGTCATAAAAACACATGACAGTCGTCACATGTAGTCAGGTCCCTGTAAAACCCGTCACAACTAGTCTCGACGGTATTTGTCACATGTTGTGTTCCGCAGGTTAAATGTCACTCACAGTGAGTGAAATACTGATAACATCTTGTGGGTAGACTGAGAAAATCGTACCTAGTAACAGTTGGTAGTTTCTAAGCTTATTAAGAGAAGATTAGAAACGTCTTCCAGCCATCTAAAATTAAGCCAGTTCAGTGATTGTTTAATGAAGGGTAAAACTTGATCTCTAAGATCGTTCGCGGTAAACTTCAGTTTTAGTAAAGTTTAGGTGTACGTCAAAAAGTTATGGCTAGATTATGTCTACGAAACATGACTTAATGTATATTAATGGCTGGTTGTTAATTTTGTATTTACTTTCTAAACTCTGTCTGGCTTTACTATAGTTTATCGTATAGCCCTATTTGTAAAGACTGTGTTGTAACAAGCTTTTATTTAACTTGCAGTGTATGTATGTACGTGTGTTCGGGTCAAATCTTGCAACCGAATTTTAAAGCAGTTATCCTCCACCGATTAAGATGAAATTTTGCATACACGTTTAGTTTGGATGTCAATGCATGGTAAGCTAAGTGATGTCATTCTTAATCCAATATGGCGGACGGTCCAAAATGGCGGACTAGTTGTTTTTTGTGCGCTGCCATGATATGGGTATCAAATGAAAGGGTTTACTGAGAAGAATACGAAAAAAGCATGTTTTAAAAAAATATAATTTAATGATTTTTTTTTTAAAGAAATCTTTGAACTTCCTCATAACGATCTTTAATGTAAAAAACTATGGTTTAGTTACTTTGTGGTTCCCAATTAAACTAAACTCAAGAAGACACAGCGTTGTGAAGAATCGCGCTTGCTGGAATGACAATCCGGTGAGTGTTGTATTACTAGACGATGTGGCGGCACTTATCGAAGGCACTGAAATAATAATGATGAAACTAAACTTATCATATATACCTAAATACAGAACCATACCTTTCAGCTAATAAAGTGAATTGAGATGATGGCAAATAGAAATTCATAGGAGAGGAGGACTTATGCTTGATGACTTATATTTTATTATGGGATGTTTTCATAATGCCGCCTATCTATCTTATTCAATGCCCTCAAACAGTATCAAAAATCGAAATACTACACAACAAATATAAAATCTTTTATTTAAATTTTCGGTAGAAGTATCATATTTCTTGTGACTACTAAATATTCAGAGTTGCAGAATTGTCTTTTTAACGAGGTGTCTTGGGTCAGCTATTATAATACTTTGGCGAGTTATGAACCTCCACAGTCGTTGTAATTTGTTTCCTTTGTACTGTAATACTCCGCAAGGAGATAGTTGGCAATGAATTAGTTCAGCTTAAAATTTAGGGAAGGTCGTATTTGACTTTGAACTGATATTATATTTCATTATGGCATGAATGTGTGCTTAAGCTTCTTGTAAGATAATTTAGGATTGTCTGCAAACTGTTTTTGGGTTCTTCTGTACTTTATTTTATTGTTAAGTTCCTGCAAAAACAAATAAAAGAATTGTCTTTTTCTCCTGTTGGATCTTCAATACGTAGCAGTTCTCAATTTGAATTCAAAGAATTTTGGAAGATATATTGTTTTAGATTTGAGGATTAGTTTTGTGAATTTCCTTCCCTTCATTGCGTTATTTTTTTTAAATGTCCTATATTATTGTGCAGATCATAAACAATGGTGCCGCGTTGGTTGCTGGTGTGCTGCGTGGTGCTGTGCGCGCGGCCGGCATACCCCCAGGGCGCGCAGCAGTGTCCCGCGCCCAACACCATCACCCCCTGCAGCTGCACCGTCAAGAAGAACGGCCTAGACATCCTCTGCGAGTTTACTGAGCAGCAGCACATACAGAAGGTAACTATCCTATGCTCTCTACTAGATGCACCAAAACCATCACCGCCTGCAGCTGTAGCGTCAAGAAGAACGGCCTCGACATCGTCTGCGAGTTTACTGAGCAGACGAGTATATTCGAACCTGAGAACCCAGTTATTTCTTAGTTGACTCCAATTATAAATTTGTATCAAGCGCAAGTTCGATCATGCATGAAGTACTGTTCTTAGCTCTGGGACGGATCTGCCAAATACCAGCTTGATGGACAAGAGTCGATCGAAAACCGGGCCAAAAGGCTCAACAGCAATAAGGCTCTGGTAAAGTCAAAGCTCCAGAGCCTTGAACATCATTGCTGAGTTGCCAGCTTGTCGGTTGTTTATCGGTAATGTTTTGGGGAACGTGCGATGGAATTGCATGGTCTAATTCCGCCTAGCCCACTTAATCACCGGACTACCAAACTAACGGCAATATGACATAGGTCACTTTATATCTCACCCATACGCACTAAACATTTTGGGAACACTTTTTTTATGCATGCAGCTAAGGAGTGCAATTCTCTGCTGGAGTCTGTTTTTACCGATAGCTACAATCTAGAGGTCTTTACTTCAAGAGTGAATAGGTTTTTTCTAGGCAAGCGTGCTTCACCGTCGACCACATCATCGCTTACCATCAGGTGGGATAGTGGACAAACGTGAGCCTACAGAATAATAATAAAAATTTACTCAAACTGTCTAAGGTACGTTGCAACACAATGCCTGAAGTTTTGCTTTACGCATCCCTCTTCCCAAATTCTCTTCAGCAAAGATGCAATGTGTCTCATGGACATATTCTGTATGCAATACGGATCCTGACAGTAGCTGCATACAAGAATAGGTAATGCTGATGAATATTTTGGTGTTCTTCAAATTCTAGTCACATATTCGAATAATGTTTATTTGATCATGCTAGAAAATGTTTGGCATCGTGCCAGTTTTCTCTTATTTTCAGTGTATAACGTAACGCGTAAGGTAAAAAGTAAGGTAAGATTTAGGTTTCAAAGGTAAGATTTAGGTTTCAAAGGTAAGATTTAGGTTTCAAAGGAAAGATTTAGGTTTCAAAGGTGAGATTTAGGTTTCAAAGGTAAGATTTAGGTTTCAAAGTTAAGATTTAGGTTTCAAAGGTGAGATTTAGGTTTCAAAGGTAAGATTTAGGTTTCAAAGGTAAGATTTAGGTTTCACAAAATAAAATTGTCTATTTTTACTGTTATTGATAGGCTCGCGCTTTACCACTATCTCATCTAATGGTAAGCGATGATGTAGTCGACGGTGTAACACGCTTGCCTAGCAGAAACATTCACTCTTGACTTAAAAACCTTGAGGTTGTAGCTATCGGGCAACACAGACTCTTGCAGGGCATTCCAGTCCTTACCTGTACGCATAATGAAAGTATTTCCAAAACGTTTAGTGCGTATGGGTGGGATGTCCACCATGTATCGAAACAATACAGTGTTAACACATATTCAAAACAGTCATGCCATTATAAAGAAAATATAATATAAATGAAGTATTTTCTAGAATTTTGTATAGGTAGGTATAATGTAAACAAAATTGTCAATTTCATTCAGTTCTTTCCCCGGTATTATTCCCCTACAGTAGTTATATCCGTGAAGCTCTGAAACACTAAGATAGAATTTGTTTTTGAATACTATATTAACATGTTCTAAAAGTAATTTTGTTTACAGGCAATGAACACACTACGCTCCAAGCCGATGATAATCTTCTACCTGAAATTGCGGCACAACAACTTGGCCAAACTGCCTTCGTATATATTCCTAGGACTGGACATACGTCATTTGACTGTTCACAACAGCAGCCTGGCTGTCATAGAAGATTCCTCACTAAGTTCTATTGGTATGTACGAATATGATCTAATTTTGCTGTTAAAACTTGTCGATGTTACCTTAAATCGCTTTTCTTGTTTAATTCATTTAATTCCGTTATTTTTATGATAATGAGAATGATCTTGAGTTTTTTAACTCGATAAATCTTGTTAACATAATATTATTTTATTAATATAGAGAGCTATAATTTAGTTAAATTACATAAGGAAGTTTTCAGAATATTTATGATATTCAGAATTCATGTAGGCGTCAAGCTCAATTTGCAAATATGTACCCTTGTTAATGTAACACCTCTAACAAGGACTTCTTCCTCCGTCAAATTGTTACAAAGTTTCCATCCCCAAAATAAGTACCACATACATTCGAACCCGCCCGGGGCCTTGAAATTCGAAACTTCCACGTGTAAGGTAAAATGTCTCTGCTCCTGTCTCTTTGACTCAATAAAGACAGTGTCCTCTTCCTCAGGTAACAAGTTAACGCAACTTGACGTGTCGCAGAACAGTCTGGCGACAATACCGACCTCGTCATTTACACATCTCAATCATCTGCTCATTCTCAACATGAACCATAATAAGGTAAGAATTTTGTGGAAATGTGTTTGTCTTCTAAAGACTACTGTTCTTAGGACTATTGAGTGATAAAATTATTTGTATTGATTTGAAATCACACTGAACAAGCAACAACATGTGTGTTTTCTTCGAAATATTTGTCGTTTTATGCTTGTTATTTCAAAATTGCGTATATTCCACTATGTAGCTAATGTCATAGATGCAAATAAAGTCATCTCCGAATATATAATCAGTCAATTCTACACAAACCAAAATTGCAGCTAGATAAAACAGATGAATATTCACACATTGTAGCAAAATACTGAAGAGTTAGATATTGTTAGAAAGTATACAAAGCTGTGCTCTAGTGATACGATTTGAAAACAGCATGGATCTTTGTCAGTACATGTTAATTTTGGCACAAATAAAAGTGCCTTTTTTATAGTAGTTGATATAAATGATTTAGCTTTGATATACATTATTCATGTATTACCTAATAAAGACAAAATGTTCAATGTTACAAAAAGCTCACTTATCTTTGACTTCATTCCATCCTGTGAAAATAAAATCACCCGTTTCTTATATAGATAATGTCAAGAGCACATGTTTATAGGTGACAGCGGTACACAACAGGGCATTCATGGGCCTGGACACACTGGAGATACTCACATTGTATGAGAACAGGATATCTGTGGTTGACGGAGAGGCTTTCAAGGGACTAGAGAAGTAAGTTGTATGTATGTACGAGTAGATTCAAGCAGTAGTTGGTAGTTCCTATGAGATGGTACTTAGTGTTAGGTCATACTATAAATAGATGAAATCCTGGTTGTGGCAAAAGCTAATGGTGGAACCACTAAAATTATAATGGAATTCGTATTTATTTGAATAACTAGGTTAGACATCCCAACTCGAGATCCGGTGATTAAATTTTCGAGATCTAACTAAACAAATCTTATTTATTATGATTTCAATATTAGAAACTGTATTTTGGTGAGAAAATTATTTTCATTTTAGTTCAGTTGAAGAATGTTGAGATGTTTTGATGCAAAATACAATTTTAGCGAATGTTGCTAACCAATTACTACGGAACACATTTTTCCGTGCTAAACTAACCTATAGTTTGGTAATTCCACAGTTTTAAATGAAAATCCATTTCATATTCGATCAACTTTCGGAAATTGTTTTAGAAATAACTGGAATGGAGTACGTACTATTTTTTACTGATTCAATATGAATTGTCTAAAACTTTTGCCTGTTTGTTCTTAGTTACAAATGTGTTTGTTTATTATGAAACGAACGTTTATTCGGATGTATATTATAAAACAAACAATAAATATAAATTGCAGTAATAAAATGAACATAATAAGAGCATTAAATCTACAATTATTGCTGCTAGACACAAAATGCTTAATTATGTGTTTTATCTCACATACTGAATTTAATATTTTGGTGAGAGTTTTCATTTATTTAGCAATATCTAACTAAAAACTATGATATACAACATTAAATATCTACCAAAATGATTTGAAATTATTTTGATTCTGAATAATAAAATGATAATGATGATGAAAGTGTGAATCATCACAGTGAATTTAATATTTTAAAAGGCAATCCGTCTATGAGTGTTTCATTATGTTCTACTTAAGTATCCTGAAATCATAAAAAATAGTCAAACAAAAAGTCTCCTCTAGATTTACCTTATTATTTTCTTTTTCTTCCAAACTGTGTAGTAAAATATTGCAATAAACCTAAGTGAAAAATAACCCATACGGAAAAGAATATAGAATTGCTTTGTTTTAGAAAGCTGAAGCGGCTAAATCTTGGCGGTAACGACTTGACAGCGGTGCCACAAAAAGCTCTCGCTTTGCTAGAGAATTTGAAAAAACTTGAAATGCAGGAAAATCGGATCGCTACTATTACTGAAGGAGATTTTGCAGGTAAAGTTTTTCTTATTCCTTGTTTATTTCCTGTTTAAACCAATCCACATAATCAAATGTCTTTGTACTCGGTGGATGTTATATGGCCCTTTGACGAAGGAGGTTGTCCCGTTACTTCTCATGGGTGTCGTAAAAGGCATTTACGGAATAACATCACGGGTTGAGACGCATCACTCACTTTTGATTATGGTGAGCGTCCCGTAAATAAGGGAGTTTATTGTATCTTTGACATGGACATGGACCGTTTGGCATGGACCGCATCATTTATATATGATATTGTTCTTCGTTTTATAGGTCTACGAAACCTAGATTCATTAGGCTTGGCCCACAATCAGCTCCGCGAAGTACCCGCCCAGGTATTTTCGCACCTGACGTTCTTGAACTCCTTGGAGCTGGAAGGCAATTTAATCCAGAGGATTGATGAGAAAGCCTTCGCTGGACTTGAAGGTAAATATAAATTTATGTTGTTTTTAAATAAAGATAAAGAAAAAATACAGGGAGAAAGTCGAGAGAACAAAATGGGTTTAATATTAAATATTTCCGAGGCTTACGGATTACAATCTATCCTTTTTATAGCTTGTTTATGAATTTCGCTTTTTCTCGTTTATTGCTTTTTTATTGGCGCTATATTCATAAACGACGTTTTGTAGAAAACCTGCAATACCTGCGCCTTGGAGACAACCGTCTGCATGAGATCCCTTCGGAAGCACTTCGTCCACTGCATCGCCTGCGTCACTTGGACCTTCGCTCAAACAACATCACGTACATCAGTGAGGATGCTTTCACTGGTTATGGAGACTCCATCACATTCCTGAACATGCAAAAGAACATGTAAGTTGGTTTCATACATATGCTCTTACCTTTACCGCAATTTCTTTGTGCATAGAGTTTTTTTTATATCTGTTAGACATCATCTGTGTATTTTTCCCTATCCCAGCTACATCGTTTTTTATTATTTTTGGTTTGTTTACGTTCATATATCTGGTCATGTTTTACAACTTCTATAAACATTATATTCAGCTGATAATTATTGATAATATCGAGTTTCAATAATCGCAATTTCATTCTTTTGGATTATGTTGATGGAAATGACTTGATAGTTCTAGAAAACGTGAAATTTATTCGGTATAATATAGTAATTGTATTAGACTTACCATTAACAACTGAAAATTGCAAGGAAAACAACTGAAAAATCTTCGAATATGTCAAAAAATAAATTGTTTTTAGTAGTCACTTAATATTGAATAAATAAATGTTCACGAAAAACATGGATACAGTATAATAGAGTGAAAGGCATTTTATAGCCCAATCTCTTGAAATCCCAAACGCGTAAAGGGACAAAAAAAATAAAGCAACCGAAGAAAATAATTCAAGTAATGTTTGCCTTGTAACGCCCGTGTTAAATACTGAATTTTCTGTACTGAACAATTTAATATTCTGTGTCCCAACCATTTTATTATAGCGGAACATTTTCCGCTATAATAAAATTAATCATAAATTCGTAATGACAAATTTATGATTAATTAATATTTTTCATTTCATGTTGGCATTTGATTAATTTCCAACATTACCTAGTATACTAAACCTCAAAAAAATTACATTGCTCAGCGTGTTCAATTAAGGAAATAATTTTGACGAGTACTTCTGCTTTATTAACAAAAATTACTTTAATGTCCGTTTAATGCCTGTATTTTTTTAAGGATAGGGATGGCCTATCAATACACAATAACAGGCACGAAGATATATATTTTTATATCCAGTTATAAATATCCAAGCAACAAATATAGTGCATGAGGAACATGCTTATTATTTATCGGCAGGCGCTCTACTGGTTGAAACTTTTTATGCGAGATTATCTATTTGTAACCTATGGTAATGCTACTGCTGTGGAACCTACAATAAAGTATATACTGTGGTGAAATGCCTTGAATATTAAAATCCACATACTAGTTAACTCTTGCTCTCAATTCTCGAGGGATATTGTTAGTGATAAATCGTGATTCTTTGTCGAGCCAACCCATACAGAAAAAATAACAGTCAGCACCAACGTTGCCACAACTTTAGCCACTTTGGTTAAACCTAACAACTTTCTTTTAACAGGATTCACCAACTGCCGACTATGGGCTTCGACAACTTGAACTCCTTGGAGACTTTAAATCTGCAGAACAATAAGTTGCAGCATATTCCAGAGGAAATCATGGAGCCCATCTTGGATACGCTTCGAGTGGTTGATATTATGGGTTTGTATTATTTATAACATTTAAGAAATAGTTAACAGAAAAAATATCGATAATAGGATACTTATGTCGGCAATCGAACAAAATAAACAGATACGACTATACGTCCATTCATTATAACGTTATGAATGAAGCGAGCTATTAGATATTAAAAATTAGATAGATATTTCTGTGAAAAACATATTTCTGAGCAAAATTTTCTAAAATGGTGCTTAATTTATGTGACTCCAGAATATTCAGTGTCTCCTCTTTTGTCCAGATAACCCTCTGATATGTGACTGCGAGTTGGCGTGGTACGAAGCATGGCTCGCGGGCCTGCGGGACAGGGACGACGAGATGATGCAGAAGAAGCGAACCGTGTGCACCATGGTGAATGAGCACCGGGAGTACAGCGTCGCCAAGATGCCGCTCGAGAAGATGAACTGTAAACGGAAACCAGCGTACGGTCGCACATCGGGCGCGCCTTCGACCCGCCCTGACATCTGCTTCGCGACCAACGTACTCTTTGTCGCAGCAGCCAGGTGGCTCTAGAATAATCATAACATATTTTTTATAAGTTAATCCTAATTTAATTTCTCGTGAAGGGTTACCCTCGGGCCAGCTGTGGCCGGATGGCTCGACGCGTATCTCTTCGCAACGTTTGTATTTTCCGTTCAAAACTTGTAACGTGATGAATTTGTGCAATAAACTACGATACATATCAATTTTGGGCTGATAAACAAAATTTAGTAATATATATGGAGCGGTAGCTTGGTAAGTGAAGATGGTCGTTTTTCAAGAGCGGTAAGTTAGTGGTACAGTATTTTTACATTGTAGAAAAAACCTCTTACGGTATGCCTTACTAATAGTAATGTACCAGATTGTAGGTAACTACACGTTCTAACACCAGGCATCCTAGTATTAGTAGGTATCACTGAAGGTGTGTTTCATATCTTTATGGTCGTAGCATGCTCTTAGCATGAGGAAAAACTTAACTAAATTTTTCAAAACATGTGATTTCACAATGAGCTAGAACTTTTACACAATCTTTAGCAATGAACAATTTGATTTCTAATTTACAATTCCCTATGAATTTGAAGGAAAATGTCTGATATTTTTTTATCGTTTACCCCTGCCTTACGATATAACCTATTAGTAAGCTTTTACGTATTTACAATGTTGACTATTACGATATTATTCTACGGTACGTGTAAGAGGGCTCGAGGTACGAGTATTTTACCCCACATTACGTGCATTTATACCATCACTAATTATATAACAAAGCAAAATGATTGTCGGTTGAATCTTCTCAATATGTGTACGCTGAGAATCGTTTACAGGCAGTTATGTTAGCTTCCGGAACGGTACGAATATGTTATCTTGAATATTATATAATATAGTTAGAACCCATAAAATAAATGTTCTATTTGATGTAGAATTATTATTAAATAGATAAATAAGTGTTAGATGAGATTCGGTAAAATCAACACTGTTTATATTTTGGGAGTTTGTAGCATTTAACCGATCCTTAGTTTGGTTCGTAAAATTATTTATTTAATCTAATTATCAGTACGATATTTTATTTAATTAGCTAAGTTCATTGAATTACATTTATTTTAAAATTAATTATAAGCGTTTAGGCTATATGACACAGATTTTTTTAACCTTATAGCTTTAAAATATTTTGTATTGAGTTATTACTTGATGTTAAAGTTTATCGTTAGTATAGTGGAGTAATAAATGTGACTTTGAACATGTTTTCTTTGCTTTGTAGTCACCTTACCTCACGGTAGTAAAAAACTTTGTATTCTCAACAAAAAAAGAGGAAATGAAATGTTCTGAGCCCTGTGATCAATGTACGACGTGTATCTAAATCATTATCAAGTGATAAAATTATTGTAACCAAAAACATATCCTTTAGTCTGAATTACTAATTATAAGAATGTTTATAATATACAATGTTTAAACGAAATATATTCGTATAAGTAAAAGATGTAGACCTGAACTTTTGATCAGCAAAAGTTGGTGAAATGTGATAGAGGCTGGAGTCACTGCGAAAATACGAAATCCGAAGTTTTAAATACCTACATTTTGCGTTGTCGCAGTATACGTGAATTTCTAGCGCCCTTCGTATTTCGTACTTTGATAGTAGGTTGGTTATCTCAACTCGGGTTTTAGAACTATTTTGGGACGCTGAAGGGAAACAGAGCGGACTGTAATAAAAAACTTGTTTCAATATTCTTGTATAATGTATCTTATTTTAGTTTTGTTCATGATTGACATAAGATATAATTATATTGGATTCCTTCAGAATTAACGATTGCAAACAGACAAAAGTCATCATGAACACAATTGTCATTCGGGGGTTTGCTATTATTTTTGGATGACCAAATATTTTATAATTCATCCCACAAATTGTGATTTTTTAAAACCATAACATTATAACTAGTATCGTGTGTAAACGTTACATTATATGCGCTATTTATAAAAATGTGTTAATTATGTAAGACGCGAGATTAGGTACCTACTGTTGTACCTAATTTACATAGTATTGATACATTTTGGTGATTATTCATTTTTTATAGAAACGTAGAGTTGATGTTAAAGCTTGGATGTTTATTGTCATTATCACTGTTTACGTATGTAGCGGTTTGTGCACTTTATATACCAGTAATGCACTGAAATGTACACTTAAAACTTACTGATGATCAGAGTCAAGGAAACCTGATTAAATATAAGGAATTTCGTGAACCGTCTCATGTTTATTCGATATATTTATCTCATTGTATACATTTTTGACGTTATATGTCGTGTTGCACTTTATTGAGATGTTATATTGTCTTTTAACGCTTTCTTTAAGATCCGACGCAAGTTAATATTAAGACTCGTGAGCTAAATTTTGAGATACTACTTTGAATATAAGTGTATCTTTAACATCATGCTTCTTTACAACTACGAGTGCATGCATCTGCATGTGCAAGTGCATAGGGTTGAACTGTATATTTTTTATACCTTGATCACCTAATAAATTAGGTAGGCAAGGTGTAAAAAATATATTTCTGAAAGTATCTCAAAGGATAGATATTTTAATAATATTCTACTTATATTATCACTAACTTATTATAATTTAAATGTTCCTCATGTATCTATCATATTATAAGTATAATATTTTCTTTGTTAACTAAAACGTCTCGAATTATAATCACGTACAGAAAGCTTATTGTCAGATGTGGCTAATCATTCTTAGTGAAAAAAATATTCTATATATTAAAAATATATTCATATATCAACGTCATATTGGTTGAATTACATTTAAAAAAGAACCAGCATAAAAACATATCGTGGAAGTGGGAGCAATATAATCAAATTGGGCACCACTGACCTTGCATATCAATATACCTAGGTATAAGTCAACGTAATTTTAATATATATCCACTGTTATATAATATATGTGTGTTGTTAATATAAACGTATATTCATTGTTAAACTTTCACTGTTGTATGGATGGATATCGCTTGTAATATTATACTCTGTGTACCTTAGTAGTTGGATTTACATTTGATATTAAATGGTTGGTATTATGTTCAGCAATAATCAATATATTCGATATTATCTCTAATCAGTGTAAGATATACTGTTGGAATCCATATTAACCCAGTTTGTAATACCCAACCGTTTACAGTCACATTTATTATTTAAATTAAATATAAATGTAGGTAATTTAAATCTAATATTGAATTTTTTCTGTAAAGGTGTATTTATTTAATTTCGGTTTAAATAAAATTTAACTATGATTACGTGTTTTTATTGAAAGATTTTATTTACTTTCACCTATCTCAGTATCTTTAATCAAATCTTGCAAATACCCACTTCTCAGTGTCCGATTGTGTTGGAACGGACAATGAGTAATGGTGGGCCCAAATCTCAATAGAAATAATATATCTGACGAAAGGGTGGCCAATAGATGCAAACCATTGGGAAATCAGGATATATTCCCTTAGGTTAAGACATCGTGTGTAGGAAGGTGGGTACAATCGTGAAAAAGAATTCAAACAAATTGTTCGATACATTGGGTTTATTCAAAGATTTAGTTACAATCTTTGCTCACAAATATTACTGATCGACAGTGATTCTACGATGTCTAAGCTCTAAGGCGGTCAGTACTTAACTGCCATATGCTGCTGTTCCCACCACGCAAGCGGTTAGATAAAGCGTGCCAAACCATAGTTGTGCTTATTTTGCCACCAGGAGGCGTGCTTGCGACTGGTTTTGATATCTGTACTATTGACTAAACCCGACATATTCATGAACGAATAGGTATTTTTATGCAGAATGTAACTTAGTATTACGACTACGACTAAGGTTAAAAGTCATTATTTTCCAAGTTATACTATCTATTTACTGCCATAAAAGTGTCACATCCGTGCAGTATAACACATTGCATTTTTAATTATATTATTGATATCGATAGTTACCCGATTTCTTAATTCGAAAAAATAGGACATGGAATCATTATTTGTATTTTGAAGGCTTATATGTATATTTTTATAATAAAATCAATTTGAAATTATGTACTAATTTAATTATGCTCATTATGGCGGGCGGGCCTCTTTATAATATTATCTTATAGAAATATTAAATTACTTATTTTCTTTTATCCATCTATAAAATAAACATCCGACCCGACTACATCAATAATTGAGTAGCAAAGTACTTTCGAGAATGAAATAATGAATACATTAAAAATTTTTCAAGTGCCGAAAGAGAAAGAAACAGGGAGCGTGCGTGCGAGGATTCAGGAACGAACCATACCATTCCACGTGGGTCTAACGCGCGCTCTTATCGGCTCCTTTCAATGACGTCCAATTTTCAAATTGACGTCCTTCATATAGATTATTTATTGCAGATTATTTACGTTGGTTGTTTGTTGTCATTGAATAATCTGATTTTACGTTTTGGTAGTTGAGTAGGTTGTTTGAAAATACTCATACTAAAATATTTGTATTTGATTTGTAAATATTTGGAGATTTTAACGAAGTCTATCTCCGTAACGGCATTTTTGCAGTATTCTAATTATTAAGTGACACTGGATATAAACCTTTATTACAAACGCTTGCCTCCACCCACGGTAGTACTCAAACAGATAACATTTTTTGTAGCTTAACTTGTGATATTGGATTAAATAACTCCTTCTCCAGTTACCATCGTCCAATGTGGGCCCGTCTTTAAAAAAAACGTTTTAATGTTCATGTAACAACAAAAAACCCTCTGCTTAGTCCACAACCGCATTATTATGCAACCCTATTACTGCGCGTGGCTCGACATGCACTTGAACGGTTTTTTTATTAATGTTACTGGAGCAGTTTTGCAAATATAGTTTCTCTCATTCATTGGAAACTCAATAGGTACAAAGATGACAAGAAAACAATCGACTTCCAAATAAAAAAACACTACAAAGTGAAAAATGACTTCAACCTCGGAAGTTGGTGTTCCTGTTTTCGTTTCTTTGTTTTTTGACATTGACTTCCGAAATTGAAGTTATTTTTCACTTTGTAGTATTTTTAGATTTGGAAGTCAGTTGTATTTTTTATAAAAAAGATTTTTTATTTTGAACTTTTATTTCTGGTACATAATAGACCAGTTCTATAGGCTATATAATGCCCAAAGTGATGCCAGAATAGATTAAACCAATAACATGAAAATTAAAGAAAACCGGTGGAATGAGTCTATACCAGGGTGAACTATTCACACCTGTGTACCCATTTAGAGCGTACCAGTGTGATTTTATGATATTAAATGGTGTAAACAATAAAAAGACTTGCGATTGCAGCTATCCCGAGTGATTTGCCGTCATTTATTGAAGAGTTCTGATGTATACCTCCGAAGTTCTTCATCAGATCTTGATGAAATTTAAATGGGACCACATGACAAGCTCCAGCTTTCAAATAAAAAAATCATCAAATCGGTTCAACAAGTAAAAAGTTCTGGGGTAACACACATAAAAAAAATACAGTCTAATTGATAACTTCCTCCTTTTTGGGAAGTCGGTTAAAGAATAAAATATGGTAGTTAAGTGGCGCTTGAATTTTTTAAGTGTTGTGGAATAAATATCTATTGATACTTCGCAATTAAACATGCAAAGTCTGGAGATGAGGAAGTTTTGATTTGATTGATACAGTTTTGCAGAATAGACGACATAATAGTTTGATACGGTGACGCGGATAATTGTAGGGTAGGTTATAATTAAACTTATTTAATAACTGGGGCAGTCTGTTTTGCTCTGAAGTAATAAAAAAAAAGAAACTATATTATCTCTTCGTTTTTCGAGTGAAGCCATGCTAAATTTTCCAAGACGTTGGAGCCACGAAGTTATGTACGTTTGGCCATATTTCACATCTTTTAATAACATAATACTGGATTATTGTACGAGTAATAGTCGAATTTTTTTTTCATTCCGATTATGTTTATGGATTAGACTTAATAGTTCTAGAATATGTGAAATAGCATAGGAATTGTATTATACTAACCATTCTTTGTAATGAAAACAACTGCCAAATTATCGAATATATCAAAAAAAATGTATGTAACAAATATATTAACATATATACAATTGAATACTCTAAAAAAAAACAAGCATATATACAAATACAAAGGGGAGAGGAAAAAGGGCTCACTGGGCATCAAATCTTGGTTCACGTCGATGTCAATGGGAAAAGTGCCCAGAACGCTGGCAGCATTGCCACGTTGGATGGCAATGTGATTCTCTGACCAAAGAAAAGGCCAACCCTTTAGTCACGAGAAGAGTGTCGACGAGCTTTGTGCTAATGTCCTGAAAAACTCGATGTGCACTCAGACCCCATGGACCTAATGTTTCAACCCCGAACGGCTCAAACATATAACTTCCAAGAAAGTTGTTATATTTGCGCCATTTGGGGTTTTATGCACCAGCAGCAGCCGCCCCAGCACAAACTGCCTTGCTAAAAAGATGGGATGGCGCAAGGGGTTGACACATGTTGTATCCCACACCAAAGGAATTATGGTCATCCCGTCTGGTCTCTTCCCATCGTCGCGTGCCAAACTTTTGGGTTTTAAAAGAGCTGGCATCCCGGCGGTGACAAGAGCCCAACGTATGATGTCATTAATGCTGGCGTACCTTGCTGTCAAGCCAGCGCTTCTACTGCAAGATAGGCCATGGTGACGACATGGTGGTCGACTGCTTCACCACATTGGCAACGATGTGGAGCTCCGCTAGGAGAACCCAAACGCAGACATGTAGCGATCCGGAAGATGTTGTCACTTAATATAGTTCCTATGTTGGGTGACGGTAGTGCCTGTAGCCAGAGGCCCGAATCCCAAAAAAAAAATTGTTTGTTGTCACTCAATATTCAATAAATAAAGGTTCACGAAAATCGCTGGACGAAGTATTAGAAAATATATGGCAATATTATATTTTATAGCCCATTCGCCTTCAATCCCAAAGCGAAAGGGGACTAAAAAGGTGAAGCTATAAACTGAATAATTGATGTAATGTTTTTTTCCTTATATCACCCGTGTTAAATACTGAATTCTCTGTACTGAATAATTTAATATTCTGTGACCCAGCCATTCATTATTAAAGCGAAAGATTTCGAAATTATGATTAGTAAATATTTCACATTTCATGTTGTCATTTGATTAATTTCCAACTGTGGTATAATTTACCTAAGGAATATTAATAAAATCACATTACTCAGAGTGTTCAATCAAGGAAATAATTTCGACTATTTCACTATCATTATTGATGAGTGCTTCAATTTTATTAAGAAAAATTGTTTGATATTAGTTCCGTTCCTGTATTTTTTGTAATGGTAAGTTAGACCTATCATTACCCAATATTACAAGTACAAAAGCGATTATCGTTTTTGAATCCAATTAATTGATATGTTCATCTAAGTATCTAAGCCACTAATTTAGCATATACTGAACATTTATAATTATTATTTACCGGGAGGCGTTCTAATGTTTGAAACACTTTATAAAAGACCTTAATTTAAAAATAGGGTGTACCTTGTTACGACGGGCTGTGGAATCTAGAATGAAGTACATGTTGTACTATGTTGAAAGGCCTTTAGTATTTAAATCCACAGTCTAGTTAAGTCTTGCTACAAATTCTCAAGGGATATCACGGGTCATGCTTCACGTCCACGCCGCCCGTCCACAGATTACATAGTAGTTACCTTTGAGCCGCATCCCCTATCGCGTGTTGCACAGACTTCGTTCCCACAACTTTAGCCACTTCGGTTAAACTAAAAACTTTTTGTAACAGAACCCACATATACATATGTTGTTGATATTGTTAGCGGCTAGACTGACTAGATAAATATAAATAAACATTTTTAAAGTGCCAAATATTAAAGCTACACACAGCAAAAGCAAAAACTTTTTTCAAGAACCTACATAAAGGAAATAAATTTTCGGGTCCGTAACTTAACTTCGAGAGTCATATGTTCGATTAATGGAAAGTCGACTAAAGGATTGTTCGAATTGAATTTATTGCGAAACAACCTTTTATCGCCAAACGCTACTTCGATTGAACGCTTCATAAAATATGTATTAATCGATGGACTGCTCTTACGAATGAGTTTAATATAGTTTAATAATTTAAATAAAATTATAAAAAAAAGATTTTTCGTCATATATTATTTCATACATAATCGAGGAAATCAAACATCAACCGTAGATAAAGAAACATTAAATTTGGTGAAAAGGAAGATAATAAAGAACAAATGAAGGGAAAATGTTTCACTATTTACGTTACGATTTTCGCACAAAGTTAAGGTAATCAAAAATCTTTTCGGTAATTAAGTGTTCTTTAACGCCAAACAAAAAATAATAATCAAAAATCATTTCAAATAAAAAACACAAAATCAAATAATAAATAATTTAAACGTCGTTTTGTTTTTTAAAGTGGCAAATGTAAGCCATCGAGCTCATGAAGTCAAGCCTGTCCATGTGTTCCTTTTGATTTAAAAGTTTTTTTTCAGATTTTCTTTTTTTTTCTTTTTGGTAGGAAAAACTGACTCATCTTCGGCTCTAATTTTTTCTATAACCAACTACTTACTTTTGGTCTTTTTTCATTTCTTGTATGGTTTTAAATAGGTTCCACTTCTTTCTTCCTAGGAGCCCATTCCAGCGGTGATGTCATGATTCGACGGATTTTTTTGGAATTAGGCGTGTTTAATTCCAAACGACCATGGAAAAGGAATATGTCGCGAATTTCCTCTGGCTTTAAGTACGCCAACGCAGGTATATGTCTCATTTTATGTGCAAATTTTATGTCTTTACCATACCTCTCAAATCCACTTTGTTGGATAAGTTTCCAAATCGATTGGCGAAGATGAATGATGAAGCTCGATGGCACATTTGGCACTTTAAAAAACAAAACAACGTTTAAACTATTTATTATTTGATTTCGATTTATTTGATTTGATTATTGCTTATTATTTTATGTTTGGATTATTAGTGGAGTTCACAGGGCGTTAAAGAACTCTAAACTACCGAAAAGGTTTTTGATTACCTTAATTTTGTGCGGCAATCGTAACGTAAATGGTAAAACATTTTCCCTCCATTTGTTCTTTATTATCTTCCTTTTTACCAAATTTCATGTTTCTAAATCTACGGGAGGAACGTACGATATCTTAAAAGTGTTTGATTTACTCGATTATATAATAAATAATAAGTGACGAAAAATCATTATTTTTATAATTTTATTTGAATTTTTATACTATATAATACCTAAAACCCATTCTTAAGAACACTCCATCGATTAATTAATATTCGATGAATCGTTCAGTCGAAGTAGCGTTTGGCGATAAAAGGTTGTTTCGCAATAAATTCCATTCGAACAATCGTTCAGTCGACTTTCCATTAATCGAACATATAACTCTCGAAGTTAAGTTACGGACCCTAAATTTTCTCAGACAAGTCTTTTCAAAGAATAACATTTTAACCTGCAATGAGAGGTAGGTACTTAACGACAAGTACCACGTAGGCGTAGTCGTACCATTTCTCTGATTTACATGATGTCGACTGTGTTGTATTTACTGGATGGTCAAATGAATGTAAATTTGAATTCAAATATTTTTTTAGCAAACGAAAATCCAGTAATTTTGAATTACATTTTTCTGATTTCGCAATTTTGTATAATCCTTTTTATTTTTTAAATATATTGTATATTTTGATAATAACATCAACCAAATCTTCACACATTTGCTACTTAAAAATGAGTTAGTTTTTTTTCAGGTTTTCCATCCTATTTTCGCCTATTTTATGAGGTATCAAAAGTCAAATAATTCCTTAACAAAAATAAATGTTGGTATAAAGTTGGTAAAAAATGAAACGCGTAAAGTACAATACTTATCTGCATTATTTCAGCCATATTTTTAACGCAGATTCCAAAGTGAAACTGAACCCCTGTTTTTAAAACAGGCTTTTAACTTTGTGACGGTAATGTAAACGGACGTGCTCTAATAAAAGGCTTGATACATCGTCGGAGGCCATAACAAAAAATATTCCTTCTGAATATTTGAAAAGTTTGCTGACGCTTCTAAAAATCTAAAAGTTCGCCTGTGTAATGAATTGTGGTTGTTGTGGGATTTTAAAAGATCAGTGGTCTTCTTTCGGGGTAAAAGCTAGACTAACCCCTTTTAGGCACTTGTCCCACCGCCGACGATCAACAAGTAGCGAGTAAAGCTAGAAACTAAAAACGAGTTAGCGAGCAGCTTTGAGTGTGTAGTTCCGATAGTTTTTCGCTCGGCTATAAGCGAGGGTTCTTGTGCGACGGGCGTTTACTCGCACCACTCGCTCGAGGCGGCAGTATATAGCAGCATGGTAGAAATAACGGCTGATTGGTCGCTCGGCGTAAGTTCTGACTGCCAAGCGAACAAGCGAGCATCGCTGAGCGAGTATAACTTTGATAGCTCTTGTCGCTGCGACAAACTTGTGGTGAGAGAGTACTCGACAGCAGTGTGAACAGCCAGCGATTAACTGTTACTAAATGTGTATCTTTTATTGAGCGTTTCTTCAGCGAGAAAATAGTCGATAGCTAATCGCTTACTCGTTAGCGGTGGGACAAGTGCCTTACTAATGGGTGTCTTGAAAAGCGACTATTGGAAAAAACCAGAAAAAACGGACGACAAAAACTGACCACTGGATAGTTTTGTTTGCTGATGGGATCTTTAATGATAATTGATTAGCGCTTATTTATTTGGCGGATAAAACCCATCCTGCCATATTAAAAAAAAAAAAAAACAAATAACGGATAGGTACCAAACATTTAATTAACCTCGAATGGGAAATTTCCTAAAAAGGTTCAAATTATGAGCAAACTCAACATGAATACGGAGCCGGTTCTTTACATTTAATTTGGCATCACAAGTTTTGGTAACTTTTTCTGGAAAAAGGAACACGGTCCGTCCCAACAGAATAATGGCAGAATTTATTTTAATGTTTTGACGGACAAGTACAGGGTCTACTCTGTTAGGTATCTATAACTGCTTTCATTAATCGCTCTTCTAAAACCTTTTAAAAGGACTCTTAGAATTGTGGTCAATTATGGGACTCATCCCCGTATATCCTGGGTGATCAGCCCGAATAAAACTATGCCTGATTATATCCCATTAGCTGGAGTGTCCGAACTGTCCATTCCTAATGAGCCAAATTCACTAAATGTACCGTCGAAAAGAAAGGCTGAAGAATAAGCCCTGCTAAAGAGCGAACTGCCTAGGTTCATGACATTCAATGAAACTAATTTTGAAGGGTAAGTATTTTTTCTTCTGCATTCTATAAACATTTTACCTATTTTGTCAAGGAATTTTACGACGTAATCGTACCCTACGAAACAAGGGTACCCCAGTAAGAGGATTAAGTAAACAAGTCCAATTAGGTTCTATTTTTATAAATTCTTTCTGTTTATAGAATAAGTAAGTACGTAAAACATTTGGGCATCCCCGGATCAGTATAATAATATTCTAAGCTGATTTCATTGCGTAGTGTATTAATAGCCTTTTATCTCTTATTATTGCTTTATTCGTAAGTATACATAAAGATTGACAATTAATTATTCATTAGACACAATTAAACGCCATCGGAATATTATAATATCTGGTGATATAAATATTAACCTAACTATAAAAGATAATGAATCATCTTAAGAATGTAAGTGAGCTAATCGAACCTCTTTCCTCAACATGATGTCCTCACATAGTCTTCAACCTGGACACATAATTCCTACGCGAGAAAATAGCTGTTTTGATCCTTTAATTTTAAAGATTGATCAAATCAAATCAAATCTTTTTATTGTGGGCATAGGTTATACAGACAGATGTTAGGTAACAGTTCCATTATGTCCTGCCTAATAGGCATACAATAATTAAGTCAACATGCAAAATAATCATAGGTATCACATAAAAAGCAAATCTTTCAAAATAAAAATTAGGTGCATGGTGACAGATTGAAGGAGGTACTAATTATTACGAAAATCTTGGATCGTGTAGTAAGTTTTGTCAATTAAAAAAAACGTAATTTATATTTGAAAAGTGACAGTTCCTTGGTGTTTAAAATGTCCACAGGTATCCTATTGTATATTTTAGATGCCATTCCGAAAAGACTTTTGCTCAAAAGAGCAGTTCTATGTGGTATACTAGATATTTTAAGTATATATCACCGAATAGATTTTTATTTGTTTTAACAAATACCGCAACTTCATAGATGTAAGCTATCGGCCAGCATTACAGTCTTAAACAAAGCTATAATTGATCACGCCTCGGTCTTCATGAGCATATCCAAAGTAAAAATTAAATATCGTCCTCCAACTATTAAAATCTTCATTGACTTTGAAGAAGCTGCTGAAAAGCTTATAAACGAAAACCTATCCAAATTATTATGACGACCCTAACTTTGTGATAGAACATTTAATTTATAAAATTAAATGTTCTATCACAAAGACAATTTAAAAATTAAAAAAAATTATGACGACCCTAACTTTGTGATAGAACATTTAATTAATAAAATTAAAGTATCGCTGGATGAGAGTGTTAAGGAAAAGAGGATCTCTAGTACACAACGAATCATCAAGCCCTGCATAACCAGTGGTTTATTACGATGTATCAGGAACAAAAACAGAATGCAACTAAAATTAGGGTCCAATCCTTCTAATGTAATATTAAAAATAACATTTACTATGAACCGTAACAAATTAATTAAAACGTAATTATGAGTCTATAAATATATATATATATATATATATATAATCTGAACTATTAAAAACTAACATTAATAAATTTAAAGCACATCTAAAATTGGAAGCTGTGAATTACTTAATACTCAAAGTTCTCCTAAAGAGTCGGTAAATTGTGTAAATGGTTTTTTCGCCAATGTCGGCAAGCGACTCGCAGAAAGTATCCTCAGTGGATCCCTGCAGTCAGCTGGAGGCCTAATATCTTCTCCAAAAACACATCTATCTTCTTTGGTACTTCTGGAGACTGACCCATGGGAAGTAGACAGCGTTACATCAAACTTGAAAATTGACAGTGCCCCCGGTTGGGTCGGTATTCAGACTAAATTCA
Source organism: Orthosia gracilis (assembly GCA_947562075.1). Classification (NCBI taxonomy): domain Eukaryota; kingdom Metazoa; phylum Arthropoda; class Insecta; order Lepidoptera; family Noctuidae; genus Orthosia; species Orthosia gracilis. The sequence continues at coordinate 7,770,799 of OX387274.1, forward strand.
AAAAAAATGCTTGAACCCCAAGGGGTTTGTTGTTCCCATTATCAGCCATCTTGCCAAACTATGCTTTAAAAATAAATTTTTTACACAAATTATAACCGACTTCCAAACAAAAACACTACAAAGTAAAAAATAACTTCAATTTCAGAAGTCGGTGTTTCTGTATCCGTTTCTTCGTTTTTTGAGTTTTTTATTTTTCACTATATAGTTGTGGTACATAATGTACCAGTTCTATAGGCTAGGTTCCTACGCGTATAGTGTCCAAAGTGAAGCCAGAATAGATTAAACCAATAACATGATACTTAAACAAAACCGGTGCAATGAGATTATACCAGGGTGAACTGTTCACACCTGCGTACCCCTTTAGAGCGTACCAGTGTGATGTTATGTTATGAAATGGTGTAAACAATAAACAGACATGCAATTGGACCTATCCCGAGTGATTTGCCGTCATTTATTGAAGAGTTCTGATGTATTTCTCCGAGGTTCTTCATCAGATCTTAATGAAAATTAAATGACACGCACCAGCTTTCAAATAAAAAAAGAATCATCAAAATCGGTTCACCCAATAAAAAGTTCTGAGGTAACAAACATAAAAAAAAATACAGTCGAATTGATAACCTCCTCCTTTTTGCGAAGTCGGTTAAATAAGGTATAATCGCTATGCTGCTCAAAAAATCTATTGTTACGACCGTCTACAAGGGCGGTGATAAAAAGATATCAATAACTATCAACCTATTTCAGTTTTTTCAGTTATCTCTAAGGTTATTGAAAGGCTTATTAACTCACGCCTAATCACTTCTCTCGAAAAATTCAATATTATATCCAGTTCATAATTTGGATTCAGAAAAGCAATTTCCAGCCCACTCTGCCTACCTTTATAATAAATTTCACAGCAAATATACAATATATAACCTTCGATTCCATGAATGTAAAAAAAAACAATTGTCCAAGAACTCGAGCCGCTTGGATACTGTGATATAGAGAACTTATTAGTTAAGGTTGCCCTAGTCGACGACACGAACTATTTTGTGCGATATCTCATTCGACAACACGTGCGAAAGAGGTGGATGCTGTGATGAGCAGTAAGAAGCTAGTTCGCGTACGAATTAGGACTTTTGCTTTTTAGTTTGTAGTGAAATGGATGATGATTTAGGACGAAAACGAGCGCGCGAAATTTTATAAACAGACCTTTGGTGGTCTAGATATCATGAAATACGATTAAATGTATGTTTTCAAAATAAAATTATTTGCTTTGTTGAACTACTAATCTACCCTTGTATGGTAGCTGTTTTGCAATTTTCATTCTTGTTATGGTATTTATTACCGCCTAAAGATGCGTTAAAATTAGTGTTGAAATATGGAACTTTCGACGCTCATAATTTTCAAATATTTATTTTTTAACTTTTTTGTTTCCATACAGGGCTAGATAATGATGAGACGAATTGATAATTTTGAACGTACATCGTCAAACAGTGAAGTAATAGCCAGACTACGTTTGTATGGAAGAATGATCGACTAGTGTCACCTTAAATACGAACTTTAGACAATACTCATGATTTCTACTGGTACTTCCCGATCCAATATATTACATCGTAGGGCTAGAAATCTCCCAATAAAAGCATAATTTACACAGGCTATATGAGAGTTAGTATGTTCTAACTATCATAAAGGCACACTTTCACACATATACACAAAAAGTCATACCAGTAATTTTCCTTTACATTCATTTTGTTCTTGTTTTTAAAATTAGCTTACAATAGCTGTTTAGTTAACTAGTTACCTAAAAATATGTATATTGATCCTAGGATAGAGCAGAACCACTCAATACAAGCATTACTACATGCTTCCTGGGTGGTTCGAGTCACTGAATAATATTGTAAAAGAACCGTTATAGAAATAAACTATTTTATATTTTATTTTATTACTAGCTGTTGCCCGCGACTTCGTCCGCGTCATTCTTGTAAAGTTTATATTTTTTTTTCAAGTTTCCCGCAGGATCTGTGAGTATAACATCAGCTACCTACCAGTGAAAGCATCAGCTACCGACCCGTTAAAATCGGTCTAGTCGTTTCGAAGATTACCCGGCACAAACAGACAGACAGATAGACAAAAATTGTAAAAAATGTTATTTTGGTTTATGTACCGTATATATATTCATATACATGTAGTAAAAAACGGTTATTTCAATATTACAAACAGACACTCCAATTTTATTTATATGTATAGATGTATAGATTAAGTATTCAATAGACCTACGCATAACGCTACTGAATCTGAGATACGTCATTGAAAAAGTAAACGTTATTTGTATTTATTTTGGATCAACTTATGAATAGATCCATTCCGGAAAAACAAATAATTCCTATCCCATAGGGTACGCAAAAATAAACCTATACTAAAGGCCCACGAAAAACACGAGGTAAATTGATTAGCCCAAAAATTTGTTAAAAACTGAGTGACTAAGTAGATCAAAACAGATTGGTTTCTCAGCCCGATGGGCTCTTGTCAAGGGAAATGCCTCATAATGTACAATATATTAATAAGTTTAAATATTAATCAACGTAACCGCGAGCATTAGCCGGATCGATAGGCTATTAGTGGCTCATGGCTCGTAGCTCTACGAAAATATGACGATAATAAAGTGAACGTTTTACTGCATGATCAGCATGGTTTATGAGGATCGCCACACACTGTTTCCGACACTGATTAATAATGTTGCGTCTGCGACAGAAGTTCTCAAACTTGTTTTTTTTTGTCGCTCCGCTTCCATTTGTAATTTTTTTTGGGATATATTTCAAAATTGAAATTGTGTCTAACACGGTGTTTCATATTATATAAAACACTACTAAGTTTCTTTTTATTTTCCCTCTTCGTAGTTTTTGGGGAAATTAAATCAGTACTACTTAGGATTATTCCTACGAATTAGCCTTAATATGTAAATAAAGATCTAGATTATATTATCATAATGAGGTAATCATTAGTAATCTTAAATAATATTTATTTTATACAAAGAAATAATTCAATTGAAACCCAAGTTAGCAAAGACAATACAAAATGAAACCTTAATCGACCCTCTCAGGTGGAAATAGCCGTAATTATTGCTATAATTAACTTTATTTAACGCTCTCGGATTCCGCCTCAACTTGAGAACCGCAGCATAAGCGTTAGAAATAATACATCGCCGTCATAACGCCGATGTTGCCGCATTAAAAATGTCAATTAAAGTAGCTAAACTGTTCACCATAAATTATGAACAGTTTAGCTACTTTTACAAGATTGCTAGCGATGTCGCTTTTGTTTGAGCTCTTATTAAAACCATCACGGATGGTCTGAGCGTGGGTATGTTCTGCAATTTATAACATAATAGAATCATGTTACCGAATTTTCATTTATGCTATTTTATTTTTTACTTTTTCTGATGAATACCAGCTTCCAACTTACAGATCAAAAATTGATGTATTAATAAACAGTGTTTTGTTCACAGCAGCTTCAGTTTGTTAGAGTACTGTTTATGTACTGTACTAAGTATGTATTGGTAACACATAATGGACTAGCTTCTGTTAGCGATTTCATCCGCGTGAAAGTCGAAAATTATCCCGAGGGAACATATTCCCGGGATAAATAGTATTCTTAGTGCTATTCTTGACTATAATCTATCTCTGTGCCAAATTTCATCTAGATCCTTTCAGCCGTTCTGGCGCGATTGAGTAACAAACATACATACATTCAAACTTTCGCATTTGTAATATTACTAGCTTGTGCCAGAGGCTCTGCCCGCGTGAAAAGTATTTTATCGTCTCAAGAGAACATTTTATCGGGATAAAAGCGTACCTGCTATTCCAGATTATAATCTATCTCTATGCCAAGTTTCACCCGTATCCATACAGCTTGACTATAATCTATCTCTGTGCCAAATTTCATCTAGATCCTTTCAGCCGTTCTGGCGTGATTGAGTAACAAACATGCATCCAAACTTTCGCATTAATAATATTAATAAGAAGTAAGACTAGCTGTTCCCCGCGGCTTCGCTCCCGGCCTTCGCTTCCGTAGTGACATAGGCTATTTTTCCGGGATACAAAAATAGCCTATGTGTCTGCGCTATGTTAAAAATATAAATTAAATATTATAAATATTTACTCACGCACTCAAATTATTAAAATAGCAACACTTACATTAATTTCACATCATTCAATCAAATACACGAGGACCAATCCTTAACTCCCGCGCACACCTTTTTCCTACCCCCTATTTCCGCTGTTCATCTCATTCCGCAGTTCAGTTGTCAAAAAAGCGCAACTCCGGTAACGCGTGTGCGCTCCCGTTCCTCTCGCTCTCAAAGAAAACTCAAATATAAGTGTTGTGTGTGACAAACAGACTCTGTGGGTGGCTTACCAGCATTCAACTATAGTGAAAACTCCACTGCTAAAACTATCGAAGGACATTATTATTCAAAGCTCCAATCCTGCACCCGTAAGTACCTACCTACTGCCTTTTTTCCGCTGCGCCCACAAGTTCTGGTCCCTCTCGCCGAATAAAAAACATAATATACTCTCTCAATCACTCATCTAACCACACACAATACGCAAACGCTTTCCTCACACAATTATTATTTCGAAATTACGGCAGCCATTGTCGCATTTCGCAACGCATTCGCAAACTCGCTAAATCGCATCCAATGCACACCCTTTTCAATATTTAATTATTTGTTTATTCATATTTTGATATCCGCATATATATTTAACGCTTATTTCACGCATTTAAAAACATTTAACGCATCCACGCACGTTATATTATTACTAGATACCTATTCTCAAAATGGCGTCAACAAGACAAGCAAAAGGGAAGACAGCCAGTGATGAAGAACACGAGGTTTACTCAAAACTATCTCTTCTCGAAGCTAAGATGGAGAATCTTTACCAGATTATGCAGAATATATACGATCTTAGCCTAAAGGTTTCCGATCCAACATTTCAATCGCAATTTCTAGCACGCATTCAATCGGTAGATATTATACGATCAAATTTCATGGATACTCTGGACTCGTGTGTTATGGCTCGATTAGAAAATGATCCATCCGCAAAACCAAACTACGGCGCCTTACAATCCTTTGACGAACTGTATTGTTACGTAAAACATACAGCATCCACACTCACACAAAATAATAACACTACAGATAATTCTCATAAATATGATTTGTTGAACCGCAAGTTACCGCCCCTTAAGTTAGTTTCGTTTGATGGATCGCCATATAATTGGTCGCCATTTTACGAGAATTTTAAAAGTCTTATTCACGATAATCTCTCAGACGCCGAAAAAGTTCAATATTTAATAGGTTCTTTGTCCGGCAAAGCATTAACCGTTTGTTCAGGTATTACACCTACCGCCAATAATTATCTTATAATTTGGAATGCTCTATTAGAAAAATACCAAGATACTCGAGTACAAGCTTCCATTTACGTACAACAAATAATTAACTATAAACCAAATCAATCTATCGATACATTTCTCGAACAATTTTACTCTGCAGAAGCCGCTTTACGCCGTTTAAATATTGACGATCTCTCAGACTTTATTATTACTCACGTCGCACTTACTAAACTCGATAAGGAGGTAGTGAACTTGTTCGAGCAATCGCATAGACATATTCAAATACCCACATTCGATCATCTTTCTAAATTTCTTAAAGAACAAAGTAAAATACAAACGCTACGTAATCCTAGCTCAAATACAAAACCTTTTTTGACTCAACGCTCCTCAAATAATTATAATAATAATACATCAAATTCTAAAACTACTCGAGCTTTCGTCCCAAATACTCATTCACCCGCGATACAGAGGCGCTCATGTAAAATATGTAATGATCCTAACTCGCATCCTCTATATAAATGTTCATTTTTTGTTAATCAAGACCCGCGTACTAGATTTGAACTAGTAAATAAACATCATTTCTGTCGTAATTGTCTAGGATTTCATGATACTAAATTCTGTAAATCAATAAATACTTGATCCACATGTCAACGCAAACATCATACGCTCTTGCATGTAGAAAACTTGGAAGTCAAACCTAACGCACCGCCGCAGTGTGTCAACACGCAGCCCGCGCCCCGCGCCACTCCCCTCACTACCGCTCTGCCTGCCGCGATCGTGTCGAATGTTTCTTGGGTCGCCGCCGCCGCTGATAAATTTGCGCGCCAAAATTTAAATGAACTTGCGTTATCAATGACCGCTTCTACTTGTAATATCGATAGTAATAGTACTACAGTTTTATTACCTACTGCTTCTGTATACGTTTATAAAAATAAGAATCCAAATAAGGTTCGCGTGTTTCTAGATACAGGTTCAATGAGCAATTTTATCACAAAGTCGTGTTGTGAACGCCTTAATTTAGTCGTTACTCCTGATAACTCAACCATTCTTGGTATAGGCCAATCTAAAATATCTGCTATTGGATTTACGAAATTTAAAATATTTTCCCGCTTTGATTCACGCTGCTCGTATATTATCCATGCTCGCGTAATAGAAAATATTACCGACGGCTTACCTAGTCTACCTATAGATACGTCCAAATTAATTCACTTACGCCACTTGCCTATGGCTGATGATACATTCCATTTACCGGCCGAGATCGATTGTCTAATTGGCAACGAGTTATTCCCGTTCCTATTAGGAAGTGGAAAGATTACAATACCCGGTTCATCGGTCGTCGCTGTACAGACTACACTAGGTTACATTGCCATGGGTAGGGCAGATTGTGATAACCGCTTAGATACTCGCACTCCTATCTTCCAAAATAATAATACATATAATAATAAATCTTTTTTCTGCGCTACCGATTCTAACTCACTTGAAACTCTCACTCAACGCTTTTGGGAATTAGAAAACGTCCCTGATAAAGTTCACAGGAGCCCTGATGATGAGGCCTGTGACCTTATCTTTAACGCTACGCAATCACGTGATGGTACTGGCAGATATACTGTACAGTTACCGTTTAAAACTCCATATTCTGAATTAGGAAATTCTTACGCTATTGCTCACCGACGTCTCATTAATTTAGAAAATAAATTAGATTCGCATCCCGATATTCGTAAAAATTATAACGCCACTATTCAAGACTACATAGATCAAGGATATCTGTCAAAAGTTGATAATCCCCGTTTCGCATAAAAATCCACAAAATATTAATTTCGACACAGACGCTAATTCAAACGTGAAAATTGTAGGTATGCAGTGGAATCCTGTAGAAGACACCTTTCAAATTAAAATTAACGCTATTTCTCTCATATGCACAAAACGCACAATTCTCTCCGCAACCGCTCGTCTTTTCGACCCGTTAGGTCTTATTGCTCCCGTGACAGCATTTATGAAGTTACTCGTTCAAGAATGTTGGAAACATGAACTTGACTGGGATAGTCCAGTACCTACGCATATTGAAAATAAGTGGAATCAATTCCACAACGAAGTCACTTATCTCGAACAAATTAAAATCCCGCGTCATGTAGGTATAACTTCGGATACTCACGTGACACTCCTCGGTTTCGCAGACGCTAGTGAGCGCTGCTATGGTGCAGCCGTATATTTAAGGGTTAGCGCTAATGATATAGATCACGGATCTGTTACTCTACTCACCTCGAAATCACGCGTCGCTTCACTCAATAAAATGCCGCTGGCTTGCTTGGTACTATGCGCTGCACTCTAATTAGCTAATCTTCTCACCGCTGTAAAAGATACTCTAAGCAAACGCTGTCAAATTTACAAAATTTACGCATTCTCTGACTCAACCGTATCACTAACGTGGATACACTCACCCGCATATAAATTTCACACATTTGTCGCAAATCGGATAACGGAAATAAATTCTAAATTACCCGCTAAACATTGGTTTCATATTAATGGACAAGAGAACCTCGCTGATATTGTTTCTCGTCCTATAACGCCGAAATTACTTTCAAAACTAGAATTTTGGTTTAACGCTCCTCATTGGTTCTCATCTCCCATATGGCAATGGCCTATTAAAACATTTGAAATTAATTCTTATAATTCGGAATTCATGGAAATGAAAACTACTACTCTATCCGTTAAGGTCATTCAACCTGAAACTACTCGTCCTACTCAAGAATTAATTGATCGCGTCTCTAATTACTCAAAATTACTTCGCATCGTAGTATTTATTCTACGCTTTTCTAAACGTCTTAAATCTCATGGATCTATAACAGTCTCAGATATAGATACCGCTGAAATATATCTCATAAAATATGTCCAAAATTTACACTTTTCGGAAGATATAGGTCAACTTAAAATTAAATAAACCAATAAATAAAAAAGTCTTAAAGCTTAATCCATTTATCGACTCTTCTAATATCTTAGGAGTAGGTGGAAGATTAACTCACTCTCAACTCGATTACGGCCAAAGGCATCCGATATTACTCCCGCAAAAAGATCGCGTAACTAACCTCATAATTGGTTATTATCATATCGTTAATCTTCATACAGGTCCCGCTCTTTTATTATCTATGATAAGACAAAAAATTTGGATAATTTCCGCTAGAAATTTAGTAAGACAAATAGTTCACAAATGTAATAAGTGTTTTAGACTCAATCCAAAAAATACTTACCCTCCAATGGGTGATCTGCCCGCTTTTCGAGTTTCAGACGTGAAACCATTTGTTCACACCGCTGTTGACTACGCTGGTCCTTTTTTCATAACTCATATTCGCAAACGTGGAATCAAAAGCCAAAAGGCTTATATTTGTTTATTTGTATGTTTAACGACTAAAGCATTACACTTGGAACTTGTTTCTGATCTTAGTTCTGATTTATTTCTCGCCGCTTTTAAGCGCTTTATATCTCGCAGAGGTCCTGTTTCGCTAATATATAGCGATGGAGGTACCAATTTTATTGGAGCAAAACGTAAACTCAATGAAATTTACTCTCTCATACAGTCCAAATCGCATATTAATTATATTAGTCAACAGTTATTGTCTGAGCATCGCGTACAATTTAAGCATAGTCCGCCTTATGGCCCGCATTTTAACGGACTCAGCGAAATAAGTGTTCGTTGTGTCAAAACTCATCTTTACGAAGTCATAGGATCTCAAATACTCACTTACGAAGAATTTAGTACTGTGCTTGTTCAAATCGAAAACTTGCTAAATAGCCGACCTCTATGTGTCTTGAAACCGCATTAACGCCTAATCATTTTTTAAACGTAACTCCACTCAAATTCTTACCCGCTGAAGATGTCGACGAACATCGCTGATAATCGCTTATCACGCTATCAATTACTCAATAAAATAACGCATTCATTTTGGCAACGCTGGAATAAAGAATATATTACGTCTTTGCAAGAAAGAGAAAAATGGAACTCTCCCTCAAAACCTATCGAGTTAGGTACTATTGTCGTAATTAAAGACAATCACTCTCATCCTCTTAATTGGCCTCTAGGGATAGTAGATGTGGTTTATCCTGGAAAGGAGAAAATTATAAGAACAGCTAAAGTAAAAACCGCGACTGGTTCATATATAAGGCCAGTAGTTCGGATTTGTCCGTTACCTTCGCAGTAAATTTAATATTACTCACTATTTTTTTAATATTACTACTCTTATTCTCTTTTAATATCTTAATTCTTAAATTGTTTAGAGGAAACCTCTAGTCCGGGGGAGTTGTCTGCGCCATATTAAAAATATAAATTAAATATTATAAATATTTACTCACGCACTCAAATTATTAAAATAGCAACACTTACATTCATTTCACATCATTCAATCAAATACACGAGGACCAATCCTTAACTCCCGCGCACACCTTTTTCCTACCCCCTATTTCCGCTGTTCATCTCATTCCGCAGCTCAGTTGTCAAAAAAGCGCAACTCCGGTAACGGTATATCTTTGCCAGACTACTTTATCCCTTCTATCCAGGTTTTGCTTGTTCTTAGTTCTTTGTAGGCCTTTTTTTGCTACCGGTGAGGTTATGATGTCTTTCTATGGTATTACGTCTATATTTAGCAAAATCGTTTCTTAAATATTTATTTACTAGCTTGTAGAGGGCAGAAAGTTCATTATTCATTGAACGTGATTTTTCTTGGTTTTTTGAAGTTATTTCCTTTTTTTTTGTAAAAGAAAAGTTGTTTGTTTCGATAGCAACTAGTGTTATTTACCTTCCTTTCTCATTGTTTTGACTGCTCTTAAACTCGTGGTAACTGACTTTATAATTTTATCGTAATGGTATTGTACTGAAGTGTTTTCAAGGCAGGCACAATGACTAGATAGCATTTCTGATAAGGTTTCCCTGTACTTTGAAATTTCTTCTTCGTGTTTAGTTGGATTGTACGTTCATTAGTGTATTTAACTCTACTTTTCTTATGGTTAGTTAGAATCACTTTAGCTCTGAGTATCTTATAGCCTGACTGGTAATTTAAGTTCATAGTCCCAATATCCTGAAATATTTTCGGTTGGTTAGATAATATATAGTCTATTTCATTTTTGTATTTATCGTTCAAGTAGTATCTTTTGTTTGGCTTCTTTTTAAAACACGTATTTATTATAGTAAGTTTATGCTCTAATGCGAAGTCTACTAATTTCTGGCCTCTTTCATTTCTTATTCCGTATCGGAAACGTTTTGTCACTAAGTGTTCATCTTTCATAGGGATTCTGATTTTTGCATTGAAGTCATCCATTAATATAATATTCTTGTGTGCGGTGTCTAGAGCTTTGTCAACCGTTATGTAGAATTCGGCTATTTCAGCTTCACTTGCCGCTTCTGTTGGTGCGTATATGTATGATAGACACTAGGAATCCTTGAATATTCATATTTAAAATAGAAATTCGTTCAGTCATTAAAGTCAGTACAGCTCTCTATATTGTTTCTATGTACTTTGTTTATTAAAAATCCTACTTCGTAAAGGCCTGGTGTTTGACCCACGTGACAAAATATAAAACATTTGTGTTCTTATATCTTTGTACCGAGTCGTCTCGTTACGGATTATTCTATAACATCATACATAGTTTCTTGGATTGCTTCCTCTAACTTTAATAAGCGTTCGTATGACGATAGGGTTCTGACATTGTACGTTGCTAGTTAAATTTGTTGAATTTTATTATTGTTCTTGTTTTCTGTTAATGTGGATATTTGCCTTTGAGGGTGACCGGCCGGGTTGGCAGATCATTTACGTTTCTTGTTTTTATTTGTGTGTTTGTTTGTTCTATGTCGGAGGAGGAGGCGCTTAGTTGTTATGCTTGTTTTTTTCTGAGTATTATTCCTATTTGTTGTATTTTTGACTCTCTGATAAACTGATAAACCTTTTGACCGAATCACCTACTTGTTGTATTTTGTTCCTTTAATTGTTTTGTGTATCCTTCTCTGTAGTGGTTGCTGTGGCATTTTCGGGTGAGGTAGGTAACTTTAGTTTAGTGTTGTTTTTCGACATTATAAGTTTGACACACATAATTTTGGCTGTATTTCCCTTTTCTCTCTCCAATCGTAGTTGTTCTTTTAGTTCCTTTCTCTTCTCCTTTAGACAGTCTTCTTTAAGGTAATAATTTGTACCTTTCGGTATCCTTTTTTGTTTTATAGTTTTTATTTTTGTGCCTAGAGTTAAGAAATTCACAACTATAGGGCGTGGTTTTTCTGCTTTCTTCCCTATTCTTTTTATTTCCTGAATATCGCTGTAGCTAATTTTTACATTTAGATATTGTTCCACCCAGTTAATAAAGTTTCTTGCTAAGCTCTCATACTAATTTTCTTTCTCCTCTAAGCCAAAAACACGAAATTATTTTTTCTTGTCTGTCTTTCTAAATCATGTAGTCTTTTTTTCCAGGTTTTCCAATTTATCTTTCAGGATTTCGTGATATTTTTCTATTTCTAAAAATTTTTCTTTAAACATCCTGCTAATATTCTGTGTAACTTGCTCTGTAACGTTCTTCCCTGTTTCCTGGATTTCTTGTCTTTGATTGTCCGAATCATTTTTATTGTATGGAGCGCATTCGTCCATGATTTTAAAGTTGATAGTATTGGTACGTGTAGCGATCTCTTGAGGTTGTTGGCGGAAGCTCTTGGCTAAGTAGTAGTTAATAATGCCCGGTAAATTTTTGATGTATCTATGAGTGTTCGACGATATAGTTTATACTCTGGCAGCGAGATGGCACTTGTTTAGCCAATAATTTGTGACAATTTTTTGACTTGAACTTTTTGTGTAATTTTTTGGTTATTACATCTTTACATATCTTGCGGGGTAAAAAATAGGGTCCTAATAGAATGAACGTCAGCGTTAGCAGGTTTTTTTTATTTTGGTTGATGGTCAATTTTAGTCGTGTTGGCTTATCAACAAACACTAAGCTCTCAAATTATATCCTAGCCTCGGTATGCACAAGTAATAACACGTGTAAATAGATGCGTGAAGCACGTATATCTTTGGACCGCCTTCAAACTGAATTTCACCAATATCCCGCCATCTTCCGTTTCTGAAACATTGCCTATCTATAATAACATAGAACCTACAGCATGAAGAAAAGGCGACTAAACTTGGCAACATAAAATATGACCTCATCGCATCGAGCCACAGTCGGGGCAATTGAAAAACAGTACAAAAAATACATAACCAGGAACATATTTTTCATCAGAAGCGGGCGCGCGTGTCGCCGGACGGAGGGAATATTGCAATCATGGCTCCCAACGCCCAGGCGGTATTACCAGCGTTTTCACGAATAACTAACTGTAGTTTTGTGACGGAATTTCCCACACTCCGCAGAAAATGACTTCAGCGATTTAATTTCCGTGTTAAACAAAACACCTTGGTATTTTTTAAATGCTTTTCTTTCAACGAAGCTAGTTTGTATAAAACCTTATTTGCATATAAATAGTTTTTCCGAATACAATTTTGTTCCGTTCTAGTTTTTTAGGGGATCAAAGTGTTCCTATCGAAGGTTTTTTACCGACCTCAAAAAAGGAGGTAATCAATTTGAAACGTGTGTATGTTATATTGTTGGAATTGCAAATTGGCAGTGCAATTTCACACATGTTACTCTATATGGGCTTCTAAACACGGGTGCTAAATTTCTTCAATGTATGTATGTACGTTTGTTTGTGTATTTGTTTGTATGTACGTTTGTCCACGCATTTCGCCGAAACAACTTATCCGATCGTGATCATTCATTTTATTTAAATTAAGTTTATGAATTGGCTATGGAAAGGGGTATCCTTGGAGTTTCCATGCGTGATCGAATCAGAAATGTAGATATCCGCAAGGGAACCGGGGTTACCAACATAGCCCGAAGAATTGCCAAACTTAAGTGGCAGTGGACAGGGCACACTGCTCGCAGAACGGATAGTCGATGGGGCAGAAAGGTTCTGGAGTGGCGACCACGAACCGGCAGACCACAAAAACCGAAAGCCACCCACCAGGTGGACCGATGACCTGGCCTTTGCGGGGATCCGCTGGATGCGAGACGCAGGGGACCGATCAATATGGCGACGCTTGGGGAGACTTATGCCCAGCAGTGGACGTCTTTCGACTGATATGATGAAGTATATCTCATCTTAGGAAATAGTGCAAGTTTCATTAAAATCGGTTCAGCAGTTTTCAAGATATGGAACATACTACCGAACTCCTTATCCACAAACGGCACGATTTTTTTAAAATTTGTTTATTATGGGTTTCTGTCAATCCTAGAGGTACTTGCTTAAGTTTTAGTTACTAAAACGAGAGAAATAAAATCATTTTCACAAAAAATTAACCGACTTCTAAAGCAAAACACAAAAAAGTGCAAAAATAACTTTCGTTCCGGAAGTCGGTGTTGAAAAACGATAAAAACAAGAGGTATCAAAGACAGTCGGTAATTTTTGTATGAATATATTTTTACGTAACAAGCAAACAAGCTGAAAGATGTTTTGTCTGTGTTTTACGATGGTTAAAGTCTTTTTTGGTGCCACTATAGGTACTCTAATATTATGTGACACTATCTATCTATCTATACATAAAAGCGAAAGGTCACTCACTCACTCATCACGAAATATCGAAAATCGCTTGACGTGTAAAGATGAAATTTGGCTGGTGACGTAAGTGCGCACTAAGACAGGATTTTTGGAAATTTCGCCAGTAAGGGGGTAAAAAGAGGGTTGAAAGATTGTATGAAATTTTTACAGTTTTTAAACTGGACACGTGTAATTTTGCATTTACGCTCTTGATTGATAAAAATAATTTATGTACTTATTGGTTTTTAGAAATTACACCCGTAAGGGGGTAAAAAGGGGGTTGAAAGTTTGTATGAAATTTCTGCAGTTTGTAAGTTGAACTCGTGAAATTTAAGATTAACGCTGTTGGTTGATAAAAAGAATTTATTGGTTTTTGGAAATTCCACCTCTGAGATATTAAAAAGGGAGTTGAAAGTTTGTTTGAAATTTCTACGCTTTTCAGTGTTACACGTGAAATTAAAGATTTACGCTTTTGGTTGGTAAAAAGAATTAATGGATATATTGGTTTTTGGCAATTCTACCCCTAAGGAGGTGAAAAGGTGGACTTCAAGGGAGTGAACTAATAAGTCATCTGTAGGAAACAAGAATCGAGAACGAAGTCGCAGGCGAAGTGCTAGTTTCTACATAATTCTAAACTACCTACTTTGATCGATTCTCAGTACTTACCTGCAGACACCTAGATCTCTTTTTCTAAAATGTTTCCTTTCTAATAACGAAGGAATTGAATCCAGAAATAATTTGATTCCATTATAACGTCATCAAACCCTGTAAACAGCTTTTAAAAGCAATTAGAAAGCAACGAAGCTAATGGTAAGTGTTCTTAACTGAAAATATCTGAAGCAGGTCAGGTAGGGAAGGTCGGTCTTTATAGCAGTAATGAAAGAAAATTGTCATGACTTTTCAGAACGCAAAGCGTTGTCAAAGGTTGGGGAAATCAATAACAATTGATGTGTTGGTCCTTGAACTTGTCACAAGTTTTATATCTTTATCTTTTAACTCGGTTGAAGTGTTACCTGATTTTGTTTTATTTCTGTTGCGATTTGGTTGCCTGGAGATCTTAGCGAGAGAATAAGGTGAAACTTCTCTGATGCTAATATAGTAATAAGCTATTTTAGTCACTTATAATTTTATATAAATACTGAACAATACTCTCCTGTAATCAGTTATGGGAGCGACTTCTATCATTATTTTTATCTTGGGTCAACCTTCTTATGTTTGCATCAAAGATTAGAAGCGTAAAATAACACTTAGTACCCCAGGACTTTTATGTTGTACCTATCTGTGCATCCTTTGTTGGAGATCTAAATATATAAATAAACTAGATTCTGCCAGCGGCTTCGTCCGGGTGAATTTCGAGAATTATCTCAAGAAAACATATACCCGGGACATTACTATCTCTGTGCTAAATTGCATCTAGATCCTTTCAGCCATTCTAGCGTGATTGAGTAACAAACAAACATCCATCCATCCAAACTTACGCATTTATAATATTTGTAAGATTATTAACAACGAAGTCAATCAACTTTGTAGTGCCATCCACCATTATTAATAGCAGTCTTTTTAGCTTGACCACTAAACAATCTCCCTCAACGATATGACCATGTCACGGTATGACCATAATATGTATTATCACTCAACAGACTAAAATGGCGTTTCCTTGCGATATGACTAATGGTTTTGACATTTATTCACTCTGAGCAATGACATGATTTTTTTCTTTTTGGGTACATTTTATTCAGAGTTTTGTCGCGTCCTGAGTACCCGACACTGATTGAACGTCGCTCGGGACTGATAAGATTGTTAATAATTCAAAATACTGTCTCGACTTTGTCGCATTTAATTATGCAATTTTGTATGTGTTTTCCTTTTCTTTACGTTTCCTTATTTACATTAATACGTGAAGTATATTTTGCATAATGTATTTCAAACAAAAACATTTTCATATAAGATGAGTATAGATTAGAGCATTTACTTGTAACCTGTTTTTATATTTACTCGAAACACACTACGAACATGACACTCGATGTGTTGTTACAACCTGATTTTACGTTTTGGTGTAATATTTTTAAAAGACTTGAGCACGGTGACGTGGAGTGAGAATAATAATGAACGCAAGGTACAAATAAATGTTACAGGTAAATGCTCACTCGCCATGAGCATTATTACGTCGAACATTCGCAAGAATGTTACATTACATGGAAACTGAGGAAACTGAGCATTTGTCTGTATTGTACCATTCGTAAGAACGTTACATTTCATTGTTAAGCTCACGAAAATGCTCTAGTGTATACCTATTCACCTTTAGAAAAATTATGGGGAACGGTGACATCAAGGTAAGATCGTAGTGGTGCTGTGAAACTCGGACATGACTAAATTGAAAGAAAACATAACATCTTGAAGAAATCTCAAACATCGCCAACTCATAATAAGCAAGCGGGTGATCAATGCTCGTTTCTATTCACTATATAAGAAGACTTTAGGCCGGTTAATTTTCAATGGAAAAACTTATTCACAAGTCTGCAGCGGCTTTACAATAACAGCTGTTGCTGTTGCATTCATACTCATAACTAGCAACCAACTAAATCGATCCTAATTATGTATTTTTGCAATCACAGAGTTAATTGCGTTACTAATCCGTTCGACTATTTTAACATTGTCGCTACATCCCGTAAAAAAATCTGGTTAAGCTAATACTTTGAAAATAACACAATATACTATCTTAATTTAATACGTTTTCGTACCGGAATGACAAAAAAACACCATGATTTGGAAATACGGTAGGAGGAAATAAATGAGGGTTTGATTGCGCACCACGAAACAATAAATTAATGAGCAATATATGGCTAGGCATTAGCATTAGTCAGCCCTGCCATTATTTTATCTCAGGTCGACCTTTTTCTTATTGTTAATACCAAAGATTCTGTTTCACTCCGATATCCGGATTTAAAAAATCGTGGGTTTTATTTGTTTTGGCACTTAAGGGCCTACATCCGCTTTAGTGCCGTAAAACGGTAACTTTTTAAAGCATACTCCTTAGTAACGGCTAGGTTAAAAGATTTAAAAAAAATATTTATTATGTATTCCTGTACATTATTTTTTAAACATGGTTTTTTCGAATAACAAATAGTTTTACTTTAAAAAAATAATTAACAACACGATATTTTTTGCAACTTTTGAATACTTCTCCAAAACTACTTGGATGTTTTAAAATATTTTACACAGAAAAATTGATAGCTGGAATTTCTTCATAACTGAAATAGCATATGTAAATCAAATAATATTTTGCAAACAAAACTGTTCAAAAGGAGGTTCAATTTTGGCTCCAAGCGGGCGCACGGCCAGTACTGTCTTAACATTGGGGCGTATATATCGCCTTAAGTCAGTTTGAGAATTGTGGAGTTCAGAACGTGTCAAACCATATTTTGAGAAGAAGTTTGGCAGGTTTTCAAGCTACATTAGTTAAACACAAAGTCTTAATTCAGAAATCGGAGGTTAGTAGGTAAAGCCAAGTTTTGCATCCCAAGGTCGAAACTTAGCCAACAGAAATTCTAGTATTTTCGATTCCAATTACGTTTATTTGACCTATTAATTTCAAGTGCCTACTTATTTCTATCTAATTACAACTAAAGCGTTACTCAACTTTGTATATACGTTACGTAACAGCCAAGCAGTGTAGCCTGCCATCCTTGTTTACCCAACCGAGACAAAGGATAAGTTCGGACATCGTAAGTTTTGATCTGCGATACCAAGTTGCCGACTTGGGACCTCTCTGGCTGGCCAATTAATGCCAATGGAACTGACAGGTACCTAATTAAACTTTGGTATCTTGGAAACCTGCTCTAAGATAGTGCAAAATTCAACAATGAGTTAGTTTGTAATTATTGAAACAATTTTCTGATGTTGGAGCATCCGGAAATGTAGAATCTCTTATCAGTGAAACTGGGTTCATTTTCTTGGAACATAGTTCGAATTAATTAGAACAGACACCTGCAGGTTGAAGTAACCTATCTTTGACATTTATATTTTCACTATACAGAACTGTTAATTAACTAAAAAAAGTTCTGAACATTTATTTGATGCCACAATATTCAGCAGCGGTGTTGTTTATTTATCAACTAACCCGTACTTTACCCAGTTTAAATATAATTAGGTATAAGTATATCTAAGCTGTGTAAAGTATTAGTCTTCTTAGCTGTGTTTGTGGACATAATTATGTCCACAAATGTAAAGTATACTGAATATGTCCCTATAAAAATTACTGTAGGCCTAAAAGCGTTCGATACAATATCAAAGGCCTAATAGATTTTAGAAAAACAACACCACAATAAAGAGCAACAATAAATTGTATGCACATATTATGGAAAATCTAAAACATAACTCCGGGCAGCCCAGCGGGAAATTCTAGATGAACGAGTGAGATAAAACTCAGGATATAGAAAAATATGTGGTTCGCTGTGTAATAACAGGCCATTTGTATGCTCCGTCGAGTACCAATCGCTTTACACCAGTGTGAGTGGTTTTCACATGAAACTGTGTATCGAGTACATCGCTATCAGTATTCAGCGTTACTGTCATACACGGTGGAAGATAGATACAGGGTGTTGTGTGTCACAAGATGATGTAAAGCTTAATTCTGGAAAATGCTGCAGAAACTTTCTCGTTTCGTGAGCCTTTTTCGACGGGTTCTTTTTGCAAGGATTTTGGTGTCTTACCACGTTGGAAGATTTTTGTAGATATTGGTCAAGTGAAACCTTGCTTTTTGGTGTGTTTCTCTGAAAGCAATACGGGCCATACTTATCAAATAAGCAATAGAATACTAGTCTGGTTATCCCAAACGAACATACGTTACTTATTTCTGAAAATACAAGGGCCAAATACCACAGCAATTTCACAAAGCAGCGTTATTCATTATCTACATCTGTGGGCCCTGCATTAAAAGCCACAGGGGAATCGAGCACGACCGATCGGAAATATCGCCGATAATTATGACGTATGCATAATGCTCGGAGCATTGGCGCGGGCGTACCATGGGGATACAAAGCGTATCGTCGTATTTTGACTGTCCCTACGTAATGCAACGTAAAATGTCAATGCTGCTGAATGTTATAGATGAGCGAATTTAACAGTTTTTATCTCATATTTTGATTTAAAAAGAGTGTCTAAGTGTTCTTGGAAATTTCGACCGACTCATTGACAATTCAAAAGGGCCTTTTATTGATTTATTTGAAACTAGCTCCTCGAATGTATAAAAATAAAATAATTATAAGTGTGGTAAACCTGTAATATTTGATATGTTGTAACATTTTTGGCTTCTTGTATTAGTGCCAAACAACTTGAACAATATTGTAGTTAAATGTAGAAAAATTACAATGTCCATGGACAAAGCTTGACCAAATTTTTTTTTATTAATAGGCTCGCGCTTGACCACTATCTCACCTGATGGTAAGCGATGATGTGGTCAACGGTGAAACACGCTTGCCTAGAAGTAACCTATTCACTCTTGACTTAAAGACCCATAGATTAAAAAAAAAAACAAAAATTGTTCACACAACAAAGTACTAAGATTCCTCAGACAGTTTCCTGGTATCTCATATATGGATTCCGATTAGCCCGTACTGAACCGGGCATAGAAAACACTCTTTTATAGATAACTCGACTTCTAGGCGGCGTATCAATATAAAACATAATAAACCCTATTTTAAGTTAGAGCAGCAATAATAGGATCGTTTTCAGTTTATCTGCGATTCCCACACGAAATCTCTAAGATCATCAGATAACTTGCGGCTTAAAATGCCAATGCATTCCACAACTTTCATGGAAGAAAAATTTACTTTTACTGTCCAGGCTGCTCGTCTGTGCAATGCATTGCCTGACCCAATAAAACGTGCTCAGTCGTTGCCTGTATTTAAAAAAACTCATTAAGGAACATTACTTATCGCTGTGATTGTGCTCTTGGTTTTTAGACATAATTAACATATTTGCTATGAATGTCGTACATCATTTATTTTCATTGCTTATATATTAATTATGTATGTATTTATGTATCTATTATTTAGCATATATATGTATTTGTATTTCTAGTAAGTATTATTGTATCTATATTATATTCACTGTTAGTATTGTCGCACCACTGACAACCCGTTGTCATGTCCAGGTAATCTCTGTCCATACCAGGTGGCCTGGAAGAGATCGCGGAATGCGATAAGGCCGCCCATTGTATGTTTTAGTATTAAGTTTCTTTTTTCTTGTTTATTATGGTGTACAATAAAGTATATAGAAATAAATACTGTCCTTCTGTATTTGTAAATGAGTTTTTGTGTAAAATAAAGAATAAGGAAAGAATAAAGATACAAACATTATACAACTAAGAAAACCGCATCCAATTTCATGCGTTTTCGCGTCAACCGTGCACAAACATTATCCTTTACAGTCAAACAAAAATTCCAAA
Organism: Orthosia gracilis; assembly: GCA_947562075.1. Lineage (NCBI taxonomy): Eukaryota > Metazoa > Arthropoda > Insecta > Lepidoptera > Noctuidae > Orthosia > Orthosia gracilis. The sequence goes on from OX387274.1 coordinate 7,791,213, forward strand.
AATATAGTTTTTGGCTTTTATTGATATAAAGACCTCCTGTATAAAATTTTCTTAAATATCTTTAAAACACAGACACCACCGAGTTACAATTTTATTATTTTTATAGATAGATGCTTTAACTTTTTATTTATCTTTGAATACTCTCGCATATACTTTCGCTATGTTTACAATAGGTATTCTACTGAGAATAATCATGAACATCCAAATATTGGGCTCAAAACTAACGTAAATTTGTTCGCCTGTAAAATCATATTGCACATTCGATATTTTAGATAGTTATATAGTGCACACAAAAGACAGCACAACCCACAAAATTAGGACATAAAGAACACGGATGGGTGGACATGGATTTTTACATATCGACTTCAGAATCTGATATAGAATTTGTTCCAAAATTGGAAAATTATTCCGATTTCAGAATTCAAATAAACAGTAATGTCACAGTTGTTTGCACAGTCTAATGATTCATGTGATTCACGATTGGGTTTTGGTTTTCTTGTTGATAGGTAACACATTACACATTAGGATGGGTACTTTGTTTTCGCGTAATAGATGATGTCACTTTGACTGGAATGTAAGGTCATAAATTTGATAATTGGGTGCTTTTTTGGCATGTTCGACAGTGATTTAATATTGCTTATTAATAGTAGGAGTTTGAACAAGTACATTGAGCTCTTATTTTCAAAGTTTTACAGTTTTACCTATTGCACCATAAATTGATTGTTAAATTTGCAAAAGCTTTTTCGCTCATTCTAAATATGTTTACAAGTTGATAATTAATATGGGTAGTAGGGTAAGATGAGTTCTCCATACTTTAAGAGCTAGTTCTTAAATTGGCCATCACTGCGGTGGATTTTATTATCTCATATTCTAGAGTGGTGTGGGATAGCAAACAGCTGATATTTATTTCCACGTTAACGTGAAGTGTCCACAGGTCACTATAATTTATAGTAGCTCTCTGATATTAGGTGTCGTGGTCAGAAAAATCATGTTTGCCGTCTTATGGTAACTAATTCTTGTTGACTTTTCAGAGATATGAGCTTACACGGCTATCGGTACAGTGACCGCTGAGTCCACAACCCACAATGTGTCGGCAACCTTGCGAGCCAAGTCAAGGTACTTGTTTTGCTTACTCACGAGAGGTTCCCATCATGCGGGACGGTAATGTCAACAATCATTAGAATTAACATTTGTTTCGCGATAGTTACCATGTATATTTAGATTTTGGTTGAGAGCTCGATATTTCGGCACCGTCACGAGAACTGATCATGGCGTTCTGCAACGGTGCCGAAATATCGAGCTCTCAACCAAAATCTAAATATACATGGTAAATATCCCGAAACAAATATTAATTCTAATGATTGCGACCATGTCAGCTTAAAAACTTATAATGTCAACAAACATTGCAAGCCTCTCGATTCGGTCCAAAACAGTTTCACAACTTTTAGAAAGATTCTCAGAGTTAACGTGAATCTTGGAAATAGTCTTTCATCTTTTAAGTACTTTTCATTCCAGAAACAAATTTATGTGTTTTCACGGGGGCGGAGAAACAGCAAATGGATATTTAGGAGAGCACCGCTTTTTTCTTATTTATGCCTGAATTTAGCGATGTATTAAGGAGTGGTAGGATCGCGTGTTACAGTAATCGGCTTGTACAGCAGACTTTTAATGTGCACGCCCCTAGGTTCTTAACGTGGCGTTAAGAACCTAGGGAACGTTATTTATGGAGACATTATATAAATTAAAAGTAGCCCTCTAGGTTGTATGTTTGTGCAAAGGGTGTGATGATGGCATTAGGCAAAGAAAGATAAAAAAAGAGTTTATTTTCTCCAGGTGCGATGCATACCATAATAGAAACAAAATATAGCCTATGTATGAGTGGATGATGCGAACCAATGAAACTTTAGGCACAGTCTATTATATAACATAATATGTATGTATTTGTGTAACTGTAATAATATTATTGTATATTTAAAGTAAATATTCGTAATGTTATGTGTTACACCAATGTCAACCCCATTTCATGTCCAGGCTATCACTGTCCATTCCAGGTTGCCTGGAAGAGATCGCGGTAAGCGATAAGGCCGCCCGTTGTATGTATTTTATTTTTAAGTTTTCTTTTCTGTGTTTTAACTTGGTGTACATACAATAAAGCATATATAAATAAATAAATGTTGTGGCGTCCTGCTTTAAAAGCGAAACCGATAGTAAACATCGCTCATCGTCCTTCTGGCAGCCTTATCATCAAACAGCATAAACGTGATTTTCAGACCCATTTTAGGGTACCAAAGTCGACTCTTAGTACTGCAAAGCTATATTTTTTTTAATCATGTGGTAAAACAGACCATGATTTTTATTTTTTATTTTATGTCCTTTAACACGTAAAGTGGGGGTGGTTTTTTTGCCTGTCTATCCCATGGTGTATGTATCATTGGATAGGACATTCAAAAATATTATTGGTCTGTGTAAACCATTTTTCGATTCAGGAATCCGTTTGCGTAAAATTTAGCTTTAAATGGAAAATTTTTGTTAGAATCAAGTAGGCTTTATAAGCTTACGAGTAATAGTCTACCAACTACTAAAATGTATTTGTACCATTAAAAAAAAATGTATATTGATGTATGGGGGCAACAGTTTTCGAACGGCAAAGTTAATTTTGTCCCTTCCTTAGAGCAACTTCCTGTTCGTTGCTTTTATTGTTAATGGATGTTAACTATTTATTTTGGTGAATGGGGCTGTTTATACGGAACGCTCTGTGCGCGAGTCAGATTAAAAAAAAAAAAAAAAAAAAAAGACTCCATAAAATTGTACAATTTGAACAATATAATTATTTTGTATAGCTGCTAACTGCTCCTGAGCTAGGCCGAGCCTGTATTTCAGGACGCAGTTCACATAAATTTTGAACAACAGTAGTTTCGTTTAACATAATATCATATCACTTTAAGCAAAATAAGGTTTTACAACAAACAGAGTGAGTGTGGAGCGAGTGTTGTATTTTGTATGTTTTTGTTGAGTGTGTTTGAGTGAGTGTTGTGTGCTTGTGTTGGGTGTGTTTATGAGTTTATCTTTATCTTAAGATTTTAAGAAGATTTTCTGTAATTTCGTAATCACAAGTAATTAGGAAGTTCAATAGTTTGAATTTGCATTCTCGTTTACTTAAAAATAAGGTTTTACAACAAACAGAGTCAGTGTTGAGCGAGTATTGTGTTTTGTATGTTTTTTTTTGAGTGTGTTTGAGTGAGTGTTGTGTGCTTGTGTTAGTTGTGTTTATGAGTTTATCTTTATCTTAAGATTTTAAGAAGATTTTCTGTAATTTCGTAATCACAAGTAATTAGGAAGTTCAATAGTTTGAATTTGCTTTCTCGTTTACTTAATGTATAGATTTTAAGAATAGTATATTCATACTTTTTTTTTTTTTTTTTTTTATTGATTATAGGCTTGCGCTTGACCACTATCTCACCTGATGGTAAGCGATGATGTGGTCGACGATGAAGCACGCTTGCCTAGAAGAAACCTATTCACTCTTGACTTGAAGACTCCCAGGTTGTAGCTATCAGGAAATACAGACTCCGGCAGGGAATTCCACTCCTTTGCTGTACGCATAATGAAAGTATTCCCAAAACGTTTGGTGCGTATGGGTGGGATGTCCACCATGTACCGATGACGCATCGCCGTACGTCTTGTAGTCCTATGATGGAACGGGCTAGGAGGAATTAGTTCATGCAATTCCAACGCACACTCCCCGAAATGTAACCGATAAAAAACCGACAGGCTGGCAACTCGGCGCCGATGTTCGAGGTTCTGGAGCCTAGATTCGACCAGTACTTCATTTCCGATGAGCCTCTTGGCCCGTCTTTCGATCGACTCAAGTGCATCCAGCTGGTACCTGGCAGATCCGTCCCAGAGATGAGAGCAGTACTCCATGCATGATCGAACTTGCGCTTGATACAAGTTTAGCAACTGTTCTGGCGTGAAGTACCGTCTCACCTTCGCGAGGATCCCCAATTTTTTGGCAGCCAGCTGAGCTTTTGCCTCAATGAACGGACCAAAATTGAGCGTCGATGTCAACGTAATGCCAAGAACCTCAAGATGGTCAGTAATCGGCACGGTCACACCTCGGAAAGAAGGAGCCGGGTGGAATTGGCTCCATTTAGCGGAAAAAAGACACGCCTGGGTCTTAGCAGCATTGAATCTGACCAGATTGGCATCGCCCCATTCGGAGACTGCCTTCAAGGACAGATTCAAGCGCCCAACCATGGCCTCCCGAAGAGACCGGATCTGAGGTCCAGTAGCGCGCGCGTCGGACACGTATCTCTCAGCAACAGTGCTATCGTCCGCGTACCCAAAGGTGCCGGGTTTTAACAAGTCATTTATGTGCAGCAAGAACAATGTTGCTGAGAGTACGGACCCCTGAGGGACCCCGGCATTAATACCCAGTAGGTCAGAAGAGCGGCCATCAATAACCACTTGAATGGACCGGTCCCTCAGGAAGTCTGCAATCTAATCGCACAGACCACTGGGCAGACCGAATGATGGAAGCTTACCAATAAGGCTTTCATGCCAGACCCTATCAAATGCCTTCGAGATGTCGAGGGAGACGGCAAGCGCTTCCCCGTGCTTCTCGATGGCCTCACTCCAGATGTGTATGGCATACGCTAGAAGATCGCCAGTTGACCGATTTTGGCGGAAGCCATATTGGCGGTCACTGAGGATGTCGTTAGCTTCTAGGTATGCCAGGAGCTTGGAGTTGAGCACTCGTTCCATACTCTTGCAGAGGATGGACGTTATTGATATGGGTCTGTAGTTGGCCGGGTCAGCCCGACTGCCCTTCTTGGGCACAGGCTGAACGTTAGCTTGCTTCCAAGCATTCGGCACTTTTCCCGTCTCGTACGAAAGGCGAAAGAGGCGTGTCAGGATCGGAGACAGTTCAGGCGCACAGGTTCTGAGAACAATTGCCGGAATCCCGTCGGGGCCACTAGCTTTGTTCACGTCAAGGTTGCGCAGCACCCTACGAACGTCCTTTTGATGGATACGAATGTCCGACATACTCGTCTCGCATCCATCAGGAGGAGGAGGGGGCCGCGCGTCACCAGAATCCAGACGTGAAGATTCCGCAAAAAGAGAGGCAAACAAGTTAGCTTTCTCCTCAGCGGAGTGGGCTAGTGACCCGTCGGGCCTCAGCAGTGGTGGTAGTGAGGGACGGCAGAAGTTCGATTCAACCGACTTAGCCAGGGACCAAAACGCTTTACTACCCGCTGGGTATGAAGCAAGTTTGGTCCCAATACGGCTTATGTGGTCAAACCGAGATCGTCGCATCACCTTTTTGCAGGACTTGGCAGCCCTATTGTAGGCGCTCTTCCGCTGACCCATGTCGCTTGCTTTGCGTGCCCGACTGTCGACCCATGCCAGGTACGCCTCGTGTTTAAGCGTGTTGGCGCGCTTGCACTCGGCGCCAAACCATGGCCGGTCAACACTAGACATTGTTACGTCAGAGAACGGAATGTAGTACTCCATTCCCTGACGCAACACATCCGACACGGCGTCCGCGCACGACGAAGGATCAGCCGAAAAGAAGCAAGTAGGCTGCCAAGGATAAGATGCGAAAAAAGAACGCATCCCATCCCAATCTGCTGACTTGTACCGCCAAACCCGCCGAGCGCCTCTTGGGCTGGGATCGGGTGGGGAGTGAACGGATACAGACTTCACCAGACAATGGTCGGAACTACCCAAAGGTGAAGATACCGACACCGAGTAGCGGTCTGGATCTGTTGTCAGCAGAAGGTCCAAGCAATTGGCTGTGTGCGAATCAACATCCGGCACCCTCGTTGCCTCCTGGACCAGCTGGGTGAGATTTAAAGCAAGCGAAAGCTTTCTCATCTCACGCCCAGCATGATCAGTAAACTGGTACGGGAAAAGCCACTCCTGGTGGTGGGCATTGAAGTCCCCCAGTAATACTAATTGGGCGGAAGGGTACCGCTGCTGTGCCGTATCAGCCGCCTCACTAAGATACTCTGTGAGCCTGGTTGTCTCCTGATCGCCGCTGTGCGAGCGGTAGACACAGGCATAGACATAAATAATAAATAAAAATAATAAAAATTGTTTATTGACACAGAAATTACAACAATGGTACCAACTTAAGTATGGACAGTCTTAGGATGTTTGTAACAATATATGTGTACTGATACTGAATCCCAAACTAGGCCAGGAGCCTGTATCTTGGGAGACAGTGTTCAGTCGCAGCAAAAGGTACACAAAACTGTTTGTACATAAGGTTGCTGATTATTAAGTTAATTACGCTATAAATTTTAAATTTGCGTTAGTATATGTGAGTATGTGGTTGATAGTGTATCGTGGTATGTGTTTGTGTCTGTGTGTGTGAGGGAGTGTATGTGTTTGTGTATGAGTGGATAAATTGAATTAGTAATTAGTTATTGGTTTAGTTAGTAGTTATTATTGTTTTTATTTTATATAAGATAGCTAAGAAGGTCTTCGGTTGTTTGATAGTCAAGTAGTTGAAGCCATTCAGTAATTTTCGATTTAACTTTGCGTCTACATAATGAAATGATGTTAAGTTTCTTGTTTAAATCGTTGTATAGTTTAGCGCTTATGCTACGTGTTTGCCTTTTTGCGAAAGAGGTTCTACAAACCACACGAGGGCATACAGATGATAAACTGCGTTTATTGGAGTTTGGGGTTGGCACATCTCGATGCTTTTTGAGAACAGCATTCAAGATGAACAGCTGACGAACTGTTAGGACCTTGCAGTTTGAATAAAGGCTCACAGTCGGGTATCTGTAAGGTTTCCTGATCATTACCTTTAGGACGGCTCGTTGAGCCCTTTCCAATTTAATAAGGTGTGTTTTAGCAGCTCCACCCCAGACTGTGATGCAGTATTGTATAACAGACTGGCATAGAGACAGATAGACTAGTTTTAGCTTGTCATGTGTTAGGGCATCTCGTAGGGATTTAAAGACGTGTATCAATCGCCTCACTCTTGTTGTGACTAAATCTATCTGTTTATTCCATTTCAGTCTGTGGTCAATCTGTACGCCCAAGTATTTTACCTCTTCAACCCGCGTAAGTTCAAGACAGTCACATTCGTTGCAATTAGAACAAGTGTGAGCTTTAATATAGAAGTTTTCGGCAGGGTCGGTAATTTTGCTGAGGGAAAATGCGATATAGTTGGTCTTTGTTAGATTAAGTGTTAGTAGGTTATTTTTTAGCCAGTTCATAACTCTGGATAGTGAGTATTCGGCACGCTCCTTAACAGTTTGCCAATTTGGACCCCAAACAAGGATAGCAGTATCATCTGCGTAGGTAAAGATGTTAGTATACGGTAATTGGAGTGAGCAGAGATCGTTTATGTATAGGAGGAATAGTGTGGGGCCTAAAACACTACCCTGGGGCACACCGTAACTCACTGTTACTTCATCACTAATATAGCTCTCAATTTTGACTCGTTGTCTCCTATTTGTGAGGTAGTCTTTAAACATTTTATGGGCTAAACCTCTTACTCCTAGCTTTTGTAGTTTCTCCAGTAGGGTAGGGACAAATACCGTATCGAATGCCTTTGAGAGGTCTAAAAAGATGCATAAGCATCTATTTTTTGCATCTAAGTTGTCAACAACGGTATTTGTCAAATCAGTTACAGCGTCTTCTGTGGATAAACCAGGGCGAAAGCCATATTGATTTGGCGCTAATATACTAAATTTTTTTAGAAACGATTTCAGCGCTCGATTCAGTATTTTCTCTAAGATCTTAGATAAGGCTGAGAGTACTGAAATAGGGCGATAATTGTTAAGGCAATCCCTTTCACCATTTTTAAAAATAGGATGTATAAGCGATTTCTTAAAGACTTCTGGGAAAACGCCGCTACTTATGGCAAGATTACAAATATGAGTTATTATAGGTGTTAGTACCTGGCAATTTAGTCGGAGGACTTGAGAGGGAATATTGTCCCACCCTGTAGCGCTGTCAGAACGAAGTTCCAAGATTAATGCTTCTATATCGGCGTTTGTAACTTCCATGATGACCAATGAATCGGATGGGCTGTTTTGTTCGAGTTCTTGTGGAGAGGTGGTTTTTATATGAATGTTGGCGGTGTTACAAATTTTCTCAGCTAAATTCTTACCGATCTCTTTAAAGTAGGTACAGACATGGTTAGTAGACATTTTCGGGTTGTCAGATAATTTCAATAATTCTTTTGCACTATTTTTGGTCTTCTGAGTGTTTGTTATATCCCTAATGGCTTTCCACAGGGCTTTTGGGTCATTACCGGCATTTTGAATTTGGGATTTTTTATAATCAAGCTTTAATTTACAAAGGAGGTTGTTGCAGAAGTTACGGTATCGCGTATAAGTTAGTTTTAGGATCATATTATTAGGTGCTTTTTTGGACTTTGAGTGGAGTCTATCGCGGTTTCTAATGCATTTTAGGAGACCCGGTGACATCCAAGGTTTTAGAACTCGTTTACTTCTGGAGACTGTTAATGTCCTAGTGTGTTTCGCAATTGTGTCTGAGAGGAGTGTGACAAGCATACTAGATGCAACGTTTGCGTCGGTAACTGCTAGAATTTCAGAGAAGTTGGTGTTTTCTAAATCCGTTTTGATACTATCATAGCACGTACATGTTCTAGTGTTATGGTGTCGATTGTGACAGATGTTTTTATTAAGACATAAAGTAATGGGCTGATGGTCGGTTATGTGGGATTCCAAAATGAGTGTTGTAGAAGGAAATTCTGATTTAATGAAAAAGTGGTCGAGGCACGAATTAGCTCTAGTAGGTTGAGAATGCGAGGGAAACAAGCCATGTGAGGCATTAAGCGTTAGGTATTCTTCACGAAATGGATCAGTTGAGGTCATGCTTATGTCGATATTAAGGTCCCCTACCAAAATAATGTTTTGAGTTTTTAAATTGGCATATACGTCATTTAGGCTGTTAATAAAGTTATTAAATTTTTCTTTGGTAGATGAAGAAGGGGATCGATATATGGCTACCACACTGATACTACGATCTAATTGACAAACGAGACAGTTTCCTTCCTTGAATATTGGTTCGTTTACTTTACACGTTAGATCTAATTTGGTATAGATGATGATGCCATCATTCTGGTTTTGATTTAGTCTGGTATAATGACTCGTAAATCCTGCAAGGATAGGTAAATTATTAGATTTTTTAAGCCAGCATTCCGTAAGTATTATTATGTCTAAATTAATGTTCATGTCGGATATTAACATGCAGAGTTGGTCAAAATTTTTAGTTATACTTCTAATATTTAAATGAAGTAGTGTAATGCCTCCTCTAGTATTAATAAACAGTTTACAGTCTTTCGGGAGACAGTTGTAAGACGTCGTTACCTCCAACGAGTCCAGGTCAGTATTAACGTTATTTATGTTAGCCATTTATAAGTTAGAGAAACCCAAAATCTTAGCGACCTACGAAGTGATCTCTTTGTAGAAGATAGTGGAAACATGATGAAAAGCCGACTGCAAATGTGGATAGCATAAGAGTATAAAAAGTATTGTGTGTTTTTCTGTACATAGTGTGTGTGTGTTGAATGTAAGTGTAGAGATTTAATTGTAATTACATTTGAGAGGTATTTGTGTGCATTAGTAAAATAACATCCATGCATTAATATATGGAAACAGTATATAAGTTTAGACAAATAAAAGCGTATGCTAGTGATTGGCAAAGATTCTAAAGCTAGTCACTGTTTTGGTTTCAGGGCCAACAGAGATTTTTCAGAGGAAATTAGTATTTGCTTTTCACCATGAGATTTTCGAACGAAGATGTTGCCGTTAGAGGTCCAGCAAAACTGGTAGCCATGCTGCTTAGCAAATTCACGAGACTGGTAGAACAATTTTTTCAAACTTGCCGGGAGATGATCGGCTATATAAACTGCCTGCCTCTTACCGGCGATGTTTAGTTGTTCCGTGTTCAGTTTTTCCTCCACAGTTTTTTTGCTGTTATTATAGTCCCGCACGGCTGTTATGATTTTTTGCTTCATTTGGACCGATTGAAACTCTGCGACAATGGGTCGTGTCAGTCCTGGTTTGCCGGGTATGCGGTAAATGTCACGAAGTTGAGCTGGTGTGATTCCTGAACCAACAGCCTGACCAATGGCACAGATTGTATTTGTGAGGTTCGCACTGGTCTCCTTTTCGATGAGCGGAATGTTTCTAATTTCAATGCATGAAGATCTTGACTTGAGTTGCAGATCCTGTACTTTATTTTCCAGATTTTCAATGCATTTCCGTTGTTCTAAACGCTCCTTTTGTAAGTTTTCTAGTCCCATCCTAATTTCTTCATATTGATTGTTTATGAAAGCCATAGATTGAACAATTCCGTCATTCGAGGTCTGCAATTTACTCGTTTGTGACTTTAATTCACGGATATCTGTAGAAATTTTTGTGATAAGAGAGTTTTGTTTATCACATATTTCGTTTAGCTTCGCATCTAACTCAGTTTTAAAATTATTCAGCATGCCCATAATTTCATCTTTGAGATCTAGATTATGCGTTCTTGGTGGCAAATCAGATCGGAGGCGTTTATGTCTAGTCGTATTTACGTAGGAAACCTCACTAAGTAGATTTAAATCGGTATCCGATTTCGCGTGCTCAATAGTAGAGGAAGCAGGATTTGACGGAGTGCGTTGCAACGACATATCGAGGAAGAATATTTAAAAGAGGGTAAACTTTACCGTGCTACGAAAATTAGATATAAGTAAATCCTTACTCAACGTAGCGAAGGCGCAGGAACAATAAATGTAGGTTGTGACGTAGCTTGAGTGCGGAGTTCGTAGCAGATATATTCGGTGCGTATCACGTAGCAGATGTCAGTGCACAGCTCGTAGCAGTTGCCGTAGGCGCGTAGCTCGTAGCCGATCCGCTGGCGTCCTTGTTCGTAGTGGTTTTTGTTTTGACGAGATACGTCACTCGTTCCGTGGCGCAGTGGTTTAGAGCGCGGTCTCCCACACAGACACTGCCCGGTTCAAATCACGTCGAATCAAAGTTTAAAGTTTAAGACAATTTTATATACTTTTCGCATAGTTAAAAATTCCCCATAATTTCATCACGTAATACCATGTTTCCATACTAAAACCCATCAATCATTCTCATCCATTTAATAAGCAATAAACGCCCTTGCCCGTGAAATTGCCCCGTTCGATCACTTTCTGTTTACAAAGTTTATCAGGGAAACGGCTAATGGGCCGATAAAGTATCATCATTGTCTCGATAATACATATCGAGATACGGATGGGCTATCAAACTATTATATCCGTGGGTTATAACGAGTAACGCAGTTTAGTCAGTGACTGTTCGGGATGTCTATCTGAGAAAACTAGCCTGGTGCCGCGTGCGCACTAGTAAATGTCGTAGTGAACATAGCTCTGGGTACTAGCCTGTTCTGCTAACGCAGGGAGTTTTAAACAGACGCTCGGTTTCATCAGTGGTGAAACCTTTTTCATTGCAATCAAAATTCCAAGCGTTTGATTCTCCCAATGAGAGGACTGCAGTTGGTCCAACCTGGTTCTTTGGCGAAGAAATCTAACTTAATTACGTCAGCTGCAAGGTGAGTTATAACTTATAAATTATGCACTGAGAGCTCCTGAACTCTCCTTTGAAACTCTTTTGGTGTTCATTAGTCACTTAGATTGGCCATAACTCCAAACGGACTAATAACTAACAATAGTAGTTTTAGTAACAAAGGTTTCTTCTTGACTTCTTCGACACTAAAAAAATATTTTGGCTTTGCATGAAGGTTCAGGAACTCTTGGACCAACAGTTTTGTGCTGCGTGTGAAAAGGGCATATAGTTACTTTAACCGGTTGAATGCCATAATTAATTGAAAAGTCATTGCGTCTCATGTGGATCCACGTTTTGGGTACTCAAGAGGTAAAACGTCTGCTAACATGAGAGAATCAAGAAATCATTCAGTAATTAATTTAAAAAAGAGCTTGGCCATCGCGTCGTTTATAAATTTGAGGCTTCGTGAAGAACTTATAAAGAGTGGTCGACATCAAGCAACACCAAGATAATAAAGCTTGTAATTTTAAAATAAGTATCGAATACGGGTGTTCAATGTAGCGTGACTGATAAACAGTTACAAGGTGCTTTGGAAAATAGGTAAAACATAAATAAAAAAACCGGCCAAGTGCGAGTCGGACTCGCGCACGAAGGTTTCCGTACCATTATCGCAAAAAACGGCAAACGTTTGTTGTATGGGAGCCGCACTTAAACATTTATTTTATTCTGTTTTTAGTACTTTTTGTTATAGCTGCAACAGAAATACATCATCTGTGAAAATTTTAGCTGTCTAGCTATCACGGTTCATAAGATATAGCCTGGTGACAGATAGACAGACAGACGGACAGTAGAGTCTTAAAAATAGGGTCCCGTTTTTACCCTTTGAGTGCCCGGAACCCTAAAAATGCACTTTGGATGACCTATTTTCTAAAAAAACATAGTTTTGTACTTTAATCATATCGAGGGTTCACAGGTTATTAGTATTAGGCGACATCCTGGCCGATATTGAGTTATATATGTTATCGCAATCGCTAGATTTCTTGCATCATTTGAAACCGGGTTCATAGCGATCTGTGCACTTTTTGTCGCTTGAAACATCATTAGTAGGTCCAGTTTGAATCTGATTTGATTGATGTGACACAAATTTTATACAATTTTACAAAATATTTTGTGATTTTGACTTAAGTTATTTGTCCTGTCATAAATTTCGTAACATAGGGTGTTTGGGCGTTTGAATCGTGTTGCCTGCTTCTAAATAAAAGTGATTTGAGGCAATTTTGTATCAAGCGAAATGTATTAATAAAAGCTTTCAAAAAAATTTAAACTAATATCAATTGTGCGGTTTTTTAAAGGAAAACAATATAGACCACTTTTTCATAAGAATATTAATACATTTTTTATAATGTTTTTTTTTGCCGAAAAATTAAACTTTGAAATGCTTACTTAAATTTCGAATAATGTCGCTTAAACCAAATAGCCCGTGAACCCTCTATATCATTATTATAAGTTTTATTTCTCTCACAGAAACGCATCATGCAGTCGAGGATGGTTAAAGCTTTTGGTCCAAAGTATATTCGCAGCGGTCACAGTAGCCAGTTTTATTCTGATAGTCCTCATGGCCATCCCAAAGTGGCCGCCACTGGCACCCATAGATCGAGGATCTCGTTGTACCACAAATGCCTGCAGGGTCCTCTGCATAGAAGCTCCATACTTCGGAGAATATGTAGAAGACATCATCCACGCAATGACGGTAAGACAGAATTTTTAATCATCACTTCTTTTACTTGTTCATTGAATGCCTTTTTGAGGTGCGTTCATTCTAACGCTAGTCATTGACTTTAGCAAATTCTATAGATATTAATATACATAATAAAACAGGGCAAACTAAATAAAACCATGTAATAGTATGGTTTGTACTATTTCAACAATCAATGTAAATTCAATATTGTTTTGTTACAGGAGGTAGACCAAGCATGCAAATCAATTTTTCTAACATTGAACGGACCTATGTTCAACGATAACACTTTGCCACCACAATGGTTTGACAGATTGCGGACAAATATCCACGAACTGACCATTATGAACGGCAATCTGAGAAACGTTCCATGCGACGCCTTCATGAGTCAATATTCCGCAAGCATACGAGTATTAGAGTTCAAAAATTTAAAGCTCAGAAGTTGGACGGCGAATAGCCTCGTAGGACTTTCGAGCCTACAAAAACTTTACATCAGAAACAGCACCATCCGTAATGTACCAAGAGACGCTTTGAGAGCAGTCGACGACACCTTGCGAAGTCTTACAATAACTAGAAGCAACCATTGGGATCCGACTAACGTAACAGGTTCAACTACATTTGAAAGATTAAGAATCGTAGATTTTTCTTCAAATTCTTTTAAAGACATATTAGGGCGAAACAGTTTTACTGGACTTAAAGAATGTAGAGATCTGTACCTAAATTCTTGTGGAATCACGTCAATTGGTGCGGGAGCATTCGATAACTTACATAGTATTGAAACTCTGTTCTTACATAATAACTTTCTGATCACGATACCTGCGGGATTGTTTACCAATATTATTGCCATCACTTTTCCTAAGCCTAGAATTAATCTACAGGATAATTTGTGGCACTGCGATTGTTTAGCGGCTGACATCAGACAGCTAACAAAGAAGGGTTTGCTGCTTACTAACCCGTATTGTGAGAGCCCAGAAGACTTCAAAGACAAAACCTTTGAGGATCTTGAAACCAGCTGTTCTCAAAAAGAAGGTCATTATTTAAATCATGAAACAAATACAACAGATCAGGCAGACGCCAGATATGATCTGTGGGATGAACTGGATGAATTGGCCGATGGTGATATTTGTGGAATTGTTTATTTGAGCAATGACTGCCGCAATGGTTTCATGGCTAAAAATTCGTCTTTGAGGATGGTTTCACCGGTGTATGGACACACATGCCCGAAAAATGAAGGAATTGGCTTCTTTCCAGTTATTGCTTCTTTTACTAAAAGTACAATTGATGAAATAATGCCCACAAGAGATTGGATCAAGTTAACATATTTCTTGAAAACCAATAACTATTCCATGGTTGAAATTGGTGCCTTAGAACCTAATGAGTATGGTCTCTTATGGTATCAGACTACATGTCCAAATGAGGTTTACTGTGTTAGTGATGTTCCTACCGTATTTAGAATTTACAATAGAGACGTATCAGCTCAATATGTATTTTGTCCAATAATGCTTAGTACGGGTCAAGTTGATCGTGATAACTGTGTTCTCTACCAAAGTACAGTATTTGACTATGAAGAGGCGCACAGTATACTTCATGTTATAATGTACATAACTACCGCAGTTGTGTGTTTAGCTTTTGGAGCTCTTGGCGTCTATGCTATTATAAGAACTTACCCTCGTCTTCTTAAAGGTAGCAAACGAATATTGTTTGTGAAGCATAAAACGGTTGATGCTCTAGTTTTGCCTCCAAAAGTTCCACTGAGGAATGACTGGGTAAATCCAGAGTCAACACCTCATTTTAATCAAAAGAAAATTTTCATAATGCCTTCAAATCATATTCCAAATAGATTCAACAGGACCATATCAAGAAGAAGCAGTAAGAGTAGTGCCCCTAGTTACATATCTGCTCTTCAGCCAACTGAGGATCAGCTAGCTGAATGGCGTATACGGCATCATTTTTATAATGATTCACTTACTACCAATCCATCGGAGCTTTCTACCTACTCGTGGGTATCAAGCGACGACGGACTGTACCAATCCATCGAGGTTGATAACTACAGAATTTACGAGAGTTTGAAGTAGTTTATTTAAGTCGGTCATAACAGGAAATATTTACCATTTGTCACAACACATGTCATATCATTTATCACGGAGTCGTTTAGGCATTCCATTTTATGTCCATCAGTGTTCATTTCCTTTGTGCTAATTTCTATTGGCATGTAGTACCTAGGTATTAGTAAGTGGAAATTAGTTCAGCATAAATGTACCTAATATTTCTAAATGTTTTAGATTGCGATGATAAAATTGTAGTCAGACGTAAGCAATACAATTTTAGAGTTAATAAATATTTACTACAGAATTCAAGAAATACCATTGTAAAACCAGTTTGGAAATGTTTCAGAAATTAATTGATACATAATATTATTATAATTTGATTTAAGAATACACTAATAGCACAATTTACTATATTTGTCAACCGACTGTAATTTTGTTTTCCCGGAACTATAGCAGTTTCTCTAGTTCACCTTTCGAGTTCGCACACAACTAAAATGTAGCCACAGTGTATCGGATAGCCGTCAGAGTGAGCGTCCTCGCCGTGAATCAATCTGTTACAGCTGTTTCTGACGTGCGCCCGCGTCGGTACGGAGCGAGACGTGCATTGTCTTGCCCATTGGACGCTTGTTCTATTCCCAGACACATTTAAAAACGACTGTAGACATGTAGGCCTAGAGAAAATCAATTAACAATCAAAAATTACGACGAATCATGCGTCAACCGACCTTGTTACTTCTGACGTATCAAATGAAAGTGATACGTCAGAATGTTTCGACTTCAATAAATACCATCTTTTGGGAAAGAAGATTGTTTTACTGTCTTTCCGTAAACATGTATTTCTTTAAATAAAAATATCGAGTTAGTCTATCGATGCGATGTGGTTTTATGACTGTACAGACAGCGTCATCAATTGGATAAATCTAGATCATCCAATCATTAAAATGCTTTAGAAAATGGTCAATCAGTTGATGACGCTGTCTGTATATTGATTAAGTTAACTGTTCCTATAATTCATTAGCTTTAAAACCTAGCTGTAACTTAATTTTGTAGTTTTTGACGGTCAATAAAAATATTCTAAAAATAAACAGTTTTGTAATATTATTTAAGACCATGAGTGTAATTTCATGAGTATTACAGTACTATTTTAAGTGGCCCGATAATTAATATCGTGATATTAATTACCCGTGAAATTCATTGTACACTATTAATTTTATAAATTGAATATTGCGATTATAATGACTGTATCACAGCGTTTGCTGTGTCTGATGCCAGAGTACGATTTGCAGGCACCACTTAAGATTATTACAGCTGAGTTTCTCCCATGACCATGATTTAAGGTCACATTAATGGAACATAGATTTTAAGAAGAAAAAGCAAGAGGACTTTCTGTTACATCTTTTTCTAATTTCCTTATTTAATCTCTCTCTAAAAATGTCAAGCAGTCCTACCGCTTGACTTTCTCCTCTCTTATTCCGAATAGTTTTGGTATGACATTTCACCGTGAAACTGTGTAATTTATATAACAGTTAGTTCCTAGAGATTGATGGTGTGCGATTTAAAAAAGTTCCCTTCTCTTTCCAAATTTGAGTCTTCGATGCGTTAAATTTATTTTGCCGGTATAAGAGATGCCTAGATGGCTCTAGTAATATAAAGAATGGGTAGGATAGTCGATCAACGAAATAGACTGTGTCACGGAAGTGTCGGTAAGAGTATCCTACATTCTAGAAAGCTAGTCTTCAATCATACCGTTTATTAAGAGGAAATACGGTCGCAGACATCCGACTGAATTTCCTAAGTAAAAAGTCATAATTCGTGGTTTGGCTCTCGCCTATTTCCTCCTCCAATATTGAACCAATTTAAAAGATATTCCATAAACTGAGAAACAAAGACATTTACAGTGCCATTGTGTTTTCTCTTTTGATGATACGTTAGCTTTAGAAGTACTAGAACCCAAAAAAAATGCTCAAAATTGCACTGTCAACTATAATGTATAAATTTGACAACTATAATGAAAAAAAAAACATATGGGCACAGTATTATCTTTCTTTGTAGTTTGTGGCCGTAATCCACCACGCGGTTACAATGCGGGTTGGTGGATGTCACATGTATTCGAATTTTTGTTTCTAGGACATGCCGGTTTCCTCAAGATGTTTTCCTTCACCAAAGCGCCTACCTGGGTTTTAACCCACTCATAAGTCGCGGCCGATACCATTAAGCCACCACTGCACTCCACACATTTTCTCTTAACCCTGTAGGTATAAAAGCATCGTCAACATTCCAGAAAAAAGACGTCCACTGTAAAACATAGTCCTCCCCATGCCAGATCACATCAACCCACCATATATCGCACACCACCACCTAAAATATGTCTGTGGCATCAGCATTAATAAAACACTCGATTTCCAGAAAATATGCACATTTAAAAGTAAAGTCTAAGTAAAAAATATTTCATAATTTCAGTTTTGATTAAAAAAAAATGAATTCGTTTGACTTTTATTTTTGTCTGCGTACTTTATTCTCTTCGTCGCTGCGAGCAATTCTGCATTGTCATTTATTTTGTATTGTGGCCGTTCTACCTTTAAGTTATTAACTGGCACGTGTACGGTGAGCTTCCCAACACGTGTATTTTGAAATTATCAATACTTGGCTTGACTTTAAAATTATTTGATTAGAATTTCCTTTAGAACTCGAGTGGTGGAATGAATGTGAAATATTTATTACTAGTAACGAAATCGTTCATGTTACCTTAATGTATTAAATGGACTAGCTTATATTTATCGTCAGTTAAGCTTATCGGTCATTTTGTACCATAATTAGATTTTGTATACAATTTGCGTAATGTAGTTTTAAGCTCTGCTGCAAACAATGTCATTTTGAGAGATAGTTCTGTTTTTAGGCTGATGTCCGTCGATAAGGGTGTTCCCCACTTGTGGCTAGCTAGGCCAGACAAGAAGAATTTAATTTGTTTAATGATTGTACAGTTTCAATAATTTCAAACTTACAATAACACTAATTCTTCCCACTAAACAAAGAGCTCTTTAAAATAGGCGCCAGAGGCAGCCCTCTCTGCAGAGGCTGATTTAGCGCGAAATTACCAGTCATCCACGGCATCCTGGATTGTGTGTCCGGGCTTTCGAACGTGCATACATCCTTGGAACAGTGAGGTCACTCTGCGAAGCTTATGTTGCTCCCAGGCAGTTCTAAGGCGGAGCTACGCTGGTTATGAGAGCCAGTAGAAGACAAGTGTGGAAACACACTGGTTTGTCACCGTGAACAAATATCTAATCCTGGCCTAGCCTTCTCAAAGAATAACAAATGATCAAATAGTATCGCTGAATTACTGAATACCGCCCATCTCTCATTAGCACCAAGGTCCGCTGACCTCAAACTACGTCAGGAAGCCCCCAATACTACCGGTTACACAACTGTCTACAAACCATTGAGCATATCACTTTTAAAAATGATATCACGCCTGCTAACAATAGCCTGCTAAGCGAAACGGGTTACACTGCTGGCAGCAATTGTTTTCCTAGTGCAGAACAATGCACTTGGCAGTGACATTGTCTACCTTGGCAGCTGGTAATGACATCGGCACCTTGTGATCATCTATCACTCGTGAGAGATGAGTGACGATTAACTATTGGCAATTATCATTTGTTTTATTGAGGTTCGTGGCGATGATAGTTGCTAAGGGAGTGCTTTTACATCCGACGCTTCTGAGTCTTTGTAAAACGAAATACACCGAGCATTATTCGTAGGGCAAGTCTGACATAAACCTCATACATGCCCACTGCCTGGAAAGAATTCAGGTTGGAGGAAATGCATTGGGATTCCCCCAAAAAGGAACAGAATTATTGGTGCATTGTCGTTTCTGCCTAACTATTATTGGGTGATCCAATTTGAGTTCCCTATGATTACAACACAGTAAATTATTCAGTTGTCTATAACAGTACGCGAATAAAATGTCAAAAGTTAGTTTTAAACTACTCAATTTTTACTATTGATCACTGCAACTACCGCTCAACGCATTAAAATTTTCAGTTGTTTAACAGCATTAAGAATTTTATAAGAGCTGCTTTTACACAAATTAAGAAAGTCTTCGATACCCAGATGATGAAATCACAGACTAAAATCTAGATTTTAAACAAATTTTTATGCTTAAGCATGCTTCTGGAATAAGTATACAAAATTATGAAAGCCCAAGAGTTTTCATAACACGGTTTCTACATAAAATGTTTGTTAACTTTGCACACTCGGCAGAAGAAACTTCGACGCAGAAAATACTTCTTTTTTACTTTTAAAATGGTTCTTTTCCAGCCAGTGCCTTCATAAAACAAGCTTTGTAGCCTTTTTGTGGCTAAATGTGACCTAAATTAATTTATACCAAAATTTAAAATCTTGATATAAAATAATTTAGGTCAAGTTCATTACTATTTTCGCGGTGAGCTGTTGCATTGGTATAGTCGATTCTGCAGTATGAGTTATGTTATATTCCTCTTCTATGAACGTTTTATAAGCTGGACTGGGGCACTTTAAATATGGCTGCCAAAATTTCCTTACACACCAAAGAACACACCTTTCTACTAAGAAACGATGTCAAAAATACGTGGAGCGGGCACTACATTACTGCTTATTGGCAATGAAAACCGTCAAAATCTCTAAAAACGTTGGGCCACTGATCATTTTATTTATTATGATTAACAATATAAATAAAATAATTCATAAAAAAACTTTTTTTTAAACAAGCTTTCTTATTCTTCTTATCAAAACCCTTTCGTTTGATACTCATATCATAGCAGTGCACAAAAAATAACTAATCCGCCATCTTGGGCCGTCCGCCATATTGAATTTAGATTAACGTCACTTAGCTAACCATGTATTGTCATCCAAATTAAACGTGTTTGCAAAATTTCATCTTAATCGGTAGAGGAAAACAGCTTTAAAATTTCGTTGCAAGATTTGACCCGAACACACTTACATACATTGCAAGTTAAATAAAAGCTTTTAAAAATAATGATTAGGTATAATATTTCACTTCGCTACTAATAATTTATTCTTAGCTTCAACACTAAGTTAGGTAGTTCATGAAATTCTAAGATCATCTTTTAAAGTGGAGTTTAATAGCACCCTTAGGGCTTTAAGTAATAAAACTTTAAGTGTTACAGGAGCCCTATTTAAGTATCGACACAGATGCAGATTCTAGAGCGCCCTGGGGGCTCCAATAACTGCTTGCTCTCTTAACATATCTCCATCTGTTGTTGACTGGTTTCGTAGTTACCTGTTTGGTCGCCGACAACGTATTTGCATCGGGGAGACCTTATCTTCCTGGTGTAGTACTTCTGCCGGGGTACCTCAGGGCGGCGTTCTATCCCCCTTACTTTTCGCAGTTTTTATAAACTCAATATCTAACGAATTAATTTCTTCCTACCACCTTTATGCAGATGATCTTCAAATTTACACGCGATCTCCTCTTGGTAATCTATCTGAGGCTATCTTGACGATAAATAGTGATCTGGCTCGTATATGCGACTGGAGCAAGAGGCATGGACTTACGGTGAATCCTATAAAAACGCAAGTTTTGGTGGTGGGTAGTTCAAGGTTGGTCTCAAGGATCGACTGGACGGCTCTCCCCCAAGTTTGTTTTGACAACTCTGTTGTACCCGTTAGCGAGAAGGTGAAGAACTTGGGGATTTTCATTGACAGGAACTTCTCTTGGACTGCCCAGCTACAGGAAGTTAGCCGCAAGCTATTCGCATCTGCTGGATCTCTGAGAAGACTGCGTAATTTTCTGCCGACTGCTACTAAGATTGCGCTTGCACAATCTCTCCTTCTACCCATCCTTGATTATGCTGATGCCAGCTATCTTGACCTCACTGAAGTACAACTTGATAAACTTGAGCGACTTCAAAATTTTTGTATAAGGTTCATATTCGGTTTGCGCAAATATGACCATGTTTCTGAATTCCGCAAGAAACTCAAGTGGTTGCCAATTCGCCTTCGCCGGAATGCTCATATTCTTTCCGTCCTGTATAAAATACTATTTTTCCCGTCTACGCCTCTTTACCTCAAAAGCCGATTTCAGTTCTTATGTGACTCCCACACGAAAGTTCTTAGGTCATCGGATAACATGAAACTTAAGATGCCAATGCATTCCTCTATCTTCCTAGACAAATCTTTCTCTGTCCTGGCCGCTCGTCTATGGAATGCATTGCCTGTGACAATTAAACGCGCGCAATCACTACCGACCTTTAAAACACTAGTAAAGGAACACTACCTGTCACTGTGATCTTATTCTTGTTGGAGCTGTATTGTTTTCTTGCCTGTATATTTATATGTATGTATTTATGTATATATTTTAGTATTTTATATTTTGTGCTTCCTGTTTTTAAATTATTATTTAATTTTAAAATTGCACCAAGTGCAACCCCATATCATGTCCAGGCTATCTATTTCCATTCTGGGTTGCCTGGAAGAGATCGCAGAACGCGATAAGGCCGCCTGTTGTATGTTTGTGTCTATTTTAAGGTTTCTGTATGTATTGTTTTTATTATCTTGGTGTACAATAAAGTATATATAAATAAATAAATAAATAAATAAATAACGGCAATTTTGTAACATTTGTGAAAACTTTACAGGTGGAGGATCTTATTAAAATTCTAGTGTCGAATATTTAATGCTAAACTGAGTGGTGTTCTGCTGTGCAGACACACGTCTTTAGTCTATTTACAGTTTAATAAATAATATACAATCTCACCTTCATATCTTCTGATATTTTATCGACTCATGTCTCATTTTTATATATTCTTTGTTACCGTTAACACCTGAAAAGCATATTTTTAGTTATCTCTGATTGTTTTAATATTCCATAACTTATTTATATCGCTAATTTGTAAAATCTAAGAATATTTTATACTCTGACATTTTCATGTGATCTGACGTCTGTCTGTATTTTATTTCCTTAAGCCATAGACATAACGTACCATGGACTAGACCTTCCTTAAGCTAGTTTTACATTATAATAAGGGCAGCGTAGACTGCCCCCTCTGTAAACCGTTTTTATTCGTTCTGGTCATATAATTGATATTTTGAATTCAAAATTTAGAAGAAATGACAGAACGAGGAAAAAACGGGTGTCAGCTTTTTTTTAGCATGAGATTCGGGCTGAAAACGGAAAAAGTCGGTGGACTACTGAGTACCTACTATAATACCAAGTGTATTTTCTATTCTGAAAACTCTTAAAACTGTGAATTGCCAGCTTGTGAAAGAGTGATACAAATCTATAAAATCTATAAATAAATCGCTTTTGGTCTCATAAATGTACTTTAACTGTTTAAAATAATCGATGTGCCAGTTCGGTACGTGTTGCAAGAGCTGCATCAGCAAAGTCTACAGAGACGCGCGTAGCCACAACGCGCCAGCCAGCAACACGCGCAGATTCTGAACCCACCTACTTGACCGCCGGCCTGAGATGCCACAACCCAGCTTGACTACTACCTTATCTGGCCACCTGCCTACCTCGAGCATACCGCGACTTTTGAAGAGTTCCTGTCCATCCTGCTGCCTGCCTAGCTGTCGATCACAAGCAACCAACGAAGTGTGAAGCCAGCCCTTAGAATTTATATCCTAATTATCCTTTTTCTAAGTTTATTTTGAATAACTCTTTTATTTTAATAACAACACAACTGTTATTCTGTATTTTACGTGAAAATTTACTTTAATAATTATCATACTGCAAGTATAGGTAAGAATATCTACTCCGTGTGTCTTTAAGTTTTAAAATACATATATTTGTAAAAATAGTACATCTTTTATTAAACAAATAGGCACTATTATATTCACACCAAATAATTTTACTTAATTTTGAGTGTCAAGAACGAGTTGCATTGTCGTTTTGGCGTGTCTACAACAATTGCAATGAGATAGCCTTAAGAAAACGATCATCATCATAACATATACTAAACAAACATTTTAATAGCATACCAAATAAATTTAAAAGTCTAAAACGATAAACTTGTAATGTAAATATTTGTATCGTACTTATTTAATAGAACAAACTATGTTGCCACAGTCAACAACCAAGAGTGAACAGGCTTTAAATAATCCCACGAATATATTCAGTCTATTAATTACGAAACACCTGTAACTGTGATTAGGGTACGACTAGATGAAACATTAATTAGATGTGGCCGGCCCCTGCGCGCGCGCACTGCCAACTCGCTCAGACGACGACGTGTGTGACGTCAGCTTTACAATAAAACTACAAGGAAATACTTAGTTAAATACCTATTACTGATTTATTTATTATGCTACACTTTCTACCAAAATTTTATGAACGTGTAATAGTTTAAAATATGAATGTAAATGACAGTGACTCTAATTGTTTTTAGATCTGATTGTATAAATATATTTTTCCACTACCTTGTCTATTGTCTAACCCATTGCCTACGAAATTCGTTTCGAAATATGAACATTTAGACACAATATAAGTTTTTAAACTGTCATGGTCACTAACACTATCAGTTTCTTCACTACATCAGTTTCCGAAATATCGGAAACTCGAAACAAACAGTAAACATGGCAAATATCCCGCTTATAACTGTAAAATAAAAATAAAAAATAAATTACATAAAACAGTTACGAAATGACTTTTGTATGGAGTTTTGACATCATTATGTAACTACTACGTAATTATTTTTCTTAACTGAATAGGCTACTGTTGGTAGACGCATTCTGCCGCTACGCCCGCGCTTTTTCCACCGCCCTATCCGGCGGAATGATACTGAACCTGTTACCTCTCGAAAAAGCTCGCGTTGATTGTGTGTATACAGTCTGTGGTTTTGAGTCTGAACGTTTCTAATTAATTGTTGTTGGAACTTATTTGCATTTAATTAAGTAAGCTCATCAGATAGTGGAAAACAAATCGTTCGCGTCTCGCATAAAAAGGCTTTATTTTAACACTCGCATATAGCTTTCGACGTTCACATTCGGCTCACGTTAGATTTAGCTACATCGCTCGTATTGAAATCTCGACTTTTTATGCTCGACACGTAATGTACTATTTTATTCTGTAAAAAATTAAACGGAATTTGAATCTTCTCATAAACATTGAATAACACGTAGGTATTTATATAACTAATACTAATATAAATAAAACACGTAGGTTTTATCTAAACTTAATGATAAATAAATAAGCAGTAAAGTATATTCTCTTAATCCCTTTAGCAAAGTATAGATTTTACCATTTAAAGGTTCAATTTACGCAAACGGGTGCCTGAATCTAAAAATCGTTACCAATAATATTTTTGAATGGCCTATCCAACGATACCCAAAACCATGGGACAGACAAGAAAAAACAGCCGCACTTTACGTGTATAAGAGCTACCCGAAAATATTTTTTGCCATGGTTCTATTATACCGCTTTGTCGGCGTGATGAATATACAGACGGACATGGCGAAACTATAAGGGTTCTTTGTTGACTACGGAACCTTAAAAATGCAATAAATACAACAAAGAAGTAAAGGACTTTACTCTTATAAGCCACTCTTCTCAGAATATTCCTAGTAATTTTTTGGTTTGCTTTAAATGAAAAAACTACTGACATAGTACCTATAATTAGCTTTCTTAAACTGGAAGTCAAAACTATGTCATAAAATAGAGCTGCAGTTATTATTGTCAGTTCTAAATATCGCTACTTAATATTATATTACTGTCAGTCTCATCTCAAAATGAGGTGGTCAGATTTCACTAAGAAACTTACGGAACTTGAAACTTTTCTGGCAGCTCAATAGTGTTTACTATCGTTTGCAAAGAACTGTATTTATTTTCGTTACTATTTCCTGTACATAGCTATAAAGAAGTCTTGTCATTCTTTCTTGAAAATAATCAGGTCGGTGCAATTAACTGAGTAATTTAAGGTACCTAATTAAGCGTGCATAGTTTTAATAGCTTTGTATTGATAATTGGCTTGGGTAACTGTCATAGTCTGAATAGAAGTCAATCCTTAGATTATTCAGCAATGTCGACTGTAGTTGTAAAACCTGAAAACTTGGAAAATATAACTAAAATATGCCTTGATAAGGACATTTGGATCATTCCAGACCGTAAAAATTTAAAGCAGCAAGCAAAAGTAGCCGCGTATATGAAAAAAAAATAGGGTTTTATACGGTTATAAAATACATTAGCTGTGGATTAAACACTTCAGCATTATTGTACAAATATAATGTATCCAAGTTATATAAAATTGAATTTTAGTTGACAAAATTAAAAAGATATAAAAAAACTATCTTTCAAATGACAAAATATGTCTTTTCTGCATGCAGTCTGTACAAAAATGTCGGACACAAAATGTACATTATTTATGGCTTTTAATAAATATTTAACAGCGATGTAATCTGTTCTCGGCTAGTGTAAACTGTTTACGAGCTAGTAAAATTATTGGCACACGTTATTATTGTGCTGTACCTTTCAATTTGCGGTGTTTACTCAGTGCTCTGTAAATTATGCGCAGGATGATGCAATTCAAAATAAAATTATTTTGTGGTAATAATAATAATTTATTATTTGTGGTAATAAAATTTTAGGCGGCAAATCCATTTTTTGTTACCTTTTACCTAGTTCTTATTGCTACGAACCAATATAGAAAATCCACAAACATAGAAAATCCATGAATTATACAAATACTAATATTATAAATGTGAATGTAAGTTTGTTTGTTACGATTTCACGCAAAAACTACTGAACCGATCATCATGAAACTTTGTACATATATTCTTGGAGGTATTAGAAGTAACAAAGGATACTTTTTATTAAAAAAAAAATATATATATTACTGCCTTCAATGCGAGCGAAGCCGCGGGTAAAAGCTAGTATAATATAAAGAAGTTTACAAAAACCGTAAAACATTTCACATACTTGGCTGATCAAAGTATAAGAAAGTTTGGATTGGCCTTTTACAAGTTACCTGTAGGATGAAGTCTTACAAAATTCATGTTGAATATGGATGACGTCTTGATTTATATTAAATACAGGCAGAATATAAAAAAAGAAATGTTTAGCTCTATAATTGACTCTGGGTTTCTGAATTGAAACTTGGAAGTTAGGAACGTATGAAAGTTTACTTTAGATGAGAATATTTAAAAATATAACTTATTTACTTCAGATATTAACATAGATGAATTAAAAATTCCCAGTTGACTACTTACAAAGTTTATCAGGTTTGCCTGCTAAAGTAGAGTTTGAGAAGTTCTCATCATAGAGTTCAAAATTCAGATATTGGGGTTTAGAATTGAAATATTTGAATTTGGTGGTTAAACGAAAATTATTCAATTTATGTAACGTATCTTTGCCCTGCATTTGGCAGCTCGGGAGCAAAAGAATGTGTCACTGTCTGCAAACAGGCGCACCTACCCTGCTCCCCCTCATTCCTCCCTACCGAACTATCCGCGTTTAGATCACTGCTTACAATGTGCGATATGATAGCTATGCCACTATTTAATATTAATTTGTTTTGAATGCGCAAATTTGCTAAAAGGTTTACTTAATTATTCGTATAAAAGAACTTCCGATCGAGGACTGAACAACATGAGAACACTCCTTTACACATATTTTTTCTTAGATTACAATCTAAAGATACATTTTCTGAATAAAAATGAATTTAAAGGCTCTTCCTTTAAATTCGACTGTGTCATTTGTTTTTTATTATTTTTTTATTTTCTACTGTTATAAAAGCCTGAATATGTATGCGCGGCGTTTGACATGGTGAATGAAAGACGAAAAAGTGTTGCACCAACACCAAGTAGTAAAAGTAGTAGATCCCACTGCTGGAATAGAATAGAATAGAATAGAATATACTTTATTGTACACCAAAAAATAAAGTTACACATCTCTTTTACAATAATACTTATAACTACGGGTACAAAGGCGGCCTTACCGCTGACAGCGATATCTACCAGACAACCTTTGGATGGACATAATTATCTAAGAATAAAACAGGGGGTAGTTTGTGGTGTAATGCTACATTAATATATAAATAAATAAATAAAAAATATATTACTATATTAAATACTATACATAAGCTCATATATAAACATACATATATAATATTACTTGTCACATACATTCATAGATAGAAGAAAAAAAAAATGAAAAAGGATTGAATAATAATGGACTAAATTAGATCTAAATAGATAAACGTTAGAGAGAAAGGAAATCTGCAGGTAATATTGTTTTTGATAAAAAATAATTGTAATGAATGATACTTGATAGTAGAATAGATAGCTGTAGGGTTGCGTGGCAATATCTAGACGCAATTACTTTAATCACATCAATGGTAATTTATGTTTGATGTGAATCCAACTTTATTTGAAAAAAAGTGATGTATAAAATATTAAAAAAAAGGTTGCTAGCTCTCAATTTTAAATTTTTACCTGTTTACACCTGGCAACCCATTAATTGAGGCTCACTGAATGCTGGCTGCTATTGCATTAGTAACCTCTATACGGAAGAAATTCCTAGTATAGGAAAAAGTAAAAAAAAAACTCCTTGCGGCTAGATATTGCCAGGTAATCCAGCTGTAATTTATTCTTGTTTCAAGTATCTTTCATTAATCGACGAGTTTGGCGCAGTGGTTGAGCGATCGACTGCTGCGCTGCATGTCGTGGGTTCGATTCCCGCACGGAACAAATATTTGTATTGCCTATAGATAGTTGTTCCGGATCTGGGTATCTTGTGTAGGTATGTGAGTTTAAATGTTTGTAAACGCACCCACGATACAGGAAGAAATTCCTAGAGTGGGGCAACGTTTTAAAAAGAAAAAAAAAAGTTCTTTAAAAAAAAAATACCGACTACAAAAGCTAAACACTGAAGTCTTTCAAAATATTGAAGTCAGTTATTTTTTTGTGAAAAGGTTTTCAATTCTCTCTTTTTAGTTTTAGCACACCATCACTAAAACTGAACAATTTCTATAGTACGGTACTTTAAGGGCTTATAAAATACACTTAATGTCTCATTTTATACATGCGTGTTGTTTGTCGCTAAGGAGTTTGGTTGCGTGCTCCATGTCTTGAAAAATACTGGACTGATTTTGATGAAACTTGCACTATTCTCTTAGTAGAGAGATACTCAATCCAACACAAAAAGAATGACCACGATCCGATAAGCAGTTTAATCGATCTATAAAACATACAAACATGCAAAAAAAAAAGTTTATTGTGCTTCAAATTATTGCTATTACATATAAAGTTGAGGCAGTCCCAGTAAGTAATTACCATTACATGTGTTCGGCCTGACTCGCTCCTTCCCTTAATAATCTTTGCAAAAATATCGTATAAAAATGCGGCAAACGTTAGAAAAGTAAAACAAAAAAAAATTAAGAAAACAGAGATAACGAAACAACTTTATAGAAATTATTACCACAACTTTGCTAGTAGGACATATTTTTTCTGCGTGTGTCCCTTCTGTGTGGTGAGTGTGTATGTCGTGTGTGAATGTGTGTTCAGTGTGTGGGTATGTGTTGTGTGTGTGTGTGTGTGTGTGTGTGTGTGTGTGTGTGTGTGTGTAATTGTGTCAGTGTTTTATTTTATCTATGTAACTCTGACCAAGATGTGTTCTGTTTCCGCATTCTGCTTTGCATTACCCCAGTATCTCCGGATGGAACTTTACTTTCCCCTTTTTCCTGTTATAAATGTAGGCAGATCGAGTTGCATACTGCCGCCCTGCCCTGTGCGGACCCCTGGGGAGTGAGCCACAATATCGTTCCTTCTTTTTTCTTGATAGGCTTCTTTAAATGGAATAGATTCATGAAGATACAAAGTCACATTTAAAAATTATAACTTTCTCACTGATTATAAACCACTATGCTATAAAATGTCTATGGGATATCTAAATGGTTTAAAATACATCACTTTTATAAGCGATTGTTGTGCTCTTTCCAGCTCAAGTAATTTCATTTTGGTGGCATCTCCCCAGACAGGGACGCAGTATGATATTACTGTGTGCGCTATCGCAACGTAGACGCTATTTAAGATCTTCGGAGACATCACATAGCGCAGCGTTTTAAAGATCCAGATAAACTTTCTAACTCGCGATATAACAACTTCGATATGTGAGTGCCAGGATCAGTTCCCGTCAATAATAACGCCCAAATATCTCGTAGAGGTAACCTGTTCGATAACTTGACAATTATAATTCTGATTCGGAAGGGTTGCACACTTATGGCTTCTAATAACAAAATTAGAACTCGGTTGCGATGTCCGACTTGAGGAGAAAGAAATGTAATTTAAAATACAAACGTACGAATGTACATACATACAAAAATACAATCAAGCAAACATACAGACATAAAAACATACAAACATAAAGGCATACAAACATACACCCATAAAAACATACAAACATGAAATTTGGCGCACGTATTTAGAAGCCCACATAGAATAACATACCTATGTGAATGTTGTGCAATTCCATCAATATTACTACACACGTGTCGAATTGACCTACATTGACATGAATTTGCCTCCTTTTTTTGAAATCGGTATAAATAAGTTTAATTCTTTGAGAAGATTTTTGCGGTGGGTTCTCGTACTATAGTGAGGACCAATAAATACATTATAAAGCCTGCAATATCCCTCACATACATGTATTATAATCACTCTATTAGAAGTAAATTAGTCCAGCTTTGATGCGCCAATTGCAATTTTGACAGAAACTGTAGAACGAAATTACAAGCGGGAATCCAAATGAATTAATGCAGCAAAATCAGTGTATAACGTGGTCGTTTGCACGTTAAGCTTAATTATTACAGTCACAGCTACCCGAGCCATTGTCACAATGCAATGAACTTCAATTTTAGTTTGAAATGATTTTATATTATCAAAGTATCTAGCTTGCTTGAAATGAGGCATCAATATAAATATGAATAGATAGAAGTGAATTCTCGTGGCTAAATAATAACAGCCGCACGGGTCGATCTTCAAGGTTAAGCAACGCTTGACGAGGTCGGTCCGTGGATGGGTGACCATTTCAACACACCGAGTTTCCTCCGTGCCTCGGAAAGCACGTTAAGCCGTTAGTCCCGGCTGTCATTTGCAGATCTTTGACAGTCGTTACGGGTAGTCAGAAGCCTGATATCTGACACCAGTCTTGCCAAGGGGTATCGTGTTATCCAGTTACTGGGTTGTGGAGGTCAGATAGGCAGTCGCTCCATGTAAAAACTGGTTCTCAGCTGAATCCGGTAAGACTGGAAGCCGACCCCAACGATAATTGGGGAAAAGGCTAGGCAGATGATGATGAGACAGAAGTGAATTTGGTTGAGCAGATAGTTTCATTATATACATAAGCAAATCATTATATTTTATCATGAAACGCAGCAAAGTGCAAGATATTTTAAAAATACTTCCTCATAGAAAATAATATAGCTTATTTAACACACAATTCTATTCCTGCCACCAGTGGATACCTACTTTAATTACTATTGTTTATAATGAGGAAAGTATACTACAAATGGCAACCATCCAAAGAGGGTGATATTTTAATTAATCTGTAATTAATAACTAAACGGAAGCGATTCGTTGATAGTGAAATGCGCATTTGGCATATTACTGATGCAGATCGGTGCAGTGGACATCCGGCAACCTTGTTAATGTATGATGATGACCTTATCGACAACGGTTAAAAGCATTCTGCAGAGCCAAATCTGTCTGACTCGTTGCTCGGGGGAGCGACTAGAGAACAAAGGCACTGACTGTTTCAACCTGGGTGATATTTTGGCTCGCCTCCGCACAGTCGCTCATTCCATTCAGATAAAAGGGCTCGTGTTTCTCCTAGTGTGGTTCACTATAGCATACACCATCGTGCAATTCCTTTAGTTAGAACCCGCGAACCGTGAGCAATGGTGAGAGGATTTCTTTTTCGTGAATGTGATTTCAGTGAAGTGAAATAAGTGAATTTATTTTTATTATAATTTAGTGTCAAAAGTTTTTATTTTATTACGTGAATTAATTAAGAATTTTCTGGTGATTTCAGGACGAACTGCCCCAAGACCAGATCAACAGTGAGTATTTTTTTTTTTTTTTTCCCAATTATTTCGAGAGCTTTTCCCAGTCTTTATTTCATAGTTTATTTTAACATTATCTACCTTTATTTTGCTAGTTTAATATTTGAATTGTTAATATATCTAATCCTTAATATTTTGAAATAAAGCGGTTGTATATCTAAGAATTAAACTCTACTTCCAGTCCTCAAGAAGGCCTTCGACGTTTTCGACCAGGAGAAGAAGGGATGTATCGGCACAGTGATGGTGGGCACGATCCTCGGCATGTTGGGGCACCAGGTCAGCGACGAGGCTCTCAAAGAGATCATCGATGAGGTTGACACGGACGGTTTGTACCTTGCACAATTATTCTTTCTTCAAATCAGGAACAGGCCGGCAAACTTTTAGCCTTTTTTTTATTTTCAAGCTCTTTATATTTCATGAACATTTTAAACCCGGCCAGCTTAAATCAGCAGAGATAGAGATTCCATAAACCTTACGTAGGTATAAAAAAATCTAAGCAGTATTCATAGAGAGTAACAACGTCTCCGCCTATTCTTTTGGGAATGACAATCGCTGTCACGCTGTAATCTCCTAAGTTGTTATGGTATTCACTATTTAAGTAGAGAATTCTGTAAATTAAAATATTTTTCAAGTTAAAAAATTAAGTAGTGAGCATACCTCTTTACTGGAAATGTTGATAGAGGCATTTAATTTTTTTTTTATTCTGTTTATTCAAACACCACGAACGGACCCTTTTTTATCTTTAATTTTATGGATTCTTAAAAGTGCGATTCAAATATTTATTGAAAGGATCGTTTTTAGACCCGCAGGCTTTATTACGTATCTTTTGCAAGAGCAAAATGATAGCCCTTTTGCGTAAATAATTGCTCATCAATACAGAAGTTTTAGAGTTGTTGGCGGTTTTTTTAAATAAGTGCATTTGACAAACAGCGAGCGATTAGCAAATGATTGTTTAATACTTACATTCCAGGTAATTGTGACTTTTATGGCATAAAGCGTTTGATCGCTATCGTTTTGCTCTTGCAAAAGATACGTAATAATCTTGCCAGTTTCTTGCTACTTTAAATCAATAACGTGGAATAGAATAGAATATACTTTATTGTACACCATAAAAGTTTCTTCATTTAGAAGAAAAACTTATTAAGAATTTCTTTCTGGAATTTCTTGCAGTTTAGTTTGTCACTCATATTCTTCGCTTGAAAAAATGTCGGCACTCGATTCGAATATTAGGGTCATCGACTTCATTGAGAGTTAATAAATTTATAAGAAAAGCTGTGAGTAGTTACAATATACGCCAATATAAGCCTTTTTCTTGTGGAGTTAGGTACAAACTACAGGATGCCACCTGTTACTCTCTTTAAATAAAAATCCATGACCTGTTTTAAATAATCAAAGAAATTTATTACATTTCTGTTTAAAACCAACGTGGGTGTATCTAAATGCTCGAGATACCTCATGTGTCTAGGAAATTTTCCCCTTTAGTCAAGATGATTTGCGTGGGAAACATCGCAGCTGCTGATAAGTTCGGTATCTCATCTACATTTCTGTTTAAACATGGAAACTATTACAGTTTTTTGTATTCTAATCTGAGACACAGCAATTTGCTACTATATAAACGCAGAACAAAACCATAATCGGTCTATGATTCAAACGTACAAAACGAACAAACTACTTTTAAATGATCCGAAGTTTTCCCGCTTGAAAAATAAATTTTAAGCTTGTTTAAGGAAAATTCAATGTAAGTTTTAAAAGAAAATCTCATAAAACCGTTTCCACTAAGCAGGATTCTAAACATTCAGCAATTATTTGTCTTTTATAAAACATTCTTATTTTAATTACTCCAAGCCTCTGATGAAATCAAGGATGAATATATTTGTTTCTCAGAGAAAACTTGAAACAGATTTTATCAGTAAAATAATTTAACGAGAGAGCTACAGATGCCAATTTAAAACACAGTTGGCTATCTAAATTACGAAAACATGTTAATTGAATGGTGAATAAATTAGTTTCTTTTTTGAACACCATTATCTTTCCATTTGCGATCCATTATGCGACAGTTGAGGAAATTAATGCTGGTATATTGTTAATGAACATTCTTTAATTATCTATGAGCGGGGAATATTCTGGAAAGATATATTTTTATATGAATTTTAGTCGCCATTTTCTGATAACTAAACAAAATATCTGTTACTGATTTTTTAAATTCTATAATATCAATTTTATAATAGACAGATGACTTTTTCAGTTGTATTATAAAAGTTAGTAATACCAATAACAAGCTAAATAGAAAAGGGGGGAAAACAATGGCTGGCGATTGCCGTATTGAAAAGCCATGCTTATTCTTTGGCGGAATAAAAGACAAACCCTCTGGTCACGTAAATATTTGATTGAATCCGTACCTGATTTAATCTGTATTTAAATTCAAACTTTTAATTTTTCGTTTTATTTAAGTACTTAACATGGAGCGTTTGTGTTCAGCCTAAAGTTGGGCCTTTCTAAACAAAAGGGGAAACTTGAACAAAACTCGTTACGTGAAGAGGATGATTTGTGGGAATTTATGCGAATTGCCTTTATTTCAGTCGGCTTACATCTGTAACACTTTGTTTGAGAATCGTTACTTCTATTTCTGAGTTTGTTGAAAAAATATTGAATTGTTTGCCATACAATCTGTCGCTCAGTTGAAGGTTTTTTTTTCACTCATCTTTTGTTGCTCAGAAATTGAGAGAAGGCCATATTAAAAAAATCGAAGTGTAATATTAAAGTTGTCTCAATAATTCAAAAATGTTTCAGAAATAAATTGGTTTGATGACCCACAAAAACGACGATCCCAAATTATACAAAAAAAAAAGCTTTTAATGTACTTGCAAACCGTTAGAACCAAACATACCAGAGAACTGTTCTGTGATGTATTCTGTAAAGTTTCCAAAGTTAAGACCTCGATCGCTTAAAATTTCAGGCTCTGGTGAGTTGGAGTTCGAAGAGTTCGTGACCCTGGCGTCCAGGTTCATGGTTGAGGAGGACGCTGAGGCGATGCTGCAGGAACTTAAAGAAGCATTCCGGTTATACGACAAAGAAGGTAAAGAATACATACAAAATTCTATGATATCAACCGACTCATGAATTTAGGTATCCGCTGGTGCGTCTTGGATAGTTAGAAGAAAATATACCTATTAACTGAGATTAAGACATAATAAATATATTGGCATGACACGATTTTCATAACAGTTCCTTTAATCTTAATTTCGTCGAGGGATTTAAACAGCGGAATCGTTTCTCTGGGACTCGTTTAGCTTCAATACCTCTGTTTATTTCTGATTGATCAGTTTGCCAGTGTTGATTTTGGCTTTCAGAAGTTGGAAATATAGGTGCGAGTTAGACCCAAATAAGGAAACCATTTAGTGGATACCAGACTTGAAAGATCACTTGTCAAAGTTCAATTATCTTTAAGTATATTACTTGGTCAATTGCGTTTCGAGTTCATTGAATACCTGTTTTGTTTCAGTTACAAGTTTAGCAGTGATATCCTTTAGTTTATATATTTTGCCGTTTACTATACACGATACAAAAATTGTAGAAGCTTTGAATGTTTTCTATAAATTCCTTTTCTCATTTGACACGCATTCTCGCGTCCAAAAACGAAGATTACAATGAAATTGAATTCTGTTCAAAGGAAGCTTTACTGGTATGTATTGAGCACGTGCTTTAAAGATAGAAATTGAACGATTTCGCTTTGTATTTTATTTTCTAGAGATATTACAGTTCCTAAAAAAGTACTAAAAGCCGGAATTTGAATAGAGCGATAAATAAAAATAGACTCCTGACAAACAGAGTAAGTAAAAATACAGCATTATTTTCAAAGCAAAAAAGTGAAATATCTCGTTTGTAAAAGGATCAAATAAGACTAGCTTTCAACGATAACATTCAATGAACTGAAACAAAATTTAGTGAGCAATTTCTTTTAAGATTAAAGTCGTTATGAAGATTAAGAGGACCTTCAGACTTACTTGAAGCGTACTTCGTTTGTCCTGAGACAATAGCATTGGGAGTCAATAGGACCGTGTTTATTGAAAATGTGCTTAAGGCACTTATAATATTATTTGCTTTCTTGTATTATAGTGTGGATAATATGAGTGCGAAAGTAGGAATGGATGGATAGAAGGATGTTTGTTTCTGTTGCACGCATAAACTAATCATTATCATCATCAGCCTATTACTGCTGGGACAGAGGCCTCATCTTTGTCAGAAGGAATGGGCCGTAATCCAACACGCAGTGAGGGTTGGTGGATGTCACATGTCTTCGAATAAACAAAATTAAATACTACTGAAGGGATATTAATGAAACTTTACAGTAAATTAGCTTATACAAGATATTATGTGTTAACTCAACGTGTTGAAATAAGATTTGACAACTGCGTAGTTTAATAAAATAATAATATCAGTAAAAACATTGGAGGTTATTTATTTCGTCAAAAAGCATTCCTATTTTAATTCTGAAGCCAAGAATTTGTAATGTCATGATCAAGAGTACAACACATCACACGTGTCTGACAAGCAAAACAAACTCTAATGAAGCATATACCATAGTTTTTGTAATTTTAAATACCATTACACAATTTGGCAATGTCCATTAGATTTGGAGACGATATGTCATTAATCATATCGCTAACCCTCGTGTCTGTATGAGGTCAGCCAAATTTTGTTTTCTAAAAATAATCAGCTTCGATATTGTTATAATCTAGGGCAGGAGTCACCAATTTCTTTAATTTTTACCATTTCTTAAAAACAATTTGATCATCGCGGTCCGTAAGGTCTTTTTACGTTGTTTTTTCAAATATTAATGTGAAAAATGATATTTTTTGCCTTGAACTATGCAACCGAAATTCAGACTAAATAGATTGGCGGTCTGGATCCGGACCGCGGTCCGCCATTTGGTGACTCCTGATCTAGGACCTAAAAATCACTGTGAAGATAGACAAATGGCGGAAGAGTCTTGTTTTTTCATTGCCTCGGATTGGTTATAAAAAACCGAGTCATTATTTATTTGTTAAAACTTTTTACATAAGTAAAACATTGTACAACGGTGGACTTAATACCTTAGCCATTTAATGTATTATAATAGAACAATTAAGTATATTACGAGTAAAAATAAAAGTAAGTATATTAGAAAGGAGTTTCTTGAGATAGCAGGATATGTGTTGAATACTTGAGAGGCCAAAACTCTCTGAATATACTAGCTGTGGTATTGCTTGACAGTTATGTTCGCAAGATGATTTATTTTCTCATTTGCACGTGTGCTTGACGATTATATTTTATGCGAATTGGCAGTAACCATAAATTTCTTTACCATCTTTTTACCTCTTTTTCTCCATAAATTATTTTTGTGAACGTTTCCATTTATGTTTTAACTTTATTCATATTAGTGGGATGATTATTAACGAGTAGGTACTGTATATTGTCTGTATTTATATTGGAGTTAAAGATTATCTCCCGAATTACAACACCTACATATGTTTCTCTAATAGTTTGACTGAAATACGCAAAGCTTTGAACATTTATTCTCCAAAATCATGTTTTTATTACCATAACGGTCCTCTGTACATTATTAATTTGTTTCAAAATTCTGTGGACAGGTGGATATCCTTACCTGTCATATAAAATTCAAGTAAGGTCGGAACCGGCCAACCCAGGGTCAAGACTCGGCGATACGTTATAAATATGAAATTAATTTCCCCCAGAAATGTAATTTTGTTTCATGGATACATAAATCAATTTCTAAAGCTATTTGAAGTTTGTTATAAGCACAAAAGGATCAAATTTACTTCCTATTAGTTAATCGAGTTGTTTGTCCACTTTATTACCTACAGTAAACCGTTCGGTTATCAAGGAAACAAATTGAGTTTTAAGAGCATTTAGTCCGTGAATGTCCCAATAGATTTCAAAGTCTTACATATTGGGCTTTCTGAATTTGTAGGTAACTTTAATAATTTATAATGATGTAGTTTTCTGACAGATATGAAAACGTACTCATCTTAACGAAATCAAAAATGTGGAGTACCCCTGAGTTATGAGCACAGAAATTAGCAATGTCAGCTTTGCGTACAATTTCGATTTCACAAATTATAATGCATGAAACAATTCAGTTGTTTTTACCCTAAAAACTGGCAAGCACTCTAAGGAACTTAGTTTTTCAGGACAGCTAGATTGATTATTTTACTACCAGATTTTCCTTGAACTAAATAAAATCCATTATAATCAATTATATCCTACTAAATTATGTTGTATGTGTACTTATAGAAGTTTTCTTTATTTCCCAGGCAACGGTTACATTACCACAGACGTCTTAAGAGAGATCCTCAGAGAGTTGGATGACAAGATCAGCGCAGAAGATTTGAACATGATGATTGAAGAAATTGACTCCGACGGCTCAGGAACCGTGGATTTCGATGGTATGTTACTCTTACACAAAGGTCTTACACAAAAAATATAAATGTGACCAACACAGATTACCTCCCGTGAACAAGCTTTGAATTTTGTGAGGATTGTGTTGTTCTTTCATGCAAAAACTACTGAATGGGTTATGATGAAACTTTACAGCAACATAGCTTATACGATGTATAATATACATCTGAATAAGACTGGCTATAATGTACAAAATTCTACGCGGCTGGAACCTCGGGGGACAGCTAATACTAAATAATAGTGTGTAATATTTGTTGGAACAACTTGAATTAATAAAAAAGGAAATACATTTCTAAAAATATTTTGTAAGATTTTTATGAAAATCTCAAAATCCACTTTAGAATTTTCACCTAATTTTGTAAACATCTTAAACATTCTTATGTTGTAAAACTTAAAACGTTATCGATAAAAAAAGCAAAAATAAAAAATCTGAATAGCCAGGCTTAGTTGAAATTACTAGGTAGGTAGGTACAGTTCTTTATCTTCTTATTTTTCATAATACATTTTAAGTAATACGGCCAAGTTTTCCTTTACAGTATTTGTGTTTTACTTTCTCGAAAAAGTTATTTGAATCTTGGAAACCTAAAAATTATAACTACTTTTTTTGTTGGCATATTACCGGCCTTTCGGATTAAACTTGCGGAGGTTAAAAATGATAAACTACCAGATTCATCTGTCTATTTTAGATTTATTAATCAATTTTACTGCACCATTCGGAATGTCTTATGTTCTCGGTAACCAATATACTAATCTTTACATAATGTATCTATTAAACGTCCATTTAAATTTAGCCCCAGAGGTAAGGTTAGGAACAGATCCATAGCCAAATCTAAATATAGTTGGCTATTACTGCAACATTCTCGTTACATAGTTGAGTTCAGCTGGTTTGTAGATAAATTGATATCAGCGAACTAATTTACGATGTAGAAAACACATGTTTTGTGTAGTTTAACTGAAGTCTACAAATTATTTCACCAGTAAACTGAACCAAAATAATGTTATAACTAGAAACACGTATTTGAAATTAGTTTTGCCTTCGTAAAAATCGGAAGTTATCCCAGCACTGGAACGTACAGACCGAGATGAAAAGGATTCTACATCCCAATCTTGGACATGTTCCAAATGTGTGCAAAGTTTCAAATCCATTCAGCCGTTAAGGCGTGTTCAATTAACAAACATCTTTCACATTTATAACATTGGTAGCGTTAATGTCTTATCTTACAATGTAGATAGGTGCCTAAGTATTTTTGTTGTAGGCGTGTTCTTTGCTTCTGTCTTTAGAAGTAAGGAATCCCCATTCATTAGAAAAAAATCATCAACATTAAATTATAATATATATCTCTGTAAATTGTATTATTAAGAAATAATATGTTAGAGGTCGATGAGTTAGGTATTTCCTGTTCAAATACTAAAAAATCACCTGAAATAATCTTAGAGCGTGCAGACTCTTTTATAGTCCACTATTTTGTTCAGATCTATCATAATGGATTGTACTGATAAGTATACGAAATGATCTTGTGGAGGTACACTTCTTCTTTTTTAGTCATTATAACTAGTACGTAGTAGTTATAATGACGCGTTTATACGTTTATGCGTTCGTAGTTTTATTTTTATTTACGTGTATATATAGGTTGTTATTGTTAATTAAGTATTTTATACAGTGATAAAGCAATAAATTTATCTGGTAAATTATAACTAGTAATATCAATCTGCATAATCTTTCCACAACCAGTGGTGTCTCATCCCATACAAATAAACTGGCCCAACGTACTGTACTGATTATACTGATTATTTGATTTATCTATCGATATCGATTGATTATTACATGGTGATCTATCTATCGCCGTGGAACGGAACCGGACGCGATCGATTTACAAAAAATAATTGGAATAATCAGATAAAAAGACTAGTTACGTGGCACGGTTTCTTTGCATGGGATGAGGCATCTGTATGCTAGTATTATATTATCTGTGCCACAATTATGTTGAGGGTCGGCTTCTAGTCTAATCTAATGCAGCTGAGTACCAGTGCTTTAAATGGAGTGTGTTACCTAGATTTCCCTCTTGACAGTACTGGCGTCAGTTTTTATGTTTTCTGATTAATTACAACAAGTAATATCTTTATTTTCAGAATTCATGGAAGTCATGACTGGAGGCGATGACTAACCGACTGAATTACCAACTAAGGGTTTCTGCTCACCCCAGAATATGAAGGAATATCTTCACGGATATTGATTGACATAATTATATGATACCAAATTATCATTTGAAATGTCTTCGCAAGCTACTATCCAAAGTGAAACTAAAACATCTCAATTTATTTAATAAGTTATTTGTATTATAATAAAATGATTTTGATAATAAATTACTCATAATTCTGTTAATGTGTTTTTTATCTGTAATTACCAATTTGACATAATTATATGATAGCAAATTATCATTTGAAATGTCTTCGCAAGCTACCTTTATCCAAAGTGAAACTTAAACATCTCAATTTATTTAATAAGTTATTTGTATTATAATAAAATGATTTTGATAATAAATTACTCATAATTCTGTTAATGTATTTTTTATCTATAATTACCAAATATATTATCCATGAACATTAATTAAAAAGTAACACGCAATGTTCTTCGACATTCGAAAACATAGAATGATATCGCATCAATTAACAAGCAGTAAAATATAATAATGTAAGTTGGTTTTTGTTTAAATACCTAATAATTATCTTTACAACCGACTTAAAAAAAGGATGGGGTTCTCAATTCGGCTGTATATTTGTTAGGCGATTACTTTTTTTTTTTATTATTGTAAATAGGCTCGCGCTTGACCACTATCTCACCTGATGGTAAGCGATGATGTGGTCGACGGTGAAGCACGCTTGCCTAGAAGTAACCTATTCACTCTTGACTTAAAGACCCCTAGATTGTAGCTATCGGGAAACACAGACACCGGCAGGGAATTCCACTCCTTAGCTGTACGCATAATAAAAGTGTCCCCAAAACGTTTTGTGCGTATGGGTGGGATGTCTAACATGTACCGATGACGCATCGCCGTGCGTCTGGTTGTCCGATGATGGAACGGGCTGGGCGGAATTAAATCATGCAATTCCATCGCACACTCCCCGAAATGTAACCGATAAAAAACCGATAAGCTGGCAACTCGGCGACGATGTTCAAGGCTCTGGAGCTTTGATTTGACCAGTGCTTCATTGCCGATAAGTCTCTTGGCCCGCTTTTCGATCAACTCTATTGCATCAAGCTGGTATTTGGCAGAACCGTCCCAGAGGTGAGAACAGTACTCCATGCACGATCGAACTTGCGCTTGATACAAGTTGAGCAGCTGTTTCAGCGTGAAGAACTTTCTCACCTTCGCAAGGATCCCCAACTTTTTGGAAGCCAGCTGAGCCTTTGCCTCAATGTAAGGCCCAAAATTGAGAGTCGATGTCAACGTAACGCCAAGAAGCTCAAGATGGTCCGTTATTGGCACGGTTACATCACGAAAAGTTGGAGCCGGGTGAAATTGGCTCTTTTTAGCGGAAAAAAGACACGCCTGGGTTTTAGTAGCATTAAACTTGACCAGATTGGCATCACCCCATTCGGAGACTGCCTGCAAGGACAAGTTCAAGCGCTCCACCATGGCCTCACGAAGAAACCGGATCTGTGGCCCGGTAGCCCGTGCGTTGGACAAGTATCTCTCAGCAACAGTGTTGTCGTCTGCATACCCAAAGGTGCAAGGTTTAAGCAGATCGTTAATGTGCAACAAGAACAATGTTGCTGAGAGTACCGACCCCTGAGGGACCCCGGCATTAATATCCAATTGGTCCGACGAGCAGCCATCAATAACTACTCGAATGGACCGATCTCTCAAGAAGTCTGCGATCCAATCATTCAGACCATCGGGCAGACCGAATGAAGGAAGCTTACCGATAAGGCTTTCGTGCCAGACCCTATCGAAAGCCTTCGAGATGTCGAGGGAAACGGCAAGAGCTTCCCCGTGCCTCTCGATGGCCTCACTCCATATGTGAATGGCATACGCTAGAAGATCCCCAGTAGACCGATTTCGGCGGAAGCCGTACTGGCGGTCGCTAAGGATATCGTTACCTTCTAGGTATGCCAGGAGCTTAGTGTTTAGCACACGCTCCATACTCTTACAGAGTATGGACGTTACAGAGATGGGTCGGTAGTTAGCCGGGTCAGCTCGACTGCCCTTCTTGGGCACGGGCTGTACATTGGCTTGCTTCCAAGCATTCGGCACTTTTCCAGTCTCATATGAAAGGCGGAATAGGCGTGTCAAGATCGGAGCCAGTTCAGGCGCACAGGTTCTAAGAACTATAGCTGGTATTCCGTCAGGGCCGCTAGACTTGTTCACGTCGAGGTTGCGCAGCACCCTACGGACGTCCTTTTGGTGGATGCGAATGTCCGACATACTCGTCTCGCATCCAACAAAAGGAGGAGGGGGCTGCGAATCACCAAAATTTAGTCGCGAAGATTCCGCAAAAAGAGAGGCAAATAAATTTGCCTTCTCCTCAGCGGAGTGGGCCAGCGACCCATCTGGTTTCAGCAGTGGTGGTAGTGAGGGACGGCAGAAGTTCGATTTGACTGACTTAGCCAGGGACCAAAACGCTTTACTACCTGCTGGGTAAGAAGCAAGTTTGGTCCCTATTCCGCAAATGTGGTCAAACCGAGCCCTTCGCAACACCAACTTGCAGGACTTGGCAGCTCTGTTAAAGGCCCTCTTTTTCTGACCCACGTCACTCGCTTTGCGCGATCGCGCGTCGACCCATGCCAGGTACGCCTCTTGTTTAAGGGCGTCGGCGCGATGACATTCGGCGCCAAACCATGGCCGGTCAACGCTGGATATTGTTACGTCAGAGAACGGAATGTAGTACTCCATTCCCTGACGCAACACACCCGTCACGGCGTCCGCGCACGACGAAGGATCAGCCGAAAAAAAGCAAGTAGGCTGCCAAGGATAGCATGCGAAGAAAGATCGCATGCCATCCCAATCTGCTGACCTGTACCGCCAAACCCGATTACTCCGCCAATTTTGGACCTATTTTGAAAATTCTTTTGATGTTTGAAAGGTTAAATTTCATTTTCCCAGTTGTTGGTCCCAGTGTCACGATCCCATGGTAATGGAGGAAACTCCTCAAATATTATAGGCATGCTATTTAGAAATTTTGGTATTTTCATCAACAATGCAAAACTCAGAAAGTATCACTTGGTGAAATTTTGTTAATTTACCTACACTTGTCATAACTTTATCAATTTGATGGACTGCATTTACACAACCGCTAATAAACCCGTTCAACGTCTGCCATTTATTTGTCTCAATGTCGCATTACTATGCAACATTGAGACAAATAAATGGCAGTATAGCAAATAATGGCTCTATAGTATGCAAGTGGGAAATCGCAGAACCAATTCGATCTTATGCCTGGGTCGGGGTACAGTGGATATATAATAAATAAACGGATGCCATTTTCGCAATCCGCCAGTTGTACGAGAAATACAGAGGTGCACATAAAAACTTGCACATGGTGTTCATTGACCTCACAAAGGCATACGACCGGGGTCCTCGTTAGGTTTTGTGGTGGGCTCTTAAGAAGAAAGGAGTGCCTCGAAAGTCTGAAGAGTTGATCCGAGCGTTGTACATTCGATGCAGTGCCAAAGTTCGATCTACAGTGGACAGCTTTAGTAGTCGCAGTCGGCTTGCACCAAGAGTCGGCCGTCAGTCCCTAACTCTTCCCGATGATAATGGACGCTCTGACGTCGGACATACAGAAAGAGGCACCCTGGTGTATGCTGTTGCCTACAGGTGGCACAGACTGGAGCGTGTTGGCCTGAAATTGAGCAGAAGCAAAACTGAATACTTGTTTTGCGATTTTGGCGGTCTCACTAGTTCCGCGCCCATAGCTCTCGCTGGAACGCCCATACCGATTTGTTCCGTCTTCCGGTATCTTGTCCAAGGTTATGGCAAGGTAGACCCAGACGTAATGCACCGAATCAACTCAGGATGGATGAACTATGTCACTGTCACAGGAACAACTTGCAACCCACGAATGTCCCTCAAGTTAAAGGGGAAAATCTACAAGTCCGTGATTAGACATGTTACTGTATGGATAAGAATGGGCTGTGAAAAAGATAGATGAAAAGAGTTTGCATGTAGAAGAGATGAGAATGTTGAGATGGATGTGCAGCGTGACGAGATTGGATAAAGTGAGAAAGTGGCGCAGTGACAGAAAAGTTGAAAGGAAACCGTTTGTCCTGGTATAGTGATATGATGAGGAAAGATGTTGAATAAAATAGTTAAGAATATTAATGTGGATGGATGGAGAGGAGGAAGGAGGCCAAAGAAAAGATGGATGGACTGTGTGAGGAGTGATATGAAAGAAAAGGGAGTCAGTGACAGCGTAACAGGGGACAGGACGGTATGGAAGAAGAAAACGAATTGCGCCGATCCCAAGTAACATGGGATAGGGGCAGGAAGATAATGAGTAGTGTTCCTTTTACCCGACTGCCTAAGTAATATCAGTCTAAAGTTTATCAGTCTATGTATGCATGTATGTTTGTTCCTATGTGGCGTTCCAGAGACAAAACGCTTAGGCCGATTTTGATGATTTTTATGTCAATGCATTC
Organism: Orthosia gracilis; assembly: GCA_947562075.1. Classification (NCBI taxonomy): domain Eukaryota; kingdom Metazoa; phylum Arthropoda; class Insecta; order Lepidoptera; family Noctuidae; genus Orthosia; species Orthosia gracilis. Next base: position 7,835,672 of record OX387274.1, read on the forward strand.
GTCTTAACCTTGGGAGTGTCACTTAAAATTAGAAAACAGAAAAATGGCGGATTTTGGGCGCCATATTGTAGGGGCCCATTCTTTTTTTCTTCCAATCTCATCGTTTGGAAGCGAGAGGTGATTTCAAAAAACATATAACAGTTATATGTTTAAATGTACATAGTCTGAAAAAAAAAATTAACTAAAAAGTTATAAATGAAAAAAGTTACTTAAAAAAATCAAATAACCCGACTAAACGTAAGAAACAAGAAGAAAATCATGCTGTGCAATCGGAGGATACATCTGGTTTTGGTCTAGCTGAGCTTGCGAATATCTATCCATGTCATCTAGAATCAAACATTTTACATTGCTAATAACATTGTACTAGTAGGTACTTATATTTTAGCAAAATAAAGATAATTCCCACGTTATAATTATATAACAAAAACATTTCTGTACCATCCATTGCGAAATGAGTACCACATCATTAGTTCTCATAAGAAATGCACCGATGGATGCGTACACCGATTTTTGGGTAAGACCTGAATATTTCTAGGTAGCGGTTAGTTTTCTGGAAGACGTAGACGGCGCGCAGATGGGGTGTCTCTGCGGGAAGCATTCAAGCATTTATGTCAAGTCTGCAAATGGATGCAATGGGTACATATTGCAGATGTTTCAGAACGTTCACTCTACAGGAACGATATTAATGATCCTGAAATGTTGCAACTTTCAAGCTTGGGGAATATTTAGAATATTAGTTGGAATTCCATTCCAATATTAGTTCCAATTCCACTTGAGGAGGTGAACGTAAGCGGAGCGTTTTACTTATTAGACTTACTCAGTAAGACCTAGTTGCATTTGTATGAGTTAGTTAATTAGCTTATATATTAGTAAAAATTGCAATAAAAAAAATTATTACCCGATTCCAGAAAAAAATGTGATTAGTTTGAATTTCACTGTTTGCTTTGTGATTCGGTACTATGGAATAGAACGAAACCAGAACAGTTAGAACAGTACCTAACGTCCATCTACAGTTTTGTTACAAAGACAAAGACGAAGACGAAAACGAAGACGTAGAGGAAGACGAAGACGAAGATATTATTTCAACTAGGCTACCAGCGGCACTTTTGAACTAAACATTAAAATTTGCAAGGAATAAAATTGATTCTACCGTGCATTCGGCAATAACCAATCCCAACTGATGGTGCCCGTTCACGAACATGATGCATGAATCGGCACCACCCACCAACATGAAGGGAACAATTAGTAGTGTGGTACTAAAAATTGGAAGATATGTAACATCCACCAACCCGCACAGGGCCCGTGTGATGTATTATGGATTTATGACCAATTCCCTCTTCACAGAGAGGAGGCCTGTATCCCAGAACTGGGAAAGTTAAAAGGTTGATGATGATGATATCAGTATTTTGTTTACTGTATTTGACTACTGCCACAAGCCGCAAATGGTCCGTGTATTACATGTGTGTATTCGTTCCATTTCTATGAATAGGATCTAGGCTGCACTGTATCACCAGCCTCAAACCTTTCTTCAATATAATAGAGATTGGCGGGGTCTGGTCTGCTCCATCGATTATCTACTTCTCTATTTACTGTCCCCTCATACAGTCCATCCCATAACTTATTTAGAATGTAAAATATTAAAAAAATTCAATCCCTAGTGAAATTGGCTTTTCAAATAAAGGCTGGTGAAAAATGGTTCGGTAGAAAACCTTTACATCATACGTCGATGTAACAATTATAAATTTTATACTTCTAGGTAGGACAGTCTCTGAGGTGTACAACACCTGGAGTGCATGAGAACCGAATGATGATGTTGGAAAGCAGGACTGTGTGCAACAGAACAAAAAGGGTGACTTGAATGATCATCAATGTACCGAAAAGTTTACCTTCATTTGCAAGAACTGCATCCAGTCGCTAGAGTAGAACCATACCAACAATACAGGTAAGACATCAAAATGACATTCCATTTATGAATTATCTCAGTCAATAGCGTATAATCACAGCTGTCATAGCACATACTGCAACCACGAATAACGTAGATTAGAGAAGTGGATGTTTTTAAAGCAAAAGTAGATATGCACCAAGATAGCTCACCTTGGACAAGGGTCTTAGGTTCAGTGTAAAACAATAAATTATGCTTTTTCTTTTCCTTCTCGTAGATAAACACAAAGAGTTTTTCCGGGAAGACTACACCTACATAGAAGCAGTTGAGAGTTTTTATAAGATTCATACCGCCGCACGAAACTGGACTGGTGCAAACCTAGCGTGTGCTGTGGAAGGGGCCAGTTAGTACTATCCAGTAAATGAAGACGAACAAGAACAAAAAGTCGTGATGTCGTTTCGAAACAGAACCAATTCTGAACTCAAGTGGCTGTACCTTTTTTTTTATCTTGGAGAAATGCTCATGCATACTGCGCTACCACGGAGACATAGCGCAGTTTTATGTGGGACTCGATCCCATTAAAACTCCACGGTGTCCTCCAGTGTCGCTAATGGCGGGAACACGGGTACGCGTTAGCACTCACCGCGGTCTTGTCGCGGCTGTCTGTCACTGGACCCTCCTCGGTGGAGTAACCCCCATCACCGTCCAGGGACCAAACCAGTACGAGGCACCAGACGACCCCGTGTATGGTACCCTTGGTCCCCCTGTGACGGATCAAGGTTATGGCCTCGCAACCTACCATTTTTCGGCCGCAGGGGAGAGCGGCCAACGCTATACCGACAGTCTTCCTTCCCTGCGGCTCCACCGCGTCCGCCAACAGACGGTGGTAAGGGGCTGTCTCTGGGATTCTCAGACATTAACACTGAAGGAGTATTTGAGACTGTTGACGGTGAGCAAAAATATATACCATATCTACTTAATTGGTGTTTTGTTCGATCGCGGCCAGAAAATTGATATCTTGTTTCTCAAGATTAGCAGATTGTTAATACTAGCATAAAACTTTGGAACTTTTAAATATCAAAGGTTATTTTTCCGTAGGTTGATTTAGTTTTCAAATTTATGGTGCTGTCCTTGTTTATAAACAAAAAGTGCGGTAGGAAGGCTTTTCAATGTGATGCGTTCGTTATTTTTTAGGTAAGTTAATCTCCGAGGCCGAGGAAGCTTGATGAGCCGAACGACAAACATGGAGACGAGGACTGTGTAGAACAGAACAGTACAGACAAAATGAATGATTGCAGTTGCATCAACAACTTTCACTTCATTTGCAAGAAGAGCAGTGAGAGAGCAGCAAAGAAGAAAAACAAGAAGAACTATAAAAATCAAAATCAAAATCAAAAACGTTTATTTCAAATAGACCAATTACAGGCACTTTTGAATTGTCAAAATGTCGGTCAGTCAAACTAACAAGTGAAGCTAAGTTGCACGTTCCAAGGAGTAGATCTCTATGGAGAAGAACGTGCAAGAAACTCCATGGACACTCTTTGAAATCATATGTGTTACATATAATGTTTGGTTACATACTTCTTGTTGCTTCTATTATGTGAGCACAATGTAGATAATAATAAAAAAATATTAAAAGATAGGAACTGAATTAAGCCACTGGCAGCTAAGAGATGACCAGTCTCATCTGACGGCACCCGTTCACGAGCATGACGCGTGCATCAACCCCACTCAGCTCAACCATTTTGAAGGGAACCGAATGACCCAATAACACGCGCCACCAACAGCGAGACATTTGAGTGAGCATGACAAACTCTCAACTGCCATGCTCGCAATGTCAAAATAAAAAAAATAAAAAGTTGTAACCTAATAAAAAATGCCCCATGGTACTCCACATTCACAAATTTGAAAAAAAAAAAAAAGTGCTTCTACATTATACAATGCTATTATTTCTAAATATAACATGTAAAGAATCGTAAGTCCTATTGAAATAAACAAATGAAATAAAAATAAAACACTGAAAACAACAATACGAAAAGGGCAGCAGCATCTCTTCCAATATAAACTAATTTGTAGCTACAAATGTATGTGGCTGTGGAGCAGGACCGGCATTTAGCCAAGCATTTTTATCAAGGAGATAATCTTCCAATTTATAATATGCTTGTCTACATAGTGTGCGTTTAATGCATGTTTTAAATTTTGACTCGTTTAATTGGAGAATTTCTAGTGGAATTTCATTATAAAATTTTACACAGTACCCCATAAAAGAGCTAGCTACTTTAGCTACCCTGAATCGAGGTTGATCTAACTTGTCCTTATTTCTAGTATTAAAATTGTGCCTATCACTTATTTTAGTAAAAAGATGAATATTTTTCCGGACATACATTATATTTTCATAAATGTATTGACAAGGTACCGTCATGATGTTGATATCTTTAAATAATTCCCTAAGAGAATCGCGCCTGCGAAGATTGTATATGGCTCTGATAGCTCTTTTCTGCAGTATAAAAATAGACTCTATGTCTGCAGCCCGTCCCCATAGCAAAATACCGTAAGACATGATACTATGAAAGTAACTAAAATAGACCAGCCTCGCGGTATGTATATCAGTAAATTGACGGCTTTTTCTGACAGCATATGCTGCTGAACTAAGCCGTCCTGCCAGAGATGTTAAATGAGGACCCCATTGTAGCCTCGAGTCGAGCATGATTCCCAGGAAAACCGCGTTTTCGACGATTTCTAGTTTCTCCTTGTTCAATATTATTTCCAAGTTATTACTTTTAACATTCGGTAACGCAAATCTTATGCACTTCGTTTTTTTTCCATTTAGTACTAAATTATTAACAGTAAACCAGTTTTGGACCTGCTGTAGAGCGTTGTTTACGTCATCAATACGTGTGGAACGTCTATTGATCTTAAATATTAAGGACGTATCGTCAGCAAACAATACTATATGTGGTTGTTTTTTCAATAAATGCGGTAGATCATTTATATACACCAGAAAGAGGAAAGGACCCAATATAGAGCCCTGTGGTACCCTCATTTTTATTTTTAAGCCCCGTGAATTTACACCATTTATCTGAACTTGCTGCTGCCTGTCATTTAAATAAGATTTCACTAGGCTTAGTGCAAGTTTACCTAATCCGTAATGTTCCAGCTTTAAAAGTAAGGTTTCATGATTAACACAATCAAAAGCCTTTGAGAGGTCACAGAAGATTCCAATAGCATCTTGGGCTTCCTCCCACGCTGCAAATATGTGTTTTAATAAGGAGACACCAGCATCAGTTGTACAACGTCCTTTGGTGAAACCATACTGCTGTTCGTGTAAGATTTTATTAGTGTTAAAATGAATAAGCATTTGACTAAGCATAACTTTTTCAAAGACCACGGAACACAACGAAGAAAACACGGAAACAGGTCTATAATTATTGGTGTCATTATGGTCGCCGGATTTAAAAAGAGGTATAACTTTACTGAATTTCATTACATCTGGAAAGACTCCTTGGTCCACACACAAATTAAAAATTAAAGCCAAGTATGGTGCTACGGTCTCGATTATAGATGTACAAACTTTAACAGACATTCCCCATAGGTCCTCGGTTAATTTTATTTTTATTTGCCGGATAGCCTTTAGGACTGTCATAGGGTTTATATGTTTTAATTGAAATTCAGCCGAACAGCCTGGCACGTTTTCTTTCAATAAAGCAATTGAGGCCTTCGGCGAGGAATTTAAAGCTTCCGTTGTCTTAAGAGGTATGTTGGTGAAAAAATTCACAAACTCTTGGGCTACTTCTATGTTAGAATTTATGGGACCATGTGAAGTCTCCAATAAAAAATCCGTGTTTCGTACCTTATTTCTACCCGTTTCACTATTAATAACTTTCCAAACGGTCTTTATTTTATTGTCTGCCGATTTGATTTTTGTGCTAATGAAAAGGGCCTTCGCTACTTTGCAAATTTTTCTAAAGAGTTTAGAATATTTACTTACATACTTGTTAAAGCTTTCAGAGTTAAAAAATGGTTTAAGGCCATATAGTACATATAGTTTTTCCCTACTTATCCTTATACCTTTAGTCGCCCAGTCACTAAATACAAACTTAGGGAAAACACTTTTTGACTTCTTTTCAAAACTTTCATTAAATTCATTGAGTATTACTGAAAAGAAATTATTATAAAATTTATTGGCATCATCAATACTATGGCCCAGAACATTTAACTTATTTTGTATGTTACTATTAAATTTTGTTAATTTGCTAAGTGTAATTGGCCTAAATTGAATTTGAGCTTTTTCCAAAATTGCTTTAGACTTAAAAGACACCGTTTGTCCACTATGATCAGACGGAAGATAATTTACTATGGCTTTATCTAAATAATCACAATCACAGAAAATATTATCAATACAAGTTGCAGAGGTTGGAGTTACTCTAGTTGGTTCTGTAAAAACATTAGACAGATTAAATGATTTAAAAAGGCTTAAAAATCTGCAGCTATTTGAATTATTTTCTAAAATATTGATATTAAAATCCCCACAAATAATTATGGATTTGTTACTGCCTGCAAGTTTTGTTAGAATATCCTCCATTGTTGCTTCAAATAAACTTAAGTTTTGAGAGTCAGGGGGTCTGTACATGCACACTACAACATGCTCATCTAGCTCAACACAGGACAGTTCAATGCAATGTTCATTTGACAAGCTAACTATATCAATACGTTGTTTAAATTTTAAGCATTTTTTTATTAAGATCAGGGAACCACCCCGCAGCATAGATTTACGGTTAAAACAACTGCCTACACTATAATTTTCATAACTAAGTAGCATTTGGTAATCTTTCAACCAATGTTCAGTAAAACATACGACATCAAACATTGTTTTTTCTAAAAACATTTCAATTTCTAATAATTTGGAAGAGATACCCTGAATATTTTGATGAAATAACTTCAAGACATGCTGCTGAGCCCCTTTTTGGCTTTTAACTTTTTGAAAGCAAGAAAATACCTCGTTATTACTTGGTATAACTATGGTGTTACTGGTACTCTCTGTTGTCCTATGAATTAGTTTAAACTACTATCTGGAGTTACAAAAGAATTTTCCATAGTGATACATGGAACCTCCTTCGTACAGTTCACAAAAGAATTAATAGCAATTAAGCTATGGTCAATTTGGCTGTCCACAGGGTTATTAGTATTAATACTATGGCTGTAATATAAGTAAATTATGATGCTTTTCACGTTAACCTCTATCCACCGGACCTAGATGATGACAAAGCATATTCAAACTTAGGCTGGTAGTAACGGGTGTCCCAAAATTAACGCAGGATTTGAATTGCCCGCCATTTTTGCAGTAAATTGCTAAAAAAAACAAAAACAAACAATTTGACTGCTGAGAGTGCTGTTTTCATTAGTGAACAATATTTCAAAAATAATGAAAGTTGGCCGCAGTTCGAAAAATTTATACAAAATACGGTAATTTAGGTACCATACCTTTTTACCCGACTGCCGAAGGAGGGTAATGTGTTTATCAGTATATGTATGTATGTACGTATGTTCGCTCCTATGTGGCATTCTAGTGACCAAACGCGTTGGCCGATTTTGATGTTTCTTACGTCAATCGAGTCGTCTTAACGTCTTAACCCTGCAAGTGTCACTACATTAAAATTGGAAAATAGGAAAATGGCGGCTATTGGGTGCCATATTGTGGGGGCCAAATTTTCTTTTTCTTCCAAATCTATCGTGTGAACTATCAAAATAAATTGTTTTAAGAGGTGACTTCAAAAATATATAACACTTATATGTCTAAGTGTACCTAATTCGAAAAAAAATACTAAAACTTATAAATAAGAAAATTAATTCAAAAAAACCCTATTGCTACTGATACATCTGGTTTTGGTCAGCCAGCTCGCGAATATGTATCCTCCGACTGCATATCATGATTTTCTCCTTGTTTACGTCTTTTTAGTTCGCTTTTCAACCAGTCGGGCTTTTTGATTTTTTTAAATAACTTTTTTTTTGAAACTGAGTCTGGTCAAGCAGTAACTGTTACTAGTGCTTGATATCGTGATATGATAACACAGTTCTTTCTGCTGCCGATGGTATTGATGTGGTCAATATGTGGTTTCAACAAGACGGTGCCACATGCCAGTGGAACAATTCAATTACTGCATGAGACATTTCCTGGTCGTGTACTCTCTCGTTTCGGTGATCAGAATTGGCCCCATGTTTTTTTTTTCTTATATAGTTGGTCCCCTAGATCGTGTGATTTAATGTCATTAGACTTCTTCTTATGGAGTTATTTGAAGTCAAAGGTATATGTCAACAAGCCCACAACCACCCGTGCATTACAAGACGAAATGAAACGCTGCATTAACGAAATTCGGCCACAATTATGCAGAAAGATCATGAAAAATTTCGACAAAAGAGTGCGTATGTGCCAGTTAACCCGTGGAGGCCATTCGCTCGATGTTTTATTCCATATACGATTATAAGCCTATCTTATGTACTTTAAAATTCAATGAAAAAGTAACAATCTAAAGACTAAAAACTGTTTTTTCTATATTCAAACCTTGCGTTAATTTTGGAACACGTTTTACTTTCCTTGTAAACCGTAGTATCCAAGTTCTAAAACATTTTTTTTTTTACTTTTTCAGATTACTCTTTAAATCAAGATAGTAAAAAATGTTACAAGATGCACACAACTCCGTTGAAATAGACTGGGGCGTATGTTGTGTGTCTTGCTGAACAATCCCATCTTGCAGTGATCAACAATCAGTCGGAAGCAGAGTACCTTGCAAAGTTAGTCGAGACGGCAGCCAAACAAAGAATCGGAGGATACCACGAAATAAACAGAGGAATATATCACCTAGGCTTTCGTTACACATTTAATGAGGGCTGGCGAACAGTTAGAGGTAGGGCTAGAGAGAGTATCAGCTGAGGCAACTCGATCATCTTCGGGTCTTGAAAGAGGAGTCAAATAACGAGACACATAATGTTTGCCATTGCACAGAATTACACTGAGTAAAAATATTTTTTTTCTTTTGCGAACGAAAGCGAACTTTTTTCTTATTAGCAACAAAAATAGTTCTACTATTTGCTGTAATTAGATTTGTATTTTATTGAAGTTTATTTTCTAATAACTAAAGTTTGCTTAAATATAAAGTTTTTCAGTTAAACTTGTTCGGTTTTCACTTAAAAAGTTTTGTACAAATTTATTAAAACTAGTTTTGTTCCTTTTAAAAAAAAGTTAAGTCCCAATAATTTTAGTGAGTGTAGCTAGCGTTATTATTATTATTATTTTATGTTCCAGGAACACCAATGAAAGTTGAAGATGATGCTTGGTGGGACAAGCGCCAGCCGATTGTGGACGAGCGAGAGCAGTGTGTCTCAATGTTCTACAACGGACGTCTGAACAGCATCAATTGTAATACCAAAAGCTTCTACATTTGTGAACACGAAGTAGGTAGCTCAACTATGTCCTAAGAAAACTTTCAATAAATGTAAACTTAATGAATATGGAGTACATAGTGTAATAAGAAACTTTTTAAGCAACTTTCTATACTTTTTTTATAATCGATAGGCTCGCGTCTCCACTATCTCGCCTGATGGTAAGCGATGATATGGTCTACGGTGTAGAACACTTGCCTAGAAGTAATATATTCACTCTTGACTTAAAGACCCCCAAGGTTGTATACTTATCGTTTAAAATAATATTCATTTCTTTCTTTTTCTCGTATCACCAGAGTCAATATAACAAGGAAATAAGTCAATGCTTTGGATATTGTGTTACAAATCTCAATTGTATATGTATTTATTAGTAGTTCAAAAGCTAGGTATCGGTATTAAATGCTGATTTTAACATTGAAAATAAATTCGATACATTCAAGCTAGACACAAATAAAGATGAAAAAAAAATACAGAAGAAAATTACTAGAAACCGATGGTTGCATTTAGATTTCAAAAGCAGTTAAGGCGTATATATTCCCCAATGTAAACGCTGGCCGTGAGTCCGCTCGGAGCCAAACTATAAATATTTGACCTCCATTCGGACAGTTTTGTTGGCTAAATATTTTTTGATATACATAACCTATGTAGGTTATGTAAAAAATGAAATAAAAAAAAATTGACGAAAAGCGGACGCGGCAGACCTCCAGCCACTTGGTTGACAGTGGTTGAAAAAGACCTGAAATACATAAATGTGCACAGCCCAAAACCGTACAAAATAGAGGAAAAGGATTAGAGGGGCCGAGCCCAAGTAAATGGGATAAGGTCGTGACTGACTATGATGATGATGTTAACCTATGTAGGTTAGGAAAAAATTCTAACCATCAATTTATCTGTGTAAAAAATCGTGCGTAAAAAAGCGATGTCAAGCAACAAAAACAGGAACACCGCTTTCTGGAATTGAAGTTATTTTTCACTTTGTAGTGTTTTTGTGGATGTCGGTTGTATTTTTTGTTAAAAAGTTTTATATTTTTCTCTTTTTAGTGGGGTACATAATGGACAAGTTTTATAAGGAGGACAAGTTATGTAAGGTACTTATAATGCCCACAGTGATGCCAGAATAGATTACACGAATAACATGTAACTTGATCATAACCAGTGGAATGGGAGTGTACTAGGGTGAACTTTAAACATCTGCGTACCCGTTTAAAGCATACTGGCGTGATGGTATGTTATGAAATGGTGTAAACAATAAACAGACATGCGATTGCAGCAATTCTGAGATATTTGCTTAGTTATTGAGAGACAGGTGCCTCATTATGGCCAATCCCAAAAAAATATGGTTAAATTCCAAGGCCCGTATCGTGTAATGAAAGTGGTTCCCAATGAACGATACATGATCGAAGACACCCCTATGACACGCACGGCCGTCGACACGAAGCTGTAGTAACTATAGATAAAATGCAGCCTTCGTTATCATTTGGTAAAATCTTAGAAAGCAGTGATGATCAGAATACTGATGATGATGTTGAAAGAAATAAATGAGAGAAGTAGGAATGCTTGATTAATCGTTAAAATTTTATGATTATAAATATATCTTTGTTGTCCAAATATATACGTATATAGTGTCATTGTAAAAAAAAGATATTATAATAAGTCAAATTAAATAGGGAAATAATTAACCGGGTGAAAAATATACTGAATGGGCGACTATTATACTAAGTTAGCAACTATTTATCCGGTTTGAGGAATACCTTTTAGGAGGTTTTTGTGAGCTGCAGTAATAATATTTTGACATACTATAATTGTATTTGGGGTTCTATTTTTTCTATATTAGCATATTATTCTTCATCGTAAATGAAGGCGACATCGCTGTGCAGCGCGGGAATTCGGGTATAATTGTGTTTTCAACAAATTGGTACAAGAGCAAGCGGAGCGAGTTCGGGAGCTTAGGGCACCCCGACACGGACAGGTTCGAACGAGATGACGGGAGCTGAAGTGAGCGAGCCATGCGAGCGAACTCAGCTCCCGTCATCTCGTTCGTGTTAGGTTACTTTAGACCCTGCGGACGGAAATAGGAGCCCCGGCTCCGTCGACTATGTTGCCAAAGTACTAATCAAGTCGCTGTTTTAAACATTTGTATTCGCCCACTGTTTGTCGCCCACTTAGTATTTCAGTAAGCCATATTCAGTATTTTTTACATCTTTAACTTGAATTTATTGTCGCTCGTTTAAATACTACCCAATTAAATATACTTGATTCGACATGTATTATAAATAATTTGAAATGATTTATAAATACTTACTGTAAAGATCAAATTTGCAAACCTATTTTTTTTTGTTTGTATAGCATGAGTTTTTTTTAGTTTGATTATTTTTTTTGTAGATGTCATTATTGTGTGATTGTATTTTTTTTAGCGCAAGGACGCACTTTGAACAGGATGGCCGAGCCGTTAGCTTTTATTTGGTAATGCATTACTGTACTTAATCGACTAACACTAAACAGCTAGATAAGTTTGTCTATCAGTCATGACGTTTGCTGTCAACTTCGGTGTCAAATAGTTAACGGTCGGCCTTCTTGATCGGGATGCCGAGCAGCGAACAAGTTTACAAATCTGTGCGATAAAGAAGAATATTATTTCGTGTTTCTTTAGCATGTTAGTAAAACTATTATAATTAAGCAAGTTGATCTGGTATATTTTTCGGAAAATTATGAATTTACTCTGGTTTGTTTTTGAATCATTGTGGAAAAGAAAATAAATATGTTTATGTTTCAATGATTTGTTTGGATTTCTATTGCGAACCTTTCTTTATTTTTGGACTGGTGCTTACAGATATTATTTACCGCACGCTCGACTAATACGCCACGGAGACGATTGTTATATTAGCTAAATTTATGCTTCAAGTTCCCCGCAAGAAATTGCAAGTGTGTGAGTGGACAACGGATTATTGTGAAGCAAACACTAATAAATAGCGCCGACACTAATAAATGTAATTATTGACTCTCTGTACGTTTTGGGTAACACTGTAAGTGCGGAGAGTAATTGTAATAATAAATAAATAAAAAGGCGAAGTAATACATCCGTTGATTCTACGCACACGAACCATTTATGTTGGTATGCCCTGCAAACCCTTCTGATTTGCTTTGTGTACAGTTTCTTATAATATTTTCTATACTACTAAATTTAAAATTCAATTTGTTGATAACGCAGTGACTAGAAACGTTGTAAATAAAATGTATTTACCTACTGTTTTCTAGATTGAATATGTAGGTGCACCTACAATGATATTATAATGAGGCCCTAACAGAAATAATCAGAATACCAGAGCGCTATTTATTATTTTTTTAAATATTACTGCATGCTGAGGTAGGAGTCTTTTGGTCTCGCACGGGGTTGGCAAACAATAAGCAATCTTTTTCCGATCTTTGGAGACGTAAAAGGCGACAATAGATATTCAATCTTAAGATTCGGAGCAGTGTTTTCTTCCCCATTGCTGCTTTAGTTTATTGCATGCAACAGGCAAGGAAATAGAACCGTCATATCAAGGAACTTTCAAGAATTTTAATAAATCGACGTGCATCCTTCGTTTTTATTAAGTAACCCTTTACTTAATAAAAACGAAGGATCTCATCGGCCTCATCAAAAAAAATGAGCCTAATCGCTGCTCGATAAAGTGGTCGAAAATTGAACTTCCCGATTACGCTTCATTCGTGCTAGCCGTGGCGCCCATATGCCTGAAATCATGTTTAAGCACTAATGGCATAAGAATATATTTTAAACAAAGCCATACCATGTCAATTTAATTTATTTTACATGTTTTATTTTATTTTATTTTAAAAACAAAACCTCAAAAAAAAACAGCCTTTACAAACAACAAACATTTTATGAGTTATACTAGAAACAATTACATAGTATGTAAATTGCACCATGTAAACGGTCATGTGTCGACAAGATTGAAATAATCATATTTCGAATCAGAACCGGTCGATGTGGGAGAGACCTATGTTAGCAGTGTCCATCTTTTGACTGATATAACGATGATGACTTAAATTTTTTTTTTTTTTTTTTAATTATAAACAGTAACTATCAATCCTTTTACAAACCGTGATGATCGGATGAGAAGTTCTTCTTTGATGCATCACATGCCATTAAACTTATATACACGGCCTTAGTCAGAATTAAACTTGAATCATCGATCTGAAACCCATATTCCTACTTGGTGTTTTAAATTCAATGCTCTCGGAGTAAGGCGTAAGTATTTCTTGCTTATCTTTATCTGTCGTATCATGCCGGGTGAGTCCGATTGCCAGGAGTTCGTGGTGCAGTTGTTGAGGTTGTTTGTTCCTGTGGTGCCCAAACAATAGCTTAGACCGCGAAGTAACCGGCTTTTGGTCGTACCTTCGGCACGTACGGTGTCCCGAGTTAACTCGCCTCAAGTTCGGGCGCTCACAATGCTAAAATGCTCTTCGGACATCTCACCGGAGTGTGACCTGTTTGCTGGGAGATGGATAGATGTATGTCGTGAATGTTTAAGGTTTTGTGAGAAGATGGATGAAAGATAGATAAAGATTAGTACTTAAATAATTGTATATTCTTTGTAAATTTTTACTTCTATTTGTTTTTTATTTTATTTTTGTTGTTGTTTTATTCTGTTTTTGTATTTTATCTTCTAGGTTTTGTCATCTCGTGTGTTTTATTTATTTGATTTTTTTATTTGTAATTAAAATAGATTTTATTCTGTCTTATTCTTGTAAGTACATTTTTTTGCACTCTATAACGCCTTGGGTGTGACCTGTAAAGTTATACATGTTTACTTAAATAAATTAATAAATAAGTTGATATTGAATAAATATTTTTGGCTATGATATCTATAAATATGCTTTGTATTGCCAAAATTAAGTGGCAGTGGGCAAAACGGATGGTTGATGGGGCCAATAAGTTCTGGAGTGGCGACCGCGTAACCGAAGATGCAGCGTTGGAAGACCGCCCACTACAAGAACCGATGAACTAGTTAAAACTACGGGAATTCGTAGGATGCGAGTCGCACAGGACCGGTCGTTGTTTAGAAACATGGGGGAGGCCGCAGCAGTGGACGTCATTCTGCTGAAATAATATGTAGATACACGGTGGCATTTTAATCGTCTTACAAAAGCAGTCCACTTTTTCTGCCCATGTATATGATCAATTTTCTCCATGGAAGTCGTTGTCAGTTCTCAAAAAAAAAAAATACATCTCCCATACAAATTTTGATCAGTTGACGACAACTTTGTATGGAAAAACAACTTTTTTTTTGGGAACTTGCTATGATTTCCATGCAGAAAATTGTACATATTTATGTACATGGACAGAAGATGTGAGCTGCTTTTGTAAGACGAATAAAATGCCACGATGTATAGAATCACGCACAGTTTCCAATTACACGATATCATGAACAGAGTTTATGTTGGCGAAAATGTAATCTATCTAATCTAATACCTTCAAACGAGCAATTCTTGTATATATGTATATACACATTCTCATCAGAAAAAAATTGCAGGAATCGGGTCACTTCTGAGCGAGATGATCGATTTATTGTACGAAATGTATCCTTAATGCTTTTCAACTGCAGCAGCAGCTTCATGTTGTACGTAGGGTGGGTGTAAGTGACTCTACAATTAGAAGAAGGTTGAAGGAACGTGGACTGGTACCGCACAAGCCGGCAAATGGGCCGAAATTAACTGCAGACCATCTAATAGCGCGCCTTAACTTTGCACGTGAGCACCTAAATTGGTCATACCTACAGTGGAACAAAGTCCTCTTTTCTGATGAGTGTAAAATTATGATTTATGGTAACGACGGAAGGAACAAGGTCTACAGAAGAGATGGAGAACGCCTTGCACAATGCGGCATTGAAGAAAAGGTCAGCTATGGTGGCGGTTCGGTGTCGGTTTGGGGAGGAATCAGCGGCGACGGTAAGACAGAGCTTGTCTTTGTGTCTGGGCCACATCTGCCTGCACTAAGCAGTCATCGGTACATCGAACAGTGTCTTGAGCCTCATGTGATGCCCTATGCGCATTTTATGGGCAACGGTTTCATATGCATGCACGACAGTGCTAGGGCTCACACCGCGAGCGTCGTACGAGATTATGTTACCGAAGTCATTATCTCCATTATGGAATGGCCAGCAAGAAGCCCGGACATGAATCCGATTGAACATCTATGGGATGAATTAAAGAGACGAATTCGTGCAAGAGATCCTGCCCCAGAAACACTTAGCCAGCTGCAAAATGCAATCCAAGAGGAATGGAATGGAATGCCACAACATTTGATCGTGACTCTCATCCGGTCGATGAAGAACCATATGGAAGCAGTAATAAGAGCTCGGGGAGGGAATACAAGTTATTAAATCAACATTTCTTAGCTTTTTTTTCATTTACGTGTTTTGTTTTATAAATTTCCTTCATACCCCATACAGGGTAATAATGACTTGTTAAACAAAATACGAAACCTATGAAAATTTAATTTGAATTTAGAACATTAACATTAGGATTTGAAAACCTCATATTATTCACTATTAAAAGACATTTGACGTATATTCTTAAATATTTTTCTGATAATCCTTACAAAACATAAACATGCAAGTTTTTTCGATTTTTTTGATGAGAAGTGTATATAATCTGCATCTCAGAAACAGCTCCAACAATTTTCATAAAATTTAGTATGCAGGGGATTTCGGGGGCGATAAATCGATCTAGCTAGATTTCATTTTTAGCAAAATCGTCGTTTTCTCTATTTTCAACCGAGCAGAGCTCGATCACTAAGGTAATAATTATTTCACGACATCGCTATGTAGTTGGAACTCCGCCTTATAAATATTGAAGCTTCCATTTAATCTGATTGGAACAGGCTTAAGCCAACTATTTGTAATCTAATTTGGGAGAATTACGTTTACACAAGACGTGTTTACAGAAGAATAACGTTAATGAAATCTGAAATGAGAATCTTGGTTATCTCAATGAACCTACGAAAGAAATAACTACGCCGTGAGTATACAAAGAAAACCGGTAACCAAAAAACAGCATTTATTTAAAAATAATATTGGATTGAAAATTCTTTTCACAACAAAGGGAACCTATTAAACAAATCCTTTAGTAATTTGTAAAATCGATATCAAATGGGTAATAAGATGATCCTGATCAGTAATAATGTCAGTTTTATCCTGATTTCGGCCACATGCTCTTAGAATAATAAAAAGTTTCTCTCGACGTAACACCGTATTATTTCTATCGGTTAATTTTGATTTTAACATTTTAGCTCTGTATCCATTACTATCGATAACTTAGTTAGTTTGGGTACTTCCTTATTGACTGCCTTGTTGGTGTAGTGGTTACAAGCGCTACCGAAGAGCTTATATAAGTTTCTAGGTTCGATGCCCGAGTCAGACAAAGTGCTGTTGGGTTTTTTATCTGTAAGTCTAGCGTGTGGGATTCACATGTAAGTACCTACGCACTTTTATTAGAAAAGGTCCAAAAACCGTTCCTGCCTTCATCCTTACCACTATCCGACTAAATTCTTGCTTGGTTTACTCCGATATAACTCGGTAGAAGTAAGGCTAGCACGAGATCTGCTCGCAATAGCCTGTAAGACGCTCCGTTCCACTATTGACGCTCCTGATCTGCTTGATGTACTGGCGCGCTTGTTTGTCCCAGACAATTACTGCCGGGGCAAAAAGCACAGGCTGTTTGCCGTGCCTCCGTGTCGCACCGCCGCACGTGCTAACTCGCCAATACCCCGGACTCTTGCCACGCTTAGTGTTATCTTGGATTTTAATCCATAAACAATTTGTTTGCGTATGAATGGAAAACAAATTTAATGGCACGTCAGAAGTACCGTGAGAGAGATTTTTGGAAGTGTTTTGTTTTTTTTACTCCAAAATTTTAATTCCTTAATGTGTTTTGTTTATTATTTATTTATATATTTAAACTTCATGCACAAAAGTACAATGGCAGACTTAATGCCTTAGGCATTCTCTACCAGTCAACCAAGTGTGGTGAAGAGACAACATGGCAGGTGCATTGTGTAAAACGTGGCAACAAAAAAAAAATTGCTTAAAATACACATACATACATATTTTATATAATGCATACCTCTATAAATGTATACATATTTAAAAAACTTATTAGAATATAAATTAATATTTTATTGTTATTTTTTAACTGTCTCTGTTTAATTATACTAAGTTATTGGTTATTTAACAACCGTTGTTATTAAATGAATACATAAATCTGGAATTTCTCAATAGCTTCCCGATAGTCTGAATTTGTGCCCCGGTGAAAGCAAAAGGTTCCCCCCTATTGCATGAGATTTAAACATAACTGGCGAAATTGGGTGTGGTATGGTGCACCTCTGCCGAAAGCTCCGGGGGGTACAGGCGTGATGTTATGTTATGAAGGGTAAGATACCCAGTTATTGCCACTAAGACACTGTCTCCCCTAACTCGTAATCAAATGCCCAGAAAATCATATTAAAATGCACTAGCATACAAAAATTATAATGTCATCGAAGGCAATATTCTAATCTTTATTTTAAGAATAATTGTTTCATTCAGTGAAGTAGTAATTATACATATGTTTTCATTAAATTACAAAAAATCTATCTAAAATTCTATTACTGGCTTAGAAATTCCAATATTGCGTAACCTGTGGTTTTCTTATTTTTAGCCTATAAAGGCAGAAGTGCCAATAACTGGAGGGGGCCGGCGATACCCTACCCTACTTCCTTATAAACATTTCCCCATAGAGTCCGATTGAGCTGGTGGCGGAAATTACGTCATGGCTTGGTAACACCCCGTTTCCGACGATCCCACTGACCCGTAATTACAGTCTTGGTAAGCAAATTGCTCAAGGTTGGGCGGCAAAATTAGACTAATCAAATTACCAGTTATGTTACGAGTATTATTAATGGGATTGGAAGGTTTTGCCTACGTAGGTGTTTGACTGAAAAGTATATACACTGTATATAAAATATATAACTGTAATTAAAATATAGTAACCATTTGCTGTGTGACTGATTCTCATAGCGTGATATCCGGGGTGTAATCAAAAGTACAGTACCTAGTAAGCCAAGAGCAGTGGTGGCCCAGTGGTAACGGCCGCGACTTACAAGTGGCAGGTCGTAGGTTCGAACCCAGGCAGGCGCTTTACTTTGTGTAAACTAATTTATCACTACTGCTCAGATAACGGTGAAGACGGAAAACATCGTGAGGAAACCGGCATGTCCTAGAACAAACAATTCGAAGACTTTGACATCCAGAAACCCGCACTGGGCCTGCGTGGTCGCTAACGGCCCATTCCTTCTCACAGAAAGGAGGCATGTGTCCCAGCAATGGGCACATTAAAAGACTGGTGATGGTGATGATGATGAAGTAAGATAACGTTAAAGAAGTGGTCACTGCCGCCAATGCAAGTACTATCAACACAAGTACTGTCAATAATATTATTTATATACTTCTACTTCTACTCTTATATTGTACACCACAATATATACAACCAAAACATACGACAAACATTTACAAAAACATGTGTACAATGAACGGTATTATCGCATAGGGCAATCTCTTACAGACAAGATTTGGATGGACTGAACGAGAGGAGATGCACTTAGGGCAGTCAATGTGCAAAATATCA
This sequence comes from Orthosia gracilis, assembly GCA_947562075.1. Lineage (NCBI taxonomy): Eukaryota > Metazoa > Arthropoda > Insecta > Lepidoptera > Noctuidae > Orthosia > Orthosia gracilis. The sequence goes on from OX387274.1 coordinate 7,854,654, forward strand.
TCTATACCTACTAATATTATAAATTTAAGTTTGTTTGTTACGCTTTCACGCAAAAACTACTGAACCGATCATCATGAAACTTTGTACATATGTTCTTGGAGGAATAAGAAGTAACATGGCACTATAAAAAAAAAATGGCTTCACTGCGAGCGAAGCCGCGGGTAAAAGCTAGTAATTAATATTACTTAGACATAATCACATAAAATACATACATACAATACTGCATAATATACTAATCAATATCAAATATATAATAGAGAAATGAAAAGAATAAAAATTATAGTGACAGGTAATGCTCCTTTACCATTTTGATTGAGTACGTCTTATTTCTAGGTACACAACCGAACTGTTTAAATCGTAACATATTTGCCAAAGAAGGAAGTGAAATGCATACGGATAATCAATTTTAAATTTCCAATGATCTCAAGGACCTAGAAATAGTGTAACAGAGGAACTGAAAGTGTTCTTTAACACAAAATGAAGCACCATATAAAGCCAAGAGAGTACTATATGGGCATTCCGACGAAGGCGAATAGGCAGCCATTTTGAGGTGAGTATGGAACTCAGAAGCCAAATATAAACCTGATACAGACATTGAGAAGTCGCTCAAGCTTGTTCCAACACTTCTATTTACCCTTCAAAATAGAACCCAGGGATTTATATTGATATGGTACTAATTCTTCCTTGGACGAGTTTATTCATAGGGAGCTGTAAGCCAGCTCTTGATGAGTTCAAAAAGCTTAAGTTGAGCAATGAGCTGAAATGATATTCAGGCAAAGTTAACTACTACATAGTTTGGGTGCAAGTCCGTGATAAATTGTTTCTACTACTATTTGAAGCAGTTTCGACTTGTGAAAATGTTAATTTATAAGCCTATAATTGGGATCAAATATTCTCACTACTAATTTGTTGATTGACATGTGCCAAGTAATGTGACTATGATGCATAGGTAGGTTGATGTATGATGTAGGTGGGTAGGCTGTTCACAGACGACCGATAAAGTTATTGGCTGATTTAAAATCGGTGATTATTTCACTGATGGCGAGATAATCACCGATGAGAAATCGACCGATGAGAAACCGAATAAAAACTCTTCACGGTTTTTATTTAACATAGGTAACAACTAATTTGAACTTTGAATTTACCCAGCTTTTTACGTTTTATAAGTGTTGTTTAGTATTTATAAGAAACTGGCTTTAAATAATAAGAAGCAGGATAAAATATTTAGAATTATGTTACATTCTGTTTTCATAATTAAAATGCAGATTTTTCTGTTACTTGCGGTTAAACTGATGCAATGAAAATCATACATATACAATACGGACTAGAATCAGTGTTCACGAGATGTTTAAATTAATAGAATAGTATTTCGAGCCATCAGATTCTTCTAGTGATGCTGAGCTGCCGATATAGTGGGGAACCTTTAATTTATCAGTTCGTCACTACATCACTGACAAATGGTCTCCACTCAATGACTGCAAACAGTGAATAAGCGTATCGTCTGTCACGCACCTTATCTGCGGCCCGCTTAGTATGTAAATTTGCATTTTCGAAGATTGTCCGGGTATAAATCAGTCAACGGCTAATAATATCTGAGATAATAATCATAACACTCCAATTTAATTATAAACAACTGTTTATAACTAACACCTCAGCGGCCATTTCAACTGAAAAGAGAATTTAAAAAAAATCTCCTATTTTAAAATTTAAAGTAGGAGATGAAATGAGTTTATGACGAACAGACGCGGCGGCGGACTTTGGTTAATAATTGTAGTGATGACGACACGAATCAATCTACTACAGTATTCCTAAGATATGGATGAAAAACTAGTAGCAGTGCGCATACCTTACAAGCAGGGGGAAGGTGAGCCAACGATTCTACTGGTGATATTATCGAGATGGACATGTTGGATCTGGTTAATCTTAAAACCTTAATACTTAAGCTTGCATGTTTTATAAGGAACATCTAAGTCTTTTTTAGGTTATTATAAGCAGTTTGCATTAGATTTCAGATTAATGCCCTTGTTTACGAGGAAAGCCCACAAACACCACGTGGCGAGGGACACGGAGAACGTCAGCCAACTATCTCTTGTCATTCAAATTACACAACCGATAGCCATTGTAGTCGATTACAGATGACTATGTGATACTTTTTCATAGGAACTTGGCACCGTCCCTTTAGAAAACGTTAGTATTTCCGGTTGATTATAGTATTTTTTTTTTAATATTGGTAGGCTCGCGCTTGCCCACTATCTCACCTGATGGATATTGGAGGAGTTTTGAAGTTTAGTAGGCGAGTAGGAGTTTTGAAGTTTGGTTGTGGAAAGCAGCTGCCTAGTGACAGGACTCAGGAAAATATCCTTTCGAAAACAAAAATATTTTTTTTAAACCGGTCCACAATTAATGGAAAATCGTAAAAAAAATACAAAAAGTTGAGCATAGAACCTCAAAAATACGACTTATTTTTATGCTTTTTAGAAAACTGCCAGATGGGGTAATGTTATAATTTAAAATTTAATATTTTAAAGGTTATCCAATCCGTAACGTAACGTTTGGAACGTACAAATAAAAAATGTGTTCCTGTTTTCTTTTCTACATCGACTTCCGAAAAAGAAATTATTTATCACTTTGTAGTGTATTTATATGGAAATCGGTTGTACTTGTTTGTGTATTTTTTTTTTCAAAAACAAATACAACCGAATTCCAAATAAAAATTTTGTTGTGGTACCTAATAGGCAAGTTTTCAGTAAGGTCAATCAGGGGTTAGGGGGTGGCGGTAAGGTTATATAAGGGTTTCAGGAAATGCCAGAATATATTACCCGAATATCATGAAACTTGAACATAACCGGTGAAATGACAGTGTACCAAGGTGAACTGTACACATCTGCGTACCTCTTTAGAGCGTACTGACGTGATGTTATGTTATGAAATGGTACAAACAAGAAACAGACATGCTTTTGCAGCAATCCCGAAAGATTTTCTGTCATTTATTGAAGAGTTATGTTGTATAAATCCTAAGTTCGTCTTCAGATCTTCACCAAATTTAAATGGGACTAATTTAGAAACATTCTTTAAAAAAAAAGAAAGAATATTCAAAATCAGTCCATAATTGACGGAATAATCGGGGAGCATACACAAAAAAAAACACTAAACACGTTTTATGTTCGGCTGTATGTAACAGCCAAACATAGAACCTCCTCCTTTTTGGAAAGTTGGTTAAAAATATCATTACGGATTGTTATTGCGAGGATGAAAGTACAGAAAGTTTGGCACAGCCCAATGAATAAACATTTCGCTGTAAGTCTAGTTTTCAATAAATGACCTATCCTAACACTCATCTTATGAAACCCAAACCATGGGTGTCGAAAGCTCCAGCGTTGGTACATTGACGTTTCGAAGGTGCCGTACGTACTGCTTCACCAAATCGAACCCTATAAATAATCAGGGCAACTACTAGAAGAAATCATGACCAAAGAATGTTTAAAATTTGATATAGTCCAAGTGTCAATGTAGTGTTTATACAGATGATTTATTTTTAGGCTCACTAAGCATTGTCATTAACATTGGGCGTCACGGTCCAGGCATACCAAGCATCATGTCACACTGACAGGCAGGGACCGGCAACTCGGGTTGTTGATTGTCGATATTTTTTTATTTTGGCTTCACCCGCGTAATAATCGGAAATGATCCCAGTAGATAAGGAAGAAGACGTATTCCCGAGATAAAAAAATCTGGACATGATCTACAAAGTGCCAAGTTTCATCAAAATTCTTTTATTGGTTAAAATATGATAAAGTTACAGACAGACAGAGTAACTTTCGCATTTATAATATTACTACGGTTTTATTTTAGTAATCAAAACATTCTAGAAATAAACCGTCAAAGGTATGAAACGGGAAATAGAATGACACAAAACCACCACACTCGTTTCAAGTGAAAGCATCGCTGCGCTGGCAACATTAAAAATTAAAATTAATAAATTTCCAGCGAGGATTGGAGAAAATTGAATAAGGTCGTTTATCGTACGATACAGTTAATTGAAAGGTCGTTGCGAAAATAACTTTGATGACGTGTATGAAAAGGTTGTGGAAAATGCCAAATGTTTTTGCTATAATTAAATTATGTTACAAATACTGGAAGAATGGTCCCTGCAGGAGGAGCTCGTAGCTAAATAGTAACAACCGCACAGGCTGATTTTCGAGGTTAAACAATGCTTGCTGAGGTTGGTCTCTGGGTGGGTAACCATTGACCATCCATTATATACCGTGACTCCTCCTCCATGAATGCTGTTATTTATCGATCGTTGACAATCGTTACAGGTAGTCAGAAACCTGAAAATGTGACACCAGTATTCCCAAATGATATCGTGTTTTCATACATAGGTACTGGGTTGTGTTGATACAAATGTAAAAGTTCGTAGTCGACTGAAATACCTCCCGCAGCTAGCGACACGTCGCGCGACGCGTCGCCCTACAGAAATACAAAGTAACCTGAAGCAGTAGTGCCGCCTGCATTCGGTTACGAATTTGTACCCTTAGAGAGACATTCGTTCCAGTCGCCCTCTAGAAATACAAAGAAACCTGCAGCAGTAGTGCCGCCTGCATTCGGTTACGGACTTGAGGCATTTAGAGAGGCATTCGTTCCATGTATAATTTTGAATTCAGTTGTTCATAAATCTGATAATGAACAGCTGTATCCTGTTAAACTGGAAGCCAACCCCAAAATACTTAGTTGGAAAAAATAGTAGGCACATTGATTTTAGAAGGAGTTTCCTAATGATGTCGGCGATGCTTTCCGAAGTCTAAATTGTCCAATTTCTTAATTCTTCATATTCTTATTTTTCCGAATTCTTATTTTTACATATTCCGAATATTTCATATTCATTTATTTACCTACACTTTCTCATTATTACATATTCCATTTTATTCCACATTCTGTATTTTCCACATTTAAGTACAATCACAATAAAAACTTTGTAACAGATTTTGTTACACACACAATTTAACTTATGGATGACCAAAATCTACTTTGATTTGTGGAGTTGTTCTAGTGAACGCCATGGGACAACCAACGCTTTAGAAGATTGTTTCTTCCGATTAAATAAAAAGGTAGGAAGAATTAATATATATTTTTCATACATTTTCTGAAAAAAGTGGCATCATATTTTTTTTATTAGCCTTTACTGTCTTACTGCTGGGCAAAGGCCTTTATATTATGAAAAGATAATTAAAAATTGCCAAATACATACGGAGCAAAGTCATTGATGATTTATAAAAAAGCGCAAAATCACCTGAAGAATATTTAAAGAAATTATAACATGTTGGTTCAAGTAACAGTATTGATATGTGAACCATAACACTTCTTTAAAACCAAAAACATGTTTCCTTTTTATTTCAGAAAATATTTGAAAGGGAATGAATTGTTTTCACCCATCTTTTTATACACATACATATGTAGTATATAGTTTATATTTTGCTCTAGACCTTTTTCTTTTTCTTTCTTTGATTTATTTGCTGAAATAAATGGTTTTGATTTAAAGTTTGATTATCAGATGAAAAAAATGTATGACAATCGGTTTATTTTCCTTTTTGTATCGAACTGTACTCATTCGGAAAATTTTGGTATTAGGACAATAAACAATGAAGAAATCTAAGAATTTGGAAATATAAGAATTTGAAAAAATAATAATTAGGAAAAATAATATTTCGTATTTTAAAGAATTCGTAAAATAAATAATATGGAGAATCGCGAATTTGGATTTTGGCGCTGACACCTTCCTAATATTGTTTACGTAGAATTGCTTGGTCGTCCATTTTTGGTTGTGTTTTCTCACAAAAATTGTGTCGCAACGTCTGTTCTTAAGGATAGGTCAAAGTTAGCAGATGTTTTCCATTGCGTCATCCATCTAACTAAACCGTGACCGTAGGAACGTAGCGCGACGGTTCGGGATGATAAATGTTTGGGACTGTGGGTAGTTGGCAGCTAATAAGTCTCTAAGCTGCTCTTACTTGAGTGGTTATTAAGTAAGCACATTTATGTCTGTTTATTTGCGAGTAACATAAAATGCAGCCTTGTGGGTTGTCCGACCTAAAAACAAAACGAAAGGGTACTGCAATTATTTAAGTTTTTACTACATATAAAGTTTTTTATAAAAATAATTGGCCAAAAATCGTGTATTAAACGAAACAGGGCGATATTTGGGGCTATTTGCAGTAATTCACAAAGTACCAAAAAATATGTTCATTTTATTTATTTCTTTTAACCCTAGGTATCGCCCTGTTTCGTTTGAGAAACGATTTTTTTCCCAATCTGTATGTAAGCTTATATGCAAAGGTCAACTAACTACTAAGAAATGAATTTACCTACCTAAATAATTATATAAACGACCGAATTCAATTTGAAAAGTCATCAAAAATTTGAGTTTCTTCAATAATAAACATTATCATCAAATTTCAAGTTCATAGGTCATTGAGAAGACAAAAAAAATAGAAACAAAATAGTGTGACAAACAACGGACAGACAGATGGACAGACACGGGAGTGACAGCAATAGGGTTGCGTTTGGACCCTTCGGCTACGGAACCCTAAACTTACCTTTAAGTTATTGAGTTTGCAACGTTTACGATACAGGGGACTTCCAACGGCAATAAGATTTAGTAAAAATATTAGTTGTTGAAGCGTAGATGGAGTATTCTAAAATTTTTAATTGTAATTGATTGTCCCGGCTGTTATTTGAAGATCTTTGACAGTCGTTACGGGCATTCAGAAGCTTGAGATCTGACACCAGTCTTTTTTATTTTTGTGCTACCTAACCTACCAAATCTTGAGGATAAACTTTATTTCTCTTCCTACAGAATAAGTAAATGTAGGTAGCTTTTGGTGGACACGAACTGTATGCATGGCACGCACTAACATAGAAATCATCTGTCATGTCAAACTGTCTTCGAGGAAAAGGGGCCCTGACGTCCGGACAGACAGTCGGAGAATTGGTTTCATAAATATTTGGCTTTTCTTGTGTATGCTGGCATATATGAGTAATTCACATACACTATGTTTTGGGTGAAACTATTGTGTTATCTATGTTTAAAATGTAGATGTTAAACCATTATAATTTGTAAAACTTCATTTAAAAAAAACTTTTTTACAAAACTATACAACCGACCGCGGTTGTATTGTTTTGTAAAAAGTTTATATTTTTCACTTCTTAGTTGTGGTATATCTATAATGCCCACCGTTATGTCAGAATAAATTACCCGAATAACATGAAACTTGAAAACAACCGGCGAAATAAGAATGTACGAGGATGAACTGTACACATCTGTGTACCCCTTTAGAGCGTACCGGCGTGATTTTATGATATGAAATGGTGTAAACAATAAACAGACATGTGATTGTAGCAGTCCCGAGAGATTTGCTGTCATTTATTGAAGAGTTCTGTTGCATATCTCCGAAGTTCTTCATCAGATCTTGATCAAATATATAAAAAAAGGGAGCACATGAGAAGCTACCTTCAAATAAAAAGAGTTATCAACATCGGTTCATCTAGTAAAAAGTTCTGAGTTAAAACACAAAAAAATACATACGGATTGAGAAACTGCTCCTTTTTGAAGGCGGTTAAAGAGTTTCCATGGAGTTTCTTGCACGTTCTTCGCCATAGAAACCTATTTTTTGGAATTTGCAAATGTACCTTAGTTACAGCTTTCAGAGTAACTGGACTCTTTGAACAGCATCTTACAAACATTAATTTGAGTTACTTAAAATACAAAATGGGAAGCTTCATAATGTTTGACTTGAAAATAAAAGATTGTCGACGGAGCCACGCTGCGTGGGACTCCTTTTCTGTCTGCAGGGTCAGGCTAAGTTTGCTCGCTTTGCTCGCTCACTTCAGCTCCCGTCATCCCCTTCTAACCTAACCTATCCGTGTCGGGGTGACCTAAGTTCCCGAATTCGCTCTTGGACTAATTCGTTAAAAACACGAATACACCCGAACCGCGCATTTCTAGTCGCTCACTTAGTAATTTTGTCGCAGGGCTAGAATTGTAATATCTGAAATGGATTAATCACAACCCACTTTTTGTGAGCTTGTTCTGGATTTTATTACTTATCAATATTCGTCGTTAGTTTAGTTAATTTTTCGCTTATTCAAATTCATACTGCTCAAGTTATTAAAACAAACTCATCATCATCTCAGTATGTTATAATTCCCCGTTTTATAACAATATCTATTATGATTGTAGTGATGTTGTGAAGCCACGTGCCTCATACGGAAACCTCTATAGATTGCATGAAAATATAGAATAACGTATTATAACTTTGCGAATTTAAATTTGATGTTATTAAGTGCAGCTACATACAGAAGCTTTTATAAATACAATGTTCTTAACATAAATTAGTTTTATCTAGTGTTATAGATTTACGTTTACCATCCAACAACCAACCATTGCACTGCATGGTTGCCATAATTTTATTAGTTTTCTTTGTGTCATTTACACTGGCCTTTAGTATCTACAACACTTTTGAAATGTTTTGAAATAAAAACGTTTTATAGAAAATTTCATCAACTTTCTTTGAAATTATAGTTTACATTAGTAACATTTTTTTTATTTTTGTCAGTGTAGTTAAAAAAAAAATCTTTTCATATTTCAAAAAGTCAGCTAAAAATACATTTAAGTCAATTCTTTATAGCTTTATTTAGTGAATAATTCAAAAATGAAATTACTTTGTTTGATTTTAATTGACATTTGAATTAAATTATTTAAAGTTCTAATTAGGTTTTTATTTATTTATATACACTTGATTATTCACTAAGATAAAAACAATAATACATACGGAAACCTTAAAATAAAAACAAACATACAACAGGTGGCCTTATTGCGTTCTGCGATCTCTTCCAGGCAACCCATCTCTCTTTAATATGGATAAAGTCAATCAAACGGGTACGAAATATCCTACTAATGATAATAATTATAATAAAAGCGTTAGGTATCAGCACTACTGACATGAAGCAATCGTTGAGGGAGCGCTTCTTTGGCCGCCTGAAGAAGGTATTCAATAGCCTTCTTTCGGGCGGAAACAAGGTGCGCGCCTTCAACGGTTGGGTCATGCCGGTATTGATGTACTCTTTCGGCATACTCAAATGGACCCAAACGGAACTTGACGCCCTGGATCGGGTCCGCACACTGCTGACTGCATATCGAATGCATCACCCACGATCATCGGTCATGAGATTGTATATCCCGCGGAAGTGTGGAGGCCGTGGCTTTTTAAATGCCAAAAACCTCCACAACCGCGAGATATGCAATCTCAGGGAATACTTTCTAAACACCGACGTGGGTATGCATCGAGATGTTGTAGCTGTGGACAAGGGACTCACCCCGCTCTCCTTGGCGAATGAGAACTGGCGCAAGCCTGTAGTGCTTGATACTAAAGACCGCAGGGAATTATGGCAGAGTAAGGAGCTTCACGGACGCTTTTTCCGGGCCCTACATGGGCCCGATGTAGATCAATCAGCGTCCGTAGCCTGGCTGCGTTTCGGTGACCTCTTTGGGGAAACCGAAGGTTTTGTCTGTGCAATTATGGACGAAGTTATCATGACGAATAACTACCGGAGATTTATTGTGAAGGATGGCACGGTTGACATCTGTCGGGCATGTCACCGCCCGGGTGAATCGATCCGCCACATTATCTCTGGTTGTTCTCGTCTAGCTAACGAAGAGTACTTGCATAGGCACAATCTTGTAGCCAGGATTATCCATCAGCAACTTGCTCTGAAATACACTCTTGTGGCATCGGAGGTACCGTACTACAGGTATGTGCCCGACCCAGTTCTCGATAATGGCAGTATCACATTGTACTGGGATCGGTCCATCATCACTGACAGGACTATTGTAGCCAATAAGCCTGATATTTTGGTGGTGGACCGAATCGAGAGGCGTGCAATGATTGTTGATATTACCGTCCCGCATGACGGGAACCTCGTGAAAGCCGAGAAAGATAAGCAAATCAAGTATCTTGACTTGGCTCGCGAGGTTGTCGACATGTGGGATGTGGACACAGCGATCATTGTACCGATAGTCGTGTCGGCCAATGGCTTAATAGCCACGAGCCTCGACCAACACCTTAGGAGGCTCTCGTTAGGCGGCTGGGTCAAGGGCCTGATCCAGAAAGCAGTACTGCTGGACACGACTCGTATTGTTAGGAGGTTCCTTTCTCTGGAGCCCTGACCGCCGGTAGCTTGGACCCTGTTCCCGATACCGGTGGGGCTCTATTTTTTATATTTTTAAATGTTATTTTTTTGTAGTTTTTTTTATAAAATATTTAAAAATTTAGAGAATAAGAAATCTGTTAAATAAAGGACATAATAATAAAATGTTTATTGGTGTATATTGCAGTTTACGTACAGCTATATTGTAAGAATTGTTCCATTGTAACCATTTTGAGTAATGAACCCTGCCTCTCAAACTAGGGCAACCTGTATCTTGAGAGACAGCTAAATTTATTATTGTTTGTGTATTAAATTTAAATAATAATGATATGTTTAACTTTCAACATTGCACCTACCACTGTTTATAATCTCCATCACCCAAAGGTCGACTGGTAGAAAATGCCTAGTAAATATTTTGGACATCGCTGACAACGGTGAAGAATAACATAGCAGAAGAAGAAACGAAAGAAACAAAGAAAACCTGGACTTATAGTTATTATAAATTTGTGCTCCATTGGTGTAATTCTTAGAAGTATAAAAAAATAGGTGTAATTGCTGCAAGGCGTTCCAGTGCGAGGATAAACGAATAAATAAATCGGTTCAATAAAATTATCTGTACCCCCAAATATTGTAATAATGAATAACAAACTCAGTTGGCACAGAAAGATTGGTGATCCCTTAACTATTCCACCGAGGCGGAACTAAGCCGAACCGGACTTATATAAATAAATGGATTACGTCTTGATCTACTGAATCAATTCCTGTAGCCATTACCTGTAAGACTTTTAGTGCGTCTGTGAGAAGGCAATAAAATGGTGTGTGCAGTGTACATATAGGATTTGAATACGTTGTTTTGGGTACATAATGTTGTGGATTAGTTATTATTTATTTATTATTTTGTTCTCTTTCATGTGTGGTGCACAGGAGGAGCTTGACAAGGAACAGCTTATGCGTAAGTGGTTATACAGCCTTATTTTAAATTATAGTTTTAACGCAATCGCTCTCTCCAAGTTTAAAAAATAAAAGTGGTTGTTCTAAATCATTTAAAATAGCATAATTAGCTATCGTTATGTAAAGTCAAAGTATAACATCTTTAAGTCATATTCAACATTTTATTTTCACAAATGTTAAAACTATACTTAGATAAATGATTACTCTTGATCTCTGCCTATCCTCCATGTTAACAGACGTTATGTTGTCCTGTTATTCTAATGAAAATTTATCTGCAACTGTCTGGCATCAAAAGTTAAAGTAATTTCCCACGTAAATTTATTACGGGTATAATTTAGACGGTCATCAAAAATATTTTTAAGACTCTAAGCTTAGGCACCAAATAAAATAATTGGTTCCCAAAATGGATCAACGGTCACCAAATTCTATCCAACTCAAAGATTAATATACCGGGTGTATTCGTGTTTTTAACGAATTAGTCCAAGAGCGAGCGAAGCGAGCTCAGGAGCTTAGGGCACCCCGACACGGACAGGTTAGGTTCGAACGAGATGACGGGAGCCGAAGTGAGCGAGCAAAGCGAGCGAACTCGGCTCCCGTCATCTCGTTCGTGTTAGGTTACTTTAGACCCTGCGGACGGAAATAGGAGCCCCGCGCAGCGGGGCTCCGTCGACTTTAAAGGCGTCCATATATTTTTTTGGCAGTCAATAATACGAAAAAATGGATTTATTTCATAATATTTTAGGAAACGTTATTTGGTGACCATTTATCCATTTTGGTAACCGTTTAGAATTTTTTTGGTAGTAAAATAGGTACTTTTTTGGGCGGTGTTTAAACACAAGCCATTTATTACTGTTATCTCTGTGCAGTACTTCAGAATGCCTTCGACGCATTCGACCACGAGAAGAAAGGAGTCATCAGTACAGACTACATCGGCACGATCCTGGAGATGTTGGGTCACGAGGTTGATGACGACACCCTGAAGGAAATCATCACTGAGATCGACGTCAGTGGTAAATAGACGAAAACTTTTATGGTTTTTCAACAGTTCATCATCCAAGGGAAGATAGCGAACGAACGAAGACATGGGAACAAGCACTTCCTAGAGGTATTTTTACCGCGGCCTCGCTCTGGTGGCCTATCCCTGTGGAATTTTTAGGGACATAAAGTTGCCAATGACACACAACAATATTATAGTTTTTTTGTAAGTAAATTAAATATTTTTTGTAGTCGAAATAGATATTAGTATTTACAAAAATATAAACAAAGAAACTAATTTAAGGAGCTCTAATATTGGTTAGTGAATTAATTACCTTGAACCTCAATTCTGTCCGTAAAAAGTTGTTTCTTATTCCATCGGGAACATTGCCGTTGTTTCGATCCTTCAGGTCCGCTTACTAAAAATTCTAACACGCTCACAGTTCTAACAGAGTGAGTTTTTGTTTGTTTATGTTATATACTTAAATCTTTTTTTCCTTTCTTGTTTTTGTTATACACTTAAATAATCCGTTATGTCAGCTATTTTGTCAATTTTTGTTTAATTTTTTTTAATGATACATATACTAGATGGCGCTAGTAGTGATGTAACGACGTCAGTAATTGGCTATCTTGTTGGGAAGTACATAATATTGCGGCTAGATGGCGCTGTAATCAAAATTACAAATTAACATTATTTGTAAGAACTTAATAGGCTTTACATGATAAATAATCAATTACAACCCCTAATCAATTTCTTTGCCTATATTATAAAAATAATAAAAAGTATATTTATATCATCAGTATTATAAGGTATAACTTAATTACAGGCAACTTTTAAGGACATAATATTATAATCTTTTAAGATTTATTTTCATAAAATATGTTAAAAGAAAAATACAAAAAATAAAGCCCCACCGTGACAATGTTTGCACATTGCCGTGACCAGGATTCGAACCTGGGTTACTACGGCCACAACGTAGGGTCCTAACCACTAGACGATCACGGCTACCGAGGCATGTTGAATTACTTCGAAATTAAGTAGCACACTCAACGTCGTATATTTTTGATAGTGTATAGTGACGTCATCGATGTTTACAGGAACTGGCGAACTACAGTTCCAGGATTTCTGCGCGCTAGCTGCTAAATTTTTGACCGAAGAGATGGATGACGAGGCTATGCAAAAGGAACTCAAAGAAGCCTTTAGGTTATATGACAAGGAAGGTTTGTAAAATTTATGAAAAGTTAAATATGAACGACTATTTTGATAATCATGTTCCTAGTTAATTTTCTCATACTGACATTGCTCATGTGTAGTAAGGATTTTCGGTTTCAGTTGATATCCAATTATTTAAGTTCTCAATTTAGTGACAAGCATCAACAACTGGGTAACTAATGATTTACGTCTATTCACCAGGAAACGGTTACATAACGACAGAAGTGTTGAAAGAAATCTTCAAGGAGCTGGATAACACTATCACAGCTGCGGACTTGGACACCATGATTGAGGAAATTGACACTGACGGCTCAGGAACCGTGGACTGGGATGGTAAGCACAAACTCGGTAGATACCTACTTATGAAAAAAGTATAACTATAATAAATAGTAATGACATAACACATAGAACTAAGAACTGTAAAAACTGTAACTGCCTTAGTGTAAAAATCAATGTTCCGAAAAATATATGTTTTCTACATTTGAATAGTTTAGATATGCAGATTAATCGCTCTGAGGAACTTCAGGATATTTGGTGATCTACAAAATATTTTTTTAAAGATATGGGCTATAAATAAATACATTTTTTTTTATAACAATATTAATATTATTATCTTGAAGCTGTATGAAATATTCTACTAATTATAAAAAAAATAAAAACACAAAAAAATCATTTTGGTGCATATCCCAAGTAAAAATGAGCCAAGTCAGTTCTATAAATAAAGGTAGATAGCAAACAAGTAGAGGGTCATTACCTAATCAGTAGAAACCGGATGTAAATACACTATCATGCCAAATACATTTTATTCAGAATTGGACGAAGTTTTAAAGCTGCTAGAAAAGTACATCGGAGTTTTAGTTGGAGAAAAATTGTTTCTACCGTATTTATAGATAAGTGATATTTAATTAAATACAAAACATTTAGGCCGGGTTTCTTACCGCTAAACTATCGCAAAATTAATGTGACAAATTGTCAAGCCCGCGTTGTCTGCTGTGATTGGTTGAATGAATTTTCAACAGCCAGCAGATAAACGGCGATTATTCGTCGATTACGTTAACAGCCCGATAATAGAGAGTTGGGAAACCGGAGGTTAGTCACTCTAGTAGATAAATACACGGGACTCTAATCTTAACGTTTTCTTGTTTCAGAATTCCTTGAGGTCATGACTGGGGAATAAAAGTACCTGGATTGGAACTATAGGATATCATTAAACAAATTGTAAATAATAGTACAAATTAATATAAGGAAAATTAAATAAGATAACGACGGAACATGATTTCGACGGCGTTGGCTTGGGAAACATCAAGAGAGAAGGCCTTCGGAGTTTCGAAAACCAAAGAATTTATAAGTTCAATAAATTAAGCTAACATAAGTATAATATAATTTTATCTGCGCGCAGTATTTTTAATAAAATCTATTTTATAAAAGCTTGTTTTATTGTTTGTCATACCCTATTGCTGTTAAAAGCGACATCTGGTGGTCGATTGTGAAACTACGGACAGTGAGCGGTTGTTGGTGTCAGTTGGTTATGATACCAACTAGGTGGCACGACTTATCAGGATAAAAACATGTCCCAAAGCATTGGATACGCCAAGATTTGTTCTGCTCTACGCCTACTGTACTGCAGCTCCATGTATGCTATCCTAGCATATTATTCACAAAACATCAAAGCTCTTCTAAATGTCGCATCCGTCCAGACATCTAGTTAAATTAGCCTGCTAATTGGACGCCCAGGCCGTTCATTTAACGCCGGCTTCCAATTAAATGGCTGAAGGCAATGTTTGACCAGATGCCTGAATGTCGTGTAGTCATTTAGTTAAATTGAATATTGATGATTTTTTATGTTTGGTTAGGGTGCCTAGATAATTTAGATTCAAATATTTCGCGATAACTTGCAGAAGTCGTAGTATTATTTGGCACAATCGTTTTCATACTATTTTAAGGTATTTTTAACAGGTGTGGATTTTGTGATTAATAAATAAATACTTTTTATTAAAAATACATTTTCAGTGGAAGTAAGATCCTATTAGCGAAACTACTTTGTTCACGGGAGATAAACAACAGTTTATTTATCCAGTTATGTAGTTTGGAAAAAACTAATTCATGAAGCAGTTAACGCTGTAGGGCCTGAATAAATCTTTTCTGAAAATATCAAAACACCTCAACTATCTAGGTGGTAGAACGAGTTCGGTAAAAAATATGTAGATCAGCAGGTTTCCTGAAAAACAAACCCGTTATAGAATGAGCACAAAAAATATTAGGTACAAATTCTATATAGACGCATTCACAAGATCGAAAATTTTACACAATGTTACTTAATACCGCCATATTAAATCAGTGAGGACTAAAATTGAATCATTGTTCAAAGTAGAATGGAACTCCATGACGAATTCTGTTTTCTAAACAAAATTAAGTTAGGTATTGACAAAAGTGTTAGATCGGAACAAGACTCAACGTAACTTGGTTGAATTTCTTCACTAATTGTATAACGTTCTGTAGCAATGCTTTTACTTTTGTTGTTTAGCTTTACGACACTGAGGCAATAACTGTAATGCCTACAAGTGTCGTTATTACCCACTCATTTAGACGTTTTCACATTCCAATAATTTACACTTTTACTATAAGTTGTACCATTATGCGTACGCGCATCGGTTGGAAATCGTACGATATTGTAATACATCGCCATAGCAGGACTATTATCCAGATATAATTAAGAATATGAGTTTTTAGTTATTAGATCTGATTGATCAAATACTCATATTGGTATGTAGTCAAGAAAAAGAAGAAAGTATAATTGTATTTGGGACACATGACGCATATTGCATCTTTGTATTCATAGTATTGCAAGCACTATTAAAACAATAATACGACTACAAGCCACACGATCCAATTGAATTCTTGGCAATCTAGATGACACATTGACAGTTGACTCCCTGTTTGGCCCGAATACAAGTTCCGCTGTCGTGTGAGGCTATAGAGGTCGTGTCAGCCGTAGGGCATTTAAAAGGTCAGTCCATTTGTACAGATAGGGCCGAACTGATCTAATTTGAAAGCCTGAAGGTCCGCATAAACGTCATTTAAGAATACGACTGTCTTGCAAACATATTGATACTCTTGGACATTGCTGGTGCTTGATGACGAGTGACAAAACTATTTACATAATATGATGTTTCCATAACTTCATTTTAAAAGTCAGATTTGTAATACTTAAAGCTCTTATGACATCAGGAAGACCGATGACACCAGGTTAATTATAGTAGAAACTATAAAAAGCCCAGTTAATTATAAGTACTTTGTTTATTAGTATGTTTTATAATATAGGGCTGACCTCTATTTCGAATATAATGAAGGGAAACTCAACCGTATCTCATTAATTAAGCATGAAGGAAAGGCCCTGCATTTTCGACACCACGTCAACGTTGTCATATGCATAACACTTCCGCTACATTCCATAAATATTTATACCTGCTGGGTTAAATCAAATACGTAACGAGATATATAAAAAAAACGGGTAGCAGGAAACGATCAACAGAAAAAATTGTGACCAAATGGGTTTTACTTAATGGGAAATAACGTCACGGTAGAATGGCAATCCCTGACGGAGATGGGGGATGAGTGAGTGGTCCATGAAAGTTCTAGGCAGAGAAGGGGAAAAAGGGTAATAAGAGTAGTAAAAAGTAGATGACAGTCAAATCAGGTAGTAGACAATAAATATCATGGGATTCTGGAGATTTGAATCTAGAGCACAGTATACTTCTGATCTCGTTTGCATCATAATTGCAAATGACCAATTGCTTACAATTGCTACGTACGTGACAAGCTAGGCTATAGAACTGCTATTTTATCTAAAAGTAAATAAAAAAGAGAAACAAATAGTTTGTGGTTGTCCTCGTTCACGTAGGTATGGTATTTTGTTTTTAGTTCCAATGGTAAGTGTTTTTACTCGTTTAACGTTCTGTTACGTATTGGTACGGTACATATTGGGACGTGCTGTTACATCGTCTGACACATTGGGATCTGAAGACGTTACTTTTAACAAAAGTATAGTCAGAAGAAAATTCTTAAAATACTGTGTCTACCACTGTTTTTGTAGTAACTGGAATCCATCTTAAAATACGTTCGTACGATCTCAAATTTTACATCACTATCTTAATCTTAAAAACATCAACTGCTGTTGAATAGTTTTTTGAAGTTTATATGTTGCAGTAGTTAAAACACATTTCACGATGTCGGGGCATCAGCGGCTGTCAATTTGACCTTATTGAATAATAACAACTTTTTTTTGTCCAATCAATTTTACAATGATGACAGATTATACCAACCTGTCCCGTCTAAGCGCAAATTGCAAAACGCAAAAGCGGAGGAATGAAAACCCAAGAAGATTAATGCTTCATTAACTTCAACTAGCATATATTAGGGCCCGTTTGCGGTCTAGATCCTACCTCAAGTAGATTTCTTCCTGCTACTGAATACGAACTCATTCATTCATGATTGATATTTCAAGACGGAAATTGTGTGGAGAACAAATTGTTCAATGCTCATGTAACTTAACAAATTAAGTTGTATTAGATACTTTGTTATGTGCATATTAAAGGTCGTTACTTAATTAAGGTCGGGTTGTAATTATTTCTAAGTAATGCTGTTTAGTCATATAAAGTTGGGCTAATGATGCCTGTTGCTTAAAACTTAGAATTATGTTAGAAATTTAGTGATAAAACTTAATGACAAGTAGAGACCCAACATACTTAATTTAGATGTAGTTTGATATACGTGTATTTTATCTTAATTGTTACCTACACGACGGGAGTTACCCGTCATGTTGAACCGCATTTGACCGCTAAAATGAAGATGAAAGTTGCAGAACTGGTAATCTCTACTATGTCTGTCTATGTATCTCCTCTCGGAAATTTTAAGTCGTCGTTCAATTTATGGACTGTTTTTATCTTGAATCAGTCGACACTATCCATTTTAGGAGTCTAGATAATAATTTAATAAACTGTCGACAAGTAAAGGCTAGTAATATTTAGCCAATAGTGTTAGAGAATAGCATTCTTTGCAAAATTCGTGACTGCAACATAATTACTTGTATCCATTTCAGCTTACCAAAGCATTAAGACAAAACAAGTTCTATTGTAGTTTATTTCTACTGTGCGAGTCCCGATAACTACTTCACGGTCATAAAATATATGATAATTTATAATTGTTTTCAATTAATCAATTGTTTAATTAATTAATTATAATTGTTTTCAATTAATTATAATTGTTTTCAATTAATTATAATTGTTTTCAATTAATTATAATTGTTTTCAATTAATTATAATTAAATATAAAATTATTATTCAACTAAATATTTTTATTAATAAAATTTATTCATTATTTTTATTATCAAAATTTACAATTCAAATTTATTTATTCTTTTTATTATTAAAATTTATTTATTATTTTTTTTATTATTAAATTGCAATTCATTAAAATTAATCTAATTTAATTGATTAATTAATTAAAATTAATCCAATTTCATTGATTAATTAATTAAAATAATTATAATTGTTCAATTAAATAATTAATTATAATTGTTTGCAATTAATCAATTGTTTGCTAGATAATAATTTTATAAAATGTCGACAAGTAAAGGCTAGTAATATTTAGCCAATAGTGTCATAAGAGAATAGCATTCTTTGCAAAATTCGTGACTGCAACATAATTACTAGTATCCATTTCAACTTACCAAAGCATTAAGATAAAACAAGCACTATTGTTGTTTATTTCTATTAAGCGTGTCCCGATAACTACTTCACGGTCATAAAATATATGATAATTTATAAGTGTTTGCAATTAAAATGACTGAACTATTTTAAAACATGAACTTCAAGGTTACTTACTTACTAGCTGCTTAAGAGTCGTAAAACTGTCATAATAATTGTGTCAATCTAATTCTCTAATAATATTATGCTATAATATTATAATACGTATTATTATTATATGACTTGCATTCATAGCAGATTTATGTTTTTATTTTTATTAATAATTGATAAGATTTACGGTTTCCTTGATCGACATTGATCAAAAAAAGATGATTTTTTTTATGGGTTTGCTCTTGACTCTAGTCTAGGTCAGAGGTGACAGAGAAAGAGTCGGCGTTGAATTAACCTTGGCCAGAAGAAGCCTGTTCACTCTAACTTTGAAGAGATTCGGGTTGAACGCGTTCGGAAACACAGACGCACGTAGTGAGTTCCATTCATTCGCTGTGCGCATTATGAAGGATGTTTGGAAGCGCTTGGTAACTTGCAGTGCGTCTAGATGTCCGATGGTAGAAGGGGGCAGGTGGAATGACCGGGTGGATCACCCGTGAGAGATAGAAAATATGGAACATACAACCGAACTCCTTAGCGACAAACAGCACGAATGTGTAAATTGAGTTATTATTGATGTTTTGTCAATCCTTAAATAAGGTACCTAAGTATCTTGTTTTTGAACTTGAACACTTTTTTGTGACAGTGTAAACACACACACAAAAGAAAGAAATAAAAACATTTTCAAATAAAAAGGTCTTTAAAAGCAAAACACAAAACGGAAAAATAAGTTTCGTTTTGGAAGTCGGTGTCGAAAAATTATAAAAAAACAAGAGTAACAAAGACACCGGCTGCCGACAAGAAAGTTATTTTGCACCTTTTTAACCCACTCCCCAAAAAGGAGGAGGTTCTATGTTCGACATTATGTATGTTTTTTTTATGTGTTTTCACAGATATATCCGTTAATTGTAGACCGATTTTAAAAATTATTTTTTTTTGTTGAAAGAATATGTTCCGAAATTGGTCTCATTTTAATTTGGTGAAGATCTGATGAAGAACTTCCAAGATATACAACAAATCTCTTCAATAAATAACGGCAAATCTCTCGGGATTGTTGCAGTCGCATGTCTGTTTATTATTTATATCATTTCATAACATAACATCACGCCAGTACGCTCTGAAGGGGAACGCAGATCTCTCATTTCACCGGTTATGTTCAAGTTTCATTATATTCGGGTTATCTATTCTGGAGTTATAGGTACCTTACTAAACAACTTGCCTATTGGGTAGGAACAAATAAGTGAAAAATGATAAAACTTTTTACAAAAAAAATACTACCGACTTCCAAATAAAAAAAACTACAAAGTGAAAAATAATTTTATATTTGGAAGTCGGTGTCCATAACGCAATAAATTGGTACCTACAAAAGACTTATTAAAGTGAAGGGATGTTTCAACACTCTTCTCCGAAAAAGGCATAGCTTCACTAGAGCAGCCAGTCTAAAATAACTAAGCACCTACATATACCTATTCCGGAAGTAATATATATCTACTTAAACCAGGCTAAGTATATTTTAATTTAGCGACAACGTATCTTACACTTAAATATGCAAAGTAATTGAACAAATAATTCCTAATTTTAATTATAGTGTAATGCCCCAATTGAATTGCAATACAAACCACTTGATTATTAACAAATATTTATTTTAATTAATTCTAAATGCATTACTGATGCAATTTGTCTGAGCATGAATACTGCTGGACTGGAATCTTTGGAAATGCTCGTTGACTTAATACTAAGCTATGATTTATAGTAAGCTAGATAAGACAGATAACTGGACCCTGTCATCTGTTGCAATTAACATGCAAGTTTGTTGTATTGAAATATGACGCAAACTAATGATAAACTACTATCAAATATAGTAGGATTTGTTGGTAATTGATAGGAAAAGAAGTAGTTAGTAAGAACATGGTATAAATCTTGAGTTTGTTGAGTAACAAGAGTTGCTTCTAATATTTCAAAGTACAATATGGAGCCTAGCTGTAACTGATATGCCTTTTAACGCTTCTTCTTGTGTGAGGATGCGATCACCTCTGGTATCAGAGTTACTTAAGGGCTTATATCCGCTTTAGTGCCGTAAAACGGTAACTTTCTAAAGCATACTCCTTAGTAACGCTAGGTTAAAAAGTTTGAAAAAATATATATTTATTATTGTTTCATGTACATTATTTTATAAACATAGTTTTTTCGTATAAAAAATAGTTTTGCTTTAAAAAATAATTAGCAACACAATATTTTTCGCAACTTTTAGATACTCCTCCAAAACGATTTGGATGTTTAAAAATGTGTAAGATGTGGTTGTCTGTAATTGGGAGTGCATTGCAGGAAAATTATATTTTGTATGAATTTTTATTTTGTGTAAGATGACATTGTATTGTGGCACTCGTTGGTGATCCTTAAATAAATAATATTTTTACACAGAAAAAGTGATGGTTGGAATTCCTTCATAACTGAAATAGCATGTAAATCAAATAATATTTTTCAAACAAAACTGTTCAAAATGAGGTTTAATATTGATATTTTGGCTCCGAGTGGGCGCACGACCTGTACTGCGTTAACATTGGGGCGTATATATCGCCTTAAGCCACCTCTGGGAATCCTGCATGCCTCTGGCTTGCCTATTTCAGACTTAAATTAACTATATAAGTCCAGGTTTCCTCACGATGTTTTCCTTCACCGTTGTCAGCAATGTCTAAGATAAACTTGGAAAGTACGTATGAATTTGAAAAAGTCTCATTGGTACTTGCCCGGGTTTGAACCCACGAACTCAAACACGAGAGGTCTTAACCATTGGGCAAACACGACATTATCCACCTAACTGACACTTAATATTTCGTTTTGTCCAAAATTTTATCTAAGTGTGATACACTCAACTCACAGTATTCTAATAACTAATTAAAGTAACTTCAAGGTTTTCCTCATAGAACCTAAATGCTGCATAAAAACCACATGTATCAAAATCTTGTCACAAGTGATTTCTGAGTGAAAGCATACCAAAGAATTGTCCAGACATTCTGGGAAATTGCAAGGTCGCTAGGTCTATTTAACTTTGGTTTATTACAATTATAGATAATGGTTTTAAGTGTTTATTTTTCCTTATGGCAATGTATTGTTAATAGGTCTTGAGTAAATTTTGTAATATTAAAACCTTTGTTTGCGAGTTTCTGTTTTTTGCAAGTATCTGCATAAGGTCAAGATTGTTGTATGTGTACTAGAACAAAGAAAGCAAAGAAAATAATCCAATATCGTTGTTTGTATATGCATCGGTGTCATACAAAAAGTCCATCCTCTGTAGAATATCGGCTCGCAGTGAATTCGCCAAAATCAAAACAGATAATAATTGACTGACAATTTCGATAATTTGTCATTAAAATCATTAAAAATATTTTGCAATTCATCTGGCATTATCAGCAGCAAGATTTTATAAATCACTTCATGTTCCGCCTCGAAAACCCACAGTCATGTAATATTGTATGCCATAATTAATTCTAAAAGCATTGATAACGAGACGCCCATTATATTCACATTTACGGATCTGATACAAGAAGGTCAGGCAGTGAGCAGTGTCTGTTTTCTTTTCAAGGAAACCCCGGCTGCAAGGATATGCCGCCATTATGGTCAGATAATTGTTTGAGACTTACTCGTGGCGGACTTATGGAAATAAGTTTTTTATTCTTAGTGAGTCACGTTTACGTGGGAAAAGTTTTTCTCGTAAAATGAAGGTACCTACCAGCGTATACGTATACGAAATATTGTAATGGTTTTTTTGGATGTTATGTAGCAGTGGGTATCTTTTGGTGAAGTGATCTTCTTCTACTTATTCGTGTTCTTCATTACTGTAGGTCGTGCCCGTCCTGAAAAACTTTGACGGGTTTACTGACGAGCTGCTTTCAGACCACTCTGTCGTCGGGTCTGTGAGTGTATGTAGTAGTGTAGTATAGTGAGTAGTGAGCCCTGTTGTCACCTTTAGTAGCAGTAGTAGTGTAGTGAAATGAGTAGTGAGCCCTGTTATTACCTTGATTTTATCTGACCAGCGCAGCGTAAAGTAGAAAGGCCACGCTGTCTTGTACCGTCCACTTTTGTGAAGCGATAATGCTTTCTGAAACATACTTGACGGTCTTATTCGTGAGGATTTTGTTCTCAGCTATGCCAAATAGAATCTTTGGACTCATAAACAAATTGACATTCCATCACAAAGTAACATTGTTACCGCTATAGAATATCAATTTGTCCAGGTTTTCTTTATCACCAAATCAATCTAAATCTTAGAAATACCCACGTAAATAATTTCCATAATATAATTGACACACAATATGATTAATAGGGAAGTTGGACCCCGAAAAGAACAAAAGTAAGAATTTAAGACATACTTACGTGAGGCCGAGTCGAAGGTCAGCCGATAGGCCGATAAGCTGCCTGCATGACATGACCATACCCTGACAAGGTCAGATCACACACGTCTTATTATTCTAAGATTAAAGTCGAAATTCCTTTAATTTTTGGGGCTTAATTTGGCCTGACATGTTTATTAGACCGGTGGGTTTGAATGATTTGTATGAGATCAGATTAGACATAATGTATGGTTGGCAAGCATGTAGTATGTGGTTCATAGTGCTAATCAGTCATTTTGTAATGTAAAAGGTTCTGGCGGATGTAGGAAACTGTTGAAATAATACGTTGCCTTACTTACCTTCCGCGCTTTTAATATGACGCGAATAGTTTAATAATAATAAGTTTAATTGCTTGAATTATTTCAAGTGCTTTTTTATTAAGTTAATTGCTGATCCGGAAGTAAAATAAGAACAAATAGTTGCGCTTCACCTTCGATCAAAAATTTCACTCGACACTGATAACGTCTGCTACATTTTTCAGAAGAATATTTCCTTTGTTTTAGTTTTGTTTGGTGAATGTTGAAACCCAACACAAATTTAAATAACTATTTTTTCTACAGTTATTCAGTATCTTGATAAACTGAAACTATTTAATCAACAAGGAATGTATTCCAAAAAACAGCTTTTGGAAGAGGAAATATTGTACTTTGAAGCTTGAAATGTATTTATTATTATGAATGATCAACCATCCGATCGATTAAATCCGCGCACATCGATAAAATACGTAACAATTACAATCTACCTCAACATTATCTACCTGCATTTCCATTCACAAATAAATATTCATAACAAATAAAAATGCAAATGCAATGTTATGCAGCCTCTATAATAATATTATGAACGCAGAGTTCATTGTAGAGAGTCAAGTGTGATAGAGTCAATGTTGCGCGGTCACCTTTGACCTAGATCAACGCTACATAGAGTATATTCATTCTGTAATCTAATAGTAACAGTTCACCAACAATGGGTCTGCTTATGGCATTGTCTGTAGTAGTAGCAAATATTTTGATGTGAAATATTCACATTGTTGTCTTATTTATTGTTCTTTTATTTGCAGTATGTTTGTTTGATCTTCATTTCTTTAGTAGTCTGATCTGTCTGATATTATGAAAATTAATGGTATTGTATGTTTTTACCTGTGTAAATGCACTTTTTACTATTATAAGCTCCAAGACAGGCATCGCTAATATTGGCGATAAGTCTGCAAGGTTAAAGAGTCACTCAAGAAGTCAAGACTTGTGAGAGAGAGAAGACTGATTGGGTTACACCTAAACGAATACTTACACTAATCTAATTACTTACACATTGTTGTTGTTATCTGTAAGAGATTGCCCTGTGCGATATGACCGCCCATTGTACACTTATCTTTATAAATGTTTTGTTCTGTAATTATTTAAGTGGTGTACAATAAAGTATATGGTATATAATATATAATTATAATGAACGAACGGTCAAGCTCGTCACACAGTGCGTCCCTTAATACAGGGGCCGTCATTCAGTCAGCGGCAAAAGCACGACACAACGAAATTGAGCATTTATGGGGTAGACCTTTGCTGAGCTTTTGGAAAAAGATTGGTAAAAAAAAACTCGAACACGCACAAGACATTAAAAACGATTAGATCCGTTATTACATCTACAGCAATACATGATAAATCTTATTAAATAAAATACATAAACACACACGTGTTTGTCTATATTTCTCTTAATCCGGGTAAAGTGTAATAAAAATAAGTATGAATTACGACATCTGAATAGGTCGATATAAATATTATCATAGAATCGTAAATTATCTTAGTTAATTACTACACGGCTAAAATTGGTACCCGTAACATATTAATGGACTCGTATAGGAATTAATATTGCGGAATTTATTTTTAGTTTATTGATGATATAATTGAATGTAAAGTGTTGCTGAATTTTACAATAGCTGTATTAATTAGCACATAATTACGAGCATAAATCAACGATAATATCTAACAAAACTTTAGAAAATAGGTATACATATACTAATTTATAATTCTATGTGCGTAAGGATTGCGAGCCCGTGTATAGTGAGTGATAGGAAAAATGATTGCTATCGAAATTTTGTAGAAATTGTAGAAAAATTGTAAAACCGATTCAAAAATTTGCTAAACAGATACAAAAAAATGTTATAGCAACTCAAAGGTGTCCCTCAAATCATACTTGAGGGTTCCTATTGCTCAGTAAATCAAGGGTATTCTTCTTGTTGTAATATGGCTTAACTTTAAGGTCATGTCGAACAACTGAGTCAAAAAATACTGGAGTAATTTCAGCATTGTTTTCTGCTTTCCTTATTTCATCTTTTACAGTCGAATCCACTTGTAGGACACTTCTCTAAAAGCATGATATTAAATATTTTCTCGATCAAACACCTCAATCGTTGACCTTTTTGCCTCAACGATAACCTGAAGGTCGTTGCCGGCCAAGAGCAATTCTCTTTTCGGTACAAAAAAGCGTGACATGGCAGTTTTTGCTTACATTTCACTATGCACTACAAAATCGGTGCATAAATAATTATGTTTGTAACTGACATTGACTGTAGGAATCGATTTTGTATCTTAGATTTTATTTCTTAGGTAGGTACAGTGTGAGGTGCGCGATCTGGGGACTATCAACAATACAGTTTTGCTTTGATATACAGCAGTACAGCACCTGTCAAAAATGTGTCAATTTTCATTCAAATACATTCCATTTTCATTAAAAAGAAAAGTTCTGGGCCACAGGAAAATTACGTATTATTAAATATTGATAGGTCTTAAATTGTGTTCAATTATTTATTCCAAATGAAGGGTAAAAACATAGAACAGGGAATGTCACAAGTTTTATTTTTTCTATTTTTATTGGCAAGCAAATCTTTATCTATAGTCGTTTTATTTTCAATCACTAACTTTTTTTAAAAGTAAACGTAAGGCGCCAAAAAGACGTTTTTGTTTATGGCCGAAACGAAAAGAACTAGGAATGTCCATGACATTCCGGTATATTCCGGTAAAGAAGAAGTATAAAAACTACATACTTCTAAACTTTTAACTGCATTTTTCTGTTTTTTTTTTTAAATTAGGACATTCCCTGTTTTTTGCCTGTACCCTTCAAATGATCTTGGCGCTAAGAGTTAGAAATATACCTATAACATTGTATGAACCTATAATTTTGTTTTGGTATATTTTCTTCCTCTTCGAATTGTTTAATTAAAGACACCATTATGGTTTAAGACATTTATTTCTCAAAAACAGTTTATACATTCACTAACAATGAGAATTACTAGTTGCATACTTAATTATAATGTTCAGCTTATGTAACACAACAGTAGGGTTACCATAATCGATGTTATCTCTCTAAAAGCGAGCCCTGCCTCTGAGCAATTGATATTAGACGTATAAGGAACTTAGAACAAGCGGAGTCGTGAACATGGCTAGTTTATACTGGCGGAGTGACTAGTAGCCACGACCCGGCAGATCTTATCCGCCTTGTAGACAAGACTAAGTTTGACTTATCTATGTCTTGTGACCCGATACGTTATAGTCACGCGGGAGAGTGTTAATTTGTGAATGGATTTGTTTTAATTATGGTGGAGGACACCACTAAACAGGCTACATAATTTTGCTCTTTTCAATGTGTACAAAGATTCAGAGATTCAGGGGAAAATAATGAATAAGAAACAGTCTGCCTGGAGTCTATCGCCTAGACATACATGAGATGATAGAAAATGAAGGGTTAAATGAAATAAAAAGGAACGATTTTCTACGGTGAAATAAATATTTCTGTAGCTGTTTACTCAATCGTGCAATTGTAACAGATTGTAGAAACCCCTACGTATAAATCCAAAAGAAGTTGCAATACAAAAACAAACACAAAAGAAAAATTACAAAATATTCATTCAATACTTTAAAAACCTGAAAATTGCTTTAAAATGTTTCCTAAATATTATTTGCTTTAAAAAATACAAATTCAATTAAACAACTCCAAAAAAAAAAACAATAAACGAACCGGAAAATATTAATCCACCTTGATATTAAACATTATTTATTACAATTTATATCGCTATAATATCTGATCTATCGAAATCATTTGAGAAGTAATCGAGAGCACAGAATATGTCTATAATGCTGTATAGATTAAACTAACCTACCGAGGCAGAAAATGGCGTTACAGAGCTATTAACAATGAAATGTATACAGAGCGTTAAGCTGAAGTCAAGAGTCCATTGTACGAGACAAGGTGATGTTACGAAACGGCAGTAGGGTTACTAAAGATTGCCTCTGAAATAATTGGACAGTGATGAAAAACGTTTCTAAATTTTACGATTTTGTTATGTTTTTTAAACGGTGCACCTAATTGTAGTTTAATAACTGCTTCTCAGTTCAAGTTTACAACAAATGTGGTTTTTATTTTCGTTTCATAACGATGGATTGTCTTGAGACGTTTTTCAGCTGGTAGAGTAACGCAAAAAATTGGGTGATTCTGAAAAAAAAGAGATTTTATTAATACCATCACCATTGCAGCCGAAAGATGTCCAGTGTTGGACACAGGCCTCACCCAACTGTCGTCACAACCACCGATCCTGTTTCGGAGGTAAGATTTAAGTAGGCTTAAATATAAAATTGTTAACTAACTGATAAATGACAGCCCTGAATTTGCAAATTGGAAAACATAACCTGAATAGTATGACGACCGATTATAACGCGCCTTTGTTATGCTTTTTTATCAAAGGTCTGGGTGCTTTGTTAATCAAATGGTTATTCGTTACATTTTAAACCAAGATACCCTAAAAATCGATAACTTAGATTTAGTAAAATAATCACAAATTTTATTAAACACCAAGAATAAACACTCAAATAAGTAGTCACACTGTACTGCATTTTTTTAATCATTTTACTCATCAAATCAGTGCAGTGGTTAAAATTGAGGATGTTCATACTGAAAGCATCAGGTTAAACTTACATGATTGAGAATAAGAACAAAACTTTGTTACGGTTTCGACTCAAACTTGATACGACTTACTTATTGAATTATGACATTGGGATGGCCCAATGCCAAGATTCAATTGAATTATATTATATATGTCGTAGGCCATCCGTTGAACTGGGCCAATCGAGATCTGCCTGGGCACATCACGATACGCCGCCGGCATTTCTTGATATGCCAGTCTAATACCCGCCATATCGTTCGAAGATTAAACTTTGACGAAAGTTCTGTAACTGATGCTCGTAATTCACTTGGCAAGCACTTTTTTCTACAATTAACTCACTGTTAGTGCTTTTATTTTCAGCCGGCTCTACAAATACGCGCGAGAGCCCGCGGGGATGATGTACATTGCTCTCAGTACTGAGTTCAATCATAAAGTATTTTGTTTAAAAACTCAATGTACAGCGTTTCCTCGGGTTCTCTCCCGATAATGTAAAACCGGCATCACAGTTTTCGATTTCTTGTGACGCTGCCATCTTTCTCGCACGTAAACACACGGCGGATGGTGGTTTGGAAGACTGATTTGGAAGTATTTTTTTTTTTTGTAGATAATACTCATAAATAGGAAACTTTTTACAAAGTTTCAAAACTCGAATTATCATGGTTTACGATAAATAAATAAGTAAAAATTTCCATACAAATTTTGTTTTGTTTTCAACGGAACGGCAAAGTTTTCACGTTCCGTTGACGGTAGTTTATTCAATTTGTTTTCTTATTTTCACTTAATATAATTTTATTTTTACTTTCTCACATATTAAATTTGGTGTGTAATTAATGTGCACAATAACCGTGGCGTATTATGCAATTACATTGACTTTTTTACACGAAAAAAAACGAATTTTTGTCTACTCTGTGGTACGGAACGTGAAGCGACGTGGCGGTTTTTTCTTAGCTTAGCTTTCTTAGTTAGCTGTCAGTCATCGTTTGCTCTTGAAGTTTCGATCGTTTTGACTACCATGGCGTCTCCGAAACCCTATGCTTCTGTGTCTGAAGAGTCGAGTGATGTGTATCACATTGTTTGGTCATTATGAATTAGTCCAAGAGCGAGCGAAGCGAGCTCGGGAGCTTAGGAGGGGTGCCCACGGACAGGTTAGGTTCGAAGAGATGAAGTGAGCGAACTCAGCTCCCGTCATCTCCTTCGTGTTAGGTTTCTTGAGACCCTTCAGACAGAAATAGGAGCCCCACAGCGGGGCAGCGGGGCTCCGTCGATTGCATTGCGTCGTGTAAAAACTTTAACCATGGATATCTCCATAACCATGGATGGTTCCGCGGGAAGGGGATGGTACAGTGGGGTATCCTCCTACCCGCTCATTTCCATACCCCCTCCCTCTCCCCCTCCATTTTATTTTATTTTTTTTAGTTTCGCGTTTGACAACTATCTTGCCTGATGTTAAGTGATGATGTGGTCGAAGGTGAAGCACACTTGCCTAGAAGTAACCTATTCATTCTTGACTGTAAGACCCCTAAGTTGTAGCTATCAGGAAACAAAGACTCCGGCAGGGAATTCCACTCCTTAATTGTACGCACAATAAAAGTATTCGCAAAACGCTTTGTGCGTATGGGTGGGATATCCACCATGAACCGATGCCGCATTGCCGTACGTCTTGTAGTCCGACGACGATGGAAACGGCTAGGTGGAATCAAATTGAGTAGTTCCATCGCACACTCCCCGAAAGGTACTGATAGAAAACCGACAGGCTGGCAACTCGTCGATGTTCAAGGCTCTGGAGCTTTGATTCGACCAGCTCATCGTTGCAGATCAGCATCTTGCCACATCTAGCCCGTCTGTCAACCGACTCAATCCCATCAAGTTGGTATTTGGCAGATCCCTCCCAGAATTGAGAGCAGTACTCCATGCCTGACCGAAATTGCGCTTTATACAAGTTGAGCAGCTATTCAGGCGTGAAGAACCGTCTCACCTTTGCAAGAATCCCCAACTTTTTTGCAGCCAACTGAGCCTTTGCTTCAATACATGGACCAAAATTGAGGGTTGATGTCAATGTAACACCAAGAAGGTCGAGATGGGCCGTTATCGGCACGGTTATACCACGGAAAAATGGAGCCGGGTGGATTTGAATCTATTTTTCGGAAATTAGCAGCATTGAAATTGACTAGATTAGCATAACCCCATTCGGGGACTGCCTCGAAAGACAGGTTTAAGCGCTCAACCATCTGTCTGGGTCTGAGGCCCAGTAGCCCTACGTATCT
The DNA here is from genome assembly GCA_947562075.1 of Orthosia gracilis. Lineage (NCBI taxonomy): Eukaryota > Metazoa > Arthropoda > Insecta > Lepidoptera > Noctuidae > Orthosia > Orthosia gracilis. The sequence goes on from OX387274.1 coordinate 7,885,430, forward strand.
CTCAGCAACAGTTCAGTCATCTGCATACCCAAAGGTTCTGGGTTTTAGCAGGTCATTAATTTGCAGCAAGAACAATGTTGCCGAGAGCACCGACCCCTGAGGGACTCCGACGTTAATACCTAATTGACCGGACGAGCAGCCATCGATAACCATTCGGATGGACCGATCCCTCAGGAAGTCTGCAATGCAGTCACACAGATCACTAGGTAAACGAAGGAAAGAAGCTTACCAATAAGGCTCTCGTGTCAAACCCTGTCAAAAGCAAGGGCTTCCTCGTTCTCCGGCCCTCGATGGCCTCACTCCAGATGTGAATGGCATACGCTAGAAGATCCCCAGTTGACTGATTTCGGAGGAAGCCGTATTGGCGGTCACTAAGGATGTCGTTTTCTTCTAGTTATGCCAGGAGTTTGTTATTTAATGCACGTTCCATACTCTTACAGAGGATGGACGTTACTGAGATGGGTCTGTAGTTGGCCAGATCAGCTCGACTACCCTTCCTTGGCACGGGCTGAACGTTAGCTTGCTTTCAAGCTTTTCTTGCTTTTCCAGTCACTATCGGAATGCTATATAGGCGTGTCAAGATGGGAGATAATTCAGGCGCACAAGTTCTATGCACAATTGCTAGTATCTCGTCCGTTTATTTTGAAAGCTGATGATACTCAATCTACGGCTGAATTAGCAGCAGCATTCAACGTTAGCATCAAAACAATATCGGTCCATTTGCGTCAAATTGGCAAGGTAAGAAAGCTTGACAAATGGGTGCCCCACGTATTCCATGATTGCCAGCGTGAAGTACGCGTCGAGCCGTGCCTTGCACTATTCAACAGGTGCAAAAATGAAGGCATTTTGAATCGCATTGTCTCCGCTTCTCCGGCACGACAACGCGACAACGACCTCATGCTACACAGCAAACGGTCTCCAAGATACAAGAGCTGGAGTTGGAAGCTCTTCGTCATCCGCCATGCTCACCAGACCTTGCGCCTACAGACTTACTACTTTTTCCAGAATTTGAATAACTTCTTGGCGGGAAAAAAAAATCAAAACCCGAGCGGCAGTACAAAACGCCTTTGAAGAATTCGTTGCCTCCCGTCCAGCTGATTTCTTCAAGAAGGGCATCAATTAACTGCCACTGCGTTGGGATGCATCGATTGCATGGTGATTATTTTGATTAATTGAAATAAAACAAATAGAAAAGAATTACGTTAACATATGTATTTCATAAAAAAAACGGAAATTTCATAAGTAAAGACCTAATACAAGTAATCAACGTAGTTTCAATAGGAGGTCTATTCCGTCCAATAGACCTCGTCCAAAAGACCTTATACAAAGACCTCTCCTTGCTTGTTGCAATCCATGGAGATCTATGCCCAGCTGTGGGTAAAGACAGGATGTGGATGATAATGATCAACCCAAAATCTTTTTTCCTTTCTCAAATTAATTCAACACCGTCATATCCTTATCCCAATTGATTTAATGTCAGCTACAAAAATCTGTTTCTTCCATAAGTTTTTGTTAGCCTCTATCTCACCATTACCATAATATCATCTTTTACAAAACCAATCCATCGATTCTTTAATCTTCATATGAATCTGTTTCATCTTTCCAAACAAATTTAATTTTCAAGGCATATTAGACTATCGTGTATTAAATGTTCAGATGTTAAGGCATCGTGAAGCAAAATTTATTACTTATATAACAATTAACAGTTGACGTAAATGAATATACTTATAACACAAATTAACATTAATCAATTGACATTATTAAACAACAAACATAAAAGGACAGCTAGCTTGCATAAGTTGATGAATATACTTAATTAGAATTCAATAACTGTCACCTTTCATAGAGATCTTACATTTATATAGCGGAGTGGTTCAGCGGTTCGTTTCGTAATTAAACAGATATATCCAGTTAGTACGAAAGTGATAGTAAAATCCTTACTTGGAATATTGCCCACTGATCTGATCTAATCAGGAATTGAAACTGTAACACCATAGTTCTCATGTGTTGCAATGGAGTACAAGGACACAAAGAAGTGGCGAAATCTTTAGATAATGTGAGTACTACGGGACTGATGATCATCAGTCTTACCACTGTTCTGCCTTTAGATTTGGTGTTTCCTGACAATGTACTGGTAAAGAAATGATATTTCGTCGCTTATCGAAAGGAAACTGTGACGTATAGAAAGAGTGAGCACCTGATACCAGCCAGAGGGACTTTACACGCAATTGTGGTAAGGTAAAGAACGAAACCCGGGGACACGTAATCACCTGTCAGCGTAAAGCGCGCATAGCGTTGTTAATGGATGGAGATAGGTAAGTGAGAAAGGACATACACATTATAAAAGTAACAGGTAGTTTCTAAAGTTACAATAAATTGATGAAGTTTACGACAGATTGAGTAATTTATAACTACTTAACTTACGGAAACAAGAAAAGTAGAACTACAAAATGCTTAAGCTACAAGAAAGAACGCAATCAGGCCAGCATGATATATCTTTTTATTAAATTAAGTGCTCAAATAACTAACATCCGGGAAGCCGACAACCACAATCTATCCTAACCATTGATCAACATAAAATAAGAAATTAATTCAATGAATTTGAAGATCGATTGACAACGGTGATCACGTTTATTCACTTCAAATTGAAAATATATGCTAGCATTGTATTCAAAAAAATATACACTGAAAAATCAACTGTAAGACTTAATAAACAAAATTTATTTTACCTTGGCTAACATCATTGTTAAGTCTAGTCCACCTGTAGGTTTGTGAGATAATTTTTTTTTTTCACAGGATATCGTGATGTTATGAAAGACTAACAACCTTATTGTTATGGAAATATAGGTCAAGCTAGAGTATGGGTACACAGAAATGGTCGGCAATACAATGGCCAGTTTAGACATTTAGATATTACATTGACGGTATTAGTTTTGGTCCAAGGATAGGTTTGAAGAAAATGTTAGTCGTAAATCGTAAGGCATAGTACGGCTGGTAATAAATTTAAATACATACAATGGAAATAATATTAATTTGTATGAAATGACGACAGGTGCCTAAAGCTATGGAGTAGACTTAAGTATAACAGATAAAAATTGTAATGAATGTCGTTAGTATCCTTTTTATCATCCTGCTCAAGTATCTGTTTTGAGATCCATCCACGAACTACACTGTCTCAAATAAGCGATACAAGAGATTAGACTAGCTATACATATCTATAATATAGGCTATATATAAAGCCAATAAGGGAAAGTGTGAAGCCAAGCTAAGATAACGTTGTACTTGCCATTTTACCGTAATTATATCCACGCTTCATATTCTATAAAACCAGAAAAAAGAATTCGTTCCGAATGCGCATAAAAAAGAGAGAAGTCCGTATTATTACAGCTAAGTAATCGAACACTTCCAAAAATGCATGATGGCTTCCGTATTATCGGCTCAGTGAATCTATTTTTTGTTGCTCTTATGCACAACTAGGTGGCTATTGTATTTCATTCAGTTTCTAATTCAGACGATTTGTTCACCTGAATATTTTCTCTGTTTAAATACAACTTGATTCTTGGTATAAGCTAGTTTATTATGAGATCTCTGGAAAATAATGGGCTTTTAAAATTCCTTTTTAAGAGGTTAAGCTGTAGGCAAATTTACTGGCAGGTTATTCAAAAGAATGTTCCTAAGTTACGGAAATTCCGGAATATTTGGCATTTGCGACACTCAAATACTGCCAGAGTCGTAGGGTTTCTTTGGTAAGTGACGATTGCAAGACCGTCTTCACCGCTATCTTACTTTCAAAACTAACAAACATAGAAAGCAAATGAGGGTTAAGACCAACTTGACCAGACTCTTCAATATCTCCCATCGACTAAAGACATCTCTTATCGATTACTTTATTCTTGTAATCATTTGCATTCCGCGACTAATGGCGGCTCGCTACCCAACATAATAAGGAGTATTTACTTTCTTCGATCAAACAGATTAAGATTTCATTACACGCGTGCATAATGCGATGATAGGAGAAAGTGGAAGCTATAAGGCTGTGCTATAAGATGGCAATAAGCGTAAAAGATCACCACACACAGGCGCACACTGATGGATTATTGTTTAAGTTTAAGACAACCGTGAATGATACTGCCGGGCCCGTTACGTGTAGCATTAAATTGATAGTCGATATAATCCTTTATCGTTCTTATTATGAAATTATTAAATATAGAAGCTTAACGTCATCCAAAGGGCTATGCTCGGAGTTTCCTTGCGTGATCGCATCAGAATCGATGATATCCGCAGGAGAACAAATCATGAAAACAGTTTTGTGGGGCATAGTTGTTAAGTTAAGGTTTTATAAACGTCTATTTAAATAAATAAAGTATAAATATAATCACCAAAGTTACCGACATAGCCCTAAGAATTGCGAAACTTAAATGGCAGTGGGCAGGGCATATTGCTCGCAGAACGGATGGCCGATGGGGCCGAAAAGTTCTGGAATGGCGACCGTGAACTGGAAGACGATACGTTGGAAGGCCTCCTACTAGTTGGACCGATGACCTGGTTAAGTTTGCGGGGAGGCACTGGAGACGCGTGACGCACGGGACCGGTCAATGTGTGAAAACGCCTGGGGGAGGCCTATGTCCAGCAGAGGATGTCTTTCGGCTGAAATGGTGATTTTGGTGATGAATATAGGAATTTATTATGCGTTCTTAGAAGTGAATATTTAGACAAAGACGTATTTAGCAATGTTGCAATGAAAGGTTTATAAACCATTTTGTACGTGCTCAATTCAATAGAGACTGTTTTCAGAATCTTGAGAAAGAATAGTCTGGTATTGTCGTTTTATAATTTCCATTTTAAATTAATTTTGCAATAGCATTTTCAGCTAACAATACAGTACTTAATCTTATTTATTAGCTGCCTGTTCTAAAACGCCTTTTGATCATTATACTGAAAGGAAAAACAACAAGCCGATAGCTGATAGCTGGCCCGCGGTACAAATTGGCCCAGTTTTATGAAATCGAAGACATAAGGTGCAGTCAGGACTCGGATAGCCTAAGCCGACAATTGCATCTAGGGTTGATCTAACTCATTTTCGCGATCCTGAGGCTCTATAAGTACATATTTTGAGAAAACAATTAACTTGCTGCAGATATAAGAATAACTGAATCTTTAATACAACTCCATTTTTAACCGACTTCAAAAAAAGGAGGTGGTTCTCAATTAGTCGGTATCTTTTTTTTATTTTTGTGTAAGTTCCTCGATTACTCAAAGATGTCTGGACCGATTTGGAAAATTCTTCTTTTGTTTGAACGGGTATACTGCGCAGATGGTGCCATGGTTATCAGGTCAGGATCTGATGATGGAATCCTGAAGAAATCGAGCGAATTCCTCAAATATTATAGGCATATACATAGCGATTTTGGTATTTTCATAAACAATGCAATCATTTGCACTCAGAAAATATTATTTGGTGAAGTGGAACTGATGCAGAAGACCACTGGAACACATATGACCACTGGAACTCCTTAATGATAAATACGTTACGGGCATAAAATATCTCGACTATGATGAAGCTAATTCTTATAAATAAATGGTACTGATGAAAATGGTACCGTCGAACTGATCTGATGAAGAAGCCGGAAGGTAGGCACTGGAACTCCGAAAGAAAACAAAGTATCGTAGTCGTGTTTTGGCTTATTGGAATCGTTATGAGATGTACTTTGGTTATCCTTCCTTCCTTTTCGTGTGAGGATGTGAGCACCTCTGGTGTCAGAGTTAATTAGCCGCCTCTGGGAACCCCACAGGCCTCTGACTTGGCTATTTCAGACTTACATTAAGTATGTATAAGTCCAGGTTTCCTCACGATGTTTTCCTTCACCGTTGCCTGTGTGTGTTGCTTTGGTTATAATATAATTATATACTAAAACCCATTCGGCACCGTCTTTTGCACTTAATAAGCACATGATGGACCTGCTCAGACGACGACCGGAAATTTGCCGACATTGTTGGTTACGTTAACCACTGGGAGTCCTGGAAAACTAAGATTGGCTCACTCCCAGTATTAGAATTAATAGGAATATTATCAAGACACCTTATTAAACAATACAATAATTTGAAAAGAAGAGAGGTAGGCTTGGGACTTCACAAACTGCATATTCAGAAGACTGAAAAACTCGTTAAAGACCTTAAGACATATTTTATTTTCTTAGACCACATATTACTCGTCTATGAATTACTTATCGCTGAAAGAGGAAGAATGATCGGCAGCAGCCCTAACCAAGTGCAGTGTTGCAACCGCCTGTTTCGTGACCAAACACGAATGCCCGGAAGTCAATGGCCCACTTACAACTCATTTTCGTGGCCACGATCACGTTATACGCAAATAATTAATTTGCGATCAATAAAACCGATCGTTTTGCAATATGTGCTATGACGATTTTTTGCTAACAGATAAGTTTATGATGCCTAATATCTTAAGCCAAACCGCACTGTGCCCGCGTGATGGTTAAGGTCCATTCCCTCTCACAGAGAGGAGGCCTAAGTCCCAGCAGTGGGAACATTAATAAGCTGATGATGATGTATCTAATTTCTTAAGTACATTATGCATATTTAATTGGTCCGTGCGTCATAAGATTGGTTAACTGAAGATATCGAGATAAGTTTTAGATGTTATGTAGGAGCTAAGCCATGTCATGGCCTACAACGAAATAGCTAAATATTAGGCAACTTTTCAAAAACTCTATTTACAAACGAGTCTTAAGACTCAGAATCTAATACTGATCTAAAATATATACATACGGAAATAAATGACGGGAAGCGAGCTACTAATTTTTAAATTGATTTTGGTCGTTACGATTATGGATATCAACCCCCGACCAAAAACGATAGGGCGTTATATGTTTGACGTATCTGTGTGTGTGTGTGTGTGTCTGTCTGTGGCATCGTAGCTCCCGAACGGATGAACCGATTTTGTTTTTTAGAGGTTTTTCTGCGGCGGCTTTTTTTTAAATTTAGTTTTAACATAACAAAAGACTTATAATGTAAACAATAAAAGTTGGTTTCAAAGTAACTAGTAATCACTTTAGCCTTATTTATACCTAGAAACAGTCAGAAAACGAACAATCACTGACGAAGCTGCGCGGTCGTGAGCGACGGCGACGCTCGTCAACTATTGTCATCAATTGTGCAACGAATAGTTTTTCACCATTATTTATTGTTGGCAGGGTCGGTTAAGTTTAGCTCTTGACATAATTACACGGTTTCGCTCACAATGGTGTTACGTTAATTATGACAGTAACAAAAAATAATGGACTTCATTTTGAATATTGTTCATATTTTCGTGAACTTAAAATGTTAATATCAAGGTTTTACTCTGATAATTCTATTGTTTTTTTTTGCTCTAGTTTATGTAAACGTTATTCATTCATCTGTTTAGTTATATTTTTATTGTAATACATATTTATGTGAATGTTGTGCATGTATTGCCTTAAATATAACTATAAGATCTCATAAATTTTAAAATGTCCATGTTTGTGTTGTTGATGTGCATTAAATAAATAAACTTCAAATTATACATTAAAAGACGCCTTGAGACGTATATAATTAAAAAAAATAACAACCGTAGAAGGGAACAACCGATAGCTTGGTGAAAATTTTAAGTTGTTATATGTTGGAACCATAATTCAGTCACTTTTTATACTTTTTACGACATCTGTTAATTTTTAAGATAGGCATAACACAGTGCAGCCAAATATAAAATTATTCAATCTATAACATATCAAGGCAGTATATTGACTTTGAAAGTGTGTCTGAAAACTTTCGCAACGTTCGCGTTGAGGCCTTTATTTATTAAACCGCGGACAAGTAGGTAGGTAAATTAGAAGTCTTTATTTTTCAAAAAGTAAAACTATTTATTTTAGATAACAACTGTGAAATTAGTTATTGCGAAACATGATATGAGCATAATGTACGACATGAAAGATCGAAAGTTAGGTACCTGATTTAATTGTGCATCTAAAGTGTAAATAAAATCTAGCTACTGCACCATTTTGTGGTATAATTTATTAATCATAAGCGAAATCCATCAAATAAATCACTTAATAAATCAAATCAGTAACTGTGTAAATACAACCAAGGCTTATCATTTTTTTTTTTGGATTATTTGATGATTTTACGTAATGATAAATGTGTGTGTTTGTGTGATAAATCGCAAAAGATTTGATTGGTAAATTATTTTTATCACAGTTAAAATGTTATCACAGATTTTATAACTTTAACATTGAATTTAAGATTTTATAGCTCTACAAAACAACAAACGAATTTATTCAAAGAAATTCAACTTTAGACAATATCACTTTCCAAATATCTAATAAATTTACATACGCAGCGCCGTTCTTTTTTTCCCACGGTACCCGATGAATGCCGATGATTGCCGAAGTGCACACGGAATGCGTTCGGCACGTGAGCGCGCGCGCATCAAATTGGCATGCCACGCGACACTTGAGAGCTGATTTATGTGACACCTTTATGTTTTCTGGGAAGCTAAGTGAGTGTGTGTGGTTTGGTTTAATGAAAGAGGTAATGGGTAGGTAGATAAAATATATGATGAGACGATCACTTCCTGTAAGGGTTACAATAGAGGAAAAACGCGGATGACATATAAAATTATTATGGTACTGACATTTCACTTTCATCAATAGAAACATCTTGCCCAGTCAAGTCCGGCAAAGTTGACCTTTGGATATTTCAACATTGTCATAATCCATCAACACTCCTGTTGCCCATTGCTGTTGATCACGTGACCCACTGAAAACTTGTAATATAACTATCGATCCAATATGCACTGGCGAGATAGCAATATGAAAATATTTTTTTATAAATTTAATATAACAAAAGACGGCCTGTGGACATACTTTTTATGAAAAATGTTTTCGGGTCCCAAACAATATTGGTACTGAGATTCCATCGGTAGCAAATTATAATTTATTAATAACTAAATGTTATCAGTAACTAACAACTGTGATTGACGTTGTAATCACATCGTGAAAGTTCAATTTCATTTGAAACGGTGCGCGTTTACAATGTTCATTCAGACACGAGAAATTAAAGAAATATTAACAGACATAAATAAACGGATATAATTTTTTTTTTGTTTAGGTGCACAGTTTTGCCCAGTGCGTGAAATATATCGATTGATTTCTGTTAAACGCGAGTTTTTTAAATTCTGCTAAATCAATCACACGCAACCTAAAAAGTACAACAACCTAAAAATTACAATGGAGTCGCCTATCTATTTGATAATATTCATCGCGACACGGTTGAAAGACTCTACCATACTTTTTATTGCAAATCACCGATCGATATTCGCAGATGAAATGTCACTAAATAAAGGCGACGAGAATGCAGCATCATTATTCTTTAAACTATTTTTAAAACATTTTACATATTCTGATCTTGGAGTATTCATAGAAAATTAAATAGGCGTTTCCAGGGCAGTTGGTGGCAATAAGGCCATATACAGTATGGTATGGTTGTTAGTTATATTACTAATTATATTAAATTGTAGACACGTATCTACTTAAAACGATTGTCAATTATTGCGGTTAGAGTATGGTGCTCAAAAGGTGGAGAGAATATTAAACACATCATTCGGTAGTAATTGCTACATTGTATTATGTTAATGAAGAAAATAAATAAATAGCACATCTGGAAAGGATAAAAAGGCATATCACGGCAAAAAATCCCTACTACCAAAGTCTAAGTTAAGTATGAGTTTAATTCTGAAAAGTTACGGACAAACTGACGTGCTGTTACCGAAATAGGTTCGATACTGAGTTTTATATAATACTCGCAAACTATCTATTTTCGGGTTTATATAAAATTGCTAACACCCAACACGGCAACTGCAGCACCAAACTGTTTGACCTACAAACGAAAGTGTAAATTCGCAATTTTACGCCACAGATATCGTAGTCTTCAACAAAAACTGTAATGCCATGGATTACTTTATTTACACAATTCATTTGTTCTTTGTTTCACAAGTTGGGTAGTGTCCGATTTTTGTGATAGAATCGTCGGAGCAATGAAAAAAACGAAAGACAGGGTGCCCCGTTGATTCGTCATTACGATTTGCCATAGGATTTGGCAAAATGGTAATTAAGAAATTATTTTTTGTTATACTTATTTTGTCTAGTTACAGCCAGCCATTCTAGAAAGAATGACCAGGGGCTAAAAGCAGTGATAAAAGTTCAAAGTCTTTGGGATTGACCAGCTCAGATTTCGATACCGCTTCTGATTGTGAACTCCTTTGGACTATTCGACAATCATTATTATCGCTGTTAGAAAATTACTTTCTCTTGACCCTTAGCTATAGAATAGCTGCCTAGACATAAAAGGATAGGGATAGGGCAAAGGCTTCTTTCGGTTCATTTTTACCCGACTTCCGAAGGAGGGTAATGTGTTTATCAGTCTATGTATGTATGTATGTTTATTCATATTCTTTATTGTACACAAAATAAACGTTACAAATTCAAAAGGAAAACTTATGTACAAAGCCGAGCTTAACCCAAAATTGGGTTCTCTGACAGCAAACCTCAGTGCTAAAGAGATATTTATAAAATTAGGACAGTTAACAAAGGCGCACAAAAAATACAAAAAAAAAAATTCTGCAAACGCTCGAGCTTATCAAGAAGTTCCTCAGTCGCATCAAGAAAGCAGACATCAGCATAGTCAAGAAGAGGAAGAAGAAGAGACTGAGCAAGAGTTACTATAGTTGAGAAAGGCAGGAACTTCTGGAGACGTTTTAGAGACCGAAACGAGCAAAATACCCTCCTGCTTACTTCAGCAATGTGAACATTCCAATATAGGTTGCAGTCTAAGAAAACACCTAAGTTTGTTCCTATGTGGCGTTCTAGAGACCAAACGCGTTGGCCGATTTTGATGATTCTTAGGTCAATCGATTCGTCTTAACCCTGCGAGTGTCACTGGCTGTATTAAGAATGGATAATAGAAAAATGGCGGATTTTGGGCGCCATATTGTGTGGGACCACATTTTTTTTTCATCCAAACGTATCGTGTGGGTTATGAAAGTAAAGGGTTTTAAGAGGTTTTTTCAAAAATATATAGCACTTTTATGTTTAAATTTACCTAACTCTAAAAAAAAAACTAAAATGTTGTAAATAAAAAAATTTGATTAAAAAAATATAAAAACCCGACTGCTTAATAAGCGTACTAAAAATACGTTAACAAGATGAAAATCTTGCTGTGCTGTCAGAGGATTCATCTGGTTTTGGCCAGCCAGATCGTGAATATGTATCCTCCGACTGCACAGCAAGATTACGAGTATCATCTTGTTTACGTATTTTTAGTTCGCTTTTTAAGCAGTCGGGTTTTTAGATTATTTTAATCAACTATTTTTATTACTAAAGTATTTCTTTATTTTGAGAGATAAATTCTAAACTTCAGACAAAATTATGATCTGAAAAGATTTTAATAAAATATTTTTACAATAATTTTACGCTTAGTAAGTATTAAGTCAACACTTAATAAGTGACTTGATAAAGTTTGTTATAATTAAGAGGAAACTCGATATCAGTAGGTACCTACTTATTATCTTACCCACTCATAAATTAAGGCTTATCTTAAGTAATATCGGATAAATACTTGATAGTTGCTTGTTTTGTGTAAGTGTTCCGAATTAGGCAAATACCTACCTCGTTGTTCAAAACGGTGTCGATAACGTTTAACTATACAGTTTTGGATTAACCGGTACTTAAAACTTGTTTTATTAAGCGCCATTTGGCCTTATTCAGTCCTAAACTATTAAAAATGATATAAATTAGTGAGAAAACGAAGAAACGTATAAAGCCGAACCCATGAAATATGGGACAGAGGCCAGAAAGATAATAGCCGAAGGAAAAGAAAAGGCAAGGTATTCATCATTATGTATAAATCACTCACAATTATATTTATAACTCACATTTAAGTTAAAACGATAGTTGTAGGAATAACTACCGCTAAAATTAAGGCGATATATACGCCCTATTGAAACGCAGTACTGGCCGTGCACCCACTCGATGCCAAAATATCAATATTGAACACACTCCTCCTTTTGAACAGTTTTGTTTGCATAATATTATTTGATTTACATATGCTATGTCAATTATGAAGAAATTCCAGCCATCAATTTTTCTGTGTAAAAATATTTTTAAACATCCAAGTCGTTTTGGAGGAGTATCCAAAAGTTGCGAAAAATATCGTGTTGCTAATTTTTTTTTTAATGCTTAAACATTTGTTATCCGAAAATACCACTTTAAAAAAATAATGAACATGAAACAATAATAAATATATATTTTTTTCCTTTTTTTTAACCTAGTCCTTACTCAGGAGTATGCTTTAGAAAGTTACCGTTTTGCGGCAGTAAAGCGTATGTAGGCTCTTAACAAACGGATAAAAACAGTAAAATAGACTTGAGGCATAAGGAACAAAGCAATAAAGTCTACAATTTTTGTTACCTACTAAGACTGGATGCTCGTAAATATGGCTTTAGTACTTACATAGTAGTTGACATTATAAACAACAATATCTTTTCTAATTGGAAGTATTTAGTAAGCCGTTTGCAACGAGGACTGTTTGAAGTGAAGCAACGAGGAGCAAGTTTAGGCCATTACGCTGGTAATAGACATACCACCTCCATTAATAATGCATGTAGTGATAGTAAAGTTTTATTTACTTATTTATTTATTAGTTTATCCTCGCACTGGAACCCCTTGCAGCAATAACACCAATGGAGCACAATCTTATAATAAACTCACTATAAGTCTAGGTTTCCTCACGATGTTTTCCTTCACCGTTGTCAGCAAAGTCCAAGATAAACTTGGAAAGTACATAAGAATTTGAAAAAGTCGCATTGGTCTTAGCCACTGGGCTATCACGATCTTTACATTACACGTTACACGTTGTTACAATATTTACATTTTATAGCTAGAGGATTTGGAGAAATCTATCAGCAAAGTAGTTACATTTTAGAAAATAAGTAGGACAGGCGATGCGTCAACAATGCGATGACACATTTTCATAGAAAAATCACTTGGTCTTGGTCCATTATTAGGCTTACGAGGAGCCAAACCCACCTTGCAGAGGCCCGTTAGGCACTCTAAATGGAATGACGCATCTACCGATGAGTGTCCCTGTTTGCACTTTGCTAATGCACCCCACCACGCAAGGACAACCCCGGCAGTTGTGGGACTATTGTAGAATATAAAAACAAAATGATATAGCACTGAAAATAATTTGTCCTAATAGCAACTAAACAGAGTTTTGTTGTTTATTAATTAATTTTGTATTATTTTACTAACGTTTATTTTCTAATAACTGAAAAGATGACAAAACTTGTTGGTTTTTTTTCACTATGTGCTATGGGTTTGGTTGGTTGTATTGCAATTGTCACCTGGAACTATGAAAGTTGGAAAATAGAAAACGGTGCATCCCCTCTAGATCAGAGGATGTTACGTATTTTCCAGTTCCTAATACTAATGCTGGAGTGATATCATACCTATCATTGGAAACTACAGGAAGAAATTCATCTACGTTAATTAATCTTTCATAGATTACGCACTTGAGAGTGTGCTGCAATCGGAAGCAATACCTACTAATTAAAATATTTGCGTTAACATAAGTAACATATGAGTCGTTATTTTTCACTTTGATTGCCTTCACAGTGACAGTTTCCACGGCCTAATGATCAAGTATGTTCCGGCAACGGAAGTCGTAAGTATACAACTAATGACGTATTTTGTAACCATGGATAATTAGCTTGTAGACTTTGCTTAATATCTAGTTAAGCCTTAAAAAGTTGTGACACTTATTTTACTTTCAATTATAATAATAATTTTGTCATCTTCCGCACGGGGCGATGTTCAAAGGCTCAGCAACTCTTGTCGAGGTATGTTCGTGGGTGATCATCCATTGCATACCTAGACTTCAACGTGCCCTGTAATGCACGTAAGCACGTTAAGATTTTTTTTTTTTTGTATAGGCTCGCTTTAACACTATCTCACTTGATGGTAAGCGATGATGTGGTCGAAGATGAAACACGCTTGCCTAGAAATAACCTATTCAATCTTGACTTAAAGACTCTTTGATAGTTGTTACAGATAGTCAGAAAATCCAGCTACCGGTCTTGCCAAGACAGGCAGTTTCGCTCCATGTAAAAAACTGGTACCTGCATCAATAGAGAGCAGTGGTGGCCCAGTGATAACGGCACCGACTTACGTGTAGTATGTCTCTCCCAGAGAAGAAACCTGTGTCCCAGCAGTGGGAACATTAAAAGGCTGATGATGATGATGAAGATTAATTTCTACACCTTTGAATACTGAAACAAACTCCATCACAACTTCCATAAATGTACCGAACAAAAATTTTACTCTATTCTTTTATAACTATACTACAACTAATATGTCCAAAATTAACTTTTGATTTAAATGAATTACAAAATAAATACTTAAGGTTACACTAGTGCTAGTCGAACATTCTTCCATTCAAATGTAGTCTGGCGATTACTCCACTCTTTGACGATGTACGTTCAAAATAAAAAAATGATATCAATTTGTCTCATCATTATCTAGCCCTGTATGGAAAACAAAAGCAAAAAAAAAAAAAATTGAAAGTTATGAGCGTCGAAAGTTCCATATTTCAACACTAATTGTAACGCATCTTTGGGCGGAAATAAATACCATAAGAAGAAGAAAAATTGCAAAACGGCCTTCATAAAGGGATAGATGGGTAAATAAAAAAAAAAATATTTTTGTAAACATACCTTTAGTCGTTTTTTCATGACATCTAGACTCCCAAAGGTCTGTCTATAAAATTTCGCGCGCTCGTTTTGCCCTAAAACATCATCCATTTTCTTTATGGGAACCTTAATTTATGGGGCCCTGGCTTTTAATTATCTCGCAGGTGTGAAAAGTAGAGTATGTTCCTCTGGGATGAAACCTATCTTTATCTTAGACAAATTGAATCCCGCGCTTTACTCAGGACTCTACAAAACTCCCTCGCCTCGCTCTGGAGTTAACTCTACCGTCCCCCGTTAAACACTCAGGGTTCAATATGCCACCCGTGACGTAAGGACATTGCTTTATCCCGTTGGTGCATAATCTACTATTGCCGTCACAAGTAGGATATGAAAGGCAACACTTTTAGCATAATCTTTATTATCTGCCTGCACAGCTGTATCTCTCTGAGCAATATTTTATTCCTCCATCCACCCCGGTCAACTCATATGCTAGATACTGATATCATTCAATCCCTTTTCCTTCACATTATTCTCAGAATTTATCAGTTTTCTTATTTGCCTTTCTCTGTCTCTCTATCCATCAAATAACCATAAACGCATACGCAACTGTTTTGACATCTACAGGTGGAATTAACATGGCTATACCTACGGACGATTTACGTTTAACACTCTTGTTTTTTTTTTTTACAAAACCAAGAATCCTTATCTTTTATGGCACTTTTTCTTCAAATAGGCTTGGAATTCAATGTGTCACAATCAAACTTATCCAAGACCTGATTAAAATAATGATTATGGTGAGAATTTCACAACCTTCAGAATAGGTCACCATTTACGTATAAAGGAAACTATAGATGCTTAATGTGACAAGATCAAGACCGTATAACAAATCGGCATTGAAGGGTTATTAAACTATTCATAGCTTGAGGGTGTTAATTAAGAAATAGTGAGCATTTATTATTCTGAAGTTGTTTTACTTGCGTGAGAGTGAACGCATGCATACATTATAGTAAGACTGTAATAATAAGGCTGACGAAAAGTTTGAGTTCAAATAGTTACTTATTATCTTCTGTTATGTCAGAACGGAAGTTGTGAAGGATCCGGTAGGATACTATTTGAAATAATTGTAGAATGCCAGCTAGGTATAAATTATATAAATTTTATCGAAATAAAATTCTGCGTAGAAGTCATTCGCAGTTCAAGAAGACTGTTCTATAAATTTGAGCGGAAAAGTAGTTGAAGATATTTTGTTTTGAACACTAAAAAGTTCTCTAGCATAGCTTTTCCAGCCAGTTCTTTAAAAATAACCATTAATTGCCTACCTTTTATTCTCACTCTCCCTTGCACTATTTTTTTTATATATTCACATTCACTGTTCTTTCTCTCTCTGTTCTTCATTTTGGAGCTCGTGCCATACCTGTACCGCAATTGATTCCTTCAAGTGACAGATGACCTTTACATAACCTGCACAGAATTATGGAAGCTCGCCAGTTTTATAACAAACTGTTACCAGATTCTCTTAGCATGTAATCTTGACTTTGAAATCTATAGACTTAATACTGCTAATTGGCAGTGTTTGAGCGCCGCAAGCCTGGGCTATTTGCAAACAGGTTTTATGATGTTATCGCCGTCCGTTTGTGTGGCGACGTTTCAATGGGAGTTTGATGTAGAATTTGTGGTCCCAAAGACAGTTATTTTGTATGCCCTAAGGCTGAAATCGTCAACCAATGTGATGGGCAAGTTATGTAAATATTTGTGTAATTCTGTGTTAGATAAACGTCAGTCGTCCGTTGGTATATTATGCTTTTCCATCTTGCAATGGATTTCGTAAGACCGGCTATAGGATTTTATTGAGCATGCCATCCGCTTGTGTATTCGTAACATCCTAAGTATGCGTAAATCTGGATTCAAAATGGTTTTTGCATAATGATATCAAGACATCGCGTCGTACGTAACGGGGATTGACTGATGCTTTTGCTAGAGAGTGCATATGCAATAGGCTCGTTTCATTTTACTGGTTTCGTTAGTGGAAATGACGATTTAAAACAGTGGAAGATAAAGCTACACTGAGGGAAAATTTAATGCCTCTAATGTAATACCTTTAAACGAGCAATTCTTGTATATGATGTACTAAATTCTGCCAGTGGCTTTGCCCGCGTGAAAGTCGAAAATTATCCCGAGAGATCATATTCCCGGGATAAAAAGTAGCCTATGTGCTATTTCTGACTATAATCTATCTCTGTGCCAAATTTCATCCAGATCCGTCTAGCCATTTGAGCGTGAAGAAAATATACAAAGACACTCAAACACATACACACACTCACAAACTTCCGCCTTTATAATATTAATGATCATAAATTATATTATATAATATAAATAATCTGAATCTCGGCAACGACTCTAACGATTTTCATGAAATTTAGAATGCAGCGGGTTTCGGGGCGATAAATCGATCTAGCTAGGTTTTATTTTTAGAAAAAGTCGTTTTCTCTATTTCCACTTGAGCAGGGCTCGGTCGCCCAAGTACTAATCAAGATTTATCTTATCTACATCAAGCAACCTAGACAATCGAAAGCTTTATTCTACAAAGCTTTTGGCATCTCTGATTATTGCTTTCAAAGTCCCTAATTGCCCGCGATTACCTAACTTGGCAAAATTATCTGCAATCACGGATCCTATTTGGTATTCTATGCAAAATGACTCACTATAAATTGAAGTTTCAATGAAGACAGGTCCAACTACGATTGTGATATTTATTGGGTCAATTTCGTTTCGACAGCGCGAGTATCCGTGTATTTCTGTTACACTACTGGGTTCTTAGTAGATCTGTTCCCCATATAAGGTATTTTAGCAGTTTGTCCAGTGAATTATTTGCAATTTCAACTATTTCCTGTCAGAAATGTTAAAGCGAATTCTTTCGCAGCTAATTGCAGTTCCTAAATGAGAAGTGTTGATTTAAAGTTTTTACAAAACATTCCAATCAGGCAGTGGAGTGTAGCGTTATTTATATAGAAAAGTGAATATCAATCTACGAATTGAGTTGATTAATCAAATAAAATCAGAACAGTTCCCTGATGAAAACAGCAGAAAAAAGTTCGTTGTCATAACATATTGTTCGTAATTTTCCCAGAGACATTAATTTTAGTTAATTTATTCGTTTTTATGCACGGCACGATGGTGTAACTCAAATAACTTGAGCAATTAGCTTACAATGGTAAAATATGTGCATGAAATGCATAGTTGTAAATATGTATTTGTGATCATGTTGCAGACACCTACCAATTTGGGAACTAGTTTAGTTCCGTTAGTAGTTTCTTTACATATTTTTTTGAGCCTTGAACACCGACGACGAGTTGCCAGCCTGTCGGTTTTCTATCGGTTACATTTCGGTGAGTGTGCGATGGAACTGCACAATTTGATTCCGCCTAGCCCTTTCCATCATCGGACTACAAGACGTACGGCAATGCGCCATCGGTACATGGTTGATATCCCACCCATACGCACAAAGCGTTTTGAAAATATTTTCATTGTGCCTACAGCTAAGGAGTGGAATTCCCTGCAGTCTTTGTTTCCTGATAGCCACAACCTAGGGGTCTTCAAGTCAAGAGTGAATAGTTTACTTCTAGGCAAGCGTGCTTCACCTTCGACCACATCATCACTTAACATCAGGCGAGATCGTGGTCAAATGCGAGAATATATCAAAAAAGAAAAAAAAAGAAATTAACTGTAAAGGTTCTGTAGTATGTGTTTGCAAATCCTCAAATCGGTGGAAAATAAATTGAAATATTATCTGTAGTTAGCTGAAAATCAGTAGTAAATAAATAACGCTCTGCAAATCAGTTTTTTTATTCGTAGTAAACTCAATCAATGTTCAAGTATGCTAACCAATAACTTAAAAATTCGATTAAAATGCCTTTTTCCATCATTTGTTAGCTTCTCACATGTCAAATTATTAACCTTGGAACTTATTAGACTATTTGACAGGCTAGCAATCGATGAAAAATGCATTTTTCCCACAGACATACATCTAACTAGATGACGCGACTGTATGTACTTCGCGTGCCAAAAAACGGAGTAAGGTTACGACAAATGATCGTAATCTGAGCTTTTCATTTAGCATAATCGGCACCGGAAATCCACCGAAATCTAGAAAAATTCCTTTTTATGCCATATTGAGCTGTAAAGAATGTATAGAAAAAGTTGACCGAGGCACTGGAAATGTTTTCTTTCATTGGTAAGTAAATTTGTTTTTAATTTGTTTGTGAAAAAGTGGCACGCTTGGTTTTCATACAAATGGAGGGACTTGCGTTATCTAGTTAGATTTATGTCTGTGATTTTTTCCGAAATTTGAAACCATTGGTTAATATATTTAGAATTGGGCCTTATTCTACTTACTCCGTTAATGGGAAATAATACTGTTAAATAAAACAGAACAAGGAAATTATGATTCTTAAAGTAAAATAACTTTCTAGTATGGAACTCTAAGGGCCGGCGCTCACTGTCGGCAGAGCGCGGCAAAGGATTTTTTCGTGGACTAATGATTTTTGACCTTGCCGCGGCACCGCACGGCGCTTTTCAGCATACCAAATCATTCTGCCGCTGCATGCAGCGGCATTCGTGTAAAAATAAAGGCATTTCAACACTAAAGTCATCAAAATAAGGTCGAAAATCATTTGTCCACTTAAAATCCTTTGCCGTGCCATACCGTCAGTGAGCGCCGGCCCAAAAATTATAACAAAAGTGCATTGACATTGACAGCCGTTCTAGACAAATTTATAATTTCGACAAGCTAACTTAACAGTTAATAATAATTTAGGAGAAATAATTACGCAGACAGGTATTATTCAACACTTTATTACAATATTTAATTATGTATCGAGATATTAAAATTCGTAATAAAATTACTTATAGGTATGTAACAGTCATTAATGCAAGTTAAAGCTTAGTAATAGTTAATAATTTCCGACATTTACGTGACTACAAAGTGTGTAAGAAATGAATAAAAACAATAATTGTAAATTATTTCCCGTATTTAAAAAGCTCTAGATACTTATTTTTCTTTAGTTACCTCGCTAATCTACTGTTCAGCACATAGCTCACTACTCCACAGATGGGGTTTCTCTGATGGCACTAGTCTTCAGTGCTTGTGCAGCATCTCTCCGCAGACCATGGCCCATCTCACGGAGTGCGCAGCATGCCCTGTCACTTGTACTTGCGAGGACCTTATGACTGCGTCACCGAATAGTGTAGCCGTGGCTGAATTCTGGGCCAAACACAATATTTAAATATTTATATTGGCCATCGACACGCTAAGAAGAAGCACATAGCTAGAATACTCAAAGGTTGGGTATCCATGTAGATTGCAAGTCAATCGAAACGAGAAGAAGATGCCCAAAGCTTTACGCCAACTCAATGCTTGCCATTACCAACTCGTAACTAGAACTCCTTTTAGTTTTTGTCATACCTAAGATTGAAATTAAATATCACAAGACGTTAGGACCTATTAATAGTAATGATATTTTTTTTTATCCGTAGTGCTAGGCAACTGATAGCCCAGTTGTAAATGACCCTTTGTGCCTATTGGCCTTGTTTGTTCTGTATCCTGCTTGATATGGAGGGAAGTGGCAATTATGTTTTTTTTTCCTACTCCTCCGTTATTCTTTCCTGATTAATTTCGTTGCAGGATCCTAGACAGTTAAATTCATTCTCCACTCTACTTCGTCGAGCTACATTGCCTCGGCGCTTTTCTGGTGGTCGCTAATATTGTTTCAGGAGTTGCAGTAGTTTGGGAATAGTGCGGTGGGATAATATATAAAAAAACTATCCTACCTGCATTGATCCTGATCCATTGATTCGAGGAAACCAAAGTCATACTAACTTGCACCATAATCCAAAACATTCAATTGGACGGACAGCAGAATGAAACTAGCCGATTGATGTCCCAGGCCAGTGACGTACCTGTCTGGGTCACGCACAAATTTGAAAAAGAGTTACCGCGGACCTGGCACAAGCAACTGAAGGAACACGGGTAGGTTTTATTTCGTCAGTAAAAGTCTGACATGCCTTCCCGCTTCACCCAGAGCGGGAAAATGATTTCCCAACAAAAAAAAAAAAACAGACCAGTGACGTAAACAAACACTTTACAACGTTATAATTGTTATGCCAGGCGCATTTAACTAATTGGAAATATTTCAGGATGTGAAAATGCAAAAGAACTTTAACAATGAAATTATAAAAAAATACGTAAACGTACATGTAAACAGATTTTTTTACATGTATCTGCATGATCCCTAAAAGCTTTCACTCCCTGAACGATTATCAATAAATTTTAAAAAAAACTCTATCTATCACAAATAGAACAGATTGTCCAACTGAAGATTGGCACTTATTGAAAAACTCACCTGCGCGACTTATTAGAAGTTGTCGATAAATCACGGAGAAAACGGATGCCAAAATATATAAAATGGGTATTGTGGAACGAAAAAATATTTGCTTCTATGAAAGAAGGAAAGGCAGGATGTCTGGTCGTGTGCAAACCTAGTTATAAATCCATTCCAAGAGCGTTAACTTGAGAACGATCGCCGATACATTTTATAACGTTGTTTTACGTGATACTTAATTGCTCCACGATATAATTCTTCCGCGATATTGCGATAGGAATGCAGGCTATTCAGATTGATCTATTAATTACGCCAATAAACACTGTCTTTGGTCTATGCTAAAGAGTTACGTAATAAGGTACAGCTTTTACTTTTAGGTAATCTGGAGCAGTATTTAAATTTTCTAGACTGTTCTTTTTTAGCAAGTTAGTTATGAAATCAAATAATAAGAATTCTTTAACGGTGTTTACTCATTCGAATGAATGCGGCTAAAATTAATTTGGCAGTGTTTATCTTTTTGTGTCTGGCTGGTTAGATTAAAAACAACAAGTTATAATTTATAATCTATGCTACAACCTACACGGTTTCAACAGGTAAGTGTCGCTTTCATTACAAGTTTGTATGAGGTGTTATGCTTGTAATATGCATCTAATTGACCACATCACTAGCGAAGTATGTCTGATGTACCTACATCCTGGGTAAGTAATTGAACTGAAGAAAGCTTCGGCTCAAATGTCCGAGGTCGCGATTTCAATACCATATTTTAAAAGCAGAATGATTTTACGTTCATCTTCGAAAACATTTCTGTTCCGATGCTAAAGTTTATCCGTTATTTAGAGATGATTGTATAGAGGAATTGTCGTCTGTGTTCTAAGACTGCAAACTCCATATTCATGCCACCTAACGAGTTACTACAATAATTAAATTAGTTACGTTAGTATCCTGTCAATAAGTAAGTATTGATTTATATGTTCGAACTAATAATTGATCTCTAAACCTGCACTTAGGAGGAAATAAATTAAAATTTATGCGTAAAATTCAACAACGAGACTTTAATAAGGCCGATAGTATAGTCATACAACACTGATTGGATTTAGTTAATTTAATAAACTGATATTACCTACAGAGTTATTGATGTTTAAAACAGATTATTGTTCATAACTAATAATTTACTGCTAAGTATGGTTTTATTAACCATCGAACACTTCTATATAACAGTTATTATTATTTTCTCCATAATAATCAGAGTTGCTCCCGGTCACGATTCGCCCCTAAAACATTAGGTAATGTCACGGACGGCCCAAGATGGTGGGCTAGTTATTTTTTGTGTTCTGCCATGATATGGGTATCAAATGAAAGGGTTACCTAACTATTAATTAAAAGACACCCTGTAAAATAAAATAAAACCAAAATCGTGTGTTACAAATAAATAAACAAATAAAACTATTCATTAAAAAAACTTTTTTAAACAAGCCTTTTTCGTATTCTTCTCAACAAACGCCATCTTGAACCGTCCGCCATATTGGATTTAGAATAACGTCACTTAGCTAACCATGCATTGTCATCCAAACTTGTATGCAAAATTTCATCTTAATCGATACTACTTTAAAATTCTGTTGCAAGATTTGACCCGAACACACTTACGTAAATATATTAGGTCCTTACCTATGAAATTGGCGTTTTGTAGTACTGGCTACTTTGATCTCAAATATCTCCTCTTTGGTTTGGAATTCCATTTTAAATTTATACAGCTATAGTGTTTGGAAAACCGTAATTCATTTGTTTATTTCTCTTTTGGTTTTTTCTTTGCGCGTTATTTACGTGTACGAGTTCCATCGTGGCACCAGTGCTGCAGAAACGGCTCGAAGGATTAATGATGTGTATGCCAATGGTGTCGCAAAAGAAAACACAGTGGTTTTTGGTTCAACGTTTTCGTTCTGGAAATTTCGACCTACAAAACAAGCCCCGTCGACGGCCGGAGACCAAAGTTGATAACGAAGAATTGAAGGCTAATGTGGAAGCGAATCCATCGCAAATCACGTTCGATTTAGCTGCAGGCTGTGGTGTTAGTGATAAAACTGTTTAAATCCACTTGAAGCCAAATGGGAAGGTGAAAAAGCTTGAAAGGTGGGTACCTCTTGAATTGAGTGCAGCAAACCGTCAAACGTGCGTCGACTTCTGCGTTACATTACTCAACCGGTACAATAATTAAAGGATTTTAAATAGAATCATTACCTGTGACGAAAAGTGGATCCTGCACAATTATCGGAAACGCTTCTTGCAATGGCTGAACCCTGGCGAACCAGCCAAATCCTGCCCCAAGCGAAAATTGACCCAAAAAAATTACTTGTGAGCGTTTGGTAGATTAGTGCCGGTGTCGTTCACTACAGCTTTCTTTAATCTGGCCAGACGATTACGGCGGATGTCTATTGTCAGTCTATTGTGTAGCCATCATGGCAAACCATGATGGAAAGCTAGCTGCTAAACAGCCGAGGCTGGTCAATCGCTCTAGGCCACTGCTGCTTCAGGACAACGCTAGACCAAACACTGCACAACAGACGGCTACCAAATTAGAGGAGCTTCAATTGGAATGTCTAAGACATCCACCGGACCTTGCTCCAACAAATTACCAATTTTTCGAAATTTAGATAACTTCTTGCAAGGGAAAAAAATCAACGCCGATGGGGCAGTCCAAAGCGCCTTCAAAGATTTAATTGATTCCCGTCCGAATGGTTTTTTTAGTAAAGGGATCATTGAACTACCTATGAGATGGCAAAAGTGCATAAATAGCAATAGTACATACTTTGAATAAATAAATATGTTATATTAAAAAAACGACTTTATGTTCCGCCCATACAAAACGCCAATTTCATATGTAATGATTATAAACATACAAACACTGCAAGTTAGAAATAAAAAAGTTTGTAAAATAACTGAGATTGTGTATCTGACTAAACATGACAGCTAGGGGCAATGTCTTGCCCCTCCATTAATTTATGTTATAGTTCTCGCCAAACATCTTGGTCGCCCTGAAGTTCGCTACAATGGCTGCGCAGTTGTAAATCTCAAACAAAAACAGCACCGATCAGTACCTTGCGCATCGGAAAGCCAACTTCAGGGCGGCCCAAAAGTTTGGCGAGAACTATATTCTTCTTCGTCTTCTTTTCGATTCGATGGCAAATACAAAAATACAAAAAATGAAAATACAAAATGTTTATTTATTTTTTTGGTTGGCAAACTCTTTAAATATTTTGGGACCAGTGGCGGTCACAATAATCTCAGCGTCGCGTCATTGGCGTTCATTAGGCCCTTTAAAGTGAAGGTATATGGGCACTTGGGCATTTCAACATATGAGTCATATTCACTCACATTTATTACTCAACTATCCTTTAATATGAATCATAAAAATTATTAATTAATTAAGTAAAACCAGTAGGTAAACAACTGACAGCCAATTATGGACAGTAGTAGTACTGCACTTGTCTTCCCACGCAAATTAAAAGAGATTAAGTAAAATGGTTAACCGATTGACTCATGCCCCTGAGCGATTAAATAGAACCTGTCATTATTTGACCAAATGGGCAATGATGCAATGCGTAAAATCATTGACTTTGTCTACTAGTCCACTTTCAAGAAAACGGGTCGCATTGCAGTCTATAATAAATAACATATAATGAATGATTATTGAAAGTCCAAATGGCCAGAAGTACGAAGTAAATGTTGGTATAGTTGATGACAAATGACAACCAGTTGAACGAATTCCACTTATGCCAACATCACCGCGGCCCTGACACAAGCAATTAAAGGAAAACGGGTGGGTTTCAGTTAGTAAATGTCTGACACGCTCGCCCGCTTCACCCAGAGCAGGTGAAGTCATTCCAACACAAAAAAAAACTAAATAAAACAACATCAGCGTTTGGAAAAAATACTATCTTTTCGCCAACGTTGATTGTCGCACTAGTACAAAAAAATGTGCTTATGGCCACGTTTCTGGCAAAATATGGCTGGCTTTTTTGGTTCAACATTACCAAACTATGCTACAACCAACACCATCAAATGAACTTGAACACACAGAAGGTTTTCAATTACCACTCACTCACATATAGGGTACCGCCTCAGGCCCTTTTGGGCAATAAAAATACGATACAATCCATAACTCTAACACTGACGAGACGCTTAAGGGCAGAATTAACAGTTACTTAATAAAATAAAACGTCAATCTAAAATAATTGTTTTAAATAGAGGGCCATTAGGCCAGATTGTGTCAGTTAAGGTACTTTGATTTATAAATATTGACATTAACGCCAATGCTTTGAGGTAACTTTGTAGCCCGAAGCAATAATGGTTTTGAACCAAGTTAAAACTCAAGCGCAGTGTTATAAGCCAATAACTCTGATACTATTTCATTTGATAAGTCGTAAAACTCTCATTTAAATACGACGTTGCAATCGCGTCTACCCTTTATAGCAGAACTTTTTATGTCATATTAGTAGTATGCATAACAACGGATAGCATCAACTTCATTTCGCAGAAAATCATTTGGCATACACTCATTTATCATACATTCAAAATTCATACTTTTGTAAGTCAGAATCATTTTTAGGCATAAATTTCATATCGATAGTCATTAAAAGGCAGAACCATCATATTGCAGAAAGTTCACAGTCAGAATCGTCTTTTGGTATACATTTCATATTCTTATTAATTGAAATACTCATTACAGAAAATTCATTGTGAGAATAATTTTGTATTTTTATCATAATAATTCATTTGGATCCACTAAACCGATCAAACCCATAGCCCAATATATTTTTCCCAATATTTTGCAATAACCGGGGATTGCCCTTGGGTGCACTTGCGTAGTGCTTAGAGGGATAATCGTCGGTTGGTGTCACATTTCCTGACACATGCCTTACAAGGCCTCTGCGAGTTAGCTTCAACCTCTCACACGCCTTTCAAAGGACCGGGACCCCAGGGTCCCGCCATTGTCAGATTCATGTAAAAAATTGATAAAACACAAAACATGTTTTTTGTTTTTTTTTTTATCTGTATGAAGCATGCAAACATGCATGCACCCTACATGCAGCAAGCATGCAGCATGCAAGCGAGCATGCAGCAAGCATGGTTTCTGTCACGGCTCCGGCGCAAGAGAAATGAGCATTTAATATCTTACATTGTGATACTTTTTTATATAATTCGATTTATCTAAATTACTTTTTTGTCTATTTATATTTTGATTGATCAATTTTTGTGCTTTCATCAATATGAGTAGGCGATATGATAAAAACTATTGAAATAATTAAGTTGACAGGGCTTTCTGAATAATGTCCGTCACTTATTGGGCCGAGTAATAAAAAGATATCTTTTTTGGTTGACATTGGTTTTAATATAGAATAGGTTAGTACGATTAGTATTTAAGCAACAAAGTCGACGGAGCCCGGAAAGGTTTCTGTCTGCAGGGTCTAAAGTAACTTAACATGAAGGAGATGACGGGAGCTGAGATCGATCGCTTTGCTCGCTCACTTCAGCTGCCGAAACTTTCCTTCGAACCTAACCCATCCGTGTCGGGTTGCCCTAGGATCCCGAGCTCAGCTTCGCTTGCTCTTGGACTACCGTTAAGTAATAAATGAAAAAGAGGATCAAATATTATTTAAGTACACCAAATGTTAATTGAGTATGTTTCAACATTATTATCATGTTACCTTGAATGCAGTTCACTTATAATTTATTTGTAGATCAACTAATATATATTAGACTCAATAATTAATAAAAAGATTAAACATAAAGAATACTCGTACATAATTTATTTTTAAAAGTGATCATTTACAATAGATCAATTAGATTTTAGAAAATCAAATAATATTGTCCCATAAAATTATTCCAAATAAATTTCTGCCATCTTCATTATATGCTAAGTGAAATTATGCCCAATAAAATTCTGCCATCTTAAAAGTGTGCCATTTTAAATTCGGACATATAAACATTCGGCCAAACAATAACTATATAAAAAAAATTATGCCTTAAAAATATTCGTTTAAAGAAGATTATGCCAAATGTGTTATGCCAAATAAATTTCGGAACATCAAGATTCTGCCAGACAGGGGGATTTCGTTTCAATCGTATTATTTATTGAAATCGTGTGCCTGTTGTATTTTGACAGATTTTTTCGTAAAATTGATTATACACGTCCTAAAATTGAAGACGATTTGTCTATTTCGAAAGTCCTAATTTCCTAAGGAAAATTATCTATTGGGCTGGATAAAAATTAAAATTATATGCCTGATGAATTAATTAGTCGTTAGGCCTAAAGTGACCAATAAATATGAAAGCGACACCTGTGTAAGTGAAATGGGATATACCGGTTTCTAAAAGCATTATCTAATCTCAAATCAGAGTCTGCAATCCAATCTAACGACAACTTGATTGTGTTCAATTTGATTGGTTACTAGTATCTTGGTCAACCAACCACAATTGGTCACTAAAAAATTTTTACCACAAGTAACTGATCGGAGACTTGATAAAGCTTTTAGAATTGGAGGTGAGGAACAGGACTGGTGCGAAAGAGATGAATCGAGAAATAAAGTTTAGCACTCGATGTCAAAGGCTTGGGCCTATATGTTTGTTTGATATAATATGTCTATCTATTTATTCGCCACTTTTCTAAGGCGATAGTTATTTATTTAGTATTACAATTTTATTGTTCTCTGCACTAACCGCAATCGCGCACTCTGCTCTTTTATTGAACCGTTTTTGACGTAGTTAGTGGCATCACGAGATGAATGATTGAAATGATATATTAAAAAAATTTAGTTTAACTCTTATCTCAAAGGAGATAAAAAAATCTCAGAGTTTCTGATGCATGATGGTTGTTGGTGTTGGGATCAACCAATCACGTTCAGCATAAGCAGATTTCTGACTGGTTTGATCACGGATCTGATTGGTGCATTTTTTTATCGATGCAGACATACATTGTCTAAAAATAGAACTTAGGAGTTCTTTGTAAGCAACGATTACTTAAACTGGAACTACTTCCATCTATCAAAGTCTACTTCCTCTGACTGATTTCCTGGTACCTATTTGATTTTGAACGTGTCTCTAATCAAAACTTTTTACAGAGCTACTTCAATGACATTTTCAGGTGGCGCTGTTGGTATCTACACCCGTATGTAATTTCCTGTCGAAATTGCTTTAAAAAAATATAGCGGCATTCGCTAGAACTATTAACAATTTTTTCTCTAAACAAAATGTCATTCGAATCGATTTCGCTTACTTTGTTTAGTAGCGTCTTCTCAACAGATTTTGAAGTTTTAATAATTTATTAACGTGATTAATCATGGATTGATGTTTAACCGGTTTCTAAAAACCTTATATACAATTGCGAATCTTAGATCAGGGTCAGCTAATCAAATTCATATTTGCTTTATGTGTCTAGTTGTTTTGGCAGAATTGCTAATCAGAGATCAGATTAATTTCTCAGGCCCAGTTTCCCAGCCGTTTGTTACATTTCGAATTAGCTGACAATTTGTCACAAATTATCCAACCGTCAGTTGTCATTCGTTTGTTTTGGGTTTCTCAAAACTGCATCATCGGAAATTTACATGATCGCTTGTTGCATTGAATAATCGGCATCAATTAATTTCAGTTGGCTACCCTAGTTGGTATTCGTTCACTTCATTCACTACTATAACGTAATCAGTAACTATTTATCAAGAGCGGCTGGGTTAGTGAAGCTGCCAAGCAAACCTTACCAAGGACGGCTTTTGGATGGGTAACCTTTTTTTTGGTTTGCTTGTATTTGATTAGGTGACCCAATACAGGTTAAGCAACACTTACCAAGGTTAGTCCTTGGATGGGTGACCTTTGTGTTGAGAAACTGAAAGTACAATTAACCGGCGATTATTCTTCGATTACGTTAACAGCCCGATAATTGAGAGCTGGGAAACCGGGTGTTAGTTGCGAATGTGAAGAATACTGATTGGAGCATTTCTTTTGTCGATCCAAATGATTTATGAACCAGCAGACTAGAACAAGCTTATCTATGCGGAACTGAAGCTATATCCGTGTCGACTGATATTGAGTATAGATGTATTAAAACAAATATAAATGAGATTAAAATCGAAACAAAGATAAAGGAGCATTATTATATAAAACCTGCGTAACACTTATACTAATAATCTTGATATTTATTTTCTTAAGAGATAAATTCTCAGTTTAAGTAAATAGTGTTCAACATAGACAACTTGACTTTGTTTTTTTTTCTGAGTATTTTTTTATTTATAACTTTTTATTACCGCATCATCTTCCTGTCCCATCCCATCCCAATTTATTTCGTGTCGGGGTACTTACCATGTTTGGTTAAGTTAGATATTAGCTTTAAAATCTTTTTGTTTTTAATGTGATCAATGTCATAAGAGCATAGGTTTAAGAGGACAGGTCAACTCTTGAAGAGGGGCAACTAGGCTTATCCCACGTTTATTGTAAATGACCCTTTGTGCCTATTGGCCTTGTTTGTTCTGTCTCCTGCTTGATATTGAGGGAAGTGGAGATCATGTTTTTTGTCTACTCCTTCGTTATTCTTTTCTGTTTAATTTCATTGCTGGATCCAAGATCGTCGATCGATCGTCGAGCTTCATGCATTGCCTCAACGCTTTTCTGGCTGTCGCCACTGTTGTTTCTGGCTTTCAGAAGTTGCAGTGGTTTGGGAATAATACGGTGGGATTGTCAAAAGAATATGCTCTTGAAGAAAAACTAAAATAATGAGTGGAAGAAACCCCTAGACTTTTATGTTTTTAGAATAATTCGCTACCAACCCGCCTGCTTAGATATAACAATGACTGAGATGAGTAACTCTTTTCAAGAGCTTCTCAAACATGTTGAACCTTGACACCGACAAGTGCCTATTCTAATGTCTCTCTGTTATGGTAACAACAATATCTACGTTACCATCCGCGGGTCACTGACCCTGACACTGTTAGACATGATATATCAGCCATTGTGATACTATGATCAATCAACTTGAGAATAAGCATTATTTTTACATAACATAGGCCTACATAACAATGGTAATGATTCTTATTTTGATAACTATTATTAAATTAAGTTAATCTCAAATTTTTAGGCCAAATGTGTGTTATGTGAGCCAGATTTGGCTGATAAGTGTATTGTTTTATTGAATTCCATCTAGTTTAGTTTGTTACTTTTAATTGGCTACTGTGACGTGTTAATTTGGCTTTAATATTAAATTAATCTTAAGTACATACGTATGGCATGCAGCCTTGAATGCAAACATAAATATGGCCTATCAGAAATATTCGAAGTCCTACTATTAAAATATAAATTTTTAGTATCGACTAGTTTTACTACTTCAGCTACGTACAAACGTACTAATGCTTATTGAATTGTTGGATACCCTATTAAAGTATAGTAAGTGGTAGTTACTAACAAAATCAAGCTAATTTTGAACGACATTTGAATTATTTTACAGAGAAGTCTTCAAATTCAACCTGACAGATTACATGCACTTTTCAAACCATGCAGACCAATTTATTAGACACAATTTATAACTTTCAGCATAATGTTTAAATAAATAATCAAGTTTATATAAATAAATAAATCTGAAGACAGCAGACATGTAGGTGCATCATGTTTATAATGTTCAGTTCTGTCCGAATTTCTTTTAATCTCTATATGAATAGTAGTTTATGCAACGGTCATATAATAGGTGTTATTAAAACACGAGTGTGGATTCATCACAAGAGCCGAAGCCGAGTGTGATAATAGTATCACACGATCGTTTTAATACCTAATTATATGCCGTTGCATACATTATTTTATCTTCACTCATATAGTTGTAATAAAACAAAAGTGGAAACGGAAAAAATATGTGGTATGGCGCGCAATTTAGATTCTCAATGCGTATGACTGCGCAGCGCGCGCATCTATAGACAATAAAACTATGTTTCTACATTAATTCAATGAGCCCATACACGCCAATAAATTAAAAAATAAAAGTGTGCTTTAAAATTCAAAAAATATTTTATGATGCAGTTGTTTGAAAATCGAAGGATTTTTGCACTGTAATGTTTTTTTAAAATTCCACGAAAAAAAAGTACATGTTTATACAATATTTTTTTGATTCGTATTTAGAATATTACCTTGTGAGTCTAGGTAAAGCTTTTTAAGCTCCTGTCAAACAATATTGCTCTAAAAACGAAGAATTGATAGACGAATGATGAAGAACATGGGGGAGGTGATGTTTGAAAAATGTAAAGTAAAATAAATACAAGTTTTTATTACTTATTTGTTTGAGAGGTGAGAAATCTTATATCTAAAACGCTGTCAATATTTTCATGGCTTTTTATTGACATTTCGAGTAATAGTTAATACAGTCCCGTCACCCTTAATTTATGTGAAATACTAATGGACAATAAAAGTGTACGTAAGCAAGTTCAGTCACGCGAGTACAGTCACGAACAAAAATAATGCTTACACGCCCACTTGATAATTCAATTAGACACTGTAAACCTTAGCGGTGATGTTAATAAAGTATTTATTCAGTGTAGATAATATATAAAGTGTGAGATATGATCACGACGCACTCAGAATCATGTTCACTTTGCACCTGTTAAAGGATATATTCTATCAAACGTGGGCCGCCTACCTTGTTTCAATCATCGGTTGCGCAAGCGCAGTCGCTGCAAAACCATTGATCAATTTTTATGTTACTAGTACAGAGGGGTTAATGTAAATCCACATATTGTATCACAAATGAGTCACGAGGAACAGTTACTCGTACACTAAATACTGTGAGGGGTTTGACATTTCGGGTGCTCTTCTTCATCGAAGGGGTGCTCGGTTATTTTCACTGAGAATATAATGAATACTTTAGAAATTGATTTATAAGTCGATTACGACTCTGCACCTTGCAAAAAAGTAAAAAAAAAGTGCGCAAAATGATTTTCTTCTTCTTTACGGTTTTTTTAGTTCGCTTCTTAAACAGTCGGAATTTTAATTTTTTGAATCAACTTTTTTATTTATAACTTTTCAGTTAACATTATTTGTTTCGAATTAGGTACATTTAAACATATAAGTATTATATATTTTTGGAATTACCTCTTATAACAATTTATTTTGATACCCCAAACTATGGGTTTGGAAGAAGAAAAAATTGGACCCCACAATATGGCGCCCAAAATCCGCCATTTTTCTATTTCCCAATTTTAATGTAGCCAGTGACACTCGCGGTTAAGACGAATCGAATGACGTAAGAATCATCAAAATCGGCCAACGCGTTCGGTCTGTATAACGCCACATACATATGAACTAACATACATTAATAAACTGATAAACACATTACCCTCCTTCGGTAGTCGGGTAAAAAGTCATATACGGTTCATGTAGAATAGAATATTATAACAAAGAACTTAATGGGTCCCCACACCAAATAACAAACAAAACGATAACGCGACTATTTTAAAACAAAAATAATAAACGACACGTTTGTAGTGTCGTTTTCGCATTGTGTGGTAGCCGTAATGCACAGCTACCTACGTATAATTAATTACACATTGTGTTAGATTGCCTCGCTGACATGTCACTGAGCTTTCATACTCTTGGGTCACTGTTTGTTTCATCTAGCAGATGTAAAGATAAGCTGTCAGTCTGTCACGTTGTAAACGAAAACTAGTTCAACGCCAAGGTTACCCACTGACCCATTTTAGGGTAACAAATTGTATTATGAGAATGACACATTTCTTTAGCCAAATTAAGATGGTGCCAGTATAGTTACAGTACCCGGATGTTAGTAATGATTATGAGTATTATGACACGTCGAGCTTTAGAAAGAGGTAGTCGGTTTACAGGGTTAATTTAAATTACCTAACGAGCAAAACTCCGCTGACGAAATGCCGATTAACTGGTCCAAAGTGGATTACTCCTTGTTCGCGGATAAATTTGAAAGAGAGTTACCGCAGCTCTAGCACAAGCAACTGAAGGAATACGGGTGGGTTTTAGTCAGGAAAGGTCTGGGTCGCAGAAACATTTGAAAGAGAGTTACCGCGGCCCTGGCACAAGGAACTGAAGGAACACGGGTGGGTTTTAGTCAGGAAAGGTCTGGGTCGCGTTTGAAGGTTTCACCCAGTTAACAAAAAAAAAACCGATGACCGTTAATGCTGCGGGAACTCGATGGATGCGAGACTCACAAGACCGGTCGATGTGGCGAATCTTAGGGTAAATCTATGTTCATTTGAAGTAACTAAAGGAAATGTATAACATTAGTGACAGAGCTCTACAAATACCGAGCTTTTTTGTAAGACTTGATTAGGCTTCGGCCGATTACGTATGGAAAGACATAATGATGCAGGGAGACTAGATATCTATGAGATTCATTCTTAAAGATTCCGTTAACGCCACTTTTAACAGTTCCATCTGATAAACAAAATGATATTTCATAATCAATTACAATTCATCGAACCACCGATCAAAATCTTATCGAACCTCAAACAATAAAATCTTACCGATACTATCGTTACTTACCAACAAGTGAATTTACCAATAGAACTCTCAATGGAGTGATTATCACGTGGGTGGCGCACGCGCAGTTAAACCTTGAACTGATTATTGTATCGACTATTATTCATCAATTTTTGGCAACAACCATTTAGATAGATAATTGAGATTAACCGGATATGTACTTATAACTACTAGGGCGTTACAACATAGCTGTCTGTATTTATAAATGAAATTGATTTTACGTGTCAGGGTTACGGGCAACGGAAGACATAATTAGGTAAGATTGTTTTGACGATGCAGGCACGGTCTGAGAGTGTGACTCTTGCATTAGTGTCATTGAAAAGAGGTATTGTTAGTTAGAGTAGAGTCCTCTCCGAAAGAATGCGACAATGTGACAACCATTTGTATAGAATGTGAATGGCTCGATGCGTTCTCATGAAGAAAAATGTCCTATCAGTAAGTTTAGATAAAAACCGGCGAAGTGCGAGTTGGACTCGCGCACGAATGGTTCCGTACCATTATCGCAAAAAACGACAAAATAAATCTCGTTTGTTGTGTGGGATCCCCACTTAAATATTTATTTTATTCTGTTTTTAGTATTTGCGGAAACAGAAATACATCATCCGTGAAAATTTCAACTGTCTAGCTATCACGGTTCATGAGATACAGCCTGGTGACAGATGGACAGACAGATAGACAAACAAACAGACGGACCGCGGAGTCTTAGTAATAGGGTCCCGTTTTTACCCTTTGGGTACGGAACCCTGAAAAATATATGAAAACGTCGTCGCGTCATTGTCTGAGAGGTTTATTAAAACTCACCGTCACAAAAATTATCAGGGTGATTATCAGAATGTAGCTGAGTAGAATCAATATCAAAAATCAATATCATCGTCATCAATACATATAATAAATCAGTAGAAAACTCGTTTTTGTACATTGAAAATATTTCCAATAATATAGCCAGGGTTTTAAAGGTTAACCAACAGAACCCATTTCCAGCATTTTTGGATTTTTTTTTGTTCTTCTGTTGGTCTGTTTGTCTGTTTAGTTGTGCACGTATCACGTAAAATTTAAGAAATTAATGTAGATAACTTTTACAGATATAAAATGAATATAAATAAATAAAATAAATATAAAATGTACGTAACTTGAAGTATTACGTAGTTTTTGTTTCATCGCAATCGGTTCACTCTATCAAAAGATAAATTAATTTAAAGTGTTCAAGAATTAAAATATCACAACACACGCAATTCAGTTACTCGGACAGTTGAACTTGATATTTCATAGATGGCGTTGTGTATTTGACGTCATTATCTGAATGGCGGTGATATTAAATATAATAAAATTGATTGATCCAGATCAGTCACGTCGCAAAAGTTTATATCTGTCTCCCGTAATAAGATAGTCTGAATAACTACGTCCTAAGTATAGACAAGAAATACGACTTCCTTCAAAATACTTCAAAATTTAGGTTAAAATCACTGTGTTTAAATCAAATCGCCGTCCTTGCAATATCCCTGCAACACACTATTAAACTGTCATTATAACAAGAATGTGACACTTTTACATTAAAATTCAAACAAGGCCGTATATAAAAAGTAAACCATGTTCGTACGGCTATTTTGCAATAACGTTTTTTTTTTTATTTTTACACAAGCTAGTTTGGCGGCCATGTTTAAAAAAATAATAACGTAATTGTGCATTACAATCTATATGTACATTTAACAGGGCGACAAATCTGATCTAGTTTTTATTGCGGCACTAAATAACTATAATTTTGAACCAATCAATTTTGGACTTGCATGCTAACTAATAAAAAATCTTTGTAATTTTTTCTGTCTGTTTGTTTTTATTTAATTAATCTATCTAGGAAGTAATTGTAATATAATCAAATGCCTAATGGTATGAAACAGAAATAGTCTAGATAATCATTTATTTTACTCAACACTAAAAGGCATTTAATTTGTATTTTTTGCTTGGTGCAATAAAATCTTATAAGTACAGAACAATACTCTCGCAGATAAAGCACACAGCATAAATCATTACAATATAACATCTTTAGAAATCGATCCTTCTTGCGTGGGAAAATCCCTACTCAATGAGTCTTAAAACAAATGAACACTAATTGAAATTTTGCAACTAACAGTCTCGTAGATTATACTTGCGAAGTGTTGCTTATGTTGTTCATCACTCACACAATCAATCTTCATACCCTTGATGATTATGATGATGATGATGGGGACTCTCCTTTCGCACTTAGATTCTCATTCGGTCTGTTGTGCGTGAGGGTTCTAGCTAACAAAGCCAGTCAGTTCTTTTTTTAGCGTGCAGAAATGCTCATGCGTACTGCGCTACCACGGGGAGATAGTGCACTAAAATCCCACGGTGTCCTACTGTGCCGCTTATGGCGGAAACTCGGGCACGCGTTAACAAACACCGCGAACCCGCCGCAACAAAGCCAGCCTAGCTCCGCCCAAAAGCACAGAAGCTTCCTGGAAGCTTCACATGCTTCGTGAAGCGACCTCATTGTTCCAAGGCTTTCTTCACGTGCCACGGCCTCGTATTCTGGGATGTGAGAAAGATGTTTGTTAAGGGGGTTATTTCTACTCAGGTTATTTTTGGTCCATCGCGGGTATGCATTTGGTGAAGTCGCCTACCCCTTTTTGTTTTTCTAACTATATTGGACTTGGCTTCCTGTCTAACTGGATCCAATTGGATAGCATTATTTAACATGGAGCGACTGCGATCTCCATAAGCCAGTAACTGGGTAACACGACACCCCTTGGCAAGATTGTTGTCAGATTTCGGGCATCTGACAACCCGTAACGACTGTTAAAGATCTACAAATGACCTCCGGGACCAAAGGCTTAAGGTGCTTTCCGAGGCATGGAGAAGTCTTGGTATGTCAAGAGAGGTCACCCATCCACGGACCGACATCAGTTAGCGTTGCTTAACCTCGAAGATCGACCAAGACTGTTATTATTTAGCCACGAGCTCCTTACTCACATCTAACACTCACACGGACAAAAGACACGTTTTAATATGCAAATCTGTGAATTGAATGTCTAATAAGTCAATCAATCTGTATTAGCGGCTAATCTTTTAAAACCACCTGTTCATTACATTGAAAGATAAGAATTTATATGCACTATTATCTGTTTGCTACGCTCTGACAGTAATAGCAATATATATGCTAATCAATCAATTAGGCAACAGTATGTCAGATTCTACTTTAAAAGCTAGGCATGAGTACTGAGTATCTCGTTACGAATGATCCTAAGATCTTAGCCAAACTAATAGAAATTTCCTGTCGCCTGCAACAAAGTGAGAGGGATAACTGTTTTGAACCCCTACCGCGCGCCCATATGCATTTGTAAGTCATAGTAACCGGAGGTTTTAGACAAGATTATTGTCAAAGATTTCAAAATGTATTGGTATTAAATTCGCAAACAAAATATCATTAATAATTTGGACTTTTCAATAATTGTCATCGCTGATAGTGTCACTTTGTCTTGAGGCACCTATCGTTTTTATTTTGTTTTATAACAAGACACTGCACTATTAAATAAACGAAAGTGTAATTTGGCTCCGATGTGCTCATAAGGAAAACATCCATCAAAGACAAGAACTTCACAGCTCAGCGAGGCAATGAATAAGTAATCAAATCGACCGACAATCATATCCGAATGAGCTTGCTAAGTAATGCGGTGAGCTGATTGCAAGTTACGTCAAGTTATGAGATATGTTTCCTTTAAGCGAGATGGGTTTGAAGATTAAACAACGATCTTATTGGCGGGTGTATGATCTGACAACGCTTTTTAGGTTCTTTAAGGCAATGTTACTCGTTTTATGTTTTTATGTAATCATCAATGAGGATGGATGGAGAGGGAGGGGACAGCCCAAGAAAAGATGGATGGACTGTACTCGTATGAGGAGTGATATGAAAGAACAAAAGAAGGAAAAAAATAAAGAAAAAAAAATGGTTGCCTGTAAAGTCGGTTTTACGGGCGAAGATTTTACGTGACAACGTCTTTTACAACAAACAAATTAATTAATTAATTAATTTTAAACTAATAATTTACTTAACACTATCAACATTTATCAATAGTATGACATAACCTATAAACTCAGTTTCTCAACTTTTGTGTCAATCTAACAATTAATCAATCAATCATAGTTTACGATAATGAAATATCAGTGTACAATTATTTACCTTTATTGTTGTAGTTGTTGTAAATGACGAATCTAAGCACTCCACATTTTCACTACAGACACAGCTGACGATACTTTAACAACACGTGTGAACTTGTATTATGATGCTTTCTTGTTTTTCCAACGCCAAGAACGTTCGAGAAAGACAAAGACAGAGACACAAGCATGCGCCGATTCAATGCGCCTAATTCTCTAGTGCTGCGCGCGCGGCAGACCGATCATAGTTGAGTGGGAGAGAGACGCAAGGCATTCGGCGGGCCTCTCTCTCGTTCGGTGACTCATCGTAACGTTACCGAGCGTTACACTTTTTCATAAGTGCCTCCCAGCCACAACCTAATTTAAGACGTTGTCACGTCAAAAACGTGTTGCGCCGATCACATGTAACATGGGGCAGGATGATGGTAATAATTATGTAATAATCACCATTATTTCAGCCAAAAGACGTCCACTGCTGGACATGGCCCCCCTCAAGAGTCGCCACATCGATCACCGTTATTTGTTTAAGTTATATTAGATATGTTATTATTTATAAGCAGTTTAGGAATTCTATTTACAAATTAAAGAGACGAATGAGGCAGGATACGAGAAAATAAGAAACTTATGAGACCAAGTGTTGGCGCAATATGAAAGTGGGTATTGCCTATGCAATATATTTACGAGTAAAAATTAATTATAATGAGACACAATATGTCAAAAGA
Source organism: Orthosia gracilis (assembly GCA_947562075.1). Lineage (NCBI taxonomy): Eukaryota > Metazoa > Arthropoda > Insecta > Lepidoptera > Noctuidae > Orthosia > Orthosia gracilis. The sequence goes on from OX387274.1 coordinate 7,924,009, forward strand.
GCCTCGGAGGCATATCTGATTTGATAAAACGCAACAATAGAGCCAAAATCGAAACCCTCAAATCTAATCTCCTAAAAATCGAGCGGAGCCGCGGGCAGAGCCATTAAAGTACTATAACACAGTTTTACCATATGGGGAAGCGATGTTTGCTCTAGAACTATCATTTGGCGGATCAATTATCTTCAATCATATCGCAATGCACGCGGCTTGGTTTGGATATCGTGAGGTGATTACCAAATGGGCCGAGATGTGGACGCCGCGTGTGCCACCCACATCGTACGTAACTTACACGTAATTTACGTATTAAAGGGAAGGTTTAAAAGAAGGATTTGGAAACAAAATTAATTTACATACCTACATAAACTCACGCCTTTTTCCATGGGGGTAGATAGAAATTACAGAACGCCATGTGCTAAGTTCCTTACACTGGTTTTTTGCTTAATTTAAAATGGTATTTTTATGATATTTCGAATAGTAGAAACCTTATTTTCAAGATTTATTAAAATTATAGAACTGAAAAAATCAGATAAGATCTTATTCTAAATCTGACCCAGAATTTGTTGATCGTAAATTCTTTATTAGACCATTTACGGCATTAGCACTTATGTATTATATTATTCAAGACCATAATTTTATTGCATTGTTATCTAGATAAGTAAAAAATGGTAATATATCAAAAACCTTTACCATTTTTGGCAATCAGTTTCTTCTGAAATTGATCAGGCTTCGCCTTAACAGTTTGAATTTTAAACAAGAATCCGTTATAAACCACACCTTATAAAAAGTATTAAAATATTGCGGCATCTATTTACCTAACTTATTGTGCATACTTTATTTACATAACCCCACGTTTTGCGTCAGATTCGGTTAATAGTTGTCGTATGAACTAACATTTAACTAAATCGGTATGTTTATGTTATATTTAAATAGTTTAAACGAGAAATAATTGGGTATTATTGTTAATAGAACAAGACTTTAATAACACTAGTAATATTTATAAATTGTATAATTTTATGACAGTTATTATGTAGAAGGTTCTGTGTTTCTTGTAATGGTCGAGGCCTAATTGAAATCCAGCCAGAGACTGAAGGCAAAAAAAAATCGTTTAGTTGGCTACAGTAGTACAGTATGATAGCGGTGAACATTTCCATTAGAATACATGTACAGGCATGATTAGCTGGCCCACACCAAAAATAGAGATGTTTGGAAATATGAAAGGGAGGTTTTTTCTTGCAGATCCTAGACTAGAACAGACTGCATGGAAACATGTAGGTTTGGTAGTAAATAGATACAGAATATATACAGCCTTGTATTTATTATGCGCAGAATTACTTATCTACGTATTTTAGTACGTAGCAAGAAAATATGTCCAAAAGTAGAGAGTTGCTATTAAGTATTCTTACTGCACGAATCACTGGTGCAAACTTTAATAAATTTATGTATGTATTTAGTAGTGGCTACACTCACTACTACACTCTGTCTTCCTTAGTTAACTGATATGCCTTATACTTTTATAGCTCCAACTAACAGTTTCGAAGCTCTATTGGAATGTTCTGATCTAGGTACAAGAAATCTAAAGTTTCAGGTACCTAGGTCAAGAAGAATTTTGTAAAAAAAAACAAGTCAAACTGAGTATCAAACCCGCGGTCTCGGATGCTTCCCGAAGCGATAATGCAGACATTTTTTTTATAGAAAACCCTTATAAAATCCTATTCTATTTCCAAATCAGTTTCTATCACCACACGATAATATCTGCATACGCATTCTTTAACAGAAAGTTGTTTGCAATTACTGCCGAGAGACATCAAGCAAAAAGACAAAAACGGTAGTAGGAAAAAGTTTATCATAATAAACAATCTGCGCCCTGCGGTGGGAAGCAAATTAATTAGAAATGGTTGATGCGAGTGTATTATGAGCTCACCACATGATGTTGTGACTTCATTTAGTTTGTCAGCTGGGAGTAATGACCCTTGAGACTTGTTAAATATGTAGAAAGGTGCGTACGAGATGTGGTTTTCAGTTGATAGCAGTCTAAGCCGTTAGGGTAACAGTCTAACATTTGTGAAATTATCCATATGAAAACAAATGAAGAAACATTATGCATCATCATTATCCGCCTGCCCGTATTCCTATTTATTTAAGGTCGATACAGAATGTCTTCTGCTTTCATAATCATCTCAACTAGGTTCATGCATACCTACTTACGACTAACATAATTAAGGCGATAAATACGCCACAATTTAAACGCAGTACTGGCCGTGCACCCGCTCGATGCCAAAATATCAATATTGAACCTCTTTTTGAACAGTTTTGTTTGCAAAATATTATTTGATTTACATGTGCTATGTCAGTTATGAAGCAATTCCAGCCATAAATTTTTCTGTGTAAACATATTTTTAAACATCAAGTCGTTTTGGAGGCGTATCCAAAATTTGCGAAAAATATCGTGTTGTTAATTATATGTTTACAGCAAAACTATTTGTTAAACGAAAAAAACATGTTTAAAAAATAATGTACATGAAACAATAATATTTTTTTTTTCAAACCTTTTAACTTAGCCGTTACTAAGGAGTGTGCTTTAGAAAGTTACCGTTTTACAGCACTAAAGCGGATGTAGGCCCTTAAACAACCTATTTATTTATTTATTTATTTATATATACTTTATTGTACACCAAGATAAAAAAACAATACATACAGAAACCTTAAAATAAACACAAACATACAACAGGCGGCCTTATCGCGTTCTGCGATCTCTTTCAGGCAACCTATATTCTTCTACGTCTTCCTGACCTTATCCTATGTTACTTGGGATCAGCGCAACACGTTATTTCCTACATACCGCCCTGTCCCCCGTCACTCTATCACTAACTCCCTTTTCTTTCATCTCCCTCTCCATCCATCCACGTTTATATATTCTTAACTCCAACCTATATTCATTAGTTGACGCAAATAGAAAAGCGATAATTCTAAACGTTTACGTAACTACAATTCTAATTAAAAACACTTTACATCAGCAGATATTCAAAACATTCCATTATAGAAAGCCTTTATATTCAAATATCACTTAGCAAATACGTAACATCAGAATGCCCTAACAGATATCGAAGTTAACAATACACATACAACTCTCAAATCGAACCACTTTGCGTTGCCTTTCACTACATTTTTTCCTCAAGTAATTATTCTTTTTGGCTTATGTAGAGAAATAATATCGATGACAAAAAGTTTGCTGTCTAGGTCGAAAGAAGTGGGATATCTAAGTAGATATCATAAACCAGTGATTGTAGAGATCTAGGCTTCGATAATAGGAGTTAAAACATTCAATTGCATTTTAATATCGCCATTAATTCGTAGCACTTTAAAAACTTTTGTTGTGATGAACTAATGAACAGCAGCTATTCTAAAGGCGTCAGCGCCAAAATCCAAATTCGCGATTCTCCATATTATTTATTGGGTGCTAATGAAGGCAGCTTCTTTAAAATGTCATTCTCGTCTGCAAATATATTTAGTTGTCTAATGAATTAATAGGTCAGCGACGAACTTTTAGCGTCTAATAAATGGTTTATAAGCGACCATATATTGTAAAACAAGTTACTGTTAATATAACGCAACATGGTGATAATTCTTAAGCAACTAAATTTGTGATATGTCTACTCATTGCCAGCTTCTAATAAGTGTATCAACTTCATCTATAAAATAATATCAACGTACTCTAATTTCATAGAGTCACCTTTATTTTTATACTTTAGCATAAGTAATTGATGAGTGAATCTACTATATTTGAACATAAAATTTCCTTATTATTGTCATCAAATAATGGTCAATGAAAGCTATAATTTGGCTAATATTTAAACGAGCCAAAATAAATTCAAATTAAAGGTGTACAAAATACTGAATATGGCTTACTGAAATACTAAGTGGGCGACAAACAGTGGGCGAATACAAATGTTTAAAACAGCGACTTGATCCTCCACTTGATCTTGAGCTCCTATTTCCGTCCGCAGGGTCTAAAGTAACCTAACACGAACGAGATGACGGGAGCTGAGTTCGCTCGCTTTGCTCGCTCACTTCAGCTCCCGTCATCTCGTTCGAACCTAACCTGTACGTGTCGGGGTGCCCTAAGCTCCCGAACTCGCTCCGCTTGCTCTTGTACCAATTCGTTGAAAACACAATTATACTCCTTTATCGTGTCATTAATGTAAACAAATACACGTGAACTCGTTGCTGCACGCACCGAATAGAGCTCGCTCATTGGTGCAAATAGCCGGTCGCGCCCCTCTGATTCCCAACGAGCGTCAGGTACACTCCCGCGCTTGTGTTGCAAACTTTCACGAAACAAGAATATGATTTATTAATTTAGTTGTTGAATGAAAAACTTTGATTGCTAATTTTGAGGCTGGAATTTGATTTTATTAGCAGACAGATGTTGAATCTCTAAAATATATAAAGTAGCTCACTTACAACATTAGTCGCTGAGTTATCAAATCAGAAGTAAATATATTTATCGGTAGCTCGGAGTCATATTCATTTACGCTCGTAAATTGACGCTGGTTTTTTGATATTCTGTTGGAATAGTAAAGATGATGAATTAATATAATTGAAGCTGTTCTTTTAACCCGTAGCCCACATATAAAAAAAGACGATAGGTTGCAGGTGCTAAAGAAAACTTTTGTTGCCGCACTTATAATTTCCCTTATTTATTTTACGAATAATGAATTGATGATATAAAATGTTGATATTATTGTGTTAATAAGGCCCACTTTCTGTTTTAATTTGTAAATTTTTAACACTTTTTGGGTGATTGTTTCGAAGGAATCTACAAGTAGGTATGATTGAAATGATTGAGTGTTTAAATACTAGTGTGTTGCGCCATAGCATCAAGTAAAATATTAGATCACTCGCAGATTAATCATTCATTATTACACACTATTCAGAAGCACCAGTTAAGTTTACACTAGTCGGTCATTCTTCCATACAAACGTAGTCTGGCGATTACTCCACTGTTTGTCGATGTACGTTCAAAATAAAAAAAAATATATCAATTTGTCTCATCATTATCTAGCCCTGTATGGAAACAAAAATATTTGAAAGTTATAAGCGTCGAAAGTTCCTTATTTCAACACTAATTTTAACGCATCTTTGGGCGGAAATAAATACCATAAGAAGAAGGAAATTTGCAAAACGGCCTCCATACAGCGATAGATTAGTAATTCAAAAAAGAAATTTGAAAATATACATTTAGTCGATTTTTCATGCTATCTAGACTCCCAAAGATCTGTTTATAAACGCGCTCGTTTTCGTCCTAAATCATCATCCATTTCGATACATATTTGCAAAAGTGCTAATTCGTACGCAAACTAGCATCTTACTGCTCATCACAGCATCTATCTCTTTCGCACATGTTGTCGGATGAGATAGCATGCATTTTAACCTGGCGCACAAAATAGTTCGTGCTGTCGACTAGGGGAACCTTAAGAGCAAAATAAAACTACGTAGAGATTATGCGTTAGCTAAAGAAAGTCAAAGGCTTGTTTCTTTTTTTAACTTTAGGTGTAAGTAAATGTTAAAGTGCTTTTTAGGGTTCTGTACCCGAAGGGTCCAAAAGGAGCCCTATTGCTGTAACTCACGTGTCCGTCTGTCTGTCCGTCCGTCGTCTGTCACACAGGTTTTACTGCCAAACGGTTGGAGTAAATTTTAACAGTTAAAGATCTTGTTGACTCAAAGCCATACAAATAGTCAACAAATATTTTAAAATGTTTTTAAGTGGCTACACAGCTAAAGGGGGAAGCGAAACAAAAAAAAATACCTGCCCCATCGAGTGTGGTATCTAGAGTAGTTGTTTAAAACATACTGGAAAACTATGAAATGAGAAGCCACCAAAGTCAGCATTTCTTACAAAATTCGTTCCAAAGATTTTTTTTTAACTTCTTATTGACTTATGAACTACTTAAATTAGATGATAATGTTTCTTATTAGATATTTTATACTAAAAAATACCAAAATATTGATAAGTCGGGTTTTTCTTTGAAATTGCCTTATATTTAACTAACTTGTTTTTGCGGTTTGAAGTCCGACTGGCACTTGGCCGGTTTTTTTTCCTTACTGATGATTTATCATAATAAAATGGCATTTACCTGCATCCTTTTAGATTACAAGCCAAATTCAACATAGTTGGAAAAAGGTTAGGAAGATTGATTGAATTGAGTTAAGGAAAACATCGTTAGGAAACCGGGCAAGTTCTAGGACTCAGATTCGGAGACGCACAATAAGCGTTGGTGGATGTTATGACATCCATCAAACCACACTGTGCCCGCGCGGAGGATTACGGCCCATTCCCTCCCATAGAGATGAGGCCTGTGTCTCAGCAGTGATAGTGATATGTAGATTTATTGATTATACTTACAATATTTCATCAAATTTCAATCCCTTACGAAATGCCTCTTTTTTACATATAATACTTAATTAACAATAACTACCTATATATACACTTAAATAAAAATAAAATAAAACTACGAACACGTATAAAAGGGCAGGGGTCATAGGGCGTTTAAAAATTCGTCCACATCGCTGTCAACGTGAAAAGTCCCCAGAACGCTGGCAGCATTGCCACGTTGGATAGCAATGCTGATTCTCTGGCCAAGGAAAAGCCCAGACCTCTGGTCACGTGAAGAGTCGAAGAGATTTAAAACAATATTAAATGATTTACGTGCTCTTTCGCCACTAACTAAACAAACCTATCTGTCCCTATCGTCTGGTGACTACCGCATAGCTTACGACAGTTTATAAATCAATTAACAACATACGATCAATGGACCGTTAGCAGTCGCACGCGCTCCGCTACGCACGACTAGCTACCGGCATGCGCGTAAAGCCTTATTTACCAACTGTGGGACATCCAACCATACCTATATTGTATACCTATACAACCATACCTATATTGTATCATTTGTATTGGCGACATACTTAGGTTAGGCCTAAGTAACAGATACTGGACTGTTGCATTTGGTCTCGCAGGAACCTGCTGAACCTGGGACTAAACTGAACTGGTCCTTGACTCTATTCCTAAAATTGGCAATATGTCATTGGGTCATTCCATTAGAAATTTTACATGCATTAGCAGGCCTGAATTTAGAAGATGATTGTAACTCACACAATCAACTAGAACTAAATACCCTCGTGCACGGAAAGCACGTAAATCTGTTGATCCTATGACCAATCTCTCCTTATTCATCGACGGCCTATTACGAATCTTGCAAGAGCAAAATGATAGCGACTTTTGCGCAATCAATTATTGCGGAAAAATTGCTATCGTTTTCTTGCTTCGCGTTCGCTATCTCTTCAATACAGAACTATTGGCAGTTTTTTTTAGAAATAAGTCCATTTGACAAACAGCGAGCGATTAGCAAACGATTGTGTAGGACCTACCATACCTGCACTGTAGGTTAATTCCGCCGCAGGCTTATTACGTATCTTGCAAGAGCAAAATGATAGCGATTTTTGCGCAATAATTGCTCTTCAATACAGAAGTTTTAGAGATTTTCGCGGTTTTTTTAGAAACAGATGCATTTGACAAACAGCGAGCGATTAGCAAACGATTGTGTAGGACCTATCGTACCAATATTGTAGGTAATGGCGACTTTTATGACATAGAGCTTTTGATCGCGCGATGATTGCTGTTTGCTGTTTCTTATGCTTTCGTGCTGTTGCAGCAGATAATGAGATAAACAGCGCAAAGACTGCAACTGTGTTTACGTACATACCTAATTGCATACTATTATATCTCATATTGTTAGACTTTTACTACATGAATTAATAGGAACTACATACTGTTTAAGGCCAATAATGATATTATCAAATTCTTGCTATCAATCGAAAGTGTATCCATAACACAACTACAATAATTTACCATACCTGTTTCTCAGATCTCAAACCACGACAAATTAATTAGCATCTACTAATTTAACTACCTCTTTGGTTAACGACAAGCGGTAGGCCGTAAACTAGGGTTGTCGAAAATGTCTCTATAGGTTGCGGTTAACGAAAGGTCACAGGTTAATCTACGATTAATTTTGGGTTATTTACTTCTTGTGGTTTATTGCTGCCTCATCTTATTAGTGCTCTGTATTTAGTGAAATATCAGGCCGTAACAGAAGCTCAAATGAAGTTGCAAAAGTAAATGAATGATTAAGAATGTTATCTTAACCAGGAGAGTCACTAGATGGACTTGTCCATGGGTATTCCTGCGGAACATGTCTGCTGGACCTCACTATTATGGTTATGTTTGTCTGCGACGCGCGACGGTCAGATATTAAACTTACACTTTCGAAAATAGCGCTCTCTTCGTTTTCGCCTTGGCTCGTTTTATCCGATGCGATCCGATGCGATCGCAACTTTTTTTCAATAGTATCCTTAAACATTTACCTCTTACAGACATCATTATAAAAAGCTAACATAGTGGGTAGATCTACACCCATAATAGCCAGGTCCAGCGGCCATAGCATAAATATGCCCGCAGGCATGTCCGTCCAGTGAACGCCCCCCTTTACAAATATTAATTGGTAACCTTAAATATAGTTGTAACTACGTTAAACTTTAAAATCTAATGAGGCGCTGTAAAGATAATTCATACTGATTGGGACTCAAGTTTAAAGTGGTCCCAAAGCAGTCACAAAACTGTTTTTAATTAGTTCTAGCGATCATGTCTATTTAGTTCTTGCACTCAAACGGACATTCCTTTTTTATGAGTTATACCTTATAAACAAAGAATGTTAGGTAGGCAACACATGGTGGTAAAGTACTTAATCCGATTAGTTAGTTATCTAGTAAATAATGCAGTTAAAAATAATGGCAGAACTAAGTAAGACATCGCCGTAACAAATTAATTATTAAGTATGATAATTTTGTTAATACAGTAACATTTAATAAAGACTTTCATTACCTACGTCTGTCACGATTATTATTATGAGCATTCTTCTAAATTGTGTAATAAAGGTAATTCTGATCACACGCATTTAGCTTGAATACTATGTAATAATATTTGTCTACACTCACAACGTAATGTTCCAAATATGAATTAAAAAAATGATGTATAAACACGTACTTTATATTCGTGGATAGGTAAAATTTTTAAAAATCCATTACAGTGCAACATTTTCTTTCGATTTTCAAACAAAATCAAAAAAAAAAAAAAAATTTTTATAGCACACTTTTACTTTTTAATTTACTGGCGCGTATGGGCTCATTGACTTAATGTAGAAAAATAGTGTAATTGTCTATGGATGCGCGCGTTGCGCTGTCATGCTCAATGAGAATCTAAATTGCCCGCCATATGTACCACATATTTTTTCCGTTTCCACTTTTGTTTTATTTCAACTGTATGAGTGAAGATAAATTAGTGTATGCAACGGCATATAATTAGGTATTGAAACCCACGCTCGTGTTTTAATAATCCCTATTATATAACCATTGCATAAACTACTAGGTATTACAAGGAAAACTTAGTAACAGGAGTAAAGAGTGTATTCATTCTGTACATTTGTTAGAAAGAGCGGCATTTAAATTTTTTGACAAACTATTCAATGATTTTTAATGAGATGATAAAAATATAATTTGACAAAATTATGAGCTGAATGACCTATTAACATTTTTTTTGTAGTCTAAGTATTTCACATTGTCATTTTTGTCCTCTTTATATAAAGTCAATTTCTTTTTTTCACAATTAATTACTAACTTGGTGTGATTTGCTCTGTTTGGAACACCCAATACGGCTTTTGCTCGACTACCTATATATAGCTTAAAATATTTAACATTTTATTACCAGTGCCAATATTTCTGATTGACGTCTATACAGTGTTGTATTTTAACTGCTTATTAAACAGCTATCAGTGAACTGTAATTATAACCATAAATTATTCAACAAAGTAGTTTACAATCCATTATGAAGAAAATATTTTTTATTTCGATAGACTTGTTGAAAGTGGACTATAAACACATAATGCGGCAATTTTCCTACAAAAACGCTGCAATAAGGTGTAAACGCTGATTATTATCTGAGCACTGTAGCCGTATGCACATAATTATTGAAGTTACTAATGATTTTTTACGAAACATTTCCCCACGCAAACTGTGGTTTACACTAACCTCTTTTCACGCAAGTGCAAATCGGACTCGCGCACCTAGGGTTCCGTACAAACCTCAGCTAAAAGGTATTATAGACCTGAGTATTTGATATGAATTTCAATTTAATACCACTACGCGTTCATGTTTTTATTATATGATGTAACTAAAACTTTACGGTTTTCGTAATCATTCCTTTATCTGTGCTATAAGACGTTACTTTGTACCAAATTTCAAGATTCTGAGTTCACGGGAAGTACCCTGTAGGTTTTGATTCTCTTGCGAATGTCGAAAATTTGCGGAATAAACAGCTGTAGCTTCTGATTGCGTTGGCTTAGAAGTTTTATTTTTTCACAGCTTTAAGGAACAGTAGACCTGAGTATTTTATATAAATTTCAGCTTGATACCTCAACGCGTTCCTGAGAAAAAGGGTCTTGACAGACAGACCGACGGACAACAAAGTGATCCTATAAGGGTTCCGTTTTTTACTTTCGAGGTACGGAACCCTAATAATAGTACAAAGTGCTGTCGAATTAGTTTCTAACTAACAAGTAACTACGTACTTATTTTTATTTCAAGCGTCGGTTAGTACGAACAAAATAGTTTCAGGCAACATAATAATAGCAACTGCACAAAGTGTCAGTAATAATTATTACTAAAAAGTGGAAACCAGAACTAATAATATTGTCTTCTGATTTACTTTTCATCAAACGCCTGTGCCGGTGCTATAACCAGTCTTGCTCGTTGCGATATCTGTCTACCATATAAATAATGATTTGTGACTTTATCAATGAATACAGTCAAAGTCAAAGTCAAAGTCAAATATATTTATTCAACTGGGCCAAAAAGCGGCACTTTTGAACGTCAGAATTAAAAGTAACAAATCATAAAATAAAAATTGATTCTACCGTGCATTCGGAAAAGTAGCTTGTTATGGAGAAGAATGCACAAGAAACTCCATAAATATACATATCTATATATATATAAATGAATCCCTATTTCCCTTGGTCACGGCATCACGCGTGAATGGCTGGACCGATTTCGCTAAATCTTTTTTTGTTGTGTTTGATAATGTTAGGAGAAGGTTCTTATGAAAGAAAAAAATAAAAAAATATGGTTTGCAGGTAGGGTAGGTAAGGTAGGTATGTAGGTAGGGTAGGGTAGGTAGGGTAGGTAGGGTAGGTAGAGTAGGGTAGGTAGGGTAAGGTAGGTAGGGTAGGTAGGGTAGGTAGGGTAGGTAGGGTAGGGTAGGTAGGGTAGGTAGGCAGTTGACGGGAGCGAAGCCACGGGCACAGCTAGTTATATATATATACATACATACTTCGATGTCTCCGACCAACGCTTTAGGAATACCAAATGATTTAAATGAGTTAATTACAAAACATAATTTTCAACATTTACTCGCACAATTTGATGCGGTTATATTAATTTGCTGTGATCCAATTGCAAAAGCGATTCCATGGTTAATTTAATGTTCCGTTGATAGCTCGTTAATTTGAATATACAGTTTGATTAAAATCTGATTTATATTGCGGATGATATTGTAAAATGTTTTCACATTTTGCATTAGTGCCAGGTTGAGATATTTAGCAGTTATTGGTTTGGTTAAAAAATTGTTTAATCATTTTGCTCCGGTTCACCGGCATCATCCAGTCACTGATACGTAACAGCGATGTGACTCTGTCTCGCACCCGAGTCCCACTCTTAAAGGGACACCAGGGACGTGAAGCCGGAAATTTGTGGACTGCCCTTAATCCTGAGCGATGACCGTTTCTAACGCTTATAAGTTATTTTCTTTATTTCTTTCTATATCTTAATAGCCTGTTTTTGGCTCAGTAGTCATAAGTTTACGTTTGTGAAACAAGAATACGAGATAAAGATTAGATCATTGAGAACAATATTCAGATAATAATGCCCCAAGGCATGCTGCCTGCAACTGCATGCCAGCATGCATGAGTAAGAACCTACCTGCTTATATTAACAAAATAGAACGCGGAAGAGGCACAGATAACAGACTTATAATGCACTTGGTGGGGTATTCGCATCACGAAACTAATAAATGGGACAGTGAGAAAGTGAACAGCTGTGCATTATGATAACGGACCCACTAAAGTCAGAAATGATACCTAAATCGTCCCAATAAGACACTTTACTCGTAATTTTATATGTTATTTTGATAAGTTTTTGTCTTAAGCAATCGGAGCTCAAACCCTTATGTTATCCATCTTGCCTCGCATGTGTTCAGGACCTAAACAGAGGCTTACTTACACCCAATCCTCTCATAAAATGCGGATTTATTTTACCCACTAATTTAAATTTGTGTTTTGTAAATAAGCAATTATACTGATCTTAATTTGACGTTGCCTTAATGACCATTTGTCCTTCATGGGTAAGATTGTCTTGTTATGTTTACTCCTGTCATGGTGGTCTCTCATATAGTGTCGTATTTGATACTATGTGAACTTTCACTAAGGGTGTTTACGAACTACATCCAATCCGTGTCCGTGAAATTTCGGTTCTGAAGTATCTGTAGGGAACCTTATACACTACATCCGAACTCTATCCGTCATAATCTGTCATAATTCAGAAAATTTTGAACTCGGCACTCAAATCACGGACGTATAGTGCGTAACCGCCCTTACTCGATTATACAATTGTCCGAGAATTTGCTCTCATTTCTCGTCATGAAGTAATTTCTCGCTTAAAACCGTGTATTATTTGACATTTGTAATATTGGCTGAAATGTAAATTGAAATCGTGTATGCATTTTATGAACTCATTACAGTTACGCAAGTTTATATAACATTGGTTCCGTCTATCATGATATTGTGTTGATTACATTGATATTGAATATTATAACACCAGTTTTAATTTAGGTAATATAATTTGTTTCCGATAAAATTATTTGATCCAAAGTTATTTTGTAATTGAGCTGTCTACTGATTGAAAACCTAGTATTTGACTTTCTATCTTAATTGCCAATATTTATGGAACTTTACTGGAATTTATGTGAAGGTAAAAAAACGTTTAGTTTTTTCCGTTACATATTAATCAGATTAGACTTTTTTATCTAAATGTTGGTCCAAATAGATGACATTGATAAACACACAAACATAATTATCAAACAAATACCATTAGATTTAAGGTCGTGAGTAAAAGTTGCAACAATCAATTACTTAGATCAAAAACAATTATGATGATTGATTAAACGAATTGATGAAACAAAACGAAGGAGCCAAAGCCTGTGCGTACGCGCAGATTACACAATTACATGCTTATGTTGAAAGCTAGAAACAAAAATCTTGCATACCTTTATATCTGACCACCTGCTTTAGCACCTCATTTGTTAGGATAGAAATCTAGATGTTCAGAATAAGCTTAGTAATCCATACTATTATTATAAATGCGAAAGTCACTCTGTCTGTTTGTTTTTTACGAATTCATGCCTACCTAAACCGCTGAACCATTTTTATGCATTTTCTTACTCAGATAAAAGGGACGTTGGAGAAGGATGTAGGAAACTTTATACTGCGATAATTTGATACGTTTTCTTGGAATAGTTTTCAACTTTCACACAGGTGAAGCCGCTGGTAGAAGCTAGTAACTAATAAAGTATCAATCATAGCGGTTGCTGTAACTTTTAGTAGAACAAATAAATTAATTAAGCTAGTCTATTTGTATTAGCAACTTTTTTCAGAGCAGCCATTGCAACACTCTAAATATCAGACTGCAAAAGTTAGTGAAATACTAATACAATTAAGTGTAAATGATATTATTCAAATTGAGTCCAACAGGCTAAGGTCGTGGTGCCAACAACTGACTACGATTGTAACTCGACATAGTTTAGTTTAGATGCAGTTTTTATTAACCGTTCGTAGATAAGTATGACGAGCGATTGTGAAACGAAAATGTATCGGTTTTATTTTGGTATTTTTTAGGGTTATAGGATCTCGACCAATATGGGAATTGCTTTTGCTCGTAACTCGGTTTCCTTGGCCTATCGCAGGTTACGTTTTGGGTAAAATAGTAGCACCCCACGATTGTATGTAGCTTTGTATCGTTTCTATTTCCAGAGAGATACCTTATAAAAACGTATAAACAAACTATTTTTCGTTATCATAATATTAGTTTAGATTGAAATACGCTATCGAAAAATGTGTTTTTTATATTATTTGTTATAGGCACACTCTTGACCACTCTCTCACCTGATGGTAAGCGATGATGTGGTCGACGGTGGAGCACGCTTGCCTAGAAGTAACCTATTCACTCTTGACTTAAAGACCCCTAGATTGTAGCAATCGGGAAACACAGACTCCGGCAGGGAATTCCACTCCTTAGCTGTACGCATAGTTAAAGTATTCTCAAAACGTTAAGTGCGTATGGGTGGGATGTCCACCATGTACCGATGGCGCATCGCCGTTCGTCTGGTAGTCCGATGATGAAATGGGCTGGGCGGAATTAGATCATACAATTCCATCGCACACTCCCCGAAATGTAACCGATAAAAAACCGACAAGCTGGCAACTCGGCGACGGTGCTCAAGGCTCTGGAGCTTTGACTTAACCAGTGCCTCATCGTGATGTTTTGAAAATGGGGGGTACCGCGTTAGAATTTGCCGCTTGGGGCGCTGGTGTAGAGTGAGGTCTTCAAGATGTCAAATTTCATAGATTTTTGGCTTTTAGCCACAGCCTTTTAGCATTTAGGTTCTATGAGTCATATTTATATTTATATGATAGTGAAAACACATTACACATTTAAACACATGAATCATACCTACCTTATTAATTATTATGACAGTTTATTGACTCTTTATTTCGGGTTATCTATCCCACATAGGGAATAGCTGCCTAATCCACATAAACTACGTTTAGGATAAATGCGTGGCCCTGCCGAGAAACAGGGTATCTATGCGGCAAAAACTTTGATCGCATTTTGCCTTCCCATGCAACGCACAAAGACTTGAGACACGGTCAACGTTAGTGATACTTGGAGAATCTTTCGATAGATTAATAAATAAAATAGCATGCGAATCATCAGCGAAACTAGAGTAATTACAATCGGGGCAACTATACCCCTGTGGCAAATGCCCTGGGTTAACCCTATATTTAAGGACCGTACTTGCCAGTGGCGCCATCTGGTGGGCACAAAAACGGAAGCCCTCATTTTTATCGCTAATATATTGACATTATTTCTAGACTTGAGAACAAGAACTCCATAGTCATTGTATGTTGCAGTATTTTCGATTAAAAAAAAAGACCTACTGGTATAAGAATAAAAAGTTAAAAATCAAAAGGTGAAGTTAGAGGTTATCTAGAGTACAGATCAATAAAGTGCTAAATAGCTAAGTGGTAAATAGCTGCTTGATATCTGTGAATGTCAAGTCTAGATATTACTGTAAGTAATGTGGAGTTAGAATCTGCAGATACAAATCGGTAATATGTTTACAAAGTAGCAAGCATTACTGTACACAAAATTATGTCTTTCAACATAGTAACTATTGTTTTTTTACTATCTTGATATTATGATATTGGTTTATTAACAGGTAGAAATATTTGGGATGATTAAAAGCACCCGCTTATCTGACTAAGTATCACTAACACTAATACCTACCAGCTTAATAATATCTACCTCTAGGAGCTCGCTGACGGCGTATCAATTTATCATTTACGCCGCTCGAGGCAAATGTGTTGTTTACTTATTTCAAATTCATGTTATTTGTCTTATTTCATTAGCAGCTATTACTCAGATGATATCGAACTTACAGATCGTTTCGTTATGAGTATCATTTCTTATAAATTGAATGATAAACAGCAATTGGAGTATTGCGTTCCGTTGGAACAACACCGAACATATTTCCAGCAGATTTTTCGTGAATGTTTTGCTTTGTTTGCTTTCTTCATGTCCCGAAGAATTAAATTGCTTTCTGAATTGTTTTAAAAAAAGGAAAGAAACGCTGAATCTAGTTCTCTTGTACAATAGAAATGTAGACTACAAGATGTTGCCAAACACTTTTTAAGACTGAAAAAAAACATTAAGGTCAAGTTAAAGATGGAAGTGAGAACATTAAGAATCTTCCGTGAATGTATTTTATAAATAGAAGTTGTTATCAGTACCATTGGAAAATTATTTTAACCCAAGTTCTCACAAAAATTACATGAAGAACATGATACATAAACTTATTCATTCATATAACATGCATTGACCGAGTTTCACCTTCAATTAAAAATTATGCGTTTAACCACAAAAACACGCCTAAAAACTTAAAAAGTGCGTTTACATGATAAATATTCAATATCACAGCCTTTTACACTCTGATTAGCACAATATAATTAAATAACCAATCCTTTAAATATACTTACTTAGACCGAAACTATTTCAAGAACGACCTGTTAAATCTTAAATACTCTATACTTGAATTTTGTTTTTGGAGTTCCGTATTCCGGGCAGAAATCGAAAAGGATAACAAAAATCTACAAATAGTTCCGTTAGCTAAATTAATTTGCTCGAGTTACAGAAACCTGTCAAACAAGCTATGTTACAAATTATTTAAATATCTATAGCATTTTAGTTGATCGATTGCACGTAAGTTTTCTATATGGATTATACCTATAATTTGATGTATCCTTACTTGATGATGTGACAGATGATATTACAATTAATGTATGTACAAAATACTTGTATGGTGGTTATTTTTACATCAATAGTGCGGCACCTTACTATCCGTAGTTAGACACGAACTTAACAGGTTTTAAATACTTTTTTCATCGTATTTAACCATATGTTGCTCTTGATTCATGGACTTGTAAGTTATGCACATAAGTAGATCGCGATCGGCTTGACTGAGAATATAATGTATAAAATCGACACACGACAAGTAAATTGGTCCATTTGTGTGTATTTCGACAATTGACACGGTTGTCAGCTGTCGTGTGTAATTAGACCACCTAACTAAGAACATATTTTATGGGTGAACAGGCATAGGACAGTCAAACATTCAGTACGAATGTTGGTTTCTGGTTTACAAATTATACCCACACAAAAATGGGGTATTGGCACTAGACCAGTCCGAAATATGATCTGCTGATTTAACACAATCAATGTTAATATTTTTTATCCTTATATGTGAGTGCGCTGCCCCTGTGCAGAATATGACGCATGCTGGAGTGGCCCAAGTGCCCATACCTATATACCTACACCTGCACTAAGGACCTAAATGAACGCCACTGACACTGCGATTGGCGTGGCCGCCTACTGATCCCAAAATATTTAACGAGTTTTCCATCGACACGAAAAGATTCCTGTCAAGATATGCTAGCCAACCCACGCGATGCTGAGCCGTAGATAATTTATAATTTGACAAAAAGGAGTTTCTTGTCTATTCTTCTCCACGTAGGTATTTTCCGAACGGATGGTAGAACCACTTATTCACGCTCCAGCATTTGTTGCCCCCCAGCGGCGCCTTGAGCCGAGGTTCAAACCGAGGGGGTAGCCTTCAGCGTGGTCACTTAATTTTAGTTGTTTATGCCCTGGCTGGAGGTTTAGTTAAGTCTCCACTGGATAGCCCGGTTAAGCAGTAGCCAATCACTATGATTGAACTGCGAGAGGCTACTTAAGGCGATATATACGCCCCAATGTAAACGCAGCACTGGCAGTGCGCCCGCTCGATGCCGAAGTATCAATATTGAACCTCCTTTTGAACAGTTTTGTTTGCAAAATATTATTTGATTTACATATGCTATGTCAGTTATGAAGAAACTCCAGCCATCAATTTTTTTGTGTAAAAATATTTTTAAACATTTAAGTCGTTTTGAAGGAGTATCCAAAAGTTGCGAAAAATATCGTGTTGCTAATATTTTTTTTAAAGTAAAACTATTTGTTATACGACAAAACCATGTTTAAAAAATAATGTACATGAAACAATAATACATTTATATTTTTTTCAAACCTTTTAACCTAGCCGTTACTAAGGAGTATGCTTTAGAAAGTTACCATAGATGGTGTTGTTTGCTAATGACACATCTTTGATATTTAAAATAGATCGCCGGTCACAAAATCTTTTTGATGTGAATAACTCTATTCTTCAGGTCCAAAATTGGTTCACAGCAAACAATTTGGTACTAAATGAAAAAAAAACCAAATGTATTAGATTCACATTACCGAATGTTAGAAGTACCGAATGCGACATCATATTGAATGGCGAGAAGCTGGACTTTGTAAATCAAACAGTTTTCCTGGGAATCACTCTAGACGTCAAACTGCAATGGGGTCCTCACATAACATCTCTTGCGGGTCGGCTAAGCTCAGCCGCTTATGCTGTTAGAAAGATAAGACAGTTAACGGATGTAGAAACCGCGCGTTTGGTCTATTTTAGTTACTTTCACAGCATTATGTCATACGGTATTTTACTGTGGGGTCCAGCGGCTGACATTGAATCCATATTTATATTGCAAAAGAGAGCTGTCAGAGCAATATACAAGTTAAGTCATCGAGAATCTCTTAGGGAACTATTTAAAAATATTAATATTATGACAGTTTCTTGCCAATTCATTTATGAAAATATTATGTATGTAAGGAAAAATATACATCTCTTTAGTAAAGTCAGTGATAGACACAAATGTAATACGAGAAATAAAGATAAGTTAGATCAACCATCTTATAGACTAGCTAAAGTAAACTCATCTTTCATGGGGTACTGTGTTAAATTCCATAACAAAATACCTTGTGATATATTAAAACTAAATGAAGGTAAATTTAAAACTCTAGTTAAAAGCACACTTTGTAAACAAGCATATTACAAATTAGATGATTATATTCAAGATAAGAATGCTTGGAAACATGCTGGTCCTGCTCCATAGGGCAATCTTTAGGGTGGACAAAATCAAATTTGTTAATTTATATTCCTATTCATAGTTATTGCTTTTTTTTTTTTAGAATTTGACTCACACACTGTTCCGTTGGTGTTGAATTAGGTATTTTACCTGTTTGCAATATTTGTAAGTATGTGAGAACCATGTTCCTATTTATTACATTCATAAATTTACCTGTAAATGCTTTTAATACTGTATACCTGTACGTAGTATAGTGTATAGTGCTATTCTGGGTGCATCGTCCTCACATATATGAATTTATTAATGTATGTACTTATGTAAATATTGTAAAACACTTTTTTTTTAAAAGAGTAAGTATGGAGTTTCTTGTGCATTCTTCTCCATAACAAGCTACTTTTCCGAATGCACGGTAGAATCAATTTTTATTTTATGATTTGTTACTTTTAATTCTGACGTTCAAAAGTGCCGCTTTTTGGCCCAGTTGAATAAATATATTTGACTTTGACTTTGACCGTTTTACGGCACTAAAGCGTATGTAGGCCCTTAAAAAAAAGACACGAAAAGAAGAAGTCTTTAAATAGTCCTGTTTCTTCTAGATTGTATTAAATAGGTCGAACTAAGGTTTACCATTAACAAAAGCACCAATAAAGTGCAGAATAATCGGCTAGTGAATGCAAACATGAATTCAGGATATATACGAGACTGTTCCAAATAACACTAAATTCATTTGTAGACATTCAATTTATAATTTAGTTTCAAACTAGCAATTGTAGGGTTTAGTTTTAACTAAAGACTCAATAGAGCTTGTCGTAAATGGAAATGATTTATTTTAATAGAAAGGTATTTGTACGAAAGGACTACAAACGCGATCGACTCTTGCGCATGGTAGATGGTAAGGTTGCAAATGAAACAGCCTTGTTTTTGGTGCTTTGTGAATCAGGCGGAGGCCATTTTGTCAAGGACTAAGGACAGAACTAACTTATCTATCTATGAATAAAGATAGCGACCTAAGATTTCGAATAATAAGTTAGTATGATACTAGTCACGAGGTAGGTAGAGCAGCTTGTCTAGACAACCTTCAATTAGCGATGATAATTTTCAAAATGTCTAAAATGTAAGGGATTGACAAGCGCTAACGAAATACCATGGCGTGGTTAATCCCAAATATGAATGATTAAAAATAGTTTTTGTAATAAATGTCAGTTTATCAAAACCCCGAAGATTTATTATTTTATACACTATAACTATTTTATTATATAAACTATAACTAGATCAGTGTTTCAATCATTCTCCTTAATAATTTTCCATACATAGGCATTTAATAAAAAATATCAATAAATTATAAATTCAAATGCCCATTTAAAACGCAATCTAAATTCAATTAATTTTTTGTCAAGAGCAATTCAGAAGATTAAATTAATTGAAATGTTAAAAAAGTAAGGTCTCATAATTTATTTGCTGATTGAAAACATAACGGCACCCATTTCTTACGTACCTTTTGTTTGCTATCACGGGGAATCTTAAAAAAGGCGCCTGGACTCTTGGGGAAAAATCAGGGAGTTTGGGATTATTACCACACTAAAACCACCCCGGTGATCACCATTTGCACGTAGAATACCTCCGCAATCAACCAACCAACTAACATACCAACTTTTAAACAGACCTCCTTAGTCTTCGTGCCGCTCTGGTACGACAATAATTTATATTTCTCCGGCCCAAAACTGCCACTACCATGGCATCTTCGGTGGCAGCGCGTAGGTCACTTTGACTGCATATTTTGGGGCACAGAGGGCAGGATAGGAAGTGGGAACCTCCTTAGGTACACTGCTCTGATTGTAAATGTTTACTAAGCAGCCGCAGACAAAGTAGCAGGTGTCGCTAGTTAAAAACTGCTTCCAAAGCTCTTTAAGAGCCTAACTAACACTGTACAAATGTTTATCTGCACCTTATAAGTAACAAAATAAACATATTTCTTGCTCATTACCTGAAAGTGATCGGGTCGGTTCCAATCGGGCGTTGTCAAAGACCTTGGTTATCTGTGGCAGTGTCAATGGAGCATTTAGGTAGGCATGTGGTAATAATGACCAGTTTAACCGCGTTGTGCACGATTGAGGTCAGGTCCCAATGTTAGCGATACATTTTTTTAACTTATGATTTCGCAAATCCGCTTGCATGGTCTTCAGCCTCGAAGTTTTAGTCTTAAGTCTAAGATTCCCATGCTTGAACTGCATCTGAAAATGAAAAAAAAATATGAATATCTAGATTTCACAGATTTATGTCTAACTAGCTTCTGTCCACAATACGCCATTTTCATTTTCCGTGTGAAAGTTCCGAAGCTCGGATACGTTCTGTTCGTTTGTGGCGGCCGATACGTTCAGGCGATTAGTTAAGCAGATCTGATAGCAAAAACAAAGAGTTCTAGATTCTTCCAGAGATTACTTATTTATACAAAATAAACAATGTTACCTCTTTATGATGTCATACTCTAATAGATTTGGGCACATAGCAAGGCGCGGTGATGACAGTGTAAATAAGGCAGTGACTGAGTGGCATCCAAAGACTGGTAGAAAGAAGGTTAGTCGTCCGGCAACAAGAAAGGTAGAAGACATAGTTTCCATCGCGGTAACTACTTGTTTAAGGGTGGCACAAGAGTTTAGGGATTGGCACGAGAAAATATAGGCCTAGCAGTGACCGAAATCAAGCTGTGGATTGGATGAAGATGATGATGATTATAGATATGATTCTTCTGTTAACTACAAAAGTTTAATTACCCATTCGAGTAACATTATCAATCAGTTTCTAATATTATTTCGTGAGACACAACAAATAATAACAGAAACACAATAGCCCTTCATAAAGTCAATCTCCCGCTAACAGTGAGACCAATCTCTCACGCATTAAGAAACATTCGCATTAGAATTCCCACGCGCCACCTGCTGACCGCAGCACCTTATATTCGGGAGCAGTTACGTCACAACGTCTTCGTCGTTCACGTCATACGTAGATACAATTTCACTTTGATTGAAGTATGTGTGTCAATGAATAACTTACGCACACTAAGACACAAGAATTATTACACAATCGGGAGCTACCTTCAATCAACGGAAAAAAACACGTTATTAATGGGAGATGAATGACGCACAACGCCTAATTATTAGTTAATAATTATAATTATGAATTCGTATATTGAGTTTTGAATTCTTAATTAAAACAAGACGACATTATATTAAAACAGAAATGTAGGTTATGGGGCACATTTCTTTATGGAGGCGTTACAAAATTGCCATGTTAAGGTAAATTAATATGCTTATAAATATAGTGTAATGTATCGTCTGACCCTCGGTCATACCTTTCCTCATAAAAGATTATTATACGGTACTAAAAACATTGCCACACATCGACGGGTTCAAGAATCTGTCGATACATACAGTGATAATATCTAAACCATAACAAAATATTGCTTAATTTTTATGGGTTGCCTTGATTTTAGGGCGGTCCACCATTGTAATGGTAAAGGAACAATGTTACGGTTATTGCCATTGGCTTGTCAAAACGTAAGTATGGATGATAAATTGACTTGATCTTATTTTGTAACTGTATATTACCAACCTTTTCCGGAAATTTAACTACTAAACATCGTTTTGCGTTTTGATATTTCTGGATACTTCGACCTGCTAAGATTAGACACCTTTTTTATTTTTATTAAAAAAAAAGTAACGTTGCTCCACACTGAGAATTTCTGCCTGTATGGTGGGTGCGTTTACAAACATATACACTCACTTACACAACACCCAGAGCCGGAACATCTATCTGTAGGTCATACAAATATTTGTTCCGTGCAGGAATCGACCCTGCGACACGCAGCGCAGCAGTCAATGGCTCAACCACTGCGCCAACCGGGCGCCCAAACCTGTCTAATTTTAGCAGGTCGAAGTATCCATATAATATCGGAGCTTATGGTTTGTAGTTGACCAAAACAATGGCATTACATACTTTTAAAATAACTTCAAAAAAAGAAGCGGTATTCAATTCGTCAAAATCATTAAATTTTTTTAATGTGTTTTTTCCCGATTACTCAAAGACGCCTGGACCGATTTGGGAAATTCTTCCTTTGTTTGAACATATTCGCGAGCTGGCTAACCAAAACCAGATGTGTCCTCCGACTGCACAGCATGATTTTTTTCTGGTGTACGTCTTTTTATTTCGCTTCTTAATCAGTCGGGTTTTTAGATTTTTTGTAATAACCTTTTTTTATTTATAACTTTTTAGCTAACATTTTTTTTTTTCAAATAAGGTATTTTTAAACATATACCTAAGTGAAACCACCTCTCAAAACTCTTTATTTTGATACCCCACACGAAGAGTTCGGAAGAAAAAAATAAATTGGGCCCCCACAATATGGCGCCCAAAATCCGCCATTATTCTATATTCCTATTTTAATGTAACCAGAGACACTCGCAAGGTTAAGGCCTTGGGATTGTTTTAAGAATAATCAAAATCGGCCAACGCGTTTGGTCTCTAGAACGCCACATAGGAACATACATACATACATAGACTGATAAACACATTACCTTCCTTCGGCAGTCGGGTAAAAGGAATATTTGATTTTAAGGCTGGAGTCGCAAAATTACAGCCCACACAGGCTGTAAAAAGCTTGAATGCAGCGTTTAGGATAAATTAGTGAATATTTACCAAAATGTCTAACACATAATAACTATAATCACTAGTCTTTGAATGTATCTAAGTACCCAGTTAATTGTGACTAAGTTCACCTCGCGGCATTGCTCGCATTTACTTAGGAACGGGGCAAAAATATTTACGACCCGTTTGTGATAATTTATAATAGATTAGATTTCGCGCGCCTTTAAGTTGTAAAATAGTCGTAGCTATAAAATATGCCTCGTGGTTCATATTGAACTGTTAATAACATAATAACTATGTTTGTGTACCAGCAGAATGGAAACGTTTTTATGTAACCTTAAGTAGTAATAAGTATTTTCAGGTATTCCTTCAAGGAGGCATTCATGGGCACGTATGAAATATCAGTAGTTAGCGCATGATTTTTATTTATCGTTTCTTGTGGAGAAGAACCGGCAAGAAATTGCATGGTTCCATCAAAAAAAATCCTGAAACACATTTTACCATTATTTATAAGCATTATCAACGAATGTCTTATTTATTTATTTATTAAACTTTATGCACAAGTACAAAGGCGGACTTAATGCCTTAGGCAAAATGTCTTATATGATATATATTAGCTACATAGCAGTACATATTGAATAACTTTTTGAAGAATAAGAGAGATTTCGACCGCAATCAAGTAAAAATCTAATTGTAAAACGTGCGCCGAAATGAAATAAAAAAATCTCATTAGATTTAATAGAACTTGAACTAGAGAGATAAATATTAAGTCTAGTATGTGTGCCAGATTAATTGGTAATATCAAATGATTAATTAATATTTTATTAATTTTTATGACGAATGCGTAGCCCATTTGTCATTATTAATTGACAATCGACCAGAAACTGGTTAAAAAAACAGCATTACATTACAATATAAAGTCAAGTTCGTGCCACGAAATATTTCGTAAATAAAAACCTTTAAATTGAAAGTAAGTAAACAATCTATTAACACAGTTATACTTAAAGGATTGTTACTCAACAACGGCGCTTGGGCCCTACCATTGTTCGAATACGTTCACTGTTCGTAACTTGTTAAAACAATGTGGTTACGCTTCCTATCTGTCGTGGCCTACCACGGATTTGTTTTGAACGGACAACTGCAACAGTTGTGCAATTGTCAATTTAAACGTGCTCGGACACTGAATATCTCGTTTGTGCATTTATTCTACGTGTTCGATACGGTTGGTGGCTAAAACTAATATCAAACTACATTGAAGTTCGAAAAAAATATACTTGTAACAAACGTGTCACGATTTGGTCGCATTTTGCGTAACATGGTCTTGTATTTAACTTGTAACTTTTATGTAATTTTACTGAAACATCAATAGCTTTGATAATATAAATACACACGCTTACAGAGCCGTTAAACCGAGCTGTACCAATAGTTCAACACAAAGTTCAACACATTGTCGCTCAGGATCAAACTACCTACTTAAAAAGTGTTATTATTCCAAAGGCATATAATATTATCGGGATAAAAGTACCTTCATGTCCTCATCCGAATCCATGGTCCATTTGATGCCTGGTTATATAATATACAAATAGGTTCAGCTGTTAAAGTTTGAAATGGTAACTTTCGTATTTATTTCGTATAGAAATATTTATACTAAAACTTGATGACGTTGTCGTGTATAATAGAAGTTTGAACATAAATAATCGTTCACTTCTTCCCACAGAACCGCAAACACATTTCAATTTCATTACCTTTTAGGTTACCTATCAATATTAGTTTTATGTCGTCTTGTAATACTTTAATTAAATTTAAATGGGTACCCATTAACTAAACCAAAATTAAGTATACGAAGCATTCAAATAGGTAGACATTCTGAAATCTCAAATACGAATAGTTGCAGATACGATTCAATCATACCAATCTTGATTTGATATCAACAGATCGATCTACGTTGGTAGGCGCAGAATAAATATTTGCGAAATACATTATTGTGTAACAAATGACATGGTTTATCGGTTCTGCGATCAGACAGGTGACGAGAAGCGCCAGCCTTCAGCAACAATGGACATTGAATAATATGTAAATGAATTTAGCGCCATAAATTGATCAAATATTAATTGGTAGATACGGTATTCTCAGAGTCTCCTTTTATCGAGACAAGGGTTTTACCCACAGACATGAATCTAACTAGATGACGCGATTGTATGTACTTCGCGTGCCAAAAAACCGACTAAATTTACGACAAATGATCGTAATCTGAGCTTTTCATTTAGCATTATCGGCACCGGAAATCCACCGAAATCTAGAAAATTGCCTTTTCATACCTTAAATAATGTATAGAAAAAGTAGGCCGAGGCATTGGTAATGTTTTCATTCATTGGTAAGCAAATTTGTTTGTAAATTGTTTGTGAAAAAGTGGCACGCTTGGTTTTCATACAGATGGAGGGACTTGCGTTATCTATTTAAATTTATTTCTGTGGTTTTACCGCTTTGCTCCCGTGGCCACGGAAACTATGCATTTTTTCGAGATGATAAAGTAGCGTATGGTACTCCCCGATAGGAACGTTCTATCAACATAAGAATTTTTATAATTTGAAGCAGTACTTTTAAGGATTACTTCCCCCTAACAAACGATATTATTATTTTGTAATTTTAGTTTAGATAACGGTGTTTTGTATTTTAACATCGCAATATCTGTAGACTTGTTTAACAAATAAATACGAAACCTTGTGCTGAACTATTTTAAAAGTATTTAAGTGGACAGGCTTACAGAAATAAAATAAAGACAATAGAATGTAGGTACTGTTATTTCGTTAACTAATGGATAACACGTTAAAGTAGATATTTTAACGTCGAAGGTTATAAAGGCATAACAATTTTACAACTTAATGCAATAAATATAAGTTGCGAAAGAAACAAAAGCTTAGATCGCAAATTGTATGGACTTGGAATCTAGGTGTCCTTAAACGGATCTTATCAAATTTTAACATTCGTTTTAGTTAAACTAAACAAGGGGCCAAAGACATAGTGACACTTATATCAGCGATAGGTGGCGATTGTCTAAAAGTGTTAGGAATGATCACGTGAAATTGTGGTAGCCCTTGCCCATAGATACATTTTGTAATTTTTGTAAATCTTTTCCGATGATATAATGCCACTCTGTCAGTACCCAAGAACACTAATCACGATCATATCACAATCAAAGACTGCTTACTATATTTGAAAGTGACGCATTCATAACAATATGACTATGACTAGACATCGAATTATATGCACTATCAAAATGCCAAAATATGCATGCAAATATGCACTTAAAAAAAGCGAATTATGCACAACGTATGCAATATCAAAATACTTTTTACCTTAATACTGTTTATTGTCACAATATATTTAATTATAATTTGTAATTTCTGTGAAAACATACAAACAAATATTTTTCTTGATTTTCTAGAGCAAACTTGTGACGTGTGTTACTTATAAAGTAACACACGTTCATTTGTAGGCTGAAAATGACATCTACGTCCACTGACATTATTATTTGGCGCCATTTCTCCAGAATTAGGCCTTACCTGGATTTTTATAAAGAACAGCATTTCTTTGATTATTATTTTATTTTATTTTTTTCTATTGGCTCGCGTTTGACTACTATCTCACCTGATGGTAAGCGATGATGTGGTCGACGGTGAAGCACGCTCGCCTAGAACTAACCTATTCACTCTCAACTTAAAGACCCCTAGATTGTAGCTATCGGGAGTAATAATAAATATAAAACCGCTAAAACAATTAACAGCAGAAATAAGCACTATCGAAGAGAAAGTACTAAAATATGCAACAACGCTATAAAATTAGGGTTTTATGCATCTGCATATGCAAACATGGACATGCATATAATCCGATATCTATTATATATTTATGACACAAAATACTTTAGTCATAGGAATCCGATAATTCATTCATAATTACGATTATGACAATAAATATTTTAGTGATTTATATGAATATGTCAAATCTCAAATTACGTGAACGATTTGGAAGTGTCAACCAAGCACCAGTCAACTAGGACTGGGTGACGGTATAGTTGTTCCTGATAACATTAATAATGGATGCATTGAACTCTATTAACCTTGCAATGCATGAAATAATTTAATTTAATATTTCTAGTTGCAAATAAAACTCGATCGACAGTCAAAACTTAGACAATAGAGACAATTATTTTCAATTATAGTCTTTAGGTAAGTACTCCTGCGTCCTGCTGTCAACGATAAAATTTTGAAGCAAGATGTAGTACCTAACGTAATGAAGTAATAGGTGTATGTAACGTAGTAGTGTTCTGTAGTTTCTGCCTTACCTCCTTGGGAGAAAAGCGTGAGTTTATATGTTTAAAAACAGTTTTATTTCTCTTTGCTTTCTTGCTACAGATGAGTTAAACTTCTAGTTTTTGATTAAGCATTATAACAGATTGCCCTGTGCGATAAGACCGCCCATTTTACACTGATCTTTGTAATGTTTTGTCCTGTAATTATTTAAGTGGTGTACAATAAAGTATATAATAAATAAATATAACGAATTCACCCATTTAAGTACTAGTTGCATGCGAAGGCTAAGTAAGCACTTGCCCTTTCTATAACAGACACTTCAATGATATATCAATAAGTTCCCACAGATACACACCAACACATAATTCAACAAAGGGTTTGATGACAGCTTATCATTACGTGTCCCTCGACATATAGGGCGTTGTAAGGTAAAACAAATGAGTTACATTATCGCCAATATGTCAAGTCAACGCATTTCGTAAGGGCGCGGAACAAATGCCAAACGATACGATACCGCTGCAAATGGCCGACAGAACAATACCGACTGACACCGCGGTGTAGGCGCGGAGACAGTATACCTTGAGGATTTACCTTATAAAAATCATGTTTACTATCATTAAGTAATATGTACTATATTCTAACAGAGGAGCTCGTGGCTAAATAATAACAGCCGCACGGATCGATCCTCAAGGTTAAGCAACGCTTGACGTGGTCGGTCCGTGGCTGGGTGACCATTTTCAAAATACCGAGTTTCCTCCGTGCCTCGGAAAGCACGTTAAGCCGTTGGTCCTGGCTGTCATTTGAAGATCTTTGACAGTCGTTAAGGGTAGTCAGAAGCTTGAGATCTGACACCAGTCTTGCCAAGGGGTACTGTGCTACCCAGTTACTGGATTGTGGAGGTCAGATAGGCAGTCGCTCTACGTAAAACACTGGTGCTCAGCTGAATCCGGTAAGACTGGAAGCCGACCCCAATATAGTTGGGAAAAGGCTAGGCAGATTGATTGTACTATATTCTAACAGTGTTTTCAGCCTTTTAATAGTTTTATTAATTTGAAACATCAGATCCTCTTTCCTACATAGATATTAAAAGTTTACATGCATTCTTAAACATAACCTACTTACTAAGTAGATACTAAACTAACAATTATTGCATCAATTTAAGCTGGCAATGACTAAATTGTTATTACTATCTATATGTAAATCTAATTGCCTACCAAAATTAACTAACCAACATAATATCGCCGTACTTTTTACGTGCACTTGTAATCAAAACGTTAATGACTCCTAGACTATTATATCTCATAATTTATTGTCATTCTGTAATAATAGTAAACGGATAGCGATTAAAAGCTTTCGTTTCCTTTACAATTGGTCCAAGGACTATTGACTTATAACAGCTGTTCAGCTCGGAACGTGTGGGTAAACAATGATTTTAATTACAGATTACGCATAAGAATTTATTTTAACTAAGCAGAATTGTATTAATATCATGCTGGGCACTATAGTAACGCCTTTGTTTTCATTATCATCATATCAGCCGGCCGGAAGACGTCCACGGCTGGACATAGGCATCCCCCAAGCGTCGCCACATTGACCGGTCCCGTGCGTCTTGCACCCAGCGGACTCCCGCCACACTCACCAGGTCATCTGTCCATCTGGTGGGAGGCCTTCCAACGCAGCGTCTTCCAGTGCGCGTTTCTTTGTTATATATATAAGTAATGAACAGCAAGTGGATGAATGAACACGGCCAATGTTGAAGCAAGCAAAAAGATCTATAGAAACTTCCATTATGTTGGTATTGAAAAGGCAATTATAGTAGCTTTAATAGCTGTTGACTTCTGAATTACCACCTTCATCTGCTAATTAATAGTAACGTATTGAAAACGAACTTGAAAAGTGAAACCCTTGACGTCTACGTCAAAGGGAGCCGACAATTGAGTCCGGCAAATGACAGCCTCGATATTGATTGAAGCTTACTTGCCACAGAGGATTCCATTCCCTTTCTATTGCTCTCTGATCACATATAATGACAGCAATCAAACAAAATCATATTTTCTCAAAGAAATATCTTTCTATGGATCATAGTAATTTCCTCTTTCTCAACTCTGACAGCGTGACATTGTCGATCACATTAGCACAAAACTGATTGGTCCACGTCACTTTTACATGAACCTAGTCACGATGCAAAAGTTAATGTTTCGCTTGTAAAACTGGCTATTAGAGAAATTGCTTTATTGATTATAGCTCAAAGATATTCACTGACACGATAAGCTGAGTTCAGCTTGGTTCAGCTTTCATTGTGAGGCTCCCATTGATTCCGTAACGTGTAAACATGGCATTACCGGCAGTAATGTTGATTTATTTGCAGCTTCTGAGTAAATAACTCGTTGCCGGAACATCGCCGTGATAAATGCTTTCGTAAATCATGATTTTCTCATAAATCATCTTATCGCAGACAACTACACAGATGTTATTATAATAATTTTAGCTTCAGGTTGTTTAGAGTAACTAAATGAATATGCTTCTGTTAAAGGTTCTTTTGATACCGGATTCTTTAAGTCGATTGAAACAATACCTCTTTTTAACATCATCCACAACATTTTACGCAACTCTCCACTCTGTAGTAAGACACGTTGACAAACATACAAGTCTATTTAATTTGTATAAAGCACACGTATCATCATCTAGATCCGTTAGAACTTTCATTTGAGCATCTGAATGTCGGGCACGATTTGTACTATTGATTAGAAATTGCCACTCGGCGGCTGATGTCACTAGCCTGCAATGCCATTATGTTGCTCCGGTTACTACATAGAAAAGAAATGCTCGAGTTGCATAAACACGTAAGAATGCACTCTAAGGATGTACTTATAATAGACAAATGGTTGTGCAGATCAACAGTGCAGTTTGACCATCTGTTCAAATGTTGTACAACCAAGTAATTAGGATTCTTAACGGGGAAGACATTAAAATATTTTATGCTTTTTCACGTAAGAGATAAGTATTTATTTGCCTTCCTCCAATAAATAATTCCTACCTACAAAGGTTTTTGATCAAATCTGGCGTTGTTTCATTTTCAGAGAAAGTTTATTTCAATGGACATCTTCCTGGCTTGTTCTTTTTTTTTTTGGGTTGGGAAATCATCCAATGACTTCACACGCGGTGAAGTGAAAGAGCGTGTCAAACTTTTACTGATTAAATCCCACCCCTGTTTCCTTTATTTGCTTGTACCACGGCTGCGGTAACTCTCTTTCAAATTTGTCCGCGACGGCATGCCGAAAGTTTCAGCTAGTTCAATGCGAGTGTAACTTGCAGGCGTGACTCTGTAATAGCACCAATAGTTTTTAATATTCTAATGAAGTCATAAGGGAGAAAATATTGTACCTAACGTCATGACAATCTAAGAAGCCGGATTTGACACACATTTGTCTCTACTCGCTATTAATTGAAAAATGTTATTATA
Source organism: Orthosia gracilis (assembly GCA_947562075.1). Classification (NCBI taxonomy): domain Eukaryota; kingdom Metazoa; phylum Arthropoda; class Insecta; order Lepidoptera; family Noctuidae; genus Orthosia; species Orthosia gracilis. The sequence continues at coordinate 7,955,367 of OX387274.1, forward strand.
CTGTAGAAGATTTTATAAATGATAATTTTTAATATTTCGTGTGCAATAAACATTTGCTGTGATTTTTTTAAATTTTTAAGAAATCTGTCTTAGCATTAGAATTAATTGTAGATTTTATTAAAATATTTAAATACATTTAAAATAGTTTTTTATTTTTACTTTTCTTGAACTCAAGTATTTAATTTTATTTTATTCAGTTAGATTTTTATTTTCTTTTATTTTTTGCTTGATTTTCAATAATATTTGTACTTCTTCACGGCAAAATATAGCGCCTATTATAATTAACCTAAGATCTTTATGTAAATACCTATGTTACACAAATAAATATTCTGATTTTGATTGTGATTCTGACAGATTTAAAAATAAGTTATATAAGTAAAATTTGATGATAACGAATTATATTCGTTGTTATAATGTATGGGTAACGTATTAATTAATTAGAATTATGAATTTGATTTTTCGTAGACGTTCATACAAAGCTATCGCGGCATGTAAAATGAGAAACGTCATTGGACTTCTTAAGGCGGAACCACACGTGTCTTGGCGTGGCGTGGCACGGGATCCACCAATCAAATGACTTTGTTTCAGCTTACGTCATAACTCAACGAGTTTTGTAGCCAATCAAGGCGTAAGAAGGCGCCACGCCACGCCACGACACGTGTGTTCCCGTCTTTAGACTGTCTCACTTTTATGATACATAGGTACGTTCACGTTACGCGTTTCCTTGTTCTTATGAATCAGAGGCTTAGTATTCGTAACTTCTTTCCAAAAATGCTGCAGTTTCCGGTTTTTTTGTTCTAATTTTTCCACGTGGTTTGTTATGAAATCTTTTATTTATGATCCAATAGCTGCTTATTAAAATTCGAACTTGAAACGTAAAATTGAAAATAAAAGATTTATATATGAAAGTTAGAATGTACTTAAGATTGTAATTTATATCTTTATTTTAGACTTAGCTATCCGCAACATAAATGTGTTTTTGTACAGTCATGTGCACATGATGGCAAAGAAAATATATAGATGAAAATGTACTGTTCCCACCCCTTATATGTAAGTAAATTAGAATATAGGAAATTATCATTTTTCTAATAATATGGATAGTTATTAGAAACAGGAGGATGGTCACTCCCAGCCTTATCCCACGCCTGGGCAAAGACTTCTATGGTGTAACTGGCAGGAGTACCTACGGTAATGTGAAAATTATCAGTTCATTGAACAAGGTAAGGCATTAGATACCAATAAACAATTCGTCACAAACCTTATTATTCTGCAATGAAACTCTTGAAATGACATGGCGTAACCTACCCTACTTCTAATACCGAACTACATTAGAAGGCTTTATGAAATACTTTTAGCTTTTACCTGCTTGGACTACGTGAATGTTGAAATCTTCTCTCAGGGACCACCGAGATGAAAAGTATGTCCTAATTCAGGGATGGGGAAGCTTTATTAGCAAACGTGCCATTAAACTATATATTTTTATATTTGTGAAAATGCCGTGCCGCCAAAGAATCTTGAATTTTTGACTTAATAAAAACAATGCCACTTATTCTCTCTTTATTTGCAACCCAAAATTCGTACAGCAATAATATTATTTACAGATTTATGTTTTGTCAATATAAAAGTAAAAGTCGATGTCATGCCTGCTGTTTCAAATTATTTAGATACTAAATAACCTTATATTGGCGTGCCCGAAAAAATTTGTCGCATGCCACCTCTAGCACGCGTGCCGTAGGTTCGCTATCCCTGTCCTAATGAATGCCAAGATTTCCCTTTTCCAAATTTTACCCAAATTTATTTAACACTGAATATACATGTCCTTATTAACAAACATCTGAATATATGAACTTTCACACTTAAAACAAGTAAGAACATACCTAATCATGTATGTAACGTATGTGTAACGGTAGAACCTCTATTATTGGAAACCCAACCCACGTCCTGCTAGAGGGCAAACAACTGGTTTGAGATAAAAAGTATCTTTAGTATTTGTTGTGTCACTCTTGCGCATAACTGCTAGTGTTCTGTAGGTATAAGTATACATACAGCACTTGTAATTTAATCTAATGACGTCAATAATGTTTACATAATGTTGAACCTGTCTGTGTTTTTGATATTGATTTAAATAGCCATTATGCAGTCTATTGACAGTTTTTTTACGAACTTGCATTACAAATAGTTGCATAGAAAAAAAGTATCACTGTGATGCAAAATCAGAGGAACTTACATCTCTTGAAGACCATTTAAAATACGTTTTTACCTGTCACTCTTGATTACCGATTTCGAAAATGTTTATGTCTGTTTGATAAAATTTCAGTTAAACATCCATACTGCTGTTAATGAAGTTCAGAAATCTAGCATCTGCAAATTTTACCAATCAAATCTTCAAGGGGGTCCCGACTGTTGATCGTTCTGTTCTGCATTAGAATTCATGATTTATTTTATGTATGGATTGATTTAAAAACTATTTCAAATGTGTAGTTATTAAGTAATAGGCTTGTTTCTATCTTTTTAGTTTTTATTTATAGTATTTTTTTTCACATATTTTTTTACGCAATCAGATTTTTTTTTCGCGATGTCGCCTAATGACACAATTTAAATTGCGTCACACCGTCAGGATAGAGCCTAACTGCCGTTTAGGTCTCAATTTTCGGGGCAAACAGGCGTCATGTTATGAACTAATGATGTTATAATTATCATTTGTATTTAAAAAAATGAACTTTGGTTGCAAAACACTGGCTTAGCTAATTAGTACCTAGGTAGCTAGTAGTAAATATTTTAAGGTCTAAATGATCAACGAGATAATTATGCTTTTAACTGCAATATCGATAACTACATGTTATCCCAGCTGTCCAAACCGCCCACATCATTATTAGCGCACAGTTATTTAGTCAATTAGTAATCTTTAACTCTCTCACCGCCATACGGTCTGCCAGCAGCGGGGCGTATCTTTTCGAGTAAGGAACACCTCCTATATGTTGCACTGAGTGAGATCAGCAGGCCGTATGGGTCGCCGGCGCAGCGCATCTTTAGCGCCAAAATTTAACAAATACTTCCATCATTACTTATGGAATTCGTTCTCACTACGTAAAATAGCTCAAATGCCAATGGATAGTGGTACAATCTCACTAAGTTTGCCTTATTAGGAGGAACTCGGTCGAACTGGTGCATTCACAAATACCGCAGTACCGTAAACGATCTATGGTGAAATTCTTCTCGTGCGTAATAATTTAGGCTTAAAAGGCAAAGAAAATTTGGTAACCTGCCTTCACGGTGGCTTAGTTCCAAAACACGTGCTGAAATCATAATATTCCACAAATATTTTTCATTTAAGTACTTGATTAATTCGTTAAATTCTATGAAAATTGAGTTTAATCAAGGCAAACACAAGGAGAAAATATTAGAGCGTGGTTTGAATCCTAATATACAATTGTTTTTTTTAAGATTTGAAATTCGAATTGCATTTTTTTTTAATCATTCTATAAACATTTTTATAAAATAAGCAGAGGTTTTAATACCAAAAATAATTCAACTCATATTTTAAAAGAAATGTCATAATCTTTTTTATTGTGTGGCAACAAAAAGTTATTTACTGAGTATTTAATGCATGCCTGGCACAATTCATTGATCTACATAGAACAGGTTAACCCAATGGTGACCTTAAACGCAATTGGTTTCCTATACTTGCTTTCCTTTGAACAACTTGCGTAAAAACAAGTCATTGATACACAAATTATGCGTACTTTGCATAATAATTGGGTAGGCGGTATAAAGCTATATATGTCGTTTGTAATTAGATTGCAGATTAGCTTAATCACCGAGACTTTAACTGTAGGTTACTTTTAAAGTGATTTAAAAATCTTGACGAAATAGGTTCTGTGCACAAGGCTAGGTGTTACGACTAATATAAACACACAAGTGACATTTGGGGACTTATAATAAAAAAAAACATTTCGTCCAGTAGATTCTTAATTTAAATTCTCCATAGAACGTTTGAATTAAAAATATACTAGTAAAGTATTTCAAAAAATCATGTGGTCATTTTTTTACTATAAATAATTCTGTAATACTATACTATACTACTATACTATATACGGTACTTTCGATATCTCCCAAACAAAATGAAAATTTATCTAAATTGATGATTTATCTAGATTGATCTGGTTTTAATAAATCAAACGAAATCAGCGTAAAATTAAAATGTTTCTTAAATTTGGTTAACCCGTCATTTGCGATGTGTCTAAATAAAGTTCAAATTGACTGCTCAGTAAATTTTGCGTAGAATCTAAATTAATTTAAGCTCGGAAAATAATTAAAAGTGTTAAGCATATTTACTAAGCACGATCAAGCCGTAAGCTTGCACCATTAGAGCGTCATACAAAAAGCTTTCAAAAACATGTTTAAAAAATAATGTATATGAAACAATAATAAATATATATTTTTTCAAAGCCTTTTAACCTAGCCGTTACTAAGGAGTGTGTGTGCTTTAGAAAGTTACCGTTCTACGGCACTTAAGCGGATGTAGGCCCTAAAAGAAAGACGGAGCTATATGTATTAGCTGTATAAGACGAACAGTATTATTATTAATTAATTTCTTTATTGTACTTTATTATACTATATACGGTACTTTCGATATCTCCCAAACAAAATGAAAATTTATCTAAATTGATGATTTATCTAGATTGATCTGGTTTTAATAAATCAAACGAAATCAGCGTAAAATTAAAATGTTTCTTGAATTTGGTTAACCCGTAATTTGCGATGTGTCTAAATAAAGTTCAAATTGACTGCTCAGTAAATTTTGCGTAGAATCTAAATTAATTTAAGCTCGGAAAATAATTAAAAGTGTTAAGCATATTTACTAAGCACTATCAAGCCGTAAGCTTGCACCATTAGAGCGTCATACAAAAAGCTTTCAATATAGCACTGAACGCTTTACAGGTACAGGAAGAAATATAAAAATAATCTTTGTTTAAAAATTAATAGGTATATTTCTTGCTATAAGATTTAAGTATGTACAAGCATGTTTGGCAAGCTTCCTATTTAAAGATCAGTATCAATTTAGAACAAGTAGGAAAGACCCAAGGTCTGGGCTTTCGTGTTATATCCGTAAACGATTCGACAAGAAACGATTGATTCGATTGATATAACAACTGACAGTTTAGGGAACATTTAGTTAAGCCTACCGGCATTTTATATGTTCGATCCAGTATCGAATCAAATTAAAATAAAATATTTTATGCCGTAAAAAAAATATAGACTACTTCTGGGTGAAGCTCGTTCGTTCATGATTTTAGGTTATATTTTAAAATTTTGGAGGTTTCTTCATAAGTAGGTCTTAGTATTTGAAGTTCAATTGAAGAATTTGTTAGTCTGGTAAAAAAAACTCAACATTGGTGCAAAATTTTATTTAATGGTAGAGAGGTAGGTACCTAAGTTATAAGTTTACATTTATACTTATAGAAATGAATAATGAAATGGATTTTAGTAATATTATATAAAATGTATTATGTTTATGCATTATGTGCTGTACACGTATTTGTTTAGTTTATATAGTTAGTGAGAAATTAAATGTTAAGTTTTATTGTGCATTTGAGTATGTTGTTCTCATTTAATAAAAAATCTCTATGACACTGAGGTTTGCTGTAAGAGAACCCAATTATAGGTTAAGCTCGCCTTTGTACATAAGCTGTCTTACTGTATTTGTAAATGTTTGTTGTGTGTACAATAAAGAATAATAGAATAGAAGTAGGTATTTGTTCAAAAAGCGGGTGTGGTTATTTATTTATATATACTTTATTGTACACCAAGATAAAAACATTAAAAACAGAACCATATATACAACAGGCGGCCTTATCGCATTCTGCGATCTCTTCCAGGCAACCCAGAATGGAGAGAGATAGCCTGGACATGACAAGGGGTTGCACTTGGTGCAATTTTAAAATTAAATAATAAGTTACAAACATAGGAAGCACAAAATATAAAATACTAAAATATATACATAAATACATACATAAATATAAATATACAGGCAAGAAAACTGTACAGCTCCAACAAGAATAAGATCACAGTGACAGGAAGTACTCCTTCACCAGTCTTTTAAAGATCGGTAGTGACTGCGCGCGTTTAATTGTCACAGGCAATGCATTCCATAGACGAGCAGCCTGGACAGTAAAAGATTTGTCTAGGAAGATAGTGGAATGCATTGGCATTTCAAGTTTTCCTTATCGAATAAGATAACTGATGACCTGCCTCTACAATAGATTGTTGTCTGTCTCATATCGCATGTCAACAAATAAAACGATTTTAAGTTATCTAAGCTTTTCGACCAGTGAATAATTCCACATAACATGCTAGTTGGCGGTAGGCTTTAAATTTATAATTTTATTCTGATTTATTTATGATATTCATTTTCGAAGATTAATTTCAAATTATACCTAAATATTAGTATTAAAATATTACATAAAAAGAATGTTATGTGATGGGTATTATCTAATGTAACTGCCATTTAAGGGTTAACCAGCATGTTCGCTCGTGGCAGTCCGGCCAACCGCATAATTTTACTATTTAAAAAGTTGTTAATAGTACGCAAAAGTCGATATGCGTCAAAAACATTGACGTCAGAACAGTTCAAAATGTATTATGGTGTAACTTTTATTAGTTTTGAATATCTTTAGGACCGTAGTTTAAATCTGATAACGGTTTGAGAAATCGTTGGAAATCGGAGTTGCATAAATACGGCTACGTAAATACCGATCTTAAATATTCTGTGACGTCATATTAACGTCATACAATTTCTACTCTCACTTCCTGAAAAAAATAAGTTTTGTCCAATAATTATTATTTAATCAGACAACCAATGTTCCATAAAGCAATAATTATGTTTTTTAAGAATAAAAAGCAAAGAAATATTTGTTTTGTTGATAGTACATATTTTATTGAATCGACCATCTAGGGCCTAATACTTAATTGATTATTCTGAATAAACACCTGTTTTAATTATAACAAGGGCATATCATAATAGTGCTAATGCACCGAATCGAGCGGCGTGCAATGATTGCTGGTTGACATAACCGTCCCGCGTGACGTGAACCTCGTGAAAGCCGAGAAAAATAAGCAAATCGTGTAGGTACCTTCACTTAGCTCACTAGATTGTCAACAAGTAGGATGTGGTCTTAACGATAATAGAATCGATAGTCGTTTCAGCCAATGGCTTAAGCCACGAGCATTGGCCAACACCCATTATCGTTAGGCGGCTGGTTCAAGGGCTTGATTCAGAATGCGGTACTTCTGGACGCGGCTTGCATTGTTCGAATTTTTGTCTCTCTGCAGCCGAATCTTTGCTAGCTTGCACCTTGATCCCGGTATTTTTATATACCTTTTACCAACATTTAACAATTTATTATGTGTGTTTATTTTAATAAATAAACGAGGACTATTAAACGTTACACAAAGAACCTCCTGGGCGGACGAAGCCGTAAAATAATATCGCGTACAAAATTTCGAAATCCGGAAAAGAGTTTGCTTTCAACCTCAAAACTGTTAATTGCAGCATAAACTCCGTAATGCGTAAAAGTTGTTCAGAAAATAATTAAAGTATAGCCAAGTTAATAGTCGACATCCTACGGCTCTATTAATATTGTGTATATAATTAATTACGCCTAATTGTAATGGGCCCCTTAAATTACGGACCTAGTTATGCAAAAAGGAACTAATCCACACACATGCCAAAATCGAGATAAGAACACAGAAGCTTTTAAAAATGAACATTTTGTCGACCCTGTAAATATCAAAATGATCTGGCAATTTTGACAGAATAAAACATTTCTATGACAATGTTACCAACCAACATAACAGCAGTTGTTCAATAAATTAGCAAGACCCATGCCCCATAGTCACCCAACAATCCTAAAATAATCATTGGAATTGGTTTTTTCAATAAGACTCATACCACATGGTCCCTTGATTTTTTTATTTTGTAGTCAAATAAATAGAACCATGCGGGTTGGTTGTTGTTTGCATAATATGCATTTTTGAAAAAGGCATCGTCCTATATGTTTACAAAGACTAACATTACTTGGTTCATTGATGATCAACGATCGCTTTTTCTCAAAACTGTCATTGTGTGGTTTGATTCTGTTTTGCATAACTAGGTCCACTTATTTTTTTTCAAGTAACAACTTTAACGTCATGGTCCGACCAATTTATAAACTGCACAGCGCTGGCACATCGAAATTAGAATAAATTTTATGGTAGTTAATATTCTGGTCTGTAAACTCATAGTGAAGTACTTTATAACAACTTCATTTGAAGAGGAAAGGCGAGGTCTTCGTTGTAAGCTAAGCAACAATATTGACTAATCGATTTGGAACTTTATAAAATGGCATTATAATAAAATAGTTCTGTTGTTGTAAAATCTGAAAAAAAAAACTATTGAATGTTTACAAAAACGCCATCTTTGTACATAAGATTAGGTTCCTACCCACTATAACATTATGCAAAAAAACCGTACATACTATTAATAATAAAAACTGACGAACTGACTGACTTTATTTTAATACATGTAACTTTTGAAGCTTCAAAAGTTTGCAAATGTGTCTTACATTAATTTTACTGGTACATTTCTGGAAAGAGTTGATCTCAAAATTTATTGTTGTCATAAGCAAATATACTGGGGCAGTACTATGACGTGTTCAAGGAATCACTGTTCCAGTATTAAGGTGATATATACGCCCCAATGTTAACGCAGTACTGGCCGTGCGCCCGTTCGGAGCCAAAATATCAATATTGAACCTCCTTTTGAACAGTTCTGTTTGCATAATATTATTTGATTTACGCTATTTCAATTATGAAGAAATTCCAGCCACCAATTTTTCTGTATAAAAATATTTTTAAACATCCAAGTCGTTTTGGAGGAGTATCCAAAAGTTGCGAAAAATATCGTGTTGCTAATTTTTTTTTTTTAATCAAAGCTATTTGTTATACGAAAAAAACATGTTTAAAAAATAATGTACATGAAACAATAATAAATATATATTTTTTCAAAGCCTTTTAACCTAGCCGTTACTAAGGAGTGTGCTTTAGAAAGTTACCGTTCTAGGGCACTTAAGCGGATGTAGGCCCTTAAAGAAAGACGGAGCTATATGTATTAGCTGTATAAGACGAACAGTATTATTATTAATTAATTTCTTTATTGTACTTTATTATCCCCCTTTGAAAACTCAACTAAACAAATGTAAAATAGTTGTGCCTAAAAGTAGCCCGTAATTTTTTCCTCCGTTCCGTTTACAGTAGAGCATTGCCTTACCCTTCCGATGCGCTCTAAAATTTCTTCATGCATTCCTAATTGTGCTGAATGCGTATCGCGATACGTAATTTATTCTGCGCACTATGATTTCGCTTGCCTTAACTTATTGTTAGCAGAGATCTGGCTTGATACACTGGTGATGATGGTTTTATTATTGTAAGTGGTAGTAGGCGTTAATTATGGAAATACAGATACAAAGGCAGCCGCTGTTTTAAACAATATTACGAGATTTGTAATAGATCACTGATATTTCATGTGAAGGCGAGGTATTTAGAATTTGTATACCTAATAACTATTACTGCAGCCGAAGCAGTAATAGGTAGGTTCTTTTTATATATATATATTTAATGGGTTTGCTCTTGACTCTAGTCTAGGTCAGAGGTTACAGAGACAGAGTCGACGATGGAGTGAGCTTACCCAGAAGAAGCCTGTTAACTCTAACTTTGAAGAGATTCGGGTTATATGCGTTCGGAAACACAGTCGCAGGCAGTGAGTTCCACTCTTTTGCTGTGCGCATTATGAAGGATGTTTGGAAGCGCTTGGTGCGAATTGGTGGAATGGCAACAAGGTAAGGATGGTAACTTGCAGTGCGCCTAGATGTCCGATGGTAGAAGGGGGCTGGTGGGATGAGGTCGTAAAGTTCTTGAGCACATTCACCGAAGTACAGTCTGTAGAAGACTGAGAAGCAAGCAACCTTGCGGCGATGAGCTAAGCTGTGAAGCTTGGCATCCACCAGTTTGACGTCGCCAATTAGTCTCTTAGCACTGCGTTCCACCGAGTCAAGCGCGGCAAGCTGATATTTAGCTGAGCCATCCCAGAGGTGGCTGCAATACTCCATGCAGTATCGGACTTGCGCCTTGTAAAGAGTTAAAAGCTGTCCAGGCATAAAGTATCGCTTCACTCTGTTTAGGATGCCCAATTTTTTTGCCGCAATTTGGGCTTTGTACTCAATAGAGGCGCCGAAGTTGAGACTGGATGTCAACTCCATGTCAAGGAGCTTGAGCCGATCAGTTACAGGAACAGATGCGCCCCGAAAAGTAGGCGTTTGGATGAAATGAGTCCTCTTTGCGGTAAACAGACATGCCTATGTTTTGGTGGCGTTAAAAGCGACCAGATTGTCATCACCCCACCGGGAGATGAGGCTTAAAGTCAAATCTGCCCGCTCCACCATAGCCTCTCTTAAGGAACGAACTTCATCCCCGCTGGTATTTGCGCTGGACAAGTATCTCTCTGAAACAGTACTATCATCTGCGTACCCAACAATACCAGGCAGAAGTAGATCATTGATGTGTAGCAGGAAGAGAGTTGCAGAGAGAACAGACCCCTGAGGAACTCAGAGGAGCAGCCGTCAACGACTACTCGGATCGACCGTTCGCTGAGGAAGTCTGATATCCAGCTACAAAAACCAGCTGGGATGCCATAAGCAGGAAGCTTGCTCAGTAGACTAGCGTGCCAGACCCTGTCAAAGGCCTTCGAGATATCGAGCGATACAGCAAGTGCTTCCTGTGTTTCTCGATGGCTTGGCCCCAGCAGTGCGTGACAAACACAAGAAGATCGCCAGTTGACCGTCTTCACGGTTATCATCTGTAGCTCTACAATTACTTCAATAACAATTAAATTTTTAGAATTCTCCATCTACACTTCAACAACCAATATTTTTACTAAATTTTATTGCCGTTGGAAGTCCCCTGTATCATAAACGTTGCAAATTCAACTATTTAAAGGTTAGTTTAGGGTTCCGTAGCCGAAGGGTCCAAACGCAACCCTATTGCTATCACTCACGTGTCTGTCCATCTGTCTGTCCGTTGTCTGTCACACTAGTTTGTTCCGATTTTTTTTAACTTCCCAATGACCTATGAAGTTAAAATTTGGTGATAATGTTTATTATTACGTATGTTTTAATATCAAATACCAATATATATAATAAATAAGGTAATGATAAATCTGATTATTCTTTAGTACGGAACCGAAAATATATGCGAAGTCCGACAAGCACGTGGCCGGTTTCTTTATTGTGAGTCAAAACCTGCCGTAGTAGGGTAAAAAATAAAAGCTATACTAAACAACGTCAAATGGTTATAATCCGACAAATTTTAAAAATATAACGCTACAGCGCAAAATGGTTACTTTTGTTACACTCTTTCATTTATCATCATAACATATCCGAAGTCCAGGCTTTCGAGATACTTTTTAATGTCGGTCTTTCTATTGGTTTAAATAATACCATTTTTTTGTTTATACATAAAAATATTGTTAATGTTGTAAAATACAGTTAAGAAAATATCCCATGTTTGTATTTGGTTGTTGTATGAAATAACAACATCTTCACATAATACTTTTTATTTTAGATTTTAGTAACGGCAAAGACAGCTTCAATCTAGGGGTCTTTCAGTAAAGAATTAATAGGTTATTTTTAGGCAAGCGTGCTTCACCGTCAACCACATCATCACTTACCATCAGGTGAGCTAGTGGTTAAAGTACGAGTCCATAGATTTAAAAAAAGACTCAGTAATAATCTTTATTATGGTTTGAAACCTTTTATTTTTATGGTTTGGAACCTTTTATTTTTATGGTTTCGAACCTCTAATTTTTCGCTCCAGCGAATAGAATATAGTTGAAGATTTGCAAGCGTCGGTAGGTCCTAAAGGAGTCGATACGTCCAAGAAATTCCACGGATCTTAAATTGGTATTTATTTTTAAAATTTAAGCTTTAATCTCAATTAATTTGCATTCATTTTGATGTCAGTGCGTCAAGAGTAAAAGTAAAATATATGCAATTAGTGCCACAACTTGACATAACACGAGACGAGACCAAGCATGACATATTTCACTTCTTTAAAATATTGTCTTAATTACGGAACGCTCAAAATTACGCAACAAACAGGTAAAATGCAGCTAAATATTATGAAAATCATAAGACTGCAAAATATACCATTAATATTTAAACAAATATTTAGTCGAATTGACGACCTCCTCTTTTTTTAGAAGTCAGTTAAAAATTACTAGAAATTTTCTCACTTATCGTAATACAGTTAGCTCTATCAACTGCCTCATTGCTTTTCTTTTGCAAACGCTACTGCTGAGCGTTAGATCCTAGATTTGACGCTGGGTCGGGGAAAATGTTATTAGGGATTTATCAGTAGCAGTCTGGAGTCTAAACTTGTGCATCATCAAAGTAAATCGGCTGCCTGGGTTCGAACCTACGACCTACAACTTGTAAGTCGCAGCCAGTATCACAGGGCCACCACCGCTCTCATTCACTCAGTGACTTTTGTATGACAGATGGCAATAGGCTTAATTACATATAACAGACAGAGCCAAAAATTCTAAGACATGTGACATCCACCAACCCGCAATGGGCCCGCGTGGTGGATTAAGGCCCACCCTCTCTCTCACAGAGAGGAGGCCTGCGTCCCAGCAGTGGGAACATAAATAGGCTGATGATGATGTTATTGGTACAGTACAACTATTTTCTTAATGTCCCTCGGCAAACTTCGTGTTTCGTCAGTCGCCAGATTTCTATAAGTTGCCCTTTTCACTTGGTGCAGACCAGACGCTCTCAATCAACTTGGAAGTATATGGAGTTGTTAATACTCTTTCAACCTAATGAAATTTACATTTAAGATTGAAGGAAACAGTAACACAAAGTTGAAACACGAAGTTTGTCGAGGGACATTAAGAAAATAGTTGTACTGTACATAGGTAGAGGGGGAATACAAGACAAGTGTGATGTTATTTATTGCTCTCTAGATAACTCAATACTTGTATGGCACAAGAAAGGGATAACATGTACCTAAAACTAAAATATCGTATATGCGGCATATTACAAGTAAGTGATAAAAGTTCAATTTTTTCCCGTTCAATTCAAAATATATTTGGTAATTGATATCCGAAGCAAGGTGGCCAGTTGCGTAGGCTTCCGTTACTGTCAAGGATGCATGCGTGGCACGAGTCCACGATATGCCCATAGCTACGAGGTGCTACGAGTTAATTATTTAATTTTAATTATTAGTTGCTAAACTGTTTATGGCAGCTGTTTATCATTCAAACGTGGAACAGGTGCTGGCTTACAATGACTGTCCTTCTGTAATTGGTGATGTAGTTCTACTTGACCGTATGGCACTGAGTGGAATGAGAGAGGTTTAAATGAAAAACAATATATTAAACAATATATAATTATAAGTACGTGCAGCATGAAATAAAAGAAATATTTAATTATAATATGATGAAGAAAAAGGTTTCGTTACATATTTTTCGCCATTAATTAATTTAATAAAATAAATTTAAGGCGAAATAAAACTTACAATTAATTTACCACTTAATTAAAATTACACAGTTGTTTTCCTTATGTAATTTCTGACTAATTGTATTACTATAGGTGTTTTCCTTATGTAATTACTGACTAATTGCCAGTATAAAGCCTACAATAGCTATTACACTCATAATAAATCATAACATAAAAAAATTAAAATCCTACAGCCCAACACTGGCCATATCCTTCAAAGTTCGTAGAAATGTAACTACTTATAACAACAAAGAGTTCTCAAAGCTATCAAGACCGAGCCCAACTCGACACGCACTTCACCTTGGTTACGTAAGTCCAATCACTCAATTATGCTGACGTAAGCATTTTACCCTCTGGCGTACGCACCAGTTTGGATTCATTAAAGAAAACTGTAGCAAACTTGCATGGCTATTTCGTAACTTTATAAAAGAATTTTAAAAGTTTAATTCTGAATTTTTGGTTTGGTACTTTTACTTTTACATAAACTTTTATATGAAAGTGTGACGAATTAATCTTAATACTCAGGTATTCACATTTTTTCTTTCAGATTTTTTTTCTGTGTTATGGTGACCTAAATCCAGCAAGCTGGCCTTATGGGGTCTTTGAATTCGAATATTTTTAGACATGGTAGTTTCCTAAAGATGCTTTCTTCCCCATTTAATGAGCTAAGGCCCACTTGCACGAAAAACTGAACTCGATAGATAGTCTAACACGTGGTTAAATTCACAGTTTGTTTTACAAAATTATCAATTTTACCTCGTGTTAGCAACTATGAGTTAAGGTTTTCGTGCAAATGGAGTCATTAGGTCGTCTTAGCCTTAAACTATTAAAGAAACCTTTAATATGCCTTATTATATGCAAAACAAAAATGTACAATTAAACACAAACATATTAGCTCATAATTTACTTTTATCAAAAAAATCTGACAGTTACAAAACAATGCAGGCAGCCATCAAAATATTTTATGAAATAAAGTGGCATCAAAGGCGTTTTCTAAATTTGAATACAATAATGACGTACAGCCGGTAGAACAACGAAGTCCGCTCGTTCCGACCACAGATACCATCAGCCACATTTCTATTTACACACAATACAGATAATGTGCAAATAAAGAGAGTAATGTGTTTTGTCATTTCGTGGGAATCAAGCGAGCTGTGTGAACTATGGCTGTATAGTAAGTTAATGTCATGAGCACGAAGTACTGTGGCGAAATATTTTATCTTTTATACTAATATTTGTTTCGGAACTGTTAATCTCAAAGATTAATAGCAAAGATAAAAGTTTTATGAATTTCACTTGACAAGGCCGATCTTAATTTTTTGGCTCCGAAATGCCGTTTCGATTAGGCGTTTTTTATTGCAAACTTTAGCTCCAGTTTCTAATTATGATGGTTTAACAGTTGGCAATTGACGTCTATTATGTTATAAACTAGCTGTTGCCCGCGACTTCGTCCGCATCAAACCAGTGAAACTAAAACATAATTGAGGATCTTTTTTTACGCGGAACTCTAATTATTTTACCAAAATTTGAATACCTATATTATTGCTTAACGTTTCAGCTATCTACCAATAAAAGACTCGTCAAAATCGGTACAGCCGTTTCGGAGATTACCTGGAACAAACAGACAGACAAATTTTTCAAATTGCGTATATGTTATTAGTACAATATATACTTTCATAAGCTTTCACATTGTTGTTTTGATATTACGTACAGACACTTATATTTTATTTATTTGTATATAAAACTTGTTTTTCATGATTGTCCGCGTAGTTTTCTAAAGCACTAAGCTACACAGCAGATTTTGATGCGGTGTTTACATTTATTTGAGGTATTTTCGAAATCTATTTGCTAAGTGCCGCTAGTGAATAATAAATTAGTTGCTAAATGTAATTGGAATCTCGCCAATTACCACTCATTAAAACTATAGCCTTTATTTCTAAGGTCCAATATCTTGCTCAACGACATTCAGCCACAATTCACTGAATATACAATTAATGCCACTGTGTTATTATTTTTTATCGTCACTAATTGCGTACAAGTAAATTCGCTTGCTCAAGACATTTGATTTAAAAGTGCTCTTAATTTCATTACACGATTACACTAACTCAAAGTGCGTTTTACCCTCAAAATTTATAGTTTTCTCAAATCTAAATGGCAAATGGCTAAAGAGCGACCAGCGGACTGTAAACACTTATTTACTAAATTGGATTGTTTAAGATAGCGATCAATTAGTCAGCTTGGATTTACAGAGTTAATAAAGTTATTAAGTCAATTAGCTTTTGTTCGAACTGTGTAATTAGAGACCGAAACTGTATTGTTGGTTAAGTAATTTTGGACAACCTACTTAAAGTGTTGGCAATTCGAAATTGTAGGCTCGGGTTCTATGTTTTATCGCGGCAATGCATAATATAATTATCATCGCGTTCCCTTCCTATACACTCAACACTGCAACTGTTAAATACAAAACGTTTTGGACCATTTCAAATGCCACTATGATAACAACATAGGTTTAACGACAACTGTTGGGTGTGGTAAACTGCCGGATAAGTCATGCCTGCGATTAACGTATCTGTTATCACCTAGTGGCTCTAAAACGGACAAAATATTAATTTTAAGAAACGGCTAAAAAATACCTGCGACTCCAATTCCGTGAGTTTCCCAAAGCAGGGCACCGTAGATCTACGGCATGAAAATTTACTTTAGGCACTAGTTCTTCCAGAGATTACATCCTACAAAAAAATAAAGATAAAAACAATCAACTGTATCTTTTTATAATAAATTAGCTGTCCCACGCAGCTTCGCTCCCGTCAACCTACCCATCTAAACCGTTTACACAGCGCACGCAACGGAAACTCTCAAAAAAGAATATTTTTTCCCGTTTTTGCTACATTTTTCATTTATGCTTCGCTCCTATTGGTCGTAGCGTGATGTTATATAGATTATAACCTTCCTCGATAAATGGGCTATCCAACACGAAAAAAGAATTAAAAAAAGAATTTTTCAATTCCAACCAGTAGTTCCTGAGATTAGCGCGTTAAAACAAACAAACTTTTCAGTTTTATAATATTAGTATAGATTACTTCAGTTAGATTATTCTCAGAGCATTCTGAACATATGGCCATCGCACACACGCAAAACTAAATGACCACACCATCGCTAATACAATGGCAATTTTATTTTTGCATAACTGAACAGGATCTATTGAAAACCAATGTTGAAATGTGGTCACGAGAACTCGATATCAAACGGCTGCACTCAAAAAATGATACGGATTTGCCCGTGGCGACGCTTGAAAGATAATTGTAGCTTCTTATGACAAGATGTGATAAATCGCTGATTATCTGATTAAATAATGATTTGTGGTTATGAGTAAAGAAAGAAAATAGTCCAACCACATTAATTATTGTAGCTGTCGGAACAGGTGATTAAGAAGGTGTTTGGAGACTGGTCAATAGCCAGACAGCTTAAAGAAAGCAAAAGAAAAAACAAAACAATGTTTATCTATGACTCACACTGGAAATACAGACAAAAAAAAAACATCAATAACAAATACATTTTGAAGAAACTCCTCTGGTACGTATGTAGTAGTGGTAGTATTACCACTATGCCCAAACCAAGTTGCCTTTATGAAGAACATGGATATCCGTGTTTATGGTACAAGCTGCAGTATTACATTTGTCTTTGATGGCAACGAATCTGCTATACCTCTGGGGTTGAAGGCGACTATTCCTAATATTTTTTAGATATCTCTTAATAAAAATAATGTCTAATATGATGCACTACGGTACCGGAGAACTAAACAGTTGGCAAAAACCGGAAACCTGATTTGGCTACTTTAGCTTCTGCAGAAACATTAATTCTCTTTTTTTTGCATGTCACAAAAGACGTGAGCCATCATACTCAGTGAGCAGTTTCCTAAGAGTGAACAGAAAAACGTCACTGTGTCACACACATAAGCCAATGACACTATATAATTCTTACTTATTATTAGCATTTGCATTATTAAGACTAGAGCGCCTTTTGTTCTCATGATTCAAATAATGATAAATGTTTTACCTGCGCAGACAGACGGAGATAAATCAAATTAATGCAGTTGAAAAACTAATTGGGCACAGTCTGTGTTCAGTACCTAGTAATACATTTGATAGACAGGTGAAATAAGGAACCAGTAGTAGGATTAGACGGGGTCATAATATTATCGTAGGTACCTGTACTTCATTATATTTATATTTAATTCAAGTAAGTCATTGCCATCCAACGTGGCAATGCAGCAAGCGTTATGGGCACCTTTGCGCCGGGAACAGTTAGGGCCGGGTTATTTGACTAGTTATAAGACAAGGCTGTATGGCGTGTCGTTGTGACTTTGACATATATTATAATATCATTCAGGTAAGTACGTATAGTATACGTCGAAATGAGTTGAGTTTAAACAAACCGCAATATTGATTGACACCTGGTGGTTTATTATATCAAAGGATGATTTTAAACTGCCTAAATTACGCTAGGTTTCACTCTTTCAGAAGTCTTGCTTGAAAACATGTAATTTTGGCGTAGCGGTATTTCTTGCTCGCAACATAGGTTAGTAAGTGTAAATAATTAAAGTTTATATTTAAACACCCACATTATTTTGATTATCTCCAAGCTGTAATTGTTCTTGACTAATAGCTATTATTAATCTAGAACAATAAATGGGCGGCATACCTGCATAACAATTTGCAAAGCCTAAACTATTATATTTTACAGTAGAATATTATACTCTTATTAACCAAGGAACTAACAGCATAACTGGACTTTACAGACTGAATTGCCCACACTTTTAAATATATACAACATCTAACCGCATTGGTTACATGTGTTTTTTTTATTCTGTTGTACCTACCTATTATTTTATTTTTATACTTCTGGATAATAACCCGGTCCCTTATTGCGTAACTGCTTTGACAGCATGAAACACGCGCATTCCCTTTCATTTTGAAAAGTCAACAGTATTCATTGTGTGTTTTACGCTGCCGAGTAGACGGATTTTTGAACTTATGAAGAAATGAATGCAAGCAAACCACGCTTGTGACATAGTTTAAAGTTACTGCGACTCTGATCTTCTTTGGCTTTTCCTAGAGATTTCTGCACAAAACACCATACAACATGTCGAATGAAAAAAATTCATCTAAAGAGCTAACAGAGAACCTTTGATCCTTATATTGTTCATATTGAAAATTATTGTCTTGCATTAAAACTTTTAATATGTATGTTGCAACTTATTCAAGATTTTTTAAATACGTCAAGCTAAGGCCTTACACATTAGCGATAAGGCTTAATTAGCAGAAATTAAAATCAAAGTGGTTGAGATAATTATAAACAATGAAACGAACAGGAACAAAATTAGTAATAGTGAGTACATGCTTTTTTTTTTTTATTTCTTTACCAGTATCCCAATTAAAACTGCTGAAACCTTAAATTCTTCGCCCTCGCTTGCTTTTAGTTTATTAAACGCTAACGTTTCAGCTTGCCCGACTGAACTTAAGATTTTACATATAAACCCCATAACAGTTATAAAAGCTTTTAAGCAAATCAAGGTTAAACCGACTGAAGATTCATGGGAAATGTCCATCAAAGCTTGTACCTCCGTTATTCAGACTATAGCGCCGTACTTAGCTATAAATTTTAATTTGTGTGTAGATCAAAGAGTCATTCCGGATCTAATGAAACATAGTAAGGTTATATACCACTTTTAAAATTCGGGGACAAGAAATACACAAATAATTGTAGACCATTATCCGTGTTGCTGGTTTTCTGCAAGGTATTTAAAAAGATAATGCTAAATTAAATGCTCATTCATTTTAATACGAATAACATCTTACACGATAACAGTATGGATTCACCAAAGGACATTGTTCAACTGACGATAGTGTCAACTTATTAAAATACTTCTTTGATGCGTGAGAAAAGGCACAAGATGCCATAGGTATCTCCTGCGATCTTTCGAAGGCGTTTGATTGCGTTAATCATGAAACATTACTTTTGAAACTTGAGCATTACGGGCTAGGCCAATCAGCGTTAAGTTTAGTAAAATCTTATTTCATTGATAGACAGAAATTAGTTCAAATAAATAGTGTCAATTTGTCGGGGTTAAACGTGAAAATCAGGGTACCCCAGGGCTCAATTTTAGGTCTTTTCTTATTTTTAGTGTGCATCAACCATTTATCCCATTTATTACAAAACAAAGTAAATTTGGTGCTATTTACTGATGAAACTTCTTTCATTTTTAGATAAATAGACGTACGAGTAATGCTGACGACGTAAATAACGCCCTACGGCCGGTTCAGAATTGGTTCACTTCTAATAATTTAGTTTTAAATGGTAAAAAAATGTGCCGAATGTCAAAAGTACCAATTGTGACAATATATTAAATAAGGAGAAACTAGAATTCGTCGATAAAACGGTATTCCTCATTTGATATCTCTTGCAGGGCGACTAAGTTCGGCAGCTTTTAATTCTTCTGTTAGAAGAATTCGTCAATTTACTGATGTAAATCATCGCGAGGGTGGTCAGTGCTTTTTATAATTTAAATTAATTAGTTACTCTCATAATATAATGTCTTACGGTATCTTACCATGGGGAAAGGCTGCAGACATTGAATTTTTATTCTGCAAAAACGAGCCATCAGAGCGATATACAATCACCGCCGGCGCAATTCTCTAAGGGAACTATTTAAGGCCAATAACATCATAACGGCACCTTGTCAATATATTTATGAAAACATCACATACGTGTGAAAGAATTTACATCTTTTTAAAAACGGTGACGGACATAATTATGTTAATAGAAATAGGGACCAATTAGTTCAACCAAGTTTCAGGCTGGCTAAAGTTGTGTCATCTTTTGTGGGGTACTGTACAAAATCTTACTTCTTACTAATCTTACTAATATTATAAATGCGAAAGTTTGGATGGATGTATGTTTGTTACTTAATCACTCCAGAACGACTAAACGGATCTGGATGAAATCTGGCACAGTGACAGATTATAGTCCGGAATAGCACATTTCACATTTTTCACATTTTCATGTTTCACATTTTTTCCTGGTAAAATGTACGGTTCCCGTTGGGCTACTTGAGACGAAATTTAAAACTTGTATAAAACGCACACTATGTAGGCGAGCATATTTAAAGTTGAGGGATTATCGCTGATAAAAATGCTTCGCTCAATGCTGGTCCTCCTCCGCAGCCACTAGGGCGCAAAAACAAGTGATGGGCAGAAAAGTTTTGTCGTATTGTTGGATCTGCCGAAGACTGTATTAATATCAAATATATTATTATTATGTCGTTAGTTTTGTATAAACTCAATTTCTTTTAGTTAAAACTGCACTCACTACACATGAGTGAGTACTATGTTCCGACTGTAAATATTTTTTTAAGGGTTCCGTACCCAAAGAATAAAAATGGGCGGGACCCTATTACTAAGACTCCACGGTCCGTCTGTCAGTCTGTCTGTCACCAGGCTATATCTCATGAACTGTGATAGCTAGACAGTTGAAATTTTCACATCTGATGTATTTCTGTTGCAACAAATATTAAAAATAGAATAAAAAAAATATTTAAGTGGGTCTCCCATACACCAAACGTGTTTTTTTACGTTTTTTTGCGATAATGGTACGGAATCCTTCATGCGCGAGTCCGACTTGCACTTGACGGTTTTTTTTTTAATACTCTATCGGCTCGCGCTTGACCAATATCTCACCGGATGGTAACCGATGTGGTCGACGGTTGACTGTTGGCAGTTGAGTCTGTCATTCTATCTCAAATGTCTCTCTGATGGTGGCACATGTGTTGGATCGTTCGGTTTCCTTCATAATAGTAGAGCTGATTGGTGCCAATCCATGCGTCATGTTCGTTAACGGGTGCCTTTAGTTGGGATGGGTCATAACTCGTTTGCCTCGGCCTGTTTTTAATTAACGATTGTATTTTGAGGTTGTTTATTTTACTCTAGCCGCTTTTACGTCGTTCTCACATTTATGTGTAATATTCCAACAAGAATGATGTAATACTTGCAATTGAAACTTATTGATGGCAAACAGTGTTTATGGAGTTTCTTGCACATTCTTCTCCATAAAAACCTACTAACGCTTTCGAATATGCAACTAAATTCATCATTTTTCTTTTGTTTGACAATTCAAAAGTATCTTAACGTTTATTTGAAATAAACTATTTGGTTTTGATTTTATGATTGTATGATAAGTTTTTTATTATTTTTTTATTATAATTGTATAACTGAAATTAAAAAAAATGATTTTGAATTTTTATTTTATTTCATCAATATGAATTCATGACAATTCAGACTCAACATCAAACCCATAGGCAATTCTATCTATTCTTATTGCCTTTATAATGCAGATTAACTTTGCCCAATCAACATTCAGATCTACAAATTCTTAGGGCCGCAACAAATCCGAGACACGACATTGGTTGACAAGCTAACTATGATATAACTCCTTGCAACAATTAAATCATGTTTTGTAATAAAACTGTGTTGTTCTAAAACGCTTCAACATCCGGCTGGCCTCCAGATGGCCTTGTCAACACACTTTCTATGACTATAGCGAAGCAAAGTAATTAGAAATAACGTGACACCTAATTTCGATATTTTCGTTACCATTTTTTCGGCTTTCAAACTCAAATTCAAAGCAGTATTTTCAATTAAACCAGTTACGGGTAGTTTTGAATCGTCAAATGGTTTGTTAGTTAGTGTGAAAGTTACAACATTTCCAATTTGAATAGTACCTAAATTTGAATCAGAATTAGAGATAATTATTTGGAACAACAAACACACTCAATATGGCAAAGTTCAAATTCCAATGCAATCCAAACTTTAATGGCTTTTTGATCGCAATGGTCACCTAAAATAGGGATATTATTTATTGCACAACAAACATATAATATCCCTATCAATTTATTTCCATCATTTATATACCTACTTTTTTAAATCAGGAATATTGACTGCACAGCAAATTAACCAGAGCGTACAAACGTTATAGCCACACACATAACTAAATAAGTCCAAGAGCGAGCGAATAGAGCTCGGGCACCCTGACACGGTAGGTAAGGTTCGAAGGGGATGATGGGATCTCGTTATCTCTTTCATGTTAGGTTACTTAAGACCCTGCAGGTAGAAATAGGAGACCCGCAATTGTTGCAAAAAAATAATATTTTGAGTTAACTACTTTGCTGTGCAATAAGTATTTTTGATTAGAATTCGAATTATTTTTGGTTACAAAAAGTTGTTTTTTTTATTTGCTTTTAAATACTACCCCTTAGAAACACGTCACAACGCTAGAATCGAATTAAAAATTCAAGTACTAGTTAGATTCCTCTGCTCCATAGTAGATCGGCAACAAAAAAGACTTCAATAAAACTGCGTAATATGCTAAACGAACAAAACATTTAGTTCTATTATGTAGGTGCTACGGCTTTAAGAACCACACTCTTAAACACAAATGAAGCATTAGATGCATCTTACACTTAAAACATAATAATATTGACCAGTGAAATGAGGAACACAATTAACTGTAACTGGATCGTAATTTTAACATTTTGATGAGAAATTAGTTGGAAAACATAATACTACTCTTAAGGAAATGTAAGCTGTTTTACTTGTATTACTTTAGAGTGTATTTCTATTACACGTTCAAATAATCGTAAAAAATATAATTACCTTAAGATATTATTTTTTGTATATAATAACTAAGCTTTTGTCCCAAAGGCAATGAAATCACGTTGATTATTAATTTATTATTAGAGAAATAGTACCGAAAAATACGGATAAGATTTTTTAGTCTTACTGAAAAATACGGATAAGATTTATTAGTCTTATTAAAAAATACGGATAAGATTTATTAGTCTTATTGAAAAAAACTTAATTTTAAGCTATTATGAGAGTTGGATTGATCTAAAAAAATGTAGCAGTATTCTTAGAGAATAAGCCGTTTTACTTTTCTGTCTTATTCTTCTTTTTTGTGTCACGGTACATTTCTAATTATACTTTTCTTAACTTCGGAATCACCTGGTTTACCAACACCGTCTCATTCAGACGATAAAAATACGAACTGAAAAAGGCAGTTGTCCAAACTTTTTTTTTTTACTCTTTCTATATGAACGTATTCTTATTCTTCTTAGTGTGTCGATGGCTACCACAGTTTTAAAATATGAATTTTGGCCCAGAATTCAGCTAGGTAACACAATTCGCTGAAGACAATTCAAAAAAACAACAAAGGGAACCACCACAGGTGGATGTTCAGTACTTGTGCGGTGTATCTCCGCAGACCATTGCCCTTCTTTCGTCCTGTCCTGCATGCCCTGTAACCTGAACATGTGAGATCTTTTGGCTGCGTCAACAAATGTTGTTGCCGACTAATACGTACTAGTAAGAGCTGAAGTAACTGAGAAACAATAAACAAAATTCTGTTCTATTTTATAAACACAGTATTCGTGTATGACGAGAACTTGGCCAAAATATTAACAAAAGATGTTTCTGAAAACTATCACGACAAAGATCTAAAGACGCACTGAAATAAAAAGAGACATTGTTACGTCAAAAGAGACCTACTGATATATTTTGTGCCTATCATGAAAGGCAAATTGTTTCAACTTATTTCACTTATGTAACGTCATTTACTGTTTCTGTATTCGTGACGTTTTCTTCGATTACTACGTGTTACTTAATAACTTTAATTTGATTTTAATGACAACAATTTGGAGCAGTGATATTATAATTGACCCAAATATTATGTAGCATACGTTACCGATAGCATTTATTAAGTTAAGAGCTTAGCCATATACAACAGTTGTTGTATCCGGTTGCCACCATTATTACAAAATAAAACTTGGTACCTTTGCAATATATGTATATTTAATTGTGAGAAAGAGGTAATTATATTAAAATGGATGATGTCACAAATTAAAAAAAGGTATCTAAAGGGGAAAAAAACTACACCCAAACATGCATAAGCTCACGCCCTTTTTCTGTAGGTGTAGGCAGAAAACTTATCTGCTACAATCCTTTATTACTCTAATATCGATATTTTGTGAATCAATAAAAGAAAGGTTTATTTTTGGAATGTTTTTAAAAGACTGGTTTACACCAGTCGATCATTCTTCCATACAAACGTAGTCTAGCGATTACTCCACTGTTTGACGATGTACGTTCAAAATAAAAAATGATACCAATTTGTCTCATCATTATCTAACCCTGTATGGAAACAAAAAAGTAAAAAAATAAAATGTTTGAAAATCATGAGCGTCGGAAGTTCCATATTTCAACACTAATTTTAACGCATCTTTGGGCGGTAATAAATACCATAAGAAGAAGGAAAATTGGAAAACGGCCTCCATACAGGTATGAATTAGTTATTCAACAATGCAAATAGTTTTATTTTGAAAATATACATTTAGTCGTTTTTTCATGATAAAGGTCAAAGGTCTGTTTATAAAATTTCGCGCGCTCGTTTTCGTCCTAAATCATCATACATTTCGACACAAATTTGCAAAAGTGCTAATTCTTACGCTTTGATTATATACTTGTCTAGATAGAGCAATGCAAACAAACGACGCGCTAAAACTGTCTCCAATTGCGCGATTTGTGTGAGTACCGCTCGTGTACTTATTGTCGTCAAACTGTCAAGGTATGCGTGTTTAGGGATGCCTGCTCCAAATGATTAACTTACCTTTTTTACATTATTTAATATGATGAAAGTTAAACAAAACAGGTTGAATTAAAGAATTATTTTGTAGATTAGTGTATCATTTATTTTAGTAACAATAAAAAACAAAATGAAAAAATATACAGTAATTTATAGATCAAAACCCATCTCTTTGTATTTGTTTTCGGAATAGTTTTCTCTTTGATTTTATTGCCTGGGCTACGTTAACTGATTTACAAATATGGTGACATCTTATTTGCAATTTTTTTTTCAATTAGTAGTCTTAAGCTTACACTAGTCGATCATTCTTCCATCCAAAAGTAGTCAGGCGATTACTCCACTGTTTGACGATGTACGTTCAAAATAAAAAATGATATAAATTTGTCTCATCATTATCTAGTCATGTATGGAAATAAAAAAGTAAAAAATTATGAGCGTCAAAATTTACATATTTCAACACTAATTTTAACGCATCTTTGGGCGAAAAAAAAAACTATAAGAAGGAGGCAAATTGCAAAACCGCCTTCATACAGGGATAGATTAGTAATTCAACAATGCAAATGATTTTATTTTGAAAATATACATTTAGTCGTTTTTGGGATAGCATGCATTTTAACCTCGCGTACAAAAAGTTCGTGCCGTCGACAAGAGGAACCTTAACATGCTTGTTTGGTGATGTTGACAACAATCACCGATATTTTTGAAAATCCGACGAATTGAAAACTTCCTCTTTTTTTTTTAAGTCGGTTAAAAAGCCATACTGCATGGTTTTTTCACTCAGACATCGTACCTTGCCTGGTACCGATCCATTATTTAGCCGTCGTAACCCCTTTTTGGTAAAATATAAATCATTATCAGAGAAATGTTCGGAACACACGACTGAAGTCTTGTGAGGTTTCCACTGGCCTTCATTTCGAGTCCGTAATGTCTCTCCAGTAATTTGCTAGTATGGGATCCGTAGGAAATCTGAAACCCAAAATATTAGAAAGAACTAACAAATATACTATTTAGTGCATGACGTGGGGTTGGGTTTATTTTGCATAGGATAGTTGTCATTTACTGATCAAATATATAATGTAATTTTTAAAATAATAATTCTTCTGATCGAAAGATTATGTAATGCTATTTGTATTTTGTCTCCCATAGTTTCTATAAATCTCCCTAGTAATAAACTGACAAAACTGGCTAAATCAAATTAACCTACAAATACAGAATTAAAAAATCGTGTTTTCTTATAATAATAGTAGTTAAATAACAATACTTACCGATGAAAAGTGATCTTGGTGTTATTATACGGTTTTCTCACATAAATGCGAAACAGTCTGACGGAACAAACCGGCATAATTTATTATTTTTCGTGAACACGTTACCCTTAGGTGTTTGGAATGACACTGACGTTAGTAAGAAGCGAGTCTACCAATTTTAGTAGACTTTATTTGGGCCGTTCAAGTAGGTTCAATGTGGTATCTAGACAAGTATATAATCAAAGTTCTTACGCGTTGTCGGATGAGCATTTTAACCTCGCGCACAAAATAGTTCGTGCCGTCGACTAGGGGAACCTTAAAAAAGCCATCTCATGCCAATCTAGCTTGGCTCATTGCCGGAAGGTTGCCTGCTTGTCGATCTTCTACAGACTGTACTTCG
The DNA here is from genome assembly GCA_947562075.1 of Orthosia gracilis. NCBI lineage: Eukaryota > Metazoa > Arthropoda > Insecta > Lepidoptera > Noctuidae > Orthosia > Orthosia gracilis. Next base: position 7,982,294 of record OX387274.1, read on the forward strand.
GTGAGTGTGCTCAAGAACTTCAAGACCTCATTCCACCGAGGGATGTTTCCTGGGTAGAAAAAATAATGATTCTATTTAGTCCATCAGTGAGATTATCAAATAATATTGGACCCGTATTTTTTGCTTTATCAAATAAATAAAAAATAACAAAGATAAAGCGTTTCAAAGTTCAGGAGCGGGGGCTTGTGACGTCACTTTGTCAGTATAAAGTATTAGCGTAGAACACCGTGAAACGATATTTCAACGCACTGTATAGTCGTAATTTTTTGTTTACGTTGCCAAAGGATAAAAACGTATCCAATATTTTAGGTTATCTTACTGACGGATTAATAGTAGTTTATGCAATGGTCATATAATAGGAGGTATTAAAACACGAGCGGCCGAATGTGATAATAATAACATGCGAGTGTCTTAATACCTAATTATATGCCGTTGCATACACTACTTTATCTTCACTCATATATTTGAAATAAAACAAAAGTGGAAACGGAAAAAATATGTGGTACGACGGGCAATTTAGATTCTCATTGTGCATGACTGTGCAGCGCGCGCCTCCATAGACATTGACACTACTTTTCTACATTAAGTCAATTAGCCCATAAGCGCCAAAAAATTATAAAGTTATTTTATGATGCAGTTGTTTGAAAATCGAAGGAATATATTGCATTGTAATGGTTTTTTTTTTTAATTTTACCTATCCACGAATATAAAGTAAGTGTTTATACAATATTTTTTGAATTCATATTTGGAACATTACGTTGTGAGTGTAGATAAACAGATATCACAAGCTGTACCCGCGGCTTCGCTCACTGACTACCTACCCTACCCTTCCTACCAATTTATTTTTTTGTTTTTAAACCTTCCCTGTATTTTGGCGAACAAAACAAAAAAAGAAATATTCAAATCGGTCCAGCAGTTTTTGAGTTTTAGCGAGACTAACGAACAGCAATTGATTTTTATATATAAGAAGAAGAAGATTTATGGAATTCCCTATTCATAAAATCAGATTCACTTTACCAATACAATAATGAAGTCAAGCTTGGTTTACCTTACAATAAATATCTAGATACGTAACGCGATAAGAACTTAGCTTTAACCGATACTAACTAGTTCGAAACAGGCGCTGTAATATATCACGCCGCGCGGGCGATCAACGTGCTTGTTATAAAATGAACCCGCTCGAGATTTACACGTTATTCATGTCACTGAGCTAAGAAACCATTTTAAAACTTGGATATTTCCAAAATTTCCACCTCTATGGCACCTAATTTGTACAAAGAATAATAATTTTAATTTTAAAATAACTAGCCACGTTCTCACGCACAACAAAATTTAATTTAATTAAATGTAATGATAACTAACAGTTTAATTAAAACCACTCCCTGTTATAAAAGAAACACAGTTATGTATTATTCGGTTCATAAACATTCACCTATATATCAAGTACCTTATTGTAAGGGTATAATTTAGACGGTCATCAAAAATATTTTTAAGACTCTAAGCTTAGGCACCAAATAAAATAATTGGTTCCCAAAATGGATCAACGGTCACCAAATTCTATCCAACTCAAAGATTAATATACCGGGTGTATTCGTGTTTTTAACGAATTAGTCCAAGAGCGAGCGAAGCGAGCTCAGGAGCTTAGGGCACCCCGACACGGACAGGTTAGGTTCGAACGAGATGACGGGAGCTGAAGTGAGCGAGCAAAGCGAGCGAACTCGGCTCCCGTCATCTCGTTCGTGTTAGGTTACTTTAGACCCTGCGGACGGAAATAGGAGCCCCGCTGCGCGGGGCTCCGTCGACTTTAAAGGCGTCCATATATTTTTTTGGCAGTCAATAATACGAAAAAATGGATTTATTTCATAATATTTTAGGAAACGTTATTTGGTGACCATTTATCCATTTTGGTAACCGTTTAGAATTTTTTTGGTAGTAAAATAGGTACTTTTTTGGGCGGTGTTTAAACACAAGCCTTATTGTAATATTCACATCATATCACTTGCTAAGCATGATCAATCTACCTAATATTTTTCCAACGTAGTTGATTTCCAGTCTAACTGTATTATTGAATCTTACTAAAATTATAAATTCGAAAGTTTGTATGTGTGCATGTTTGTTACTCAATCATGCCTGAACGGCTGAATGGATCTGGATGAAATCTTGCACAGAGATAGATTATAGTTTGGATATAGAATAGCACATAGATTACTTTGTATCCCGGGAATACGTTCGTTCGGAATAGTTCTGGACTTTCACGCAAGCGAATCCGCTGGCAGCAGCTAGCACTGTATATAACTTTCATGGAGAGAGTGCCGATCTGATCTTCACAATTCAGTAGATTAACTGGCTTCTACCGCTTCTACTACCCGTAGCTACTGTCAAAGATCTACACATGTGTCTAAGATACTTTCCAAACTACGGAGGAATCTCGGTATTTTTGTGAATGGACACTTATCCACGGAACGTGCCCGACAAGCGTTTCTTAACCTTGGAGATCGATCTATGCAGCTGATAACCATACCAATTAGCCCGATATTTGCTCACCAGTTGGCGCCACTGGCGAGTGAGGTCCTTAAATATAGCTGTTACCTAAACGTTTTTATTACGCGCTCAGAATCAAAGTCAATCAAAATCAGTCTCGCAATTAAAATCATTCCTAATGCCGTAGAAGTGCCATCAAATATAAAATCAAGTATGCTGCAGTTCCGCTCAGCCCATTTAAAAATAAAATGGAGGTTAATATTTTCCGAAACGTAAAACTATATTAAAGCAGTGCTTGGTAAAACCCATACCTATCTTAATCTGCCATATTTCGAAAATATTCAAAACAATAAACATTTAGTAAATAAACTCGTGCTAAAAGCCAAAAAACTATGAAATTTGACATTTTGAAGACCTCACGCAACACCAGCGCCCCGAGCGGCAAAATAAAAAGCGGTAGCCTTTATTCCTAAAGTACTGTACTTGCTGGACCTGAAACATTGCTCAATGCTAAATTATTGTAAATTCAAAGGAAGACTATTCTTTCTCCTCTTTTTCCCACTTAAGCCATTATTTAAAATTTCATACCGTAAAATTTACCGTCAGCCACGTTCCGGTAATATTTTGTCAAGCATCATTGGCTCGGTTGATAGAAATCTCACGGCATATTTTCCATAAAGGGCCCGGCACTCTAACCTTGTCAGCTAAGTACAAGGTCCAAAAGTAAAAAGTAGTTTCTTCATAAAAGTTTTTATCTGAGGTGGTCCACTTTTCAAAACCGGCATTGTTTGGTAAGGCTTATGTAAGCTCGATTAAGTAGCTTGTTAAAAATAAGTAACTGTAAAATTAATAAAGCACGGATATTATGTTCAATAAAAGTGTTAGTTAACATCAAACATCTTAATATGTGACGAAATCAAAACGCTTTCCAAAGAATAAGGTCATCATGAATAAATCTCTTGTTTGTTTTCAACGCAATACATCTTCTTCTCCCAAGATAACTTATAGTATAGAGAAGCTATAAGTTATGTCCAGCAGTGGACATCTTCAGCTGAGATTATGATGATAATGATAGTGAAGCTATCAGTCTTCATATAGAAGTAAGTCTTTAGCCTAACCGGCTAAAACCAGCGCTGTGGCTCTGTCTCACACGCGAGTCTTTGCTTTATGCTGAGCGATTACTGTTTTGCGTAGTTGTGACGCATACATGGTATTTTTAACCGAAAAAAGCTGGTTCTCAATCTGGATGTTTATACCTATTTTTTTTCCTGTTTGTTCAGTCATAACTCCGACATATATAAACGGATTTGCAAAAATTTTTTGTTCGAAAGTAGTCACTTCCGAAAGTTTTTCATCAGATCTTTACCAATTTTAAATGGAACCACCATTTAAAATTGGTAAAGATCTGATGAAAAACTTCAGAGATATACAAAAGAACTCTTCAAACAATGACAGCAAATCTCTCGAGAATGCAGCAATCGCATGTCTGTATATTGTGTATAACATTTCATAACATACCATCACGCTAGTATGCTCTAAACGGTTACGCAGATGGGTACAGTTCACCCTGGTACACTCCCATTCCACCGGTTATGTTCAAATTACATGTTATTCGTGTAATCTATTCTGGTATCATTGTGGGCTAAAACTAAAACTAAAATAAAACTCGTCCATTATGTATCTCTCAAAAGTGAAAAATAAAAAACGTTTTATGCAAAAAAATACAACCATCTGCCAAATAAACACTATAAAGTTTAAAATAACTTCAATTTCGGCAGGAACACCGACTTCCGAAATTAAAGTTATTTTTCACTTTGTAGTGTTTTTATTTGAAAGTCGGTTGTATTTAAGTTTTCCTTTTGTTTTTTTATGGTATGCGTCATGCCTGGCGCAAATAAATGCTTATCTTTTTTTCTTACCTTTTCCGAACAATGATGGAGTTAGCTTTCAGATGTGCTAGATGCAGTATTCCACGCATTAATACATCTAAAATCATGATGATAAATATTCTATACTCTGTCTCTACTTGCAAGCCAACAAATAACATTCAATAAATAATTCCCGGCGATACGCCTGCCATGCACGCTGGGGACATCATACATAGAATGTGTCGAACACATTAACATAATTATGTTTCAATTTCCTCAAGAAATGTTCCTCAAATGTGTCGTGCATACAAGCGCGCACATGCGTGTAAGCATGTATGTTAAACACCTGTTGGACAACAATATTGATCGTAACGTGAAACAAATTACCGGTTTTTTGTCAACGGTTCTAGCACTTATGCTAATGTCTTCATGATGCTCGTAGTTCTTACTAATTTAATTCCAGAAGCTCGTGCGTGGTTAATGGTTCACCAGTTGTTGGGTTTATTGTAATGTTGTCGCCTATACATTCTTCGATGGGTGTTCTGGATATTTTGACATATGATTTATAGAGAGCTTAAATCTTATTTCGTGATGACTACAACCTGCCACAAATCGGAACAAATAGGAGCTGAAACTAAGATTCTGCAAGGATGCATGCAATACCGCTGTATCTCATCACAGGTTTTTTTAAGTATGTAAAATTACGCTGTGAGGTAACAAACAATATGAAGAGAAAGAATACAACAGAATATGTAGATTCCAACTGTCGCACTCCTAAAAATATATCCACAAAATCCCACCGCCCGCCGTCCCGATAGAGATTTTTTTTCCACTTGAAGCAGACTGACAGAAGAATGTGCCGATGTAATTTATTTCGACTAAACAATTATTTGCTAGCACACATCTGACACATACAAATATTACCTACAACAACATCTACGATTAGTAGCTCCTCGTCGCTGGCAATTTGGTGAATTCAGTCACTATTACCGACCAGAAGAAATTTATCACTACCGCTATGGTTATTTAAATCACATACAATTACCTTCCAGTCACACCGCATTGGGTAACAACCGTTATGTGTTACATTTTCTTTATTGGATTACGGCCTACTTTACTTATATTAGGTAGTAATCTGCTTTTTAGTGGCTTTGGTCTGTTTAATCTAACCAAGTATTCAGTACAACCTTAATCATTTAACCAGGAACTATCGAGGTGGAGATCAAAATAAGAAATCGAAATCAGATATTGTCATACTGTTCAAACAATGAGATGATTAAAAAAAAAACAGATAAATTATAAGACATGCTCAAAAATCCTTAATTGCTTTTTCTGAGCTTTTTGTGGTTATAGTTCTTTGCTATAAATGAAATTTGCAATTTTACGTCTACAATCAACACTAAAGGATATATATGAGCCGTTTGGGATTGAAAAATTAGGTACGAGCGCTCATAAAATTTTGCTAGACTTTTAATCGACTCTTCAAGTGCAGAGTGGTTTTCTTCGGTTAGAGAATCAGCATTGCTATTCAACGTGGCAATGCTGCCAGGCTTCTGGGCACTTGGAGTCCCACATAACTTCGATATCTGCCCGTGGTAGTGCAGTATGCATAAGCATTACAAAAAGCTAAAAAAAAAATGGTCACCGTTTCTAAAGATAAAAACCACGACTTCAACCTTGAGTGACCGGAAAACACACATTATAATATTAATTAGTTTGTTTGTTTAATATTACCTTAATTGAACTATAAATAAACAAGTTTGAAATAAGAATCATTAAGTTAGCAGCTGACTGAACTAAATGAAATGTTTAGTACATAAATCAATGCTTAGATTATACAATTAACAATAAAGTGTACATTGTTAACAATTATTTGATTAAGTTGAATACATTATACAATTGATTAATATTTAATTAGACGTTCTTGGCGACCTTTTCGTTTAATAATTATTGCTATTAGATAAGACAACGCAAAGAATCAAAGCTAGAATAATTGCAAGGATAGCTAGATAAACGTGTGAGCAGCTATGAATTCTGATCTATTAAGCCATTTAATAATTACGTATTCTTCTTCGAAAAACGTCTACACCTGGACATAGGCCATTCCAACGCATCACTACACTGTCAGTCGTGTATTTCACAGCAGAATTTAATTTGATTAAAGATGCAATTTCTGGTATACGAGTAGGTATTCAAGTTTATTTTGTGAACCCAGACTCCTATACTCCAATCAAGTCCTCAAACTCGGCTCTAATCGACAGTAACAGCTTGTTATTTTTGGGTAGTATATATACTTGGGGTTAAATATTCGCGTTTAGTTCGCTTCTTAAGTAGACAGGTTTTTAGATTTTTTAATTAACTTTTTTTGACTATTATTTATTCCTTTTCATGGTGAATTAGTCGACTGAAGGTCCTTCAAGCGGACTTGGAATATGAGCCTTGCCCTTCTTGAAAAGGAGGCTTCTAGTATCGAGCATCATTTTATGTAACATTTTGTATCACAAAAACAAAGAGCATTTACGTAAACATTACAACTGTAATTCAGTTTAAAATACAGACTCTATAGCCTACCTACCTATGTCCACCTCCTATTCAACTCTGTTATAAGCCCACTATTACTTAACTGTCATAATTAGTCAATTAACAACACCCGCTAAAACGACGGAGCGATGAAGTCTTTACGTCGAGCACCACATAACATCTCTTCGGTCCGAGTCGATGGACCATTTAATAACCGATTACGTTTGCTTAAGATTCCCCTAGTCGACGGCACGAACTATTTTGTTTCCATACAGGGCTAGATAATGATAAGACAAATTGATATACTTTTTTTATTTTGAAAGTACATCGTCAAACAGTGGAGTAATCGCTAGACTACGTTTGTATGGAAGAATGATCGACTAGTGTAACCTTAAAGTTTTGCATCGATTTATCAAATCAGTAATCGATAAAATTGAATGTATGGTTATGCTTAGAAGCCGTTGAAAATGTAATAAGGGCAATTAATTTATTCAATTATTTTAGTTAGCTTTGTTTCAATTATTTTGGTGTCAGCTTTCAGTCTATACGGATGCAGTTGAATTTTTAACCCCCAACGCAAAAAGTTATAAGTTTGACGTGTGAACCTGTGTGATTGTGTATTTTTGTATATATATTTGTATTTTTATCTATCTGTGGCACAGTTCCTAAACATATGAACCTATTTTGATTAGTTTTTGTTTTTTTGAAAGATGACTTTATCAAAACTGTTTTTAGCTATGTTTGATGAAAATCGGTTAAGCCAAACGGCTATGGGCGTTTTACTGTTTGAATCGGAGTGTTTACGCAAGACATCGTGTCATAATTACCTGTTCGATAGACTGTCGATCCAAGCGTGTCTACTACTAGATAAATTATTGTTTAAAAAGCATGAAACAAAAATGTTTCGGGGTTTTTTTACTTGTAGTTAGTATACTCGTATTTTACTGCATATTTTACCTCCTAAGCAGGAAATTATAGACTTCTGACTACCCGTAATGATTCTCAAGGATCTACAACAACGATATCGATTTAAAATGATAGCTGGGATGGGACACCGGCTTGATACAGGACAAATTATACGTTACGTTACGTTTTTTTTTTTTTTTTTTTTTCTAATACTAAGACTCCGCAGTCCGTCTGTCTGTCTGTCTTTCTGTCTGTCTGTCTCTATGTCTGTCCGTCAGTCACCAGTCTGCATCTCGTGAACTTGAAAATCTCTCATAGCTTGAAACTTGAAAATTTCATAGTTGATGTATTTCTGTTGCCGCTATAACAACAAATACTAAAAACAGAATAAAATAAATAGTTAAGTGGGGCTCCCATACAACTAACGTAATTTCTTTGCAGTTTTTTGCTATAATGGTACAGACCGTTGGTGCGCGAGTCCAACTCGCACTTGGCCGGTTTTTTTTTCTATCGAAATCCGTTGCGTGGTTCAGAAAAAAGAAGCGAAGTAACAGACAGAGGCAGACAGTAACTTGGTTTTATAGTATTTAGAAACTAAACCTACCTCTATATAGAGGCAGGGTCTGACCACTCGGGGAGATTGCCATGGTGGGGGTAAACCAGATGGGTATCAGACGCGTGAGGCCAGATCTGTTGGAGAGCCAGATTGGTTTCCGCAGGGGGCGCTCCACGGTGACGCCATCATGCGCGTGCGAGCCCTCACGATGGGAGACGCAGTGGCCCGGGGTGGGGTCATCTTGCCTCTAAACATCGCCAATGCCTATAACACCCTGCCATGGAGCTGCATCAGGGAGGTACTCCGGTATCACCGGAAGCGGGAACGCAACCAGCGGGAGATGTCGTGCGGTGTCCAGGGATAGGTCGTGGGGCCGTATCTGTGGGACATCAGGTACGACTGGTTGCTGCACGCCGATCTCCCTAGTGGCATCAGCGTGGTTTGCTACGCTGACCGAGGTAGGTAGCACCAGGTGGCGGCCGAAATAGCGTCAAGCGGGGTTGCGACAATCGTCGAGAGGATCCGGCAATTGGGACTCGAGGTGGCCCTGCACAAGTCCGAGGCCATGTGTTTTCACTGTCCTCGGAACGCGCCACCGCCGGGTGCTCAAATAACTGTAGGAGGGGGTCACGTCGGCGTCGGGTCGACGATGAAGTACCTGGGAAGTACCTGGCGTTAGGAAACGCCCGGGTGTTACCATTGTGTGGATCGCTCAGAGGACACGGTAGAGCATATGGTGGAAGTCTGCTCCGCTTGGGCGGAGCAAGGCTGTGTCCTCGTGGAGGCGATCGGCGGTGGCGATCTCTCGCGTCGGGCCCTGGTTCAAGCCATGGTACGACGCCATGGTATGGGTGAGACGGCATGGGAAGCTGTGCAATGCGTAAGGGAGGCGCAACGGAGACGCCCTCACACAGCCAAGCCACCGTAGGAGACGCCCTGGGCATCGGGAGTCGCAAGCCGATTCCCGGCAACCGTAGGCGCGGGCTTGCAGACAGCGAGTAACGGGTAGCTCGTCGTCCGACAAGGACCAGGCCCGAGTCGACGGCGCGTAGTGTTCCACGCACGCCTTAAAGAGTTGTCAGCAAAAACTGACGGGGTCCGCTAGGACCGATGCCTGTCTGGGTCGCGGATAAATTTGAAAAAGAGTAACCGCGGCCCTGGCTCAAGCACCCAAAAAAAGGGTTTGACCGCTGTTCTAACTTCTAACATGTTGCAGGTTTGTCAAGAAATCATTTTGTATTTGAAACCCAAATACAAATCTTGTCCCATGATAATTAACGGCGTTTAACGTTCTTGTCAATTTCATGCCAGTTACCACTAAAGATTTATTGTTCAAGTCAGTATTTCAAGATTGGTCAAAAGAGCAATCTCAATTAAGACAACTGAGAAGTGGTTGATTAATAATACAGTCCCTTTGGCAATATAAATACGCCAACAAGGGATCATTTGTTGGCAGCTTTTAATAGTTAAAGGAACATGTAGATAAAAAGGTAACCGTTGTTGGACGATCAAAAGTTACTACCAATCTCTCATTAAACTTTAAATATCTGTTTGAATGACAGATTGCCGAGAGGGAAAAGTGCAGTGGTAGCCAGCGGAATCGGCCGCGACTTATAAGTTGTAGGTTGTGGGTTCAAACCCAGGCATTTATATTTGTATAAATTATTTCACCACCACTGCTCTCAAAACGGTGAAGGAAAACATCGTGAGGAAACCGGTATGTCCTAGACACAAAAATTCGAATACATGTGACAACACCAACCCGCATTGGGCCCGTGTGGTGGATTACAGCCCATTCCCTCTCACAGGGAGGAGGCCTGTGTCCCAGCAATGGGAACATTTAAAAGGCTGATGATGATGAAGAGAGGGAAAGCTATTGGCTGGCGAAATTACAGTCACTTACAACCTTTCATATTTTTAACTATACATAATGTATCCTTTACGCATCTGCGGTGCATCCTCTGATGTTACAGATGTTCATACGTGTCTGAAACCACTCGTTAATAAATTTCAATCGCGATAAAAAAGTGGGCCTGAAAAAGTGACATTGTATCGACAATAGTCATAGGGTAGTTGACAAAAAATAATTATTTTGTCCGTCAGTTAGATAACCTAAAAATATTGGACACGTATTTTTACTTTTGCTACGTAAACATAAAATTATGACGATAAAGTGTGTTGAAAACTCGTGACGTCACGATGTGCTACACTCTATACTGACAAAGTGACGTCATATGCCCCCACTACTGAACCTAGATGCGCTTTATCTTTGTCAATTTGTATTTATTTGATAAGTTAAATTAAAAATACGGGTCGAATATTATTTGATAATCTCGGTGACAGACTAAATAGAATTATCATTTTTTACCCAGGAAACATCCCTATTATCGAAATGGCAAAATGTTTGGGATTAAATAAAAATATGCCATTTTAGTGCATGTGAATCTTATACACTTTATCATTAAACCCTCGATATTAAATCACTCCCGAAAGGCCGAAAAAGTGATCTTAAAAGTGAAGCCATTAAGTTATATTACGATTATTTAATATAAATTACATCATTACAATAAACAATATCTACCTGCAGTATCTGGTAGGTAATCGAATACTCGAATACGACTGCACGACCGAATAATTGACACTTGAACTTTTGATTTGACCGCAAACACTGTGACTTGAGTTGCTATCTAATTTGTGAATGTGATATTATGTCGGTGTTACGTGTATTATGCAGGGTTTCATGATTATACGACCCACTGAACAATAAAAAACATTCCTTTTTTTTTGGTCGTCATTGTACTAAATCCAATTATCAGTTACAATGCTTAGCACCTTTAAATACACAGAAAATAAATTACAAAATCGTTTACCAAAATGATGAGGAAAGAATATAAAACACAATGGCTACGCATTCAGTCCGCCACCCGGGATTGCATGCACTTTAGCAACTAATTAGCCACGGAACCCAATCCTTCACCTATATTCATAGAAATCAGATTTCAACGGCGTGACTAACAGGGAGACACTGTTTCATTGTGAGTATTATAAAACGTTACCAGCGCTCTATATCTGCGAGTTTCGTCAAGTTATGATTTCGCGCTGTCGTACATTTTCGTGTCGCCAGCGCAGGCGTACCAAGGCCGATATAATAAAAGACGGAATCGGCCAAAAAACTGTAGCAACGGTTGCGTAAAATAGTGAGAAAGTTGGGTGTGAGGTTGGGAAGTGAATAATCCACATACTCGGCCGCCCCATTAGCCGTCGGAGTGGAATGGCCGCTTGAAACAATACACCGGACAACCGGTCGTTATAAATACATAATGTTCACAACTGTGTGCGGAACTAATATTTTAATGAGCGTGCAGTTAGTGCTGAATTTGATTCACGTTGAGATGTTTACGAATGAGATTACGTCAGGCTGTCAATCGACAGCTGGTTTGATGGATTTACGTATTTACTCGTAATAAGTATTATTTTGTATATAAATGGGTTTTAGTTACAATTTATGACAAGTATCGGCTGCAATAATTGAAGCACCAAAGATAAATAAACGAATAATATTAAAATTGTTTAATATCGTATTTCAAATAATAAAGTGCTGTGATACAACTGGATTACTAACTTTAACTGCTAAAAATTTTTAAGAAATTCCGACCCTTCTTTTTTATAATATCTTAACTTTCCCATTTATTACACCTGTTATGTATCTTACATTGGATCTTGTCGAAAAAGCACGTAGAAAGAAAATGATAAAACGATTTACTTACAGGGCACAATCTAGGGCAGTCATAAAAGCAGGATTTTGCAATCAAACTGGTCCCACATCTAGACACAGCCACGGCTTATGTATTGCCAAGTAATAAAAATAAACTTTATTACCCGAATGTTTGATTAGCTCCCCTTTCAGTTTTGAGATTTGCATTATACAGATAGATATAAACAAGAACAGACACATAGAGAATTGGACTGACCATTACACCAACGCATGACTAAATATCTGTAGAAAGAGACAAAGCTAATGAGTGGGAATACTTTTCTCTTTTCTGTAGGTTAGATGTTATGAGGACCTAACAAAAGCTGCGGGGTAGTTGCGTAACATATAAACTCAAAATTAATCGATCGCAAACTCTTTCATTTTGCCAACCTATGCTATCGAGTAGATGGATTTATTAAACATATGAAACAACGGATTAAGAACTTTTTGCGGTAGTGATAGGAACTATGATTTAGAAGTACGCAATTAGGGTGCTGGTCTCTCTCGCACTTTTTTGACCGTATTCAGCCGGTCGATTCTGAAAACACCTAACCTTTCAATCCCTAGTTATCGGTTGGAATGATAGCTCACTTCGAGGTTACTTCACCTAAGTCATCACGGTCTGCAGAATCGACCGGTTGTACTCAGTCAGACAGGGAACGCTCAATCCATTACTCTACGTCTATATGAATATCAATTAACATGTTTCACTTATGCATTATTGCGTACTTAAAGTTGCATGTTTTTGCTGCATACTTGTCTTCAAACGATACTGCTACGCTGAAAGCCTTAGGGCATGGACACACTTATCAGTAAACGCTACAATCTGCGTTTGGTTAGTATGTTTCTGATTAGTCTTATTATATATGCATATCGTGGATGAGTAGAGGTAAGTGCAGCCTACATCATCATTATATGATTGTTAAGATAAAAGATGCAAGTTTTCATGTTTAACAAGATTACACAGAGGACATAATGCCATTAAATAAGTTTGCCATTTTAATGAAAAAATCCCTTTCCCCTACATGTGATGTCTTCAATAAACCAGAAGATTTACAACACCTCCTTTTGGATTGAACTCGTAACAATTTAGAGAGAAAACATTTATGCAAACGTCTTAAGTTAAATTCACTAGATTTAGGTAAGTTTGTCAAAGCCTGCAAGTAGTAAAACCAAGTTTATTTATAAGTTTATTGTTAATAGTATTAAGAATATTTGTTCCGTTCTGATACCAACATCTAATATCACTAGTATTTGTTTCAATTCATATTTATTTTCTACTAGCTTTTACCTGCGGCTTCGCTCGCAGTGAAGCCATTGTTTTTTGTTTTTATATAAAATATTCCATCAAAGTCAAAGTCAAATATATTTATTCAACTGGGCCAAAAAGCGGCACTTTTGAACGTCAGAATTAAAAGTAACAAATCATAAAATAAAAATTGATTCTACCGTGCATTCGGAAAAGTAGCTTGTTATGGAGAAGAATGCACAAGAAACTCCATACTTACTCTTTTTAAAAAAAAGTGTTTTACAATATTTACATAAGTACATACATTAATAAATTCATATATGTGAGGACGATGCACCCAGAATAGCACTATACACTATACTACGTACAGGTATACAGTATTAAAAGCATTAACAGGTAAATTTATGAATGTGATAAATAGGAACATGGTTCTCACATACTTACAAATATTGCAAACATAGGTAAAATACCTAATTCAACACCAACGGAACAGTGTGTGAGTCAAATTCAAAAAAAAAAAAAAGCAATAACTATGAATAGGAATATAAATTAACAAATTTGATTTTGTCCACCCTAAAGATTGCCCTATGGAGCAGGACCAGCATGTTTCCAAGCATGTTCCATGTTACTTCTAATACCTCCAAGAATATATGTACAACGTTTCATGATAATCGGTTCAGTAGTTTTTTGCGTGAAAGCGTAACAAACAAACTTACATTCACATTTATAATATTAGTATGAAGTATGATTCGAACGAATACCACTCTTTAAATAATTGAATGTAATGTACGAACGAATACTAATAATTTGAATTTGGTACAGTCAGCTCAGTCAAACCTAATCAAATGTATTTCTGTATGGACGTCGGCATAGTTATCGAATTGGTGGTTCTTGGTGTTTTATATTCGTGAATATTAGCACATTCAAAAGCTCCGAAAAAAAGAAACTCAAGGATCTCGTCACGAAAACGGACTAGGCGAAAAATGAATAAAAAGTGGAAAAATGAATAAATAGTTGATGAAAGACTGATTTGAATATACAAAAAGTTGTTTTTTACGTATATTTAAAATAATTGTTCGATTAAGTGATTTCTTTTTGTAAAAAAATTAACTAACGTCAGTTAATTAATTAATAACTATGTCAGGTAAATTTAAATATAAATTAAGAGTTATTTTCTGAGATATGTTGTAACTTTTAGATTGTAAGTAAATTGTTGTTTAGATGTTTTTGCAAAAAAAAAATTGTTCTCGTGATCATGGCGCTTGTAACGGTGCCGCAATATCGAGCTCTCAACTAAAATATACATGGTAGGTAAATATCCCGAAACAAATATTAATTCTATAAAATATTATACCGGTACAAGGCCTAAAACTATAATAAAGTTGATTATTAATCATATTTTATTACAGAACATTGCATTTTTACTGACTGTACCTTATACGAGTATCTTTGAACTTGTTTTGGTATTAGTTTAAACAATGGTATTCGTTCGGAATAGAAAATAAATATGAATTGAAACAAATACCAGTGGTATTATGTAGTTGTTGGTACTAGAACGGAGTAAATCATTAAGAAATGTACGTAAATAGGTTAACGATGGCGCTGACATAACCTGCTGTTGGTTTCAAGTCCCTAATCAATAAAGAGACAAAAAAATACTAATTTGGAAACACACATAATCAAATGATGAAGACTGATCAGATTTTAAATTATGCATAAATTTCGAAACGAGCTCAAAGTCTCTTCATTCTATTAACGATAGCGTCGCGACTGCGATTGGAAAAATGTGAAAAAACCGGCTAAGTTCGAGTCGTAATCGCGCACCGAGGGTTCCGTATAAATAGCTACATTCACCAAAATCAAAATCTGCCTAGCCTTTTCCCAACTTTGGGGTCGGCTTCCAGGCTTACCGGATTCAGCTGAGCACTAGTGTTTTTTCACTTGTGTGTCACTACATTCACCAAAATAATTAGGTAATATTACTGACGTTCATAAACAATGAAATGCTCTAACGAAGGGACAAAACTTACTTTGCCGTTCGAAAGTAGTTGTCCCCATACATCAATATAGATCGCGGTCGGTCTACCAACAATAAATAAGTTAATAATCTTTTTTTATGTAGTTAAGAATTTACAGATCTTAATTCTTTTTCTTTTTTTGTACTGTAATTCTAGGTCAACGGGAAGTAGCTGTTTTGATTCCCTAACGATTTCTCAAATATGCGCCATAAACGGCTATATCTTTTGATCACATAGATTTACAAGTTTGTTTTTTTACAGCTGCAAGAGATTGCAGACCTGAATATATCACATTAATTTCAACTTGATATCTTCAGGCGTTCCAGAGAAAAGGGTCTTGACACACGGTCAGACATACATCGAAGTGATCCTATAAGGGATCCTTTTTTCCTTTGAGGAACGTAACCCTAAAAATGGATTGTCAAGTGCCATTGAAATGTCACGTAATCAATTTATACTATAATATTAATAATATTATAAAGAGGATAGATTTTTTGTTTGTTTGTACCGAATAGGCTCCGAAACTACTGGCCCGATTTAAAAAATCTTTCACCAATAGAAAGCTACATTATTCCTGAGTGACATAGGCTATTTAATCCCGAAAAAGGGGCCTGTGGGGTGGTCCATCGGAGCGAAGCCGCGGAGAACAGATAGTCTCTTACATTTTGACAATTGGTCCATCCCCATCGCTGGTAGAATGAGACTTCGCCTAGCTAAAGTTTCTGGTATATTTAAGGCGATATATACTCCCCAATGTAAACGCAGTACTGGCCGTGCGCCCGCTCGATACCAATATATCAATATTGAACCTCTTTTTGAACAGTTTTTCTGGCAAAATATTATTTGATTTACATATGCTATTTCAGTTATGAAGAAATTCCAGGCATCAATTTTTCTGCGTAAAAATAATTATGTTTAAACATCCAAGTCGCTTTGGAGGACTATCCAAAAGTTGCGAAAAATATCGTGTTGCTAATTATTTTTTTAAAGCATAACTATTTGTTACACGAAAAAAACATGTTTAGAAAATAATGTACATGAAACAATAATAAATATACATTTTTTTCAAACCTTTTAACCTAGCCGTTACTAAGGAGTAAGCTTTAGAAAGTTACCTTTTTACGGCACTAAAACGCATGTAGGCCCTTAATAGAGCTTGCGAAATAGGCTAAGCTGGAGGTTTAAGAATCAGTCATTATCTTTATTTGGTAGGTAAGGTATCATTTAGTAATACATTATTTGCTTCATCACGATAGCTATTAAAATATTTGTTACAAGATCAGTAAGTTAAATTGTCTGAGAATTAGATTACTTTGCAACTAACAGGTAAGCAAAAAGGTTTAGTTAACCTTAACCTTTTGTTTAATATGCCATTGCTTTGTCAGTTTTACGGTCTAGACACAATTTTTCAAGAGATTTCGTAGTTCAAGTTGAATATAATTGCTAAATGTTTCGCTGAATTAAACATAACAGGTGTTTTTAAACTTGATTAATATTCTGTAACTTTGGTCGAATATAAGCAAGGTTGGCAGAAATATGATATTTATTTTATATGCAAAGTCTGCTTAGCCTGAAGTGGGATTCGTTGGTCCATATTATACAGAATGTATACCAGCCGTCACGCAGTGGGAGCCGAGGAAGGCTGGTGTCATCGCCATAGGAGGTCTAGCGAAGGCTGCCGTGAGGAATTCTATGTCTTGTTTACGGGAGATTGGTCAGAGAAAGCAACACACCGGCAAGAGTGGACGAGACCTTTGATAGGAAAAATGAAGCATACGACAATGTAGATTGCAAAACAAAAACCGGTCAAATGCGAGTCGAACTGGTGCGCAGTGGGTTCCGTACCTACCCATTATACCGCCATAATAAAATTTTGACAATTTTGGTTAAAACCAAGGCCTTACAGCACAAGTAAAGGTAAAATGCCGAAAAATTGAAAATTAAGGTAAATTTTGGTACTTACAAGTTTTCGTGAAAATCTAAATTTGCCCATATCTTTTTATCGTGTTGACTCAGGACCTTGATTTTTATACACCCAAAAGGGACTTTAGACCTCAGTATCTGGTATAAATTTCAACTTGCTAGGTCCACCCGTTCCTGAGAAAATTGGTGGTGACACACGGACAGACAGACGGACAAGAGAGTGATCTTATAAGGGTTCCTTTTTTAACTTTTAAGGTATGGAACCCTAAAAAGCAAAGACAAAGCAGGTAAAAGTGTGAGCGTTTCTTAAAAAATATTGTCTAATTTTTAAGAGGCAAAAGTACAACTATAACTACTTACATTATTGACATTACATTTGTAAACATTAAACATTGCAACATGTAATGACTGTTGAGTGTTTTAAAATAATTAATCTTAAAAAGCGTGTTTTGCAACGAAACTTAACAAATTGTTTCGTGTGTTCTGAAAATAAAGAAAAAGAACCTGCAAACAGTAGAAGTAGTTCAAATGAAGTCTTTTAGCTGAAGTGTTAATGAATAATTTCTACTAGGTCTCACCTACCCTCCACCTAAATGTACCTAATGTCTAAAAAAAAGTAGGTACACTCTTCTTACATATGTGCAGTGCAAAAACAGTGCACTTTTTTAACCGACTGCCGAAGGAGGGTAATGTGTTTATCAGTCTATGAATGTATGTTTGTTCCTATGTGGCGTTCTAGAGATCGAACTCGTAGGCCGATGTTGATGATTCTTATTTCAATCGATACGTCTTAACCTTGCGAGTGTCACTGGCTACATTAAATAGAAAAATGGCGGATTTTAACACTTATATGTTTAAATCTACCTAGTTCGAAAAAAAATGTGAACTACAAAGTTATAAATAAAAAAATATATATTCAAAAAATCAAAAATCTCGTCTGCTCTAGAAGCGCACCAAAAAGACGTAACAAAAAGAAAATCATGCTGTGCAATCAGAGGATACATCTGATTTTGGTTAGCCATGCAGCTCTTGAATATGTGTCCTCCGACTGCACAGCACGATTTTCTTCTCTTTTTCGTCTTTTTAGTTCGCTTCTTTAGCAGTCGGGCTTTTTGATTTTATGAATTATCTTTTTTTATTATTTAGGCATTCAGATAGGTGTCGCTTATTATATCAAAAAAATCACAGTAAACTCACATGACAAGAGAGACCATGACAATACCAAGTAAAAAAACACTGAATGCAAGATTTCCCTTAAGCCTCCTAAGCGCAATTGGAGAATGAGGACAAGAACAGGTTTGACCTATCTTAAGCCGAAGATGCGTGGATATGGCCAAATCAAGTAAAAATCTAGTTTTGCCTGTTTGCAAGCTAATTAAGTAAGGCTAGGCTGTTAACTATGATAGAGACAAGTAACCAGTATTAAATAAGAACACTAAAACAGTTGTAAAACTACTGCAAATCAACATGCCAGTCAGTGTATATAGCAATCATAAACGCCTTGTAGGTAAATATTATTGTTTCCGCTACACAACAACTACGGAATGCCGAAATCCCACTCTAACAACATGGTAGCATCTAATTCTGGAGCAGCTGCTGCTAGTGTAGAAAACCTCAAACGGCGCAAATACAACAACCTTACTGGAAGTTATATATTTGAGCCGTTTGGTGTTGAAACAATAGGTCCATGGGGTCCGAGTGCTCTTCGAGTATTTCGAGATGTAAGCAAACGGTTAGTCGACTCTTCACGTGACCAGAGGGATGGGCTTTTCCTTGGCCAGAGAATCATGTTGCAATGCTGCTAGCGTTCTTGGCGCCTTTTACGTTGACAGCGATGTGGACGAATTTTTGACGCCCTATGACCCCTGCCCTTTTATACGTGTTCGCAGTTTTATTTTATTTAAGTGTATATATAGGTAGTTATTGTTAATTAAGTATTATATGTAAATTTTAGAAGAGTTGATTAAACAAGAACAAACAAAATGGTAACACAGATATTTTTATGTTCATAAATATTGAAATAATTATTAAATAGGATACAATCGCGGTGACACAATTTATACTGTTCTGTTTCGTGCGACTTAAGATTTATCTGGGCACCGGTGATTGTAACAAGCATTACCATAAGCTCAAGCGACCTTACTACGTACTTATATACCAATATAGGTACTTTATTTAACTGCAGTGCACCTATTTTAGTGCATACCAAGTTTTTATTAAGAGCGACTTTGAGATTTCTTAATAACATATAAATGTATTTTTATTGGCTTTCCTTTTAAGTAATGTAGTGGTTGGTTTTTGTCAACGAGTTTATTGTACTGACCCAGATATTATTTATTACAGTTTTATTAAAACTGTAACACGAATTTGTTTCATAATGGTTAGGTTTAATTTATCTCGTGTCTCTTGAAAGAGGTATTTGGCTGTAAATAAGCGTCTTTATTTTTATAGATAAATCACTTAGGTAACCAATCTTAAAAGATGGAGGGTTTTATTATATCGTGACAATCTAAGAAGTCCGATGACGTTTCTCATTTTCCATGCCGCGATAACTTTATACGTAAGAAATTGAAAAATCTAATTCATAATCATTATTAATTACTATGTTACCAATATACTATAACAACGAGTATCATTCGTAAGCATCAAGTTTAATTTTTATTAAGTATTTTTATAGCTGTCAAATCCGACTTCTTAGATTCACGACTATAGTTTGACCTATCAAAATGGATGAAACAGTATTTTAAGTTAAAGTTACACTAGTCGATCATTCTTCCATACAAACGTAGTCTGGCGATTACTCCACTGTTTGACGATGTACGTTCAAAATAAAAATGATATCAATTTTTCTCATCATTATCTAGCCCTGTATGGAACCAAAAAAGTCAAAATAAAAGTATTTGAAAGTTATGAGTGTCGAAAGTTCCGTATTTCAACACTAATTTTAATGCATCTTTGGGAGGAAATAAATACCGTAAGAAGAAGGAAAATTGCAAAACGGCCTCCATACAGGGATAGTTTAGTAATTCAACAATGCAAATAATGCTATTTTGAAAATAAACATTTAGTTGTTTTTTCATGATATCTAGACTCCCAAAATTCGCGCGCTCGTTTTAGTCCTAAATCATCATTCATTTCGATACAAATTTGCAAAAGTGCTAATTCGTACGCGAACTAGCTTTTTAGTGCTCATCACAGCATCAATCTCTTTCGCACGTGTTGTCGGATGAGATAGCATGCATTTTAACCTCGCGCACAAAATAGTTCGTGCTGTCGACTAGGGGAACCTTAAGCGATGCCCGATTGTCCTCCACAACACATTTACTGAATAAAATGGCACCCCTTGATAAAACTGATCGTCAGACTTTCAGGTTTGTGTGTAACCGTAACAACCATAAAATTTTTACGAATGACAGATAAATGGAGAACAAGAGTAATTCGTTATCTAAAAGGTATGTATTGTTAATAAAAAAAGCTCAGTATAGGAAAGGTTGAAAAAAATATCAAATATGTTTGTTTTTGAGGAGCTCGTGCTTAAATAATAACAGCCGCACGGGTCGATCTTCAAGGATAAGCAACGCTTGACGAGGTCGGTCCGTGGATGGGTGACCATTTTCAACATACCTACCGAGTTTCCTCCGTGTTATCAAATATGTTTGTTTTTGAGGAGCTCGTGGCTAAATAATAACAGCCGCACGGGTCGATCTTTAAGGTTAAGCAACGTTTGACAAGGTCGGTCCGTGGATGGGTGACCATTTTCAACATACCGAGTTTCCTCCGTTCCTCGGCAGGCACGCTAAGCCGTTGGTCCCGGCTGTCATTTTGAAGACCTTTGACAGTCGTTACGGGTAGTCAGAAACTTGAGATCTGACACCAGTCTTGCCAGGGGTGCCGTATTACCCAGTTACTGGGTTGTGGAGGTCAGATAAGCAGTCGCTCCACGTAAAACACTAGTGCTCAGCTGAAACCGGTATTACTGGAAGCCGACTCCAATATAGTTGGGAAAAGGCTAGGCAGATTGATTGTTTGTTATTGAAACAAAGAAATACCATTCTATTGCCTTGGCCTTAAATAACATGACTTTATTAATCTACACAAAAAATACATTATTTCGTCCAAGCAATGCACATAAAAACATCGTAAGTACATTATTTAGATTAACTTGTCTAAAGTAATTGAGATTTTTGCTGATGACATACGCTATGTGAGAATGGTTAGAACTTATTATGATACTGTCATTATCTTGATCAAATTAGTCAGACTAATGAGGCATATATTTTAATTCAAAAAGCTTTTTAGATCTGAGAAACTGGAAAAAATAACAGTAACGAACTTGGTTTATTTGTAACTTAGCTCCATTGTCTGGTCAGCGAATTCTCAAAATTTGTAGGTTAAGTTTGGTATTTACTTCATTACTTTTGTCATTTCAGCTCGTAGGAGTCTGAAGACTAATATGTAGTTTAATAGTAGACTTGCGAAGGTGAGACGATACTTTATGCCAGAACAGTAGTGAAACTTGTACCAATTGCAAGCTTGATCATGCTTGGCAATTTGGAATGCTGCTGTCACCTCTAGGATGGAACTGCCAAATACTATTTTGATGCACCTGGGTCAATGGAAAAAACGGGGATAGAATCTCATCGGCTATGATGCACTGGTCTAGTCAAAGCTCTAGCTTCGAACATCGCCCTTACGTTATCTGGTAGCAACACGTCTTCAAGAACGTCCACATAAACTACAGTATACCTTACCATTGTAACCTGCTAAATAAGATGAAACTGTCTTTTTTTTTCGGCTCCGTTTTGTAATAACCCACAGAGCTGGTCCTAATTCACAGTAACCTAGCTATACCATAACCTGCTCTTAAACCGCTCCTAGGACCCCCCACAGTGTTTTACTCTAAAGACCTTTTATCTTCCTGGCTCAACATAACATAGTTCTAAGATTTCCAGCAATTTACTGTGTGTTTATTTGTATACAAAAAACTGTGCACTTGAATGTTATGTTTATGAAATGCTTGCGTTTGCGTAACAAGCCTAAAATTATCTGAGATGTCAAAAAACGCATTACAGCCTGTGAAAATTCATGTAATTACAATCTGAGTATTCAATAAAAAAAGAAAGACTTTACTATCACATCATTTAAGCATTCATTTAGACTGATTACATTGTGACCTGTCCCACGAATTAAAAGTAAAACTTTCGACATTAAGTTATACGTCATTTCTTCGGAGTAAAAGCGTCTAGATGTTGTATGGCTCCTAGAGAAGCGATAAAATTAGTGATCATCACATTTATTACCGTAATTCTGTTTATGAAATGAGTATGAGTTGCATTTTCAAATTCACTATAAACGGCTGCTACGACGTATTGAATAAGCAGAATTAAGATAAAGTCAAATTAAGTTATATTCTAGATAGTCTCCGCTAGATCACAATTGTGTAATCAAAACTAACAATTTGTCGATAATCTTGTTAGTATTTTTTCTAGATTGACATTTTGAGTGTAAGGTCAAAAAATCATTGTCAGAAGGTAAACAAAACAAGATTTTTTGACAAACAATTATATTATTCGACCGTCACGGGTAAATATAATTATCATTGACACATATTTTTATCTTTTTATTATTATTTTAACTCTTCTATTGTGCAAGTGTATTCTGGGATTTTATATATTTTTTATCACATCTATTCAAAAAGAGCTAGTTTATTCCTCGTAAACAGGGACCAAAATAGCTCATTAATCCCTTAGGGACCAAAATTGATTTGAATTTGGAATGTGGATATTGTTAGTAAATGTTCCAATCAGCAAAGAGATGAATCACAAACCATGCGAGAACGATGTATTGAATAGGCGACTGGCTGAAAAACTGAGAGAGCGGCAAATTCAAAAAAAAAGTTGACAAAAAATAAACAACTCGCGAAATTAAATGCATTCTGCCTTCGTTCGTAGTTGTTTAAAATTCTGATTTTAGAATTTGAGAAAAAAATGAGTGCATCTTCCTAAAGTGAAAGTATTATAATCAAATTTTTCAAAAATTAAACCTGAGACACTGTTTTCTGAGACTATTTCTAATTCCCAAGCTGTAAATAAATCTACAACTGTAACGGATGGTACTTTCTAATTATTTTGTTTTATGTCTTAGGGTTCTTAATTTTATGTAAATAAATAAATATAACGTCCTTGTTCATAAGTTGCACTTACTTGTTTTCCCATAGAGAGTGATAAATAGTAGAGTGCTCACCTCGGGAGCAACACTATGTTTAGCTCGATTGACGTACTTTGAGTGCCTCGCTGCAATCAGGATTTACTACTTTACTCTTACTTCTACTTTAGAACCCCTCGCTAAGCTCGGTATTCTACTCTAGAATCCTTCGCTCCGCTCTCGCCTTTAAAATAAATGTTTGCTCCCTACGTAAACAATCTACTATTTCGTGACTTTTTTATTTGCAGAATAAAATGTAAAAGAAATAGTAGATGGCCATATTTTACGGAGTTACGTCGTGATTTTGGACTGTTTGAAACGACTGAATTTAATTCTCCAACCACTTCTGCCTCGGGACCTAACACTATTTATAACGTCTTTGTTTCCGATTTTCCTAACGGGACAAGTTAACAAGAATATTTTTATAGTCTTGTGCTTGTACGCCATTAACTACGAGTAGATACTTCATGTTCTAACAAATAACAATAACAAATGTTTTCTTACATGCTTCCTCATACAAGTTTCATAACTAGGTATGAAACTATGAACATACATACATACTTACGTACTTGTGTATTTAACCGACGCTTGGTTGCTATTTATTACATTTTCTTGTTGGAATATATTACAAAGCATTTTGTTGAACTTATGTAACATTCACTGCTTAAAACAGAGTTTATTTATTTAGAAACTCCTACGAAAGTATAAACACAAAAAATAAATGCAATATTTTAAGAAAATTAAGTAAATGTTTTATGCACTCCTTCAATTTTATAGGAGGCCACAGCCTGCTTTTGAGTCTTATCTAAATGAAATAAGGGTTATATGGGGAAGAGATACAGCAAAATGTTATATATGTCAAAAACCTAGCAAAGCTGAATTAGTTTTTAAAAACACTAACTTACTTAATTGATATTTTTACCCTTACACCTTATTGCGTAAGTCAATTCGGCAAGGCAAAGGGCAAAGAGTATGAATAAACGACCAATCACATAGACGGAAATCCACATCGCGTCTTTCATCTCGCATGTTTTTGGTCGACTGTTCAAACTCTTGTTCTACGCAATAATGCTTCTGATATCCACAATGTCAGTCTGTTTATTTTAGTCCGGTCACTGCTTCACAGAAATCCAACTAACCCACAGCCAATTCCACGCTAGCGAGCTCAATCGTCGGCTCCCATCTATCCATACAGCACTCACAAAGAGACAACAATGCACCACTACCACTTTTATTTTCCAACGAAACAATGCAAACGAAATTCAGACAGCATTCATCTAAATGTCAGAGAACATTCCTTAAATTCAAACAAAACTCGTAAATAATAATATATCTGAATGCTAGTCGCCTAACAACACGGATTTGGTATACATTGCACTCTACCCACGACAGCTTAACAAGTCCAATAAACTGCAAAACGTATTGTATAAGTAGACATCGTACAATCCAGTATACCAGCACGTTTCCCTTTAGACCTGTGAGAGAGATCTCACACAAAACAATATACCTTTGTTCAATAAAAAGTTCACAATTAGTTCATTATTTAAACATAGAGATCGTCTGATTACATCAAACGAAACTTTTCAAGTGAAATGTTTTAATACATCACGTTAAAAAAACATTTGTAATGATTTTAATGTGAGATTTTTAGCGAAGAAAGAAATTGTGTAAGATGAAAATGGCGGCTGAATGTAACGTTTGGAGTTTGTATTATGCGAAAAAAATATGGTAATTCGTAAAAGATCTTAGCAGGATACCCAACGTCAGGTAAACGTGGAAAATTATTATCATTGTTGAAGTAATTTATATCAGGCGAAAGAAGATCAGCCTGATCAGCTCTTTAACACACAATGTAATAAACAGACTTCAATTAAATCTTTTAAAAGTGGCCACTCGCGACTCCAATTCATGTAAACACACCCTACAGTGGGCAAATTCCTAGTGTGGGGTTACGCTTTTTTAGGGTTCCGTAGTCAACAAGGAATCTTTAGAGTTCCGCGATGTACTTCTGTCTGTCCGTCTAGCCTCAGCTTAGTTCAGAGACTCTTAATATTGGATAGCTATAATTTGGCATGGATATACTCGTACATATTAATCGCGCCGACAAAGTGAAAAAATATATATTTTACCTCCTGTACACATTAAATAGGGATGTTTTTTTCTCGTCTCACCCATGGCGTGGGGTATCGTTGGATAGGCCATTCAAAATATTATGGGCCTGTAAAAATCATTTTTCAATTCACGGATCCGTTTGCGTAAAATTAAGCTATAAATTGCAAATTTTTATTAGAGTCAAGTGTCCCCCCTCTACCAGATAAATGGTTGCATTTGGATATGTGAAAAAAATCAAGACAGTATATATATAATGAACTTAAAAGGAAAACTATCACAGCTACGTGGACTTTACAAGTTTACGAGTAATAGTCGACCAATTTATAAAATGGATGTGTGAGCCGCCGAAACCGTTTAAATGTTACCTTAATCCGCATTATTGTGCAACTACGGAACCCTTACCGCGCGTGGTCATTTTTCAATTCACGGATCCGTTTGCGTAAAATTAAGCTATAAATTGCAAATTTTTATTAGAGTCAAGTGTCCCCCCTCTACCAGATAAATGGTTGCATTTGGATATGTGAAAAAAATCAAGACAGTATATATATAATGAACTTAAAAGGAAAACTATCACAGCTACGTAGACTTTACAAGTTTACGAGTAATAGTCGACCAATTTATAAAATGGATGTGTGAGCCGCCGAAACCGTTTAAATGTTACCTTAATCCGCATTATTGTGCAACTACGGAACCCTTACCGCGCATGGTCCGACCCGCAATGTGCTGTTTTTTAATGTAGTTAATTAGTTAAACGAGTCCGGTAAACTCAAAATTATGTATTTCAATTAATGAAATCCTTTGATAGGTACTTTTGAATAGTCAACCAAAAGATGAAATTAGTTGCACATTTGCAAGTGTCAGTTGGTAAGATAATGCAAATCGAACTACCTCATGAAAGTAAATAAGTTTCAAAATCACCGCTTTATTCGTTGTTGATAACAGTTCATGCAATTATTTAATGTTTATTCTCAATTCAATGTCGCATACAAGTTAGTGAGCTGTAAAAATGTAAAAGTTGTTGACACAAATAATTTACGTCAATCGACATTTTTCAAAAATCTACATTTCTTGCATTGATTTCATGTCAAACCGAACTACTAAAATCGATCATTTCATTAATAAAGAACTTGTTACTTTACTTTATTTTTCGAAACATGGCGAACTAGGGCGACTTCACTGCGTAATACCTGAAAGTTTTTACGTTGTTTTCGAGTTCACTTTGCTGCAATTACGACATTTTTCTTTTCAACAACGTCGGCCATTTTATTTTATACTCGTTGAAAATATTTCTGAAATGAGAGCGTTATAAAATTGTTTCTTATTTTTGTGTGATTCTAAATGGTTAATAGCATCATTAAATGTTACCGCATTATAGTTGTGAGTAGCTAACAAATTAAAGAACTTCTTCTTTTCGATTCGACGGCACATTCAATTAGATTGTCTGGGCCCAATATGCGGCCACGCTTATTGCAGCAAAGAACTCAAAATATATTAATCACTAGCTGTCCCACGCGGCTTCGCTCCCGTCAACTGGCTACCTAGCTAACCATTTACCCTACCTACCCTACCCTACACATACATGATTGTTGAGTAACTTTAACAGCTTACGCAGTGCATGCAACGGAAGCTCTCAAAAAGGAATATATTTTTCCGTTTGTGCAACATTTTTCATTTATGCTCCGCTCCTATTGCTCTTAGCGTAATGTTATAACCTTTCTCGATGAATAGTCTATCAAACACAAAAAAAATCAATTCCAACCAGTAGTTCCTGAGATTAGCGCGTTCAAGCAAACAAACTCTTCAGCTTTATAATATTAGTGTAGATTATTATCTCATAATATCAAAAATGTCTGCAGCTGGACCTAGTTCACATCTTACTTTGCTCCATCAAAAGTTTTAACAGACGGATTAGTGATACAACCTCATGCTCATTAAATAACACACATTAGGATTAGGATGCACACATGTTTTTTTTAGGAACCAACTAACGTTGGGTATGTAACTGCTACCGCTGTATGAAAAATTCGTATCAGTCATACATACAATTTCAACTATCTGATAGAAATACCTTTGTCAATTCAAACCTATCACTCATAACTGGTAACCCCAAGCATCGCAACGTAACAAACCACACGGTAGAACCAATTTATCTTCAACATAACCGCATTCCGAGAAAGTGTTGGTTGGTTATCATAATGGTCTTGTGGTCTCGTAGTGCCAGCAACCCCCGCGGGTTCCACCAATGATAGCATCTGGTGGTCTAGGAACGAACGCCGGGTGGTCTCACACCTACCGCTTTGCGCAAAGGCAATTTATTTGATAAAGGTTTGGAGCAAGTTTATTGGTGACGCGAACTATTATGTTTGGAGTTAAGATCTTTTAGTGCGGCTTGTTGTTCTATTCTTTGGACTTAATGGAGAACTTTTATTGGTATATTTAATACTTTTTTTCAATTATTAAAGTAACAATAATTGATTTAACCGTCCATTTGCAAAAGTAACTTGTTATGGAGAAAAACGGACGAGAAACTCCACACATACTCTTTAAAAGAAGTGTTTTACAACAGTTACGTCAATTTATATACGTGAGGACGATGCACCAAGACTAACATAGTTATGTTAGTCTTGGTGCATCGTCCTCACGTATAAAGTATTACAAGCACTAACAGTTAATTCATTCATTTGATAAATAGGAACATGGTTCTCACATACTTACAAATATTGCAAATATAGGTAAAATACCTAATTTAATAACAACGGAACAGTGTGCGAGTCAATTTTTTAAACAAAAAGAGAAGAATAAAATAAAGCGTTACTATAATTATGAATAAAATATAAATTAATCATTTTGATTTTGTCTACACTAAAGATTGTCCTATGGAACAGGACCAGCTTGTTTCCAAGCATTCTTGTCATAAATATAATCATCTAATTTGTAATATGCTTGTTTACAAAGTGTGCTTTTAAAAGTTTTCAATTTTATTTCATTTAGTTTTAATATATCACTAGGTATTTTGTTATAGGATTTCACACAATACCCCATGAAAGATGTGTGAATATTGGCTAATCTATAAGATGGTTGATCAAACTTATCTTTGTTTTTAGTATTGCAATAAATTGTGTCTATCACTAACTCTATTAAAGAGATGTATATGTTTCCTTACATACATAATATTTTCACAAATGAATTGGCAAGGAACTATCATTATATTAATATTTTAAATTGTTCCCTAAGAGATTATCGGTGACATAACTTGTACATGGCTCTTAAAGCTCTTTGTGTCGTGATGGCCCAATGGCTATGACCTCGCCTGTCGTGCTTGAGGTCGAGGGTTCGAATCCGGACAAGTACCAATGTGACTTTTCCAAATTCAAAAGTACTTTCCAAGTTTATCTTGTTCATTGCTAACAACGGTGAAGGAAAACATCGTGAGGAAACCTAGACTTATAGTGAATTTATAAGATTGTGCTCCATAGGTGTAATTGCTGCAAGGCGTTCCAATGCGAGGATAAACTAATAAATAAATAGCACTCTGCAATATAAATATTAATTCAATGTCAGCCGCCCGACCCCACAGCACTACTTATCATGAAACCATATTTTTGACTTGAAATATCTTCTAGCTCTAATCATTTGGTCAATGCAGAACGTCGTAATGTTACTAGACTAAAAAAAATTTGACAGTCTTTGACCTGTTATAGTGCGTAGGAAATCTTAGTGTCCAGATCTTGCTTCACTTGGTCAGACTCCGAGACCTCTTTCCAAGACACGGAAAGATCGACACTCTAGGGTCTCTTTCCAAGCCATCGAAAACGCATGATAGCCGAAAGAACATAATATATTTTATCATGCATATTCCATGTCTTTTGCAGCACCACCACCAGCAGTCTTTGAAGATAGATCTTACTACAGAATAAAAAGTAACAATACGCCAACACATTACATTTATTTTTACTTTGTCTTATGTTTCTGCAATATTTTTGGTGCGTCCATAATCACAAATCACACGTCCAACGCCTATGACCTAAAACCTGAAAAAAGGTTGATTGGCTCCTAAAATATTGTCATAATTATAATCAAAAGCAATGAAGCGACAGCCGCAAATAACATGTCTCGCCAACAAAAAGGTGTTACACCTCACGAATTTGTACTAAGGAAGTCATTTTACATTGAAAAGAATGTGCTTAGCAACGAACGTATAATTAAACTGACTATTTTTCTGTTGTTAACTAAATTTGACCCTCTAAAGTATGTGTGTTACTGTTAAAGCCCGAAATATGTTAAATCCAAGGTATTCCGATTTTTAAACTTAAGATTTATAGACTAATAACAACTTTAGCAAAAAACACAGGTAATAATATCTACACTTGCTAATTGAAGAGCAGCTGTGGCCCAGTGGTAACGGCCGCGACACACAAGTTGTAGGTCATGGGTTCGAATCCAGGCAGGCGCTTTACTTGGTGTAAATTATTTCATCACCATAGCTCTCAAAACTTTACTTGTTTATCATATACGGTTAATCAATAAAATTTACTGAGTGAGTGCTACTGAAAAGTTAGAAATAACTTAAGACTTTGTAAATCTCAGGTTTTACCGACAATAGTTCAGACTTTTGCAGTAACATATATATGTTACCTTTGTCGATATAAGTGTGGTGGTCACGCGAACCGCCGCCATTTGCCCAAAGGTTACATGTATTTGAGTTTTTAATAACCGTTTCAATATTTTTTATTGTTGTTTCCTTGGGGATCAATGTTGAATAGTTTAAGTTGTAATTTAAATATTTGCTGTAAGACATTAGAGAGATTTGAAAAAGATTATACGGTGCAAACTTTAATGCTGGGAGTTTTAGCGTAGCAAACGATTTATAATGTCTTTATGAATAAGTTAGGTAGCAATTTGAACCTATAAGACTGGTCACAATAGTTCAGCATATTAAGCATGAGTTTTTTATTGTGAAACAAAATTTTAAAGTCCAATTCGTCTTGCACTCATTCATAATTACGACGACGACATACGTGCAGGTACTTTACATCCCTACAAACGTAAACTCACTCCTTTTGTAGGCAAAAACTACAGATCACCAGCTGCTACGATTCTACTAGAGGAATATAAACCACAGATATAAATCTAACAAGATGACGAGATTGTATGTACTTCGCGTGTCAAAAATGGAGTAAAATTACGATCAATGATCGCACTTTGAGTTTTTCATTTAGCATTACCGGCACCGGAAATCCACCGAAATCTAGAAAAATGCTTAATTATGCCATATTGAGCAGTAAAAACTGTATAGAAAAGCTTGGCCGAGGCATTGGAAATGTTTTCTTTCATTGGTAAGTATTTTTTTTTAATTGTGTGGGAAATACTGGCACGCTTGGTTTTCATAAAGTTGGAGGGATTTGCGTTATCTAGTTAGATTTATATCTGTCGTATGTACCTACATCTTTTCCATATCTTTCAATGAATCACAATTTTGTCTTAATACAAATTAATCAGTGTTATCTTGACGATATCCTCCAAACCTCTTATTCTACAAACCTTTACCTAAACGCATACTAAAACATAACCTTAACCACTCACTTCTGTAGGTGTAGGTAGGTACCACTAAACCAGCTTACAATACCAACCGTAAGTCTGTACTGCCCGATAAGGGGCAAATGTACACGGTTTACAAATGTCAATACCTGACCCTATTATTGACCCCACCACAGATTATACCCCCTTTAGGCCAGGATATGTTAATGTGGAACTAATTTACTAATACTAACTGACTTTATTCGAGCCAATTCCACCATTGTTCGCACCATAGTATTTACATTATCGAAATGTTTCTAGTCTCGAAGTGTTACAGGTAAACTGTAAGAAACAGAGCATAAATAATTGAGAATTCGTTCTAGGTAGGCTAGCTCTAAGCTGAAAAAAAAATACAAAACTGAACTTCCACTATAATTTAATAACAATAAGAGGCTGTTTCTAACTTTCTCTCGCTATGAAAAATTTGATTCAATGTTAAAATTAGACTGACGAGAACAAAATGTTATGGCACTGTATAGTTTGGAAATAAATGATACCCTTGCCGAAAATGATTCATAATGGATTCAATGGACATGCTGTAAATTATACCTACCAATTACCGTATACATGGAAAAAAAACACTAACGTTTTATCAATAAAGCCAGCGTCCTATGAAATACAAACCGTGCGACCTCTACTAAAATCATAACTCCAAATAACTTTCGGCCCACGGGTTCACGTTTTGACATAAACATGTTTATTGATCAAGAAATAGTTCACGATCTAGATTGCGTTATACCAAAAATATCACTAGGATTCTAGTACGTTTAACTCAAAGCTAGGATATAACTAGCTTATAAGCGTATCTTAAATGGCATATTAAATAGTCTGATAAAAAAATGCCACATAATCTAGGCACTTTCATTTAAGACTTATGCAAACTTTTTGTATCCAGAAATATTAGAAAAAAATGTTTAAAACCATAACTATAACATACCACAGACATATTTTTTTATTAAATTACGTATAATAAAAAGGTAGTCCTTCATTGTACCTAATTATATCGTTTAATCTCTTAGAGCCTTGCAAAGGCGCCTATTAACGAAACAATGTAAACTTGACAGGCTGTAATTTTGCCTTATGACGTCATATTTCAATCACTCGCGGTCGTGATAGTCAATTGTTAGCTCCAAAATGATCATATAGATCATAGAATCGGGGCAGGCGTGGTTGCCAATTTTTAGCGATCAATTACTGCGTGGGTTTGGAACGGCAATTTTCTTACTTAGGGCACAGATAAATATAATACTAGCATACAGATGCCTCATCCCATACAAATAAATCGTGCCGATGTAACTAGCGTTTTTCGTCTGATTATTGTACTGATTATTTTTTGTACATCGATCGCGTTCGCTTCTATTCCACGGCGATAGATAGATGGTGTAAGCAGGGATTTGCAAGTAAAAGGGTTTACTCGGTTCGTGTTTTTTTTTTCTATAAATACAGTGAAGATTTGTTTTATAGTATTTTTGCACGTTTTTCTAATTTCATTGCTCCAAAATGTGTTACAATACAATTTTAAACAATTTATTTATTTAAACTTCATGTACAATAGTGGTACATAGGCGGACTTAATGCCACAAGGCAATCGAGGCAATCGAGTGGAATGCCTCAGAAATTTAAAATCCCGCCATCTATTGGCTTAAATTTTAAATGAATCGTACAAATAATCTTTGACATATGAATTAAGAGCTGAATATTCCATAATTTTGTGCTTAGGAGAGTTGATTCAAGAAGAAATATATTTTTTTATGTTCAATGCCAGAAAATGTTAATTTTACACACAATTCACTATCAAATCGGTACATATCGCGCCATCTAGTGAGATTTATTTGATCCAAATTTTCTTTCTTAGCGCAGGGTGGTTACGGTTAGAAAATGTGGGTAAAAGATGGATATGGTTTTAGAAACATAATGCCACAGGTTGAACTAAAAGTAATTGCTTAGTACTGTTAAAAGAACATGAAAGAGAATTGGCAAACCTAGCTTTTTTCTGCATTATTATAATTTGTGCACCTTCAAAACTTCCATAACATGTGTATGTACAACAAAGAGAAGGCAGAGTTCTAGGCAATTGTGCTCCTTCGTCGACCACATCTTCGCTTACCATCGGGGGAAATATGGTTACACGTTTAACCTAGCCTCTCAATAATGATAAAAACCGGTCAAGTGCGAGTCTAACTCGCGCACAGAGGGTGCCGTATAAACAGCTACATTCACTAAAATAAATAGGTAGCATTACTAACTTTCATAAACAATTAAAGCACCGAACATTGCTCTAACGAAGGGACAAAATTAACTTCACCGTTTGAAAACTGTTGTCTCCCTACATAAATATACAATTTTTTTACTTTTCCAAGCACATTTTATAAGTTGGTCGACTATTATTCATAAACTTGTTAAGCCTACTTAGCTGCGATAGTTTACTTTTAATTTCGGTATATATTGCCGTGAATTTTTTAACGTATCCAAAAGCAACCATTTTGCTGGCAGAGGACACTTCACTCTAATAAAAATTAGCCATCTAAAGCTTAATTTTACGCAAATGGATCTTAGAATTGAAAAATCGGTTTTATACACTCGTAATATTTTTGAATGGCCTATCCAACGATACCCACACCATAGGATATACAACAAATAAAAAAAAACATTCCTACTTTACGTGTAAAGCAGGTATTCTATTTTTTTTTTCATTTTTTTTACACTTTGTCGGCATGATTAATGTGTATATCCATGCCAAATTATAGCTTTCTAGTACTAAAAGTCTCTGAGCTAAGCTGCAGACGGACGGACGGACATACGGGTATGGCGAAACTGTAAGGGTTCCTTGTTGACTGCGGACCCCTAAAAATGGGCACCGAAACTAGAATGCGGCTGATAATTTGGTAGTAATAATCAATAACACTGCCTATTGCGACTGCTAAAAACTTTCATAGTGGGACAAAGACTTATAATTACATCTCTAACTGCCAAACTTCTATCTACCAGTTAATCGCTAGCAGTGGCACCGACCTTAACGTCACTCGGCCTCTGTTCCAGTTCGTTGCCTTACATCACGAAACGATTCCAAGTATGTGACCTTATCAAAAATATAATGTGCACATGAAGTTCCCTAGGTCTTCTAAAGTACTCAGTTTTAATATGAACAGACGTGTTCAATTAGTAAGCTTAATTATTATAAATATTGCTGGCATTTACGAGTAATACCAGCTGGTAGGCTTTTCTTTTTAAAATCATCAGAGGAATCAATTTAAAATGTATACGTTGGGACTTTACTTTGTTTCATCGTCATCATATCAGCCGAAAGACGTCCACTGCTGGACAAAGCTAGACTCTAGACGCATTGACTGGTCCCCTGCGTCTCGCATCCAGCGGATCCCCGCAACACATTCACCAGATCATCACATTATTTAGTGTGAAAGAACTTCACTCATCGTTAAGTCACGAAAGAATATTGTCACTAATTAACAATTAGTATTATGCGTGTAAACAATCATTTAACATACTAAATAATACTTTCTAAATTGCTTGACAACAAGGTTTTTCTCAAAAATATCTAATCAGAGACTACAACACGATAAACAAACTCAAACGTGAGGCCTACTGGCCCTATTTTAATATCAAATATTTTACCGCTTCAATTTTCCATTCAAACTTAACATATTCCCAATAAAATTAACCATGATAAAGGTTTTTAACGAACATAATCAGTCAGTCACACCTTGGGTGAAAGGGTTCTTATGTTTTAACGAAAACAGCCATGACACCATGGGAAGCAGTCTACCTAAACAAAACGCTTGTTTAATTGTCTATCATACTATCTACCTCCATTGTATCGAATCACGCGAGCCGATATAAGCTATTAAGTTGGTAACCTTATCAGTAGCATGAAACACGACATTTGGGTCTCCGTCGATTACCTATGAACGTGTAGAAGAGACAGGTTTGTAGGTAATAAACAAAAGACTGTTTTGATATAACTACGTACTGGACTGTTTAATTAACGCAGGTATCATAAACCAACTAACCAATCTTAGAATAATAAAATTCTCATCGATTTCGGAGAAATCATGGAAAATACCTCCTGCATTCGATTTGTAGCAATGAAGTGATGGATGAAATCAAACGACATTGCAGACCCAGACAGTGATAGTGGGTTAAGGTGGACTCCTTCAAAAATAACTAATCCTTAGCAGCTTAAAAAATCAGTACAAGAGTGGAAAAAAAGTAAGGAATGGTGGAGGCTTGCAGTGAAAACAATCACAACTTTACTGAAGATCAGGCAGAAGTTTTGAGAGGTTACAATTTCCCTCATCAAAATGTGTATTAACACAAAACATAATTACGCTACTAATAGAAAAAAAAAATCCACAATATCCGCTCATTAACCCCGGATCACCTCGAGAGACTAAAATATCCGGTATAGTGAAAACACACATTCTTAGATCCGCAGTCAACTATATCTACAGCCGGAGATCAAACCCGGGGCCTTACCTTGAGTCGTACTAGAGACCTGTAACGTGGACAACTGGACATGACAACCGGTTCTATGCAGTTGACATGTCGACCAAATGATAACATGCTTAAGGTACGATACTAGGGTCACCTAGATGAAATTATGGTGTGGTTGAATGGATCTTTAAGGGTATCGAAAGTAAATAGATTATTATTTTTGATAGAAGAAAATTTGATTATTGGTTTATAATTACAGACACAATGAAAATAGTTGTTGGCTAGGAAGTTAAACTTTACGTGATTAAGTTGCCAAAAATAAATCTGCTGGAACATTTTCATTTACACAGAAATAGCAAGACGTACACTCGTGATTCACTTCACGTCTGAACAGCTGCTCAACTTGTATAAAGCGCAAGTTCGGTCATGCATGGAGCTGCTCTCACCTCTGGGATGGATCTGCCGAATACCAGCTTGATGCACTTGAGTCGATTGTCAGATTGGGGAGTGTGCGACGGAACTGCACAATTTGATTCCGCCTAGCCCTTTCCATCATTGGATTACAAGACGTACGGCCATGCTACATCGGTACATGGTAGACATCCCTACCATACGCACAAAGCGTTTTGCTAATACTTTCATTGTGCGCACTCCCTCCCGGAGTCTTTGTTCCCTGATAACTACAACCTTGGGGTCTTTAAGTCAAGAGTGAATAGGTTTCTTCTAGGCAAGCGTGCTTCACCGTAGACCACATCATCGCTTAACATCAGGCGAGATAGTGGTCAAACGCGAGCCTATAGAATATATTTAAAAAAATAAACACTCACTAAAAGTCTAAGTGAAGTGAAGTGGCGCAGACCATCTCGAAGTCAAAATTAGACGAAGATCATTAATTAGGTAATTACATAAACATAACGCTTTCAAACAATAACCTGCAACAAGCTTCATCAAAAATGGTAATCAGCACGCGTGCTTGCGTCAAATCATAACAACAGATCCTCAAGCTCATAGAACTCTCATTATGCAACGCAACCTTGTAACACAAGTTACATATAATTCATCGCACAGTATCAATGAACATATCGGCATGACTCTCAGTACGACATTAATTACTGTTTTTAACAATTCAAAACACATACCTCAAAGGCACCTGCAAATAACGCCAACGTTAATGTCTGAACAGCCTTCAAACAACAATCAATCGAAATGGTTCCTTTGAGTCGACCTACGAACATTATCAATTTATAATTAATCGGATACAATGTCGGCTGCACGCCCACTTATGTATTTATGTAGTAAAGTAAATCCGTGTAAGTCTTGTGCTCATTTGAATTGGAAAAAGATTCGATTATTCGCTCGTTTACACATTTTGAAGAAGGAAATTGTAATCTTTCAAAACTTCTGCCTGGTCTTCAGTTAAGTGGTCTTTAGTTTTCGGGGAGTGTGCGATGGAACTGCACAATTTGATTCCACCTAGCCCTTTCCATCATCGGACAAAAAGACGTACTGCAATGCACCACCGGTACATGGTGGACATAACACCCATACGTACAAAGCGTTTTGCGAATACTTTCATTGTGCGCACAGCTAAGGAGTGGAATGTCCTGCCGGAGTCTTTGTTCCCTGATAGCTACAACCTTGAGGTCTTTAAGTCAAGAGTGAATAGGTTACTTCTATGCAAGCGTGCTTCACCGTCGACCACATCACCGCTTAACATCAGGTGAGATAGAGGTCAAACGCGAGCATATCCATAAAAAAAAAGTTATCTTTTCATTGGTACTTCGAGCCAATAGTCACGTGCAATAGCCACTAGTGCACTTGAAAACATGTACGAGTATGTACTTGAAAACTGTATCGTAGTAACATTGGTAGTGAATGTATGTGTTGAACTGACCTATTGACATTCTTGCAGTATTTGTAGTAGAACTGTTATACATATTATTTTCAGTAACTACTGAAGAGGCCGTAACCGTAACACACTTTGATACACGCATATTTATGTCATCGGTTTTTATTTTGGATGCCAAGCCTTGACTCTGACTAAGACCAACTTTTTTAGTTTTTATTTGCTCTTGACTCTAGTCTAGCTAGTCTAGGTTAGAGATGACAAAGTCGACGATGGAGTGTGATTACCCAGAAGAAGCCTGTTTACTCTAACTTTAAAGAGATTCAGGTTGAATGCGTTTGGAAACAGACGCAGGCAGTGAGATCCACTTTTTTGCTGTGCGCATTATGAAGGATGATTGGAACAGTTTCCGGTGCCAATTTTCTTGACAGCAAATGGCTAATTTATATAGTGTCGTCTGTCGACTTCGGTAGATGACCACAGCGCGCGGTGTGTCGAAGGCGGTTCAGTCGAAAACCAAATCGCGTTGCTTACACAGTAGAAGCCACTTTTGCTTGCGAACTGAGTCGTCAAGTGTCCAGACGTTTATACGAAACAACATAAAAACAAAATTAAAAACATCGAAATCAAAATTTCTTTATACGGCATTTTGAAAGTCAAAAAAAAAAAAAAAATTGATTCCACCGTCCATCCGGAAATGTAGCTTGTTATGGAAAAGAACGGACAAGAAACTCCACACAAAAAAAAAAAGTGTTTTACAAGTATTTGGTTACATTATTCTTGTTGCAAAAATACATTTATGTGAGAACGATGTAAAAAAAAAAAGTAACGTAAATGCGTCTGGTGTAAAACAAATAATAAAAATACAATAAATAGGTAATTATAAACAGGCCGAGGCACCTAAGTTATGACCAATCCCAACTGATGGCGCCCGTTCACGAACATGACACATGGATCGGCACCACTCAGCTCAACCATCATGAAGGGAACCGAATGATCCAATACATGTGCCACCATCAGAGAGAGCATGACACACTATCAACTGCCAGGGCACACTGAAGTCAACGAACGACACTTAGGTACAGTAAATGGTAGATTTACAGTTGGTAAATAGTACTCACATACGTGCTGTGCAGTTATGTAATACTAAAAATAATTCTTAATTCATTTTCTTCAGCAGGTCCAACAATACTTCAGAACTTTTCTGCTTATCACTTGTTTTTGGGCCCTAGGGGCTGTGGAGCAGGACTAGCGTTGAGCCAAGCATTTTTATCAGCGATTTAATCCCCAAACTTATAATATGCCTGCCTGCCATCGACCATACAGCCCCTAGACGCCTAACAACAGACGATCGATGTCTGTCAACACATATGACTACAAGATCATATACAGGTCCACTCGACAATTTCGAATTAGTAGCGAGTTAGCGACCACTTCTGTGAGTCGTAAACACTTCTGCGTCAGTCAATAAAAAATTGATGAAATAAATATTATAATGGTCTCTTGTACAAAACGTTGGTATGGTAAAAACAGCCAGACTTCGGGTTTCCGGAAAAATGGCATAACATTTCATTGATAAGTTAATAGTTAGGTACATAAACATAATTAGATTTATTTTCTGATATTATTTCTTCGAGTTCATATTATACTGGTAAAGTTTTTAGGTGAAAACTCCCACCGCATGTTTGCGTCTCTTTCTTTTTAAAGTATTTTTTTCGCTGTCTCTTCTCCTCTATAATTTCGTAAACAAAACTAGTGATACACCATATCCTATGACCAAATCTGTTATCGATAGGACTAGAAACCTTACAAATAAAGACATTAAATTGAATTATTTTTTAATTGTGAAACGATTTTATGATTACGCTTTTTACTAATATTTAATATTACTATATTTAAGAACCAACAACCGAAAAAAGTATGTGAACTTTAGAATTTTGTTTTTTTTTTTAGTTTCAGCATTTTATGTTATTACTTAATTGTTAAAACGCCGTATAATTAATAATAAAAAAGGAAATAATAATTAAAAAAAAATAAGTACCAATACTATTTATAAAAATATCGATACCTTCCTGGGTTTATTTAAACCTGTCCTATCCTTAATGAGGCGTATGAACTTGGTAAGGGACCAATCAGAGCGCAGTCGTCTCGTCCCTCATACCTCAGCTAGTTGACAGAATTGTTTTGATGTATTAGATCAAGCATTAGGCGTCTAGTGGCTGTGTGGTCGCTGCTGCCTGCATAGTGTGCGTTTTATACAAGTTTTGAATTTCGTCTCATTCAGTTCTAGAATGTGGGGAGGTATTTTATTGTAGCATTTTATAAAGTACCACATTAAAGATGACGCTACTTTAGCCAGCGTGAAACCTGGTTGAATTAATTGGTCCCTATTTCTAATAACATAATTATGTCTATCGCTGTTTTTACTAAAAAGATGTAAATTCTTTTTAACGTACATGATATTAATGTCTTTAAACAGTTCCCTTAGAGAATTGCGCCGGCGAATATTGTATATCGCCCTGATGGCTCGTTTTTGCAAAATAAAAATTGAATGAATGTCTGCAGCCCTTCCCCATAGTAATATACAGTAAGAAATTATACTATGAAAGTAACTAAAATAGACCAGCCTCGCGGTATCTACATCAGTAAATTGACGAATTTTTCTAACAGCATAAGCTGCCGAACTTACCGCCCCGCAAGTGATATTATTAATGAGGACCGCATTGTAACCTTGAGTCTAGCGTGATCTCCAGGAAAACCATTTTGTCGACGAATTCTAGCTTCTCGTTGTTAAAAATAATGTCACAATCATAACTTTTGACATTCGGCAAGGCAAATTTTACACACTTAGTTTTTTTAGGCATTTAAAACTAAATTATTGGCAGTGAACGAATTTTGAACTCATGGTGCTTGCAATAGCACCGAAATATCGGAAACTCGCAACAAACAGTAAACATAGTAAATATCCCGCTTCTAATCTTAATGTTAGTGTTAGTGACCATGACAGTTTAAAATTTTGAACTTGCCGCAATGCATTATTTACGTTGGCAACGTTACACGTACGTCTATTTATCTTAAAAATCAAAGAATTGTCATCAGCAAATAACAAATTACAATAAAACTCACACGTAAACCAATGATATACCTAAGAATGGATGTTTTACACTAAATACATCAATGATACTTCCCTTTCAAATAAACAAAGGTACTGAATATTGACTACTAATATGCAATAAGTTTTCGCTATTAAGCCTTGACGTGCCTTATACTGTATATAACATTTCCCCTATTAACCAGGTTCGTCCGATTGAGGGCGTAACGCACATAACGTATTTACATAATTAAAACAACTGGATGTGTACGATAAACGAGTTGCTTACTTAATACGCATTTTCACTTCATTAAACTTAATTAAATTATGATTTATATTTGTGTGTGATTTTGTTGGTGTAACTGAAGTGTCAGAACGCTGAAATGTCATTCAGCAAGGAAATTGATGATTGGACACCATGCAAGGATGAAGGAACACATATTGTCTTGTTATCTGATAAAATTTTGCTAAACAATATTTGGGGTTCAACGGTTCTGCCGAGCATTTCAACAATTTGTATGGTTTTCTGGCTGATAAATTATGATGGTGACAATAATAACTAAATTAATCTTCAATTTAACTGCAACTTTCGATAAGGTACCTGATAGGTCGGAGTTCGACTTTTCAAAATATCATCTGAGTTTTGTAACAAGGCTCTCATCTCACTCATCTACTCGCAACAATTTGTTAGTAATAAAAGTTTCATAATTTACTGAGGAAATTAAAAGCTAGTTAGTGTATGCAATCACTTGGGAGTTCTATTCACAAAAAGCCCGATAATTACTATATCAAACGCTATATTTACCACTAGCAATACTTATGGCCCACGATGGAGATTTCTGGGCCAAATTAAGACCCCATTAAACACTTGTAGTATTTCAACTTTCAATTGGTTATTTTCATTAGCATTAGCATACAAAAGCTAAGAACAATTTTATGACGAGCAAAAAGTTTTGATGATATGGCGATTCGGGGGCCAGTTAACAATCTCTCCAACTAGCAACTAGGCAGGGTTTGCTGTAGACTAACCAGATACAACATTTTCAGTATTCGCAGTACCTGCCTCCATAAATATAACTCTGGTAACTAGTAAGGTCATGTCCTAGAACCAAAAATTCGAAGACATGTGACAT
This sequence comes from Orthosia gracilis, assembly GCA_947562075.1. Classification (NCBI taxonomy): domain Eukaryota; kingdom Metazoa; phylum Arthropoda; class Insecta; order Lepidoptera; family Noctuidae; genus Orthosia; species Orthosia gracilis. Next base: position 8,023,984 of record OX387274.1, read on the forward strand.
CGACTAACCCGCACTGGGCCCGTGTAGTAGATTACGGCCCATCCCCTCTCACGGAGAGGAGATCTGTATCCCAGCAGTGGGAACATAAATAAGCTGATGATGATAATCTAACATTGCACGCAGAGGTCACCTAAACGTCAGACGTCCTCTCAGTTGCTCAACAGCTGAGCTCACCCACCGGAAATCATCGCACGCCACCTCGCGTGCCACCATCGACACTATAGTCTATGGGCCATTGGCTCACTGGCTCAATTGAGCACTATGTTGCCATCTTTAATAGCTGATGGGCTTCTAAGCCATTCACCGAACTCGTCTTCGAGATGTGGACATGTATCGGTGTCCCTAATTTCTATCGATGTGCAATGAATAAATTGCATATGGAACTATTGCGCCTGATCTGAGGAAGCAAGATGTTACGTATTGACACAAACAGTTACCGTACTTGCCACAGCTATATTCAAATCCACAACGAGTTTCAGTTATAATGAAATGTCTTCCTTATTTCGTAACGACAAAAAAACACATCAAAAACAAATAAAGACATTTGCTGCGAAAAAGTCCGCGCTAAGTATTTTCTCCGGAATTATCATCAACACATATAATAAATCTGTAGAAAAGGCGTTTTTGTACACCGAAAATATTTCCAAAAAAAATAGCCAGGGTGTTAAAGGCGAACCAATAGAACCTATTTCTAACATTTTTAGAATGTTTGTCTGTTTATTTGTACATGCATCACGTAAAATATATGAAACCAATGTAGATAATTTTATACATAAAAACTGTGCATAACTTGTAATATTACTTAGTTTTTGTTTCATCGCAATCGGTTCACTGAATCAAAAGTTAGATGAACTTAACGTGTTCAAGAAGTAAAAATCCCAACATCAGATACTTGGATTGTTGAACTCCATATTCGACGAATGGCATTGTGCATTATGTTCACCGATGTCTCCGTCAATTGTGGACCGATGTAGAAAATTCTTATTTGTTTGAAAGAGTATGTTCCCACAATTGGTCCCACTTTAATTTGGTAAAGATCTGGTTTAGAACTTCGGATATATACAATAGAACTCTTCAATAATTGACGGCAAATATCTCGCGATTGCTGCAATCGCATGTCTGTTTATTTTTTATACCATTTCATAACATAACATTACGCCAATACGCTCTAAAGGGATACGCAGATAGCGGTTATGTTCAAGTTTCATGATATTCGGGTAATCTATTCTGGCATTATAGGTGCTGGCCTGACTAAAGAACTTGCCTATTAGGTACAACTAAAAAGTGAAAAATAAATATATTTTTTTATAGTTTTCGAGTTACGAGCCAATTTTTTTTTTAATCTATTCTTGTGGTAATTTGGACCTATCAAATTATATTTTTATGCTCAAGAGAGCCGTTCAACTTTCAAAATGATGTTTTCTGGTATGTTTTCATGTTTTGAAAGCAATTTTATCTAATTTGGGTACTTAAAATACATAAACCTGAAAGTTTACCGAACTGAAATATACCTCACTGTAGTATTTTTAATAGACGTTCATTTCTTTAGTATAAATTGTTCTCGCAAAATTTCTTGGCCGCCCTGAAGTTGGCTACAATGGCTGCGCAGTACTAAACAAAAACGGCACCAATCCGTGCCTTACGCATTGGAAAGCCAACTTCAAGGCGGCCCAGAAGTGTGGCGAGAACTATACTAAAGAAATGAAATAGTTGCAAGGATAATGAAATGTGAGAAATATTAATAGGGAAATATATAATTGCAGGCCAATTAAATTCCTTTTTAAGTATTTTCTAGCAGTAATTAAAATATATACACACACATAAAAACTTAATTTCACTTGCTTTAACTAATTCTAATTCTGTTTTTATTTCTTTGTACTAAATTTAGTATATAATATATAATTCCGGTAAAAATACTTCACTACCCAGGCAGCACACAAGTCAGATAACTGGCCAACAATTTAACCTTATGCAGGGTTAAGCTTTATTATGTATGAATAGAAGCTGTGTGTATTACGAAGTTCTGTATTAAAGTTTTTTTTTGCTATAATAATGCTATTAGCTGAATTAGTTTAGTAATTTGCGGATTTTATTTCTTAAACCTGAATAATCATCATAAAAAGACCTGTTACTCAAGAGTTTGTGTAACCTTTTGTATAACATTGGTATAAAATTCCGTTATCAAGCATGATACTGAATAAGTTATATTCTGTTTTCTTTTAGTAGTATTACACACCACACCTTGACAGTTATTCAGCTGCTGTATAAAATAGGCGTTGTTTTTGTTATGAAGCATATAGTAATTTAACAGAAATTAAGATAGCTGTTGTAACTACTTTATGACGCTTTGAGTACGAAATTACCGTCATGTGCAGCTAACTGTGGTTATAGCAATATTAACAGATTCTTATGCAGGAGTTTGCTGAGTATTCATGAAAAGTAGACATTTTTAAGCTAGAACAGCTGTTCTGGAACGTTAGTCAGCATTTAACCGGCTGACTGTGCTTTGTTTTTTTTTGTAGTGGTTATTATGTGAAAATGCCTCCTCACAAAAAAAATCTTAAAAAACACTCCAATTCATGGAAAAATAGAAAAAGAACAGGAGGCATACGAAGAAAGTGCTTGCGGGAGTATGAAAACATAAAAAACTCTATTTGTGCCAATACAACAATGGCTGAAACAAGTTTTTCCAGTTTATGTAATCCAAGTACAAGCCAAGTGCGACAACAATCGATAGAAATGGGTTCCGTAAGAAATGATTATGAATCTAGATTGTATGAAGATTATGAATCAATTCAAACGTCTGAAGATAGTGATGCGAGTTCCAATAATTTTTAAAAAATTGAAACGGAATATGAAAAAAATGTAATCTTTCGTAATAACTTAAAACAATGGGCCATAAATAAAAATATTTCTCTAGAAGCGTTAAGAGGATTATTAGTAGTCGTCAATCAAAGATTGCCAGGAGTTTTGCCAGTGGACCCGAGAACATTATTACAGACTAAGAGAAATGTTATAATAAAAAAAAATGATGGTGGAGAATACTGGCACAAAGGACTTATTGAACCTTTAAAAGATATAATTAATTTTGTATGGCTGGAAATCCCTGAATGTATACAATTAAATTTAAATTTCGATGGTTTACCAATTTTCAACAGCTCTAAAAAAGAATTTTGGCCAATTCTTTGCAACATATGCGAAAAACCAGAAATAGAGCCTCTTGTTGTTGGAATTTATTATGGATCTGGAAAACCGCAGAGTCTTAGTCAGTATTTAGAAGATTTTGTCGCAGAAACTGAAAGTCTTCTGGAAAATGGAATTCATATAGTTAGACAATATCACATGGGTTTCTTTGTGCAATAAAGATTTTTGTATTGTATACAAACTGTAAATGCAGATGATTGATAAGTACCTAACTATTAAGTATATGATAAGAATAATACTTAATTTGATCTCATACTATTATCAAAAAGTGTTGGATATTCAACTAAATATTATAATAGGTTTTTAAGTTAATTCTAATAAAACAATTATGATAGTTAATCAGTCTTCCTTTTATTTTCAGTTCAAAAATCACTAGAGAATAATCACTACCTATCAAACGATTACACTGAACAAAGTATAAAAAAAAACAAGTTATAAATACAAGCAAACACAAGTCTTTCACTTTCACTAGGGATTCTGTTTGACAGAACGTTTATTAAAATTCTAGCGACTAAAATCAAAATCGTAATAAATAAATCAACAAAATAGCATTTATCGTGTAGCGTTACACATTATAGGAACACAATACTTTCATATAGAAACATCTTCTTTCCTTAAAAATATAATAAAATAAAAAAAACAACAAGATCTATTTTGCTTCGTCGTAGGTACGGTAGTGTCTTCTTTTCAGTAGACATTGGCTGGGTACTATCATTTTTTGCGAGTATATCACCGTACATCTTAGGCCAACGCAATATTCCTTTGACTTCCCATGTGTCCGGCACAGTACATAGTTCTACCTTGCCTTTTCGACGAGTTGACACAATTTTAAACGGCATGTTTACTGAAAAATATCAAAAATCTTAATAGGTATGTAAGTACATCTGGCCACTTGAAATAACCTAAATATTTTGTGCAGGGCCCAACTTCATTAGTAGCGCAGCGGCTCAATCTACTTATTTCTGTCACTTATCAACTTTTTAACCCGTATCTCTATAACCGACTTATTAATGCGACAACTATCCGCTACACTCCACAAACGGCCGTACGCATGCACTCAGATCGTAGACTGACTGCAGACCATGCCATGCTAGTTTGTCTTCCTTTGTAAAGTCAATTTGCAACGTCCGCAGCGTCATCTAGCCGCCAGACCCCGTACTTTTACGAATGAAAAAATGCGTTCCAAATTAATAGAATTATTTTCATGTTGTTTTAAATTACTGCAGAAAAACAAAAATGATTACTTTTTCTGTCTTATTTAATAAACTTAATATTCTAATTTTAAATTATATTCTAATTATAAATTATAATTTATTATGTATTCTGTACTACAATGATTAGTTATATGTAAGTTTTCGTATCGTAATATTTTTAACCGACTTCTAAAAGAACGAGGTTCTCAATTAGTCGGAATCTTCTAATTATCTGAATTTGATAAGAACTAAAAAGAATAAATAATATACTTTACTTTCCTATACTGTGGGTTTTTATTATTATATGACTGAATCCTAATTGTTTGATTTACAGTACGAATGTGTGTGATTATAGAACAGTTGTCGAAAAATGTTGAGTGCTAACCACTTTTAACCAGAGCACAACTTAATAAGTGGACACATAAGGTCTGTTATGCAGACATTAGACGATAAGCCGCTGTGCAATCAGATTTTATTCAGAATGTGCGTCGCCATATCGAACAACATAACCTATTATAATGATGTGGAATTTTATACTAAAATACTCAAGTTTTATAACGAAATCGATATAATATTCTTATAAAAGTATTACAAGGTTATTTTTGGACCCTTAAATTGAAATAAATTAAAAAAATATTTTACACGTAAAAACATACCACTAGAAGAAATGTTGTTTATTTCTTCAAAATCTCGCTTATCAGGTAGCGCGTGAAAAATTTACACGAAATATATATATATATACACGATAAAGTTGCATGCGCACCTACAATTTCTTTCTTTCAAGCCTAAATAAGGGTAAAATTTACTTACGATAGGTATTATAACATGGTGTCGATGTCGCCACACTGTTAGGATTTGTCAATATTTAATTTGATCAACTTCTTGCTAAAATATACTGAAATAAGCAAAACGCTGTGTATGATCTGAATATCCGAGCTTTAAAGGACTTAACCATACAGTTCATTCATCATTCACTCATCATCTGGCTAACAGAGCTGTAACACTTGTGTTAAAGAACAAAATCTTTTTATGCAGAAGATACTCAGCTTGTCGTACAATTATTCAAAACTTATTCATCTGTTACGTTGCTATTACACAGCTATTAGCAGTATATTTTGTGCCCAAATTGCTTGAATAACGTCTGAGTAAGCGCCATATCAGCTATTTACAGTAGTTTTTTTCAGCAATTAGCTTCTATGACTGCTGTTAAACAAAACTTACTCAAAAGGTTTGTGCTGGCTGGGTAGGACTAAAATCTCGGTGATTGGCCTCCTATTACAGATATTCAGATGTCCTATTATTATTCCTCACATTTCATTATATTCGAAACTGTTTCAATACTTTAGTAATATACATGAAAAACACTACAGTGAGGTATATTTCAATACGGTTACAAAAACACGAAAACTTACCAGAAAACGTCATTTTGAATGTTGAACGTTTCCCTCGAGCATAAAAACCTAATTTAAGTAGAGAAGATACGCACAGATTTAGTACAAAAAAATATATATATTTCAGCTCATTTCTCAAAACTTGTCCTAATGTAAAAGTGAAAATTTACGAGAATTAATAAAAAACTGAAATAAAATCAGTTTCTTCATCATCTTCCTACCCTTGTCCCATGTTACTTGGGGTCGGCGCAACACGTTTTCTTCTTCCATATCGTCCTGTCCCCCGTCACGCCATCACTGACTCCCTTTTCTTTCATATCACTCCTCACACAGTTCATCCATCTTTTCTTTGGCCGTCCCCTCCCTCTCCATCCATTCACATTTATTTGACCCTGTCTGCAAAGTCAACGCAATCAAGTACCTGGGTGTTATAATTGACCAGAAGCTGTCCTTTAAAGAACATATCTCTACGCTATCAAAAAGAACCCGTAAATTTATTTCATCATGAAATCTTTGTAAAAAGACATACGCAGGAAAGTCTACCTGGCTCTGTGTCAATTGTTTTAGAGTACTGTGTAGACGTTTGGGGTAGCGCAGCTAAGTCTAACATGCTTGAACTTGAACTGGCTCAATGAGTTTTTCTAAAAGTCTTCCTTGGCAAACCGCGGCGCTAATCCACAGACAAACTCCACAAAGAGGGTTCGACAACTATACATTCTGAGGTCCCTTCTAAAAAAAGTGACCGTGTAAGGGAGACAATTTACGTACAACGAAAGAGGAAGAGTTGGAGCTGACAGGCTAAACATCCCGACAGTGAGAACAACTTTTGCTACCCGGTTTTGTCTATTTCTCCCGATAGTTGTCTTCAATATAATCAACAAATCCACACTACGGGTCCCTAGGAATGTTTTGAAGCCAAGATCTGTCGTATGAAGACACAGAATTTGTCTTATGCCCGTTGAACTGACCAGCCCCTAAACACAGACAACATCACCTAGATCGCACCTAACCCTGTCCAACATTAACACACACTCCATAACTTTACACTCTCTCCTCACACTTCCCCTTGCTTCCATATTTGACTGAGTGATCGGACCTTCTACTCAGTTTGGCTTATACTTCCAACTTGAAAAGCTAATTCTCAATATTGAATAATGATTTATTATATTTATTGATTTATTATATATATATTGTTATTTTGATTATAATTTTAATTACTAACTGTGATTTGAACTGCAATTTTAACGTTAATACTAAATGTGACCTAAATTGTGTTTTTTAATCTTAATAATAATTGTGATTTTAACTTTTATAATAACTTTGATCTCAAGTGTGACTTATATTATAATTTTTAATTACATTTTTTGTTTGTCATATTAATATTATTTCTTTTATTTTTAATTATTTAATTCCAAATGTTATTGATGTACAATCTGCAGCATTGTGCTGTGTCACGAAGAACATTACAGCCTTTTCTGATACCTGGGCCACCAAGATACAGTCCATGCCTAGTATGGGGCCCACGGACACTTCCATTGTGAGATATAGTTCATTGTGCAAATTGTTAACATGTGTGTGTGTCAATAAATAAATTATTACAAAAATTATTATATTCATAACTCTTTAAGTAACATGCGTTTCATCCCTTCTTATCACATGATCGTACCAGGACAAATGATTTCCTTTCAAATGTTTTGTCACAAACTTGCGCAACTTTCAAACTTCCTCTTATATACTTGTCGCATCAAGGGTGACCAATAGATGCAAACCATCGGGAAGTCAGCATGTATTTCCTTAGATTAAGACATCGTGTGTGGGCAGATTGGTGGGTACAATAGTGAAAATTAAATCACACTAATTATTCGATACGCAAAGTTTATTCAAATAGTCAAAACTCACGGTTACAATCTTGCTTACTAATATTACGGATTGACAGTGATTATACGACATCTTAGCTTTAAGGCGGTCAGTACTCAACTGCCATATTTTGCTGTCCCCACCACGCAAGCGGTTAGAAAAAGCGCGCCAATGCGTAATTGTTCTTGATTTTCCGCCAAGGGGCGTGCCTGTGATCTGTTATGACGTCCGTACTATTGACTAAACCTGACATACTCATTTCTCATTTTATCCATTATCGTCACTCCTCATTAATAAATAAATAAAAATAAAAAAGCCTTTATTTGATCCTGCTACATTACTTCTTAATTTACTATTTATATACTATAACACTATGATTAATTATTAGCAAGGTCCCCAGGTTGGGTAAAGGCCTCCTCCAATGATGTCCACTTCTCTCTATCCTGTGCTATTTGCCACCACAATGGGCCAGCGAGTTTTTTTTTTTATTTCGTCCTCCCATCGTGTAGAGGGCCTTCCTCTATTTTTTTCTTTTTGGTCCTCTCTATATGGTTGTGCTGTAGGTCCATGTTCTGTCTCTAAGCCTCGGTATATGACCGGCCCACTTCCACTTTAACTTTTGTGCGTAGTTTAAGGCATTATTGGCTCTTGTTATTTCTCTTATCTTTACGTGTCTAATCTTATCTAGTTTTTTTTTTTTATTTTAAGCATGCTTCTCTCCATTCCGCGCTGACAGGATGTTATTTTTTGCTTAACTTTTGACGTAAATTTCCATGTTTGATGCCATCATGCATTCCACTCCTCATTACTACTACCATAATGAACATAATTCCGGTGAATGTACTTAACTAGGATTTATTTCGCAGATTGGCCTCTAATTACAGTTATTTTCCTGGGTTATAATTTTTGTCAATTGACTTTTTTTTGAGGCTGACTTACTGAAAAAAGGGTTTTTTTTAAGAAATGGATCTAGAGTTGAATGTGGAATCATATTCAGGAGAATTAGGTGACTTGTTTCACTTCTTGTACCTATTTCATTGTCATCTGATCCTTTGTCAAATTTGAAATCCTGACAATGAATCAGGTGAGAAGAAGGTCGTCAAGGGATTCAGTCTCATTCATTATTCTTACAGGAAAATAGCTTCATAACTTTCAATACAATAATTACAGAATGCCACTCATCACCTGTTTTCCAATAAACCAATCACAGTCTAACGCATTAGACAGCTGAACAGTTTTACCTCCACCACAACACCTGGCTCTTCTTCCGTGCTACGCTGACATAATAAAAAAAACAATTAACATTTTAATATATTCCTTTTGTTTTTACCAAATTAATTCATTCTTTTCAAATAATAAATATTTAAATAACAAACAACCATAGTTAATATATGAAGACATAATTAATTCGCATAGGTATTAAGTTACTATAACTGTTATTTATTTCTTATATCCGTTTTGTTACAGGTCTACATTAAAATATTTAAAGCTTACATAATCAGCGGCGAAATATGCAAAGCATTTCACGGCCGTAATTACACTATCGTAAATGAAAGGTGACTTAACGTTCTAATACAAATATTATGATACTGTGATAATAATAGATAAGCAAATAAATGAAGCCAGAGCCAATTCAAAGGCACTTGATTCTTAATTATTTATTGTACACCAAAATAATACATTTAAAAAAGGTGATAACAAAATTAATGTAGAAAGGCGAGCTTGACTCTAAACCTTTAAGTGAAAGAGATTATAATAGAGGGCAGTTGGATTTACACTATTACCTACAGATGCTACGACCATATTCTTAGTCGTATGAATGAATCTACCTAGCAGCACTTCTTCCGACGATGCGCCGTCATTTAGTTTAGCAGTTTTCGCACTAGGCACCTAAGTTACATATATTCCTTTTTTTTTGTTTTCAGTACAATATGAAACAATAATATCAAGGTGTCAAGACGACTGTCGATTTAAATGCATTTGTTATCAGTCACTTCCTACTTCTGCAGCTAAGGTCCTTAGATTTAGTTTCTCTACAAACACGTGTACCTATTTTTTTAACATGGACACAGGAGGTGCCTGCCAATCAAATTACATTGTTGCAGTTACTAATGGATTTATACGCAAACGTACATTAACACAGTACAAACACTTATACTAATTATACAGATATTACTAAAATTGCAACAATTCACAAAAGTGTGTTATGCGAAATATGCGTAAATATCGCTATTAGTACTAGAACAGAACAATTTTCATATTTGTTTAATGTCTGCGTTTCGCCGGAACACACCTTATAATTGTTAATTATGAATGATTTGTATAAAATAAAGAAGGTTTTACAACGAAATGGAAAGCAATTGCATCGATACTGATAGCAAGTACTTTTGCTGAGCAAAAGCTCGCGGATAATTTTGAAAGAGAGTTACCGAAGCCCTCGTACAAACAACTGAAGGAACACGGGTGGGTTTTAGTCAGTAAAAGTCTGACACGCCCTCCCGCTTCTCCTAGAGTGGGCCAAGTCATTGCATGAATACAAAATCAAAAAAAAAATTGGTATGGCACAATGGTTGCGGATAAATTTAAAATAAAATTACCGCGGCCCTCGTACAAGCAACTGAAGAAACACGGGTGGGTTTTAGTCTTTAGAAGTCTGACACGCCTTCCCGCTTCACCTAGAGTGGGCGAAGTCATTGGATGATTTCAAAATAAAAAAATAAAAAAAATTGTATGGCACAATGGTTGCGAATAAAATTAAAAGAGAGTTACTGCGGCCCTCGTACAAGCAACCGAAGGAACACTGGTGGGTTTTAGTCAGTAAAAGCCTGACACGCCTTCCCGCTTCAACCAGAGCGAGAGAAGACATTAGATGATTTTGAAACTAAAAAAAAATATGGTATGGCACAATGGTCGCGGATAAATTTGAAAGAGAGTTACCGCGGCCCTCATACAAGTAACCGAAGGGACACGGGTGGGTTTTAGTCAGTAAAAGCCTGACACGCCATCCCGCTTCAACCAGAGCGGGAGAAGAGGGCACAAGGATATTGGGGTTTTCCATCGGGAATTTTTCGGTTGCAGCCCGGGAGTCCGAATTTGTGCCCGATTCATGTCAATAGGGTTAGGCTACCTATTCCATGGGACTTGAACAAAACTGGTGTAGGTTATATAATAATAATTTATTTAATCACAAAAATTACAATGTTAAAATCATTGGTAGGTTACACTTACACTTAAGTTAACAAGAACTATTAGGTGTTGCAAACAGCACCCCTACTAGGTTATAAAATATATTGTATTAAGGGCGATAACCATGTATAGATATATACATCTACGTAACCTTTTTGGGCCTGCCTGTATGGCCAAAATAGTTACGTAGATATATGTTAGTTACAAGAAAGCAAAAAAATTAAGGCAATAAATAATTCAGTCTGGCTTGAAAGTTTTTAATTTCATTTCAAAAATCACGAGAGTCTTAATCCGAATATTGATTTTGAAAAATTATGAAATCACCCGTTCAAAAGCCCTTGCACTTTCATGTCACCTCGTTTTGTTATTTCGTAACAGAAATTCCTGTTTTTAAATAATAATTCGAGCAAAAATCTCGAGCAGTTGAAAGTAACTTGCGTTGTCGAAAACCGGACACTACAACATTCACTGAGTTTTGTTTAATAAAGCTAATTATGCCTACTTACTTATACGCAGGTGTTACATATTGGTACGCAATTGTTATTGATCTGATTTTTACTAAAATGGAGATTTTGCAAACTGTGCAACATATTTAATAATTAATTACGATTTATTTTTCTTTAGTTCACGTAAGGCGTAACATTCGTTACAAGTTACATTCTACTAGCATAGTGACTATTAATAGTTATCATAGTTCACTTAAATCAAATTGAGATAGACCAGCACTATTGGCATGATCACTTTATCAAAATAATAAAAAAAAACTGTAGTTTTTTTTTTTAAATTATCTTTATCTGATTTCGCAAAAGATGACTAAAACAAAAACAAATATAATGAGGAAAAATATTCTTTTATATACATATTTTTGTGTTTAAGCTATCTTCAATGAAAATCATTAGTTTCGCTTTCACATAAAAGTAACTCACCAAACTTCAAAACATAAGGTGCGTCACATATAATGCTGAGACATCTCAATACAGCTCATTAAAATTCCTAAAAACTTGACTTTTGAACTCAGTTATGCCTAAAATATTTAATGTGTATTAAGCCGTTTTGGTAACCAGCCAAAAACATTCTGTTGCATTTTGGTATGACAAGATCGTATCATCTCGAAATTTTATTCTAACGTCAACTTTCCAAATAATAATTTGTGAAAAAAAAACGTTGGAATAATGGCCATTTGTCTAAAGCTGACCTGTGATTTATTGCATTTGACGTACATCTAGAAAACTAAAGTATAAGATTTCAAAATTCACAAAAATAAACTACTTTTAAACTGTATAAATAAAACATGACAAGCAGATAAGCACTAAAAAGCTAGTAAAGACGATGTGCTTCGACTTAATATTGCGAATTCTAAGTACTAAAAACAAGTGTATCTAAATTATGAGGTGTTATTCAATATAGGTGGTGATTTGAGTCTAATAAATTGCTCAGTAATTTATGGCGTGATTGCCCTTAATGTGGGGGCACGATCCAACATATTTCTGAATACCTGAGAACTCCTCATACGTTGTATTTTTATCTGGAAAAAGGTTGTGTTTTGTCTCAAGATAAAATGGAAATCAAAACCTACTCAGATGAAACTCCAGAAAAAAAATACAAAGGGTTCAATGAAACGTTCAAATTGTGTGCTTTCTCGCTAGCTTTCGCATTTCTCTACCCGAACAGGACCACCGCTATCAAGAGGTGTATAACCATCACTGCCATCGTCACCTTCTGCGGTGGCCAGCTCTTCTGGTTCATCACCTACACTTTTAAATGCCTCTACACCTTGGACATCTACAATTTCGCCAGAAACATGACACTGGCCGTCGTTCTTGTTCTTTTCTTTATAAAAACGTATTACGTTATCTATGCGACGAGCAAATTCGCACCATTGCTGGACAAAATATCTGAAGATCTTTTAGAGGCTAACAATTTAGAAGAAGAATATCAGAAATTATACGATGATCACATAAAAATAGCAAAAGTGGGTGAGATTTCCTGGTTGCTGATCCCGACGATCATGAGTGCCTTGTTTCCTATTTATGCTGGAGCATTGATGACCATAGAGAGCATTCAAACTGATGACTACGAGAGACGCATGGTGCACGATATGGAGCTACTATTTGTAGAAGATATCCAGAGTGAAACTCCTTTCTTTCAATGTATGTTTGCGTACAACTGCGTGCAATGCGTAGTTCTCGTGCCTAATTACTGCGGATTTGACGGCTCCTTCTGCATAGCGACGACGCATCTTAGACTCAAATTAAAGTTGCTGACCCTCAAAGTAGATAAAGCCTTCAAGAATTCGCGAAGCCGTCATGAGTTGCACATGAAAATGAATGAAGCGATTAGAGATCACCAGGACGCGCTAGATTTTTATGTTCAGCTGCAAAATGTGTATGGGCCTTGGTTGTTTGCTGTGTTTATGCTTACGTCTTTCATGATATCGTTTAATTTGTACCAAATATACCTGCTACAACGGATTGACCCGAAGTATACATCATTCGGGGTGGTCGGTGTCCTCCACATATACTTGCCCTGTCACTATGCGAGTGAATTGACGAAGGTAAAGTGATTGATTTCTTTTGTTAATTGGTTAGTGTGCTGCTTGTATAATTGTTACCCGTAGGCTACTGTTAATCGGCGGAAGTATATATCAGAAATATTGTTTTAATTTAATTGATACCGTGACCTTCGGGTTTTTTAACCTTGTTTGTCCTATTTTTTGCTAGAACTGGATTTACTACGTTGCGTACGCGCAACGTCAGATCCGAATATGGGTTAGGCAGACAAAACCGTTGCCAAAATGGTTGCGTGTTAAATTTACGTATTATTCTCATAATTTTGTACTCTTTTTTAGGTTAGTTTTAACCCTTTATTCTCGCGTTGTATTCCTTATTACTGTAGGTCAAGATCCACCCAATTTAAAGTCTGACAAATAACGTCCAAAATATCTAGTTCTGGTGGTGATTATACACACACTATCCATCATTCCCTATCACAAGAAACACTGTCCGACTGACAAGGATACTGCACAACCCGACTTGTTAGATCAAATAGATAGTGTTTATCCAGTAGCTAATGACCACTTGCTAGTAATGAGAACATTAGCGAGACCGAGCTATGTGTTCATAACGACTATCAAGATGTGAGAACAATTCAAGCTATATTCGTGCTGGAATTTATTGAATTATATTACATTTTATAACGGTTTTTGTTCAGATTGTATGCGAAAAGGTACGTGAAAATTGTCTACTAAAAACACGGGACATAATATCAGCTGTATTTCTCACAGGGTTAAACAGAGTAGTCTCTATATCGTACACCCACGTGTAGCTAGTCATGTTTAAATTCCATGTTATACAGGCTAACTCCATTGCCATCAGCTGGGCACAAATGCAGCCTACTTCTTTCAACATTTTTTAACTACCATGATATCATCTGACTTACAATGAACAGTCAAAGAGATCCTTAAGGCTTATAATTATATTCCCCAATGTTAAGGGCCTACATCCGCTTTAGTGCCGTAAAACGGTAACTTTCTAAAGCATACTACTTAATAACGGCTAGGTGAAAAGATTTGAAAAAAAAAAAAAAAAAAATTGTTTCATGTACATTATTTCGCAAGTTTTGGATACTCCTCCAAAACGACTTGGATGTTTAAAAATATTTTTACACAGTAAAATTGATGGCTGGAATTTGTTCATAACTGACAGCATTTGTAAATCAAATAATATTTTGCAAACAAAACTGTTCAAAAGGAGGTTCAATATTTCTATTTTGGCATCGAGCGGGTGCACGGCCAGTACTGGGTTTACATTGGGGCTTATATATCACCTTAACGCAGTACTGGCTTTGCGCCCGCTCGGAGCCTGAATATCAATAATGAACCTCGTTTTGGATAGTTTTGTTTGCAAAATATTCTTTGATTTACATTTGCTATTTCAGCTATGAATAAATTTTAGTCATCAATTTTCTGTGTAAAAATATTTTTAAACATCCAAGTCGTTTTGGAGGAGTATCCAAAAGTAGCGAAAAAATATCGTGTCGTTAATTTTTTTTTAAAGCTATTAGTTACGCGAAAAAAAAAATGTTCACAAATAATAGACATGAATCAATAATAAATATATATGTTTTCAAACCTTTTAACCTAGCCGTTACTAATGAGTATGCTTTAGAAAGTAACCGTTTTAAGACACTAAATCGGCGGAAGGCCCTTAAGGAAATATCTTTCTCTTTGCCTTTAAAAAGTTATAGCTTGTAGTAGTCTCTGTTTCTGTAGGCATGACTAACAATGAACTGCATTCATCACTATTTCTCAATGGACAGCACCACTAAACAATAAAATTATAGGTATTGGCGAATACCTTGTTTAATTTTTCTCATTTGTTTCTCATTTCAGACTAGCGAAGAGACCCCAATGGACTTGTACGAGGTGCAATGGGAAGCCTGGGCCGACAACGAGGTAACCAAGCTCCTGATATTCATGATCGCCAGGGCTCAAAAGGGAATGGTTGTCACCGGGATGGACCTCGTGGTCTTTAATATGGAACTCTTCAAGTCTATTCTGCAAACTTCTTTCTCGTTCTTTAATTTGATTACTGCTTAAATACTGAACATTTAGTTTTATGAGGCACTTAATTTTGAATATATCACGCTTGTTATATGTAAGCTAATCTTTTACCGATTTTAATCTAAGATTGTGTAATTGTCTTTTTAATAATAATTACAGAGCGCTCAATATTGGCTAAATTAATTCTAAAATCCACAATAAACTTATTCAGAAAAACATATCAATTTTAATTTACCTACTGTTATTCAAAACAAACCAATCAGAGGTGCAAAACATTTCTGGAGACGTCTAAACGTTAATAAAATTCATTGCATCTTAAGTGCTCAAAAAAAGAACAAAGGTTAAGCCATATCATAACATTATTATGATTATATTAATGAGTGCACTAGTCGAGCACATTATCTCAATGCTAGGTGCATTATATGAGAACTACGAAGGCTAATTGCACTGTCATTATGAAGCTGATTAGATCACAACAGTGAATGACGTTATATAGCGCCTTTTTGTCTAGCAGTTTCTGCTTCTTTTTATCCCTTTTTTGATTCCTGATGACGTGAACATACGTGCATCGTAAGCTCATGAAATAGGTATCTTTTAGGTTAGTTCTATACTTATCTTTTACAGAGGACTTTGGTGACTTTATAGGTATGAGGGTGATGATGCATGGATAATGTACTAGCAATGGAAACTCTGAAACAAAATGACGTCCACCAACCCAAACTCTGTCAGCGTGGTGGTTGACGGCCCACTCCCTCTCTCAGAGAGGAGGCCTGTGTCCCAGGCTTCGCTAGTGAAATTGCGATTCATGGTAACGGAAAGTACGCCATGGCACTTAGATGAAACTTCTCTTTAAGACCTCCTCAGATAGATGTGAGGAAATCCGAAGAAATCACAACAAAAATACGTCGGAACGGTAATCAATGCAATGAGCATTGATGCACGCAGGCATTCTATTGCATTTCGACGTCTCTAAATGAATAAACTGAAACTTTCATTACTTTATTTCAGAATTTTGCGCTGTACTATGTAGTTCTATCATTATTGCCACAGTCTGGTATTATTATTAAGTTATGAAGATATATCATCAGAACCCATCCATGATATTGTTTGAAATAACACAGTGACGAAGCAAAGTTACAAATTAATTCAATTAAACCTGATACAATCAATTAAAAGCATCGCGGAAATATAACCCATTGTTATGAACTTAATCATCAAGATTAAGACTTAACCAAATAAAAGTGAAGATGGGAAATAAGGAATAAAAGAAATCATATTAAGGAGACGTAGCTGTAGTGGGTGCTTTTGTGCTATTGCTATTTCCTATGCAATTAGTTACTCATTCGATTCATTGAATAACTACAGACACGTGCAGACTAATTATAATACGAACCTGTTACTGCAGGCCAAAGATATCTTCTCGTACAGAGAAGCATTAATCACAACACTTGCTCAATTTAATACTTACGAGTATTATTTACTACAAGTCCAGATTTTTTATGCTTCCATCGCAGGAGACGCCCTGGGCGTCGGTAGTCGTAAGCACTTGCCCGGCTACCAAAGGCGCGGCCATGCGCGCGGCGAGTAATGGCTAGCTCGCCGTCCGATAAGGACCAGGCCCGAGTCGACAGCGCATAGTGTTCCACGCGCCCCTCAAAGAGACGTCAGCAAAAAATTACGGGGTCCGCTAGGGCCGATGCATGCCTGGGTCGCAGATAAATTTGAAATAGTTACCGCGGCCCTGGCACAAGCAATCGTAGGAACACGAGTGGGTTTTAGTCAGTAAAAGTCTGATATACCCTCCCGCTTTAACCAGAGCGGGCGAAGTTATTGGATGATTAAACACACATGGTTTTTTATGCTTTTTTTTGTCAGTTATCAGTATATGAGTGACGTCCAACATAAACATAGTAACTTATAACACACAAGTGCTCAGCTGAATCTGGTAAGACTGGAAGCTGACCCCAATATGGTTGGGAAAAAGCTAGGCAGATTGAATGTAATGTGATAACGAATCATGAAAAAAAAACTTCTAACTTGCTCACACTCTTCCATGCATTGTTGATTACAATAATTATATCGCTTCCGCGAGCATATTTTAGAGTAAAACTACTCGATGACGGAGCGAATCTTTTTATTTTATCTTTTTATTCACGAAAAACATCTGGGTGTTTAAAAATATAATTGTTGAGGAGACGAAGCATCTCACCTCACTTTGCGCATACGCATTTTACGCTTCAAATTACGTAAAAAACACTTCCTGGTTTTTGTGTTTTTACGATTTTGTGTACATCGTTTTGCGAGCACTAATTGCTATAAAATGTTCACTTAAGTATGTAGGTTCCGTATTTTTTCGGTTCATGCGGGAGACATTAAAGATAAAATAGTAGATTAAAGAAATGTTGTCAGACTTTAAAAAGCTACCAAACTGCCATCCAGTTGACAGACTCCTGGTGTAACGACCTAGGCAACTTCAGCAGGAACTAGATGCATTCCTAATTTTCTCTATCATGGAACAAGAGGCTTCTCCTAACAAAAATCGACGTTCTATTAGATCAATGATAAGGGGCTCTCCAGGCCAGGCCAGGCCTCTGGAATCCATTAAAATCAATTAGCCATTGCGTATCGATTTTCTTTAAGTCCAGATTTTCTGTTACATCTATGGTAATCACTCTTGGTTTCATAGGATTTTTGTTACCACATTACTGCAATGAATTGTCTGTGCAGTGTCCAGACATCTCAAATCAAGGATCGAGGATTTCGTGGTCCTTTCAATGCGGACTTTATTTTAGAATTAATTATTATTTTTAAATGCAGAAACACAGGCTAAATTATCCATCTAACTAATTATGTAATTGTAAAAAAAATATATAATAATTTACAATTAATTATTATTATTTAATTATAATTTGTTTTCATCAACAAGCTTCTTTTTATCCCGATTCTTCAATCGATTCGTATTAGCGCGTCAGTCACGCGTTAGAGTGACGTAATAATCGGAGCACAACGGTACAGCCTCTATAGCATGATAGCTATCGCACGCCGTCGATAGCAAAAGTGTCTGTCGACCCTGGCGTACCCCCTCTACAGGTGGAGGGGACCACTCCAGCTCCCTTCACCTTCGAGCACGCCGCGCGCGACCAATGACCGCCCGCCCCGGTACGGCGAAAGGTTTTATATACAAGTGGAATTCGCACTGCCAAATTGCTATAAGTCAAAATATAGGGTAGTCGGGCGGTTGACTCGTTCGTAGAGCTCGACGCATGAGTCCGTACCGACGTCTTCGTCAACAAATCAGTGCTCCGTGCCACCGCGCGCGTGGATTATACGCGTCCTAACACGAGCAGCCAGTGGGCCAATGCACCGTCACTGGAGGCCTTTGTAGTCAATTGTTATAAACAGGCATCAGACTTTGTGTGATAAACATGGGGTGCAGTGGAAGATATATTTTTCTGACTCTGGTTTTGTGCGTAGTGACTGAACTTGCGATCGGTGTGAGAGTGGTGCCCAAGAGAAAGAAAGGTAAATTAAAATGTATTATTATTATATTATTTATATTATATTATTATTATATTTATCACTAATAACGAAATGTCTTACATTTGTACTAAAATTATTTTCTCATTGTGTAAAGTTTAATAATATTGCTGTACGTAATCTTTTATTATTAGAGGCTATAAATTCTTCGTTATGCACTAAAACGTATTTTAGCTATATTAAAGCCTTGCCACATGTACTCAGGCTGTAGATAAATGTGCAGATTTCATATTTGCAGCTGTAAGAACCAAATACAGCCACTCTTACACAATGTTTTGGTTTGTTATTTAACTCTACATAATATTCGTACTATACCTTGCAACTTAACATCTAGCCTAAGATCTACCCACGATTGTAGTATCTCTCACAGTTGCAGAACTGTTGAAATCGTGTGCATTCAATAAAGCATTTTAAAACCCATTTAAATGAAAAACAAATTTTCTATGCAAATATCGTCGTTTCCAAAAGTATTATTCATGAACATTAACATTATACAGTCATTAATTGTCTTTTTTATAGAACATTAAAAGAAAGAACAACAGCCGTATAAATTAATCGGTAAAAGTCGTGCAACAATAAAATATTTATTTTATTAATCACGATTTCTATTCCACATTTAAGAATAAGGCACCGACTACACTAACTTTGAGGCTTCCAAAAAATAATACTGATTAACACTGGACTCCTTGCCTACTTTCAGTCTATTGCTATAAAAATAATAATAATTTGCATTTGTAATAAATAGAAATTCACCCACAGTGACTTGCTGAATCTAACGAATAACACAACTGGCCACTTTTAACACAATTAAAATATATTGTAAAGAAAAAAAAACTATAAAAGCTCAACGCACACGATTGTGCCGTTACCTGTCCGAATTATACGAGATTCAAATTATGTGTACTCACCTCACCTTGACAACCAACATTTTTTTTTCACATAAATATGTTCTAAAACAATGCTCATAGTAAATTACTGTTATGTGAACAGCTGTTGTTTAGTTTTTTAACATTTTTGATTGGTCTACTGTACTGACGGGTTAGGTAGTAAAAAATTAGGTTACTGAATAAAATCGTCATGGCATACAAGCTATAGAAATAACTACAATAGGCTTCATTCACACGGAATGCCTGACTAACTGTCACATTTAAAATCCTCAATTCCGTAGTTTTTGCTGACTGCTCTTCTAACAACGTCTTTAGTAAAAAATCGGCTGAGGAACCTATATTCCGTTACTTTTAGATTGTCGCAAGATACAATTTCTCTTAAAATTTATTGTAAAGAACTATGTGCTCCAAAAGATAATAATTATCATTGACACACTTAGACCAAGAAACTTTACCAGCAAATTAATTTAAATTAGTATCCAAATACAGAAAAAAAAACAACATAAAATGCCGCCCACATTCATTTTCAAACCGCAGTGCTCTAAAAACTAGCGTCAGAATTAACTCTAAGTTAAATTAGAGTACTAATTATTTACTTACGGTTTCTAAGCAAAAAATATGCAAAAACTTAGCCTACATTTTAAGGTTTCAGCTTTAAGCAAGAAACAGGTACATATTATAAAGAATAGTCTCGTACGCACTGGGACGTGGAGAACCTCAAACCATGTCTGGTATTTGCTTAAATATTCAGAAAAAAGAAAAATCTGGATGTACACATACATGCTACAATCTAGGAGTCTTTAAGTCAAGAGTGAATTGGTTATTTTAGGCAAGCGAGTCTCACCGCGACCACACCATCGCTTACCAACAGGTGAGATGGTACTCAAGCGCGAGCCTATGATACATTTAAAAAAAACATGAAAGGAATATTTGAATGAACGACATGCACTAATGCCGTTCATTTGAATACTACTACATCCAATTCTTATAAACACATAAGGGAAGCTACTAAATAGTAATAAAAGTTAAAATGTTTTTCCAAATAACGTGTAAATTCAAAAATCATTAGGTGTATACATTGGAATACTGCGATCACGAAAGAATGTTTATGATCATCTCATTGAAGATGCAGTATTTTTTTAAACGTGATCGTAGCTGATTACAGAAATCTCTGAAAAAAAAAGTACTGAATGTCGTCACTCATGAAAAAGTAGCCACAGAATAATTTCCCATCACTATACCAAAGTTTACGCAAACTATGACCAGCCACAGTATACCTTTAAATACCTCGTCATACTCACTGTAAAGTCCCACCATAATTAATGGTAAATTTTTGAAGTTACTCCCATTTTCTCACCTCACTAATTAACACTGCAAGGTTGCGCGCAAAAGTGTTGCAACTCGGATTTCTCAAGTTCCACGGCAGTTCTCACACATCCTGTATCGATTGAATGTTGCTACATGCTCGTGAGATTCGTAATTTCCGATTTAATTATCAGTTTCTCGGTATTATACCAGCGAGAGTACTTACTAATTAATGTAGTTAAGCTAACTCTGCGCAAAATTACCGGTCCTGTGTTCAATATGGTCCACTCTCGATTTTATTGCGAAACGAATACCGTCTTAACTGTATCATATCTGTAGTTTTTTTTAAATATTTTGAGCTTATATTAAAAAACTGGTATAATTATTTGAGGTTGGTTTTTAATAGTGAAGGCTGCTTCTCTTAACTTATGTTTTTTAGTGTCTATGTTTGACTATGTCTAAGCCTGTATTACTGCCTTCTACAATCGATCCAAATTTCTTAAAGTTCCTTCACATATAGCCTTTATGTTTGTCTATTAACACAGAATCTCCCATATCTAATGTTCACACTCCATACACTACATGCCAAGCATTATTTCCGTTCAATTCTGCTTTTTATAACTTCGCGACAATGTATCGAAGAAAACGTCCTTCATACAACTGTAACAGACCATAAACACTGGTTTTTAATCTAGTTTCTAGAGCAGACTGTGGCAGCTATGCGTCCGGCGTCCGGTGTCTGCATCCCGGTCCGGAACCTAGCATCCGGCGACTAATCATGCACCATTTTCGTGATAGACAAGAGACATCTCTCACATCATGAAGTTGCAAAGTGAGATTTCAAACATCTGTGAGAGTATCCAGGGTCTTGGCCGACTCTCGCATGCCTCGTCCGCTTTTCGACGTTTTCCAAATAATTAGTCTCAGTTGCATCTTCGCAATGCAACTACTGGATAATTAGTATGAGCCTAGCTTTGAAAACGCCGCCAAGTAATATGTTCTTACTCTCCCCTTAAGTGATTAATGATATCTATTACACATCATGTAGGATATTAATCTTAGCCACTATTGCACATGATACTAAAGGGTAACCTTCCCAACATTTTGCATTTCGAGATCGACTTTGTATCGATAATTCCAAATTTATTCTGTTTTGACTCAGCCACGTCAACAGCGTTAAAATATGCCTACTGCCGTTAAGGCGTATATATTCACCAATGTTAACGGGGTACTGGTCGTGCGCCTACTCGATGCAAAAATATCAATACTAGACCTCTTTTTGGACAGTTTTATCTGCAAAATAGTTTTTGATTTACATGTCCTATGTAGGTTAAGCAGATATTCTAACCATACATTTTTCTGTGTAAAAATATTTTTTTAAATCCAAATCGTTTTGGAGGAGTAAGCAAAAGAAGCGAAAAAGTATCGTGTTGTTAATTCATTTTTTAAAGCAAAAGTATTGAACACAAAGTTATAAGTTTCACAAATTATGTACATGAATCAATTAAGTACATTTTTCTTTTTTAAACGTCTTAACCTAGCCGTTACTAAAGAGTATGCTTTAGACTGTAACCGTTTTACGGAACTAAAGCGGTGTAAGACCCTTAATGCATTGTCATAGATTTTAGCACTATAAAAAACTAAATTCGAACTACCATCCAAACCGACACTATCTTCAAACAATGTTTTATGCAAATCATGAGTGCTTTAACGTACCTCGACGATGTTATGAAACCGCTAATTTATTAAAATCCAAAGCATTCGTTAGTTCCTCAGCCGGAAGACGGACTAGCAATAAAAGAAGTGCGGCCCGCATAAAATAGCCATTAGTGCGCTATCTGTGCTGACGCCGCTAAATTCTAGCTAATTAATATGTTTAGAAATAATTATTAACGAACTGTTAATTGCGTTTATCTTTCAAACCGTTACCCTGAAGTTTTAGAGGTTTTTAACAGGGGTTAAACGGTCAATGTTTGTCGTTGCCTTTGATGGTTTTCGAAATCGGAACATGTATTTTCTTATATAGAAAAGTTTTGCAACTTTATATTATATCCACAATCACTTAATTAAAAATGCAAAAGACATGACAACACTGTCACAAATATTTTATGCATAGACAATTTACGATAAAATATGCGTTCTACATATAAATTTAGAAGAAATCCTCATTCCGCATTACGCCATGGGCCCACCATTATTTTAATGAAGTGACCAATGCATCATTGTGTAATCCGAAAGAGAAATTGAATGAAAACGCGCCTAAGCTACTTAGTTACGTTTTCCATACATAAAACGAGTAGTAAACACGAAATTTACATTGACAACGTCGTTGAGCAGCGTGCTTCTAATATTATATTATGTCATTTAATGTTTGTAATTTAATAGATGGATCTTGCAAGAAACTACTTTGTCGGCTATAGAGAAAACTTGTTCGATAGGCAACAAACAAACGAATGAGCGATAATTAAAACAAGCAGTGATGACATTATAGAAGAAGTAACAGTGAGGAAAATGAATAGGAAATCCGTGAGGAAAACAGATTTTACTATGACACAGCAGACCAATACCAGGTAATCTTATTTTCATAAAAAACCGGCCAATTGCGAGTCGGACTCGCATACGAAGGGTTCCGTGCATTATCGCAAAAAAACGGCATAATAGGCACGTTTTTTGTATGAGAGCCCCACTTAAATATTTATGTTGTTCTGTTTTTAGTATTTGTTGTTATAGCGGCAAAATTTTTACTGTCAAACCATCACGGTTCATGAGATACAGCCTGGTTACAGACAGACATACAGACAGACGGACCGCAGAGTCTTAGTAATAGGGACCCGTTTTTACCCTTTGGGTACGGAACCCTAAAAAGCTATTTGAGTTTTAACTTTTACTAGGTAAGGTCTCATTATCATCATCATCGTCAGCCTTTAATTATTCCCACTGATGGGACACAGGCCTTCTCTCTGTTAGAGGGAAAACGGTTTGTTGGATATCACAAGTCTTTGAATTTTTGGTTAAAGGACATGCCGGTTTCCTCACGATGTTTTCCTTCACCGTTTTAAGAGCATGGGTGATGAAATAATTTATACAAAGTCAAGCGCCTGCTTGGATTTGAAACCACGACTTACAACTTGTAAGTCAGGACCGTTACCACTAGGCCACCACTGCTCGTTGTATCGTTAATGTTTGTAATAAGTTCAGGAGTTTTTGTCAGCCATTCAATTTGGCCGTTTTGACGATCGTTTACGATTTTGTTTACGATGATAGAATATTACTTTTGCACAGAGCCTCTGAAGGTTTTATTGAGAAGAATTTAGGATATTAGCTACAAGCTGCAAGTTATCAGCCAGACCTTTTAATACTTAATAATAACTAGCCTAGTTAACCGACTTAAGGCTCATTCAATTTAGACGTGTGCCGTATGCTGCGGTGTCGCAGAGGTACGGGTGTCGGACTACGCACGACCGTTTATTTTTCCATACAATTTATGCATACACATACTCATCCTGCTATCGTGCTCTTGGTGTATAAAATAGATAGGGCGCACGGTTGGCGCAGTGGTTGAGCGATTGACTACTGCGCTGCGTGTCGCGGGTTCGATTCCCGCATGGATCAAACATTTGTATGACCTACAGATAGTTGTTCCGGCTCTGGGTGTTTGTGAGTTTATATGTTTGTAATCGCACCCACGATACAAGAATAATATCCTAGTGAGGGGCAAAGTTTAAAAAATAAAAAAAAGTGGAAAAAAAATATGTAAAATTCCACTCCTACCTCTAACTATTTTAAACAAAGCGATGAACTTAATAATATACCTGAAGTTAATAACAGTCATTCATTCGAATATCAAAACTACCCGTACTTATAGTCATTTAAATTCAATTTTTTTTTTGGTACAAATAATTAACACACACAAGGTCGATTACTTTTGACCTAGTTGAAATAAAATCATACAAAAAAATCGTTGCTCAAGCTATCAGAAGTTCAAAAACTAAATGCGTTTAAAAAAAAAAACCACTGGAATGCATTGACACCATTTTACTGACACGGTTAAACTGTACAAAGTTAAACATTTAATTAAAATGAGAAATAAAAGACAATTAAATACTTTTAGAGAAGTAGATAGTTCTAAAATAAATTCTTCACATACTGGTTTCAAGGTACATACCTATCAATTAATTTTATGTGGTTTAATTCTGCATAACGCAAACAGAAGGAAAATAAAAGACAACAAATTCATTTCAAATAAATAGATACTAATTACTTTTAAATAATCTATATCCTAAAAACCATCAAATACTGGTTTCAAGATTATTATCATCAATTAGTTTGTTCGGTTTAATTGGGCATATAGTGCAAATAGATTTGGGCATAAAAGAATACAAATTATTTTTAAATAAAGGCACATATTCTTTTAAATAAATAGATAGATCCAAAAATAAATTCTTCCAATACTAGTTTCAAGATTATAAGTAACAATAAATTTAACACGGTTTAATTCTGCGTGTAATGCAAATATACTGTAAAATAAAAGACTACAAATTTAATTTAATTATTTTTAAGTAAATAGATAAGTCCTAAATAAATTCTTGAAATACTGGTTTCAAGATTAACAATATCAATAAGTTAGTACAGTTTAATTGTGCGTGTAATGCAAAATATACTGTAAAATAAAAGACTACAAATTTAATTTAATTATTTTTAAGTAAATAGATAAGTCCTAAATAAATTCTTGAAATACTGGTTTCAAGATTAACAATATCAATAAGTTAGTACAGTTTAATTGTGCGTGTAATGCAAATATACTGTAAAATAAAAGACTACAAATTTAATTTAATTATTTTTAAGTAAATAGGTAAGTCCTAAACAAATTCTTGAAATACTGGTTTCAAGATTAACAATATCAATAAGTTAGTACAGTTTAATTGTGCAAGGTAACTGTGCATGTAATGAAAATAGACTAGAAAAAATATACTAATTAGATACACCTAAATACTACAAGAAGTTGTTAAATTATTTTGTTTTGTAAGATTGAAATCGTCAACCCGCCTTGAGTAAGCATGGTGATTTATGGTAGTGACGTATAATATGAGAAGAGTTCTTAACCCGACAGTGGAAAGGCTAGTATTTTCTTCTATGAGCTTTATCAATCAGTTTTATAAGTAAACAAAAACACGACAAAAATCGCATTTCAACACCATTTTCTCGAGCAAACTCAAGCAAAAACGTTATAATAACTGTACAGTGTGAACTAACGTCATTATTAATGTGTGCCGATAGTTAATCGAATGGTTTTTGCTGATATTTGAGCAACGTCCTCTGCATCCGCTCAGAACCGGCCACGAGCCACGGATCACCGAACCGACTGGATTAGCCTTACTGACCTACTTGCAGGATCGATGATGGCTATCGACTTCAAAGAAGTATGATTTAGTTTATTTAGTGAACATCTGACGTATTGACAAAATTTTCAAGATGAATCAGCGCTATATATAAAAAATATAATCTTTTAATATTACCATAAATTACAAAGTGATACCAACATAATAATACGCTCCGCATCCGCTCCAGGTGCAACCCAGATGCTAACGATCCTCTAATATGAGGGATCGACCAAGAGAGATAGCATAATAATAAAATAACCATAACTCCATTCTTACGTTGAAGTTTAAAATTTATGTTCCATAAACCGTCGACTTAACATTTTCCTTAAAATTACCAGTCTAGGAAAGTTAATTTATTGGTCGTAAACCAAGCTTTAAATCTAGTTTAAAAAACGATTACGTTTTGGCCAATCGATCATATTATATTAGATAAGCATCAGGTAATTAGGTTGAACGTCTGAATGGACGATCCAAAACCTGAACTTATGTTCTGATGGGTCGTGATAGGCTATAAATAACACAACGGGTTGGGTAGGTGCGCTCACGCAAATGTATGTTCCTCGCTAATGCACGATCTAGTAGGAAGGTATCTACGTAACATTAATTTATTTCTCTTCAAATGTATTAAGCGCCAAAAGAGATCGTATTAATCCTAGCTTGCCCTTGCGAATTAACAGAGATTTCTTAATGATTCTGTCATTTGCGAAGTACTTAATTGCTTAGATGAAATTACTCTACATTGCAAAACAAAGTGAAAGATGACACCAATTAGCTATTTCATAGAGTAGTACAACGTTGGAAGTTTAAAAAAAATATCTCGTGCAACAAATATTTAGTGTTCTTGAAATTTACCGTCTTTTCTAAGCAATTTAAATATTCCAAAACCAAAAACCAAACCAAATTGTTTAAAGGTCATCCTAGACAACCTAGACAAACTAAAAATGTATTTAAAAAATTGAACATCAAACATTACATTGCTATTAAATAAACCTTTACTAATAGATGTAAGGAAATTAATAGAGCTACTAAGATCAATGATAAGAAAGCCACTATCAATTACCTTATCATGCAGTTAAAGAAATATCTGATCGGAATCTCTGAAATACTCGGCGGAAGTCATAAATAACAATTTAACAATTTCTTTAGTGTTACATTGATTTAGTAGTGAGGATAAAATTTATTACGCGCACAGATGATTGAAAGATCTATTTTTCAAAGAGCTTTATTTCAAAGTCTGAAAATCATTCCTTAAGTACCAATAAACACTTACTATTTTCTCTTGTTTACTGTAATTTGTCATTGAAAAGATAAGGTTATACCTACTGTAAATAGAATTACAAAACTAGAAAAAGCATGTTTCATCGAAAAGATAAGAGTAGTTAAAAAGAATAAGGATGATATTGATAATAATCTTGACAACTAATTAATTTGGTTGAAAAACATTGTTACGTGAAATACAGTTTGTAATATATGTGTTCCAGCCAACCGCGTCGTAATTGATCTATTTGATAATTACATGTATAACACTGATTGCTATCAACTCTATCAAGCTTTATGTCTGTTCAATTACACATCATCATATTTTTTCTGTCGAAGAAACATATCGTTTTTGTGTCAGACTTTTTTTGGTTCCAAGTTCCAATTAAGTCATTTCAATAAACCATTTTACAACAAAAATAAATTTATTTTATTTTAATTTCTAATTTATGCTTAGATCTTGTTAACTCTAACGTGATGAAGACATTTTATTTATTGAGTTCTAGAAACAAATAAAATAAAATAATAGAAAGTTGAGATGCGTCGTTAAACAGAGATATTTAATGTGCGTTTTACTATTTTGTTCTAACTAAAATTTATGTTCTTGTCAACGTTGTATCACAAATTGCAGAAATTTTATGATTATTAATAATAAAATCGGACTAAATGATCACATTGACAGCAGCCGCTTTAAAGCTGCAACTTCATTCAATTAAGTCTTAAATAAAGCTATAATAAAATTGAAGCAACTCCAATTAACATTATTATATCAGACATTAGTGACACTTCAGTAGTTCTGTTTGTATTATGTCAGTCAAAAATTTAACTGATGAGAGAGAGATTACTTGAAAAAGATTATGTCTTAGAAAGAATTTGAGAAATATATTGTGCAATAATTAAAAATTACTTAAAGTAATCTATGAAAAACCAACAACCAATATCCTATGAGCAGGACATAATCATTCATGCATATTGCCAAAACTTTGTTATTAAACCAACGCTATGAAAAAAAGCTCAATCTGTTAATAAAATCCGCCAAAACATTTTGTAAAACACAAACTACTGAAGTGGAATCTTAATTGCTAACTACATGATCATTACCAACACTTCAGTTAAAATCTACGTGCATGAAGCAACCTGCAATTTTCAATTAATTCTCAAAGTACGCAACATAAAACAAACTGATACACTATATTTTTCTTACACACACACACTAGAACTGGACATTACTTCAATGATTGCGAGTCTTTCCACACAGAATCACGATAATTATTGTTCTTAGAGTCTGCAACAGAGGTGGTCAAATGATAGTCTTAGTTACCCCACACACGTACATGTAAATAAGCTATTAGTCCGTTTGTCCGTCTGCACGAAACCCCAGATTATTGGCTTGTTCTAACTTGCCATGTCTCGTCACGTAACGGTTCCAACAAAGAATTAGACACTTTCTTTTGATCGATGTCGATATTCTAATCACATTTCGCGTTTTCACCGAAAAACTGATAAAAGACGCCTTTCTAGTTAATGGTTATTCATCGCTCGTTGCCGCTAACGATATGATGTGAGCAAGCTTTTACAGGATATACTAAAACCGACGAAAATAGTTTCGAAAACGATTGTAATAAATTTTGTTGTAGAAACAAAAACAAATGCTTTCTATTATTGTAGTATTTTATGTTTATCCTAAATTTGCTAAACAAAAATGTAAAAATGAAATAATTGCGAGTCTTTCCACACAGAATCACGATAATTATTGTTCTTAGAGTCTGCAACAGAGGTGGTCAAATGATAGTCTTAGTTACCCCACACACGTACATGTAAATAAGCTATTAGTCCGTTTGTCCGTCTGCACGAAACCCCAGATTATTGGCTTGTTCTAACTTGCCATGTCTCGTCACGTAACGGTTCCAACAAAGAATTAGACACTTTCTTTTGATCGATGTCGATATTCTAATCACATTTCGCGTTTTCACCGAAAAACTGATAAAAGACGCCTTTCTAGTTAATGGTTATTCATCGCTCGTTGCCGCTAACGATATGATGTGAGCAAGCTTTTACAGGATATACTAAAACCGACGAAAATAGTTTCGAAAACGATTGTAATAAATTTTGTTGTAGAAACAAAAACAAATGCTTTCTATTATTGTAGTATTTTATGTTTATCCTAAATTTGCTAAACAAAAATGTAAAAATGAAATAATAACAAAGCATAAAAAGGAAGATAGAAGCTTCAGTAAGTTATTACCATTTATTTTCTTCAATGAGTAGGTACTAATTGTCATGTCTTAGTGGATGTTACTTAATTTAAGTTAGTTACAGGAAATTCATCGTCGACTGTAG
The DNA here is from genome assembly GCA_947562075.1 of Orthosia gracilis. Lineage (NCBI taxonomy): Eukaryota > Metazoa > Arthropoda > Insecta > Lepidoptera > Noctuidae > Orthosia > Orthosia gracilis. The sequence goes on from OX387274.1 coordinate 8,054,083, forward strand.
GCAAAACCTACTAGTTTCCAATTTCATGCCTAACAAATGATAGCTACTGTTTAGATACCTATCTCTATAATTTTATAAATAACTAGCTGTCCCACGCGGCTTCGCTCCCGTCAACTGGCTACCTACCTACCCATATATCCCACCTACCCTACCTACACTATATACATGATTGTTGCGTAACTTTAACCGCTTACGCAGCGCACGCAAAGGAATCTCTCAAGGAGGAATAATTTTGCCCGTTTTTGCAACACTTTTCATTTATGCTCCGCTCCTATTGGTCGTAGCGTGATGTTATATAGCCTATAACCATCCTCGATAAATGGGCTATCCAACACAAAAAGAATTTCAATTCCAACCAATAGTTCCTGAGATTAACGCGTTCAAACAAACAAACTCTTCAGCTTTATAATATTAAGTATAGATTACGTATGTGGAGAGCACCCACCATCTTACGCAAAATATTATTTGTGGTCAATAGTTTATAAGAATTAATTAGTTTTTAAAGACTACTCGTACTAAACATGCATTTCACTTTTGTGGCTATGATGTTCTCCCTGTAATTAATAGACGATTCATCGTTATAAAATACTAATTCATAATAGGTAAGATTAATAAGATATAGAGGACTACTATAGCAGTGGTGTCTCATCCCATACAAATAAACTGTCCCAATGTACTATACTGATAATACTGATTATTTGATTTATCTATCGATATCGATTGATTATTAGATGGTGACCTATCTATCGCCGTGGAACGGAACCGAACGTGATCGATTTACAAAAAAATAATCGGTATAATCAGATAAAAAACGCTAGTTACGTGGCACGGTTTCTTTGTATGGGATGAGGCATCTGTATGCTATTATTATATTATCTGTGGCTATAGATAGATCAATTTGTGCAAAAAGAAAAACGATGTGCAATTTCGCATCACAGTTGTCTGCAAAAACCTTAAATATTATATTAATAGAGCCTTGCATTACTAAAATTGATTGTAACACACCCAAATCTATACAAATACCCACCTAATATGAAGTTTCCTGAACATCGTTGCGTTACTTATTGCATCGTTCCTTCCGGTATATCTAAAGAATGTTGATAGATTTTAATTAGGATAATAATCGGCTTTTCACGGTTTAGTCGTCAATAGGAATACCTTGTAGATAAGAACTAATTGGCGTGTCTAATCTGTGTGAAAGATTACCACAACACTTGATCAATAATATCCTTCCTAACTTACAATTTAATCATTTTCAAAGTTACCTAGCTACTAGGCAATAGATTTTCATCTTTAAGATAACATGGGAGTTTACAAAGTTCGAACAGCTTAGCTTAGCTTTATAATTTTAGGAGCCCAATCAGGCATGTGATTGGGCGGGTCATATATATGCAGAATGCATAATGATAGATCGGCCAGAATCGTCACACAGTGGGAGCAGAAAGACGGGCGTCGTCGCCGTGGGATGCCTATGAAACGCTGGCGTGACGACTTAGAGGCGTTTATGGGAGATTGGCAGAAGATGGCAAAAATAGGAAAGAGTGGAAAGCTATGGCGGAGACCTTTGTCCAGTAGTGGGAAATTATGGATTGCAAAAAAAAAAGAAAAGAAAACAGTCATTTCATCATCGTCCACAGCCAGACTTCGCCCACTGCGGACCTCTATTTTCTTGTGCCAATCTCCATGCTCCTGTGTAATTGTGTCCCACTGCAGAGTAAAATCCTTCCAATTCATCCTTCCATTTTCCTCAGTTTATAGATTGCTATTGATCTAGCCAATATAAAGGGACACAAAATAACATCCATTTATTGTATCGTTGAATAATTATTACACAAGCTACTGAATGAACGTACTCATACATGAGCTTGCGGTCAGAGCAGGGCGACGCGGGCGCAGTCGAACCGCGACTCTTACGCAAGCTACGCAATCATAACACGCGTCAACGTATGCAGATTGATGGAACACACACCTGTTTCATTAAACCCTACTTTATTTCAACTCGTCACTGGAAGAGAAAATTACATTACGCAACAAACGTAAATTATATCTCTAATTAAAACATCTGCTTTCCTAATAAGATTTATAACCATTATTAAGTTATTTGTCTCAATTAACATAGCTAACAGATGTAGGACATGGTGCAATGTTACCCGCGATTATGTAACTAAGTGGAGGTGACGACAACAATAGAATTATACGGTAAGTACTGCCGTTTCCTGATTTAATTATATAGATAATATCAAGTCTGGCTTTACCATAACGAATCTAATTAAGCCATTTAAAGGATTAACTCAAATATTCTTGCTTCATAGTTAACAGAGCTCTGAAACAAGACCTCAGATTTGATACAGACATACGTTTCACAAATGATCCTCAATCAAGTGAGTCTCACTGTCACTGGCCGACAACACATCAATAAATCTTACTGTCATACCAAATCACGTAATACAAACAAACACACGAAACATTTTTTGTCAAGTTTACTACGCACTAGTGACGCACGACCTACATAAACGCACGAAAGGCGATATATCATTAAGTTATACAACTAAGTCAATATCGCTATAAACGTGTCTATCGGATGCGTAATTAATGTTACATATTTAAACAGGACATAACTAACACGTGTCAATGAAGAGCATAATTACATAACTTTGAAATCTCTACTTTCTACGCGTTAACGAACATCGCGAGCTTAGAGATACACAGGCAAAATTATTATTGGATTACGCATCAATTCAGCGAGCATTGAACATGTCCTTATTACGGATTTGCTTTCCGTTCCACTTGATGAGTAGTCGAATAAGTGATATGCAGTTATTCCGGTTCGGAATCTTTCCGGGTACAGTAATAAACTGTTGATTGACTTGTTGATAGCCTAGATTTTGTATCTTGATAAATGCAACTTATTGAAATTGAACGGCGTGAAATCATTGGTATTGGATTTCATTCACGTCTGTATTGCAGAATAAATACATTGATATGTTCGTTCATTTTCTTGAGCGATTATTCTATGGAGTGTTTCGAATAGTTATGAGTTTTTTATGGTGTTGCCGTACTAGCATCCGTCGCCTGACCGTGGTCTTGTCGCGTCAATGTTACCAGTTTACTTACGTATAATTTAAAACTTTCTAAAGAGACCGCTCCAGCTAAGCAAGTAACTGCCATTGCCTCGGTCAGATTTCCCTTTCGTACGACGAGCTTCATCGGCTTAGTATTATAATATTAGTTAAGCGATAATACGATGTTCCCGAGTTAGCAACCGGTTATAATCTTTAGAGTACCGAGAAACGATGGAACGAGAAACTTTGCGTCTTTATATCGTTCGTTTTCGTCTAGCTGTAGCTTGACTCTGCAATAGTTCTGATTGCCGATATTGAACAGTAGGTAACCACAGATTAATTTTATTGTCAGTATGGTTTTTGTAATGGACAATATTGTTAAAATCAATTAACTAATTAATTGTATTCAAATCATAATAAAAAATGTAAGTTGTTAAAAAATAAATAACACGGCGGAAGTTTAACAAAAGACTTTGTTCCTCATTTAATGTATCAAATGAAATATAATATAAATTTAATGGAGTTAATTAATTTCTTTTTATTAGTCGTTTGCACGCGGATATGAGCGGACATATTCCGTATTCCAAGCGTTCACTTTTATTTATTTATTTATTAAAACTTCATGCAACATAGAGGTATATAGGTGGTCTCAATGCTTGTTGCATTGTCTACCAGTCAACCAAGGGTGGTGAAGAGATAACATAACTTCTATTGTTATTCTAGACGCATTCTGAAATATTTTTGCTTAGAAACATGCCTTACATATTATATTTATTCTTAGGCTAAAATATAAAATATTCAACAAACAGTAGGTTTCGAAACAATTTATGTGTTAGGGAGGCCTAAAACGTAAAATATTTCGTAAACTAGTTAATCATAAACAATCAGCCATGATCGTATTCCGGATTGAATCGATTGCTTACGATCGGATGGTACGATTCTTTCTGTGCCTACGCATCGTTGCTGGCGTGGTGTAGGTCAAGACCGGCCCGGCCGTGGCATCGAATTCTATAGTTCTCGAGTCGTCTCGTCTCGGCTGTCATCGAACTCGATTCGACTACATAATTGCGATTGCGTTCGTAAATACTCCTAGTTTGCGACTCAGTGGCAATTTGTGTCGGAAATGCAGATAATGACATGCATGTAGACCAGATTTTATTTAGGATAAATATTAGGTGTAGTAAATTTGTGCGAACTGTTTGTATTTAATTAAAGATTAAGGCTCAGGCAATGCGAATTCTTGCAGCATTAAGGCATGTGTTTACTAGAGGACTATGTCCAGACACAAGAAATCAAACACTGTCGATAAGGAAGCCGAAAAATACTCTTCCCGAAATATCTCTTTAAAACATATCTTTTTAAGAATGTATCGAGCAACTCGTTATTTAATGCACTTATTGGGTAATGCTTTTTGAAATAAGGACTTCAATTTTCATAAAAATGTTTGTAGGAGTTTCGAACTCGATTCGGCCCAAAAAGGAAATATTTAAATTCAAATATCGTGATGTAACCAATTTAAAACCAATAAAAACCTAAAAACGGTCCTCATTCCCGATCCCACTCACCCAAATACTTGCATGTGATTATTTCGTAATTGGCATCTGGTCACACAAAAGGTATTAAATTCAATGCAGTAATGCGATTCGGTATTTATTGGAGCGATCTACTTGCTTTACAATATTGAGAACAGCTGGTGCGCTAGAACGCGGTTCCCATGACTACTAACTAACACAGACCATACAATCTCCTGCTACACTGTACATTAACCAGCCGTGTTTATCGAAAGCGAAAGACTTGTCAACAATACCGGTAATGGAATACTTGTTCGCTACAAGTCTTAAAATACTATGGGAACTTGTTGATAGGTTTCAAATCTAGGTCTTGGTGTTGTGTAGCAACAACCCACTACAATTCGTAGCCAATTCGATTTGTATTAAGTATACATACTTGCAAGTATTACTATTAACGCTTTCACCACTTAATGTTCTAGAATTTCGAGTAATATCAAGATAACAGAAACAGAGTAAATACTTGAAATTCGTTTTCAATAAGTGTTTATTCAGGAAACACAAAACGGTCAAGTGTTTCTTTGAGGAAACAAAAACAAAAGCTAAATGTTTGTCAAATACTTAATATTAAGGATAGCGAAACATGTGAATACTTGGATGATAACAACGGTTAAATAGATCAAGCATGTAGTTATCACAAGTGCCTTTAATTTTATCGATAAATTTCCCCAAACAAAAAACAATTTAACGTCCTCTAAAGGACGATTCGGCATACGTAGGTACTGTGTAAGCCTTAGGGTTACCACAGTAAATAATACGCTATATTTGTATTGTATTTAGCGTTTATTCACAATAATGGTATAAATTTTTACAATATTTATCAAATGACGTGCCTATGCGCTCCGAGGGGCCGTGGCAAAGATGACAATCAGAACATTCTAGATACGAATGACACTTTAAATTGGATCCAGCCAGGAATGATTTATAAAGGTTACATATTCAAATGCAAACTCCTTACAGTACTATAAACTTGTTCCATTTTTAAAATGATTTGCGTGCATATCACGTGACGTCATCTCCGGGCCATTAAGCGAAAGTCACATAAAAACTTTGGGATCCCTTCTTTTCGCATAATGTTCTTTATCCTAATATACTTCGGCATAACGATTTTGGCACAATTTGTTTTGGCATAATAATACTTCGGCATAATTTTTTTAGGCATATACTTTATGTTGGCATAATCATCTTAAAGACTAATTTGTTTTGGCATAAATTTGATTCGCATAACGTTAGTAGGCCTAATGACTATTAGCATAACGTTAGTAGGCATAATAATATTTAGGCATACAATTAATATAAATAACAAAAACAATTTTCATGCAAATGATTTATTATGTAACTTAAACGATTTTTCAATCGCGAGATAACTTTTATCTGAAGAATATATTAGATGTTTTGACATTTTTTGTATAAAAAAATATGTCAATCAGTTAACTTCTATTATGAGAAATAAATATGGCGGTTATTCCTCAGATAGAAGTTAACTGATTGAAACAGTGGTCCTTAATTATGTATAATTATTTATTTTAGGTGTATATTTTTAGCAATTGCTTGTAAATATGCTAGACAACCGAACCAATTTGCTATAGTTTCTGTAACAATTAAATAATATTGTTGGTTAAAAATTTAATATGATGTGCAACAAAAGTTAGTGACAGAACCGAATTGCTGCAAATTCGACTCTACGTAGTCTTGTTTGTCCTACCCATAGTGTAATTTAAAATCGCGTAGGCGCGTAGGGGCGAGGCGGCCCACGGGCTGAGGAGCAGGCGGCTGCGAGCGAGGCGCCGCGCTGAGGCTGGCCGGCGAAGCCGGCCAACAAGCCGAAGCTGCGGTGGTGAGCGAAAGCCGTCTGCGACGATTAGCACGCGTGGGGCCGCCGGAAGCCCGCAGCGCCGGAGCCGAGACAGAAATCCTGCCTGCTGCATGTTGCCTGCTCGCTTGAATGCTGCATGCTTGCTTGCATGCTGCATGCTTGCTTGCATGCTGCATGCTTGCTTGTTTGCTGCATGCTTGCTTGTTTGCTGCATGCTTGCTTGCATGCTGTATGCTTGCTTGCATGCTGTATGTGTAAATAAATTTATGCTTTAGGATATTATGCTTAAAAAAGTTATGCTTTAGAACTTTATGCTTAATAAATTTATGCTTTAGAATATTCTGCTTAATCATTATTATGGTTAGAGAAATTATGTTTAAAAAAATTATGCGTAAGCTGTTATGCGTTATATTATGCCAAAATATAATTATGCCAAACAAAATTATGCTAAGATATATTAGGTCTTAAAATTTTATGCAAATGGATAGGGAACCAAAAACTTTGAAATAAAATGTAAGGAATTACGAAACGCAATGTTAAGATAAAATTACTTGATTGTTAAACTCGGTTCATGAAACTTTTTGTTGAAACGTTTTACTTAATAGGTTTTTTGTGTGTAAAATAAAAACTTCATTACCCATTTGTAAACTGGTTCATCTATACTAATATTATAAAGCTGAAGAGTTTGTTTGTTTGTTTGCGCTAATCTCAGGAACTACTAGTTGGAATTGAAAAATTATTTTTGTGTTGGATAGTCCATTTATCGAGGAAGGTTATAGATTATATAACATTATGCTACGGCCAATAGGAGCGCAGCATAAATGAAAATTGTCGCAAAAACGGAAAAAATATTCCTTTTTGAGAGCTTTCGTTGCGTGCGCTGTGTAAGTGGTTAAAGTTACGCAACATTCATGTATGTAGGGTAGGTAGGGTAGGGTTGGTAGGGTAGGGTAGGCAGGTAGCCAGTTGACGGGAGCGACTCCCAGACACAAAAACCTCTAAAATGCAAAAACTACCTCGTACTCGCGTCGTGGCACCGCTGAGTAAATAAAATAAACTGCTGTAAACAGACGTTGGCGGTTCCCCGACGGGAGTACGAGGTTTATTTTTTGCTTTTTAGAGGCTTTTGTGTCGTGGGTTTTATAAATTTGTAATTTAATTTTCTTTTAATTATTTTCGAAGTAAAGCGTGTATTTCATTTGAAGTATTTATTAACAGACTTAATTAATTAGAAACCATAATTTATCTACCTTACAACCATGGGTAACATACCAATGATATAGCTACCAAATATAGCTTGAACAGTACAAAATAATGAGTAATTACAACTTTTACTTATAAATATTTGCATCTTTCAAACATATCTATATAATCTCAGAAAGGAAAATCATTTAATTTGCTAGCGCAATTGAAAGTTAACTTAGTCGAGAAAGTTTAATACCTATTCTATAAGAGTTTTTGAATTTCTCACAATTTGCAACAAACAAGATAATATTTTATTATTGTTTTGTAACTTTCACAGCCATTCTAAAAATTCGTAGGCATTAATTTTATTTTTATACTTTGTTTATGCTGAAATCTTTTTAGTTGGCTTAATTAATTAAGTATTATAATGTTATTCTACAAGTTACCTAACGACTCCTTCTAGCTAAATCATTTTATGACGAATTTATTTTAATATTATTAAAATTATTTTTGTTCACAAATTTACCAATTAGTAAATCTCTTCTCCATCTCTACGGTATATAAAATATGAATAATTGCCACACAATATAAGCCTCCAAAAATATTAGAAGTAATTTAATTTATAATGCCAACATAAAACAATATTCATAATCATCTTTTAAATATTTTTTCCCATTTGATACAACATAAATCATGCTTGTTTGAATTGCCGAAAATATTATTCAAATTTGCAAATTATATTGACGTAAATCATTTTATGACCCTCTTATGTCTGATATATCAGCTACCGAGAGCTAGACAGTGTGTTCTATCTAATTAACCTGTGGATGTCATTAAAAATATGTCTCTTCTCTAATTTTCCTATAATTAGACTACGAAAGTGTCTAATTGACTGGTCGAGCAGCTTTTTATTTTCCATTTAAGGGGAGTAGTTTAACGAGTTGCACCTTAAGCACGAAAGTCACCGTACGTTTTTCAACGCGTTATAAATCAATCACTTTTCAACTTTCGTGGTTGGTTGGAAAAACGAGCTGTATAATATAGTGGACTATGTACTTTTCCGTGTAAATACCGGAAAATGATTGCCGTAGCAATTTTCTGGGAGCATCCCGTTTTATACGCATTTCCACATTTTTTTTTACTTTTCAATACTCCTATCTACTCTACCGTCTGATTTTTCGGTCATTCATGAAAATAGCTCTCAATAATACACAGTTGACGGACTTTTTGAATGCAATATCTAGTTACAAACGCAGTGTTGAGAATAATTGGTTTCATTCATAGACCATAATAGTCAATGCGTAGAGCTATTGAACTGTAGGAAACCCATTTCTTTAGCATGATTTGTAATTTATACGAGATGGCAGAAAGGTAACTAAGAATGTCCTCGCTATATTTTGGAATCGACTCCTAAAATAACTAGCTTCTGCCAGCGGCTTTGCCCACATAAAAATCGGAAACGATTCCAAGGAGACGTTCACCCGGTATAAAGAGTATCACATGTCCTAATCCAAGACAAGGTCTGCTCGTGTGCTAAGTTTCATCCAAATCAAGGATTTGAAAAGAGACAGACATTAATTTCGTATTTACAATTTAAGTATGGATTAAAACGTAACGTAAAGTGTAGTGCAGTGGACAGTTACAACAGTGGTTCAAGAACGAGTGCGTTCACTGTGACTTTTACTTTCGCCAAACTGGTGCACTGGAGTGCAATGACTGGTGGCGCAACGGGTTTGAGCACTGGAGCACTGGTGACAAGGTTGAGAAATAACACCAAACTAGTCTTACGCATGTAAGTACATACCTTTACATTTACTAATTCCTAACGCAACCAACAAAGTGCCACTCAAGAAATGTACCACTTTTTCTGCTTCATTAAAAAGCCGATAGAATTTATTTAAAAAAAATATTATCTGAAACATTTAGTGTTGACATACTGGTGTACTATTAATGAAATTCTTACTAACAAAGTTTGGTGTTTAGTCTATTAACTGACTAGGTTTTCTTTGAAGAATTTTGCTCCGATGAATTACGATCTCCGTAAAAAAACAGGTGATGTTTTGTAATAAATAATGAGGCGTACAAAAAGTATGCTTATTATCAGTGTCGGACCAAACTAATACAATTATTACTTCGGTTACGAAATCGTTCACCTATCCAATTCCAGCGGCGGCGTCGGCGCAGGCGCAACTAAAACCGCAAAAACTGAAATTATATTATACCGAATATACAGAACACGACAAAAGGTTTATAATTTCCGGACCATTAATGGTGTAGCTCATTGTAGACAAGGCCACGTACCGTGAATGTGCCGGCCGAGGTTCACGACAATTGCATTCCACATTACTTCTCCACGAACGAATTTAGCAACTCGGCCTCAGGTGTTAAAGTTAATTTTGTTACGACACGTCATGGTATCTAAACCTTTCGTTGTATGACAATTTTAAAAGCGGATCTAATCGATTTAAGATCGCAAACAAACGTAAGATACGGATGTCGACAACGCCCTTGTCAGAGTTATATCGATCAGACTTGATAGTCTGATACCTATTCAGATCAGGCGGTGTCTGACAGCCATTTAGATCATTGATACGCTAGTTTTGCAACTAATTGTCTGATATATATCGGTACTTTCCGAATATATAAATAGGAAATAACTGGCGCCATCTGGCTGATGAAAAAACTTTGGTAACCAAAACGAACTTTGGTAACTTTGGAAACGAACCAACGTCTATTACATTGTCTAACTGAAAATATTAAATGAATTACGACACGTATTTTTTTTTAAAGCGATAGGTATTTGTGAGTCAGCCCCAGAAATAATCCTGTCGGCAAATTATAAACTAAGAAACCAATAAATCGTTCAACAAGATTCCGGTATCACCCACACCTAATTCAAAATGGACCTAAATTTCTATTTCACGACCTTGTTTATACAAATTGTAATGCAATTCCATTGTTATTACAATTCGCAAACATTTCAACGATTATTCAAACCACTTTTAACGGATTTATTGTACGAGAATTAAATTCAATTAAGTGGAAAACCGGAGGCTGGCTGATAATTGTAATGATTCATTATGGAAACGGAACGGTCGTGCGAGTTCAATGGAACGTTATGCAGTCCACCAACTTTAATGTATTAGACGCTGCGCCGGCGCAGGCTCATTCACATCTTTGAATTCCTTGATTATGGTGAATATGATGATAGGGACAGTAGAATACTGCCTCGTTGAAAATGATTCAGTTTTATTTAACTGAATTTCAGCATTTAATTTGTGTTTCTTTTTAATTATTTTACGGGATTGTTTTAAGACGATGACTAACAGAGAAGTTTGGATGAAGAAGACGAAAACATACTACACCGATCCCTATTAATTTGCTATAAAGGCAAGCGCATGATAATGTTTTACGCAATTGTATCCAATACATACATTCAAGGTTTGTTATCTAGTTTTCCTTCACATTACGTATCTCTAAGGGCGACTACGTTCCCATCGATTCGGGTTTTGCACAAAACCGCATGATTATGGCATTTAATTTATGAGTAATTCAAAGGTCCCATTAAATAAGCATTCAAAGAATTCAACACCATTAAAACAAATCAAACGGCTAATATTCTATTAGTTAAAGGGCACATATTTAATCTCGTTCTGACATTCTGATTAAGATATGGTCCATTGTTTTGTATAAAATACGCCAAAGGGATTGCGATCAATCGTTTTTGTTTACCTTGCTCAGGCATTTATTTGCATAAATTTAATGTTATCTGGTGGATAACATGGCCATCTGTCTTGGAAAGGCATTTCAGTGACCACACGAATAACGATATAGCTAACAGCTAAATGAACCTAAAATAATAATTTGGACATTGGTTTTGCACTGACTGAAATTCCTGCTCAAATATCGCATTCACACAAACATGTTCGAGATAACTTTGATTCTATTCATCCAATTTAGATTGGTTGAAAAGGATCACGCGCAGATAGGCGTTATGCAAACTTAACACATATTAAATCAAATAAACATTCATATCAAAAGTTCACCAAACTTCAAGGTGGGTCGCTACACACTAACAATCAAACTACACCGCGATCACAATGCTTATAATGTTATATCTAAAAGCACTTAGTAATCAAATGTCAACATGGGTTATAAGTCATAGTCATACACTCATACAATTGCGCCATACATAAGTGGCAGTGCCATTGCAGACTGACATTCATATCTCATGATGGAGACATGTGAATCGCGAATTATCCGAAATGCGTTCACGAGTTGACGTGAATACGACAAACAGACAATGTGACAAACTTTCACAAATAATAACACCATGTAGAAAACACGTAATTAGTGTTACGTTGTGACAGTGAAATTGTTCAAGTAAATCTTATGTGAAATTTCTCATGAAGGTGCTAAGACTGTAATATATATAGGTGCAAAATAATGTTTGACTAATAGCAAAGTCTGGAATTATATCCATAACTATTCTGCTATTATTAGTGAAGTAATTTCATTAAGTGCCTCTTAACATTACTACTGTGCAAAACCCGGTAGCTATTCACTTTCCAATCTTTCTTCATAATACATACCTAACTGCCGTGAAGATAAAGTTAATCTTTCTCGAGAGACGTACACATTTAATTTTTCTTTGGTGTAAGTGATAATTGGCCAGTGTAGAGAAGGTACCAGATTATATTAGATATATCAGGAAGACTGTAAGCACGAAACGTTTCCCAGCCATGCATAACAGATTATGTCAATATTCCGTAATGTTTAATTACGAGTATTCAATCTGCGATGAACATTATAAGTTGCTTGTATACTATGATTCGTTTAATAAGCGTAGTTTGGTTGAAGAAACAGTTGTAGGCGTATCTGATGTGCTCCGTACCTTGAATAACTGAGACAACGGATCACCATATATCATATGAATTTAAAAGCCAAAAAAGATTAAAAACATGCAAAGGACTATGTTCATGCACTGTTTGTGCTGCATGAGTTTTAAGTTTCGTATTTATTTGAAGTTTGGTATTTCTATAAAACCGGCCAAGTGCGAGTCGGAGTCACGCACGAAGTGTTCCGTACCATTATCGAAAAACGGCAAAAAAAAAAACATTTGTTGTACGGGAGCCCCACTTAAATATTTATTTTATTATGTTTTTAGTATTTTTTGACATAGCGGCAACAGAAACACATCATCAGTGAAAATTTCAACTGTCTAGCTATCACGGTCCATGAGACCCATCCTGGTGACATACAGACTGATGATCAGTCGAGTCTTAGTCATATGGTCCCGTTTTTACCCTTTGGGTACGCAACCCTAAAAAGGATTTATATAAAATACTCTTGACAAATGTTAAACAAATATATGCAAATGCGGAGAAATCTTTGAATTTAAAACAAAAGAGTAAAAGTTGATCGAGAAAGCAGGTAATTATTTATGGACTTCTAAGATAACAAGACTGAAAGAAGCCACTCTTACGTTAGTATAAGGCAAACTTTAAAACAAACAAATAAGGTACAAACTACCTTGCAGCAACCGGTCACAATAATCCGTTCAGTCAAATTCCTACAAATGCGGACCTTGACATATTATGGTCGAGATTATACTAAGTGGAAACCGAAATACAAGGAAAGGACTACACGCACAATACTTTGTTATGCAATATGTCGTGGGGCACAGCCTTTAGACCTGTAAATATGCAAAAAACTTAATGGAAACTTAAACGCGATGTAAACTGAGACAGAAGTTAAGAAGACATGCTGCTTCGACCCCATACAAATTGAATAATGGTAGGAGACTGTTGATAACAAAATTTAATTATTAGTAGGAAATATTTATTGAATTAATAAGTTGTTTTAAAAATGGTTTTCTTTGTGTAACATCTTTAAAAAATCTAAAATGTATGTGTGTGTTTGATATAGTCATAATTTCGTTCGTTGATGTCTTTTGTATTAAAAGGTACATGAAAGTATGAGCTTAGAGAATTCTCAATTTCCCATTCATCAACAAAGAACTATTGCAAGCGTAGGCTGTAAGTAATATACAGGGTTACAGGAAAAGTCGACCTAGATCCGTTAAGGGCGTGTAGTACACATCATTTCTGAATGATTTCACTATGGAACCCCCCATCCTAAACTTAACCGTTTTCGAGATTTTCGAGTTTTAATTTTTTTTATGAAAATGCCCAATTTTTCGGCTATTGAATTGAATATTTTGAATTTTTTGACTCTTATGATTATTTTTTTGGTTTTTTACATGAAAATTTTTTTTGTTTTTTTGGTTTTTTTCAAAATATTCTATTCAATAGCCGAAAAATTGGGCATTTTCATAAAAAAAATTAAAACTCGAAAATCTCGAAAACGGTTAAGTTTAGGATGGGGGGTTCCATAGTGAAATCATTCAGAAATGATGTGTACTACACGCCCTTAACGGATCTAGGTCGACTTTTCCTGTAACCCTGTATAACAATAAAAAAATTGCAACTTAATATAATACTGTCATAGCGGTAATGCCAAATACAAACATATTTTGACACTCTAAGCTTATAATTGACATCGTGTTTTACAATATCAGCTGAACTAAATACGTCTAACTCCTTCCTAGTCTCGTACCTACTCCAGTTTTTCGTCTGATCGCAATTTCACCATAACAACAGTAATTAATACGGACATTGCGCACTCAGCAGCATATCAAGCGACCTGTTTCGAGCCGATAGGTGACATACAGACAACTTTTACTATAGCCACCCAAACTTGGAGGGACTTGTCCATTTGAGCTTGTAAGTTGACTTAGAACTAATAAGTATTCTTTTAAACGGCGCCTAGAACATGTCGAAACATGGTGACATATTTGAGAGCTCGTTCAAATAGCTGGTCGTGACACCTTTTTCCTGATGCTTTGAGATGTTGTTCCAAGGAGTTTACTTATTATTTCCCGCTGTTAAAAATAAACGTTTTAGAAATGTCATCGTCGTCTGGTGCCTAGTTTCAAAGAATCAAAAGATTTATTTTGAAGAGACAATTCTGAAAGTAAAGACAGTAGCTCTATCAATAATAAATAACAGAAATTCTTCAAATACCTAAGTCAATAAAACACGAAATTTATCGTTTTATGATAAATGGTGATTTTAGGAATCTTACTAATATTATAAATGCAAAAATTTGGATGCATGGATGGATGTTTGTTTGTTAATCAATCACGCCAGAACGGCTGAACGGATCTGGATGAAATTTGGCACAGAGATTTATCCCGGTATAATATTTCCTTGGGATGATAAAACACTTTTCACGCGGCCGCTGGCAGAAGCTAGTTAACACATAAACTAATCAAGAATCAATAAAAAGAAGAAAATCGTATTCAAATCACTATTAGATATTCATAAATTTATGATTTTAATAACTAGCTACTGACAGTTGTTTCGCTCGTGATTAAGTCGGCAATCATCCAAATGAAACGTGGCGTAAAAAGTGTTTTGATATCGCAAGGAAACATAATACCGGGATAAAAAGTATTGTAAGTCCTCCTCCAAGGCCCAATCTATCTCTACACCAAAATTCATCGAAATTGCTTAAGCGGTTAAGGCGTGAAAACTTGACAAACAGACAGAGTTACTTTCCCATATATAACATTAGTTTGTATTTATAACCGACGTCCCTGATTAACAGAACAAGACCGGATTATTGTAGATCAAGTAATAATGAACCGTTATCGAATAACTTTATTCATGTTTTGTCGTAAATAACATAAACTCATGAATATTCAACGCCTGCGCACGCGCCGATCGATCATGTATTGTGTTCAAGATTTATTTCACTGTCAATTTAGCCATCAGCTGGTTATTGGAGCGAGGATTAGAATTTTAAAACAGTTATTTAAACTTCAACAGAAGTTTAGAAGCGTTTACATGAGATTGTCCGGAGAGGGAAATACAGCGGGAAGAAATGGAAGGCAATGAGAGAGAACTTAGTCCAGCTGTGGGACAACATAGTTTGACTAGAAAAAGAAAATGTCGTCGTTGTTTCTGAGTTTAACAGTATCTACTTTATAGGAACATGCCATACCAATATGCTAGGGATTGATAGCTAGCTCTCTTGGCGTTCACTTCACGTCAATGACCACTGTGTGGTTTTTACAGAATAGCACTTCAGAACCTTAAAATACACACCAAGACAAGCTCAAGCAGCCATTAAGTTTAACAAATGTGTGTCTGCTCTAGCAGACATTAAAAATATGTGATATTTTTACACAACAATTAATAGCAGTTTAAAAGAAAACTCAAAATTCGATGCAATATAACTAAACTAATTTGTGCGAAAACACTCAATGAACGAGTAAATTGTAAAACAATTGACTACGACAAATTGTGTGAAACATTACAGTTTTTACAACAACGTACCCAGACGTAACGTATGCACGTACATACAAGAATCAGTTTTTTTTTATATCTACTCGTAATATACGCAGTATCAGGAAGAAACAATGCAGCAATCGTTGTGAAAGCAAATGTATAAACATAAAACTATAATAGATAAAGAATTGAGTGAAGTAATCTTAGCACACAGTACTAAAAGTAACTCGACATTTATGAAAATAAATTAGACAGAGAGAAAACATTTTAGATGACTGACATAAAATACTTGTAGTTATTACTGTAAGCTTTAGTTTAATAGAAATTACTGTTATAAAGAAAACGTAAGAAGTGCTATAAATTTACACAACATTACAGAAATCGCAAACGTTTGTCACATTATGGCGACTACGGTGAAGAGTGATGCTCGTAAAGCATGGACAGTAGCGTCACATCCGTCCAACATCCCTCACGTTGTCATACTTTACATAATTCTATTTCCCACAACATTAACTCCACGTTTTCCTTCCTATTTTCTAATATTTCAAACCACGTTACTTACGAGGAAAGTATACGATTACTAGCTTCTGCCTGTGGCTTCGCCTGCATGTAATGTGTTTTCTTATCCCAAGGGATCATTATACGGCGATGAAAAGTAGCCTATGTGCTATTCCAAACTATATTCTACCTCTGTGCCAAGTTTTATCCAAATCCGTTTAGCCGTTTTAGCGTGATTGATTAACAAACATACACAGATCCATCCAAATTTTCACTTTTATAGTATTACTAGCTTCCGCTAGCGGCTTCACTCGCGTGAAAGACGAAAATTATCCTGAGGGTACATATTATCGGGATAAAAAGTATCCTATGTGCTATTCCTGACTATAATCTATCTTTGTGGCAAATTTCATTCAGATCCGTCCAGCCGTTTGAGGTTTTTCCATCTGAAATTTCTCAGTAACAACCCGGTGTCTAGATTTTGCCCAGTTGATGTCAATAGGCCCGCCCCCTGTTACATATGACTTAAACATTCTAGCAAAATGTTGGGCACTATAGTTACAAATCTGTCAACCCTTTGAGGAATACAGTCGTGATATAATGATGTTGAGCTGCAACAGTGATGGTTGAGCTGAGCGGTGACGATCCATGCGTGATTTTCGTGAAGGGGCGCCATCAGTTGGGAGTGGTCATAACTTTTTTATTTATTATTATTATTGATAGCCTCACGCTTGACCACAATCTCACCTGATAGTAAGCGATGATGTGGTGGACGAAGTAGCACGCTTACCTAGAAGTAACCTATTCACTCTTGACTTAAAGACTCTGGCAGGGAATGCCACTCCTTAGCTGTACGCATAATTAAAGTATTCCCAAAACGTTTGGTGCGTATGGGTGGGATGTCCACCATGTACCGATGACGCATCGCCGTACATCTTGTAGTCCGATGATGGAAAGGGCTAGGAGGAAATAGTTCATGCAATTCCATCGTACACTCCCCGAAATATTACCCATAAAAAACCGACAAACTGGCAACTAAACTTAACTTAGCTGCCTCGGCCTGTTATTGTATTTTTTTAAATTGTTTGTTACTCAAGACGCTTTTACGTGCACGTCTTTTTACATCGTTCTCAGATATATGTATTTTTCAACAAGAATGATGTTACCAAAAACTTGTAATTAAAACTGATGGAAAAGAGTGTCCGTGGAGTTTCTTGCAAATTCGTCTCCATTGAGAATTTGCAACTAGAGTCATCTTTTTTTTGTTTGACAATTAAAAAGTAGCTCTAAGCTTTATTTGAAATGATTTATTTTAATTTTGATTTTGATTTGACATGTTTAAGAGGCTATATTTAGGTAAATATTAAGTTAATTTACTTTGTCCAATGCCGTTTATCAGCACTACATCTCATAGTTTATGGTGTAAACCAAACCAGGTCGAGTGAAAGTATAACAAACAATGCGCTTAATAAAATCTAATGTTCGTGGAGTTATTACAAAATGACCAAAAAGGGTCTCGAGACCGCTCGGACCTCGCCAAGTACTTGAAAAAAAAAACTAAAGACTATAGCGAAAGTCAATACTCGCTCCAGATACAAAAATAATGTGTCTATCGAACAGTGAAACCACTTGGCTTAAGAACGCGATCAGAAAACTAAAGTATACGGTGAACGTGCCAGTCACGTTACCGGCTACTCTTGAACATGTGAACATAGTAATACGTGGCTAATTTACTAAGAGTACCATTCCATTCAATTTAAAACGTTAAGTAAACTTTATTGCAACAATCCATATAACAGAAAAGCAGCAATAAAATTCACGTAGTAAGAAACATGTTGTTGTGGTTACAATGCAACTAATATAAGTTTTATAGGTATATCAGACTTGCAATTTATTGAAAGCCTGGAATACTGAATGCGGAATCGGAAATCTATTGTATGCAAGTAACGTAATTTAACTAGCAACTATTCCATTAATATAAGCTTAAATGGTCACTGTAAACATAAATGCTATATTAAGTACGGCAACAATAGGATTGGTAGTTATTTATGCTTTATTCTTAAGGTGAAAACAGTACATGTGGTCCAAGAGTAACATGATAAGGCTCTTAGCTCAGCGTCATCATGTCGCAACTCAGGCGTGAAACGTTCATTATTTCGGCTTAAGTAATATTAATTGCTATCTAACTTTATATTGTGTTGCCAGTTTGCAACCGATTAGTCTGACGCTCGTTACCCGAACAGTTGCTGCAACACCATTGTAAAAGTCCTAATAGGCAATGTTAGAAAAATAGCGCAGATTAACAATACGGATTTGGGAACTTCTGATCAGACTGTGGTCTTGTTAAAGATATCCCTCGACCTCCTACAGATCTAATTACAGTGATCAGAATGCAATTATAATCTCCGTCACGCTGGTTAATTCAATTCAACATGACTCCTCGACACCGGAATGACATTGCATTGTATTTCTATTCGTTTCTATTTATCCTCTTTTCGACCCGTTTCTATAAATAATACCCACATAACCAGCCAATTTTGTTTTCAAATAGATCCTGCATGCTCAATAATGAAATTCGCTCACGTCAAAACCACATTTCAAAAATCGAGTAACGCCAATTTCAGCGCATTTAGTAAACTAATTGTACGAAACGTTTATGTGTTTTACGTGTTTATCGAACCGTCGCGTCGCGTCGATAAGTATTACGATTGATTCAAGTACATGCTTCATTAGTTGATTTCTAGCTATACTAATTATCTTGCCTACAAAAGCGTCGTTTATTTTATTTTTATTTTTTTGTTTAAATAATGTTCTTCGCTTGAACATTATCTCACCTGATGGTAAGCAATGATGTGGTAGACGGTGAAGCACGCTTGCCTAGAAATAACCTATTCGCAATTCCTTACGCAATATTTCTTTTTTTTACCTACGTATCAAATAACTGGTTATGTGTTACTATTTTTACCGCAATTTTGTTTCAGTTGATTATATTTGTTCCGCTTTCAAAAGAGGTGAAACCATTAACGTTTGATTGCGACAGATATTTTTATAAATTTGAGTCGTAAGTCCTGAATGAGTCGTGGTTGGGTTTGGAATTGATGTCAATGCAAGTGTCATGTCTTTAAAAGGTGAGACGAGTTCATTTAGTTTAGTATCTTGAGGGAATAGTGAATTAAATACATGTATTGCAAAACTAGTTTCCGTTAGTAGAATCCGTGGTTACACGCACTGCCGTAACATATACGCGCTGTCGGCCGAATGTCGGCGACCATCTCACTTGGCTTAAGCAGTCGCATTCACGACATGATTTTCAATGAGATTTGCTTTGAATATGTTGCTTAGCTTTCGATTTTTTTGCGATGAATGAATGGATGTAGAGTTGTAGACTAAGTTTGTAAGTAATTCTAAACAACCTTGTTGAATACTTAAAATATAAATTTACATGCCTTACTGGTATTCAAAGGACTGATACCGAATATCACAATCATGAATTACTTTACAACCTACAATAATTAAACATAATCCAGCATGCCAATAGTACCGGACATTATCTGATTTGAATCAAACAGCGCCCGTCAGACGACTTTGGAGCAAATAAAGTTATCAGTGTTAATAACAATGTTGCAACACTTTCCCACGCTCCGAAGGAAAAGGAAACAACAAAAACCACGTGAATTACAAATATTACAATACAGAAAATACCCAATTACCATGTGTAGGTAATCATTTCATCACCTTTAATAAAATTGGTCGGCTAAGTCCGGCCTTAGTCCGTGGCCTTCAGAACCTACTTATGTGCGCTTTGTTTTCATATAATGCATAACGTGTGAATGGTTTTGCAACTGTATTATTGTGTGGTCTTCAAGGCGTTAGCACGTCTACTGCAGATTAAGGGCTAGAAAAGCTTCAGGACTGTATATTGTACTCATTCTCTTGCCAAAAGAAGGCATTCATTGCTATAAAAACCCTCTAGCAGGTCTTCAAAAAAGCGATTACAAACTTAGGTATGATAATGTGATCCAACAAAGAAACTAAAAGATTTAAACCCTAATCCAAGACGGTATCAGTCGTTCTTTCATTTCCACTTCCTCCTAAAAAAATCGGTTGTCTGTAAAGTCGGTTTACTGACGATAGTTGAACGTGACAACGTCATAAGAAAATACTGATGGAATGGTTGCATTTTATCGCCGCAATTATCGTTGCTATAAACAATTGACACCACATTCACTTTTCACTGCACTTCATACTTGACGAAAATATGTAAATGTATTATTGTATAGCAGCTGTCCACGCGGACGCATCGCTTACTCAAGTAGGAGAGAGACAGATGTCGAACGCTGCCGAACGCGGAGGCCGATTGTGCCTCTTTGTCGCTCGTTCCGCGCTCTCGCTTGCACTTCAAGCCTTAAATGGAACGCCTCAGAGCGAGGTAACGCCGCATGAGTCATGTTTTTTCGTGCGTGCAGCCGGCTCCATCGAATTATAAGACGTTGTCACGTCAAAAAACGTGATTTCCTATGCCTATATATTTTACATTCACATCTAAACAAGTTTTTTATCGCGATGCGTACCACCGCGCACGCTTCAAACTAATCCGTAGTCCTATGATATGCCTTCACCAAGCAGCTTCACGCGTAGTTAACCCCCATTACTTGATGGCTGTTTCCAGCAGATTAACTAATGTCTTCACATGTTTCGCTGGCGAGTCAAGGAGCCCACGGCCGGTGGAACCGTCGCAAGTGTATGACATCGTTATGACATCTTCCGCTGTTGCTATATCGTCCAGCGATGCGTGCTCTGTACGCAATGCTACTCGCCTCTTAATTCATATTTGATCTGTAAGTTCGTCATTATCATTATGTGTTTCTTCATGTTCGTGTCCTTTGGATGCTGCATTGTCTTCGTCTATAAACGCAACGCCACCCATTCTAACAATTACTGGATCCTTAACTTTGTTTGTATCGACGTGGGTTTTAGTTTTTGCATTGATTCATGACAAATCGATTTGGATTAATGTGACAACTGTTTTTATTAACATCCGGTCAATCAGTGAGTCATGGGCTAGAAAAAACAGCAATATGATATGCCGGACAAATTGAGCTATATATCATAACAGATATCTTGATACTACATAAGTATCTATTGCTATGTTTACGTCCGCGTTTCATTTAGTATGCATCCTGTCCATTGTCTTATTTGGTTATAGGTATTATTACTTAATAATTATGTCACTGCTGTTCTAGATACTCAAATATGCGCAGGATCGTGCCAATTAAGTCGATACAATCAATGTGCTTTCACAAAACACCCACGTTGTCTGCAATGTTTGCCAGAACATAAATGACCAGTGATATGAGTTTTGGTCTCAGACCATTTGTAATAACCTGGGTTTTTGTTTATTGATCGATAGTTCATTTTAGTTCTACTATGAGTCAGCTTATGTTTGTGTCAGCTGACTTGCTAGATACCTATTAAGACCAGAGTATATATTTTTAATGACTAATGAACTTGACATATTTTTGTAAACCCATTGTTTGTCGTCACTTGCTGGAAAACAAGGAAAACTCGTTACTTACTCATTATAGCAAGTTCAAGATTTTTCCGTCATTCCATGACCACTATTGTTTTCTCATCTTACAACACAGTTTAAGTGTTATCTTAACACTTTTTGACCCTCTTTCAGTCCTCACTTTAGATTTCATTGTTCTGCAATGCAACGAAACCAAACATGAAATTACATCATTTCATCTTGTAAGGAAATAATTTTGTAGTTCATCAGTTGAAACTCCTGTTGCAATTTGAAGACAATAAATGAATTTCGCACCTGACTGACTCTTGCAAGTAATTGTGTTTATATCAGCAGTGACATTTGCTTTATGCGTTATAAATTATAACTGGCCTAACTTACTAGTGCAAAAAATTAGGTTTACCAACATAATGAAATGTTGTGGTCATTCTTACACAAATAACCAGAAATAAATTATGATTTGTTCTGATGATGTGGATATAATGTTCATACTAATTTCACAAAGAGTGCGCACGGCTGAATGTAATAGCAGTTACACTGGCTTGCATATTTAACTTGTTGCGTCAATTTATAACATTAGGCCGATTTTTATATTGCTTATTTTTAATCTACAATTTTTTTTTTATCTTTACAAGTTTGACACATTTAAAGGCTGCTACTACAAACTGGATTTAATAGACTTGCCTAGGAACATACTGGTATAGTAACCAAACGATACTCGTTTATTCTGTTGATTCGTTGACTCGTATATTCTAAAGATTGTCTTTCTTCATCTTTCCCTATCTCAATTCTATCTTAACGATTAATGTCTCCAATAGGTAACAAGACACACAATACTGCATAACTCGTATTCTCCATACAACGGGCAACTAATCGAGCAGTCGATAATAATCTAGACCCTTGCTCACCGTTTTCTCTATCTGAAATGTCATATAAATTCCCATTAGTATTGAGGTATACGTGCTCAGGCGCAGTTCCTATAAGAGCTAGTTAAATTATTGTCGATATCTGTAGCAATCGAATAAAAC
Organism: Orthosia gracilis; assembly: GCA_947562075.1. Lineage (NCBI taxonomy): Eukaryota > Metazoa > Arthropoda > Insecta > Lepidoptera > Noctuidae > Orthosia > Orthosia gracilis. The sequence goes on from OX387274.1 coordinate 8,077,121, forward strand.
TTCAAAGCGATTTCCTTATGTCATTTTCGTGAACGAATTCAATGAAATCTATAACAGAAACTGTTAAAAAAAATATTACAAATAAGTAACTAACCTAAATAAGATTTAGCAAAAAATATTTTTACCTAGCAATTCTATATCGTTGTAGAGTATGTGGTTACCACTTGCAAAACCAAAAAATACCTGACCAATGCAATATAATTACATACTTTTTTGCACATTTCAACAACACTAAAATTGTTAGTTAGTCCACTTTTTGCCTGAACTTGCACTCTTTTATCCAATTCATATAATTTAACCTAGTAACTTTGAAAATACACTAACAAGGTTAGAACACAACATATGTAGTATCTAATTCCTAAACGCTAGACCGCCACCAATTATTTTAGTTTAAAACTATGTTAGTTGTTTCAAATGAATAATATCTAATTGCCAGTTTTCGCCGTATTTTTATGAGATGTAAAAATTATATATTTCCGTATACTCGCCGATGTATCCGGCTTTTAAAACAAAATTAAAACCGAATTATTTATCGTTTTAATTTAGAGGACAGCCGTTAATGTACTGTCGGGTTATTGAACGAATACAAAAGTTTTCATGAAAATATTTCACGATCCATGATCAGTGATCACATCGTGAGAGAAGTATCTTGGCAATAGTAGTTTTGAAAGTCGAAAATGACGTGGAATAATCACCAACCTATTTATTTCAATAACTCCAACACGGCCTTTATTATATATCTAAATTACATCGTGTACACGTACTCATTACATCAAAGTAGCGGAAGCGAAAACCAATTGTTTATTTGTTCTTAGATCGCCGACGGCAATGGCTGGTACCACGGGGTTCCTTGCCATGAATCACTGCAAGGCTTTCATGTCTCTCCCCAGTCCCCACGAGTGATTGTCGGAGGCCTGCAAGGCGTAATTGTGTGAACACAGAACTGCATAACTAAAGTTACCACCCACTAAGACAACCACGGAGACGTTTAGATTTGAATATTTCCAAATATCCCACAAAGACAAAGGAGAATTATTACCTATTATTTTAAAAGATAATCATATACCACAGGAATCTAAAATTCAAATATATTACCTCAAAACTGGATTAAACCCCACAAAATAGTGTGGGCACACAGCCCTATACAAAGGACGTCTGATATTATTATGTCGTTACACGAACACTAAGGCGCTCATTATTTTATTATCGTGCTAGGGCCGTTATTTATATCGATAGCCGAATGGACTAAAACTGTGACGTTAATTTGATATCGACTTATCACGACTGAATTAAATATTTCGCCCGGGGCGTGTCGCTACTTATGGAATTGTGCTTTAAATTAAAATGGTCCGAACACTGTCCGATACAGATTCCTGATTCCGATAGCACGTGAACTTTATATCGAATGCCATTAAGTTTAAACCGTTTCCTAACACTTATCTTATTATGTATTCACTCTAGTTTTGTGGGCGTATTCAATTAATATCGAGCACGGTCCAACATTTCTCTCGATTATAAATGGATGACGGACAGGAGGCAAGATGTCAGAGAAATCGATACATCACCTAACAATCTTATTTACATTACGTCAATGAAATATTTATTCTTAACTGTTATGACAAGTCAACTTACAGCGTAGGTGAAACGAGATACATGATATGCATATAACTTTGCGGATAATATCCTGAATGACTTGTAAATATTTTGACACGCCTGGTTAGCTTCTTTCAGACAGTCAGCTTCGTAATGTTCATCGCTGTGGTCACAATCATTATTATAATTTTCTTTTTCAATTTCTCTCTCACATCTGTCTGTGCCTACAACACTGGTTCTTTTTCTCTTTATGGCATAAGAAATTTGGCATCTTCGCCCAAATATAATTTCCGCATATCCACAACAATTAATATTCCAGACAACTCGCAGACTTATCTTCATCAAAGGTCACAGCATACGCAAAATTTACAGAAAAATTATACACTACCGTCTTTCCTAAGCAGATAAAATAAAGGCGGTGTCGCATCCCACTCACATTCCTACACATTTCTCATGCAAGCGAGGCCGCAGCGAATCGATGGTGACCATAAAACAATGCCCATGAACCGAACACGAAACCGTGTAATTATTAATAAGAGACTTCATTAATTGCTGAACAAAACTGGCGCAAATATAAGTTTGACCGTGAGTTGCGAAAGCAATGGTCGACGTGTCATGGCCGCCACACAATCGATATGACAAACGATTGATATTGAGCGATATTTCGATTCGATAGCGTATCGATTAAATGTTTGTATTATCAATTTATTTGGCTGACACTATTCATAGTCAGCCGAAACCAGGAATTGACCGCGACTAGGTAGATCCGGGTTGTATTTACTTTGGTAAAAATGCATTTTATCATAAAACTCAAGATTCATTACGTTTTTGCGCAATCTGTAAGAATATTGTTCCTTGCAAAAAAAACGGCTTTTTACCACATAACGTATTTTAATGACACGCATTGTTTACCTTAAAACATCATTGTTTTCCTGCGAATTCGCGCAGAAATGAGCAAACACCATGCAAAATCCTAATCTCATTTAATCAGAGCTTTATGGCGTCCTAAAAATACTACATACATACAATGAAAATGGCGCCTCGCAATTTGCATTATTTGCATAACGCAGTCATTTACTGAGTCGACCACCGCGGCACCATTCTACAATGGGAGCTATTGAACATATCCTACATGTATGAAAACCGAATTAAGGTTGAGGACAGTGGTCACTTACGAAACGCAATCTAGTTAATTTTTGTTAGTAAAAAGTAGTCGACCTCAACTCACGGGCTATTTTAAACAATATAATTATTGTAATTTTAAATTTAACATGATTTTCGTGCACCTTGGGATATTTCGACGAGCGACTAATCGGGCCTTAGCTGGGCCATATTACTAACAATCATTGCAATTTTCACACACGATCTTATCTTGACATGCAACTGAATTATTTCTTCCTGTCATAGACTGCTTCACCGTCTTTTGTTTTGCCAAAAACAATTGCCAAGCGCAGAGATAGATCATGTTTCATAAAATAACGCCTCCACACGACCAGATTAATCCTAATAAGCACACCAAATAGGTACAATCGTGTGTCGAAATGACTTAAAAACTTGGCAATTATTAAGTGTTCTTATTACAAAGTAGAGCAATAAAATTGCTAAGCGTCGTCGTAATGGGTTTTAAGCTCATTACTCGATGCATGCGCTTCCCTTTATACCTATGTTTCCAAACAGTTTAGCTGCTTTGTTTCTGCACAATGGGAGACAAGATAAAGGTTGCAAGCGATAAATTAATCATCTTTAGAGAGCTTACAACTTCTTATCCTTGTTAATTTCGTCATGATACAGCAAAAGGTTTCGTTATAAATGTATGTATGTTCAATAATTAATTAAAACACTTTTTTTTACTTATCAAGAAAGTACCTAGCCCAATAGGCAAAAAGAAACCAATTTATAATACCAAACAACATTAAAAAAATTAAATCCATGTCAATATTTAAGAAACACTTAAAATTACATATCCTTAAAAAGTGAGCGCACCTTAGTACATTACATACCACTTCTAGTTGCGCGCGCTCTGTGTATGTTTACATTCTAGCTGTATTTTTTTTTCGTTTAACCTTTTAGAATGTTTTTGTATAGGTATCGTAATTTCTTTTTGGCAAAACTGTACGTAAATCAATAATGTATATTTAAATTAGTTAATCATTTTCATATACGTGAAATAATTTCTTATGGGAAATAAAGACATCTCAAACTCAAAAAGCCACATATGTAATTGAAATATGTTTTAGTAATCCCTTGCAATTTATGATGAGATGAAGTATATTCGTAACTGCAAAATGACTATATTGCAAACGAAATATCGCCAGAATATTATGCGTTTTATTATGACATTGAACAGCTTAGTTCAAATACACCAAATAAGTTTTTACAAATCATTTTTTTTCTACTCATGCTCACCCTCTGTCGCTACCGCTCATGTCTTGCGCGGACACAGTGTGCGACCACAATTTCACGCACGTTACGCATACGCACCTCTGCCTACCTACCTCGTTACAAAATATCATAATAGTGACCCTTAAACCAAAATGTAAATTCATGACCAAAGTTAATTTATGAATAATGAAGTAAATTTAGGCCTATTTCACAAAACCTTTTACTATGTTTACAATAGAATGTGCATTTGAAGTATTAAACGTAAAAATAAGAAATATTTTTATACCGTTAAATAGCGATGTGACCTCTGCCAAGTGCCAGTCCACTTCAAGTGCACTGCATAATTATGGTATGTGAATTCGTTGTGTTAACAAAACAACAATTCAGAAGCTAAATGCTAGTTCACATTATACTAATGAGTTTAGTTATTTATCCGCGCGATAGTAATCTTAACGATTAATTGTAACAATTTTATGAACTATTCAGCCATGGAAATAATTTTATGATTTGTTTACTTTTTCCATTCTCTTCGCCAGACAGAAAAGCTGCTACATTTTTTTTTCCTAAACATGATTAACATGCAACACATTTAATGTTTGGTAAAAAACCCGTACAAACCTACATAACAATTGAAATTTGGCTAATGAAAACCTTTTATTTTTCAGGTACGTTAACGTCATGAAACATCTCTACAATTTCAATGCAGCTTTGGTGAGATCTAAACATTACTTCAGCAAATTATTTGGAAAAGAAACAAACTCTAACCATCTAAAAACTTTCATACATGAACCCAATGATTCCGCAAACGGTAACCACAGAAAACATTTAAAAGTAGCCTGGCCTGCTATATGAAAGTACAAACACTTACTTCACACATACCGCCCAATCATCATTCACAGTACAACTTCATTCACAAGCTCGCTGATCTATGTATCATTCATTCTAATCGTTCCGCAACGTATAATATTCACATTAGCCGCAATAGAACTGCCTTCCGAGAAACCACTCAAGTACTAGGTTCCCATAGGTAGGTAGGTACCGACATTTTCATTAACTAAAACAGTAGCAAATCAGACCAAATAGGCGAGCATTAATTCTTCGTATCCCTGCTAATTGAGCGGCCCGTGAGAACGCAGCACTGGCCAAATAAAGAACAAATTGTACCTGTTCCAAGTTTGAATTTATTAAGAGCAAACTTTTTTAAATATGGCTGACTTAAGTTATGATACGGTACTGTATTTAGCATGTCCTTAAATAACAAGTAAAAATTTCAAGGTGCCCCGATTTTCCGTTACCGTTTTTATTTAAGGAAACTAATGTCCTGTGGTATAATTTAATAATTAAACCAAAAAATGTAGGTGGTCCTTTTTTGCTGCTAAACGTCGAGGGACATTAGGTACGTGACTAAATAACTTTTAAATGACTTGCCTATGAAGCAGCATTCTGATAATTTAATCAAACAAATCTGTGGTTTAGAAAAAAATATGTGAGTCAACGTATCCTGTAGGTAAGTTAAATTAACTATGCGGTTTCGTAGGCGGAAGTGTTAGGTATATTACGATAACGAAAATTACGTTCAATACTAAACTTGTTCAAGTGGACACACCCAAGTTTCCGGCTTTATTTTATCAGTAAAGTCGACTGTTAGCTAATGGAAAGCAAGGTTTAGCAAGCTTTGGAATTTACATAAAAATATTTAATTGCAACTAAACCTTAAGTAAATGTTGCAAGTAGGCCATTTAATGTAACAATATTTTATTATGTAGTCGACGTAATATAACAGATCATGTTAATAATTTAAACAAATAATAAGTAGACCATGCACCACTCTTAAGAACATAAATACTTAAGTTTACAAAATTTACAAATTTAACCAGCCAACCTGCACCTAATAATAAACGAATATATCTGCAGCCATAAACTTCCAATAAAAACTAAATAAATCTATAAATAAAAGGTAATTCTTCAGCAATTTTCTACCCGGAAACGAAGTAAACAAGTTGGCACATAATTTAGTGCCCCGAGCTGTGTCTAGGCGTGAAATTGCCCCTCAACTATCCGGACCAGGCTATTATTGAAAATAAACATTTTCACGACCTTAAAATCGTTAATAATAGCATTTACCGAAACGGAATTAGGTTCAGTAGTGGAAGTTACATAGCAACAGTGTTTGGACAACAGTCCGATAAAGCCCGAGACTTGCTACAAATGGTGTTGACGGCATTGACTCATATTATAGGTACTTAAACATACATTAACCGTATGGTTCAATGTGCAATAAACTGCATAGTTTTAAGAGACAATGTATAACATAAAACTTATGAACAAATATAAAGTATGAAGGAACGAGTATACTTAACTGAAAGAAAAACACTATGATGATTTATTGGATCATCGGGCGAAAACGTAGCACACATTGGACTTGAACTTTTCAGTGAGTGCACATGCACAAGAATAATACTATTCTTAGCGAATTATAGCCAATGCTGTTAACGTATTCTTTAAGTCTTTACAATGTGATATTTCATCAGCGATAACTACGGTCAAAAAGTCCAAAATGCATGGGATCGACATGCGCTGCAAAATGCCCCACGGCTATCCCCAGATTTCTAAATAAAGCATTAATTTGAAGTTGAGTATTTATCAAACTGTACTTTAGCCTCAAAACATGTCAATTGTTGGCATTAGATTAGGCTTTAAGACTTTCCTAACCCAAAATACTCAATTCAGAAATCGTAGAAAAGAATACTACAATTGTTTAGATCAGATACTCTTGGATTGCAACGAAGAGTTGAAGGAAGGTTCTTTACCTTCACTGAACACGGAAATGCACCGATGCACGGAAAGAGGCTAAATTAGTTATTTACTCTTCGAAACACTTAAATTCATTGAGCACCCGCGTTTTCACAAGTATCATAACATTTATATATGATTATATTCTCTAGAGCCTTGCATAAAGGTTATTCGCACACGATTAATGTGGTACTGAATTCCTAAGATCCAAAGATTACCATCTTGTAAATGTCTAAATCTAAATCTAATCGTGAATCTGGCATCAAATATCAATATGTATATGATGGCATGAAACTAATATCTTGTTGGATCAATAACATCTCTATAAAGATGTGTTGATTGATATACTGTGCCATCTATAAGGTACAATAAAACTTTTTAGTACCACTTTAAAAGAACCTATAAAAATGTTAATTTTAAGTATTCCTAAATTCTATAAAATACATTTACGTCAGTCAAAAAATGCATCGATCAAAATGAATTTTCCATCGCTACGCCTATTACCTTTTCGACACAAAACACTCGCGCATAAGCCATGCTTATTACAGATTTGTTCTGTATAATTTGGTTCCTTAATACTATCTATGCATACTGTAGAGTTTTATTATTCGCTTTTGTGAGCAAGTAAATAGTGCGTATAATTTAATAATGTCGTATTGCCTTGTTTAATGAATATTATATTTACTCACAACTGAATCAAAGTATCGAGTACTATGCGATATTAATATGTCAATAGAAGGTGTAAATAATTTTGTATGCCACATAAAACGTTTGATTTATGTTAAACATAAATCTTCTGTTACAAAAGCTCGTAATTTATACGATATACCAACAGATAAAAAGAGGTTTATGAAATATGAAACTATGATGAAACTTCATCAAAAAACCTTGTTGAAATATAGACCAAACATTAATAGAATATTTCCAAAAGGGAACGTAATTCTGTCCTACCTAAACACAATACTAAATATCAAAGCTTACAAAACAAAATGGTTAACAATTCGTGCGTACGCAGTTCAGATAATCTTGTAACTATTTAGCAACAATCGGTAGAGAGAGATCAGATAGTAGAACTTACTTTAAAGAGACTATCCGATGACATGTATACCAGTGCTGCCAACTTAGTTATTTCAGCGCCAGATCTAGCGCTTTTTTTTTAAAAGCGCTTTTTTGTTTAACAGCGCGTTTTAGCGCCTAGCGATAAATCTAGCGCTTTTTGATACTTTGAACTTTCTTTTAAAAAAAATGTAACAGCGCAAACTATCAACTTCCAAACGAAGTGTTGAGAAAAACATCATCCACAGATAAATATAAATTCAAATCCAAAACCGATCATGACAAACCACATAATTCGGCGGCAGAAGCAGTTGTGGTAGAATCAGACGATAATGAATTAATTTAACTCCATTATTTTATAAAATAATTACAAAAACACGTTTTTATTTTATTTTATTTTTACTATTTTACTAAACAATTATTTACTATAATGTTTGTCCTCTTTTATAAGACATATTATGAGTAAGTAAAAATTAAAAAAATACGTTTATACATCCCTAGTCTCTAATTATTGGGCGTTTTGTTTGAATTTGGTGCCGAATACAGCAATTTTTTGACAGCGACCATTCAGCGCTTTCTAGCGCTTTTTTAAAGAGCTGGCAGCACTGATATGTACCAAATCGGTATCATACGATTGAAAACCAGGTTTCAATCTACGGTTTCGGTCAGTTTTCGAATAAAAGACCAACTCCGTCAGACAAGTGACCACAAAAGACCACGTGCCTCTAAATTAGTAACGTTTTCCTATCGATTTATTTCATTTTGAAAGTCACTTTCATTGACTTTCTTTCAATAGTTTGACGTCTACACTAAAGTAGACTTTCTATCAAAAATGTTACATTTAATTTGTTGTAATATAACAGAATCGCATGCTTTAAGTTTATATGCACCAGACACGGCACAGACACATAAAACGAAAGTGAAACATGTTTTATAAAAACTGCAGTTGATATGTCATACGTGATTGGATGAAGCCGTCAGTCAACTTTGTATGTAGAAATTTACTGGATGGTTGAACTGGATATACTTGCCAATCTGATTTAAAAACGACGGTACTAGAATTTATTGTTATTTTCGTTTTTGAGCATCTGTGGTCGTTTCGTTGTTGTTAAAGTTTTTTAGTTTTCGTTTATCTGAATTTTAATTTATTACATAAACATTACATGGTTGATATCCCACCCATACGCACAAAGCGTTTTGATAATACTTTCATTGTGCGTACAGCTAGGTAGTGGAATTCCCTGCCAGCGTCTTTGTTTCCTGATAGCAACAACCTAGGGGTCTTCAAGTCAAGAGTGAATAGATTACTTCTAGACAAACGTGCTTCACCTTCGACCACATCATCACTTAACATCAGGCGAGATAGTGGTCAAACGCGAGCCTATAACAAAAAAAAAATAATGTTACCAAGACATACACGTCTAAAAATCGACAGCAAATTTTCACTACTTCGAAATTCAACAACTGCAAAACAGCAAAACTTGCAAAACTACTACGCTGTAGCAAGTTCTATTCGTCATTGTCAAACAATCAAAGTTACGTTCAATCTCTCACTGAAACTGCTTGCCTAAAGACTAGTACAATTTTATAAAGAATACAAAAAAAAAACTAAACCAGTAACTAAGTTAATTGATTTACTTATGAACACGTTCATATACTCGTAACTTACGCAATTTGAAGGAACAATGCGCTAACAAGAAACTTTATTCTAGTGAAAGTGCGGTGATGATAGCAAACAGCCACCGGGTGCGTGAGCGCAGCTAACAGATCGCAATTATGCGCCATGCTGTTCGCGTTGAATATTAATGACGACAGTAAACATAAGCTCTTAAACACATGATATATTCGCCGACAATTCATTTGGAGATAAATTGAAGACGACGGATTACGTATTTTTTTTGTGTGTTTTCTAATCTTAAGCTCCATGTGAATTTGGTTGATCACGATTTAGTGCCAGGAAATTACTGAGAAAATAAAATATTGCTCGCTGCTTCTTTGTATGTATTCAGCTTGCTGGCTCAGTAAAAAGTACCTGGATACAGCTTTGTATTATTAGGCAGGTCCTTAAAGATTAATTTCGTAATTCTTAAAACTAACTTAACAAGTTATTATTACTTCTCGAAAAGGAAGCTTATTATGACAGGTACATTAACGTAATTATTCGATCTTCACATTTAAAAATAGCATATTTGCAATAAAAAAACATCGCACTCTTCGGCATATCGGAAATAAAATCTTATTTCAATAACAACATTCGCTAGTCACTCTACACTTTCCTCTTTATGGTGGGCCTACACTGTCTACTTAATAATCAATTATTACGTAGACAGGCCTTTGCACTCCTGCGGCTCAAAAAGAAAGCATCTCAAAATAAGAACACAAAATCTGTTGTGTTCTTATTTTGAGATGATTTCTTTAACCGTTTTTAACCCCCATTTTTTTACATGACCAACCGTTTTCCTCTTGACTGTACTTAAAGAGTAAGGAAATCAGTCCAGAATGTCAAAGTTTATATGGATCAGACAGAAATTAAACAATAGTAATAACCAGCAGGATATCAGATCAGGGGATCTGACCGGAATAAATCGACGGAAAAAGAGCGTAGTTTTAAGTTTGACGTGTGTACCTGTGTGTTTGTGTATTTGTGTATCTGTCTGTGGTATCGTAGCTCCTAAACGGATGACCAATTTTATTTTAGATATTTTTGTTTGACTTTATCGAGAGTGTTCTTAGCTATGTTTGATGACAAGCGGTTCAGCCATTCAAAAGTTATGAGCGTTCTACTGTTTGTACTAGGGTGTTTTCGCAAGATATCGTGTCATAATTACGTGATCAATAGATTGCCGATCGAAGCGTGTCTACTACTAGATTAATTATGTAGCATGAAATAAAAATGTGTCGGGACTTTTTCAGTTTTTAAATTTTATATGTAGTAAATCCGTAAACATCCGAGTCTTTTGTTTGGTTTCTGCGTAACATGTTTTTGTTGGTGTTTGCTTATTTCTCGTGTCTCCTGTGCGGGTCACAAATAAATATTTTTTCTTTCTTTCTTTCTTTCTTTCTTTCTTTCTTTCTTTCTTTCTTTCTGTCTTTCTTTCTTTCTATCTTTTTTATTTCTTTCTTTCTATGTTTTCTTCCACGATGTTCTATTATTCATCATCATTTTTCTAGCGACATCACATTTCACACAGTTCATCCATCTTTTCTTGCGTCTTCGTAGCGATACTCATGCATACTCCAAACTTTCTTCCCAACATTTTTCTCCGTCTTCCGCATAACATGCCTTTACCATAACAATTAACCGATTTGATAAGGAATATTCCCACTGTTAAGCAAAGGTCTGCCCCAAAGCCTTTAAAAAAATCTAGCTTTATATCCGCGATAATAATTAGGTACCATAGGTACTCCTATTAATAAGACCTCACTACATGAACCACAATGTAATGAAAAAAGAAAACTATTAAAAAGGAAAGTAGCCATCTACTTTCTCTCGATTGTGATCAGAATCAATTTAATTGTTAACTTGCATGAAATTAGATTTAATTTTATGTGAACAAAGTGTGTCAACCCTGTTTGATTTCACCTTTCATCAGCTACATCATAATTACATATTTGCTCAGTAAACCGACGATTATTTTGTTGATTTAACTCTCTGTTAAATTATGCTTGATTTCACAGATTTATCTATGCGTACCAGTTTAAATATTGGTACCTATTTTAACACGACAACTCACAGTATATGCTAAACGAATTGTTTCTAAACTTTGGCTAGAACAAGAAGTTACCTAGTATATCTTAGCTAAATTCAATGTTTTAAGTAATAGTTAATTGTGAAATTTTACGTCACGAATACGAAATATTGTGCGTATTAGTTAAGCTCTAAATATTTTAGAAACGCAGATGTTCAAAACAGTTTGGAAAAAACAGTTAGGTTAGGAAATAATTTAACTACTTAATGTATTGAAATCACCATCTTTAAAGCGATCTTATTTTTACTATGGCGGGAAAATCTATACAGGAATAAATCATCATCATCATCAGCATTTTAATGTTCCCACTGCTGGGACACAGGCCTCCTCTCCGTGGGAGGGAGTGAGCCGTAATCCCCCACGCGGGCCCAGTGCGGGTTGGTGGATGTCACATGTATTCGAATTTTTGGTTCTAGAACATGGCGGTTTTCTCACAATGTTTTCCTTCACCGTTTTGAGAGCAGTGGAATAAATAATACTTCGTGGTAAAAATACCCAATCGTTAAGTTAGGAATGCCTACTACATATCACACATCATTGTACCTCTATTACCCAAATCCTAAGAATGTTAGTCAGGAATATTAGGTAACAAAGTTGCAGCATGTTTTTGAACCTAAACTTATCACTTAAACCTTGTAGCACACGATCTGACGTGTGAACTTGCCCAATGCTGATCGCAGATCATGAACTTACTCAGCTAAGGTCACTCCGTGTATCAGATAACAGAATTCCACGCATAGATAAAAGATTAAAAAAATGTGTTGCAGTACCTAGTATATCTACTAACAGCTTTAGTTGTGGACACAACTAAAGCTAAATAAAATTAATTAAAAGCATTTTGTTTAGCTATTGAATAAAGATAAGACATAAATTAAATTCTTAAATCACTATAGAAGTGATAAGCTGTGTATTTAACTTACACTTTTGCAACATTATAGTGAAAATAACATACAATCATTATCGTAAGGCTAAATTTTTTTTTTCTTTAGCGCGATTAATTAAAGAAATACATCGGCCTCCGTAATTGTTAGTGATATACTTAAACGGAGGCATACGATTAGTACTGAGAAACTGATTACCTATTCATAATTGGAGCATTCCTTCATGCTAACGATCACACGTCGATGTAACTGGACTATTATGCCACTTCCACACAGTGCGTGCAATTAAGTCGTATTCACATATACCTTCATAATTTATCAGCTACACCTCGCAGGCCCACTAATAAGGGTTTGAAGGCTGACTGTCAGATTATAATGCTGATTTTGACAGCTCCAGCCACTAATAAATTGGCTTCTGTTTTATTCAATAGTTAATTTTATTTCGACAGAAGCAATCAAGCAGGTTTAAGATAAGTGAAGGAACTCAGCCTTTTTATTACAGTCTCGACTAACTTCATGATTCCAGTAATGAGAGTCGAGATATATTGCCTACAGCACAGTTTAGAATTGCGAATCACATAATAAAATTTTATCGACATCTGTAAATCATTCCCTAAATAAGGAAGTATGTCAAAGTAGATTGCGCATTCAATTCCGATCCTACCTAACTTGAATAAACGTACAAAACAAACACTAAAGTCCCCGAAACGTGCCAATCTGTTCTCTGTTACATAAACCGATCTAAATAAACCTCGCGCTAGTGAGGCTGTGATTTAAATCGTTTATTTGTAATCGATACAGTACTTGTGGCCAATCGGCGTGACAGTCACTTGACATGGGACAGCGAACAAATATATCACGTTACGGACATGTCATTAAGCGGAGAGTTACTCCGCTTGCGTCTAAAGCGGCTGTTGAAGTTAACTTTCACTGTTTCCGCGCCAACGAGCCCGATTGTTAGGTTTCAGGCGGGGAAACTCCCTACTCCTTACTCAGTAATAGCATTTAATACCGGCTCAATGACCATTAACAAAACGAGGTGTCTGTGGTGCATAAATATTAGCTTTCTATAAAAGTTGGGTTTTCCAAAATGACTGGCGTTAATAGAAAGATATCAATGTTGAACTGTAAAAGAAACCTACTCATCTTTCATCATTTGCCAGTTTCATCTTCCCGCAAATTGTAAATCTATCTGTGATGACCTGTAGATCAAAATAATCAATCATAATGCCATATATTTTGTACCTACTTATATATTTGATCATCTGCTAAAGAAACTAAAGAGAAAATAAAATAAGTGAGCAAATTCCCAAGCACAGCTCAAAATTCCCAAAACATTAAGTCCGCCTCTATACGTTTGTGTGCATGAAGTATTAAATAAATAAATAAGCTCATAGCACTCCCTCCTTATCATAAAATCAACCGGTAGCATGCTTAAAGAAGTCAAATTACAATCAAATCAAAAATCAGACACAAGTAGCTCACTACCGCCATTTTGTAATAATTCTTATTGATATTATACAGTCTCGAAGTTTTACATAACGTTAAACCAACCCTTTAATTACATTTTCACGTTATCTCGGTAGGTACTCCATTTTAATTTCTGGTTTCGAGGATATTCATCGATTTCAACGCAAGCCAAGCCGTGGGCAGAAAGATAGCAAGCAATATGAAATGACGGAACATTACGGTATCCGAGCTGTATCGTTAACGCAATAAACATTCAAAACTAGGAACCCATTTTACTGTATAATTTACTATTTTAGTTCCAATAAAAATCAGGAAATTATTAAAACTAACTGATATTATTTTATTTTATTATTCTAGTAATTATAACTATAAGATTAGATTAATCGTTAGAATAGTGTAGTGTCGTAGACAGTGCTTGACGAAAATATCCATGATTGAGTATTACAGGCTTTTTGTTTTTATTAAAGTGATTAATAAAGCATGGTACAAATCTATATTTTCTGATTTTCATTTATTTCAATCCTTTTGCTTGTAAAATAACAAAATTTACGTAAGATAACGTAACTAAAACTAAAGGTAGTATTTATCCGCTTTTTGGATAAATACTCGAGTAAAAACGGACATTTATTGAGTAAAAACGGATATCCATTTTGAGTATTTATCCGGATAAAATCCCAAAAGTATTCCAATAAAAAACAGGAAATTATTAAAACTAACTGATACTATTTTATTTATTTATTAATAGATTAAAGGTTGGAATAGTGTAGTGTCGTTTGAGGCGACAAACTAATTACCTACTCCATTATTTTCTATTGTAATATTAGCAAAAACGCGTGTAATACAAAGTTCAGTGTAACAATAAAATTAAGCAACTTAGCAATCGCCAAAATAGAGCTAAATTGTTAATTAGATTAATGTTGCAATTTATCAGCAAGCTGACGTACTAATTGATTGACATAGTCTTATTTCTTAGTCAAGTGATAATATTTTAGGGTTCCTTCATCCATGCATAAGTTTCCTCTAAGTGCTCTTCTAGTTTTATTGCCCTTTAGGGAAATGAAGACATAACTTTTATAGACAGAACCACTCACTGAACCTGGTTTTATACGTGACTGGCAAACCTAAGCAAAAAGTTGTATAACGTGCCTTGAAACCCTATGTAAAGCTGTATATAACAGTTGTTTTTTCATTCTATTAAACCTACGACCTAGCCCACTTTATGTATACATAATTTCAGATTTTTCAGTACATTGCACATGCCTTTAAGTCTCCCTTATAAAGGCTTTAATACATTCAGTAATTTCTTGTTTTTTTCGCAACCTCGGCTCATAAACCAACGTGGTTAACGGCGTATATAAAGGGGCTGACCAAAACAATCATGTGTAATGATCGATGATTTATTTGTTGCACAAACTCGTCAAACATACTGTTCTATCAACAAGTGGGTTGCACACAATACACGCTAGTAAATACTTAAGTTTTTTCATCATACACTAAGTGGGCTGCTAATTGAAAATCGGTCATACGGAGTAACGACCTTACGAGTCTTTAAAACTGATATCAATCAATTTCCGCCTACGAATTTTAGCACTCGATAATCGCACTTATGATCTCTTAATTGATAATATTGATGATCTTAAGTGTGAATTCGAAAATATACTGCCAATTTAATCGCCAATTCATTTTATAGCCACACTTTTAAGTCCACATATCAACTAGTTTCGCCAAATACTAGGTTGCCCTAAGGCTGTTAGAAGACTAGAATCAAACTACTTTACTTACATAATTATTTATAGATAGAAAACAAAGTTTCAATTTAATCTATTACTGTCTTCTGTCACTGCTACCATTAACACACAGTTGGTTAAACAAATTATTATAATCATTTTATCGAATGCGAAAGGTACAAGCAATGTTTCTTAATTTCTGAAGTAATGTTTTGTCATTCTGTATCAGTTTATATTAAAGAAAGCTGCGTTTTTTCGTCATAATAAAGATAAAGGGCTCAACAAAATTCTCGTATTCCTACTTCTAGCTATCGAATCAATAAAGCTCATTTAAGAGTATTAAATTGAATCACAAAAACAGCATATTAAGCTTCAAACCGCAGATATAAATCTAACTAGATAACGCGATTGTATGTACTTCGCGTGCCAAAAAACGGAGTAAAGTTACTGATGATCGCAATCTGAGCTTTTCATTTGTCATTGAAAGCCACCGAAATCTAGAAAAATGCCTTTTATGCCATATTGAGCTGTGAAGAATGTATAGAAAAAGTTAACCGAGGCATTGCAAATGTTTTCTTTCATTGTCAAGTAAATTTGTTTTAAATTGTTTGTGAAAAAGTGGCACGCTTGGTTTTCATACAGATGGAGGGACTTGCGTTATCTAGTTAGATTTATGTCTGAGCTTCAAACAGTATCCTTCCAAAACGCTCTAAATACCCAAAAACGTAACTGCGGTAACACGCACACGGTAATGTTATCATTTAACTAAAGACATAGTGTAGCCGCGTAACGGAACAGTAATAATAGTAATAATCCAGTGAACAGATGTGCTCACGAAGCGCTTAGCTTAGATGAACGGAACGAGTCATCGCCGAGGCGAATCGCAAACAACATGATTGAATGCAAACACGATTCCACAAGCACGCCCATTGAGTTGCACCAACTCGGCCAACGCGCCAGTGTTTGGATGACGAACATAGATTTTTTTTTTATCATCATCTCACCTAGCTTTTTCCCATGTGTACTAATGTTTAGATCCCAATATTTATATAAAATCATAATCATAATTTATTCTTCAAATTAGTCAGGTTTATATTTCTACAACTATTAGTTTTTCATGTATTTGTTCCGTGTTTCATTATTTGAAAACGTTCTTGTTTCAAAACTGAACCACAAAGACCCAAAATTTTGCAAGTTAGTGACCTAATCAATCGTGTCTTAATCAATTTAGTACCGAAACGAATTTCTGAACCAGAAAATCAGAAACAGAAACAAAACCGATTTCAAAAACATTGCTTAAAACTTTGACGTTTTTGAAACGAACATATTTTGCTGAAAATGATGTGTGATTACTCTAAACTGCATATCGTGAACACATATTTTTGAGAATTATAGATGTTTAAGTAACTAGAGTATTATGGATTGGTCATGTGCAATTTTTCCGTAATCATACCATAATCATTTATAAACATTTCCGCGGTATGTTTTACGCACATTATGTGCTACACATAACATCTAATGTTTTACTTGAAAAGAGAAATTCTCGGGGGTTGATTGCAAACCACAGAGCGACCGCAACAGCTGCTGCTAAATTAATCTCTGATTAGATAGCAACAATTTATGGGGCTTATAAATAACCAATAAACTAGGTCTAAGTAGCGACAACAAACTTATTGGGTGGCATATTTATGCAACTAATGAACGGGTTTGCCAAACTTAAGTGGCAGTGGGCAGGGCACATTGCTCGCAGAACGGATGGCCGATGAGGCCGAAAAGTTCTGGAATGGCGACCGCGAACCGGAAGACGATACGTTGGAAGGCCTCCCACTAGGTAGACCGATGACCTGGTTAAGGTTGCGGGAAGGCGTTGGAAGACAGACGCACGGGATCGGTCAATGTGACGACGCCTGGGGGAGGCCTATGTCCAGCAGTGGACGTCTTTCGGCTGAAATTATGATGATGATGATGATGAATGAACGGGTTTTGTTGTCCATAGTTCCAGAATTCTTATAACTTACTTCCAAAAGGTGTAAATCACCTGGTAAAGTTTCATATTTTCTGAAACGTACCGCCGCGACCAGCACTCTAGGTGTAAGCAAACGAGTGAACGGATCGAGTGCTAATACATCAAATTCATGTTAACTACTGACACTAATAGGTAGCTTTAAAAGCGAATGTTTCAAACGTCTCATTCATTAAGAATTAGCTAGAACAGGACCTTTTCATAAGCACCTTTTAATTGCCTATGCAATACAAGAAGTAATCTTCACTAACATTGCTGTAACATACACGATCCACCGATTTGGAAAACCAAACACGCGACTCGTAATTTGCAATAATAACCCTTCTGATAACCCGCCTGTAATCGCCGGCACCGTAACGAATCGCTAGCCAATGTTAGTGTTTACCAATAAGGAAATAAAAGTATAGTCACCTCAAGGCTCTCCGACCTAAACGGTCTCACAAAAAACGGCCAAGTTCGTATCCAACACGTATTGTTATGTTCCGCAACCAGAATAAAATTGAACACTTTTTGTTGCATATCTACGAACTAATAGCCTATAATAATGCTGTTGCAAAATTCATGCCAGAACAAGGTATTCGGTACGCAAACAATTTTACGAAGCTCCCATTCGCAGTGGAACCCTAAAAGGCATTGTACCAAAGCCGGTATCACATAAGTACAAATATTGAGTAAGCAATTATAATAATGTGGTAACTATGCGATCGTATCAGACTGCGTAATGCTTTGAGAAAACTGTAACAGCCGAATAGGGAAGTAAAAGTCCTTTAATTTAAGGACGCGGTCCCGAGTCCAGTGTTGCGAAAACATCGTCACAACACAGTCTTCTAGCCATTAAATGAGTGGCTACAAGGTGCCTGCGCGAGAGAATTTACATTAACGCACCTGTCGAGAGCCGCCGCCAACGTATCTAATAAACTAATCGTTAGTTACTTTCAGCTACTGTCAGTTCTTGGGAAAATCGCTACAGATTCGCGATCACTCGTTCCACTTGAAATAGCTTCGGAACGTTTGCAATTTACACATCTTTTATCTTTATTGAGTAATCTCGATTCATGAGTTATGTTTGCCAGTCATTTATCTTTCGTTCTATGGCTTGATTTTAAGATAGCTTTACTTGGTTATTTAGGTTTTGGCGAGTAGGTTGTGAGAAATAATACTGTAGGATTTAATGCAAATTGTAGTATTTATCTTGGCCTATTTTCTTCCACATTGTACTTAGTTCTACTTGTGGCGGAATGCTTTATACCTGCTAAGATCATATCTTAAGCTCACTTGATATCTGAACATTCTTGTTAAATGTTTTGTCTGAATGTGACTTTGAACTGGGCTTTGGCCTTGACTCAAATATTTAATTAAAAAAGTGGGCATTAGGATCTGCACCAATTTCTATTGTGGTCACTAACCGAAAATTGTCATTTGCATCGATTATGTTCATGATATCTATTGTGGCCACTGGGTAGACAAAAAGCGGATAATCTAAATGAACTCCCAAACAGACCGAGACGACCTCCGTCCGTCACCTTGTGCCCAACTTTTAGGCCAAGTAGAGATGATAATATAATCTCAGAATTAGAAAATAATAACATCAAGTAAAAAAATCATCTACCTAAAAATAATGTCAGACATAAACCGCTTAAAAGAAAAGTAGACCAAAACTAACCAGTTTTTTTTTTGCTCCACAGAAGCCATCAACACAGCCGACGACCAATCGACCTCAGCATCATGGTGGCAGGCGGGCACAGCCACACCGTTCCGCGAAGGCAGCAGCAGCTTCTCCTCCACCCACGGCCTGGTGCAGACCCACCCTTCAGGCAGCGACCCCTTCGCGTCCTTCGGTAGCATCGGCAGCACCTCCGGACCCTCATCCAACCCCTTCGTCTCCAGCGGCAGCGGTCCGCTAAGCGGTGGCGTTCGCAACAACCCCCTCCCATCCCTAGCGAGGAACGCCAATGGGAAACCTTCCCTGAAGCATCTGGACTTTACCAGCAGTGCCACAGCTGAGCTAAGGAGGAACCCGTCACTTTCGGCCCCTGATGAGTGTGCCCGTGCCTGCAGGGAGAACGAACCACCAAGGATCTGCTACTACCACTTCACTTTGGAATTGTACACGGTTTTGGGAGCGTAAGTAGTCATATTTAATTTGTATAGGTTACATAAGTAGGATTAGATAGACGCACTGCGATTGTATTTTGTTGCAAATTCCGTCCATTAATCATGAACAGAATCAGACACGTGTTCAGGTCAGATGTTGCATTAAAAACTTTACATATTGTTACGACATCGTTATTATACTAATAATTAGATCAGAAAACTGTTCACTTATCAAACTATTCACAATCTACAAATTTTCCTTTTAAGAAAAATTCGTAGTAGATTTCCCCAGTAGGTATACTAATGTATACAAACGAATCATTCTGGTTTTTCAAGGGAAAAAGACTAATTCGAAACCGAACTGTAAAATTGCAATAGATCACCCAGTGACATTGAATGAGTCGTCTTTCATAACAATCGTAATAATAGGCTCTTCGTTTCTCATTAAAATTGCAAGTTGCAGCTAACGGAGTCGGAAGTCTATTCAATTGTACCACTATAATTGCACGGATTAGACGTTTACTTTACAATCACTGTTATCGACTTATATCACAACAGTTCAAAAAAAGGCTTAAGGCTTGAGTAACTCCTTACCTCACTGTATTTCGTAAGATCTGCGCCATCCGCGCCAAGATCCAGAGATAGTCCAAATATTTTCGAGATGCTCACGCAAAGTCGTGCCGAAGAAAAAACCGACCCAGCGACCGACTTTTCCATTTCGCACATTTTACGCTTTGTTTCACACGAACTGTTAGCGGCATCGGATACAATACCGTACTTAAATACAATAAGTGATCCAAATCCTTAGGCCACGTAATTTATAGGTGGCGACAGGACTTATGCAAACAAGTTATTTCACGATATGCTACGTGTTGCCTGAAGAAATTGTGTTGTAAGATCTATTGATAAGGAAATAGAGCATAGCTTATATCATACTTAAATACATGCTAATGATTGCAGGGCGTGTCAAGTATGCACTCCGAACGCAACAAACGTGGTGTGGTCTCACTGCCAGTGTGTGCTGGCCGATGGTGTGGAGCGAGGAATACTCACAGCCAACAGAATGTTGCCGGGACCGTCCATCCAAGTGTGCGAGAACGACAAGGTAGTCATCGACGTCGAGAACCACATGGAGGGTATGGAGGTTACCATCCACTGGCACGGAATCTGGCAGAGAGGTTCTCAGTACTACGACGGTGTACCTTTTGTGACGCAGTGCCCAATTCAGCAAGGAAATACTTTCAGGTAACTTCACATGCACTCAAAACGTAGCCTAAAATGAAACTACGTAGTATCAATAAAATAGCGATGCTTAACATTCTACAATTTATTACAGATATCAATGGCAAGGTAACGCTGGTACCCACTTCTGGCACGCTCACACCGGACTCCAAAAGCTTGACGGTTTATACGGCAGCATCGTCGTGCGTCAGCCTCCTTCCAAGGACCCCAACAGTCACCTGTACGACTACGATCTGACAACCCACGTCATGCTGCTCAGCGACTGGTTGCACGAAGACGCGGCTGAGAGGTACCCTGGTCGTCTGGCCGTCAACACTGGTCAGGATCCCGAAAACGTACTGATTAACGGAAAGGGTCAGTTCAGAGACCCCAACACTGGCTTCATGACCAACACGCCCCTGGAAGTGTTCACGATCACACCTGGCAGAAGATACCGATTCAGAATGATCAACGCTTTCGCGTCGGTGTGCCCCGCGCAGGTCACTTTCGAAGGCCACAATTTAACCGTTATTGCGACTGACGGCGAGCCCGTGCATCCGGTACAAGTAAACACCATCATCTCGTTCTCAGGTAAGCTAAGCACAAGGAAGCAATAAACATACCTGTTTACGATTTAGCTTTCAAACAATGGCAATGTTGTAATGTGTGGAGGATGTTTCCTCACGACTGATCGTAGCGGGTTTAGACACCCACACTCATTTCATATACCAAAGATTATATAATTTGGGACACAATGTTCCTTCAATAATCCTTGAAGTATTTCAAATATACTTTAATGAGTATAAAAGTATGTTTGCCTTCAAATGAAACCTAATCGTAATAATAGTGCATAATATAATTTATGATAATCGGTTGCGATTTTTATAAGACACGCCTATGTAATAATGTCTAATTAGGTAGTGCGCCCAGTCGAGCAAAAACATTGTATAACATACGTGCTTCCTTCTTTACAATATTTGTAAATTGTCTAGATCCTAATTAAATTCTTACAAAAATGTTATACGTGTTACAGGCGAACGATACGACTTTGTAATCGAAGCGAACAACATTCCTGGAGCATACTGGATCCAGGTCCGAGGTCTCGGCGAGTGCGGTATTAAGAGAGCCCAGCAATTAGGTATTCTCAGATACGCAAGAGGTCCTTACCAGCCTTCCTCGCAGCCACCCACATACGACGTCGGCATCCCTCAAGGAGTGGTGAGTTGTAGTGACCAGTGTACCATACTGCGATTCTGTAATGTATTATATTTTACCACCAGTAGATTCAGTAGAACTTTGAAACTGTGATAATGTAAATATTCTTACAATTCCTCTAGTAATTTAAGTGAAACGAATGAAGAACAAGTAATTATGGTGTTAAGTTCTAGTTCGTGTTCCGTGCGAGGTGTATGGAGTACGTAGCCCTGTCACGGGACTACCCGCTTCATTTATTAAACGGCGGATATTGCATACTGAATTCTTGGTGCCGACACGACAGCCTCGATTAAACATGGTCGAAGTGTCGACTTTAACCAACTCGTTGCTCAAACATAAATACTGGTATAGAGCCGATATGAAACTAATTTCGCAGCGGCGAATAAATTAAAACGAAAAATCAAATTATAGCTGTTGACGAATTAGACCATGTACAGTCGGGTGGAATAGCTACCGATAAATTTACCGGTTCTGTAAATATATCAATACCAACTTGTCTCTGTAGCAATTTTAAATTCGAACACATACCAGTGTAACGGTTTATTATAAGGTGTGTGTCTGCACTTTGATTGAATTTCTGCAACAGTGCAAATAATTTTCCGTCTAGTAGTTTTAGAAACCGTAGTCAAATGAGTAGTAAAATAATGTATATTTGCACGTAATATTAGTAATTGCACGATCCTTTCTCCTCACTAATAATCCAGGTGATGAACCCATTGGACGCGAGGTGTAACATTACAAGGAACGACGCTATTTGCGTCAGTCAGCTGAAGAACGCCAAGCACATTGACCCGGCCATCCTTCAAGAAAGACCTGATGTTAAAATCTTCTTGCCTTTCCGTTTCTTCGTCTATAGGCCCGAGATGTTGTTCCAACCGAATACTTACAACAGATATTTAGGTAAGCTATTCATATAAATGAAGTTCTTTAGTTCTTTAGAAAGTAAGAGCCAACAATAACATGACCTCAACTTTCCAGTTGCCCCTGGAGGAGATCACGTAATCAGTTTGATAGACGAAATTTCATACATGGCCCCACCCGCGCCTCTGCTAAGTCAGTACGATGACATCAACCCCGAACAGTTCTGTAACGGTGACAACCGGCCCGCTAACTGTGGACAGAATTGCATGTGCACCCACAAAGTCGACATACCCCTGAATGCTGTTGTTGAAGTTGTACTTGTAGACGAAGGTATGTACATCACTACGTCACATTTAATGACCCGCGAAAATTGGCTTGTTTAACTTGGTATAATTAAAGTAATCTGAACCTTATTTGCCGATGTTATCATCACGTAAATCGATTTATTTCTTCGGTAATTATATCCGACTGAATACAATAACGGGAAGTTGTGCATCACGTATAGATTGCGGTACCTAATTATAGATGCAAATTCACGATTGTACTTTCCATTTTCCAGTTCAAATCGCAAACTTATCTCACCCGTTCCACTTGCACGGATACGCCTACAACGTCATCGGTATTGGCCGGTCGCCCGACCAGAACGTTAAGAAGATCAACTTGAAGCACGCTCTCGACCTCGACAGGAGAGGTCTGCTCGAGCGTCACCTGAAGCAGGGAGATCTGCCCCCGGCGAAGGACACCATCGCTGTCCCCAACAACGGCTACGTCATCATCCGTTTCCGCGCTGACAACCCTGGCTTCTGGCTGTTCCACTGCCACTTCCTGTTCCACATCGTGATTGGCATGAACCTAGTGCTGCAGGTGGGCACGCAGGCCGACCTGCCGCCCGTCCCCCCCAACTTCCCCACTTGTGGCGACCACGTCCCTCCCATCACGCTAAACTAAATTGGTTCCTAGACAAATTGCCGAGTTTTTGCATGATGTGCAAATAAAAGTACAGCACACAGCTATGTACAGTTGATTTAAATATGTTAACTAAGTGTAAATTTATGTTTGTTTTGTGTGATGTGTCCGGTAGATTCGAAGTGCTCGATTCTGCCGCTTGTGTTTATTTTTTTTTACAAGAGTGATTCAATGGGAGTTAATGATGGTTTGTGATTTTATTTAACGATGATGCACTGTTTCTACGAGTTGACTTCAATTTTAATTTTATGCCATATTCGGTGATATTTTCTTAATTACGTTTTAATTATTGATATCGCCTATAATATGTACTTTGAGGCTCTTGAACCAACAATTTATTTTCGCGTATTGAGTATAGTTTTAACAAGACTTGTTCGTCCTGTAACTAACAACTTGCCATTATAATTTTATTTTCACCAATGATATATTTATTACTTGTATATATTTAAAAATTACTTATTAGACCTACTTGCTTAGAATTTTAAGACATTTGAAACATTCCCAACCCTATATTGCATGCACTACCATTTTTGATAAATGTAAATATCGTACTGCGGATCTTATGTAAATACACAGTAGTCTGATCACTCTGTACCACATTCCGTATACAAACGAAGACTGTATATTATTATGTAGACTATAGATATACAGAGATGCACACTTGAGGTTACCATTAATTAAGAGATGTTAATTGTTACGGCTACTAGAAGTCAGTGTGATTGTGCCAACGGAAATTCCAAAAGTTAACGTCGTGTGTCCTAGTCGGCTGAGAACGACCACACAGCTTACATCGAACATATCTCGCAGCGAAGTAGGTATATTTTGCTATAAAGTAGAGCAAAGCGTTACGATTTATCATAATAATATAAAATTACTATAGAATGTAAAATTTTATACCTTTAATAAAATCTTGAAAAATAGCGGCTAGTTTTATTTCCCCTGTGAGCATGAGTAGTTTGTTGATTTGATTGTAATATTTACAATTAGTTGGTACATCGATTTCTATACACACATCAGTTGAAAAACTGTTGTATATATTTGTAGATATAGCACGATAGAACGACTATTTTAGATATTATGTAGATGAATCGCATGAGTCTCTTATGCATGAATTTGGCGGGCATCCAGTAGACTCCTACTTGGCACCAAACTTGCAGGTTGTACATCTTTTTTATTTCTTTGTGTATTATAATATTTCTTGTGTATATATAATGATGTTGCTAAAAAATGATTTTGTAAAGCTTTTCAGCACACGATTCAAAATTTGCTTAAAAATATCGGCTGAACTAACAAAATACAAAGCGCATTGCTAATTCCAAAATAAACAAAAACGAAGAGCGCTGCAATTTATAAATTTTAATAATTGGATTCTAAATTCAGCACACATTGCTATACATGTTCTTTTTCCATAAACCATGTATTTAACCTTCCAAAATGTTATAGATTCTTAACCCCTTGGATGCTATCTGCAACGTAAAACGTAACGACGCTGTTTGCGTCAGCAACTTGAAATCTGCCAGGCCGATAGACAAAGCCATATTGCAGGAGAGGCCCGATGTCAAAATTTTCCTGCCGTTCAGGTTTCACTTCTACAAGCCAAAGGACCTGTTCAAGGAAAATACTTACAGGAATTATTTAGGTAAGATGTCGAAATCAATCTTCACCTAATTGTATAATTCACAGTTTCATTTGGATTTTGTTTCTTAAATTGGGAATTTTAAACACAGCCAGGTATATGTAGTTTTTAAACTTATTTCTATTGCCTACATCATGTCTCCTGTTGATCAATCATCATCATCCATATTGAGAAAGAGATTGCTGCAAAAAATTCATTCTTCATATTAAAGCCTTCTTTTCCAATTTCAGTTGCTCCCGGCGGTGACCACGTGCTGAGTTTGGTGGACGAGATCTCCTACAGAGCTGCTCCCGCGCCTCCCCTCTCGCAGATGCACGAGTTATCCCCGGACCTCTTCTGTAATGGTGACAACAGGCCCGCCAACTGCGCCGTCGACTGCCGCTGCACGCACATGATCGATGTACCCCTTAACTCGATTGTTGAAATCGTGCTGGTCGATGAAGGTAGATATGAAGATATTCTTACATCAATATCTTTGATATAAAGTTTAATATAGTAGATGGTCCTATCTGTTGTACCATTGCGACGTCTTTTTATGCTTTACACCAAATCATCGCCAGGGTAAGAGTCTCGATATGTCCTCAACGAAAATAGCAAAAATCATTTTTTTTTTCAATAACTAGCTATTCACATAGTCAATCTTATTAAAAACTATCTCCCTTGAGTCACACACACTTGTCTACTAACAGACACAATTGAATGACAATCATACGATCTGAATGACAATCGTACAACATAGCATATATCTTAACGTCCAACTTTTTCAATTTCAGTGCAATCTCCGAACTTGTCTCACCCGTTCCATCTTCACGGTACTCCCTACAACGTGATCGGTATCGGCAGATCTCCCGACAAGAACATCAAGAAGATTAACTTGAAACATGCCCTGGATTTGGACAGAAAGGGTCTACTGCATAGGCAGTACAACCTTCCTCCCTTTAAGGATACTCTCGCTGTGCCCAATAACGGTTACGTCGTTTTGAGGCTAAAGGCTGATAACCCAGGTAAGCAATCATATGTAAATGTATATTTCATTTGTTATTCTTCATCCTACTTCCTATATATATTTATATGGAGTCGGCAAATCAAGTTTTCATCTTCCAAACATAGAATTGTTTGGAAGATGAAAATTTGATTTGCCGTCGTCTCAAAAGTCACTTTCTTTCTACTAAATAATCTAAATTCGATTCTCAATTCCTTAATTTGTTGTCTCCTTTTCAGGATACTGGTTGTTTCACTGTCATTTCATCTATCACATAGTAATAGGAATGAACTTGATTCTTCACATCGGCACGCAAGGAGACCTGCCTCCCGTGCCTCCGAACTTCCCTCGATGCGGCGACCACCTCCCGACGATCACTCCGCCGTTCTTCCCGATACACTGACTTATCGAGAATTCATTGTAATCGATATTCGTAATCGATTTGTGAAAAGCAAACAGGAGTGAAAAAGCATCGCGTACTGCCATATTTTGTTCCGTTGTTGAAATATGAACAACGTGCGAATGGGATAAAAAATATTTGTTAATGTTATCTTGTAAATAATGTTCTAAACTTAAGGCGCTGTTCTAAATAACTAACCTTCAAATGTATCGCATTAGAGACCAAAGTATTTAATCAGATCACTATAATAATTTATAGATTTAAGTATTCGACCAGCCGTGTGATCGAAATGGCGATTAAACTCGCCATTCAATTTGATTCCTTTGATATTATTAAATGTTATTGTTACTCGTTTTATAATTTTGTACATAAAGTTAGATTAGAATATGTTAAGCTTTATATTAGAAACGAGACGATCGTAATTGTAA
The DNA here is from genome assembly GCA_947562075.1 of Orthosia gracilis. NCBI lineage: Eukaryota > Metazoa > Arthropoda > Insecta > Lepidoptera > Noctuidae > Orthosia > Orthosia gracilis. The sequence continues at coordinate 8,104,598 of OX387274.1, forward strand.
TGTTATTCCTAAATGAATTTAAACGTAAAGGGGTTAGGTGCAAATACGTAATTACCAACTCGCAATATTTAGATTGATAATCGTAATTAGAGCTCCTTCCGACACGACTGCACAGTTTCTTTTGTCTGGACCTAGTTACTCGAACACTTCGTTTTAAATCGTTTATTTCCATCATGTGTCGGAGGAGGTTGATAGACCTTTTAATTTTATAAAAGCATGTTAAAAATCATTTTACCTCAAGTTAGTTAACATCTACTTAACTTGAGACCGTAATTCGTGTTACGGTATTTTATGTATATTTCTGCCACAGTTGCAATGTTATCGTAAGTTTGTATCGTCATTCATTGTGTTTTAGTTCATAAACAATCCATGATCACTCTTTGAGATGGATGCAACGTGCTCACGAGATAGTCTTTCACTGAAGATAAATCACTGACTTGAAAAAAAATTCACGCATTGTGCGTTGTCTGATCAATTCAAAAAATATCAAGAACAATGAGCCATCTCTAATAAATGAATTTATTAGATTTATGTTTGTAAGAATGTGCTTAATGAATTGCTATGTTGTTATATGTCCCTATTTGCTCAATTTATTTATTTACTTATTTTATTTCTATCATGATCTCTTTCATATTTTTATTTTTCTCGTAGTTTGTGTTAACTCTGTATTATTTGCCATGGATTAACTTTTACATATATAATAATTTGATGTCTTCACACTAATAGATTTTCAAATTGCGCGTGATGTTGTTTTTATTAAACCAAATTTCTTGTATCTTATATATTCTTCACCTTGTTATTTTTGTTTTGTAGACAGATAACAAACAACATACAATTTTAAAACTTTATTTTCGCAATAGATGTGACATTTAGAAATAAAGTTATGTTGTAGTTTACCTAATCGTTCATAAACGAAGTAGATTTACTGCATGTATTTGTCTTTGTTGAAAGATTAATTCTAAGCTTAACAAAAAGGCACAGGGTAATATTTTGTTGTAAAATATACACCTGTGTTTGGTCTGTAACATGGAAAGACTCCACTCTTTTCCATCTTCTCTTACTCTTTTAAATTATTATCATTAATGTCTTCGAACACAATGTCGTTATATTTAGGAAACAGTCATTTTATATTGAAAATAAATGTTTTATAAAATATTACCAAGTTTTCTTTTTTACCATCCTTTTACCTCTACATAATATACCCTGACACCTTTTACGAAATGTATGAAAATATTTTATTCTCTGTTGCTTTTATCACAGCATATAACATAGAATTAAACACACCACACACAACGCCTCTTGCACACTTCACACGAGTTTTCAAATATTATGTATGTTTTATTGTTCTAAGTTTCTGTAGCATTATTTTCTGGGTTCCGTACCTCGAAAGGAAAAAAAACGGACCCTTATAGGATCACTTTTTTGTCCGTCTGTCTGTCTGTCAAGACCCTTTTTCTCAGGAACGCGAGGAGATATCAAGCTGAAATTTATATAAAATACTCAGGTCTACTGTTCCTAAAAGCTGTGAAAAAATCAAACTTCTAAACTTACACTCGCAAGAGAATCAAAACCTACAGGGTACTTCCCGTAAACTCAGAATCTTGAAATTTGGTACGAAGCGACGTCTTATAGCACAGATAAAGGAAAAATTGCGATATCCGTAAATTTTTAGTTACATCATATAATAAAAATATTTTTAATAATTTTAAACTTACTACCCCTTACCTGATGAACGCGTAGAGGTATTAAATTGAAATTCATATCAAATACTCAGGTCTATAATACCTTTAAGCCGAGGTTTGTACGGAACTCTCGGTGCACGAGTCCGGATCGCACACGGCTGGTTTTTGTTTTGTAGTACAATAAGTGTATTTTGGTATTTTTGAGAGCTGTGGATATTGTGATTAATAAATAAATAGTCCGCCTTTGTACAGTATCTTTATCGTTTGCATAAAGTTTTAATAAATAAATAGTTACCCTCCTACTCTCAATCAAATCAAATCTAATTTTAGCCCCAATATCGTAGGCTTTTGCCACCTACGAGTATATGACTCTGCCCTCCGTATGTACCGTGAAAATAGCAACATACATACTAACAGATGCAAATAAATATAGTTGGTATGGCTACTAGGAACTACTAATTAGCTACATTTTTAGAAGATTATCTGAACATAAATCTAAAAATCAGTCCACATTGACAACGTTCAGAAACTCATTACCTACGTTTTGGCGATAGCACGACCTATTCCAATATTGTAATGACCCGTATGTATGATGAAATACTATTGTCAAGATACATATAGATTTTTCAGGAGCTCTGAACTAGAGATCGTTGTGTTACTTCCAAAAATGTAAGTAGTTGCATAACAGTTAAACAACAATGGGTGCAGAAATAGATTTGGTTGTGACTTAACATATCAATAGTAATCAGTTCAGACGGTTGGCCCATTGGTTTTGAACGGTGACCTTTGGTTTGGTATTTATAAAATAATGTAGTGCACTATTCAACACTAAATTATGGGTTGTACACTTCTAAATAGCAGTGTCCCATAGAGAAATTACTCAAAACGCTCCCACTGATAGGATACAGACCTTACTTCTCCCGGTGAGACCGAGTGGGTCGATCCACCACGCACGCGCAGGTTCACGGATCGGTACTAGGACAAACCAGTTTCCACAATGTTTTTCTGTACGATTTTAAGAGAAGCGGTGAAGGAAAAATCCCACAAAACAAAGAACCTGCCTGAATTCAAGATCAGAACCGGCGCCGTTACTACAGGGCCACCAGTGGTACACGGCAGTACACACATATTGTTCACATACGATAGCGATACAATATGTAGGTAGTCTTTTGCACCATGGGTAGTTAGCTCTGCCACCATATTACTGACGGTAATTCCTTACTGTTTTAAGCACAACATGACTTACGAGTATATTCGCGCATATGAGAAGAGCATAATTTTCCGAACTTCAGAGCCTAGTTTTGCATGAAATGGACCTACTATGATGAACCAGCGAATTTAAAAAAAAAGCGTTTAAAAGTAAACGGACAAAAGGTTGAGCTCCTGCAAGTATGAGCACAGATAAGGATTTATCTAAGCTCAATGTTGTATAACTCACAAAGAATATTGCACGGGACAACTCATGCACCGATTATCGCCATGAAGTTCACTGTGAAACTCCTCCTGATTTTGATAAAATGTTTATTTCTTACTACAGGTAGGTCACTACATTATATTAAACCTCGATTTCAGATTAATTTCAATACTCAAATCAGAAACCGACTCTTAGTGTGTTTCATTTAGCGCATTCTTTATTCATTTAAGAAAATATAGATTCTGCAATAAACGGTTTAATTAATTATTTTTTGTAGAATCATTAAATATTTTAGTCACTTTCCAATCGTGGATTTGTACCTACGTGCTATACAGGCCTAAAAAATATAAATCGAGCTTAATATAAACGTAATTCTTCTTTCTAGTAAACACAAAAAGTTTTAATCGTGAGGGTAAAATCATGGGTGGTCACGAGGCGAGACCACACAGCCATCCTTATGTTGTATCGCTGCAGACCAGATTCCTATGGGTGCGAGTACACAGTTGTGGTGGAGCGATCCTCAATGAGAGATGGGTGAGTTACTCAAATGATTATATTAATACGCTTTTGTTATTTTGGTATGTATGTATCTATGTAACGGCATCTTTGAATGTGATTTTCACCCCCTTCAAAACGTCCGATTAATGGAAACTTTACACACTTATCAAGAACCGATGACAACGCAATAATTAAAATATAATTTAAAAAAATGTATTTATCTTTTATAATTAAAAAGTTAATAATAGTTAAAAAAAACACGCTTTAATAGAAAACCAAACTAAAAAGTAGAAAATAATTTTCAATAAATTTAAATTAAGAATAGTGTTATTAACAAAAAAACGTATTTTATTGTAAAAAGGGTGGGATGCTTGGTGTTAATTGTTTAAATATTTTATTGACAGATATCGCATGATTATGAAATGAGGAGAAATCTGTCTTAGGCATATGCGAAAAGTTGCTCTTCCCTAATGCCCTAATGCACATAAATTAATAGTCATTATATTGTTATGTTAGCTATGTTAATAGTGAAAACAGTTTTTTGACCTTCTATCTATCCTTATGGAATATCTGGTCCCCAAGTCACAGGCTATAAACCTAGATTGGGAGCCAGGAGATAATACCTTATGCACATTATGTTGTAACATATTACTGTAACCCTTGCTAAGTAATTATTGGAAATAAACATTTTTTTTATTATATTGTTAAAAGTAGAGTCATTTTGAAAATAACTTAAAAAGCCAACGCCACGCTTTTTTTTAAATATTTTTTTTGTTAGTCACACTTTCGTTTATAGTTAATAAGTTTATAGTATAAATAAGGTTTTTAATTAATTTAAAATTTATTGAAAATTATTTTATTAAAAGTACAGATTATTCTAAACCTATTTCGGTGAACTCGTCAAAACCTCGTATGAGCACAAATGAGAAATTCACCAAAAGGCAACTGCATTCTCGTAGATTTCAGAGCGAGATTTTCAACAGGTTCACAAAAACTAAAGATTTATCATCATGCTAAAATCATAATATACGATAACGGCTCAATGCTTCTCACAGAGATAAGACCTCAGAGCCAGTAGAAAATGGGTGTGTAACGTTTGATATAATAACGAAAGTTATTATTAATTATTAATTATCATATGAACTTATTTCATTTAATATACCTGTTTTTAATATAACGATTATTTGATTTAATTGACTATTGATATAATTTCATTTTACCCAATTTTATATGGTAATAGCTGACCCCCGCGGCTTCGCTCCCGTCAACTGGCTACCTACCTTATCTAACCTACCCTACCTACCCTACCCTACCTACCCTACCCTACCTACCCTACCCTACCTACCCTACCCTACCTACCCTACCCTACCTACCCAACCCTACCCAACCTACCCTACCCAACCTACCCTTCCCTACCTACCCTACCCTACCCTACCTACCCTACCCTACCTAACCTACCATACCTACCCTACCCTACCCTACCTATCCTAGCCTACCTACCCTACCATACCCAACCCTATCTAACCTACCTACTCTATCCTACCTACCCTAAAGACAGACAGACGTCAGATCACATGAAAATGACAGTTTAGTTAGAAAACGTTTGTATGGGAAAAAGAAAAGGGCTGTTTTTAGGGTTTTCCTGGAAATAATTCGATTTTTTCTCTAAAAACCATCCTTGGACTTTAACGAACATTAAAAAAAAAGAATTGGTAAAATTGGTCCAGGCGTTGTTGAGTTATACGCTTACCAACACATTTTGCGATTCATTTTTATATTATAGATAATGAACATTTTATATAATGAAATAATATTCAATTGGTATAATATTCAAAATCTATAAGTAACATTTAATATAATTTATTAACGTCTACTTTGTTTTGTATTATTATTGTAAAAACTGATTAGATTTTAAACGCCTGCCATTTTTGTGCTAGCAAAAACGAGGCCCACATGAATATTGCTTGTTATTAGTTTGCTTATATGCGGGTGGACGGATATTTTTTTATTTTTCTCTCCTCGAATCTGTTCCAAAACAGAATCGTGGCACCCCGACGTTACGTAATCTTTTGGCTGATACCCCTAGAGTGTATATAAAAACCGGAGGCTGCGGAGGTGAGCATGGGAGCCTATCCTTTGTTACGGAGGGGTTGCACTTCCCGCAGGGCCGGAGACAATGCAGAAGCAACTTAAGTGTTTTGAGGTTAGGTTATAATAATTGGTTTTTCCCAATAACGGTGCATTACCTTAGAAAATTAGTTGATATAAATATTAGGTCAAATGAACGTTTTTCTTTCACAAGCAAACAATTTTGTTCCGAAGATTTTTTTTACTCCCCATTGACCTATGAATTTGAAAAATTTGGTGATAATGTTTATTATTACGTATATTTACTAAAAAATACCAATATATTGATCAATCAGATTTTTTCTTTGAAATTTCCTAATTTTTCCTATTAAACCAACTTGATTCTACGGTCTGGTACGGAATCCTAAATTTGTAAAGTCTGTCACGCACTTGGCCGGTTTTATTTCCAGATCTTATCTGCTGCCCACTGTGCTGTTGAGTCTTGGTTGTCAAGATGGCTGCCACTGGAAGCTGTTGTCGGTATACATGACATCGATAACTTTGGAACTCAGTCCCAAGTCCTCAAGATCAGCGAACGGATACACCATCCCCTATATGAAGGGTAACCATTTTACATTAAAAAGGGTGTCTTTGAAAACCTTTTTTGAATTTTCCGTCTCTTGTTTCTTCATAATTGAATCCAGAGTTATTGAGGTGTAGAATCATGTACTGAATCCACGGTATTCCTTTTAGCGTCGGTGTCTAAGATACCTAGAGGCCCTCGACAAGTGACATTCTATCATCAAAATTGTGGCGACAGCGATTGAAAAATGTCAAATATGTATGGGAATGTCAAACGCTATCGAAATGTCACGTGATCAATCTCAAAAAATTTTGTATTTCGACCATTGCCACCGCTAAAATCGAATGACCCTTTTCTAGAATCCCTGTATTATTTTCACTTGCGTCTTTAATCATATATTTATAAATTATGTGGATTTTTATTCATTTCATATTCCTTCGTTACTGATACTTATATCTACCGAGAGAATACGTATTATAATGTTTTTTTCATATCTTACATTCTACAATATGTTTTATAACTTTCAGTGGTATTGGGCCGTACGACGTAGCTGTTTTCAGCACAGTTACACCTATTTTCTTCACGAAGTGGGTCCAACCTGTTAAATTGCCAAATAACTACAAATTGGACGAAGGGCAAATGAAATTGGCTGGATGGGGTGTTTTGAAATCAACATATTTCATACCGGACCTACCAAGCACACTTCAAGAAGTTATAGTGACTTCTATCCCTTACGATGGTAAGACAAAGTTTTTGTTTCAACATGTTTACTTACAAAATTACTCCTCCCTCTAAAATTTAATTGTTTCGACTCTTAACGAAAGAAATATGTGAGCTGGACAACGTTTGCATGACACGTTGACATACAACCATCGGCCATCACAATATATCAAACAAAATAGAATAATTAAATTAATTTACTAAATCAAAACCAAAATTTGAAAAAATGTTGTGAATACTCCACAGAATGCTACGCAGCTATCGATAACTTGAAAGAAATTTATGAATCAAACCCATTAGACAAATACGCAAACATATGCACTGGTCCCACAACCGGAGGCGTCGCAGCCTGCAGCGGAGACTCAGGTGGTCCTCTCATACAATATGTTCCAAAGGCAATACTTGTGAACGACCCAGTAGAAGATAATACAGAGAAATATAATGCAAGTAATTATGAATGCTGTAATGAACAAGCAACGGAAACAATTGAAGATACTACCTCTTCTGCAATTGAAGAGAGTACCTTTTCTCCAATTGAAGAGGGTGTCTCTTCTCCAACTCCTCAAGAAAGAAAATATGTGGGAGAATTAATTCCCTTTGTAATTGGTGTTGTATCATGGGGAGTTTCTCCTTGTGGAGAGATAGGTGCACCCACAATTTATACAAATGTGTCTACCTACCTTGATTTTATTAATTACAATATCAGGGATGTTTATTAAAAGTTATATTGGTTTTATTATCTTTTAATTCCTTTCAATAAATAATTTTCATGTTACACATAAAGGTAACTTCACATTCACAATATCTATCTGTTGAGTATAAGATATTTTAAATTCTCATTTCGTTATACATAAAAAACGATCTCGAACACATTCGTCAAATTTCTTTTTCGTCAAATAAATGAATCCTCTAAGCATGCTGCTGGAGAATTCTGGGCTGGGCTATCGGTTGAAGAGAGGAGGTCACGTTATATCTAGGTGAGATATAACGTGACCTTTACATTACATGGATGACCTGAAGCTCTTTGCCCCCAAAATTCTTCAACTGATGGAGCTACTAAAGGTTACTAGACTTTTATTAGCGCCATCAGGATGGAGTTTGGTGTTGACAAATGTGCGGTCATGCATGTAACGCGAGGGTAGATTGTGGAATCCGTAGCAGTTCAACTCGCGGATAAACCTGAGATCCCTCTCTCCAAACGAAAACTATTACCTATAGGCTGTTTTTTTTTTACTAAAACGGACTTTTGGTCAGATGCCGCTTTCGTCAGAATAAAGTGACGGCTGTTTTTTTCTGACAAAAGCGGAATCTTATATTTAGGAGGTTTTTTTATTCGTAGAACAAATCGGTTGGGTATAACACGATTTTAATATAAGAGATGGGATAGCGTTCAAATGAGAGTATGAGGAAAAATTGTTGCTGGCCACTTATAATTTATTATCCATTTTGAAGTATACTTACTTTCTAATATTTATGAGCTCTCGTGAAATGAAGTTGTTTCAACGTGCAAAACGGCACTTCTAAAATAATTTCTAACCCTTTGAACAGTTATATACAATACACACTGAGTTATCTGGTACGAAAAGAAATTATTTTATACCACTTGTCTATGCATTACTATCAAATAAATTTCAAGAGACTTTTACGAGACTCATGTCTGTACTTAAAAATAATTTACCTCTCTGGATTCCACCCATTTTACAAACTTTTATTTAACTTGCAATGTATGTATCTATGTATGTGTGTTCGGGTCAAATCTTGCAACTGAATTTAAAAGCAACTGCTTTTAAACTCGACTGGCATTGTTCCAAAAAGGTTTTATCACTTGGACAACACAAAAAAAAAGTTATATCATCATCATTCATCATACATCTTCTTTGGAGGTATTATATAAAATCATATAAATACAACTTCATCAGTTCCTCTTCACCGAATGATACTTTCTGAGTGCAAATGCTTGCCTTGTTATTGAAAATACCAAAATCGCTATGTACTTGCCTATAATATTTGAGGAGTTCTCTCGATTTCCATGGGATCCCATTATTAGATTCTGATTTGGTGACAAAGGTACCACCTAGAGAGAATACCTTTCATATAAATAAAGAATTTTGCAAATCCGTCTATATGACAGATAATATAATACTAACAGTCTATATATTACGAAGCTATGCAGCCCGAACAAAGATAAAAAAATAGTAACATCCGAATTGAGAACCTCCACTTTTTTGGGAAATCAGTTAAAAACATTAAGGACCCTTTTTGTGACTTCATGTGTAACAATGTAACTGTCAAACATTGTATTAAACTTTGCGCAAGTGATTGTGGCTGGATTACAAACGAAAAAAATTAGTACGAACATTTCTGGTTTGAAGGGGATACGCCACCGTACGTACACCTCTTAATGTCAAAGACATTATTATTACAAGCGACAACGAAAGCAGTGATGCCGATAGTGATATCTTCAGACGAAAGCAGTGACAAGATGTAAGGCTTTTTATTTTAATTGATTTTATGTCGATGGAAACACTTTAACGTGAGCTGGCCTAGTTTATTAGAGAGTTTCAATACTACGAGAGGCCAGTTTATACTGATTTTGTATCCACTGATGTACTATCTTGCGTTCCTATCATATTTTTCTAATAAAACTGATTTCCTCACAACTGTACCTATTTTTATTTAAGTACGGGTGGAGTGGTTTCGGTCAGAATATCTTCGGCAGACTAAACACATCATTCAATATAGGATTAATACCTAACATTTGCGACTCTTTGTATCAAATGACGTAGATTTGGGGTCCGAATCGCTACCTTTAAAAAAGTCTGCCGAGCACTTTCGACCATACAGGAACAGGCAGACAAGATTTTTCTGTAATTACCAATTTAGTGCTATTTGATGCCACAAGTATCCTCTCGGTATCAAAGACGTAAGTGCCATTTATTTTTGTTCACCAGAAGGTGGTTCTTTTTTTTGTACTTTCGGCCAATTCAATTTTTCCACGGATATTTCGGAACTTAGCATCACTTTTATGAACATGTGCCATGGGGCTTATCTTAGTATCAAATGACGTAGCGGATCTTGCGGTCGCCGCTCCTACTACAAATGTTAGTAGTGGAAATAAAGGGCTTTTTTATTTATTTATAATGGTGTAGGGGACTCAGCTATGTGTAGGAGTCCTTAGCACCATTCCTCGCTCGTGACAATCGCACACATCTCGCTATTTTGCATTTTTTTGTTGTTTTTATTTTCGCGAACCGCCTTGAAAAGCATCCGAAGCGAAACAACTATTCCAATACGAAAGGAAAAAACATACAAAAGTAAACTAGTTTTTATCTGTCTTTTTATCATTTTTGGCCCAAACTTATAAATATTTAAAGCCATTAAAAATAATTGACGTAGATATACGTTAATTTGCCATGACGCCCATGAAATTATAATTATCGACGTAACGCATATCAGTTATAGGTATCTAAGCTATATGATTATATCTATCTCGCTATATAATTCGTGACTTAGGCCGGGTTTTTCATCGCTAAATAATTATTACAGAATTATTGTGACACATTGGGTGAATGAATGTACAACAGCCAATCACAGCAGAAAACCGGCGATTATTCGTCGATTACGTTAACAGCCCGATATGTCTTGGGCAATCCTATAAGCGAGAGCGAGCGAAGCGAGGTCGAAAGTTTTAAGACCTCTGATAGGTCTCGTTGCTGACTTGTAGCAGAAAAGCTGCAGCCTAATTTTAAGTGCGAACGAAGCAAGCTTGAAAGTTTGATCACCCCGCCTCGGATAAGTGAGATAAGTAATTCTTCTTACAGACAAAAATTAATGCGTGTTTTTTTTTAGGACAAATCTGGCGTGCTTATACCCAACCACTTTTACGCCAAAAAGCCAGTCCCAACCCAAGATTGAGGTCGTAATGGGAGCGGTAGTAGGTGGCTGGGCTAGGCTTGCGCCGCCACTCAAAGTCTGCCGCACCGGTCTTTGGCCCACTTGGCCTAAAGGTAATTGAGGACTAGATAGATACTGTGGTGGTAGCTCAGAGAACCAAAAATAATGCCTGTCTTCAGGCGGCTTGTACCGAATTGACAACCAAAACTAAACAAAAACTTCTTCAATTATGTTACAAGTATTCCGATTTCAATTACCTTCCAAAACTAAGTAGTTATCTGTTGCCAGTCTTATAATAGGCAAGTAGATTGCCTCTTAATTGGTGAGTCCTCACAATACCTACCTCCTGTCTTCGCCAACAACCATCACTGGGCTAAGCTGGCAGAGACAGAAAACTCGAGGACCCTCCTTCTGTTAGACCGTGATGGTCCAGAAGAAGGTTGCGAACGGGTTTCGTGACAGAGCTGATCCCACTCGAAGAAGAAGGCGTCGTCTAGGCAACCGCCTAACACGCTAAACGGGGTTGCCACCTTTTGGGGGAAAAAACGGAACATTCGGACCGTCATCAGAGATAATCGTACTTCGGTCCAATTTAGGTCATCAGAAAGGCTGCAAGAAACATAAAAATTGTTTTTTTTTTGGATTTATGTGTTTTAATTAGTTTTCCATGCACAATTCTTATTGCTCCGGGCCGCGTTTGAGTTTGCAACCGTTGTGAAAGGATTAGTCAGCTAGACTCTACATCTCCGAGTGCTAGCTGCCCAGGGTGCGCCGCGTTGGTAAAAAGTAAATTAACACGAGTGCATTAATTACTCACTTAAGCGAGGTGCGTAACCTACTTTTCTTTCAAATACCAATCTACCTACCGTGATACCTACTGCAACAATGAGATTTCATTTAACATTTCTGCACTGTTTTGGTTCTAAGCAAAAAATACGTCCTTTGTGATCGGTTTTGTAGAGAAAAATAAGGTCGGCAGCATGCCGAAATAAATTGCGAAATACCTGAAATTGACAAATACCGAGCTCTACACGGGCCATTGTTTCAAGAGAACATCGGCTACTCTCTTGGCGGATTCAGGAGCAGACATGACCCAGATTAAAAGACACGGTGGCTGGAAATCTGATGTAGTAGCAGAGGGCTACACTGTTTTTTTATACAAAATAAGGATAAAATAAGCTGCCGCATTGTTGACAACATCAAACTAAAAACACCGTTCATAACTGAGCCTTGGACGTCTTTGTCACCACACCATAACCTTCCACATCAAAACACTTTTCATCTAGCCCGCTGCCTCAAACACCACCTTGACCAATTTTTTGAACCGATCAATATTGGTAGTTAGGTATCTAGTTAAAAAAATGAAACTATTGAACCGAAGGGGTTTCCTTTGGTTAAATGGTTTTGTATAGTTACTACTGACTCCAAAACGATATCTGAATTTGGATCTAGTAAATCGATACGGCCAGCAATTATCATGATTATAGGCTATTATATCCCGTACCTGCCGTTTTCGTGACATGACACGATGCAATGGATTTTGTTTGGGCACGTATCATTGTGTTGTGAGTTGCGAGACAGGAATGTAGGTACCACCACTCTGGTAGATTTTAACACAAAGCAAAATGTGATGTGCATTGGAGTTTTATCATGGCTTTAGTATATAGCTGCTGCTTTTGGTTTTCATTGCGTTTAGGAGGTATTTTGATTGGGATATTTTCAATGGTAAGTTTATTGTAAACAACAGACCGCCTCAATTCCAGACCGACACCCAGTTTCCCCTGGTCATACCATTTTTTGTCAAAATAAGCACCTTAAGTAGGTACCTATATAATTATGAAACATTAGTTTCAGGGGCTCCTGATTTTAGTATTTTGTTGCTTAGGACACGGTCAGTCTCAATTAGTAAAAGATGAGATTACTAACTGGACTAATGAATACAATCTAATTTTCGCAAAGAGCTATCTAGAAGACATGCAAGCAGGTAGATACCCTGTACAGTTACTTAGATGTTTTTATAGGAAGGTTATGGTGACATGACAGTTCTAATCAATTGTTTATTTTTCAGATCCAGAAAAATATCTTTCACTTGGCATTAGTTTTTCAAGTATTTACATTATTGTATGCATTATTTATATCTACGGAGCATACACGGTAGGTTTTGAACCAGAATGTTTGAAATCCTAACTTGTCAGTTTACCAACATATATAATAGAGTACCTAATATCATAAAAAATATGACTACATTAAAATTTAAAATGGCGCTTAAAGAACTTTTGATTATGAAAACTTATTACACGATTGATGATTTTCTTAATGATTATTCACTAACTGATTGACATACATGTACATTGACTTATTTTATTTTAATTTTTATTACTGTGATCAAGCTGACATTTTTAAATTAATATTGATTGACATAGTTATTATAGCGATCCTCTCATTGACTTATTTTATTTTAATTTTTATTGCTGTGATCAAGCTGACATTTTTTTTTTTTTTTATTAATTTTGATTGATATAGTTATTATTGCGATCCTCTCATTGACTCATTTTTTTTTTTTATTGCTGTGATAAAGCTGACATTTTTTTTTTATTATTAATATTGATTGACATAGTTATTATTGCGATCCTCTCATTGAATTATTTTATTTTAATTTTTATTCTTGTGATCAAGCTGACATTTTTTTAAATAATATTATATTGTAAATTCTAATGATCTGCCAATTAATTTTGATATACTTATTATTTGGAATTGTAAACCTTTGCATGCCCATGTGACGGTAAAATATGGAGAACTTTATTATAAAAACAGCTATGTACTCTACCCATGTTTGCAAAGAAATAAATGATTGATTGATTGATTGACCAAATTTTTTTTTTCTTCCAATTCCATCTTGTGGGATATCAAACTAAACGGTTTTAAGAGGTGATTTCAAATATTACCCAATTCTAAAAATGAAATAACTAAAAAGTTATAAATATAAAAAGTTAACTCAAAAAATCAAAAAACCCGACTGCTTAAAAAGCGAACTAAAAAGACGTAAACAAAAAGAAATAATGCTGTGCAGTCGAAGGATACATTTGGTTTTGGTCAGTCAGCTCGCAAATATGTATCCGATCGACTGCACAGCATTATTTCTTCTTGTTTACGCCTTTTCAGTTCGCTTTTTAAGCAGTCGGGTTTTTTGATTTTTTGAGTTAATTATAAATGTTGAACATGTATAAGCATTTATAGCTAAACTACCAAGACGCCAGAATCATGAAGAAGTATTTGCGGGGCTGGAATCATTAGCGGTAAAGACTAACAAAGTACCTAACAGGAGATTATAATCATGTGGCAGTATTACCGATGCTGGAACCTGTATCTTCTGGGTCGGCTTGTAGTCTAATTGGATGAAGCTGAAAATCAGCACCAATATATCATGAATTCGAGTGCCTATCTTTCATTCATATCACACGCTCGGTGGTCTTTCGGGCTTCCGGCCACGAATGCTAAATCAAGATCCCTCCGAGCCTTGGAAAGCATATTGCGTCAGTGGTCCCGGCTTGGCTGTCATTCCCATATAAAAAAAAAAATCGACTGCTGACTATCAATACCGGTCAAAGTATCGTAATTTTCAATATCTCTATTTTTGAAAATCGCTTTGGTAATTGGAGTAAATCAGTAGATGATTTCACTGGCTAAATTGAAATAAGAAAATAGAAAATTTTCGGCTTTTGGGCTTCATATTGTGGGGGCCTAATTTTTTTTCTTTCAAGCCCATCGTGGGGATTTTTGTCTGAGTGGTTTAAGAGCTTTGGAAATGTAAGCGTCTACCCTACAATTCTTACGCGCTTAATGATTTCTTGGATTACTTTCTTATCTTATCCAACCTTCAAAAAACGATCTGTTTGCGGACGAATGGACTATGATTTTATTGGCATGTGAGAATTACTAACTTTAAGAGGGATTTATGAGAGTTTTGTAGGTACATACGTACCTAACCTTGTTTTTAGGGTACCGTACCCAAAGGGTAAAAATGGGACCCTATTACTAAGACTCCACTGTCCGTGTGTCTGTCACCAGGCTATATCTCATGAACCGTGATAGCTAGACAGTTCAAATGTTCACAGATGATGTATTTCTGTTGCCGCTATAACAATAAGTACTAAAACCAGAATAAAATAAATATTTAAGTGGGGCTCCCATACAACCAAAGTGATAATGGTACGGAACTCTTCGTGCGCGAGTCCGACTCGCACTTGGCCGGATTTTTATGTATTTACTACAAATACTATTACAAAAGCTTTAAAATATTTACTTAGGTCCTGTAGGTATTTTTCCTACTGTTGTAGTTAAATAAATAAAAGCTCTACCTACCATTATGTAACTCAACTTCTTTGGTACAGGTTTTGACATGGACAATAAACACACATCTACTTTTATAAACTTCTGTTATATTGTACAGAGCGGCTATCAAAAATTATAAATTTTACACATAGACTTCAATTCGGTAATTGAGTCCACGGCCGCTTTCACTCTTTAGACGGATGTTGACGTAACTGTAGCCGACACCACCGGCTGTGATGGTGGGGATTGCTTCAGTGTGTTCGACTTCCTTCACTACCAAACCCTGAAAGCAAAACATTTATTAATCCTCACTATATTATGATGCCATTGTTATCTGAAGCTGGACAAAGTAACGCAGTAAATTTTATGTCAACAGGAAATAAGGTAACCAATACTGCTAAAATTTATTATACCTACCAGCCAAATTTTTTATAGATTTAAAAAAGTGTTCTATCTGTATTTACCTCTAAAATGCTGCCACTTAATATGCCTAAGTAGCTACATAGTACTACTGAGGTTCATTTAGCACTGACTGTTTTGAAAGGTCTAAAATTCCACGAACGTCACAGAAATGGGAACCGATCAGTTTTCCGACCTTTTTTGTTCGCATTTCATTTTACCGAAAATTTTTGACCGACGTCTTTTTTGCGCATTATATGACATATTTTTAGATCATCGAACTATCCTGTGTCATAGGTATTATTTTACCGAACTACATTTGCCCGATTTACTAAATAACTTTTTGCTATTAGCCGAAGCCTCTTTTGAACTTTTTTCATTTGCCAAATGATTTATTTACCATATTTTTCACCACACCGAAACAAAATTTTACGGAATATTATTTGTTCAAAAATTTATAGCCGGTTACTTGGCAGCAATTTCAATATCTATTAAATTAAATTAAAAAGTCAATATGTTGTGCTACAAAATTTAGTGACAGAAACGAATCGCTGCAAAACCGAGCTCACGCTGTCTTGTCTGCCCTACCCCTAGAGTGTAATTTGAGCCCATGGAGGCGCGGATGTGTGGGGCGGCCCGCGAGCTGAAGAGCAGGTGGTTTGAAGGCCCGCCGCCGCGGCTATGGCTGCGGTGGTGAGCGTTAAAACCATCTGCGACGATAAGCTCGCGTGGGGCCAACAAACCCTGCAGCGCCGGAGCCGCGACAGAAACAATGCTTGCTGCATGTTGCATGCCTGCTTGCATGCAGCATGCTTGTTTGCACGCTGCATGCCTGCATGCCTGCTTGCATGCTGCATTCTTGAAGCAAGCGTCCTTGTTTGCATGCTTCTTCAACTATGTAATTAATAGCAAATGTCATTTATGATAATGGAATACCGACGTCCACATTTTTTTATTGTCTTCCTGCGCTTAGAATAGAAAAATAAAAAGTAATAAAATATAAAAAGTAAGGGGAATTATAAAACGATCGAATAAAAAAAAAACTTAGCGACTGATGATGAGATACTATTTTAATAACTTGAGCGGTATGAATTTGAGTAAGCGAAAAATTAACTAAACTATCGACGAATATTGATTAATAATAAAATCCAGAACGAGCTTACAAAAAGTGGGTTGCGTATAATCCATTTCAGATATTAAAATTCTTAGGTTACTTTAGACCCTGCGGACGGAAATAGGAGCCCCGAGCAGCGGGGCTCCGTCGACAAACTTTTATTTTCAAGTCAAATATTATGAAGCTTCTCATTTTGTATTTTAAGTAACTCAAATTAACGTCTGTAAGTTGCTGTTCTGTTGATTTCATGTCACTCGCAGTCAGTCGCTCACTTAGTAATACTATAACGTAAATTAATTATTTTTGTCACTTAGAACTTTAATTTACAGTCACTCGTTTAAATACTACCCAAAAAGTAATAGCAATAATTAGAGATGAAATAGTGCACAAACTTTCTAGGCGTCTTGTGAAATTAAAATATGGTAATAAAAATAGTGTTACAATAATTGTTCGGAAACATAATACTTCGAACAAATTTTATTTCGGCTAAGTGTAGATTCGGTAAAAAGTATTTCGACCAAATGAAACGTCGGAGTAACGAAAAAAAATCGTACTGATAATAGGTCAACTGATACAGTGGCAGACGTGACTTCGATGAAGTAAAAAAAAGAACGAAACAATAAAAAAGTTTAGGTGAAATGAAATTCGGTCAATTATTTTTCAAACTCATGATAGATAACCCAAAGAAATAAAGAGTGAATGACCGAATTCTAAACTTGACATGTACCTAGGGCCAGTATCTGAGTTGAGAACATTTAACAGGTTTTCAGACTACAATAGAGTTTGATAAATACATAATCAACTTCAAATTATTGAGTTTGAAATCGGGGGATAGACTATCAAAATGATTGCACTCATACCTTAATTAATTGTTGGCCGGGATCCGAGAAGAGCACTTCCTTCACTCTCTTTTTGAAAGGAATAGCCTTAAACTCTGCTTTCTGCTGCCATATTAAGCGATTGTTGTAGCTGGTACCAATAATTAAGTCATTCGCTACACATGAAGATATTGCTATCAGCACGAAAACATTTAATGCAAGTACGCACTTCATTCTCAAAATTGTTTTACCTTGAAACTGCTAGTCTAACTAAACGAAATTCAAAACTCACACTCTTTATATCAGAAAATGTTTGATTATTTATTATAGTACGCTAACCTCTTAATCACTTCAGACGAATGTTTTCGTGTTGATAAACCCTAACCTAACCCCCAAGAGCAAAGATAAGCTACCGAGACTTGCGGCATAAACATCATAATTATCAGACAAGTTGTTCAATATTATTACACTTCAGAGAATATATTAGTATTGGCACAGATAATATAATACTAATATACAGATGCCGGATCCCAAACAAAGAAACCGCGCCGACGGCGACGTAACTAGCGTTTTCCGTCTGATTAAGCCAATTATTTTTTGTAGGTCGTTCGCGTTCGGTTCCGTTCCATGGCGAAAGATAGATGGTGTTAGCATCGACTTGCAAGTAAAAGGGTTTACTCGGTGCATCAATATTTTTTTCTTTAAATACAGTGAAGATTTGTTTTATAGTAATTTTTTGCAAGTTTTTACAGTTTCATTGCACCAAATTGTGTTACACTACAAATTTAAACAATCGAGTGGAATGCCTCAAACATTTAAAACCGCGCCATCTATTAGCTTCAATTTTAAATGATCCTTTCAATTAATCTCTTTCAAATGTGAATTAAGAGCCCAATATTCCATAATTTTGTGCTTAGGAGAGATGATTAAACAAGAACATACAACTTTTATGTTCAATTCCAGAAAATGTTAATTTTACACACAATTCAATTACAACTCGGTGCACGTCGCGCCATCTAGTAAGATTTATTTGAACCAAATTTTCTTAGCGCTGGGACCTCGCGGTATTGGGTACGAAGGTTACCTACATTACGATACGACGACGCTCATTTTTTTAACTATAGGCACAGATTACATAATACTAGCATATAGTCATTTAATTTCAAGGAGTAGACCACGCCGGGCAGTGAGAGGTCCTGCCCGATCACATCGATCAGGACACGGCGCAGCTCAGCCCAAGCTGGGCACACCTCCAAGGTGTGCTGCGCCGTGTCCTCCGCCGCGCCGCAGTGGTGTGTAGTGGTGGATCCGGTGCAGGTGCGTTCCGAAACAACCATGTCCGGACAACACCTGCACCAAACGGAACGAGAGGAAACCATGTGGCCGCTCGAGCCAGCCCTGCAAGACCGGCCCGAGCGCGTCCAGCGTCCGGCGTCCAAAAGCGGCGGCGGCGAGGTCCTCCGCCCAATGGAGGACGATGGCGTCCCTCGCCTCCCGCCGCACGGCCTCCCGCTCTTCTGCGGCGGGGCGCTCTCCCTGCGCCCTACGCCGCGCCGTCCACTCGTACACTCTGGCGAGCACCCATGCCTCCAACTCCCAGGGAGGGGTGCCCGCCAGAGCGCACGCCGCCGAGAAGCCCACTGAGCGGTAGGCCCTCGCCACCCGCTGTGCAATGGCCCTTTGTGGCCTGCGGATGGCTACCCAACCTACCCTTACCTACCTACCCTACCCTACCTACCCTACCCTACCCTACCCTACCTACCCTACCCTACCTACCCTACCCTACCTACCCTACCCTACCTACCCTACCCTACCTACCCTACCCTACCCTACCCTACCTATCCTACCCTACCTACCCTACCATTATTTTTTTTTTTATTTATCTCGCTGGGAAAAAATGCATTACGCATACCCACCCATTGGGGGAATGGGGGGGCTATGTGGGACTCCTCGAAATGAATCCGGTATACCCACTAAAATAACCCAGCGGCACTCCCGCATCGTCTTGAATTGGAGGAGGACTGGGAAACTGGCAGAGCCTTTACGTCCAGTCCTCCGCCGACGACCGCCCGCCTTTACAGCGGGGCCTTCACGCCCCTCCCTCAGTGGAGGGGCCCGGGAACGACCGCGAGTGCTCGGCCGTTCCCGCCCGACGAGGGTGGTGACTTGTGCAATGCGAGCGAAGGCGCCCCCGCGCCTGTCGCCGGTGGGAGGAGACGATCGTACAACCGCCTTCTCCCACCCCTTCTTCGCCTGCGGTGCGGCGGCGCGAGAGGATCGTCCTCCTGCGCCCGCTCCGCCGCCTCCTTTTGCGACATCACGACCTCGCAAAAGGAGGCAACCGCCGCCCAGGCCTCCTCACTCCCCAGCATGGAGTAGACCACGCCGGGAAGTGAGAGATCCTGTCCGATCACATCGATCAGGGCACGGCGCAGCTCAGCCCAAGCTGGGCACGCCTCGAGGGTGTGCTGCGCCGTGTCCTCTGCCGCGCCGCAGTGGTGGCACGCCGGGGTTTCCTCCCTCCGGATCCGGAGCAGGTGCGTTCCGAAACAACCATGTCCGGACAACACCTGCACCAAACGGAACGAGAGGAAACCATGTGGCCGCTCGAGCCAGCCCTGCAGGACTGGCCCGAGCGCGTCCAGCGTCCGGCGTCCAAACGCGGCGGTGGCGAGATCCTCCGCCCAATGGAGGACGATGGCGTCCCTCGCCTCCCGCCGCACGGCCTCCCGCTCTTCCATGGCGGAGCGCTCACCCAGCGCCCTACGCCGCGCCGTCCACTCGTACACTCTGGCGAGCACCCATGCCTCCAACTCCCAGGGAGGGGTGCCGGCCAGAGCGCACGCCACCGAAAAGCCCACTGAGCGGTAGGCCCTCACCACTCGCTGTGCAATGGCCCTTTGTGGCCTGCGGATGGCGGTTGCATTCTCCCTCCTCTGGAGGGAGTCCGCCCAGATAGGCGCCCCATACAGGGCCATGCTGCGCAGGATGCCGGCATACAGTCGCCGGCACCGTCCGCTCGGCCCCCTGAGGTTGGGGAGGAGCCATGAGAGGGCGTCCGCGGCTTTCAGCAGGCGCATCGACAGCCCGCTAAAGTGCGGGCCGAAACGCCACCTGCTGTCCAGCACTAGGCCTAGATATTTCATCTGGGCCTTCACCGCTATTCGGACGCCCTCCACCACTAAGTGGGCATCTGGAGGGCAGCGCTGCCGAGGCCCGTGGAAGAACACGGCCTCGGTCTTGTTCAGCGCCACCCTCAATCCCAGGCGGCGGATCCTCTCTGCGACCAAGGATCCGCCAGCCGAGGCTTACCTTTTTTTTTTTTTTTTTGATCTCGCTGGGAAAAAATGCATTACGCATACCCACCCATTGGGGGAATGGGGGGGGTATGTGGGACTCCCCGGAATGAATCCGGTATACCCACTAAAATAACCCAGCGGCACTCCCGCATCGTCTTGAATTGGAGGAGGACTGGGAAACTGGCAGAGCCTTTACGTCCAGTCCCCCGCCGACGACCGCCCGCCTTTACAGCGGGGCCTTCACGCCCCTCCCTCAGTGGAGGGGCCCGGGAACGACCGCGAGTGCTCGGCCGTTCCCGCCCGACGAGGGTGGTGACTCGTGCAATGCGAGCGAAGGCGCCCCCGCGCCTGTCGCCCGCTAGTCACCACCAGGAGGTGGGAGGAGACGATCGTACAACCGCCTTCTCCCACCCCTTCTTCGCCTGCGGTGCGGCGGCGCGAGAGGATCGTCCTCCCGCGCCCGCTCCGCCGCCTCCTTTTGCGACATCACGACCTCGCAAAAGGAGGCAACCGCCGCCCAGGCCTCCTCACTCCCCAGCATGGAGTAGACCACGCCGGGCAGTGAGAGGTCCTGCCCGATCACATCGATCAGGACACGGCGCAGCTCAGCCCAAGCTGGGCACACCTCCAAGGTGTGCTGCGCCGTGTCCTCCGCCGCGCCGCAGTGGTGGCACGTTGGGGTTTCCTCCCTCCGGATCCGGTGCAGGTGCGTTCCGAAACAACCATGTCCGGACAACACCTGCACCAAACGGAACGAGAGGAAACCATGTGGCCGCTCGAGCCAGCCCTGCAAGACCGGCCCGAGCGCGTCCAGCGTCCGGCGTCCAAAGGCGGCGGCGGCGAGGTCCTCCGCCCAATGGAGGACGATGGCGTCCCTCGCCTCCCGCCGCACGGCCTCCCGCTCTTCTGCGGCGGGGCGCTCTCCCTGCGCCCTACGCCGCGCCGTCCACTCGTACACTCTGGCGAGCACCCATGCCTCCAACTCCCAGGGAGGGGTGCCCGCCAGAGCGCACGCCGCCGAGAAGCCCACTGAGCGGTAGGCCCTCGCCACCCGCTGTGCAATGGCCCTTTGTGGCCTGCGGATGGCGGTTGCATTCTCCCTCCTCTGGAGGGAGCCCGCCCAGATGGGTGCCCCATACAGGGCCATACTCTTAAGAATGCCGGCATAGAGGCGCCGGCATCGCTCCTGGGGTCCCCCAAGGTTGGGGAGGAGCCATGAGAGGGCGTCCGCGGCTTTCAGCAGGCGCGTCGACAGCCCGCTAAAGTGCGGGCCGAATCGCCACCTGCTGTCCAGCACTAAGCCCAGATATTTCATCTGGGCCTTCACCGCTATTCGGACGCCCTCCACGACGATGTGGGCATCTGGAGGGCAGCGCTGCCGAGGCCCGTGGAAGAACACGGCCTCGGTCTTGTTCAGCGCCACCCTCAATCCCAGGCGGCGGATCCTCTCTGCGACCAAGGATCCGCCCGCCGAGGCCAAACAGGCCGCCTCCCCAAAGTTCCTCCCCCGGGCAGTGAGGAGAGTGTCATCCGCGTAGCAGATGACACTCGTGCCCTGGAGGAGGATGCCCCGCAGGAGCCAATCAAACCCGATGTTCCACAGGGGAGGGCCTAGAACCGACCCCTGCGGAACACCGGACTCCGCACCGTAACGTCTGATCCTGGCCGTCTTGTCCACGAGGAGGACCTCTCGGTCCTCCAGGTAGCTGGCCAGGATCGCCCGCAGATATTGGGGCACTCCGTGGTACCGGAGTGCCTCCAATATGGTCGAGTGGGGCACGGAGTTGAAGGCATTTGCAATGTCAAACGACACCGCCAACACTCCGCCCCCCGCCTCGATCGCCTCCTGCACCTGGCCCCTGAGTAGGGCCAACGCGTCGACCGTCGAACGCCCCCGTCGAAATCCGAACTGGGCGTCCGACAGGTCTGGCCCTACCTCCCGCAAAAGGCTGTTTAGCCGGGCGGCGATGATCCCCTCGAACAATTTACCGACCTCATCGAGCAGAACGATGGGTCGGTATGCCGAGGGGGAGTCCACCGGGCGTCCCTCCTTCCGGAGGAGGCATAACTGCCCCTCCTTCCACTGTTTCGGGAACCTCCCAGCCGTAAGGCACGCGCTGAAGAGGTCCCGAAACCTATCCTCCATGAGGGACGCCGCGATGGCCACCACCCGTGCGGGGACGCCATCTGGCCCAGGGGCCGTCTTCTTCGCGCGGAGGGACAGAACCCCCGCGCGAAGTTGCTCCGCCGATACTGGAGGGACCTCCTCCTCCGGCGAAGCTACCACCCCCCGTGGGGGGTTCATCGTTGGTGGGGTGAAGTCGGCCCTGCGCGGAAACAGGGACCGGACCACCCCATCCAGCAACGCCGGCTCCAGGGTCTCCGTTAGTGGGGGGCCAAAGGGGCGCAGTTGGTTACGCGCCGCCTTATATGGCCTCCCAAACGGATCCCTATCGAGGCCCTCCAGCATCTCGGCCCTCGCCGAGTCCTTGGCGGCGCACATCGCCGACTTGAGGACCGCCTTTGCCTCTAGGTAAGAGGCGTAGAGGCGGTCCTCCCCGGCCTGAGATCGGGTAGTGCGCCGCCGGCTCCGCATATAGGCCCTTCTGGCCGCCACGCAGGCGGCCCGGAGCCCCGCCAGCTCCTCCGTCCACCAGAAGACGGCGCGACGGGGAGGCGGACGGCGTGACCGGGGCATGCTGGCGTTGCACACCTCGGTCAGAGAGCCGCGGAGCTGGACCGCTGCGGCGTCAACGTCCAGGGCCTCCACAGGGGGCGAGAGCCAGTCCTGGAGGAACGCCGCCTCCTGAGCTGCCTCCCGGTCCAGGCGGGTGAGAGCCCACCGCGGGAAAGGAGATTGGCCAGAGCGGGCCATTCCTCCCCGCGGGCCCTGGGTGGAGATGTCGAACCGCACGTAGCGGTGGTCCGACAGAGTCTCCACCATCTCCACCCGCCAGTTCACAACGCGAGCGGCTAGCACGGGGGTGGCAAACGAGACGTCAACCACAGACCCTCCCCGCTGCCGCACACACGTGTGAACATTCCCCCTGTTTAGGAGGGAGACGCCGCACGAAGCCGCCCAAAATTCGGCGGCGCGTCCCCGGACGTTGCAACAGGCGGCTGGGTTGCCCCAGGCCACCGACTTTGCGTTCAGGTCGCCCAACACGGCGACCTGACGTGGTGCCGCCCTCCCGACGACTGCCGTAAGGACCTCGAGAAAACTCTCGAAGTCCCTTAGAGGGCGGTTTGGGGAGAAATAGACCCCCACCAGGGCTATGTCTCCCCACGCGGCGGCCACGTATCCCGGTCCCCTCTCTAGAAGCGAGAGGGGAGGGGAGTCCGTGGCGGGCCGCGACACCAACGCCACCAAGCCGTCCCGATCACCCAGCCAATGGCCAGGTATCGAGTACGGCTCGGCGACCACCGCCACGTCCACCAACCACTCAGCCACGGTCTGCATCAGCAGATCCTGAGCCGCTCTGCAGTGGTTGGTGTTCGCCTGGAGGATGCGATGTTCGACTCTATGCATTAATCGGACATCGCACCCCCCTCCTCAACAGCCGCCGTGGTCCCAGCGTCTGGGACGGCGGTGGCAGCGACAGGCCGGGTCGGCGCCTGCGCTTTGCCCCTCTTGAGGGGAGGACTGCAGTTCCTCCCCTTCATTATGTGACCCGCAGGGCGGCCACTGGCGGCACATACCGCGCAGTGCGGCGTGGCGGCCTTGCAGGAGGCGGCTTTGTGCCCCTCCTTGCCGCAGCGGTAACAGCTGTTCGTCCTGTCTACGTTGGACGGACAGAGGGCCCGGGTGTGTCCTATGCCGAAGCACCTGAAGCAGCGCAGAGGCTGCACTTCAAGTGCCCGGACTGCACCCGAGCTGAAACCGACAGCTAGCCGTCCTTTATCGAGGACGGCTTTGGCAGCGGCGACCGGGCACTCCAGGCGAATGGTGCCCATGCCGCCGCGGCCGGGCCTGATGCCCCGGCCTTGGACCGCTGCGACATCGCAGCCCCCTATGGCTGCGACCGCCGCCACCACCTCCTCCTTGGTGACCGAATCGTCTAGATCGGTCACCTCTATGGCCGCGGACTTCACTGGCCTGGCCACCTTGGCCGCGTCCGCGATGACCTCCTGCAGCTTAGCTGCAAAGAGGTCCGCGTTCTTGCAGCCCTCTGCACCCGGGAACTCGAAAAGCCGAGCCCCAGCCTGCGTCCGGCGGCATGAGACCTTGCCGATCCCCAATTTGGTGGGATCGGCATTGGTACGCGCCCGCATCATGACGGACGCGTAGGTCTCACCGCGCTCCGCAGCCTCCGCGGTGAGCGTCACCACGACGGCTGCGGTCTTGGGAGGAACGAGTTTCCTCTTGGCGCCGGCTGGGGGGGAACTTTTCCCCTTCCCCTTTCCCTTTCCAGTCGACTGCGACTGGCTGGGAGGGGTGGTGGCAGGGTCGGGTGGGGGGGAACTTTTCCCCTTTCCCTTCCCCTTGCCCTTGGCATTCGACTGCGACTGGCTCGGAGGGGCGGTGGCGGGGACGGCAGGGACGACAGCTGCCGTCTTTTTGCCCTTGCCCTTGCTGATCACCTTCGTCCAGCCCTGCTGGTTGGTCGGGGTGGTGGAAGGCAGAAGAGGGTCGGCCCCGGCTCACCCCTCCTCTTGTCCGCCGCAAGAGGCAGCCGGTAGCTTTTCTCCGGCAGGAGACGGTCCTCTATGCCCGCTATGCAGGCCCTCGTGAAGGCCCTCTCCTCCATTATAACCTTGCGGATGATATCCTCAAGGTTGGAGGAGGCGGGCCCCTCTGCCACAGGTCTTGACTCAGCCACGGTTGGCTGGGCCGTGGCTTCAGCCAGCTTCTGATGCAGCTGGCTGACCTCCGTCTGCAGGCGATCGACCCTCGCCTGCAGTTGCCGCGTTTCTTCGCTCGCCGTGCGCTGCACCAGCTCCCCGACGATACACCGCATGCTGGCGGCCCTGCATTTAAGGGACTTCTGAAAAGTCCCTTTCAGGTTGGAGGACTTTGAGGCGACCAACACTATCTCCTCTTCATCCTCCACCGCCATCCGCTCAAGCTCTGCAAGAGAGTGGTCCGCGTAAAGCACGCGGGACGCACCGTACCCGGACTTAGCCCGGGCGACTCGTGCCTGTTGCTCCTTGGCAGCAACCCGCTCCTCCAGGTCTTGCTGGAGCTGTGTTTTGCGAGCCAGGTCCAACTTCCGTTGGGCATCTGCCAGACCCACATCGTGGGTATCCGCTACCGTCGGCGTCTTCTTGGCCTTTGCCTTCTTTTTAGGCTCCCTCGCCGAACCCGACGCCGACGAGCCATCGGACCCTTCCTTGAGGAAGGCCCGCTTCCGCGATTGAGATCGGCAACCCAGCTCGACCTCCATCGAACTGGCTACCGACACAACGGACTCGCTGTCAGAGTCCGACAACTCGTCCGCCCCTTCTCCATAGAAGGTCCGCCCTTCCTCCGACGCTGAAGCGTCGCGTTGGCCCTGAGAAGGGCCTTTTGGGTGGCCCTGAGAAGGGCCTTTTGGTTGGCCCTGAGAAGGGCCTTTGGGTTGGCCCTGAGAAGGGCCTTTTTTAAACCGCCCGCAGGCGTCCCGCGAGGGTTTAGGCATAGCCACCGCAATGATCGCTGAATCCGCAATGAAATAAAATGAAAAGCAACGATCGCACAGTGCACTTTGGCCGTACCCAGTCTGCCACTCCGTTACGGTGGTCAGAACTGGGACGTTTCCAGGGGATACGACGTGGACGTAAGCACTGTGAGGGGATCCCCCAGCCGAGGCTTACCTACCCTACCATTTTTTTTTTTTTTTTTTTTTTTTTTTTTTTTTTTTTTTTTTTTTGATCTCGCTGGGAAAAAATGCATTACGCATACCCACCCATTGGGGGAATGGGGGGGGTATGTGGGACTCCCCGGAATGAATCCGGTATACCCACTAAAATAACCCAGCGGCACTCCCGCATCGTCTTTAATTGGAGGAGGACTGGGAAACTGGCAGAGCCTTTACGTCCAGTCCCCCGCCGACGACCGCCCGCCTTTACAGCGGGGCCTTCACGCCCCTCCCTCAGTGGAGGGGCCCGGGAACGACCGCGAGTGCTCGGCCGTTCCCGCCCGACGAGGGTGGTGACTCGTGCAATGCGAGCGAAGGCGCCCCCGCGCCTGTCGCCCGCTAGTCACCACCAGGAGGTGGGAGGAGACGATCGTACAACCGCCTTCTCCCACCCCTTCTTCGCCTGCGGTGCGGCGGCGCGAGAGGATCGTCCTCCCGCGCCCGCTCCGCCGCCTCCTTTTGCGACATCACGACCTCGCAAAAGGAGGCAACCGCCGCCCAGGCCTCCTCACTCCCCAGCATGGAGTAGACCACGCTGGGAAGTGAGAGGTCCTGCCCGATCACATCTGTCAGGGCACGGCGCAGCTCAGCCCAAGCTGGGCACACCTCCAAGGTGTGCTGCGCCGTGTCCTCCGCCGCGCCGCAGTCATGGCACGCCGGGGTTTCCTCCCTCCGGATCCGGTGCAGGTGCGTTCCGAAACAACCATGTCCGGACAACACCTGCACCAAACGGAACGAGAGGAAACCATGTGGCCGCTCGAGCCAGCCCTGCAGGACTGGCCCGAGCGCGTCCAGCGTCCGGCGTCCAAACGCGGCGTTGGCGAGGTCCTCCGCCCAATGGAGGACGATAGCGTCCCTCGCCTCCCGCCGCACGGCCTCCCGCTCTTCCATAGCGGGGCGCTCGCCCAGCGCCCTACGCCGCGCCGTCCACTCGTACACTCTGGCGAGCACCCATGCCTCCAACTCCCAGGGAGGTGTGCCGGCCAGAGCGCACGCCGCCGAGAAACCCACTGAGCGGTAGGCCCTCGCCACCCGCTGTGCAATGGCCCTTTGCGGCCTGCGGATGGCGGTTGCATTCTCCCTCCTCTGGAGGGAGTCCGCCCAGATGGGTGCCCCATACAGGGCCATGCTCTTAAGAATGCCGGCATACAATCGCCGGCATCGCTCCTTGGGCCCCCCGAGGTTGGGGAGGAGCCATGAGAGGGCGTCCGCGGCTTTCAGCAGGCGCGTCGACAGCCCGCTAAAGTGCGGGCAGAAGCGCCACCTGCTGTCCAGCACTAGGCCCAGATATTTCATCTGGGCCTTCACCTCAATTCGGACGCCCTCCACGACGATGTGGGCATCTGGAGGGCAGCGCTGCCGAGGCCCGTGGAAGAACACGGCCTCGGTCTTGTTCAGCGCCACCCTCAATCCCAGGCGGCGGATCCTCTCTGCGACCAAGGATCCGCCCGCCGAGGCCAAACAGGCCGCCTCCCCAAAGTTCCTCCCCCGGGCAGTGAGGAGAGTGTCATCCGCGTAGCAGATGACACTCGTGCCCTGGAGGAGGGCTCCCCGCAGGATTACCTACCCTACCATACCCAACCCTATCTAACCTACCTACTCTATCCTACCTACCCTAAAGACAGACAGACGTCAGATCACATGAAAATGACAGTTTAGTTAGAAAACGTTTGTATGGGCAAAAGAAAAGGGCTGTTTTTAGGGTTTTCCTGGAAATAATTCGATTTTTTCTCTTCGTAAAAACCAACCTTGGACTTTAACGAACATTAAAAAAAAAGAATTGGTAAAATTGGTCCAGGCGTTGTTGAGTTATACGCTTACCAACACATTTTGCGTTTTTTTTTATATTATAGATAATGAACATTTTATATAATGCACAATTTATATAATGAAATAATATTCAATTGGTATAATATTCAAAATCTATAAGTAACATTTAATATAATTTATTAACGTCTATTTTGTTTTGTATTATTATTGTAAAAACTGATTAGATTTTAAACGCCTGCCATTTTTGTGCCAGCAAAAACGAGGCCCACATGAATATTGCTTGTCGAATGAAGTTTGCTTTTATGCGGGTGGACGGATATTTTTTATTTTTCTCTCCTCGAATCTGTTCCAAAACAGAATCGTGGCACCCCGACGTTACGTAATCTTTTGGCTGATACCCCTAGAGTGTATATAAAAACCGGAGGCTGCGGAGGTGAGCATGGGAGCCTATCCTTTGTTACGGAGGGGTTGCACTTCCCGCAGGGCCGGAGACAATGCAGAAGCAACTTAAGTGTTTTGAGGTTAGGTTATAATAATTGGTTTTTCCCAATAACGGTGCATTACCTTAGAAAATTAGTTGATATAAATATTAGGTCAAATGAACGTTTTTCTTTCACAAGCAAACAATTTTGTTCCGAAGATTTTTTTTACTTCCCATTGACCTATGAATTTGAAAAATTTGGTGATAATGTTTATTAATATTTGAGGAGTTCTCTCGATTTCCATGGGATCCCATTATTAGATTCTGATTTGGTGACAAAGATACCACCTAGAGAGAATACCTTTTCATATAAATAAAGAATTTTGCAAATCCGTCTATATGACAGATAATATAATACTAACAGTCTATATATTACGAAGCTATGCTGCCCGAACAAAGATAAAAAATAGTAACATCCGAATTGAGAACCTCCACTTTTTTGGGCAATCAGTTAAAAACATTAAGGACCCTTTTTGTGACTTCATGTGTAACAATGTAACTGTCAAACATTCTATTAAACTTTGCGCAAGTGATTGTGGCTGGATTACAAACGAAAAAAAATTGTACGAACATTTCTGGTTTGAAGGGATTACGACACCTCTTAATGTCAAAGACATTATTATTACAAGCGACAACGAAAGCAGTGATGCCGATAGTGATATCTTCAGACGAAAGCAGTGACAAGATGTAAGGCTTTTTATTTTAATTGATTTTATGTCGATGGAAACACTTTAACGTGAGCTGGCCTAGTTTATTAGAGAGTTTCAATACTACGAGAGGCCAGTTTATACTGATTTTGTATCCACTGATGTACTATCTTGCGTTCCTATCATATTTTTCTAATAAAACTGATTTCCTCACAACTGTACCTATTTTTATTTAAGTACGGGTGGAGTGGTTTCGGTCAGAATATCTTCGGCAGACTAAACACATCATTCAATATAGGATTAATACCTAACATTTGCGACTCTTTGTATCAAATGACGTAGATTTGGGGTCCGAATCGCTACCTTTAAAAAAGTCTGCCGAGCACTTTCGACCATACAGGAACAGGCAGACAAGATTTTTCTGTAATTACCAATTTAGTGCTATTTGATGCCACAAGTATCCTCTCGGTATCAAAGACGTAAGTGCCATTTATTTTTGTTCACCAGAAGGTGGTTCTTTTTTTTGTACTTTCGGCCAATTCAATTTTTCCACGGATATTTCGGAACTTAGCATCACTTTTATGAACATGTGCCATGGGGCTTATCTTAGTATCAAATGACGTAGCGGATCTTGCGGTCGCCGCTCCTACTACAAATGTTAGTAGTGGAAATAAAGGGCTTTTTTATTTATTTATAATGGTGTAGGGAACTCAGCTATGTGTAGGAGTCCTTAGCACCATTCCTCGCTCGTGACAATCGCACACATCTCGCTATTTTGCATTTTTTTGTTGTTTTTATTTTCGCGAACCGCCTTGAAAAGCATCCGAAGCGAAACAACTATTCCAATACGAAAGGAAAAAACATACAAAAGTAAACTAGTTTTTATCTGTCTTTTTATCATTTTTGGCCCAAACTTATAAATATTTAAAGCCATTAAAAATAATTGACGTAGATATACGTTAATTTGCCATGACGCCCATGAAATTATAATTATCGACGTAACGCATATCAGTTATAGGTATCTAAGCTATATGATTATATCTATCTCGCTATATAATTCGTGACTT
Organism: Orthosia gracilis; assembly: GCA_947562075.1. Taxonomy (NCBI): domain Eukaryota; kingdom Metazoa; phylum Arthropoda; class Insecta; order Lepidoptera; family Noctuidae; genus Orthosia; species Orthosia gracilis. Next base: position 8,135,220 of record OX387274.1, read on the forward strand.
AGGCCGGGTTTTTCATCGCTAAATAATTATTACAGAATTATTGTGACACATTGGGTGAATGAATGTACAACAGCCAATCACAGCAGAAAACCGGCGATTATTCGTCGATTACGTTAACAGCCCGATATGTCTTGGGCAATCCTATAAGCGAGAGCGAGCGAAGCGAGGTCGAAAGTTTTAAGACCTCTGATAGGTCTCGTTGCTGACTTGTAGCAGAAAAGCTGCAGCCTAATTTTAAGTGCGAACGAAGCAAGCTTGAAAGTTTGATCACCCCGCCTCGGATAAGTGAGATAAGTAATTCTTCTTACAGACAAAAATTAATGCGTGTTTTTTTTTAGGACAAATCTGGCGTGCTTATACCCAACCACTTTTACGCCAAAAAGCCAGTCCCAACCCAAGATTGAGGTCGTAATGGGAGCGGTAGTAGGTGGCTGGGCTAGGCTTGCGCCGCCACTCAAAGTCTGCCGCACCGGTCTTTGGCCCACTTGGCCTAAAGGTAATTGAGGACTAGATAGATACTGTGGTGGTAGCTCAGAGAACCAAAAATAATGCCTGTCTTCAGGCGGCTTGTACCGAATTGACAACCAAAACTAAACAAAAACTTCTTCAATTATGTTACAAGAATTCCGATTTCAATTACCTTCCAAAACTAAGTAGTTATCTGTTGCCAGTCTTATAATAGGCAAGTAGATTGCCTCTTAATTGGTGAGTCCTCACAATACCTACCTCCTGTCTTCGCCAACAACCATCACTGGGCTAAGCTGGCAGAGACAGAAAACTCGAGGACCCTCCTTCTGTTAGACCGTGATGGTCCAGAAGAAGGTTGCGAACGGGTTCGTGACAGAGCTGATCCCACTCGAAGAAGAAGGCGTCGTCTAGGCAACCGCCTAACACGCTAAACGGGGTTGCCACCTTTTGGGGGAAAAAACGGAACATTCGGACCGTCATCAGAGATAATCGTACTTCGGTCCAATTTAGGTCATCAGAAAGGCTGCAAGAAACATAAAAATTGTTTTTTTTTTGGATTTATGTGTTTTAATTAGTTTTCCATGCACAATTCTTATTGCTCCGGGCCGCGTTTGAGTTTGCAACCGTTGTGAAAGGATTAGTCAGCTAGACTCTACATCTCCGAGTGCTAGCTGCCCAGGGTGCGCCGCGTTGGTAAAAAGTAAATTAACACGAGTGCATTAATTACTCACTTAAGCGAGGTGCGTAACCTACTTTTCTTTCAAATACCAATCTACCTACCGTGATACCTACTGCAACAATGAGATTTCATTTAACATTTCTGCACTGTTTTGGTTCTAAGCAAAAAATACGTCCTTTGTGATCGGTTTTGTAGAGAAAAATAAGGTCGGCAGCATGCCGAAATAAATTGCGAAATACCTGAAATTGACAAATACCGAGCTCTACACGGGCCATTGTTTCAAGAGAACATCGGCTACTCTCTTGGCGGATTCAGGAGCAGACATGACCCAGATTAAAAGACACGGTGGCTGGAAATCTGATGTAGTAGCAGAGGGCTACACTGTTTTTTTATACAAAATAAGGATAAAATAAGCTGCCGCATTGTTGACAACATCAAACTAAAAACACCGTTCATAACTGAGCCTTGGACGTCTTTGTCACCACACCATAACACTTTTCATCTAGCCCGCTGCCTCAAACACCACCTTGACCAATTTTTTGAACCGATCAATATTGGTAGTTAGGTATCTAGTTAAAAAAATGAAACTATTGAACCGAAGGGGTTTCCTTTGGTTAAATGGTTTTGTATAGTTACTACTGACTCCAAAACGATATCTGAATTTGGATCTAGTAAATCGATACGGCCAGCAATTATCATGATTATAGGCTATTATATCCCGTACCTGCCGTTTTCGTGACATGACACGATGCAATGGATTTTGTTTGGGCACGTATCATTGTGTTGTGAGTTGCGAGACAGGAATGTAGGTACCACCACTCTGGTAGATTTTAACACAAAGCAAAATGTGATGTGCATTGGAGTTTTATCATGGCTTTAGTATATAGCTGCTGCTTTTGGTTTTCATTGCGTTTAGGAGGTATTTTGATTGGGATATTTTCAATGGTAAGTTTATTGTAAACAACAGACCGCCTCAATTCCAGACCGACACCCAGTTTCCCCTGGTCATAACATATTTTGTCAAAATAAGCACCTTAAGTAGGTACCTATATAATTATCAAACATTAGTTTCAGGGGCTCCTGATTTTAGTATTTTGTTGCTTAGGACACGGTCAGTCTCAATTAGTAACAGATGAGATTACTAACTGGACTAATGAATACAATCTAATTTTCGCAAAGAGCTATCTAGAAGACATGCAAGCAGGTAGATACCCTGTACAGTTGCTTAGATGTTTTTATAGGAAGGTTATGGTGACATGACAGTTCTAATCAATTGTTTATTTTTCAGATCCAGAAAAATATCTTTCACTTGGCATTAGTTTTTCAAGTATTTACATTATTGTATGCATTATTTATATCTACGGAGCATACACGGTAGGTTTTGAACCAGAATGTTTGAAATCCTAACTTTTCAGTTTACCAACATATATATACCACAGCTTACAGGCTTATTTTCATTTGTCGATAACTCAATCAATATACAGCACTAGCTTCTGCCCGCGGCTTCAGCCACACAAAAAGTGTTTTATCATTGCAAGGGAACACAGTACCGGGATAACAACTATCCAATGTCCTTTCCAGAGTCTCGAACTACCTCCATAACAAATTTCATCTAAATCAGTTCAGCCGTTTAGTCGTGAAAAGGTAACAAGCAGAGAGTTACTTTCGCATTATCTTGTGGAGGGGCCGAGAAAAAACTCGGACACTTCGACCCATTGGGATCTATTACTTTCGCATTAAGTATAAAAGATTTAGGTCGATAACGCAGTCTGTAAAACGTCCACGTGGATTTCCCGTAGAGGATGTAGTTACCACACACCTCTGACGCCACCGCTTACATACTTTGTACCTCTGACCTACTTATAAGCTAGCCCTATCGAGCGACTGAGGAAAACGGTTCTCTGAATGCGAGCCCTTTTGACCAATGGAAATGAGCCTCATCATCATCTTCCTGCCCTTGTCCCATATTACTTGGGGTCGGCAAAACACGTTTTCTTCATCCACACCGTCCTATTCCCCGTCACGCAATCACTGCCTCCCTTTTCTTTCATATCACTCCCCACACTGTCCATCCATCTTTTCTTTGGCCGTCCCCTCCCTCTCCATCCATCCACATTTACATTCATAACTCTTTTAGTAACATGCGTTTCATCCCTCCTCATCAGATGACCATACCAGAACAAACGGTTTCCTTTCAACTTTTCTGTCACGGCACCACTTTCAAACTTCCTCTAATATATATAATATAACATTTCTCACTTTATCCATTCTCGTCACTCCGCACCTCGATCTCAACATTCTCATCTCAGCTACATGCAATCTCTTTTCATCCATCTTTTTCACAGCTCAACATTATATTCATACAGTATGGAATTATATATACCAATGGAAATAAGCCTAACCGTAACCAATTCATTAAAAAGTACTCATAACTATTTATTTCCACGACAGTGTAACAATATGCTAATGGTCACGTACATACTGATGGAACTGCTGCGACTCGTTTTGATATCTACTTTGGTTGCTACCTTTCTACTTCTGATCAAGCAAAATACTATGGACATTGGTTTGTTGATAGGGGCAAGTGTTGCAGGCGGATTTCTACTCCGTAAGTTATACTTACTACTGGCTATTAGTGTAAACGAAACCAATAGATACCAATTTAGATCGGAACGTATTTCAATTTTAGTAGGTATACACTAGACAAAATTGTTCTCAAACCCACCTACATAACCTGTTGTTGGTTAAGAGTCCCTAATAAATAAAGAGAAAAGAAATACCACCTAATTAATTGAAATTGGTATATTAACTAGGTACTTTATACATAGGTACAAAGTTGAATAAATATAAAGCCTCGTATCCACTAGGCAACATTTGACGCGCAACACGTGACACTCAACTTGTTCAGTGATGTTGGCAGCTGGCACGCAACATGAGGCAACGAGCCAACGTTGAAATAAATTATTCATTAAAAATATTTTTATTAAAACAAGCTTTTTTCGTATTCTTCTCGCCAAACCCTTTCATTTGATACCCATATCATGGCAGTGCACAAAAACTAACTAGTCCGCCATCTTGGGCCGTTCGCCATATTGGATTTAAAATTAAGTCACTTAGTTAACCATGCATTGTCATCCAAACGTGTGTACAAAATTGAATCTTGATCGGTAGAGGATGACTGCTTTAAAATTCAGTTGCAAGATTTGACCCAAACACACTTACATAGCAAGTTAATTAAAAGCTTGTAATAACATACATACATTGCAAGTTAACTAAAATCTTGTAAAAAGTGCCTCATTGCCGTTCATCATGATGAGCAACATGTTTTGCATCATGACGCGCGTCAAATGCTGCCTAGTGGATACGAGGCTTAAAGATACCGGCTGAGTGCTGAGTTGCTGACTGTAATTTGTGCTTTCAGTGGGAATGTTCTATTTATGGATATGTGCTGCCAATCTTCCTATAGTCATAAACGAGATGGAGCGCGACGAACAGGCTGCTATCATCAAGAAGCTGCAGCAACTCCTTGAAGTTAACAATCCGAAGGCAGTTCCGCGAGGTTTAGATAACATTCCTTTTTCTGCGCAGCCCGAAGACATCGTCAACAGGAACGTTTTTATCGTCCCCAGACAGACAGGGACGCACGTCAGTAACAGAATCAATGGTCACTCTGGAGTTACTAAGCCTTATATTACTTAATTATTCCATAATAACACCAGCCTGTAACTGTGCCACTGCAGGCGGGCGAGCACGGCCTACTGTGACAGGCTTGAATCACACATCTTGCTCACAGTTTAGGAGCAAAAACCGTGATAAAATGCGTGACTCAAGCCTATCACAGAGGCCGTGCTCGCCCGGCAGGGCAAGGCCTCTTCTGATACAGAGTAGGTATGAGCACTGATCACCACGCTCGCTCAAGACGGGTTGGCAATTTATGTTAGGTACCTACAGGTTTCCTTAACACACAATGTTTTGCTTCACCCTTGGCAGCGATGTCCAAATAAACCTATTAAAATTGTGATTAATATCTATCTATATTTTATTGGAACCCTGTCATTTGAAAAACTAGGCACAGTGCGTGCCAAGAACGAATTGACCGCGCCTCCCGCGCTCTGTCCGCCGCCCCGATGACGCCCGGTCCCTCCCGCACTCAGACCTCATACCGCTAAAGAGACCTACATAGTCTTCGACACAAATCAAACCACGTGGTGTGTCAAGTCTCATCTTTCGTGGCGCGCACTATACCAGCGCTATAATTAAATGCACGGTCCCTCCCCTACCCATAGGTAAGTTATGTGTTTAGTTGATCTTTTATTTTTAACTGGAAGAACTGCATCGTTGGTTTAAAGCGTAGAAATATAAAAAACAGGTTTAGAGGTAGCAAGAGCTACGAATGAGCATGTAGCCTAGATTCGATTCCCGGGTCGGTCAATGTCGTTGGGTTTTTCTGTATGGAATTAAACAAAACCAGCCCGGAGCCTGGATTCGTGCCCGGTGGATGGCAATAGGCCAATAGGATCGCCCAATGTATGACACGGGTCTAAAATATAAATGAAAAATGTAAGTGTGGAGGGTTAAACCTCTGCCTCAAACATCTGGGGATACTGGTAATGTTATATTATTTTTCACTAATTTCTGCCCACATCCCCGACCGCGTAAAAAGTGTTTAGATCTCAAAAAGCAAACGAAATAAAACCGGCCAAGTGAAAAGTTCCGCACATGAAAGGTTCCGTACCATTATCGCAAAAAACGGCAAAAAAAATCACGTTTGTTGTATGGGAGCCCCACTTAAATCAGGCGAGATAGTGGTCAAACGCGAGCCAATAACAAATAATAAACATATTTATTTTATTCTGTTTTAGTATTTGTTGTTATAGCGGCAACAGAAATACATCATCTGTGAAAATTTCAACTGTTTAGCGATCACGGTTCATGAGATACAGCCTGGTGACCGACAGACAGACGGACCGCGGAGTCTTAGTAATAGGGTCCCGTTTTTTTTCCCTTTGGGAACGGCACCCTAAAAAAAATCCAAATCTGTTCATTTCAAGTCAGTCGTTGAAGCGTGATCGAAAAACAAACAACCAAACACGTACATTTATATCTACTTAATACTAGTAGACTAAGAAAATAAAACCACTTAAAACACAAAGTAAGTACGTAGGTACCTACGTACGTTGGTACCCTTCTTCTGGGGCAGTCGGATAAAAAAAAACTACTAAACATACTTTAAATGAGATAGGAATTACCTACACGGCATGATTTTAAACTGTTCAAATTCAACGCCACGATACAATCAGTTGTGTTTTTATCGATCGAGTTCGAAAGGGCAATTGTAGGGTATCAAACATATTTTTGTATAGTTAAGTGTAGATATAACGATATACCTAATAATATAAAATATTGCGTGTATATGTATCGTAACTGACAGCATTTAAGTAACTTGAACGGTGGTGATGCAATATTTATTATCTTTACCACCAATAGAAGTTACGAATAGGTATGGACTTGTATTGATTTTCCTAATGAGAACCTAGCTACCTTCTATAAAACTATGAGGTGACCGTGAGGGGGTTGGCCGGTCAGTACCTACCTATTGGGTGACCGCGCGGGTTAGGGCTCATTTGGCCCACCATTAAACTGGGACCAGGGCCCAGTTGCCCCTTTTATTTATTTTTTACATTATAATGGTAAACTGGGCCCAGATCTCTTTTGATTTTTACCCGACTGCCGAAGGAGGGTAATGTGTTTATCAGTCTATGTATGTATATATGTATTTATGTATGTATGTATGTACGTATGTATTATGTTTGATCCTATGTGGCATTCTAGAGACCAAACGTGTTGGCCGATTTAGGTAATTCTTACGTCAATCGATTCGTCTTAACCCTGCGAGTGTCACTGGCTACATTAAAATTGGAATATAGAAAAATGGCGGATTTTGGGTGCCATATTGTGGGTGATGCATCAGGTCAATGTGCGGTCTTAAGACAACTGATAGCTGTGTTCTCTATTTTAAATCGTTAAAAATTTTAACCTTGCCTTGTTTATTCATAATGGAAACGGCTTTGTTTGTAAAATGTTATCCTAATCTATTTAAAAAACTATCAGAGGTCAGAAAAAATCCAACTCGGACACAATACATCAATCAAATATGTCAAGTAAAATGTAAAACCGCACTTATGAAAAAAAGTTTTTTTGGTATTGCCCCACTCATATATAATAGAGTACCTAATATCATAAAAAATATGACTACATTGAAATTTAAAATGACGCTTAAAGAACTTTTGATTATGAAAACTTATTACACGATTGATGATTTTCTTAATGATTATTCACTAACTGATTGACATACATGTACATTGACTTATTTTATTTTAATTTTTATTACTGTGATCAAGCTGACATTTTTAAATTAATATTGATTGACATAGTTATTATAGCGATCCTCTCATTGACTTATTTTATTTTAATTTTTATTGCTGTGATCAAGCTGACATTTTTTTTTTTTTTTATTAATTTTGATTGATATAGTTATTATTGCGATCCTCTCATTGACTTATTTTATTTTAATTTTTATTGCTGTGATCAAGCTGACATTTTTTTTTTTTTTATTATTTTTGATTGATATAGTTATTATTGCGATCCTCTCATTGACTCATTTTTTTTTTTATTGCTGTGATCAAGCTGACATTTTTTTTTTATTATTAATATTGATTGACATAGTTATTATTGCGATCCTCTCATTGAATTATTTTATTTTAATTTTTATTCTTGTGATCAAGCTGACATTTTTTTAAATAATATTATATTGTAAATTCTAATGATCTGCCAATTAATTTTGATATACTTATTATTTGGAATTGTAAACCTTTGCATGCCCATGTGACGGTAAAATATGGAGAACTTTATTATAAAAACAGCTATGTACTCTACCCATGTTTGCAAAGAAATAAATGATTGATTGATTGATTGACCAAATTTTTTTTTTCTTCCAATTCCATCTTGTGGGATATCAAACTAAACGGTTTTAAGAGGTGATTTCAAATATTACCCAATTCTAAAAATGAAATAACTAAAAAGTTATAAATATAAAAAGTTAACTCAAAAAATCAAAAAACCCGACTGCTTAAAAAGCGAACTAAAAAGACGTAAACAAAAAGAAATAATGCTGTGCAGTCGGAGGATACATTTGGTTTTGGTCAGTCAGCTCGCAAATATGTATCCGATCGACTGCACAGCATTATTTCTTATTGTTTACGCCTTTTCAGTTCGCTTTTTAAGCAGTCGGGTTTTTTGATTTTTTGAGTTAATTATAATTGTTGAACATGTATAAGCATTTATAGCTAAACTACCAGGACGCCAGAATCATGAAGAAGTATTTGCGGGGCTGGAATCATTAGCGGTAAAGACTAACAAAGTACCTACCAGGAGATTATAATCATGTGGCAGTATTACCGATGCTGGAACCTGTATCTTCTGGGTCGGCTTGTAGTCTAATTGGATGAAGCTGAAAATCAGCACCAATATATCATGAATTCGAGTGCCTATCTTTCATTCATATCACACGCTCGGTGGTCTTTCGGGCTTCCGGCCACGAATGCTAAATCAAGATCCCTCCGAGCCTTGGAAAGCATATTGCGTCAGTGGTCCCGGCTTGGCTGTCATTCCCATATAAAAAAAAAAAATCGACTGCTGACTATCAATACCGGTCAAAGTATCGTAATTTTCAATATCTCTATTTTTGAAAATCGCTTTGGTAATTGGAGTAAATCAGTAGATGATTTCACTGGCTAAATTGAAATAAGAAAATAGAAAATTTTCGGCTTTTGGGCTTCATATTGTGGGGGCCTAATTTTTTTTCTTTCAAGCCCATCGTGGGGATTTTTGTCTGAGTGGTTTAAGAGCTTTGGAAATGTAAGCGTCTACCCTACAATTCTTACGCGCTTAATGATTTCTTGGATTACTTTCTTATCTTATCCAACCTTCAAAAAACGATCTGTTTGCGGACGAATGGACTATGATTTTATTGGCATGTGAGAATTACTTACTTTAAGAGGGATTTATGAGAGTTTTGTAGGTACATACGTACCTAACCTTGTTTTTAGGGTACCGTACCCAAAGGGTAAAAATGGGACCCTATTAGTAAGACTCCACTGTCCGTCTGTCTGTCACCAGGCTATATCTCATGAACCGTGATAGCTAGACAGTTGAAATGTTCACAGATGATGTATTTCTGTTGCCGCTATAACAATAAGTACTAAAACCAGAATAAAATAAATATTTAAGTGGGGCTCCCATACAACAAAAGTGATAATGGTACGGAACTCTTCGTGCGCGAGTCCGACTCGCACTTGGCCGGTGTCACTACAAATACTATTACAAAAGCTTTAAAATATTTACTTAGGTCCTGTAGGTATTTTTTCTACTATTGCAGCTAAATAAGTAAAAGCTCTACCTACCATTATGTAACTCAACTTCTTTGGTACAGGTTTTGACATGGACAATAAACACACATCTACTTTTATAAACTTCTGTTATATTATACAGAGCGGCTATCAAAAATTATAAATTTTACACATAGACTTCAATTCGGTAATTGAGTCCACTGCCGCGTTCACTCTTTAGACGGAAGTTGACGAAACTGTAGCCGACACCACCGGCTGTGATGGTGGGGATTGCTTCAGTGTGTTCGACTTCCTTCACTACCAAACCCTGAAAGCAAAACATTCATTAATCCTCACTATATTATGATGCCATTGTTATCTGAAGCCAATACTGCTATAATTTATTATACCTACCTACCAGCAAAATTTGTTATGGATTTAAAAAAGTATTCTATCTGTATTTACCTCAAAACTGCTGCCACTTAATATGCCTAAGTAGCTACATAGTTCTACTGAGGTTAATTTATTACTGACTGTATTGAAGGTCTAAAATTCCACGAACGTCACAGAAATGGGAACCGATCAGCTTTCCGGTATTTTTTTTGTTCGAATTTCATTTTACCGAAAATTATTGACCGACGTCTTTTTTGTACATTATTTGACATATTTTTAGATCATCGAACTATCCTGTGTCATGGGTATTATTTTACCGAACTACATTTCCCCAATTTACTAAATAACTTTTTACTATTAGCCGAAGCCTCTTTTGAACATTTTTCATTTGCCAAATGATTTATTTGATTTGAATTAGAATGATTAATTTTTCACCACACCGAAACAACATTTTACGGAATATTATTTGATCAAAAATTTATAGCCGGTTACTTGGTAGCAATTTCAAAATTAAATTAAAACTAGTGTCAAAAAAGTCAATATGTTGTGCTACAAAAGTTAGTGACAGAAACGAATCGCTGCAAAACTGAGTTCACGCAGTCTTGTCTGCCCTATCCCTAGAGTGTAATTTAAGCCCACGTAGGCGTGGATGGGTGGGACGGCCCGCGAGCTGAGGAGCAGGTGGTTTGAAAGCCGTTGGTGAGCGTTAAAACCATCTGCGACGATAAGCTCGCGTGGGGCCAACAAACCCTGCAGCGCCTGAACCGTGACAGAAACAATGCTTGCTGCATGCAGCATGCTTGTTTGCACGCTGCATGCCTGCAAGCCTGCTTGCATGCTGCATTCTTGAAGCAAGCGTCCTTGTTTGCATGTTTCTTCAACTATGTAATTAACAGCAAATGTCATTTATGATAATGGAATACCGACGTCAATATTTGTTTTATTGTCTTCCTGCGCTTAGAATGGAAAAATAAAAAGTAATAAAATATAAAAAGTAATAGCAAAAATTAGAGATGAAATAGTGCACAAACTTTGTAGGCGTCTGGTGAAATGAAAATATGGTAATTAAATTAGTGTTACAATAATCGTTCGGAAACATAATACTTCGAATAAATGTTATTTTGGCTAAGTGTAGGTTCGGTAAAAATTATTTCGACCAAATGAAACGTCGGAGTAACGAAAAAAAATCGAACTGATAATAGGTCAACTGATACAGTGGCAGACGTGACTTCGGTGAAGTAAAAAAAAAACAACCGATAAAAAAGTTTAGGTGAAATGAAATTCGGTCAAATATTTTTCGGATTTTTGATAGGTAACCCAAAGAAATAAATAGTGAATGACCGAATTCTAAACTTGACATGTAGGGCCAGTATCTGAGTTGAGAACATTTAACAGGTTTTCAGACTACAATAGTTTGATAAATACATAATCAACTTCAAATTATTGAGTTTGAAATCGGGGGATAGACTATCAAAATGATTGCACTCATACCTTAATTACTTGTTGGCCTGGATCCGAGAAGAACACTTCCTTCACTCTCTTTTTGAAAGGAATACCCATATACTCTGCTTTATCCTGCCATATTAAGCGATTGTTGTAGCTGGTACCAATAATTAAATCATTCGCTACACATGAAGATATTGCTATCAACACGAAAACATTAAATGCAAGTACGCACTTCATTCTCAAAATTGATTTACCTTGAAACTGGTAGTCTAACTAAACGAAATTCAAAACTTCGCACTCTTTATATCAGAAAATGTTTGATTATCTATTATAGTACGCTAACCTCTTAATCACTTCAGACGAATATTTTCGTTTTGATAAGTACCTAACTCCTAAGAGCAAAGATAAGCTACCGAGACTTGCGGCATAAACATCATAATTATCAGGCAAGTTGTTCAATATTATTACACTTCAGAGAATTTATTAGTATTGGCACAGATAATATAATACTAGCATACAGATGCCGCATCCCATACAAATAAACCGCGCCGACGTTACTAGCGTTTTTCGTCCTATTAAACCAATTATTTTTTGTACATCATCGCGCTCGGTTCTGTTCCAAAATGTGTTACACTACAAATTTAAACAATCGAGTGGAATGCATCAGACATTTAAAACCGCGCCATCTATTGGCATCAATTTTAAATGATCCTTTCAATTAATCTCTTTCAAATGTGAATTAAGAGCTCAATATTCCATAATTTTGTGCTTAGGAGAGTTGATTAAACAACATACAACTTTTATGTTCAATACCAGAAAATGTTAATTTTACACACAATTCAATTACAACTCGGTGCGCGTCGCGCCATCTAGTGAGATTTATTTGAACCAAATTTTCTTTCTTAGCGCTGGGACCCCGCGGTATTGGGTACGAAAGTTACCTACATTACGATACGACGACGCTAATTTTTTTAACTATAGGCACAGATTACATAATACTAGCATATAGTCATTTAATTTCAAAGTATCTGAAAGTTTTTTGTAGTGTTTACTGTAAATAAATTGTTATAATCAACATTACAGCGCGTATTAAATAAAAAACTATGAACTTTTAAGTCGTTTATTCTTGAAAATTTCTGTAATATTTTTAAAAGAATATCTCGTAACGAACAATTTACATAGGTATAGTGCTCGCCAATATTCTGGGCCGCCCTGAAGTTGGCTTTCCGATGCGCAAGGCATGAAACGGTGCTGTTTTTATATAAGATTTACTACTGCGCAGTCATTGTAGCCAACTTCAGGGCGGCCAAGAAGTTTGGCGAGAATTATAATATTTTTAATAAATAGATATTTTTAAACATTTGATTATGTTTATACATAGATAATGTAATTTTCATCCAATACACCGTAACTGATAACCAATTCAAACATGACCTTTGAAAATGTTGGATTGACATACCTTGTACCTACACAGTGAAGTAGAGAAAATATTAAGCAAATCAACTTCAGTTAAGGCGCTTAACACTTTCACTCCTTGACTGTGCATAAGAATTTGCTACCACCTTGAAACATACCTATCATATAATATTATCAAAGTAATTTTCTAACAATCGTGAACCATGGTAGTTATACCGAACTAACTTGCATTGCCGCAAACCGTGGAGTCGTCTCCATATCCAGTGAGTCAGAAGTGATTTGAGAACGTGTGTCAGAGGTCTCAGTGCTGTTATGTATTGAAGTCATAGACAACTTTTCATCTATAATACTACCATTGGCGTCTACAGAAATATCTGTAACGTTCGACTTCTGTTGCGCGTCTACCATATCTCCGCCGCCGCCTCCGCTGAGTGAATTCCAAATACCCTTTGAAGACTCCTTGAGGGTAACTTTTTTCTCGCCCATAGCCGCTCCCTTGTCTTTACCATCTTTGTTCTTTTTGCCAAGAACTGGAAATGAGCTCAATTTGGGCTTGGAACTCCGGACCGCACCGCCCCTCTGTATTGGAGCGGCTTCCGCTTCACACTCCTCCGTAATTGAAGTGAGCAAGTCTGCCGAATCAGATGGAACTGCTTGTCCGGCTTGTATAGGAATGTCATCTAGAAATAAAAGTTGAAATGTGTTATTAAAGTAAAATCATGATTTCGTTATGAGTTATTTACTTGTGCTTTAATTAAACATTTAGAAACATACAGGTAATTCAAATATCTAATACAGTTTAGATGACGGGTCACCAAATGGCGGACCGCGGTCCAGATCCGGACCGCCGACATATTTTGTGTGAACTTTACTTCAGTACGTAATTTAATAATTTATCCCACGTTTTGTACTCATCAAAATCTTAATTGGTATTGTATCTATCTATACAAGGCTGTGTCTGACACGGACGCGTCAAAAAAAAACAAAATTCAGTGCATGAGGGTGAGCATTGCAATTTTTCGTCGGCTTTTCCCAATTTACGAATAAAATCCTTTTTTTTTTCACGAAAACAGCAATGAAAATGAAACTCAAAACCGCAACATATCAGCTGATGTCATAAAGTTCACGATCGAGGCCAACGCTGCCGGCTAGTACCTACCTACCTACCTACATAGCGCCGCGCCGCGCCGCCCGCACTTTCTCTCTTTGTCTGTAGGCGACCCGATATTGGAGAATAATTAAAAAATCTAATTCGGTTAGATAGAGATAACGATTTTGAACAGATAACAGTAAAAAAATCAGTTTCTTTTTTCGAAAAATTGGAATGCCCGACGAAAAATTCCAACACTACGTCCAGAATCATGTACTTTTCCATGTTACTATTTTTCGCGTCGGTGTCAGACACACCCTGTATTTACAATGAAAGTAATTGGTGACCCCGGTTTAGATTATCTATATAAAAAAACGAGTTGTTATTATTATCAGTGTACATTTAAGGTAATGGTTTGTAGCTTGCTTTTCATATACTACGGTACTATCTACAAACTAAAGGCGCTTCTAAACGGCCAATATTTTACAAGCTTTTATTTACCTTGCAGTGTATGTTAGTATGTATGTGTGTTCAGGTCAACTCTTGCAACACCACCGATTACATTTTGCATACACGTTTAGTTTGGATGACAATGCATGGTTAGCTAAATGACGCCATTCTAAATCCAATATGGCGGACGACCCGAGATGGCGGACTAGTTATTTTTTGTACACTGTCATGATATGGGTATGACGATCAAAGAGTTTGCTGAGAAGAATACTAAAAAAGCTTGTTTTAAAAAAAGATTTTTTAATGAATATTTTTTCATAGAGAAAGTCAAGCAAGGTCAATATAAGCTAGTTAGACAAGATTGAACCTTTATTGCAGAATATGGTCGGTAGTAAGTAGGTATTTGGGTCTAAGCGAGCATGATTTGCTGATGATCTGCAGTGCCATCAACAGATAAAAAGTATTGCAGACATACTTCTACTGTTTGATGGGCCATAATGAAAAAATTGCTGAGAATTGCACTAAATGATCGTTATTGCTGGCAATAGTGGCAATGTACGCTACACATTGCTGTGAAATTATGGTCAGTTTAGAAGTGCCTTAACATTAGACAACGTTTACTATGTAACTAGAGAGATTAAACCAACTATGCAACTAGAGAGGTTGACGAGAATGCAGGACTTTTATTTATTTTCTAGATCAAAAAAATATCAAAGTGGTTACGTTAGGTAAGTGCAGAAATAATTATGAGTGAATGGTTTATTTCAATCCTTTATGTCATATCAAAAATGAAAAAACGAAACTACACGTCAATGTTCCTAGCATACACGGTCATAAAACACGTGAGTGAGATGGCAACCTCCACCCATCGCAAACATGCATCACGGTGTACTGCCGTTCGTGTACAACCACCTACACCTTTCAGGATTTAAACGAAGCTAATGATAGAATTGTACAGGTTGCTAAATACTGGTCCGACAAAAAGAGACACGTGTCACAATTGACCCAGAAATCGAAACGAACAAACTGTATGTCGACCGATTGCTTAGAACGAGCAAAATAACCCTCCCCAAGTCACAAACCCCAAATCAATGGGTGTTGACTAAAAATAATCTATTTACAGTCGAATCTCTTCTCGTTAATCAAGTTAAAATCTATCCAATACTCGTAGGTACCTTTAAACGAGCAATTCTTGTATATATATATAGGTAATCTGAATCTCGGAAACGGCTCTAATGATTTTCATGAAATTTAGTACGCAGGGCCTTTCGGGGACGATAAATCGAACTAGATGGGTTTCATTTTTTATAAACGTCGTTTTCTCTATTTTCTCCCGAGCAGAGCTCGGTCGCCCAGGTACTATATTAATGTAACTAAGGCTCGCATTATCGTTGATGACAAAGACAAGATTGTCGCTCTAAGTCAATGCCTGTTTGTCATGTAAGTTTTATGCATTTACCTGTCTGCTGCCTGTACCTATTTGTACTAAAAAAAAATACAACAATAATTAAAATGAATAGAACGGTCAAAGCGAAGTTGACAATCTACAGTCGATAAAGTTAGCAGAAAACGAATTAATGTATGGGAATGACAAATCTGAACGTTAAGTCACGTGGTCAGACCATACAAATTACAAATAGAAGGCGTTATCGGTTGTGGAGATTCGATACCAAACGTTTGTAACTTAGCTAGGGCACGGGCTACGGTTATTTCGCTCGTAAATGATCGACACGCATACATTTAGTTCGTATCGATTTATGAGTTTTTTTTATTCATATATTTTGGACCTTCTCCTTTGATTTTGAGTCTATCGAAAAGAAAGAAATCCCATAAGAGTAGAATGACCAATAATGTCTGTAGGTGATGTGAATAAAATTATACCCGGGTACATATTATTCATTTCCCTGCTCGTATGTTTTATGACCGCGACTACCACGAGTATTGGCGTTAAGTATAGATTTATTGAAGCAATGATTCTTTCGAAGGTGATCTACTTAATAAAAAGATGAAGGACTAGTCCCACTAACACACTTAGACATAGTGGATGGAGCTGTGCTCACAAGTTGCACTCCTACAGCTGGACGTCACATGTGCTTCAATAAGTATTTCTAAAGTCCTACAAAAGTAAATTAATGTGATTTATTTTGCTAAATACCTCAGTGTTTTACTTGACAAAGATAGTAACATAATGTACACAATATTTTCACAACTTCTATAAAAGTATTTTTTTTATTTTTATCTAAGTTAACTCTAAAACTATCCTTGGATAATCTTAAATATCTTTAATATCCGCATAAAGCGGTAACAATGGCGTGTTTTAATATTGTGAGATTACGTCGACTTATCAATGTCACTGCACATACAATTAATGTTTTTATTCCACAAGCTACAATCCAAAGTACGAGGCGAGGAGCATGCATTTGGCAGCATACAGTTATGTTCAATTTGTTCATCTGTATGTAAACCAAAAACATTGAAAAATCATGTCAGATAGATATTACTATATTAGGAGCAATTCAACAACAGTCTACAATTCTACTGGAAGAATGTCAAACTAAAAATAGGTTCAAATTATGGGTAGCAGTGTACGAATAACAGGTACAAGTAAGTCTCACCTGGTAACTTCTTAGTACGGAATGATGCATTGGTAATCATAGACTTCGACATTGTGACGGTAGTAGTCGCTGGTGACAATGCTACACTAATGCCCATGGGGCCGTCACATGGTTGTCCTGAAAAACGTTATAAGTAACCCATTAGTAGAAGAAATAATAGAGGAGATCATACTGACAGGACACTAAACTCCATTTGAAATAACATTAGACATGTTTCCAAATCTTTTTACAGTCCATTCAACCGATTTTAAGTTCTATCCCATAAACGTAAGGATGACATAAAAAGCATAAACCTGTTACCAAAACGAACTGTTTACTACAGCTACCATTTGTCGTATTACCAACACAATAGAAGTCAAAGTTGAACGGGCTGTGAAATGGGCTAATTTAAACGTCTAATGTTATCGCAAATGGAGTATAGCCGTGTTTTAGACAAATAGTTATATGTTAATAACTCTTTTCGTTTCAAAAGAACATACAGGTGCTCATGACCAGTTTCCCTATGTAGAGAGTAAAACATCAATGAATAGGATTTTTTTTTACAGCGATATGCAAGAAATATATAATATACAGTACCTGAAGGATTATTTTTTAAGGAATTTATCACAGCACTAGTAACCAACATCACATCAGGGAACAGTTCATACTGGGCTCTTTGATCGATATCTTGCACTGCTTGATGTGCCAATGTATAGAATTCATTGAACATAGCAAAATATGCGCCTTCAATCATTTCCAATAAGAAATTAGGTGAAACTGGTATTCTAGAAACTTGTTTTCCAGATGAACTAGAATTTTTTTTCTTGAACCCTTGGGTAACCATTCTGTAAGTATAAAATATTATAATAATATTCAGCTTAAATCAAGGACAGGAATCTGAATATTTGGACATGTCGCCACATCAGTACATTGGAACCGTGTGAAGCACGAGTAGGTCGCTAGTAAATAATCCATCTTTTCATAAAAAAATATTAGAATTAAAAAAACTCAAGGCTGGCATACCTTTGTGGCACATTGCCAATAATTTTAATTTTCTATAGAAAACTGTTCAAACCCTATTAATGAACATATTTAAAATAAAAGCATTTAAATAAGGAAAATAAATGTATTTAATTGATTACCTGGAAGCAGCAATGCAGAAATGTCGTAATGCCAATTTTGGTAACAAGCTCAGTTGGCGATTGTATATAAAGAGCAATGCCGACATCACTCTCAAACGGTTCTGCGCATTGATTACTTCAACCTGTGGCAGTGGTCCCCAATTCACAAGTTTAGTATTGCACTCTTCCCATCTGCGTAATGCACTTTCAGTTAGAAACTGAGATCCCAAAGATAATGGCTGAAACAGTAAAATTATTTGTTTAAATATTGGACTTAGAAATTGGCTACAGTTTTTAAGATTAGAGAAATAGCTTACATCAAATCTTATAATATTCAACTGACTGTCCAACTTAAGATTCCCAAGAGTAAAACAGAACAATATACTGTATATTATAAAATTCATTATTACCTCATGATATATGGAAGATTGAGCCAATGATGGAAGTCTGAATGAAACTACTTTGGGCTTGCCTTCTTCATCTACTACTTCAAAGTTATACAAACCTGTAAGACAAATTACAAAGTTAATAAACATATACACCTTTCAATGATTCAGCAAAAAATCTAGTTGTTTGGTGTATGTTTTACCAATCAACAATGTTTCTATGCAGCGGCAAGTCTTCTTATTTCCTTGAGCCACTGAGCTCAGATAGTTATAAATTAATGTAGGGACAAACTGGAGTGTAAATCTTTGTAACTCAACCTCCTTTGATCTATAAAAGCTGAATAACTGGGTACAAACATTTTCCAACATCTGAAAAGTAATAAAAGTATTTGAGGACAAATTTCCAAAAGTGATAAGTATTTTGAAACATGACCAATGTTGAAAATATCATGCTTTTTTTTTTTTGTTAGTATACTGCAAATGTATATATAACACCTGTTCAAATTGTGATTCCTCCTCAATTTTGCCACTACCACTTGCTTCACTTTCATCTTCACTATAGAACAAGTTAAATATGGCAGTAGCTATTTCGTGATTGTGTTCATGTTCAGCCGCAAAACTTTTTATTTCATTTTCTTGTAATGCCGCATACTCGTTGAGCCACTCAGATATCAGTTGTTTCCATTCTGCCATTTTGACAATTGTAATTCTTTTACCTGTAGAGAAAGTTATTATAGGTTCACACTTGTCAAAAGCCAGTTCAGAAAAGTGTAAGAATGCCAAAAGACAAATAAAATATTTTTTCATCATGAAATTAAAGTATTAACTTGTATTTGTTCCTGTCTGGATTTTTCAATTTTTTTTTTATTTGCTTATTTAACTAGTCATTTAGGTACACAACATTTGGAAAGGTTTGAAGTCAGCAACTATTTTTTTTCAGTCTGTTTTTGCCACACCCCTTGTTGTGCTAGACTTCATTCAAGTCAGTAAATTGTTATAATAATGACGTAGGACGTAGATTCATAGTTATTACGACGAGATCTTGTTGGATATTACTGGAACAAACATTAATTTATTTTTTAAATAAAAATCAATAAATGAGAGAACTGTCAATGGCAATGTAATATTGACAAACCTTACAATTCCGGGATAGTAAGTTATTTCGAACTAATAACAACTTAAATTTTGTTATTGCATCATAACAGATGCATGATAAATAATTTTATTTCACCTTTTTTCCTGAAATATTATTGTACAGTGTTATTGAATTAGACCCACAAAAACAGTCACAGCACAGATGACATTGACATGACATCATGACATGATGATGACCACAGACGTGCATAGTAGTTATAGCATAGTGGCACTTGCCAGTACACATTTGTTAGATTGACAATGACAACTGATACAAAAAACATGGAATTATTACTTACTTTTGGCAGAATACTGACTAGTCGACAACCGATAGCAAAATATACATTACATTATGTAAATATACTTTACAAAATGTCTTGATCATGATCATGACCAAGATAAATAAAGAAAACATTATGATTATGAGGTGCGTGTACGTACATCGCGTCGATGTTAGGTTGGTGCTAAGCTCACAAGCGGCGCGGGTGCCTTTATTCATACATACTCTTATGTCGAATTGTCGACCAACTACTGTTACTGTTTTCTTCGGTTCGGATAGTGCTTTTGATGAAACTTTTAATTTCTCCAAGGCAATGAAACTTCTTGAAAGTAAAAAAAGATACTGGGTCTACCCTATAAAAAGAGGGAGTCAGAACAAAGGTTAAAGAACTATGTTTTGTATCATATCTTTACGTTGATGTACAAGTTCAATAAGCTCATCAGTATTTTTTTAGAAACGCGTCCGCTGTTTACTGATGAAAAGAAAGAGAAGATGTTCCCGTGGTTTACTGATGCGCCATGAGTCAAGACGGAATCACATTTACGTGGCGTGGCGTATCGTGGCGCCTTCGCAAACTTCTGACGCAGTTGATTGGCTACAAAACTCGTTCGTTATGACATAGGCTGGAACAGAGTCGTTTGATTGGTGGATCCCGCGCCACGCCAGTGTGATTCCGATTTTACGCTCACGCGGTATTGAAACACATTTGTCTGTCATGTCTTGTCACGACATAAACCCCACCACCACTCTGGCGCAAATAGACGTGAGCAGTGGACAACGCAATACGAGACGATTCGTCACGAGTTCACGATACGCCACGACACGTTAGTATTTCCGCCTTAAGTGCATCACTCCAGAACGGCTGCACATATTTGGGTAACTCTTTATTTTTATAAAACTCTTTATTCTTATTCGGCTAATACTGTATTTTTTGTTTAAAAAAATATTGGGGAACATAATATGAATGAGAAGCCAGCATTTTTGTTACAAAATATAGTTCCGGAGATTTTTTTTAACTGCCCATGCAACTAGGAACTTCAGATTTGGTAATAATGTTTATTATTACGTATATTTTACAAAAAGAAACCAATATATTGATAAATCACAGTTCTTCTTATAAATTTCCTATTACTTTCATTAACAACTAACTTGATTTTGCGGTTTGGTACCTAAACGGTTTTTACCGTGATTTCGCAAAGTGCGTGTATGACAAAAAAGGAGGTAATCAATTCGATACGTAATAAGTAATATTGTTAGAATTGCAAAATATTTGCAATAACTTAAGGTAAGTATCTTACTATAGAACTTGCTCACTTTTTTAGTGATAGGGCACTAATAAAACTTAAAAGAGAGAAATTAAAACTTTTTCACAAAAAATAAACCGACTTCTAAAGCAAAACACTAAAGAAGCTTTAGAAGTTGGTATATTTTTTGTTTAAATTTTTTATTACCAGGAGTTCAGGACAAGGCTTGTATGAAATAAAAAAATCGGTTGTCTGTAAAGTCGGTTTACTGACGATAGTTGAACGTGACAACGTCATAATATGAAAATATTGATGGAATGGTTGCATTTTATCGCCGCAATTATCGTTGCTATAAACAATTGACACCACATTCACTTTTCACTGCACTTCATACTTGAAAAAACATGTAAATGTATTATTGTATAGCAGCTGTCCACGCGGAGACAGATGTCGAACGCTGCCGAACGTGGAGGCCGATTGTGCCTCTTTGTCGCTCGTTCCGCGCTCTCGCTTGCACTTCAAGCCTTAACTGGAACGCCTCAGAGCGAGGTAACGCCGCATGAGTTATGTTTTTTCGTGCGTGCAGCCGGCTCCATCGAATTATAAGACGTTGTCACGTCAAAAGGTTTCATTTTCTTCATTACCTTATTAAAATACATTTTTACAAGATACTTTTTAAATTTACAGCAAATTTTAATCTTTGGTGAAGCTAAGTCTTTAGGTAGCTAATTTATCTTTTGTGCCCAAATAAAAAAAGACAGCCTAAAAAAAAGTTTATTCTCATAGAACTTGTCCATTTTTTGTCACGGTTGCATCGCTGTACTTGATTTTATTTGAGTTCAAGAATCAGTCTTCTTAAATTTTCGAATAATTCATGATTTAAATTAAACAAATGAATTATCTTACCATACCCTAAAATTTCTTCGTATGGCCAGTTTTATCAGAATAAAGCATTTTTTTGGATCTTGTATGATCCTGCATTTTCTCTTTGCATCCTATTGATCGATCCAAAAGTCAAAAAAGAAAAGAGCCTAAGGTCAGCGTATTTTTTATGTTTTCTATATTTTTTTCAATTTATTGATAGGTCTTTACTGTCCCATCCATTTAAGCCATTCTATGAACTTGACTGCAGCTCGGCACTATGTATCATTAATTTTTTTGTAAATTAGGATTACGAATGCATAATATCAATGAAAAATTAAAGTAAGGATTTGTCACAATTCTATTTATTTTGTGTGTATCTCTTTGTTTTTATTTTAGTCGATTCATAAATGTTCTTTTTTAAAGTTTCAGGACATCACTATGTACTTAGTGCTGTGCCTGTGCAAGTTCATGCCACGTAATAGAAATGTCAATGCCAAAATTGTTGCGGTTGTAAAGAAATTTTATTTTGACGAAAATATAATACAAACTTCAAATAAAATAAAAAATTGCCGGTAGTAGGCAAACGCAATTTTTAAAATTTACTAATGGGTTCCTCCCATAGTACTGAGGTGCCAGGAGGAGGCTCTGAAGGATATCATGTTTTGCGGGTTTGTGTTGTTATTTAATAAAATTTGTTACTGATTAAAGTTAAATCACTCATTGCATATGTGTTTCCTTTAGGTTCAGGATGGATCTCCGGGTCAAAATGCGAATCTGGAAGCGTTTTTCGACTTTATAGTAGCTATTGAAGATACTAGATTGGACCAGGACAATGACACTCTAAAGGAGTTACTGAAACAAAATGTCGATAAAACAATCAAAATGTTAATTTATAGTAGTAAAACCCAAACCGTGAGGGAAGTAATGATTGCACCTAGTGCCAACTGGGGTGGTCAGGGCTTGCTTGGAGTTAGCATTCGATTTTGCTCATTTGAAGGTGCTAATGAAAATGTCTGGCATGTATTGGTATGTATTTGAAGTACAGTAATCCCAATCTTTATGGCTGGGTTGAATTAGGCTTGCAGATGCACACGGCATTGTGTGCTGCTGGTTTAGGATGAGATTTAATAGTGTGCAGCAATTTGTAGCCAACTTCAACATGGCCAATAAGATTAGGGATAACTTTATTCACTTTTTTTTCTAATTCAATATTTAAAAAGGTTATTAACTTAGCATATTCCCTCTCTGGTCTAATGATATTGATGTAATTACGTTAATTATGAGATTGTGTTTGAATTTTATAACTTGCTCTTCTAAGCAGGAATACATTATTGTTATACAGTGCTAAATGTTTGTTTTTTTTTTACAGGAGATACATCCATCATCACCTGCAGAACTTGCTGGTTTAAGGCCGTTTTCTGATTATATAATAGGTGCAGATTCTATTATGCATGAGAGTGAAGATCTATTTACATTAATCGAGGCCCATGAAGGCAGGGCTCTGAAGCTCTATGTGTATAATGTAAATGATGATACTTGTAGAGAAGTGCACATTACTCCAAATCATACTTGGGGAGGTGAAGGTAGCCTTGGCTGTGGAATAGGCTATGGATACTTGCACAGAATTCCGATAAGAAGTGCTCAAGCTCTGCCTACACAACAATCTTATACAGCACCAATGGTATGCAATACTTGCTATTCTGTTATTTTTCACAATATGTTTTGTATTGAAGATTTAATCATATTGTTAATTTTCAGGCGGCACCAACTGTTAACATTCAACAGAATCTGGTACCTGGTGTACAAAACCTGAATATAGATGATGATAAAACCCCATTGATATCTGCACCTCAAGTGCCAAATGTTAATGCTGAGTATCCACAAGGTGCACCTCCACCTTTCTTGTCTGGAGTTCCAATGGTAAACCCTGGTAGCTATACTGGCCCGCCTGGAGCCATTGCTGCTACTATACCACCTCAGCAAGCTGGTCAGCAAGTAATCTCGTCTCAGCAGCCTATTTCTCAAGCACAATCAGTGGTATCTAATATGGCAGCTTATTCTAGCAGTAAGTATCTAATACAGTCTTCTTCTACCTCATAAAATTCTATTTGTAAATGTTTTTGTTTATTTTTGTCAAATATGTGATTGTATTGTTTTGCATATGAGAGTCTGCAACTCCATATCAAAGTGTAAAATGTGAGGTTTTTAAAATATATATTTATTTATTTTCAGATTTAGCAGATGCAACATTGACCAATCTGGGGAGTATACCATCAGTATCTAATATGCAACCTCCAGCACCACTGCCCAACTTACCTGGTATTCCTATGAACCAGCCACAACCTTACATACCTATAATGCCTAACTACACTGCATCTCAAGTTCCAACATCTTCACCATACCCTCAAAGTGCACCAAACTTAGTTCCCACTTTTGACATGAGCAACTTCGCTCAGGCGCCGATCCAGCCACCGCCAATGTCCACAGGATTGCCAGTAGTTACACCTGTTTCGCTACCTGGTATGCCGTCTATCACGGTTAGTGCCACATTACCTGTCTCCACCATGCAGGAAATACATCAGCAGCAATCACAACAACACCAAGACTTATTATCGTGAAATGATAAAATTGTTTTACTATATGCTTATTTAATATTTATAAGCAGAGACTTCTCTTATTGGCCCAAATTTATTTTAGTTTATTTCAAATGTTATGCTAAAATCATTCACTTGGAAGGCAGGTATAGTGATTTTGGCATTGTATAATAAATATGATTTTCATTTATTGTAACTTTATTGTAAACAAGTGCAAATGTTAAAGATATTATGTACCAAGAGCTGAGCATTTGACATATACACTTAAGGTTTCCTTTTAGGTCTGCCTTCAAAGTTATTGTAAGTGTACATTCAAAATAATAAATTAATAATACAAAAAGGACAATAACATTTTATTTATTTAATCCATTAAAATAATAAACAATAATACGAGTGCTAAATCATAATAACTATATAAATTCTTTCAGTTTATAATTTAAAATAGGTACGATTATATTTTTTATTATATCTTAAATATTTAAATATAATTGTTAATAATAAATTACAGAACTATATCAAATTTGAATTGTTATAAAATTATGAATGGCTATTTACATAATATAGAACTAAAGTAGCCTAATAGTAAAAGTATTATATTACCTAACCCTAACTAAAAAATAACAGAGAAAGAGATAAATTATGTAAGTCCCCGTCCTGCAGAAAGTTTGCCTAAGCTATGTTATTATAACTTATGCTAGTATTATATTATCTGTGCTTATGTGTAGTGCTAGAGTGCGTTTCACCGAATAGGTCCTATGGCGTTATGTTGGCACCTCTGTCTGTCAAAGTCATTGGCTCGAGAAGACGCTTCGGCAGATTTTGTTGATTTTCATTTGATTTTTGACTGAAATCATGCCCAAAACTTTGAAGAGTGGTGAAAGAATGATGGTGTTAAAGGTGAAAAACTTTTGTGAACGTGAAAAACGTAATGAGGCCCCGTTAATTCCTATAAAATGTGTTCAAGCTCGTGTCGCCGCCATTACAGGTTAGTCAAATAGGGTTACCAGTAGCTGATAATGAGAAATAATTTCCTCACTTAAAATGCCATTTTTTATTAACTATTTTAATGCGACGGGTGCAGTAGTTTATGTGTGATTGTGACAATAGACAAATAAACCGAAATATTGTGTCTAAAATCATCAAAGAAGGTGAGGTCGCAGCCAGCATGTCGACTAAGGTTTCAACACCACGCAAAAGCGGTCCCCAGGCCGGGGACCGAACTGGATGATTTCGAACGGTTTGCTATAAGGCATAAAATACATGAATTCTATGCCGTAAAAAAGGAATTGCCTACCCTTACAAAGTTATTGCATGAAATGCGAAGCGAGATAGAGTTCAAAGGAAGTCGTACCACTTTGTGGAGAATTATTAAAGATATGGGATTTTATTTTGAAAAATGTAAATCTAAGGCTTCCACCTTACCACTGCGATTTAAACCCTATAGAGCTCATATGGAGTGTCTTAAAAAGACGAATTGCTGAAAAGAACGTGGGTCAAGAAGCAAATAAAATCGTTCAAATCACAGAGGAAGCCTTCGCATCGATCACCGAAGAAGAATGGAGAAAAGAATGTGAGCATGTTATAAAACTGGAAAGTAAAGGAAAGTAAAGTATTACGCCGATGGTCATGCTATTGATAATGAGACGGACAGGTTCATTATTGAAGTGGGAGACGATAGCGACACTTCCGATGACGAGGATGACGATCTCTCGGGTATAAGTCGGTTGGATGAAAATAATTACTATAAACATATGTAAGTCATTATTATGATCCGTACAAAAAATCACATTCATAATATTATATTTTAATAAAAAATATTAAATAATAAATGCTTTTTATTACTGTCCTGAATTTTAAAATATAACTGTGGAACAATTTGTAAAAATGTAAGAATCTAACAAAAAAAATATACTTTAAATCACCCTTAATTTGAGGTAGATTACTATAGGTAATGTAGCAACACTGGAAAACATTGCTGCCAACATAACGCCATAGAAACTATTCGGTGAAACGCACTCTAACTACAGTGTCGCGATAACACTAAGGCCGATTTTCAAGAGTGACAAATTGCCAAGCTCGCGTTATCTGCTGTGGAGGGTTGAATGAATTTTCAACAGCCATTATTCGTCGAATACGTTAACAGCCCGATAATCGAGTGTTGAGAAACCGGGGGTAAGGGGAGCAGGAAACTAATAACTTTGTCATGGCGGCCAATTATATTTTGAGTCAACACATTCGATACGTGGACTTATCTTGTATCACGCTACGTATTAGATATAATGGTCAGTTACGTCTTGTATGTTAACGTTTGTTTGCTGCATCTGTCGTGGTGCGTCGCGGTCTTGGATGCAAGTGGGTGTGTAGCTTTATGTGATGGTTGGCAGTAGTGTTAGTGTCTCAGTATGTTAAAAATACAATAAGTAACATGTGGAGGGTGGATGCCAGTAGAGCTAGAAGGTTGTGTAATTAATTTAGAGAAGTGAAAGCGATGCAAACACGCTAGGGTTACGCACGCACTACTAGCAGGGAGCTTGCTTAGCGCCCTAGAACCTAGCAAGCGAGTCACATGGCAGAGTGACATTGACAGCTCAAAGTGCTTAGTTATTTTGACCGTGTTTGTAGGTAGGTACTTTGTCGACTAATACGGTGGGGCGCCCATAGATGCAAGTATGGAGGGTAGAGGTATGGAGAACGGTCTTCTAAGGGGCGAAAGTTGAAGAAGTGTCCAGCTTTATATTTGTAAAAAAAATATCTTCCACTTTTTATTTGTGGTACCTACATTTAAATATAATGGCCACAGTTATGGGACCACATGAGAAGCAACAGCATTCATCTAAAAAAAAGAATCATTAAAATTAGTTCATCTAGTAAAAAGTTCTGAGGAAACAAGAAAAATACTGTCGAATTGAGATCGTCCTCCTTTTTGAAGTCGGTTAAAAAATTACCCGGTGGCTACTCTTGCGCCACCCTTACATTTTCACGGACACTTCATACACAGATCGTTCTACTTACCTCTACCCTCCATAGAAGCAAGTCACTAGATTTTAGGCCCCTGTCAGTGCGGACGTAGCATAACGATTTGGAGAATCTAGCTAGATTAATGAAGTTATTTTTAAGATGACAGTACCTATACAAACAAATAACTATTGTTAGATTCACATTTTATAGGTAGGTTCCTAAGCACGCGGTTGGTTTAAACTTATTACATAAACTGATGGAAACAACATAGGTATGGATACTATGATTCCTCTGTGTTTTTATAACATTTACACCCAGTCATTTTTGTAGGTTGTGGACACACAAATAACATACATAATATATTTTTAGCAGCACATATTGGCTCTGCCGATATTCATCAAAATCGATTTCTTATAATTATATTATTATTATTTCTTATATTATTTCTTATTTTCATATAAAATAATTTTATTGTTACCTACTTCTTTTACTAACCTACGTTTACTAGCTAGCTCTTAGTTTAGGTAGGTACCTAAACTTAGAGCTAGCTATCTACAGCGCAGCTGTAAATATATCGAATAATAAATATATTTGTATATCAAAACAACAGCTGTAAATATATCGTAGTTACCTACGATATATTTACAGCTGTTGTTTTGATATTTTTTAACCTACCTATTATATATTTACAGCTGTTGCATACATAACTTATTTAAGTTTGAAAACATTATAATAACTAAAGGGTTTTCAATTGGCGCGGGTAGGTGTTTTGGCGGCCCGTGGCTGCCATTTTGTTTTGGTGACATCTATCAAATGTTTTGTTTGCCAAATCACCATGGCAAGTTACACGATTGAACAGCACGTTCAAATGATAAAACATTATTATCAAAATGAGTGTTCGTTAGTGCTAACGTTGCGCGCATTGCGCCCATTTTACGCTAGACGTTGTGGCCCTTCACAGTCGACTCTTCAACGTTTGGTTCAGCAGAATTGCCGTGAAAGGGACGTCACCAACCATAGATATATTATATTTCTATGTCACCAACCCACGCAAGGTTCATCAGGTGATAATGCATACTCAAAAAGTTACCGTTTGGTGTGGATTTGGGCCGGCGGCGTCATTGGTTCGTACTGTTTCAAAAACGACGCTGGTGAGGCGTCACCGTCAAATGTTTTATGGCCCAAATTGAACCATATGGACCTAGACGACATTTGGTTCGAGCAAGACGGCGCTACGTGCCACACAGCGGACGCCACGATTGACATTCTGCATGAGCAATTTGAGGGTATCTCTCGCAGGGGTGATGTGAATTGGCCACCAAGATCATACGATTTGACACCGCTAGAAATTTTCTTGTGGGTTTTTTTGAAGTTTTTCAGCCGGCTCTATGCAGAATAGTCATGAAAATTGGCGGATCCGTGCCACTGTAAATAGCCGAGGCGGGCATTTGAACGATGTCATATTCCACTCAGTGGGCCTTGCAAATAAAAAAAGAATTTTGATAATACCTCACCCCCAGCTTGTTAGCTTGATTTATTTAATATCAACATCTCCCCGCCCGTATTGAAAAACCCTTTAAATGAGAATCGCTTTTCATTCAAGCTACTCAGTGAACGGAAACAAACAAAGCTACAAGATCAGCGGTCGGAAAGTAATTTCAAATGGGTCCGGATAGAGTTGTTTTTTTTTATCGAGGTCCAGAAAAATAAAACTCATAATTAATTAATACAAATTTTTATGAGTTTTATTTTCCCTACTTACCAGTTTTTTTTTCTTATTTTAAATACTGTATGAAAAGGTGTATAGGGAGGTATTCTTAAAAAAATTGCGAGAAATTAGGCTTCCGGTCTTGAGCCTTTTATAGTTTGTTTCACGCGGGAACAGCTAATGTGAAGTGTTTTCTAGTAGTAGTAGGTAAGTTATTTAACGATATTTGGCGGTCCATGTGCCGAACTTTAGCGGTCCGGACATGGACCGCGGTCCGCCTGTTGCCGACCGACGCGTAGCTACTAGCTGGATGGTCGATAAGTAGGTAGATACGTCTAAGTAATTGCCTTTTAGACTACTTGCTGAATAGCTCAACAAGTTGATGTCTCTGGCAAATGGTTTTCTGAAGTGGGGTCAAATTTAATACTATTCGATCTGTTAATATCATCAGGTGGTGGTTTTTCTGGGTCGAGACCAAGGGCGAAATTATCGTAGCCTCTTGTGAGTGTGGGGGCATCGCTGTAGAACACTCCACCGGCCATCTCGGACAGTCTTCGTCGACGCCGCGTGTCTTTGTCGTCGGCCACGCTCGGAGGTCGCACGCTCGAACTACGACGACGCTCCGAGCCGAGCCGAGTAGGCACCCTTAGAACTCGCTATTGTAAATGAAAAATAATTAATTAGTACACCGTTATGAGTAAACATGTACTATATGTCTCGTATTAATTAACAAACGCTATCTATACAGCGTTTGTTCATTGCGTATAGTCCTCACCAAACTTCTGGCCCGCCCTGAAGTTGGTTTACCGGTTGCGCGAGGCACGAAACGGTGCTGTTTTTGTATGAGATTTACTACTGCGCAGCCATTGTAGCCAACTTCAGGGCGGCCAAGAAGTTTGGCGAGAACTGTACCTATGTACGTACATTTTACGCAATGTTTTACTTTCATTGCAGTAAGTAGGTACATTCATTGTCTAGCTCGTAATGTAGTAATTGGATATTTCAATAAGTACTTACCTACAATTAAACTTGGAAAATATTAGGTAGGTAGATGCATTGATTGTTTTAGTCCAGTCGAGTGTATCCTGATGATCCTACCTTAAATCTTTTGGGCATAGAATTGAGGAGTGCTACAACCGGCGGAGAGATGAGGTCGATGGGCACTTGTGCCGGGTCGGTGATGCCCGTCAAGACGGACACGACCAGCCCCGCCACCAACGTAGCGGCGCATCCCAACCCAGAGTACCACAGATATGACACACGAAACAGCCAAAACACAGCCTCATCACGGTTTTCACTGAAATCATAGACATGACAGTAATTTAGGTTATTTCCTGGGCAAACTATAAGTTTCTACGTTTTGAAGTTAGATCGGTACTTGTACCTGTCTTAGCATGCTCATAGAACATCCTACTTAACATTCGCTTGAAACAAAATGGAGTCTGTAAATGAGACTCCGCGCAGGATTTGATCCTAATTCGAATTTGCATTCCATCCGAATTGGAAATTCATCTACGGAATCCAGACGGATGAAGTGTTGTGTGTTTATCCCGGCTTTCCACATCTTTGACAGTCGCTACGAATTGATAGAAGCCAGAAATCTGACACCACTTTTGCCAAGGGGAAGGTGGTGTGTTGTGGAAGACAGATAGCTAGTCGCTCCATTTAAAATTCAGCTGCATCTGGTTATATTGGCAGACCCTAACTAAGTTGAGAAAAGTTTAGGCAGATAGATTGGATCAGATGAAATGTTTAAACGCTCTACGCATCAACGCATGATTACGGTCAAGAATGCTTACTCCAGGTTAATAGTGACGTGCGTGGTCATGTTGTAGGGCACCACGCAGCCGTCGGTGGAGGCGGGCAGGCGCGGCATGGGCACCTGAGCCAGCTGCGCGCCACCGCCCGCGACCACCACCACCAGTAGACCGAATACACCGCCCGCTACTGCACCCTGGTTCGGATGAGAGTTAAATTAAT
This sequence comes from Orthosia gracilis, assembly GCA_947562075.1. Classification (NCBI taxonomy): domain Eukaryota; kingdom Metazoa; phylum Arthropoda; class Insecta; order Lepidoptera; family Noctuidae; genus Orthosia; species Orthosia gracilis. The sequence goes on from OX387274.1 coordinate 8,166,412, forward strand.
TTTCTCCTTAGCCTCTATCTACCGTTTAACTAACATAGTATTAGTAGGTATAGGTATTATGCGAAAGCTTTACCTTAGATCAGCAGTGACAGCCTGTAGTACGTTGTGTACTAGTGGTGTACCTAGGTTACAAAAACATATTGTCGAGGATTCAAATGGGAATCTAACCGACAATCGGTTTTGAAAGAAAGAAAAAGTGCACTGGCAACCTTTCAGCCAACTATATAACAACCAACTAATCCTATTTCTTTTCCATTTATTTATCCAGTAATAGAAGGATCAGGGAATAAGTGACAAACCTTAGCATTAGCCCATGGGAAGAACATGCCGAGTGAGAACAGGCCGAGAGCCACGCCACCCGCCATCCCGTTGAAGGAGAGCGCCAGTTGTAGCACCGGACCAAGCCGCTCCACCGCGAACACCAGCCCAAAGGATACCAGACCGCAGGCGAGGACAACCCAGCGCGCTATCTGATGATCATGAAAATTATTGTTAATGGCCTCTTGCGGCACATTCGAATTCGACGAAGCTTAGTTACTACCAGTCTACGAAGCTAATTTAAGCGAGGTACCTAATGCTTACGGTGACTAAGGGTATGTAATTAACATCAAAATCATCGGCCAGTTATGTTTTAATCATATCATCCGGTTTATAAATTGAAAAGTAATACTTTAACTTAAAACCCTCAATTCAGAAACTGAGTAAATTAAATATTCGAAGTACTGTTTTCTAACTTTCAAAATTCCAGTCTCCGGGATATAAGTAAGAAAGTCCTGAAAGTTTCGCTTAATGTCTGCTTCTCTCACGAAAACGTCTCCAACGAGCAAGTACCTATACTGCTCGAAACAATATTTAATAAACATTTTATTTACATTGTATAAAACTAAATTGACTTACTGCTGCCCCTCTGTGTTCTGGCAGCGTGATTCCAAGCAGGCCCGTGGCGAGATCTTGACAAAGAATAGCAGCCAGGGAGTTCAGCGCCGACGCTACTGTTCTGCAGATTGAAAAATTTCATATTGACATAACATTGGTTCCCAAACAAACCGTTGCGTTGGAATTTTAAATGTTATATTCTTTTACTAGGAGACTTCAAGAAACCAGTTTGTAAACATCATAACAGATAGTATCTGGTTTCTGGCAGATACATAAGGACATACCAACGTGAACATGATATAATAAGTGATCAGTGTGACACAAGCAAATAAATTAGGTTTTCAGTTCGCGTATGATTCCCTCAAATTAAAACCAGAACAGTCCAGTCAGAATACCCGTATTCCAACTGGACTTTTCTGGTTTCGTCTTATTCTCTTTTATAGTTGCTATCTGCGTCAGTTCACAGGATGCTTTCGTCCGTTTCGCAGTGTCGATTTCGGTTGTGATAAATTGTGCTAATTGGTTAACTCAACATTGATTTGACAATGCTAGTGACAAATTCAAAGTGCAACAATAGCGTGTGTGACGTATAATTTACCCGAGACTTGCTGCGAAGATCCCTGCGACGAAGAAGCCAGGAATGCCGCGCGAGCTACCTAACTGCCTCACCACGTACAGCGGCAGGAGACGGTCCGATGCGTTGATCACACCAGCCTGAGGTAAAAATTTAATTTTTTACTTATTTTATGTAATTATCGTACATTCATGCTATTTTTACGGCTGTTACGGTTTCATGGTATGTACTATGAACTACTACTACTTAGTTAGGTAGGTCGGTTTATCGAAGTAGGTAATTAAAGTAAATATGCGTAATTTTGGCAATTTAAATCGGGTGACCGCTAAAATAGCCAAGGGTAGGTAAGGTAGGTAGTGATTTTTTTACTTTAAAATTGGCAGGCAATGATAATCACATGTTGGCAGACTATACCTACAGAATTTTAAAACAACATACAAATCTTTTATTGACACAATTAGCATATTGTAAATTACTTACTAGCGACCCACCCCGACTTCGCCCGTGAAGGTTTTATACACAAAAACTTTCCTTGTTTCTCACTCTTTCTATTGGTGAAAACTGCATGAAAATCCATTCAGTAGTTTTTGAGTTTATCGCGTATAGCGCGCAGACGCGGCGGGGCTTAATTTTTTAATATCTATGTAGTAAAGATGTGTTTAGATACAATACACCACAGACATAAATTTAAATAGATAACGCAAGTCTCTCCATCTGTATGAAAATCAAGCGTGCCACTTTTTCACAAACAATTTAAAATCAAATTTACTTACCAATGAAAGAAAACATTTCCAATGCCTCGGCCAACTTTTTCTATACATTCTTTACAGCTCAACATGGCATAAAAAGGCATTTTTCTAGATTTCGGTGGATTTCCGGTGTCGATAATGCTAAATGAAAAGCTCAGACTACGTTCATTCGTCGTAACTTTAGTCCGTGTTTTGGCACGCGAAGTACCTACATACAATCGCATCGTCTAGTTGGATTTATGTCTGTGCAGTACAACGACAATCTTCCCGGGGGTAAATGGGATTATTATATTTTAGGGCATTATTATATTATATAGACATTTATTGTTATTTATGGGTGGTTTATGAAATACTAAATGTAACAATGCAATATATGTATTGAGTATCCGTTGTTGGGGCTTATTACTCGCTCCCTCGAGCTTCTAAAGATGCAGATACCAAGGCCCGTATTACAGCCGCATTGACTCATGTTAAAGTCTATGTACAAGAAAATATGCTACATAATTGCATAGTAACACATGTATGAAGAAATAAATTTATGCTACTTTTTGTGACCCCTGTAAGATTGCCTTTGAAATAAAAGTCACCTGTATATTGGTCAGTTAAAAGTTGTGTTTAAATTAAAAAGCATAAAATGAGAAAATGTTATGTTGTCTTGTGAGACAGAAACATGATTTTTCTGCGCGTAGGAAGAATTTTTCAATGCTGGTCTAAGCCTTATAAATATATAGTCAAAGATCGTGGTTTCGAAATCAGACAACTTTTGACTAAACAACGGCTGTATTGCAACGTTGCGTCAGGGCTACATTGAATTACTCCTCCAGCTACGTGTTTACCTGAATCGGATCACAGTCAGCGTAATGGACAGCAAGGACAGCGCCGGTGATGAAATTGACCGAGTAGATGGCGATCAGACCGACTGCTGACACCCATAGAGCCACTCGGACCTGAGCGATGCGCTCCACTGACAGGTACTTCTGAACTGACGCCTGGTTTGCGCAGAACATGCTAGCCCAGTACATGGTACCACCTATGACCACCGACCAAAATGAATGACGAACCGTCGGATCGGGGTTCATGCTACAAACAAAAAAAAACAAATGCGATTAATCCAAAAATCGTGAATAAATAGAAGCAGTTGCTACGATCGGATTAGACTTATACCTACTTCTAGTTTTAATACGTCACTTTTTGTTTACGAGGAAGGTGAGTGAACCTCCAGCTTAACAACGTGCCGGTGCCTTTTGAAGTCACCTACTTACATACATTACTGGGTAATGCCACAATGGTAAAATACTAGGCTACGTATTTACGAGTACATAAGTAGGTGTGCGTTTAGTTAAAAGACTATACTTGTGCAGAATTACAAGTAGACATAGAACTTTGATTTTATTTTACACCTGATCAGGGTACAAATTCTTTGGTTTTGTAATTCTATAGCGAAATTAGTTTAATTACGTGTTCAACCGTACAGTGTTGGGACCAGACGATTCACAAAAGCTCGGTCGACCCACAACTTCCTTATGAGACGTGAATGACCAGCTAACTTCTAACTTTGCTCTACCACCACAGCGAATGGCTGCAATCTCGAACAAAACGGGTCGTACGAACGGTCGAACTATCGTCTTTGTCGAAGCTTCCCGCAACCGAGATTGTGGCCGGAGTTGCGACAAGACGAGGTCGTGGCGTGAATAATGCCAGCCACGACCTCGTCTCGAGGAATCTTACTAAAAATCGTTGTTAATAATGAAAAGAAAAACACATAGTTACTCAAAAAAGTGTAGTCTGTCAGTACGCCAGGCGTGCTCCCAAACCACGTCAAACCCGCCCACTTGTGTTGAAGACATTGCCAGGACTGCAGCTAGCGAACCAACCAGCACAGCAGATTGAAATGAGTCCGTCATAATTACTGCTTTCATACCACCCTGTACGACAGAAAAAATATGTTATACTAGTATCCAATTTCACTTACACTATTTGCCACTTAAATATAATTACGTAAATGCGCTGTAAGATTTTTAACATTAGTTGCAAGGCAAGTAGCGCGCTTTTATTGAGATGCTCGTGAAAACGGGTGTTAAGCTGCCTCTTCCTATAAGGATGCGTAGCGAGAGATGTGTGGCAAATTGGCAAATACCTTCGCATCATTTTCGTTATAGCTTGAGCTAAGCGTAACGTTAATTGTACGTTCAACAACTTATACTTTATTTTATTTTAAAAGGCAAGCTGATCAACATACCTGAGTAGCATAGAATATGCAAACCACGTACACCAGAGTTACAGCTAAATATGTATTCAATCCAGTCACTGCAAATAAATATAATAAAACATTATAAAACAGCCAAATATTTTGACCAAAAAGTGCTTTGTCACTAATTCAGATTTGATCACGACAGAGATTCTAGCATACTCATTCTTTAGTTCATTAGCGTTCCGTACCCAAAGGGTAAAAATCACGTCATGAACCGTGATAGCTGGACAGTTGAAATTTTCTCAGATGATGTATTTCTTTGCCGCTATAACAACAAATACTAATAAACTTCTTCGGCAGTCGGGTAAAAACAGAATAAAATAATTATTTGAGTGGGGCTCCCATACAATAAACGTGATTTTTTTGCCGTTTCTCGCGATAATGGTACGGAACACTTCGTGCGCGAGTCCGACTCGCACTTAGCCGATTTTTTACCTACAGAGTGACTTTAAATTTGTTGACACTCTTTCAGGGATGAAACAGTAATATGAATTTAAACAACTTTTACTTTGGGAACAACCATGAAACCTGTACATTTTGACAAGTTAGCATATATAAATGTACTGAACAGCTGATTTTCTTATATATTTCAAAAAACAGTTACTACTGTTTTTTTACCCATTTCAAAAAAAGGAGAAGGTTCTCAATTCGACAGTATTTTTTTGTGTTTATCACCTCAGAACTTTTTATCAGGGGAACCGATTTTGTATTAATTTTAAATTAATTTAATCAAGATCTGACGATTAACTTCGGCGATATACAACAGAACTCTTCAATAAACAACGGCAAATCTCTCAGGATTGCTGTTATCGCATGTCTGTTTATTGTTCACGGTATTTCATAACATAACATCACGCCAGTACCTCTTATGGGGTACGTAGATATTTGTATAGTTCACCCTGGTACACTCTCATTTCACCGAGTCTGTTCAAGTTTTATGTTATTCGGGTAATATATTTATTTATTTAAACTTTATGCACAATGGTGATACATATATCTATTCTGGCATTACTTTGAGCATTACCTTACTATTGAACTTGCTCATTATACTTAACTTACTTTACTTACTATTTTTGCTTTTTTTCGCTTGCTTATTATTGTGTATTGAGCGAAACAAAACAAAGTGAAAAATAAATTCGGAGTCAAAAAAAAGGGACACCGACTGACGGAATTAAAATTATTATTCACTTTGTACCTAGTGTTTTTATTTGGAAGTCAGTTGTATTTTTTGTAAAAAAGTTTTACGTTTATTTTCTTGAGTACTTCCACCTCTTGAGCGATTGTCAATTTGAATGAAATATCATGCTGTATATCATTTAGCTATATCTAACGGTAAAATTATATTAATTCATCACAAAATCACTGCTACATTCCATTTGTGTAATTCTATAAGAATACAGTAAATATTATAGATCTTTAAAAAAACATTGGCCTTCTATCCGTTACCGAAAAACGTATTATCTATATATATAAAAGAAAGTCGTGTTAGTTACACTATTTATAACTCAAGAACGGCTGAACCGATTTGGCTGAAAATCGGTGGGGAGGTAGCTTAGAACCAGGAGACGGACATCGGATACTACTACTTTTTATCCTTTTTTTTTTAACTTTTTTTCATATATTCGTCATTACGGTCGGCCAGATCTCTTTATTACTTTTACCATTATTAATTAGGATTGGGTAGGTAGGTAGGGTAGAGTAGGTAGGGTAGGGTAGGGTAGGTAGGGTAGGGTAGGTAGGGTAGGGTAGGTAGGGTAGGGTAGGTAGGGTAGGGTAGGTAGGGTAGGGTAGGGTAGGTAGGGAAGGGTAGGTTGGGTAGGGTAGGTTGGGTAGGGTAGGGTAGGTAGGGTAGGGTAGGTAGGGTAGGGTAGGTAGGGTAGGGTAGGTAGGCTAAGGTAGGTAGGGTAGGGTAGGTAGGCAGTTGACGGGAGCGAAGCCACGGGCACAGCTAGTTATGAAATAAAACATGACAAACACGATAAACCTACTCGTATATTTAATATCCCAGGTAATCTACCTTCCGTTAGCAATAGGGATTGATGGTCCTTGCCAAGAGCATTGCCACCCACAACAACCAAACCAGGTTTTTGTCGGGCTACTTCAAAGTTAAGTTAAATGGAGAATACGTCGGTTATGTTATTGTGGTATGTTTATCACGAAACTAGTACGTTTCTAAAAGTTATGTCTACGGTTTTTTAGAATAGATATCCATCTATATATTTGGAGTCTTAGTATTTACCCCCTTCTTAGACATATAATATTACATAATCCTTCCAACTTGGAATCGATATACCAATTTCAATATCGCAATGACGATACAAAACGTTTGACACCAATCTCCAAAACTGAAATGATGGCTACTATTGATTCATTAGATATCATTACCGATTCCTTACATGTCTGTTATGTAATTTGTGCAATATAATAACTGTCGACACGCTGACTAAAGTGCAAACCTGTCATCGATGCACCTTACCTGAGCGGTCAAACGGTCTATGGTCGCTCTATAGGTGCACTATCCATCAGTATTATGCGCTTACCAATAAAGTCATAGCAATAAAATGTAGATAAATTAACCAACAGTTGTCTACGCTGAATATCTGATTATTTGCTTTCGTAACTTTAACTGTCGAAGGCCAACTAAAAATCTGAATCGAATATTTATTTTAATTTTACTATGGGCTAGTTATTATTTCAGTGTTGAATTAACTTATAAAATGGTTACTCATAATTTCATATTAAATTGTAAGTAATAAACCTTAATCGGTTTTATTCAAATTCGTACAACGGGGCTATTTAGATTTTGCTCAAAACTTTCACTATTAGGAAACCCTTTTGAAAAGATTGTGGTAAAAACTTGTGAATCATTATGATATCATTTTTCTTTGTCAAGCATGATTTCTCTGCAGGCAGAGCATCTGCCTCCTGGACACAAACTGCACTGGCCAATCTGGAAATCCCTAAACCGATTGCGGTCCCAGGTTGATCGCTGTAGAAATCCTAACCAAATGAAGTATCATAGACCCATACAAAACACAGTGTCAGTGTGAGGCCCCTTCGTAGAATATGCCCCACATATGATCCTGAGGCTCTAGACAAGGTGTCATTCGAAGTCATCGAAGGCGGTAATCGAAATATCAAAATGTAAGGGATTGATCACGTGATTATTCGATATCGATTGTCAATCCCATACAATTTTGCCTTTTTGATAATCGATATCGCCACGCTTTCGATGATAGCATTCAATTCAATTGCTACTTCAATTTCAATTTATTCATCAAAAAATTTTTAGTAGGATGATCATCCAACTACCATTTAAATGTAATAGACTAACTGCCCACGCGGCTTCGCTCCCGTCAACTGGCTACCTACCTACCCATCTAAACCGTTTAGGTACGCAGCGCACGCAACGGAAACTCTCAAGAAGGATTATTTTTTTCCCGTTTTTGCTACATTTTTAATTTATGCTCTGTTCCTATTGGTTTTCAATTAGTTAGTTAGTAGTTTATTTTTAACCAGTAGTTCCTGAGATAAGCGCGTCCAAACAAACAAACAAACTCTTCAGCTTTATAATATTACTAGCTTTTACCCGCAGCTTCGCTCGCAGTGAAACCATTAATTTTTTTTTAAAATAAAAATTATCCTATGTTACTTCTAATACCTCTAAGAATATATGTACAAAGTTTCATGATGATCGGTTCAGTAGTTTCTGCGTGAAAGCGTAACAAACAAACTTACATTCACATTTATAATATTAGTATGATATTAGTATAGATGATTGAGGTGATAAGAGACCCTTGTCTTATAGCCTCTTTGTCTGCCCTTCGTGTCCAGCCGCCTGCACCTTTCGGGATATTAATGTGGCGAATGCCACAGCTGTCTAGATCAGACAAAAATTGATTTGTGTATTCAAAAATGATATAACTAAAAGTTTTTAATTTCGAAATACCTTTTAGTCTATTGACTAGGCCTCTCGAAGTCTAGTTAAATTGTTCATATTCATGAGAACTTTCACACCTACTAGTAGGAATAATGAATGAAAAATGAATACTCGTATGTACATGTACAATTTTTTTACAATATTACCCCCCTGAATGTCGCCAATGAATTAAAAGTCACTCTGCAGCAATATTTGGTATTTTTATATAGCTACGATGGATTTAAGTCAGCTGATCTATTAACTACAGTATCTCGAAAACTCTATTCTCTGACTAAGGGATGTTCGGTGTACAGAAGCACACCTCACTCACTCCAAAAAAATCTCGCGTTATCATCTATATCAAAAGTTGAAATGTTGAATGATCAATGTTTAACTAATTTATTATTTTTCATTGTAACGTACTAATGGTTGTGTAGAAAGATTGTTTCTTATATTCAAACAGTTTCACTAATCCTTCTAATATCTACCGACTACAACACTAGCGATAGCTAGCAGGTATGTAGGTATTGCTATCTATATAATTTGCACGGCAATAATTTATGATGTAGGCATTGTCACAAACTATGTTCAGGTAGTCGTACACGGTGCAACACAATATGCTAGCTCACAAGACAAGCTCCATTACGATTTACGATATTTGCCATGGATGCGACTTTTATATAGACCTCACTTTCACTGCATCATTGCCGGCGCCGTCTAGGATATACGCAATATTGAAGATATTAGAATATTATCCATAAGTATAATCATACATTGACGACCTTGTTTAATATCGATGCGAAATATCAAAATATGTAGTGAAAAAATGTATCCACTATTTATTCAATAATCTTACGACATTTACTTTATTTAAACTGCTAATCTTAGAATAATAACGCACTGATTTAACTTATATTCTCAATTGTACATTTTGAATTAAGAATCTAGTGATCTAGTGATCTAAAGTTGATGTGCAAAGGCGAGCTTAACTCTAAGAAGAGTTTTCTACCAGCAAACCTGAAACCCAGAGAGTGTTTGCAAAAGGATGAAGAGAAGTAGTCCAGTGTACAATTTTAGAATAATATGAAATAAATATACATACATACATAAGTACAAAATATATATATGCCTGTATACATATACTAATATTTTGTCAATCCGAAAGAAAATGATCCTTGATTTTCCTCTTGAAGACATTCAGAGAGAAGGTAGAGAGTTCCAGAGACGCACTGCAGTAACAGAGAAGGAGTCATCATAGCGGCTGGAAGTGTGACGTGGGGTACGAAGGACAAGAGAAGTGGAAGTGCGACAGGGTTTACCCCTCGGGACAAAGTACTCAAAGCGTTCACGAAGATATTGAGGAGAATTAGGATTGTGTAGGATAGTATAGAGAAGAGATAAGATATGGGTATCTCGACGACGCCGAATCGGCAGCCACTTCAATTTAGTCCGAAATTTCGACACGTGATCGTATTTACGGAGGCCAAAAATAAAGCAGATGCACAAGTTCTGCAGTCGCTCGAGTCTATTTAGGAATACCTCTGTTGCATCTAGAAAACAGACATCCGCATAGTCAATGAGCGTTGTGTCTATGATTTGATTGAATTGTTTAGAAAATAATAATCTGATCTTTTGACATATTTGTAAACTAATTATTAAGAATCTGCTACAATAGCCAAATAGTTCAGAGATTTGAATAAATAAAGCCCAATGCATCTATTTTTATTTGGAATAATGTAAGTTTCAAATGGTGAAACATTTTTTGTAGCTGCTGTCTATTCCGTCAATTTGTTGTACGGAAACGGGATGGTTCCTACTTAAGTTTGCCTTGTGTTTGTCCTTCAAATACACTGGCACAGATTTCTTTCGGACATGCTCAAGAGTTCAAGGATGATAAAAGTTAATTTGCTTGTATACAGGCACCTTTAGTGTGTTTAGGGTTGTGATGTAACGAGATACTTACTATCGCGCCGTTTGCACGCTATTTGAATTTTAATTCTAATGTTGATTTTCGGTAGTGTTGCATACTTTGTAGTACCACTTGAGAAATAATAAGTAGGCAAAGTTACCGAATCAATAATCGTAACATTACTAAAGATCGTTATTACTAAATAAAAATAACAGTGACCTAACTACATATGTAAGTAGCTTTCCATGCAGGAAGGTAAGTGGTAAAGTTTGGGCATCAAAATGCCGCTCGAGCCAGAATAAAACTACATACAGTCAAACATAGAACCTCCCCCTTTTTTGTGCAGTCGGTTAAAAAAGGTGATTGGTATCCAAACCGTTTTTTTCAACGAGTAAAAGTTGTTTACAACCATCCGCAAAATGAAAACGGAACAAATATTTTAATATATTCATCGGCTGGTAATTAATTCGTGTGTACCTACGTAAGACCTTAGAATCTCAATTCGTTTTAGTAGGTGTAGTACCAGATTACATAACGCTATTAAAACTAATTGCTCGTTACATCGTTTTAATTTCATCTAGAAATGGCGATACAAGTTATGGTTAAAAATATTTGGCGATCGGTCGTGTTGTATGATGTAATACATAGCCTTGTTGTTACGTGAAAAGCGAATGCAGTGACATTGAATAATTTAATGTATATGGATGGGACAGGAGCACGTGGTACCGCTTTACTTGACCCCATATTTGACTTCAATACTATTGCAAATTTCTATTGACATTGACTGTAGTATTTCTATTTGTAGATAGGTATAAATTATGTATTTATATGAAACCAAAAACATTTATTTCATAACATTGAAGCAATTTTGTTCCAGCAGAAGCAATAATGTGAGCGATTGCATGAAGGCTTTTCAAGGTCTAAAGTTCAGTTTCAAGAATAAGGAAAATGTTGGAGATCAGTATACTCTCTTTGGGTAAAATAGGTGGCCAGGTTATTCAGCAGCCGTATTGCGTATGTGAATACGGCAACGCAAAGAGTTTGACCGCTATACAATTGACCAAATAGACCAATCACACAGCGTCACAATCCACATCGCGTCATTCATCTCGCATGTGATTGGTCGATTTGGTCGATTGGATAGCCGTAAAACTCTTTGCGTTGCTGTAGAACGGCTGCGAGGCACTTAAATCCCTGTACATATCTATTTTGGCTAAGATCAAAATACAATGTTTACTAACAAAGCACTGACAGCTCAATCAGCTGACTGCAGGGGTGAAAATCATTTTTATTTTTCGCTCTAATCTAATCTTCTATTACTATGAACTGGGATATTTTATTCTTCAAACTATCTTTTATCTACTAATTCAGATAAATCGATGTACAACAAACGCAACATTATTATATTGAATTTGTTTTATTACTTCAAATCATTTGTTGTTGAGTATAAACTCTACCTGAGTTTATTATATTTGGCCAGGTTACTAATAAGCAAAATACGGCGTGAAGTGGAACGTTACACTCTATTCAATAATATAACTATACTCCATTTGCGATAACATAAGACGTTTAAATTAGCCCATTTTACAGCCCGTTCAACCGATTTTTACTGCTATTGCGTTGGTTATACGACAAATGGTAGCTGTAGTAAACAGTTGGTTTTGGTAACAGGTTTATGCTTTTAATGCCATTCTTATATTTACGGGAAAGAGCTCAAAATCGGTTGAACGGACTGTAAAATATTTGGAAACATATGTAATGTTATTTCAAATGGAGTTTGAATTAAAATGATGCTCAATTACTAAGAATATTGTATGGTCATGCTCTTCTAAATTTCGAGTCGTTGTTAAAAAAAAACGACCAATTGTTTACTATCCAGGACGTCAAGTCTGAAATTCGTTAGGGTTGGCAGTGATAGAAAGTTAAATGTTCTCTGGTGATTCTAATCTTTGTTTTTGATAACTTTTTGACGATTTGTAAATTTATTGTATAGATTTCTCGTTTAGATGACAATTACAAATGAAAATTATGTCAATCTGATGGAATTTATGGTAAAATCATTGTGATTTTGTAAAAATCATAACAATTTCATGGAGATAGCCCTAAAAAATCAGCTGTTTTCGTTTGTTAGTAAACATCGTATCTTCAGAATAGCTGGAATTATGTTTTGTATCTCTATTATGTAGAAAATTACTATACTAGATATATTTTTATATGGTGACGCGATATGTACAGTTTTTAGAATTAGCACTATTGGAAAAATTACACACATTGGCTTAGTTATGATATGTGTTACACCGGATACACGTTACAAAAGACATATTTAAAAGCTGTTGTACTGCAGACAGTAATTATGGTTATTACGACGTGTCAGAATTTTTATAGCTAATTTGTTATAATGATCCGTTTGTATCGAGTTTTCTGTTATAAGTGTTTTGTATTATTCTCTCGTTTCTTTATCATTAAAATAAGTTTATCTGACTACAATAGCTTCACTATCAGGATTAACAAATCATGTGGCAGTTGTTACAGTAGTAGTAATTTTTCCCTGAATAATAATGAAAAAAACTATACATTTAATGATAAGATTAACCTACCTATCATTAATTATACAATTATGGCATTGGTGCATTGGTATTCTTTCTCGACTACACTTAAATTCCAATAGATCTATGGTTTTTAATCTGTGATAATCTTTCAGGGGATGTTTTTTTTTATTTAAATGACTATCAACAATATATACCTACTATGGAATCAAATCGGAAATACCAAAAAATACTACTGTTTATTATCTACATTTAATGTTCGCATAACTACTGTCTACCTGTTTCACCTCTTGATAGCTTGCCAATGAATTCAAAGTCACTCTGTATTATCAATCTCAAATACAAAATAATGAAAACTATTCAGGTGCAATAAAGTAAAAACGTATAACAAGTTACCGTCGGAGAGTGCCAGCGCCGGCGCATACACCGCCACAGCCGTGTACAGTATCATCTGCATCAAGTACAATGCACTAGCATACACGCGGATCGACTTGCAGAACCGCAGTTCCTGAGAACAAATATAATAGACAAGTGTCATCAATTACATTCTCATACAATGTAGAAGATCATTAGAAGGCCGATGTTCATTAAATCTCTCACAAGCAGCTGGGATGGCGATGATATCTATAAATCACCGCACGTGTAAAATAGTTGATGTTTTATTGAGCTTTGCCTTATAGCCAAAGAGCCTGCGACGATCTGATGTTCGTTATTTTATAAAACCTGGAAGTTTCTCTGTGTTTGTAGCCAATACAGGTAAGATCCGTACGATCCGCGAATGTGAAGTTTGGATCAGGATGGCTTTGGGAGATATCAGTTACCAAAGGTGCATAAAATTGCACCTCACTTTCGTTAAAGTATAAAGGTCACCTGAGGGGTGACCATAAGCTCGTAGCGTAAGGCTATTTTGAGTGTGTGTAAGGGACAGATGTATATAACTTGTACATATCTGTCCTTACTCTAAGAGCTTATGGTCACCCCTCTGTAGCCAAGTTGACAATCTACAATCGATAACACTAGTAAAAAACGACAGACACATCTGAACGTTAAGGTTCCCCTTGTCGACGGCACGAACTATTTTGTGCGCTAGGTTAAAATGCATGCTATCTCATCCGACTACACATGCGAAAGAGATAGATGCTGTGATGAGCATTAAAAAGCTAGTTCGCATACTAATTAGCACTTTTGCAAATTTTTATCGAAATGGATGATGATTTAGGACGAAAACGAGCGCGCGAAATTTTATAAACAGACCTTTGGGAGTTTAGATATCATGAAAAAACGACTAAATGTATATTTTCAAATTAAAATTATTTGAATTATTGAATTACTAATCTATTCCTGTATGGAGGCCGTTTTGCAATTTTCCTTCTTCTTATGGTATTTATTTCCGCCCTAAGATGCGTTAAAATTAGTGTTGAAATATGGAAGTTTCGACGCTCATAACTATAAAATATTTTTTTTTTTCATTTCTTTGTTTCCATACATCATCATCATCTGCCTAGCCTTTTTCCCAATTATTGTTGGGGTCGGCTTCCAGTCTTACCGGATTCAGCTGAGTACCAGTTTTTACATGGAGCGACTGCCTATCTGACCTCCACAACCCAGTAACTGGGTAACACGATACCCCTTGGCAAGACTGGTGTCAGATATCAGGCTTCTGACTACCCGTAACGACTGTCAAAGATCTTCAAATGACAGGAATAAAACATAGGATAATTTTTATCCCGGGAATATGTTTCCTCGGGATAATTTTCGACTTTCACGCGGGCGAAGCCGCAACTATGACATTCTTTGTTTCCATACAGGGCTAGATAATGATGAGACAATTTGATATATTTTTTTTATTTTAAATGTACATCGTCAAACAGTGGAGTAATCGCTAGACTACGTTTGTATGGAAGAATGATCGACTAGTGTAATCTTAAGTCACGTGGTCAGACCAAACAAATATTAGAAAGAGATTCGATACGAAACGTTTTGTAACTTGGCTAGGGGGGCAGATATTATATATTTTATTTGGAATAGCATTAGAAATCACGTTGCCCATTGTCAGACCATTGAAACGGTGGCAACCTTCTGTAAGAAACCTTCAAAGTATGATAAATTGTGATGAAATGTATAGTAGAAAAGCTGAATTTTATATATGTTACTTGGGGAACACTGTTATGGGGTATATTTCAGTACCGTCAACTTTCTTTGTTGCCGTATTTTAATACCAAAAATATTTAAAAAAAAAAACATGAAACCTTACCAGAAAACATAAAATTCACTTTCTTGAGCATAAAAACGTAATTTAACCAGCCCATATTACCATCCGCTCAGATTTAGTATTAAAATTATTATTTTAGCTCATGTCTCGAAAACTTATGAATATTAGAGAATCTGTATCTTTTTTGTGCTCTATTGAACAAGGAATAAACATGGCCTAGCACAAATTGCAATTAAATTAAAACTATAAATCTGTTTTTAGCTTAATTCTTAGCTAAAAACAGATTGTTGGGACATTTGACATCCCATTTTTTGCTGCTTTGGAATTTTTATGAACTTTTCAAGCAAAAATTGTTCTACCATAATGCCGGTGAAAGTACTTAACTAGGACGTTTCTCACAGCAAATATCTCTATTTATTGGGCTACTTCGGCAGAAATTCAATGTGACTGACAAGACGTAAGAACCATCCGAACGTTCTGACTACAGGGAAAAGATTTTTTGATAGTTCCCCTAAGTAACATATATAAAACTAGCTTCTGCCAGCGGCTTCGCCCGCGTGAAAGTCGAAAATTATCCCGAGGAAACATATTCCCGGGATAAAAATTATCCTATGTTTTATTCCTGATTATAATCTACCTCTGTGCCAAATTTCATGCAGTTCCGTCCAGCAGTTTGAGCGTGAAGAAGTAACAAACATACAAACACACACACACACTCACACACTTTCGCCTTTATAATATTAATATATATATAGTGTGATTCAGCTTTTCGACTATTCATTTCATCACAATTTATCATACTTTGATGGTATCTGATAGGGGGTTGCCACCGTACTATTGGTCTGACAATGGACGACGTGATTTCTAATGTTATGCCAAATAAAATATATAAAATCTGACCTTTTTAATTTAACGAAAGTAAGGTGCAACTTTATATCATTTTGTGGATATTAAATACTCTTTCTTTCTTTTCTAAACATAACTGGCGTTAAATGGGTGTACTAAAGGTACTTACACCTCCTAACATTTACACATATGACTTTGTGACATGGATTGTGCCTGAACTTGGGATTACCTACAGGCGTAATGTTATGTGTGTAAATAAAAACCAAAAACTATCGTACGTATATAGTGCATTAACGTCAATGATATCTGCCAAACAGATTGCCAATACGCAATGTTTCGTATTCAGCCACAGCAGCGCGATCAGCGCTAAGCAATCTCGTACCTTGAGCAACTCAATAAATAACATACCAAGTATTCGTAACATGACGTCAGTCGTAGCCTCATGAACACTGGCACGTACAGCTGGCTAGCGATCGGCACCACCAGCACAAACGAGACACAAATCATCCAGAACTGGGCACCTGCCATGTACATCTCAGCTGGGTTTCCTAACAGCTCTATAGCTGTGATGAAACTGAAAACAAACATTTTAAAATAAACAAGAGATTATGATAAAAATGATTGAAAGTCACAAATTAATTGAATAGTAAAACTGACCTTGCGGCTAGACTTAGCGCCATGGGGAACGTCCCCATTGAAGAACCACCAAGCAAGAAGTCATCGCCGGTGGTCTGCTTTTCGCCAAAATACCCATAAAATACACCAATTAGGCAAGAAATTAGTAACATAGCAGCCAGCACGCTGTAGTCCTCCCAGTGGAAAAGAACTTCCTCCACACTTTCATTTTTCGCCGCAACTAAATCTATTTTCTTGATTGAGCTGAGGTTCAGTGACGCTGACGCGACTGATATTGAACTTAAACTCCAACATAATACTGTTAGTAATATTATCTGAAAGAAAACACATTATATGCTTAGCGAATTGCTCACTCAAGTTCAATGTTTCATGTCAATGTAAAAGTAAATTGTATCAATGCATGTGAGCGTAACTGACGAGCTACAATTACCGTAGGTCCGTAACGTGGTGTGTGGTGCATGGGCTTTAGTCCATGACAGCGCAAAATATAGAGTTTCAGTAAAAATCTGCAGGTCCTACTTTCAGTTTAGCGTCCGTTTCAAAATAAAATGTCCAAATAAGCGTATGAAAAAGTTTTAAGAGACAAGCATAAGTGTCACTCATAGTAAAGTCTCTACAAACAAGTAAATATTTGTACTTACTCGTAAGAGCAATTTCAAAATCGTTTGAATTTACGTTACATTTACGTAAACGTAACGTAACGTAAACCTACAACACGGGACGTATTTTTTTATATTATACTGGCTACCCTTCGTAGTGTTTGATTGCAAAAAAAACCGCCTATATTTCTATAGACTATAGGCAGAACTGCAAATGAATGGAATCCTCTATAGTATAGAGGATATCATTCATTTGCAGTTCTGCCTTTAAATTCGTACTGTTTATATTATTACTACCTTCCGTCAGCGGCTTCGCCGGCGCGGCGTGAAAACTGATTTCTTATCCCAAGAGAACATTATGCCGTGATGAATAGAAGTCTATGTACTATTCCAGACTATAATCTATGTCTGTGCCAAATTTCATCCAGATCCGTTCAGTCATTCTGGCGTGATTGATATATATATTAATATTACTAGCTTTTGCCAGCTGCTTCGCCCGCGTGAATGTCGAAAATTATCCCAAGGGAACATATTCCCGGGATAAAAAGTATCCTATGTGCTATTCTTTTATCAAGATTTGTCCAGCTGTTTGAGCGTGAAGAAGTAACAAACAAATACACACACACTCACCAACTTTCGCCTTCATAATATTAGTAAGATTATTTTGGCAGAGCTGTCTAAAGATTTCGCATTCATAATAAAATGTGTAAACATGTTTTCTGACCCCTGAAGATTCGTCAGTATAGATAGACCTGCCCATTTACAGCATTGGTACAGCTTCTTAACTTTTCAATTGTCATTTCAACGATGTTGGCTGTAAAAGTGTGCAATATTATTGGGGTCAAAATTCAAACTTAGAAAAGGTCAGCGGTTATTAAACACCTAGATCGGAATTTCAGAAAGTCAAGTTTATAACAATTAGTAAAAATTCGAGGCCAATTGATTGCACGTCTCATCTATCAATCAACTGATCAATATACTATTGCTACTCCTACATTCGAGTAAAGACTAGTTTCAATGGGTTTCGTGGGATTTTTTAAATATTATCAAAACTGAAAACGTGTTGCGCCGATTCCAACTAATATGGTACAAGTGCAGGAAGATGGTGATGATGAATATATTCTAAGTGTTTCACTTCTAATTTCCAACCCCCTATTTTAACATTGTATTTTGTTATACCTTATTTTAAGCTATCTTACTGTGGTTTAGCGTAATTTGTGTAATGAATAAGACTCATAACAGAGGTTACAACAGTGCACACGGAGTGAAAGGTCGCTAGACCATCAGTTACTGTTACAAACAAATCGTTAGCCTATTTTCTCTCACTCAATGGTTTATACAGAATGATTTTTAGAACAACACATTGAAAAACATTTTAATTTTTCAGGCTTCATGAAGCGTCTGTGTCGTCCATACATAGGGTAGATAGGTCTAAGGTAGAATTCTGGTAGCAGTTTCTGGAAAATTACTACTCAATTTGACTCTTCACGTGACGAGAGGGCTGGCCTTTTCTTCGACCAGAGAATCAGCATTGCTATTCTACGTGGCAATGCTGCCAGCGTTCTGGGGACGTTTCCCGTTGACATCGATGTGGGCGAATTTGATGCGCAATGAGCCCTTTTCCCTCTTCCTTTGTATAATAGGTTTTTTTATGAATATTCTATTGTACACACACTCCAGTTAAGCCAAATTAGTGTTAAGTGTAGCAACTTTTTTTAGTTTATAAGTTTTATTATTATTGTTAAGATTTTAGTTTTCTTTTCTTTTTTATTTCACTGCCTAAAGAGCCTATGTTTGAAAGATCTCAGTGTTGACTAGTTTGTTGTCTTATGGTTCACAGCAATGAGGAATAATACCCTACTGTAACACAGTGCCAACTAGCACAGGGGGTATTATGACTGATACTAGCGGCCTTATTATTTTGAAATTATACACTTGAGATAACCTGTTGAGTGTTGTTGAAATAAAAATAAATAAATATATATTAATAAAATACAGTGCATTAATTTGACAAACCTCTGTCAGGGCTATATACGGCATTACTGGAAAAGAACTGTCTGCTTTCTAGTAGCTAAGGACGAAATAAAGCTTCTATAAGCAGAAGGTATATACCAATCTACCCAAGTACCGTAACCTAAATTAAAACTATAACAGCTAACAGCACATAATGTCGGTTTACGAAAGACATTGAAGTTAAGATTTTAATTACTATGATTCAATATGTTATGAGGTTGTGAAACAACAAGGCGTTGGAACGTTAGAAATTAAATTATGTTTTAGTTACGTTGATCTTTACCGTGTTATAGCATTTGCGTTTTGAATGTAATTCTTGCTCTCGCGCATCTCGAGTCTTGTATCAGACAACCAATTTTTAATTACCTACGAAGCCTCGAACTCATATCAATCATTTCGAAAAGAATATATACCTATATACATACATATTCTACATACCTATAATTGCTTAATCGGCGAGTGGGTCGATACCAGCTATAGGTACCCAGACAATAAGAAATAATGTCCGTTCTTACAGTGTTTTTTTAATTAAGAACGGACTCAATTTCAATTGGCTTTTAAATTGTTTAAAATTGCCGTAGTCGGCTAATGAAGGCTAATCTAAGTGCCAATAAATTGTGTATCGCCAAACAAACTAATTGCTTAGTTGTTTTTATTGAATTTTTAGGTAAACTGAAGCTAGCCGGGCTTACTTCCATTATCTACCTTCCATTTGCGTCTGGTTAGCGCAGGCCATATGCACCTTGTCAAAAAAAGTACAACATTTTCAAGAAATGTAGAAAATGAATTTCTGATTCGAAAAAAAAGAAGAAGAAGAAGTCCATTATAACAAACTCACTCACGCCTAAGGTTACCATTCCGAAAATTGGAAAGGACTGACAAAAAACTGGTCTTTTGAAAAAAGTCCGGACATATTAGTTACGCAAAAAAAAAGTCTCTAAAAACTAAAACCCGACTAAAAAAAATCGCGGTCTGAAAATTAAAAAACAACAAAATATTCTTATAGGATCCGGACGAATGGTAGGCCTACTCACGCCTGGTCATTGTGAACATTAAAATGAAATCAATACGCAGACTAATTGCAAGATTTTAAGTAGAGAAAAGCTTCTTGAGAGAAACGTTGACTGTTCTATCTTAAGTGCCAAATCTGAACGGGCCTACAGACATTGATTGAAGCGCGTACGCATGTTTGGCAGTAGTGATATAATACTTCGCCCCAGTTGATTTACTCGAGAGCGCTCAACACAGACGAGACTCAAGACCACTCAAGAGCAACGCAAGTGTGACACCGACAGTGCGACACGCATGGCAATGCAAGGGCGGAATAAGCCGGTTTAGTCCACGCGCTAGCTTCCTCAAACTGGATAGTTCCGGACTGAGCGCTTCAATGAGCAGCTCGAAGCCAGCTCATGGGCATGGGACTGGTATTAATGTCTCACCACATTCCAAACAATTAAGCATAGCTGTTGATTTGATACGCATCTCGATTATATTTTGTTTGTTTAAATATTAGGTACGCATCTGGGAAAACAACATTCTTTGTTTATGATCCCGGTTGTCGATGTCAGTATTTTTAATGAGTACTGACATGTATCATCATACTCGTAATATTAAATGTCAAGCTGTTTTTAGAAAAACCTTCTTCCCAAAAAAACACAACTGACTTCCAAATAAAAACACTACAAAGTGAAAAATAATTTCTTTTTCGGAAGTCGGTGTTCCTATTGTCTTGTGTGTTTTTTATTTGTTCTTGTGTGTTTATGTTTTTATTTTTCACTTTTTAGTTGTGCTACCTATTAGACAAGTTCAACAGTAAGGTAAATGCCAGAAAGAATAATGCCTATAATGCCAGAATAGATTATCAATAAACTTGAACATAACCGGTGCAATGAGAGTATACAAAGGTGAACTGTACACATCTGCGTACCCCTTTAGAGCGTGCTGGCGTAATGTTATATTATGAAATGGTTAAACAATAAACAGACATGCGATTGCAGCAATCCTGAGAGATTTGCCGTCATTTATTGAAGAGGTCTGTTGTATATCTCCGAAGTTCTTCAACAAATCATCACCAAATTTAAATGGGTCCGATTTGGGAATATATTCTTTCAAACAATCGACAATCTACAATCGACGGAGAAACCGGTGAAAATACACAAAAAAAAATACGAACATAAAGTCGAACATAGAACCTCCTCCTTTTTGGAAAGTCGGTTAAAAATTAGAAACTAGCTTTAATAACACTGCTTATATTAATATCATCTATGGTAACTAGTTGGTTTATCGTAACCTATTTAAAATATCGGTGTGGGAGCACTTTTTCGTAGTCATTTGCGTAGCAAATTTTCGTAGACCCTGTCGGCGTAGTAGGTTACGGCGTAGCCAAGTAGGACCTACAAAGCAAAAAATGTTGCTCCTTTTTTCCTTGTTAGTAGATAACAAAACAGGCTCCTTTGATTTTACTGGACTTTAGCAGTGCTTTTAATTCAGTTGATTTTGACATCCTCTTAGGTATCCTATCCTCTCTTAATATATCTCCTGCTGTGATCGAGTGGTTTAATTCTTATCTTCGAGGTCGCTCGCAATCGGTTCGCTCAGAGGAGGCTTCCTCTGACTGGTGCGATCTCGCTGCGGGTGTTCCTCAGGGTGGCGTCCTTTCTCCTCTTCTTTTCTCTGTTTTTATAAACGCTATCACTAAGGTCTTAACTTCACACTTCCATCTCTATGCCGACGACCTGCAGCTTTATCGCCACTTCAAAATAGAAGAGCTCACTAGTGCTGTCGATGCCATCAATAATGATCTTAAAAATATCTGTCAGTGGGCTAAAAGTTTTGGTCTTTTAGTGAACCCAACCAAATCACAAGCGCTCATTATTGGTGGCAGACATTTCGTCAGTTTACTGAGTAACCAGCATCTCCCTCCAGTGTTGTACGATTCTGTCGCTATAGCCTATACAAAAAAAGTCTTAGACTGCAACCTATCTTGGGACGTTCACATTGCTGAAGTAAGCAGGAGGGTATTTTGCTCGTTTCGGTCTCTGAAGCGTCTCCAGAAGTTTCTGCCTTTCTCAACTAAAGTAACTCTTGCTCAGTCTCTTCTTCTTCCTATTCTTGACTATGCTGATGTCTGCTTCCTTCATGCGTCTGAGGAGCTTCTTAATAAGCTCGAACGTTTGCAGAATTTGTGCATCCGCTTCATTTTTGGCCTCCGAAAGTATGACCATGTATCGGATTTTCGGAGGCGGTTGAAGTGGCTGCCCATTCGGCAGCGCCGAGATACACACACTCTTTCTTTACTCTTTTCTGTTCTTCACAACCCTACCTCTCCTTCATATCTTCGGGAACGCTTTGAGTATCTTGTTCCGAGAGGAAAACCGTTCCTCATCGTCTCTTCTCCTTCGTTTTCCTCCCCACTCATCAAGTCGTTACGGTGGATCATTTACTGTTCGTGCTGTCCGTCTCTGGAACAATCTCCCTCACTCCATACGGGATAGCCCTTCGTTGGGTATTTTCAAGAAAAGAATAAGGGAACATTTCCTGTCAGCATGACGCATAGATGATAATGTATTTATTTATTAATTAAGGCTTTTAGTAACTTTTTATATAGTATGTATTATGTTTATGTATTGTGTGCTGTACACGTATTTGTTTAGTTTATATAGTTAGTAAGAATTTAAATTTTAAGTTTTATTGTGCACTTGAGTATGCTGTCCTCATTTAGTAAAATATCTCTATGACACTGAGGTTTGCTGTAAGAGAACCCAATTATGGGTTAATCTCGCCTGTGTACATAAGCTGTCCTACTGTATTTGTAAATGTTTGTTTTGTGTACAATAAAGAATAGGAATAAGAATAGATTTTACCGAACTAATGTATGTTTTGCCATATTATATAGTATATAATAACGATATTTTATTTTCTTACGTATTTGAATTGCAAAACGCGTATTAAGTACATAACTACCTAGGTTAAACTGGTATACATACTTCTCACTGGAGACATACTTCTCACTTAATCATGGAGATGAACAACATATACTATCACGCGAACAATGTTTGAAAAAAAAACAGTAGTGACATATCTATTGATAGTCTTTAGATACACTTTTCTTCATAACACACAGCAGATTTTTTGAGCTATAATGTCATTTAGCAGCAGACTTAATACATGAGAAAAAAACAAAATGTAGTTCTCGCCAAACTTCTTTGCCGCCATGAAGTTGGTTACAATGGCTGCGCAGCTTTGTAAAGCTCATGAAAAGAGTTTTCAACTAGATTGGGGAGGAGTAAGTTATCTAGGGGACCACAATAGATCCCAACGGGTCGAAGTGTCCGAGTAATTTCTCGGCCCCTCCACAAGATAAGATAAGATGGCTGCGCAGTAGTAAATCTAATACAAAAACAGCACCGTTTTGAGCTTTGCGCAGCTGTTGCTGTGCCCGACAGGGTCCATAATTGTTTCTGTAACTTATATTTACCACATGTATGTATATTATGGATGCAATAAATTTAATTTGCATTTGAACGGAAAGCCAACTTCAAGGCAGCCCAGAAGTCTGGCGAGGACTATACTTGCAAACCTATCCTATGCTCTTATCCAGATCATAATCGATCCATGTGTCTACTTCCATCAAAATCCTTTATGCCATGTATCCTTACAAACGTAACAGACACATTTTCGATTTCAATTACAATATTAGTAACTAATAAATTCATGACTGCTGACCGTGATCCAAGGGTATATTCGAAGATTTTGTAACTGCGACCGCGAATGACACAACAAAACGGGCAGCACGTACATTCAGGGTGAAAAGTTGATAACTGAGTAGGTGCCGCTTGCTGAGTGAACAACGAGATTAGGTACTTCTGAAAAGTTTCAGATAGGTCTCCTTTGGTCAGGAGTCCACTAATCCCCTTTCAGATTTCCAAAAACTACTCTTAATGTGCAGGGTCGTTAATTTTATCGGGTGTGGCTTGACGCAAATTGATATAAATAAGCTAATCTGACGGAGAAATTGACGTCTTTGAAAACTTTAAAAAAAGTTATTTCTTAACTCGATGATGATGATCATAATGTTTGGCACACATTTAGAACAATCTTGTTTCGCAGTCCCTATTCTGTTAAAATACGGTTTATAAGTAGATATTTATTACAAAAATAAATGTCTCCAATTCTTGTTATAATAAAACCTTTTCACAATAAATAAACCGACCTCCAAAACAAAACACTAAAAAGAGAAAAAAATACTTTCGTTTTGGTCGGTGTCTTTGGTACCGCGGTTTATTTTTTGTCGTTTTGTGATACCGAGATCCGAAACGAAAGTTATTTTTGCTCTTTTTAGTGTTTTGCTTTGGAAGTCAGTTTATTTTTTATGAAAATGTTTTTATTTTCACTTTTTAGTTTTGTTACACCATCACTAAGAAATGAGCAAGGATTGATAAATACCCATAATAACTCAACTTACACTTTCGTGTAGTTTGTTGTTGATGAGTTCCGATAAATGTTCCATATCTTGAAAACTGCTGGACCGATTTTGATGAAACTTGTATTATCTCTATATAAGAATGATTACGATCCGATTACTACTTTTGGAGAAATGCGTGGACAAACATACATACTCTAATGAAATTGGGCATACTTGTTTACTTAAGTTTCTTTTTATTAATGTTTTTTATGGTGTACAATAAAGCGTATAATAAATAAATAAATAAATAATGCCAACAAATTTACATACATACGTGTTGAGTTGATAACCTCCTTTTTTAGAAGTCGGTAAAATTGCGTTAATTATTTGAGTAGGTTCCTACGTACATGAGGAAGATTAAGCCAAAACAAACTATTAACATTTAAATACATGCTGGCTGTCAACTCAAAAACCATGGTGAAATAACAAAACGTTGCAGGAGGTACCTACAACGAGCAGACAAAATTTTTGGTTTCGTAAGTTTCCAAAGCGATGTTATAGTGTTCGTGATGAATCGCAACCTTTCTGTAATTTGGCATAATAGAGCCTTGGGGTTTTTATAAACCGAAACACGGCTATTACGTTGAATTTCGAATACTTGAAAAAATAATAGCCGTATTGTTATGTTAGTAGAACATTATGTTCGTGTGCCCTTTGTATACTTGACGTTTGCATAACTTTCTACGTTTTACTACGAAAATCGTCGCGGTTTGTAATAATGATATCGAAAACTTGCTGTCAGTCAATGTATCTAAAGTGACAACGGTTTGATTTGTATTAATATTATACTAACGCTTTATTTTATCTACTCTTTTTGTTTAAAAAAAAATGACTCGCACACTGTTCGTTGTTGGTGTTTGTTGTTGTTGAATTAGATAATTTACCTATGTTTGCAATATTTGTAAGTATGTGAGAACCATGTTCCTATTTTTCAAGTGAAGGAATTTATTTGTTAGTGCTTGTAATACTTATATGTAGTATAGTAGTGCTAGGTGCATCGTCCTCACGTTTATGAATTTATTAATGTATGTACTTTATTATTATAAAAGCTTTTTTTTAAAGAGTAAGTATGGAGTTTCTTGTGCATTCTTCTCGATAACAATCTACTTTTCCGAATGAACGGTAGAATAAAATTTTATAACTTGTTAATTTTAATTTTTACGTGCGAAAGTGCCGCTTAATGGCCTAGTCGAAATAAAAACATTTGACTTTGACTTTGACTCACAAAGAAGAATTCTTAGTTTGTTTGTTCACATCACATCATCAGCCTTTTAATGTTCCCACTGCTGGGACACAGGCCTCCTCTCATAGAGGGAATGGGCTATAATCCACGACGCGGGCCCAGTGCGGATTGGTAGATGTCACATGTCTTTGATTTTTTGATTCTAAGACATGCCGGTTTCTTCACGATATTTTCCGTCACCTTTTTGAGAGCAGTGGTGTGTTTATTTGTTCATATTATAGTAAAATTATTTCTAATTACTTAGCAGCGTAATTATGTATTAGATAAATTATATTTTTCGAGCACTTACTTATCTTGTCTGATTACATAAGCAGCGATAGTAACATATTTGCATTTTTAAAGTGAAGTGAGACTAGTTAGAAGTCAAAGGTTATTTCGTGTGTCGGCTAATTATACAAGGCGGGTTTTAAAAGATTTTTGGTATTTGAAATTGTGATCGCAACACTGAACTTATCCTTGGTGAAACTTACGAAAGCATAAATGTGGAATGCGCACCTAAATGAATACCTATTAGAATTCAAATAAATACCGCTAAGTACTTACATTGGTGTATCTAATATAAAGTTCAATCAATAATAAATATAAGTATGCTGAAATAAATTCTTGGTTCGATTACATAAAATATATTGCTCGCTACAGGTTATCCAATAAAAGGCTTCGGAGCTGCTCTAAAACTCAAGTACTTACAAGTATTTACAAACGTAGTATCTACCTGCTCTTCGTGTTCATTAGATACTAAGTGCTTACAAATATAATAAATTACAAATGCTGAGCATTTGCCCGTATCTGATATTTACTGTATAATTTATGAACCAAGTTAGAACTCACCTCACTGTTGCTGTTAACCTGCAGCCTTAATCTTGTATAGGATGAATAAAACGCCATTTTTCGTTGCTTATTCCTATCGTCCTCAAATTATGATTCGTCAAATTGTTCCTTTGTCACTGTTTTGATTAGAATTGTTTACATGTCTTTCAATTTATTAGATGCATTGGCAACGACAGGCAATCCACAGTCGAGTGACATAGACACTGGAGGCTGAGAGGTTCTGATACGTGCCGGATGTGTACACCAATCAATTGTAACTAAGACACCGAGCACGGAATAATGCGCTGCACGAGGCGTCACTACTACTGGAGCTTTTCGGATGTGTCAACATTTGGCTCCAAGAATCTTCCTACGACCTCTATAGTTAATTGTTAATCAAGGGCGCCTGCGTCTCCCGAATGAGTGTAATCTGTTATCGATGACGTGTGAATGCGCCCGAGCCTCGTTATGTGCCCGAGGCAATCAGTAAATCGTAGGCATTAGACGTCTAATAGTGTTTATAAAACACCGATAAGAAAACTGCACTCAGTGCTGGAAAGAAATTATGCGTGAACATTCAAAAGCAAAATTGCTGCGAATTCAAATCTATTTAAAAACCATAAATTGTTTCGTTTCCTAATCGGTACTGAATCTCGTTGGTAAACATAACTAGCTAACTAGGTATTTACTTTTAATGTGATTTAAATACAAAATTATAATGAACCAGGTAATTAAAGCGGGTGTTGATTTCTAAGGATGCTATAGAATATCGCGTCCTAGCTAACACTAATACTAACAGCATGTATTAATCAACCGGTTTCATTGAAATAGGCACCGATGGTCGCCTACCTTCCTGGTGTTTCCACATTATGGGGCTTGCGCCGGGTCAGGGGTCAATTATTCCCACTTCGCTTCGACAGAGCGTAAACAATGATGCACTGGCAGATTGTCACTAAGTGCTTTGTTCACACTACAAATGACATCCGCACCGCGTCTCCTGGGACTTGTCGTGAAACATTATATGTATTAGAATCGCGCACATACTTCACAATGAATGCGATACTGCGAAACGAGCTAGCGTATCGTATCGGAAACGATTTCTTAGATGGAATCAATCACAAGTAAACTAGCACAAAACTGGGCAGTATAGTGGCTATGTTGTAATCAACTATGTTTATTGTTGTACTACCTACTTACGTTTTGTTTTAAAAAACCGATAAGGGGTAGGCAAACAGTATGGTCAAATTTCTGCACTTTGACTTTCTGTATGGGGGTATTTACACTATTCATATAACTATAATCACAGATCTTTATATTAATATGATAGTGTAATATAAATATAATTATTAATCATATCGTCTTTGATAAAAGATTTTTAACCGACTATAAAAAAGGAGGTGGTTCTCGCACAACATCGCCGTGAGGCACACTTTCCTGCTTTCTACGTCAGAATTAACACATTTTTTTATTTGTATTTTATCTGATGTATATTATAATGGAACCTATATTATATGTATTTTAGTCTGTGGTAAATAAATGTATTTTGATTTTTAACATTTTATAGACAGGTCCAATTTCAAAAAAATAAATATTTGAAGGTGTATACCTCAAGTTGGTCCCATTTAAATTTCATAAGTAATATCCACCCCTGAAGATAGAAGGATAAAAAGGATTTATTAATAATTTGCCCACTGAATTTTCAATTATTGTGACCCGATTATGTTGAAATTAAGTAAACTACAAGCGAAAAAAATCCTTTAAAACAAAAAAAAATAACTGACGAAATAACGAAATTAAAAGCAAAATAATCATTTAAAACAAAAAAAAATAACTAACGAAATAACGAAAAGAAAAGCAAAAAAATCCTATAAGACAAAAAAAAATAACTAACAAAATAACGAAATGAAAAGCAAAAAATATCCTTTAAAACAAAAAATATAACTAACGAAAGAACGAAATGAAAAGCATGAAAAATACTAGCATTCTGAGGCGGCGACGGCACTAACAAGCCATTCATTTAAGTTGGTGCTACACACGACGATAAGAATTACTAAAGATAACTACTCAGAGAGTATCGGGTAACCTGCAGTAAATTAACATTTGTACTCGAAGCAAATTGCGATTACCTAGTTATACGGTAAGAGGGACATTTCGCTACCACCTACCACCATCACAAGTAGCTCGGAGCGATACTTGCTCAGAGCAAGTAATCTTACTACAGATAACCTATGTGCTAATCATTCAATGCAATCACATCAATATAATGGACAACATCATTTGTCTAAGACAAGTGGACCTACGTTTACTTTGCAGTAGATAGTATTTTTGTGGAAGACTTATGTTCAACTCACAATAATTGTAAATAGGTACATATTATATAAAATAATTCATTAATTTTTTTTTTTTAAACAAGCTTTTGTCGTGTTCTTCTCAGCAAAAAATAACTAGTCCGCCATCTTAGGCCGTCTGACATATTGAATTCAGAATGACGTCACTTAGCTAACCATGCATTTTCATCCAAACTAAACTTGTATGAAAAATGTCATCTTAATCGGTGGAGGATAACTGCTTTAAAATTCAGTTGCAAGATTTGCCCCGAACATACTTACATACTTACGTACATGCATACGTACATACATTGCAAGTTAAATAAAAGCTAGTAATAAAAAAAGGTTAATTCAAAAAACCCGACTGCTTAAGTAGCGAACTAAAAAGACGTAAACAAAAAGAAAATTATGCTGAGCAGTCGAAGGATACATCTGGTTTTGGTCAGCCAGCTCGCGGGTATGTTAGTTCGCTACTTAAGCAGTCGGGTTTTTTGATTTTTTGAATAAACCTTTTCTTATTTATAACTATTTAGCTTTTTTTTTTCGAGTTAGGTACATTAAAACATACATATAAGTGTTATATATTTTTGAAATCATCTCTTAAAACCCTCACACGATGGGATAGGAAGAAAAAAAAAATATTGGGCCTCTACAATATGGCGCCCAAAAGCAGCCATTTTCCTTTTTCCAATTTTAATGTAGCCAGTAACACTCGCAAAGTTAAGACGAATCGATTGACGTAAGAAGCATGAAAATCGGCCAACGCATTTGGTCTCTAGAACGCCACATAGGAACCAACATACATACATACATACGCACTTACATACATACTTACTTACAAACATACATACACACTTACATACATACTTACATACAAACATACATACACACTTACATACATACTTACATACAAACATACATACTTACATACATACATACATAGACTGATAAACACATTACCCTCTTTCGGCAGTCGGGTAAAAATAAAGTCACCCGACGCGTTTGTAGGCGATAAACTCAAAAACTACTAAATGGATTTTCATGCATGAAATGAGGAAGTTATAGTTTGTCACGGGCGAAGCCAGGGTGGGTCGCTAGTCTTAATAATAAACTATAGGTAATATTGGATATCCAGGATTGGGGATGCTTACAATCCTATCTGATGCGTACCTACAATTAACCGTTACGTGGTTTTCAGTTCTTTTAATTACACCTTGTATCGCCTTAATCTACCCTCGCTTATATTCAGGTTATCCAGGAGACCAGGACAGACGACCTAAGGAGAGGAACAAAATGTGGGCAGAGAGATACACTACCTCATTAATTCGTTGAAGCCAAACAGCACAGCTTCCTCTCTGTCGTGAATTGCAGTGGCCTTTATGGAAGAAACCACTGAAACGATTGCATACCCAAGTAGTCCACTGCAAATATAATTTTGCGATGTGGTTGATCCAAAAAATTTATCCATCAAACGCCCAATGCGAGTGCGGTGTTCCTGTTCAAACTATGCCCCATTTTTTTATTTTTTTATTGCGACAATCCCACCGCACTATTCCCAAACCACTGCAACTCCTGAGCCTCACTATTTCCCATTTGCTGGAGTGTTCCAAATATCCGTACCCTGCATCCTAGATGACCTGATCAACGCTTCCAACTCATCTTTCATAAATAGGAAAAACCCTACGAAGAATTCCAACACTAGGGGTCCAGAATCATGTACTGAAACCATGGTATTTTTTTTCGTGTCGGTGTCAGACACACACTTTATAGATTATCATCAAAATTTAGAAAGAGGGCCCAAAAAGAAAACTGCGTTGCGACGTCGCATCGTAAAAATCTACGAGATTTTTGCTTGTTGTTGCTTAGCTTTTTTCTGCGTTGCGAATTCGCATCGCGTCAACTCGCAGTTTTGTGTTTGGGTCCTAACATCTCCTTAATATATTTATCTACGCTAATTTTCATTTCTTATGAGCTAGAACTAAGTACCTAGTGTGTAGTAAGATTGAGAAAACGTTTATAATACGGCACCTAGATTTGCTAATGATAAGCAATTCTAGATACCAATCATAGATCTTAATTAATAGGAATAAAATAATTAATAGGAATAGGTTAATTATTAGGAAAGATGGACATAAGAAAAAAACGGCCAAGTGCGTGTCGGACTTTGCACATTTAGGGATCCGTACCAAACCGCAAAATCAAGTTGTTTTTTTATAGGAAAAATAAAGGCATTTCAAAGAACACAGTATTAATCTACTCAACGAGCTCTAAACAACGATATCCCATTCGATGGGGTAGGTCACATTTTTTTAGTCGCTTTCCCCAGTATAGCAAACGTAAAAAAAAAATTGTGATACACACATTCAATTTCTATAGCTTTGGGTCAACAAGGTGAAAATTAAATACTGCAGCTCCGACCTGCCTAAACCTGTGTGACAGACGACGGACGGACAGACTGACACGACCGTGTGTGCCAGCAATAGTGCTCCGTTTGGACACTTCGGGTACGGAACCCTAAAAATTACATCGTATAATAAAAATAACGTACTTACGAGTAGGTATCTCGTCCAACAATGATATCAATTCTCATCGATAAAAAAGAGGTAAAATTGTTGAATGTTAATTTGTCATGGGTAATCTCTGGAAGTTCGAAGTCGATTTTGAAAATTTCACTAGAAAGTTACACTATCGCTAACGCTGTTTTATCCCGAAATTTTACGTGTCCTATAGGATGGACCAAGCAAGCCAAGCCGCGAGAAAAAAGCGTCATTATAAAATTTGCCAGCATGTTTTCAATAGCTAATTTAAAATCGTTTCACAACTTGGTATGCTAGCTAATTAGACATTTAATATTAAGTTGGTACTCACGCCACCCATCACAACAATATGTAAGAAAATAATTAAATAGATGTAGGTAAATAAATATTCCAGCTGGTATCACCATAAAACAAATATTTTGGGTACTAGGTGAAAGTGCCTAATTATTCAGACGACCCAAATTATTAAAATTTGGCTAGTTTCTGGATCCTTACTTTTATAAGTTAATAAAGTCTAAACGTTATTAGTTTGCCGCCTAATATATGTATGTAAAAGGATGGACGCCGACGCCGACGGCAGCATGTGCCCTCGAGCACGTCATTGATGCGGCGTCAGTAGGAGGGCGGCGCGGCGGGCGCGTGAGCACCATCTCATTGCGAAACGTATGTGAACCATCGAAAGTGCCCCCTCCCCCGGATATGGAGCGCACAACTCTTATAAACACAGGTGGCGCCTGGGCACTGGACATTACACTGTCTAGCTGCGTCTAATCGCATACCCAGGATGTTTGACAAAACGGTAGGTGTTCGTGACTCTATTCTGTGAGGATCATCTCTGATCAATAGTGACCTGGTGATTAGCAAAGTGCATTCCTGATAATGTATCAGTATCATAGGACAATTATAGTGCTAAAGTGTGATTTTCAACCCCTATCAAGATATAGTAAATTAAAAGTAAGTACGCATTATAACAGGAGCGTAATTTGTGTGTGCAGGTACTTCGATCTCTGGTGGTAGCGGTGGTGGTGGCCTGCGCGGTTGCGAGGCCGGAGCCACCGTCGTCGTACGGCGCGCCCGCCCCGTCCTACAGCGCACCCTCGTCATCATACGGCGCTCCCTCGTCCTCGTACGGTGCCCCCGCGCCGCAGTACGGTCCTCCCCAGCAGCCCATAGTGCACAAGCATGTGTACGTCCATGTCCCACCTCCAGACAATGACATCCCAGCTCCTCGCAAGCCCATCTGGGTGCCTCCTCCTCAGAAACACTACAAGATTGTGTTCATCAAGGCACCGACTCCACCCACCCCCACTGCGCCTGTCATTCCTGTGCAGCCTCAGAACGAGGAGAAGACTCTTGTCTACGTGCTGGTGAAGAAGCCCGAGGAGCAGCCCGATATTGTTATCCCCACACCTGCTCCCACGCAACCCTCGAAACCAGAAGTTTACTTCATCAGATACAAGACCCAGGTAAGATAAACTCTTATCTTTGCTTAGCATAACTAATAAACGAATTTAGTTAGGTGCAGGTAAGGTACGCCCTAATCTTAAAGATTTTTGTTTCTTTATCGACCCCTCGAAAGAAAAAAATACATTGAATACTACAATAATATGCCATAAAACTTAATAGGTCGAAAATCAAAACAATTATTCAATTAGTACCAGTAAAAATTAATTTAATGAATCTTGTAATACCGATAGTAATCAATGGCATAATAAGCAACATTTCATTCCACTCAGATATATTTAATGACTATGATGCCTAGATACCTAATGTTTTAATGTTGATGCCAATAAATCAATAAACATTTGAGACAATTTTGTTTGAAAAAAAATAGTTTTCTTAGAAAGAGCGAAAGACGTGTAAATAAGTTTTTTGGAAAGAAAGAAAAAAAATATTGGACACAGCCCACACGTATCTCTCAAAAAAATTTTTTTTTTAAATACAAAGACCCGACTGCATACAATAGCGAACTAAAAACATTTAAACAAGAAGAAAATCATGCTATGCAGTCGGAGGATTTAATATTCGCGAGCTGGCTGACCAAAACCATATTTTCTTCAGAAAATCTTTTTAGTTCGCTTCGTAAGCAGTCGGGTTTTTGTTTTTTTTTTATATTATTTTTTATTTACAAATTTTAGCTATCATTATTTTTCGAATTAGTTTTAAGCATATAAGTATAAAGGTATATAATTATATATTTGTAATTACCTCTAAACCCTTCATTTTGAGACCCAACTCGATAGGTTTGGAAGAAAAAAAAAACTGAAACCCCCGCAATGTAGGACCCAACATTGTTGTGTTTTGTTTTTTTATGTCACTTTTTAAGAACACTATTTGGGCGGTCAAGATGTAGGTAGAATCCGTCTAGCGGTATGAAAGATTTGAGGTAATTAGCGAGGACAGTTGTTAACCAACTTTAAATCGTTATAATTATATCCTATACTGCTATTTAAAATGCAAAATGATGAAAGGAACCTAATAATGATTTTCAAATACCAATTTAATGATACCTCACTTGACATAGTTCTTTTTTTTTTCATTGTGACAATATGGCGTCCGGTTGTCGCCGTGCTGAATTTTGATTACTGTGACACTCGCAAGGTTATAACGAATCGTTTAACGTAAGAATCATCAAAATCGACCCACGCATTTGGTCTCTAGAACAGTACATAGAAACAAACATGCAAAGCCTGATAAACACATTACCCTCCTTCGGCAATCGGTTAATAAATACAACTTCTAATTAGAATTTAATTTGAAGCATAACTTATTTCAAAGTCAGAAATAATCGAGCCGTAAATGCAATCGTTACCTAATTTAACATCATATTTGTATGCTATAACTAACATTATCTACTAGATAAATATATATAAAGAGAACACATCAGTAATTTATTTCACGGATCTTGACTTTTGATTGTTTCTTCACGTTTATAAAGTCGTCATGTGTCATGGTGGTGGCTCGAGGATGCGCCCGCGCTTTGCTCGTGAAAGTGCGCGTAAACATTTCCTACAACAATCTAGGAAGTATTATATGGCATTATCTGCAAGACCTAACGTGCTCGGCACTCAGTAGGTATACTGCTATCATCATTATATTAACGCAACCGAGGATGCCACTGTACTCCGACAACCCGTATTATCTCTGTAACGCAATGCCTCTCGCAATAACTGGGCAGGTAGATTTTTTGTATCATTATCGCCCGGCGGGTAGCCCTCTTCTAGAAATGTCACTAATAGAAGGTTGCGTCACACTGGATCTAGCATACATATCTAGGCCCCATAATTATCTTCAGCCATGTTTATTTTTTCTCTTCGTCATTTATAACTTATGTAAAAGATACATGTACCTATCAGTGTCATGAAATCAGCGTATCTCACCTTAGAATTAACCTATTAGACAATTATTTTTAATTATAAGAACCTACTCTCTCAAAACAGGAGTTTTCATTTTGGTAGGAAGCTGGAATTCATATCTACTACTCATATTCATTTATTATTCATTGTAATAACAATAGAATCTCAGAAACATGAATGAAGATTGTTTGTTTGTGAACATTATTTGGGCTATATCATTGAGTAATAACTGGTAATAACGCATAATCCAAATAAATAGCGTTTTAATTGGCAGGTCGCCGGTCGTTCGAAGATCAGAATGGAGCTACAAATGAAAGTATGCGTATAATAATTACATGGTAACACGTAAAGGCTTCAAGCGCGTAACACGTAGAGGTTGTATGTAGGTCAATTCCAAACTTACTTAGGGTATAAACTTTTAGATAAATAACCATTCATCTTCAAGCGCGAAATTGATAATTTCAAGGTTTTCAAATTGATTGGTTCAACAGACGAGGAGTTTGTGTGAAAGCTCCAAATCTCTTATCTAACTTAAGTAGTAACTATATACTTAATCGAAAACCATACTTCTACTAATAATTGGGATATCTTTTAAACTTTTTAGTTCCATGGATTATGCACACGACAAAAAAAAAACCTGAAAATCATTCAGGAAGTTATCGCGATAAATTGATAACAATACCTACGTATTCATCTATACTAATATTATAAAGCTGAAGAGTTTGTTTGTTTGTTTGGACGCGCTAATCTCAGGAACTACTGGTTATTGAGAAATTCTTTTTGTGTTGGATAGTCTATTTATCGAGGAAGGTTATAGGCTATACAACATCACGCTACGACCAATAGGAGCGGAGCATAAATGAAAAATGTTGCAAAAACGGGCAAAATTATTCCTTTTGAGTGCTTTCGTTGCGTGCGCTGCGTAAGCGATTAAAGTTACGCAACATTCATGTATGTAGGGTAGGTAGGTAGCCCGTTGACGGGAGCGAAGCCGCGTGGGACAGCTAGTAATGAATAACCAGCAACTGTTTATAGACAAGTCGTCATACTAAAGTTATGCTGGCTAATGACCGTACCTGAGAACATTTCAGATTCTAAAAAGAGCTTCATCAATCTTGTAGAGAGATTAGATAAATGTAATACCAAAAACCACAAGCCGCACGCATTCAACCCGAATCTCTTCAAAGTTAGAGTGAACAGGCTTCTTCTGGGTAAGCTCACTCCATCGTCGACTCTGTCTCTGTCACCTCTGACCTAGACTAGAGTCAAGAGCAATCCCATCAAAAGTAAAAAAAAAGAAACACTGAGTTGTAAATCAGTATAAAATATTTGATATGTAATGCTTGTTTATTGTGTCATTCTTATTAAAGTCAAGTTTCCTTTCACCTGATGACCAACATTTAACCTGTGAAAATATGTAACCTTCACTGCAATCAAAAACGTCATCTACTTGCATTCTCTGCTTTTTATTCGTTTAGACACGTCTAGATAATTTTGTGCAACATACAACATTTATAAAAGCACAAAATAATATTAATAAACTATTGTGTAATTTACATGCAAGTATTATGATTTCTCACGGAAGTCGCATTTGCTAAATGTTTTGGCATAACTGGCTCAAGTCGCCTAGACTGTGTTTTCGTGGGTCGCTGTTGTGCCATCTCACATGGTTTGTCGCAACGGTGATCCACTGTTATTTGTTGTTTTGTTTTGTAGTGTCAATTTGTTAATATCTGTGTTACTAACATAGTGTAAGTTTTACTAACCATTTTTTTTGAGTCATGGATACTCGAATAAAGAGAAATTCTATTCTATTCTATAACATGCGCTCTAAGCTTGTGAAATATCGGTTACATTCTTCAGCTATGTTAAATTACGTGCAATTAAGGGCGAGCCTTTTGCTATGAACAGAGCAGGATACCAGACGCCGCTTACCGAATTTCTAAAATGAAAATCCCAGTGACCAAGACACTTTGTAAAATTAGGACATCATTCTTAGCAGTCGCTCTTGTAACATGTCTAACCAGCGAGGCAAAATCTATCGTTATAAATCTGTAAAACTGAAAGATACGTTGTATTGCATTAATTAAACTATAACAAACTCTTGGTCCGTGGGGTCCGAGTGCTCACGCTTTGTTTAAAAATCTTTCCAAATGCCTAGTTGACACTTCGCGTGACCCAAGGGCTGGATTTTGCTTTGGTCAGAGGATAAGCATTGCCATACAACGTGGCAATGCTGACAGTCTTATGAGCACAATACCATTGGACAACGATGTGGCGGAATTTTTCGACGCCATAGTTTAGAGTAGTTTATTTTTAGGCTTAGTTAACTAACTAAGCTTAGTAGTTTTTGATTTAAGTGTATTTGTAGGTAGTCATGTAGTTTAGTATTTTTTAAACTGCATATATTTTATCTAGGTATGTAAATAAAACAAAATACCTTTCTAAAAAAATAACTAAAAATAATAACAAACTTACTTTTTGTTTTACAGAAACAGGAAGGTTACCCGGCTGCGGCTCCCAAGCCCGAATACGGACCTCCCGCTTCCGCGCCCTCATCAGAATACGGTGCTCCTTAAGGCGATCACTCTTTTACGATCACAAAACAGCTGAACATTAGTGCTCGACCTTCTTCCTTATCTCCTCTTATAGAAATCTTAGTAGTCACGGTATTAACGTAACGTTTTACTGGTTAGATTTACACTAGTTACACCAAAGTTAAACATCTACGAGGGTCTACCCTGCTGTATGTCTCCACACGGATATAGTGTGATGGTATACTCTTTTAGCAGGCAGTCTAGCATCTAGAACTGCTTATTTGAAAAAGACATTAGTTTTTAAATTGCACAACGGCATTTTCTCTTCTTATTGAGTTGTTTCGTTATAATCTGAAGCGATTTTGACGTTTTCCGTACCTATCCTGAAGAGTTATGGGCAAACATGGCATTGAGATCATTATAGATGAATTAGAGCAATTACCCTTTTCATCAGTGTCTTTGCCGTGATATTAAAAAAGGTAACGTGTGGAACCGCAATATGTGAAGAAGTAGGCCGAGCACTCTGTGGCCAGCATGCTGGCGTTTCGCCAAAACGTACTGCAACTTGTATTATTACATCAAATTGATGTGAATGTTTGTAAATATATTATTTTTATATGATTAAAATGTTTTATAATAATTAAAATTCTTGTTTCATTGTTAAATACGTAATTTCCTTGAAAAGCAGTAAGAGTTGTTACATTTCAGTGGCATGTTACGCAAAGGTTAGATCAAAAATCAAATAGCTTAGATCAAAGAGCCCAGGTCAAAATGTTTGCCCGGGACCTGTGAGGTTTTAAGAAAAACCTTGCTACCTTATTCATTTTTTCTCTCTTATCTTAGTATCTACCTTGAGAATAAACTATATTGATAGTTGCCTTTTCAATGGGGAAATCGTCATAAATTTCCTTCAAACTGGGGCAGCCGGAAGGATTTATCAGACCCTCTAGGGGTCTGATAAATCCTTCCAGAGCGTAGCGCGCTCTTACTGAATACCACACGGTGTTCATTAACTACATTTGGCCTGGGTACACGCGGGAGCATGACGAACTTCGCAAGTCTTCCACTTGCGAAGTTTTCACGCTCCCGCGTTCATATCAGGTGATGATCCATGATTTCACCGTCGTGGAAATGAATGTTAAAACTGTCACCATCTGCGAGCTTATGAAGCCACAATGCCTCTCGAGCCGTCTCGAGCTCTCACTGTCTCGGCTGGAGCCCTGCTTCTATTAAGGAGACGGATTCCGCAAGTGGCAGGCCACACTCTATGACGGCTGGATATTATTCTGTGCATTCAGGCATCCGGTTCATCTGTTGCGGATAGAGAGATTGTGTCCTAGGAACTCCCTTTCCGCTACCTCTTTTGCAAACCACTTCCTTACAAAAGGAGATGACAACGGCGTCTCTCGCGCTCTCGAGATCGACCGTAGCATGTCGATTGTTGCCTACTGTTTTTAATTCATCCCCAACTTAATCATTTTCTAATAAAATGTCGGTACAGTTTTACCTACTTGAAATATATGATAGCTACAAAACAGCAAATGTAAGAAAAGGATTTTCATGTGTGTTCTGAAGTGATTATAACTTGACATGAAAATATCTGCGAGTCGGTTGCGAAAGGTGTTAACGAGTCTCCAACAGGGACCCTGATTAGTATCGCGCTAAAAGTGAAAACATGTGAATTATATTGAAAATTGTAATATAGTATGGAGTTACTTCATCTTCTAAGGTCACGTAAGAAATACGACTTTTCTATGTAATATTTGTAATAAAAATATATGTTTGCAATTTACATATACCTACCTAACTACCTAGATCAATCCATTAGGTACGTAACGTTTCTATTTACATATACTCCGCGACGAAAAGGGACGGCGGTGTCGCGCGACCGAGGCAGGATGCCTCGGTCGCTTGTCTCGGTCGCGTGTCGCGGTTGCGCTGTTTACCTACTCGCACCGTTATTCGAATACTTTGAGCAAGACTCGAACTCGCAACCTAAGGCGAACCTTAGTAGTGTGTTATCATTATCACCGATTCTGCCTCAATATTTACAAGGAACACATTGTACAACGATGTTTTAGTGGATGTAATATGTTCCGATAATATTTTTTAGTAAGTTAAAAAGAGTTAGACCTAATAAAAGTGTTTTTTTTTTATCCATAATAAATAGCATAATACTACAGACATCAGCAGTGACGTGAACGTTGCTTATCTGGAATGAGTAATAGATAAACAACCCTCAACGCTCGCCCTGGTCAATGGACAATAGATAAGAACTGGCGAACAATGAAACGCTATCGAGAGTGATTATGTTAATGTATAGTATTTCTATATCTCCGGAATCGTGCGTCCTACGCAAAAATGGACCGAAACGTGATCAGAACATGGCAAAACCTTATGTTTTTTTTTTATCTTTAAGTCTGGACTTTTTTGAGTTTTACTCAATATACTATATTGACTCTCAGTTTCCCAGCTCAAAATTATAGCAGAATTAATGTGACAAATTGTCAAGCACGCGTTATCTGCTGTGATTGGCTGTTGAAAATTCATTCAACCAATCACAGCAGTTATCGCGTGCTTGACAATTTATACACATATTCTGCGGTACTTTTGAGCTGGGAAACTGAGGGTGAGTAATACTAACCTTGCCATTTCTCCTATTAGGCCTAGGTTCAGTGATTGGTGAAAATGGAAATACATTCAAAACTGGTTTATATTCTTTTGGATTGGATGGTGCATAATTCATATTCATTGACTGATCTGAATGGTTTTTATTTACAAATAGTCAACCAATGAGGTGTGACATAATTTCTTAGGTACTTACGTTAATAGAAATTATTATCAATTAGTTGAGTAGGTAGTTAAACTGTTTAATTTAAACTGTATAAAACAGGATAGTTGTTAAAAACAAGATTTAATTAAATATACCTAATTTGGCAAAAGAGATCCTATGAGATACTTAAAATAAATACTGCAAGAGTGTTAATAGTATCGAAAATTTGAAAAAGGGCCAAGCACACACCTTGAATCATTCCAACCAAACGTGGGAAAAAGTTTAGAATGGCGACACTACTCTCCACGCAGAAGTTATTTCTACTGCTTCCTGGCTTTGTTTGAACTTGAAGAAACTACATAGTGTTATGTAAATTGATGCTTTCCAGTAGAAATCGTTACTACATATATTTACTCCATCTTGGATAACGTGCCAGCCGAGTTTCAGGTTCTTATAGCAGGCGTTTTCTGTAAGTTAACTTACTGATATTCAGTTGCAGTTACTAAACGACTACATCATAGACCAAAAGTTAACACATCAGGATTTTTGTCACTATGTTACTATTAGTCGTTGTTCCATTTCTGTGACCACGAAACCCACATTAGATTTTGTGCAAGATTCAGAGACACATTAACTTATGTGGGTAGATTATGATGTAATGTGAATAATCAGTCGGTCTCTTCAAGTCGCACAATAGTAAG
Source organism: Orthosia gracilis (assembly GCA_947562075.1). Lineage (NCBI taxonomy): Eukaryota > Metazoa > Arthropoda > Insecta > Lepidoptera > Noctuidae > Orthosia > Orthosia gracilis. Next base: position 8,207,287 of record OX387274.1, read on the forward strand.
AAACGTCTCACGGCTTCATTATATGTCAGCAATTTTATATTTTCACTTTCACGGGCGGGCGGTACGAATGTAGTCAATGGACGCTTCCGTAAACTAGGATTGTTTTCAAAACAATATAGAGTAGATCTAATGTATGTCATGCATGCTATCAAACGGGTTTCTTTGTACGTATGTGACGACTTTACTCACGTCGTCGGGTAGACCGCAGCCGTTACTCATCCTTTTCATTGTTTTGACAAATGGCCAATGGTGTTGTGTAACATTAATGATATCATATGTGGTTCCCGTAATATTACGTGCTTGCTTTGCTGCTACCGAAGAATGATACATTAATATGACTTACTCGTACCCGAGTTTTTATTACTACTGGAATTGGTATGGTGTTCTACTTTCCAATGGATGAAATTCACCTACAGAAATGTAATAGCTATGGACTTTAATAAAAGCCCATATGAACAGCTACCTAATTTTCTGTTGCTTTGAAAAATGGCCTATGGTGTTGTGTCATCATCATCATATCAGCCGGAAGACGTCCACTGCTGGACATAGGCCTCCCCCAAGCGTCGCCACATTGACCAGTCCCGTGCATCCCGCATCCAGTGGATCCCCGCAGCCTTCACCAGGTCATCGTTCCACCTGGTGGGAGGCCTTCGCACCCCAACGTCTTCCGGCTCGCGGTCGCCACTCCAGAACTTTTCTGCCCTATCGGCCATCCGCTGCGAGCAATGTGCTCTGCCCACTGCCACTTAAGTTTGGCAATTCCTCGGGCTATGTTGGTATCCCTGGTTGTCCTGCGGATGCCTTCATTTCTGATTCGATCACGCAAGGACAATCCGAGCATAGCCATCTCCATAAGTCTCCATGACTGTAAGCTTTCTGATGACGCCCACTGTGAGCGACCACGTCTCAGAGCCATAGGTCATAACTGACAATGTACAACGGTTATAGACTTTCGTGTTGAGACACTTTGGTAAGTTGAACGAGAAAATACCGCGCAACTTCCCGACCGCTGCCCAGCCGGATTCGACGGTTGACCCAGATATACATAGTCGTCCACAACTTCGAGTGTGTGACCTTGATAAGAGTGGGTGTAAGATGGGCATTTAACATCACCATGGTTTTGTCCATGGTCATTTTAAGACCCACTCTTTCAGAAGAATGTAATGGTCATTATTCAGCAGCAAACCGAAGTTGCCTAGCCCTCTCCAGTCCAGAACCTTGAAGACATCGTCCAGTGCAGCGGTGAACAGTTTCGGAGAAATGACGTTTTCGTGTCTCACACCTCGCTGCAGAAGGATAGGTTCCGAAGTCTGATCCTGAAATCGAACTGACATGGAAGCGTTTTTTAACCGACTTCAAAAAAAAAGGAGGAGACTCTCAATTCACCAGTTTTTTTTTTTTACCCGATTACCTACTCAAAGACGCCTGTACCGATTTAGACACCTTTTTACACCTTAATGCTAAGTATGTTACGGGTATAAGATATCTCGAATAGTTAACCGACTATGATGAAGCAAATACTTAATAAAAAACATGCATAATATCGAACATAGAACCCCCTCCTTTTTGGGAAGTCGGTTAAAAATGGTACCATCGAACTGATTTTATGATGAAGCGGGAAGGTAGGCACCGGATCTTCGAAATAAAACAATGTATCGTAGTCGTGTTTGTGCTTATTGGAATCTTCATCAGTGCTTTGGCTATAAATGATTTTCGATTTTGAATTTTTGAATTTGGATGTACCAACCAAAACTAAAAAGATATATAAAAAGATTTTAATAAAAAAACAAACCGACTTCCAAAACCAAACACTACAAAGGCAAAAATAACTTTCTTTTCCGAAGTCAGTTTCGAAAAACGGAAAAAATAGTTACCGAAGACACACTTCAACATTTCGATGTACCGGTAGTCAATTTGGCACCTTTGGAGACACTGCAGTACAGCCCAAGTCTACATCGAATCGAAGGCTTTCTCGTAGTCCACTGTAAAAGCTAAGCAGAGAGGCAGGTTGTACTCTTCCAGGTTTTCACAGGTTGTGTTGTGTAACAATAATGATATCATATGTGGTTCCCGTAGTAAGTATTACGTGATTGCCTGGCTGCTACCGAAGAATGCTACATTAGTATGACTTACCCGTACATGAGATTTTATTATTACTGGAATTCGTATTGTGTTCTACTTTCTACTGGATAAAATTCGGCTACAGAAATCTAATAAATATAGTAGCTAATTTACCTAATTTTCTACAACATTATGAGATGATGTTATTTCTTCTTCTCTTTTTCTTAAACGTTGAAAATCTAATTTACAGTTAAAACTTTAAATTACTATAATTGTATTACATACGCATTGCATAAAGTGAGATTTAATGAGCGTAGGTATGTACATACCTGGCTACTTATTCACAATCATCATGCTTAATAATCGCAATCTGTAGATGATAGCTTCAGTTTTTTGCTGACGCTTTAGGGGTTTTTGGTTATAACCGTATAAATAAGTGCTTATTTAATTCGAAATATTGGTCTGGTTATATTTAGCGGCCGGTATGTTGAAATGGCTAGAATAACAATCTGATTTACATTGATCCAAGTTTTGGATTCATAATAATATTATACTTCCCGCGTCTGACTCACTAGATTCGTCTGGAACCGTTATTTTATTTTTGTACTGAAAGTTCCAAGTAGATCATTGAACGCCGCTTTAGTTTATTTTCGTCCCAAATAGCGATGGTGTTGTCGGCACTAGCAGTATTCACAGATATTTGAAGGAGTCTGGACGCATTTAATTATAACCAATAAGTAAATAACTGATATAACAACCCGATAAATATAGAAAACAATGTCTCTTAAAATTGATGCTGAAACGAAAGTTGATTCAGAGCCATGTGTGTTGACCTGGGGCAACAAATTATTTGTTGGCACTGAAGATGGAGCCATTAAGGTGAGTAAATACTTACCTACGATAATGCTTATTTCCAACTAGCTGACCCGGCGAACTTCGTTCCGCCTACAGTCGATTCTTTAACTTTTTAGTATTTTTTTTTATTATGGTACCTACTTAGTTTCATTTTATTTTTACTTATTCCAAATTAAGTTATATTTTGATTGACAATGAGCTGCGCGCTATACTGGACAGTACATGGACATTGCAACATTACTTTACTTTTCTAAAATAAAATAAATTTTCTAAAATAAACGTATCCTAAGTTACTCCTTATTACATCAGCTACCTGCCAATAAAAGTCCTGTCAAAATCGGTCCAGCCTTTTCAGAGATTAGCCGGAACAAACACACAGGCAGACAGACAGACGGACAAAAATTGAAAAAAATGTTATTTTGGTGTATGTACCGTATATAATATATGATATACATGTAGTAAAAAACGGTTATTTCAATATTACAAACAGACACTCCAATTTTATTAAATGTATAGATGTATAGATATGTATAGATGAAAACTTAGAGCCTACCAGCTAGCAGATTTTTCATAATAAATGCTACATAAATCTACATACTTACTTATTTATATCTACATACTCATAGGTACACAGTGATGATTTTCTAATTCAGATTAGTACCTGATTTGGAAAATCTTGGTCCTACAGTACTTAGGTATACGAACTTAATATTAGGTAAAAATGCTAAAGTGAGATTGTTGTTGTTGGAAACAGCCATAATCCTGCATCCATTACTAAGAGAATATTTTATTTTCAAGTCATTTGACGCCAAATTGACACCAAAAGAATCATGGGCCGCGCATGGAGTGCAACCGTTTGCGTTAATATCTGACGGAAAAACATTATACTCATCATCGAATGATGGAGGGATCAAAGTTTGGTCCATGACAGGAGACAAAATCACTGAGCTGCCGTCTACGGGAGCTGATGTTGGCGCTATACAAGTGTTTGATAAACAAGTTTATGCCGGTGACGAAGATGGAAACGTATGTAAAATACCCGACTATATCCGAATTCGTAAAAGCTTTCTAAAGGTGTTCTTCACCAATTTGATCATTCAGTCATGCCGATTGCTAAATTATGTTGACAACGCGTTCCTTAGTTATTTACAACGTTCCACGGCTGATTGCTAAGGCTAATCGAGGCGGATCGAGTTCGGTCTTCGGTCGAGAAGCATCTTAACCTTTAGAGAAGTTGTTTGTGGCTTAAGGCGTGGGTGAAGTGGTTCGTCGCCCTACGGCCCTTGGCATACTCTCTTCAATTCATGCAAAAGTCGAGGCGACTTTCGAAGTTCGAGCTCGCTTCGCTCACTCTTGCAGTCTAAGCTCTCATAATTCTTAGGTTTTTCTGTATCAGTTAACCAAGTAGTAGATGCTTAACTCTTAATTATTTGTGAAAAAAATGTCAGAAGGCCGGCTGAGGCTGAGGCTGGGTGCTAAAATTGTCGAAAATAAATAATAAATAAATACTTAATAATAACTCTTTATAACTCTTGCAACTTGAGATCTACTGACGTTTGCGAATTTGCAACTAGAGTCATATTTTTTTTTGTTTGACAATTCAAAAGTACCTTTAAGGTTTATTTGAAATAAACTATTTTGATTTTGATTTTTGATTTTGAGGTAGGTAGGTAGGTACATACATAAGTACATGGTGGACATGACAGACAAAAAAAATAAATGAAATCATACCTATGCGAAGTGGGATGCTCGCTTCGCTTGCTCTTACAAAAGATGATCCAAAGAAAATCAGAGGCTGAGTGCCAAACTTTCGAGTTGTGCTCACAAACGGTTCTTCTCTCTTCAATAAAAAAAAAGTCCATTCAAAAAATTTTTATACAAAACTCGTCTTCCGAAAAATTCAGCACAGTTCCATACATTTTTAGGGTTCATCCCATGTAGAAGGTGGGTACATATACACTGTTCATAGCGATAAGTAGGTTTTCAATTATAACTTGTAAATAATATTTTCAGATAATAGTTTATGAAAACAACGCGATGAAAGCTAAATACAATGTCTTGGAAGAAGTTAAAGATTTGGGATACAGTCATCCATTCTTATTCACAGTCCGTGATCTCTATGTTACCGCCACGGAAATAAAACCAGGTAAACATATTCTACATCCCTTGTTTTTATAATAAATTGGTAGTTAGATATGTAAGAGTTCCCTATATGGCCCTACGCAGGGCCGGATCTAGGGGGCAGGACAAATACCCAGAGCGGCATAAATGAGGGGCGGCCAAACTGCACAAGTGCACAGCCCTTTTCATTTCATCAGAAAACCTAACTTATTCGCGGTGTGGTGCTAAAATTATCAAGCTCGCTTCGCTATTGAATGTTATTGGTTCTTGTTGTAGGTAAACCCACCGTTGAATGACAACATTTATAATGTTGAAAAAATTCTTAGGTGAAATTTTCAAACCCACTTCGTTTTCACTTTGCTCAAAGATGTCAAAAAGTGGCTTGATACGATCCGACGGCTACAAACCGCGTTTTTTTCAATAGATAATATCCTGAAACATTTACCTTCTTATAAGGCGTCATAGGGTAAAGGGTGCCAAGAGCGGCAAAAATTGTCTATGCCCCCAGCGCCGAAATTATGCTAGATCGGGCCATTGACCAACGGTAAACCTTATGTAGGTACCTGGTACCTAACTACTTAGTTCAAAGCTTTAGGTACCTACTTAACTGCCAATATGTTAGTAGTTAGGCAAATAACTATTACCAACATCTTCAGGATGCTTTTGGGTCTCCCAAGTCTATAAAGTGCGTGATGGGCTATGTTTGTAGAGGCTTTCACAGATGGCTTAAGTACATTCCATAATGCGCAAGCGTTTCTTGTGGGATAAACAGCTGCGGTTTACAAATAATATTTTTCAATAGCAATCAACACTAGAGCGTCATAGGTAAATAAAACGCAGGCGCTTTTGCGCTCACGTTCAAAGACTTCTACTCAACTAAATTATGTCTATCTATAAGATGGATCTTAAGTTCTTTAAAACCTTAGCAGGGCCTGTAGAAATGCCTAACTTATCAATTATTACTTAAATAAGATAAGGTATAGAATTTGATTACATTTATGAAGTTCGAGCCTGATTGGCACTCATGAAGATTTGATGGCTGTGGCTAGTTCTTAGAATGAAAATACAGACCTCGCCAAACTTCTTGGCCGCCCTGAAGTTGGCTACAATGGCTGCGCAGTAGTAAATGTCATACAAAAACAGCACCGATCCGTGCCTTGCGCATTGAAAAGCCAACTTCAGAGTGGCCCAGAAGTTTGGCGAGAAATATTGTTGCATACCTAAACTAATTATAATTATGGAAGAACGCTTTTTCCTTCTGCACCGATGTGTTTTTTTATTAATTAAGCCTTAAGTACCGACCTGAGAGAGCAAACCTATAATGGATATTATATCGATAGAATCTACTAAAATAATCGTATCTACGTTACAAGGGTACGGTCAAATCCATCTTCAATGCCATCAAGTTTTCTACATTCTCGACATTTTCTGATTTCAGAGGAGTCGCAGACCCGTTTCATGACGCGGCACACAATGGAAGGTCGAGCACCGCTGCGGATAGCTGGGAATCGACTCGTGTTCATGTCTAGGGATGGCAATACCTTGAAATTACATGACGCCTCCATTGATACTTGCTTTAAACTTCTTGATGAAATCAAGGTGACAGAGCCGGATTAATATGTATTTTTTCTATAATGTTTTTGCGCCTGATAATTTTGAAGGTATCTATCTAGATACTGCATAAAGTTTGATAGTTGGGTCTTCTATGAGAAGATGTTCTTCCTAGCACGTACCTACAACACAGCTTAAGGTTCCCCTAGTCGACGGCACGAACTATTTTGTGCGCGAGGTTAAAATGCATGTTATCCCATCCGACAACACGTGCGAAAGAGGTAAATGCTGTGATGAACAGTAAGAAGCTAGTTCGCGTACGAATTAGCACTTTTTCTTCTTTTATCTAAATGGATGATGATTTAGGACGAAAACGAGATCGCGAAATTTTATAAACTGACCTTTGGGAGTCTAGATATCATGAAAAAACAACTCAGTGTATATTTTCAAAATAAAATTATTTTCATTGTTGAATTACTAATCTATCCGTATGGAGGCCGTTTTGCAATTTTCCTTCTTCTTATGGTATTTATTTCCGCCTAAAGATGCGTTAAAATTTGTATTGAAATATGAAACTTTCGACGCTCATAACTTTCAATTATTTTATTCTTTTACTTTTTTTCCATACAAGGCTAGATAATGATGAGACAAATTGATATCATTTTTTATTTTAAACATAACTACATCGTCAAACATTGGAGTAATCGCCAGACTACGTTTGTATGGAAGAATGATCGACTAGTGTAACCTTAACACAGAACAACCCGTTCCTACTTATCCCATAAATAAAAAGTATTATACACTCAGACCGAGTTTCTTACCTCTAAATTACCGCAGAATTAATGTGACAAATTGTCAAGCACGCGTTATCTGCTGTGATTCGTTGAATGAATTTTCAAAAATCAGACATTTTCGAAAATCGCATTCAAGCCTGTCTAACATGCATTTAACATGCATTTAACCTAGTTAATAGTGGCACATGAGCCGCTTAATGACACCACCCAATCAACATGGTCGCGGGCGAATTGTGTTTCCTAGGCTGTGCAGTAAATCTAGACCCTGTAGCAGCTCTATGGGCAGCAATTTCCTTCTCCCGCAACCTTTCCCTAACCGTGGAGACGCTTGCTGAAAATCTGCGTGCTGATGGAAGCCGTTGTGGCCCTTCAACACCATTGGAGAAGCGATTTCGTTCTATAGTCGACACAATGAAACGATCGTCTTTTTCGGATGTGCTGCGTTGTCTGCCAGATTCACGTCTTCATATATAGCCACCAGTCTCTTTTGGAACACTCGTCGAACGGAAAATTGGACTGAACTCAGTTGCCAAGCAACATCACACTGTCGCATCCCTGGTTGCAGTAAAGCAATCACTTGAGCGGCTTCAGCTGCAGCGGTATCCATTTTCAGGATTGTTTTTCTTACTGGAGTGGTTCACTGTGTTCACTTCAAGGTCTGGATGGTGATTGACCACAGACTACTTAGAAATACTAAGTATTGATTGACTCTCATTTGACCTTGATCGACCGTTTTATACTCTTCAGGATGATGCAATTAACGGCTCGTGCTCTGAAGAATTTTGTTATTTATGAAGTTATTTACTGTTGTTAATTTAAAAGTGGTTAAGACGACGACAGTCGCCTACGACCTTGAGGGAACAAAACGCGCACCAGTTTCACACACGCAACAGCCTCAGATCAAAATGAAGTTAATTAAATTGTCTTTGAGATGGTGACAATTTCATTAAAATACGCCCGGCTGTTTTGGTGCGATTGTAGTTTTTTTATCCGTGTAAGACATAACTTTACAAATTAATTACACTATGTCATACGAATAAAACTAATTTTTTACTTAAAATACGAACAACAAAAACGACTAGGTAGCCGTTTAGATGTGATTCTCATTTTAAAATAAGCTATTGGGGGTATCTGCGCCATACTTAAACTTTCAGCAGAAACCAATATTAACTTGGTTTAATGCATGTGTTTATTGCTGGACGGGCTTGAATGCGATTTTCGAAAAGGTGCGATTCTTGTGACTCTGAGTAGGTATGAGTGTATAAGTGCCTACCTAGGTATGGTGACAGTCATGTGATAGTAGATGACCATCGAAATAAAAATTTCAGGTAAGTGATATGATTATAACAACTTTGTCTGCAAGTGGAGACTACGTGTGGACCGGCGGCTGGGACGGCTTCGTGCGCCGGTGGAAGATAGCAGGCGAAAAGCTGCAACCCGCTGGAGACATCAATCTTGGTGGTTGTATTAATTCACTAGTTGCTGCTGGTGACACTGCATACGCAGCTGTGGCTGGCGGAAAATTAATTCTTTTATGTGCTCTATAAGACCCACTTATATGTATAGTTCTTGCCAAACTTCTTGGCCACCCTGAAGTTGGCTACAATCGCTGCGCAGTACAAAATCTCATACAAAAACAGCACCGCGCCGCGCCTTGCGCAATGCATCGGCAAGCCAACTTCAGGTCGGCCAAAAAGTTTCGCGAGAACAATTCATAGATAAGAAGGACTACTTTTCATTCAAGAAATATTGTAAACGCAAGTTAGCTTCTAGGACTTTACCATAGGTACCGTATACCGTATATATAACCTTTTTGAAGTGAAAACTTCTTTAGCCGCATTGGGCGATTTTTGGTAGAGGCAAAACCCAAAGACCTTATAGGTACTTCTTACTACTAGACTGTGCACGATGGCGCAAAAACCGGTCCGCGCGAGAGGTCTCCCGTTGGTAGTGTGTCTCTTTCTAATGAGGTGACCATGACCAAACAGAACACGGGACAAATTGATTGTAAAAACGATAGTGTAAGTATCCCGACATATTTATGCTACCTTAATACGCTACCTTAACCTACATAATTTATTGTACCTAAATAAAAAAATAGCATGTATATTTTTTGGAATCTACAACATTTACCGTATGATGTCAGGCGTAAATAATTTCACCATCCAATGTTTTCCCGTGGGTGTCGCGAGTAAGGGACAAACCAGAGAATGGGCAGCAACGTTCTCTGTGCATTTGTAACAACCAAACTGCGGTCGCCAACCCGCCTGCAAAGCACTCCCCATGAATAGCACAAATAAAACATAGTATAATATAGTGCCCGGCAGCCTGCCTACCCTCAACTACGGTAGCGGTCGAATTTTCGGTATGGCAAGGGGTGCTAAGAATCCCGGACAAGATCCGGCTACCCAAACAAATACCGACGACTGGACCTGGCAACGTACAACACGTGCACACTGCGGTCCGACGAAAAGATCACCAAACTCGAAGAGGAATTGAGAAGTTTATGATGGAGTATTATAGGGTTATCTGAAGTTCGAAGAGAGGGGGAGGACTCGATAGTCCTCAAATCCCAAGTCTCCTCAAGTGTCGTTCTTCAAGACCCATCGTATAGATAGGACCAAAAAGCTCTCTGATCCTACTCTCAAGCTCATGAAGGAGAGGCGTGAGATGATCCTGCAGTCGATGCTTTGAAATACCGGCAGCTAAATTATACCTCAAAGGATTTCACATATTGTCCAGTTGCGTCGACAGTTGAGAAAAAAAACTACGCCAATTTTATACCTCTAGGAATCAATTTGCAAATAATATTAACAGCCGCTGAATTTCACTCGAACAAAGCCTGCCAAAAACTCCGCAAACCACCATTTTAGTATTACCAGGCCCAAATATTTAAAAGTACTACTCTTACTAAGTATTAATTATTTATTTTTTAAATACAATGATTAATTATAGGAACTGTAGAAATATTTAAATACGTTTCAAAGTGTATGAATCGTTTGTTTTGGTATAAACTAAAAAAGATTTTTTTTTAATTTTCTGTCATTTCTACCAAACCCAATGATTATGTGAGCTTGCAAGAAGTCAGACAAGGACACACTACCAGCGGAAACCCTCTCGCCAGGACCGCTTTTGATTAGCTACCGCTTATAAGGAAATAGCTAACCTAGGTGGATGATGATAGATTTCATTTTAGCTAAACAAAAATTTTTGGTACACAGTCTAGTAGTAAGAAATACGTATAAGGTCTTTGGCAAAACCTTATGGGTTCGCGTCAGCGACATGCTAATGTGACGTGTTGGGGCTACTGTTTTTGTGCCCACCAGTTGGCGTCACTGGCGAGGAAGGTCAATAAATAAAATAATTAGTACCTACCTGGGCATAATTGCAGAATATCATGTTTATTGTATAATGTTTTGTACTGGTTAAATACTAGTATTCAGTTGCATTCAGTTACACTGGAGTCCGACTCAAACTTAGTTGGTATTAGGCTACGTAGATTCTTCAATGTTTTGCACTGGTTCTTAGGTAAGATTCTAGTACCTTATTTTAATTGTACTAAAATTCTTTATCTTCCATATATGAGTGCATAGCAGAACACTTGTTTACTGCAATCTTTTTTTTCTGAATGAAAAACCATTAAAGTAATAAGAATTGATTTCTATTATAATTTAATATATAAATTACTATTACCAACACCATTTGTTTCCTTTACCAAATCCCTATTAATGAACCACTCATATCTAACATCTACCTGTTTAAATATTCATAATTGTTTCATGTGTCCAAGGTTCATTCTGCACATGTTATCAATTCAATGCATAATAACTATTTGGGATTCTGACTCCACATCAAGAAGTAAATTTCAGATTTAAATTTTCACACAAAGTTTGACTTATTTATAAAGATATTAAAAAGTCTGATTTATCTAAATAAAGATGGAGAAAATAAAAATCTCAGTGATGAATAATTAATTTATTTGTACCAGAATCAATTATTTACAATAAGGCGAGTTAATTTCCCAATAAAAATGTTAATTTTCTAACTGCTTAACCATAACAAGTCAGGGCACAGTATCCAGCTAAACTTTACATAAATGAAATCTTGCTGTTGACGATAAATTAATTCATTTGATGTCAAACATTACTGACTTGTTAGGAACTCTCAAATGAAATAAACGAAAATTACATATTTAAAGGTTTACTACATATGACAGCACCAATATCTACAGTGCAATCATTACAAATTGAGATATTTAAATATACAAATTAAATAATGATCTCAACATCGCAGATAGTTGATTCTTTGGGCAGTTTCATTTGCTTTGGGTCTATAAAGTTAGGGTCAATTGGGCGCAGACCTGCCTTTTCGCGGCGACGTAGTTCTAAAAATGCTTCTCGCTGAGCCCAATCTCTCAAATGGGTATCTGGAGCATAGGCCCACATAAATCCACCGAAGACCAAACACAATGTTACGGAGAAAAAGAATGAGGCGTTGTGCGCATTTGTGTCCTCTTCCTTACTAAAGTAGTCGAAGCCATAGCTCACCCAGTTTTTATCTTTTTCGCTGGTAGGCGAAGTCACAGTAGCAGCGACATCACTATTCTTTTTCGAAGTAGAAATATTACGGCTGAACTGGTTCCAAATACATCTCTGAATGACAGGCATTTGACGAAGCTTTATTAGCGCAGCCATTGCTTAAGGTATCTTCCTGCTCCGTGTTCAAATAATTATCTAGTAAGTTATTTTTCACGTTAAGGTTAAAAACTGATTATGAAACCCAAAAGCCCAAAGGACGAAAATGGTGTCTGACTGACTGACGTTAATGACGTCTATCTGACTTCTGACAATGACACAAAAAATTCAAATGTCAAAAAGTAAAAAAAAACTACTCGTCACGTCTATTGTCTATTTTTTTAGGTTTTTGGCGGGATTTTTTCGAGTGTAGTTCAGCGGCTGTTAATATTATTTGCAAATTGATTCCTAGTGGATATTGTGATTTAAAATTGGTGTAGTTTTGTGTCTTAACTGTCTATGCAACTGGACAATATGTGAAATCATTGACAGAAGCGATCTCGGGATAATGGAGGCGAGAATTTTATTGTAGTATTGACTACCTCTGCAAAGCTTACTGGGAAGGCTGATTCGATACAATTTGCTGCCAAATACTTCAAAAAAGCGTTAGAATATGTTACATTCGCATTCTAATGCATACTAAATAATTCAAGAGAAAAATACTGATGACTAGGCAGCATGGTCTCAGACCTTAGCCTGTTCCGTTAGGAAATAATATTAAAAAAAAAATGACATTGACAATTTGACACTCAGCGTTGACAATTGACAGCAACACCGCAGCCGCAGCCGGCAGCAGCGAGCGAGCAAAGCAAAGCAATATTAGACAGCACAGCCACTACAGCCGGAACCAGCGTTTTTTATTGGCATTAAATATCAGCAAAGCAACTTTCGGCACGAAAGATCTGTTATAATAGTACAGCTTTATAAAGTATTTGTTTTATAAATTGGAAAAATGGTTGTGCGTCAATATAACGAGGAATTGAAGTACCTTGAAAAGATCAATCCATATTGCTGGCGTATCAAAAAGGGTTTCCAGCCAAATATGAATGTTGAAGGTGTATTTTACGTAAACTCTACTCTTGAAAAGCTGATGTTAGATGAATTGAAGAACTCATGTAGGCCGGGAATGACGGGAGGGTTCCTACCAGGCGTGAAGCAGATAGCTAATGTTGCGGCTTTACCGGGTATCGTAGGCCGGTCGATCGGCTTGCCAGATGTGCATTCGGGGTATGGATTTGCTATAGGTAAGTTTATTTAAACTGTATACAAGTGGAAATACTGAAGATTTTTACCCTTAAAATTGTATCACTATAATAATTTGAAACATAATAATTGGTTCGAGGCATCTTTCAAATAAAGTAAAATAATACATAGCTAATTAAATTTACTTGGAGAAGTATACTGTAGCTAAGCCAAGAACGAAAATAGGGATATTTTTATGTTCAAAACTTTAAGAGATTCAGTTCATAATGTACAATATTAGTCATTACACAATATAATTAAAACAATGAGGCCTGTACCTTATCAAAAACTTATATTTTATTTTGTCCTTAATATATTTTTGTGTGTTTTAAAAGCCAATGGTATATTATTATTTATGATGCAATCAGTTTATTGTCATTGTGATATTTCAAGAAATGATGCAATCTTTGCATTTATTCATTTGTAAATTAAAGTTAATTATTTTTCAGGCAATATGGCAGCTTTTGATATGGCTGACCCAAATTCAATAGTATCCCCTGGAGGAGTAGGTTTTGATATAAACTGTGGTGTGCGTCTATTGAGAACCAATCTCCATGAGAAAGATGTTCAGCCCATTAAGGTAATTAGGAAGCCAAAAGGCCTACACTGAATTCCTTTCTTGTCTTCTAACAATGCAATTTTTTATAACAATGATTTTTATGCACAATTTAGATCAGAATACTTAATAAGCTCTTTTAATTACAGTGGACTTAGTCAAATTTTCGAAGATTTTTCTTTAACACAATTCAGCCATTTATTTTTCGACAACTTATTAACCTTGTCCATAGAAGCTATTTAAGCTCTGAGACACATGGTCCTATGACGCACCGTTTCCGAATTTTGTTTTATTTTGTATAAAATATTCTAAATTTCCAAAATGGTAGTATAGTATTCATGATGGGATGCTGCTAGCATGGGTGCTACACAAGGATGGCTAAATTTTGGTTATTTTTTGCCTAGGACACACCGTTTTCAAAATATTCGTATTTATATATATAATAAAATTCGGAGGCCCATAATTCGCAAATAGTACGTCGTAGGGCTATGCTTCTAAGAACCTAAATGGTTTTTATGGTTAAGGTTAACCCGAAACTGCAATTAAATTGGAAAATTTCCGAAAAAAAAGTCCTCGCGCCATAGTGCCCCTAAGGCTACAATCCAACCCAGAATACTATATTAAAATGGTTAAAAAATGTAGTCAAACACATTAGTTTATTCAATGTTATAAATTGTTTTTTTCATTATCAGGAACAACTTGCCCAGAGTCTATTTGATCATATACCAGTAGGTGTAGGATCTAAGGGTATCATCCCTATGAATGCTAGGGACCTAGAAGAAGCCCTTGAAATGGGAATGGACTGGTCTCTCAGGGAAGGTTATGTCTGGGCCGAGGACAAAGAACATTGTGAAGAGTATGGACGTATGCTTAATGCTGATCCCTCTAAAGTCAGTCTTCGTGCCAAAAAGAGAGGTTTGCCACAGTTGGGTACCCTGGGTGCTGGTAATCATTATGCTGAAATACAGGTAGTAGATGAAATCTTTGATAAATATGCTGCTGGCAAAATGGGTATTGAACGCCTTGGGCAGGTCTGTGTAATGATTCATTCTGGTAGCAGAGGATTTGGCCATCAGGTAGCCACTGATGCACTTGTCCAAATGGAAAAAGCTATGAAAAGGGACCAGATTGAGACAAATGATCGCCAGTTGGCTTGTGCAAGAATTAATTCTGTGGAAGGTCAAGACTACTTGAAGGCAATGGCAGCAGCAGCTAACTTTGCATGGGTCAACAGAAGTTCAATGACATTTTTGACTCGCCAGGCATTTGCTAAACAATTCAAAATGGCACCTGATGATCTAGATATGCATGTTATATATGATGTCTCTCATAACATTGCAAAGGTTGAAGAGCATGTTGTAGATGGAAAAATAAAGACCTTATTGGTTCATAGAAAGGTAATTTGTTAATGCATATTCATTACTTAAAAATGTCACCACAAAATCAAGTAGCCTTCAGCCAAAATATGTTCTGATCTATGAATGTAATTCTAGGGTTCAACAAGGGCTTTCCCTCCACATCACCCACTGATACCTGTGGACTACCAATTAACTGGCCAGCCAGTATTGATTGGTGGAACAATGGGTACATGCAGCTATGTGCTAACTGGAACTCATCAGGGAATGACTGAAACCTTTGGATCTACCTGTCATGGAGCAGTAAGTGTTACATTAATTAATATATGGTAATATTTATATGTTTAGGTTGTGAAAGGGGTAAGATAAGATAAATATGAGATGATTAGATAAATCACTATGTGTCATTTCCTATCTCTTAAAGTAATTAATACCTTTAATGAAACCTTTGATTAAATTCAGGGGTTTGATTTCAAATTTATTTTGGGCATTAGTTCATATTATTAACTTACTTTTAATGCTTTTAGGGTCGAGCTTTATCTCGTGCAAAATCAAGGAGGAATATAGACTATAAAGAAGTACTCACGAAGTTGGAAGATATGGGTATTTCTATTAGAGTTGCATCACCCAAGTTGGTTATGGAAGAAGCTCCAGAGTCATACAAAAATGTTACTGATGTCGTTAATACATGCCATGCAGCTGGTATCAGTAAGAAGACAGTCAAATTGAGACCTATCGCAGTTATAAAAGGCTGAAGTAATAATTGATTCTTGTTTATATTGTAAGATATCCATGACTGGATCAGTGGACTGATGAAGTTATGAAATTGTTTTCAATATTTATTTTTAACTTTTTCTCATTTATATATTTAATGTAAGTGAATTTACATACCTTTATTTTTTTTGCATTTCTTATATTAAATAAAACAAAGCGAATATTTATAACTGTTTATAATATTTTATGACAACAAATAATTAACAATTCAGCTATGAATAAATTAATACTTTATATCTAACTTTGGAGGTACACGGAGTTGTTCTACTAATGACTTTGTAATGGCTTGGCTCTTAAGCCTTTTTATTAGATTACTTTTAATTTGTCTGCAATGATTACTAGAAGCGCCGTGCCGATGAAAAACAGGCCGGGAGGTATGACTGCTGTCGTGCGGTCCGTCTCTTCTGCAATAATTTTACTATATGATTTTTTTTCGTATTCAAATCAGAAAGAAGCTCTTGTCAAATTGTGTGCGTAATATCAGCGGAAAAAAAATGTCCACGCTGAACCTAAAATTCCAGTTTTGTTCCTGTAAAGAGTTCTTTAATAATATATCGTAATTCAAAAAGTGCGCGCATCGTCACGTCTCGGTGTGAGCCGAGTGAGTTGACGCTTGGGAGTGAATTTGACAATATTTTCTAAGATTACGGAGTCAGGAACCTACAGTGATAAGAACAACATTTTTCATTGGCATTCGCCTAGCTAGTCTTACGATTTTTTTTGTCGATTTCAAATAAATATTTACCAGGGCATATTTTCTCTTTCTCTTCGTTTTCATCCGTGGTCCATGCCAAACACTTTTCAAGTGCCTCTTCCCATCGCACCCGTCTCATATCGCGTTCTGTATTAAAACGTAAAAACCATTATATTTTATTTAAAAAAAACTTTGAAACTATCCAGACATAATTACAAACAATAATAACTTTTTATCAAATAAAGCACCAATTCATTAAAGGATTGAGTACAATTTTGGAAAATTATTTATTATTATTTTATATTTTTATTATTACTAGCTTCTGCCGGCCGCTTCTGGTACGCCCGCGTGAATGTCGGAAGTAGTCCCTCGGGAACCGTACATTTTGCTGGGATAAAATATCCTATGTGCTATTCCAGACTATAATCTATATCTGTGCTAAATTTCATACAGATCCGTTCAGCCGTTCTGGCGACTTAGTCGCAAAACATTTCATTCGCAAAATGACAGTGGGCTTAGTGTGAGTTTTTACTCACGCTCATTCGCGTTAAGGTAAGCGTCAGTTTGTATTGAAACTGGATAAGCGCCGTCTGGTGACAGTAAGGAGAAACATCTCTCTTTGTATAAAAATTGACATGAGATAGTTTATGTTATCACGATCGAGTACGTTAAAAAATTCGAAATAAGCACCAGCGTGCTTATTTCGAATATTTTAACGTACTCGATCGTAAAAAACTTCATATTAGGTATAGTGCCCGGCTCGTAAGTTGTCAAGGTTTTGGCGTAGTGGGGGTAAGGTCGCGCATATTCCGCGAACGCGACACGATTTGGTCAGTCGATCCTTGTGTCAATTGACCAACGCCCCGCTTCACTACCAAAGATACCTAAAAAACTACTTCTGCGCATCTGACGACTCTTGCCAACTTACGTGCCGGGGATTTTAAGTGTTTAAAAGTTTTAAAATTTATTCCTTAAAGATATAATTCCGAACGCCGTAGCACTACTGGTCCCCATATATTCTCTAGGCTTATATGCAGAAATGTCGCGGCAGCAATTCAGCAGCAGCACTGCTGCGTGGCAGTGCCCCCGCCGCCGCGACAGACCTAGAACCTCGTGAATAAAATTAATCTGTTTCTTTATTTAAACGACAGTACTCTCTAAATTTTTGCGCAACACTTATCAAAATAATCGGCGTCTTCTAACATCCTGCCCGTTGTCTGCTTTTATAAAACGAATCTGTTGCTTTTCTTTTATTAATAGCCGCCGCGTACTGACTGAGCGAGCAGCCTCGCGAGGCAAATCCTCGGTCGGTCAGGACGTGCCTCGGCCGAGGCACGTGTCGCGGCCCGAGCCGAACGTTGTCAGTTTTTGTCGATGCTCAAAAGCGCTTGAGTAAGTTTGCCGGGCGCACTCAAGACGGTTGTGTTTTGATTCCCTTGCTCGACGAACGACCGTTTGCGTCATGGATAAAGAACAGTTCCTTAAATTAATACAATTATATGGCGAACGTAGACTGCTTTGGGACGCACAATGTTTGATTATATTAATAGAGGACTAAGAGAAGATGCGTGGAGAAACATAAACCGGGGAATGCACATTCCAACAGCGGACTTAAAAAAAAGATGAATTCTTTGCTAGGATCTTATAGGAGGGAAAAGTCACGCGAAAAAAAAATTCGGATAACAGGATCCGGTAAAACTGGCTACAAGCCGAGTAATTACGCGAGATTGCGCGTGCTTACACGCAATCTCTGTTCGACTTCACGTTAAACTGAGCGCCCGATGCTGGCTCAGCCTTACCGTGGCTCGGCCTTGGCGCGCGCGGCAGCTTCATGCAAAAAAAATATAGACCAAAGCAACTGAATGAATACGCAACACCACGAACAGCGCAACTGCCGCCTTGCTCTGCTCGGAATCAGCGTGGCAGGCAGCACTGCTGCTTTCAGCCGAGATCGGAATCATACCTTACTATAATTAAGTATACCTATATCACATAATAATGTTTATCTTTATGACATTAACACAGTCAGATCAGTTCACAGCTTATTCTTGACATAATGACACATACGTTATAAATATTTTCGACGTATCTTCATAATTATATTTTTATTAAGTGTGCACCACTTGACACACTGACAAAACATTTTTTTTTTTTCTGCCCCATCGGCCATCCGTTCTGCGAGCAATGTGGCTTGCCCAGTGCCACTTAAAATTGGCAATTCTTCGGGCTGTGTTGGTAACCCTGGTTCTCCTGCGGATCTCTACATTTCTGATTCGATCTCGCAAAGAAACTCCGAGCATAGCCCTCACCATTGCCCTTTGGGTGACTGTAAGCTCTTTGAAGAGACCCATTGTGAGCGACCACGTCTCAGAGCCATAGGTTGTCACTGGCAACACGCTGGTCATAGACTTCCGTCTTGAGACACTGTGGTAAGTTGGACGAGAAGACACCGCGCAACTTTCCGAACGGTGCCCAGCAGAGTCGGATTCGACGGTTGACCTCTATCTCAAAGTTGGCCCTACCCAACTAGAACGTTTGTCCCAGGTAGACATAGTCGTCCACAACTTCGAGTATAGAGTCTCCAACCTTGGTAGGAGTTGGTGCAAGATGGCCATTTAACATCACCGTGGTTTTGTCCATGTTCATCTTAAGATCCACTCTTTCGGAAGCTCACTTTCAGAAGAGACGTTTTGCAAGTTGCCTTTCTGGTTCTGGCGTGATTGAGTAAAAAATATCCATCCATCCTAACTTTCGCATATACAATATTAGTAAGATTACCTTCGGAAGTCATAGCTGGTGAAAACGTATCAGCTGGCGGGCACGGCGTAGACGTGGGCCACACTCGCAGTGCTCGGCCCGCCACTATAGCAGCTCCGAGCGCTGTACTTTCCATCATAAGAGGTCGGATCTGAAAAGTGAATTCCTTAAGAATCTTCTGGGATTGGGTGTTTTATTTCTGCATGAATGTCTGCAAAGGCTCTCGCAGTAGAGGAGACATTCTTAAACTTAAAATATTACAAAGCACATACCACAGGGATACCCAGAATGTCTGCTTGCATTTGCATCAACAGAGTGTTCTGCGCCATACCACCGTCGGCAAGTAGTCGTCCCAATGGCGCACAATCTTTTGCCATCGCTGCCGCCACGCTTTGTGTTTGATGACACACTGACTCCAAAGCTGCCCTTACTATGTGTTCTCGACGGGTCTTTTGACTTATTCCACACATTATACTGCAATTGAGAAAATATAAAAAGACTTATTTTAATATAATGTTGGCAATAATATTTAGTGTCCGTTTCGACTGCTCGGACACAGAGTCTTAGAAGAAAAACGAATACGTCAACATTACGAAGGATTTTGTAAAACACTAACAATGAAAGTCGCAAATTTGTAGACTCAATGTTCAGAAAGTTGCGAACCGCGCGAACACAATATTTAACAGTGCCAGTAATTATGTTGTTTACCTACCCTCTAGCATCTTTCCTCCAATAAGGAGAATATAAACCATTAAATGCAGGTATAAAACAAATGTTTCCTTCATCATCATCAGTAACTTCTGCTGCTAAAGCCTCAGTATCTTGAATGTCGGTGATAAGCTCCAAGCCATCTCGTAGCCACTGCAATGTGTCACCTAGATTATATCAATAAAGTCAATGATTCTGTTCTAAAACCAAAGTATCTAAAGTTAAGATTATATGATTGTATGATTTACCTGCAATGGCAACTGATCCCTCTAAAGCATAAACTGGTGGAGCATCTGGTCCTAGCTTATAGGCCACAGTGGTTAGGAGACCTTGTTGCGAGTGGATAATTGAATCACCTAAAAAATGGGTTGTTTTAGGAGTTTTATGTCGTGAAACTATGTACAGTGTGGTGTTATGAGAGCACATACCTGTATTGTATAACAAAAAGCATCCAGTGCCAAAAGTACATTTGACTTGACCAAATCGCATGCATCCTTGTCCAACCAGAGCAGCTTGTTGATCTCCTAGACACTGCAGGAAGTAACTTGTTTTAATAAAATATTTTTATTGTAGGTAGTGATAAACTGATAAAGCTATGTGTTTGAATATAATATAAAAAGGCATCCACCACCCCTTGCATTGGATATAGGAGGACCAAAAAAAAATATTTTGCAAAAAGTTCCCTCGGGATAATTTTCGACTTTCACGCTGGCGAAGCCGCTGACAGAAGCTAGATATACATAATAAAATAACCATAGAATATTTTTTAAATACAAACAAACACAGGAAAAACATTAACCTCCTGTAACATTCGCCATAGGTAGTCGGGTAAGTAAAACATTAGAAACTGACCCCAGCTATTGGTACGCCAAGAAGGGATCCTGTTGAAATGTAACCATATATTTCAGCAGAACTTTTAATCTTTGGAAGAATTTCAAGTGGTATGTCGAAAAATCGCAACAATCCTTTATCCCATTGCAGACTGCGAAGTGACATGAGCTGTGTTCTTGAAGCATTTGTGACATCTGTGACGTGAGCTCCACCATGACTGCCTCCTGTAAGGTTCTGAAACAAAAATGCCACAACACATTATTTACAGAACAAGAAATTTGACATAATAAATGCCAGATGAGCTTGGAGACATATTTATTTTGAATATGCAACTGTTTTAAGCAGTTTAATACAGTTGTTCTATCACACAATGGCGGGTTGGTCTTTGTCGTGTGTGTAGATGCACATGCACATTGTTTCTGTGTGCCGCGTGTCTCTGTGTGCTTGGGAGTGCTCAGTATCGGTCAACACACCGACGTGAGATAGAACAACTATACACAACAGTTAAGAAAGCGTGCAATATCAGAATCTTTTATTCTTTATTTGAAAAAAAAGGTCTGCCATTATGCCAGCCTCGTAGGTACCTATACAAAGTAAATATAATTAAGTAATATCTAAGATTCTAATTTAAAAATAACTTTTATTCAATAAGTTCTAAATCCGGTTTTGGCTAGTTTATGCAAGGCTCTCTTCTAGTGCCTAATGTAAAATTGAAATTCTTTCAGCCTCATTCCGGTGTCTTCCACTATACTACACTGGGGACAATTTGATGAAGCAACCTTACCCATAAAAGTAACATACCCAAATCAACCAGGAATCCACAGTGCCTGCCATACATTCCCCCGCTTTAATGGATTCTTTGACTGCAGATACATTTTGCATCAACCATTTCAGCTTTACAGATGAGAAGTATGTGGACAAAGGAAGCCCACTTGTCTGTGTGACAGCATTCACACATTGTGCACCTTTTGCTTTTATCAGTTGATCAACAATATTTGATGTTCGCACATCCAACCATACTGAAATAATAAGTTAGTAATCTTCATGAAATAAAAAAAAAAACATTTATTTGAGATGTAGCATAATCATTTTAGGTAACATTAACACACAATTTCTTGCATGTTTTCTGTGTTTATTATCTCACCTATGGCACTATACAATGGCTGTCCAGTAACTGAATTCCATACTATTGTGGTTTCTCTTTGATTTGTAATACCAATACCAACCACATCCTCAGGGTTTATATCTAGCTTGCGTAGATTGTCAGTAGTCACCTGAAATATTTACATACAAAGACATCAACTTAATACCAAAAAACAAAAATTAAATAAAAGTGCATGATTTGAATTTTTGATTTTGTCAAATATTTATTAATGCAGTTATGTTATCTTCTATCTAATCTGTCGTTTCGGTCTCTTACCTCAATACATTCCAATACCGCATTTAAAATTTCTAGCGCATCCTGCTCAATCCACCCTTCTTGAGGACTAAATCTTTTTAATGTGATTTGGTGGTAGGTTAACACTTCTGATGTATTTGCTGCAAATACCTGAAAATTTAATCATTGGAGTACTAAATACAGCCACTTAAATTAAAATAAGTTTGTAAATTTACCTGATAGCAAATATTACCAGAAACTTAACATTCGAAGTTCCTTCATCTACAGCACCGATTAGAGGACCAAACTTTCCGAATTCCCGCATAATAACTTATGTATTACATAGTGAAATAAAGTTGAATTTTCATAAATATTACTTTTGCTTGCTCTTCAAGATCAATCAGCTGATATTGACATGAATGAAGTGGTCTCGAACGTCAAAAGACGAAATCGGTAGAGTTGCCCACAAATATTGGTAGATTCATACCTAAAATCGGTAAGTAAAAAGAAAACTTATAGAAGAACACATTTATTTTTATAACATATATTTTTTTTTATTACTGGGAAGATAAGAACACACTTAACAGATCAGTACAACACACAACAACTTAAATTTAGTGCGTAATCAATTAATCACACTTATAATTTTAGACCATATTGGATCATATAAATTTTCAATTATTCATATTAGCAGTCATTATAGAACTTATTCAAAATCGTAACAACTAGCATCATTAATAATCGTTTTGTATGTAATAAACCTTTTATATATTCAGTAGACAGCCTATTTTGCTGTTTTTTTTCATTCATCATTCATCATTTCAGCCGAAAGACGTCCACTGCTGGACATAGGCCTCCTCCAGGCGTCGCCACATTGACCGATCCCGTGCGTCTCGCATCCAGCGCCTTCCCGCAACCTTAACCAGGTCATCGGTCCACTTAGTGGGAGGCCTTCCAACGTATCGTCTTCCGGTTCGCGGTCGCCATTCCAGAACTTTTCGGCCCCATCGGCCATCCGTTCTGCGAGCAATGTGCCCTGCCCATTGACGAGAAGATAACACGCAACTTCCCGAACGCCGCCCAGCCGAGTCGGATTCGACGGTTGACCTCTTTCTCGAAGTTGGACCTACCCAACTGGATCGTTTGTCCCAGGTAGACATAATCGTCTACAACTTCGAGTGTAGAGTCTCCGATCTTTATAGGAGTGGGTGCTACATGGGCGATCACCATGATCTTGGTTTTGTCCATGTTCATTTTAAGACCCACTCTTTCGGAAGCTTTACTGAGGTCATCGAGCATTTTACTGAGGCTTTCCATGGTCTCAGCCATGACCACTATGTCGTCGGCAAACCGAAGGTGAGTGATGTACTCGCCATTAACGTTGATGCCTAGGCCCCTCCAGTCCAGAACCTTGAATACATCCTCAAGCGCAGCAGTGAACAGTTTCGGAGAAATGACGTCTCCCTGTCTCACGCCACGCTGGAGAAGGATTGGTTTCGAGGTCTGATCCTGAAGACGGACTGACATGGTGGCGTTTTTGTACAAACACTTCAACACCTCAATGTACCGGTAGTCGATCTGGCACCGTTGGAGAGACTGCAGTACAGCCCAAGTCTCGATCGAATCGAAGGCTTTCTCGTAGTCCACAAACGCTAAACAGAGAGGCAGGTTATACTCTTCGGTCTTCTGTATAACCTGCCGCAGCGTATGTATGTGGTCTACGGTGCTAAAGCCTTTTCGGAATCCGGCTTGTTCGGGAGGCTGGAAATCATCAAACCTGCGCGCGAGACGATTCGTGATGACTCTTGAAAACAACTTGTAGACATGGCTAAGAAGTGAGATGGGCCTATAGTTCTTCAGCCGGGCATTGTCGACCTTCTTGAAGAAAAGTACCACCACACCCCTGCACCATGCCTGTGGCGTTTTGCCCTCGAGTATGACGGAATCAAACAGCTTCTGCAGGATCATCGCACGCCTCTCCTTCATAAGCTTGAGGGTAGGATCAGAGATCTTTTTGTTTCTATCTGTATGACGGGTCTTGAAAAACTTAGACCCGACCGTATGGACAGCTTCCACGAACCCGTCGCGATATTCGTCCACTGAGCTACCTAGGCACTCGAAACGATTCTGGAGTTCGAGCTGAAAGCTCTCGGGGTTTTGGACCTGGATCTGTGCTGGACGGAGCGTGGACTTCATCAGTCGAGACCTTTCAAGCTTATTATTAATGTTCAATGTGCCTCTTACCATGCGGTGATCGCTCCCGGTTTTTACCGAATTGATCACAGAGACATCATTGAACATTTGCTTCTTGGTTGACATGATGAAGTCAATCTCATTTTTTGTTGCACCATCGGGGCTCTGCCAGGTCCACTTCCTGTGTTCACGCTTTTTGAAGAAGGAGTTCATCATATAGAGGCCCTCCTTCTCCATAAAACTGGCCAGTAGGTGACCCCGGTGGTTCCGACGTCCAACTATAAATTGCCCCACTTGCAGCTCATCCTCGTCTCGTTTGCCCAGTTTTGCGTTGAAGTCCCCCATGACAACGGTGAAGTGAGTTTTGAAACCATGCATGGCTCTGGAGATATCCTCATACATGGTCTCTACCTCGTCGTCGGGGTGTGCCGAGGTTGGGGCGTATACCTGTATGACCTTCAGCGAATATCTTGAGGATATTCTGAGTATAAGGTACGCCACCCTGGTCGACACACTCTCGATCTTCACCACGTTGTTCACAAGGGACTTATGGACGATAAACCCGACACCACCCTGGGACTGCCGGTCACCCTCTCGGAAATAGAGCAGGTTACCGGATTTGAGGATTATCGAGTCCTCCCCCTCTCTTCGGACTTCAGATAACCCTATAATACTCCATCGCAACCTGCTCAATTCCTCTTCGAGTTCGGTGATCTTCTCGTCTGTCCGAAGTGTGCGCGTGTAGTACGTTGCCAAGTCCAGTCGTCGGTGATTGTTGGGGTAGCCGGATCTCGTCCGGAGATTCTTTGCACCCCATGCCATGCCGTAACCTCGACCGCTACCGTAGTCGAGGGTAGGCAGGCTGCCGGGTACTAGGGGCCATTTTTTTATTTGTGCTTTTCATTGGGGGGGTTTTGCCATAATCGCCACGCTTGGCAGGCGGGTTGGCGATCGCAGTATGGTTGTTACAGAAGCACAGAGAACGCTGCTGCCCATTCTCTGGTTTGTCCCTTAGTCGCCTCTTACGACACCCACGGGAAGACATGGGACGGTGAAATTCTTAACGTCCGGCACCATACGGAACTTTTTTTCATTCGTATAATATGAATATGCGCTTAACATTGGCTGAGATAACTATGCCTATTATTCATTAAAGTAATGTACACTATTTTTTTTTTAATTTGGTCTACCATGAGTCAAGTAAGAAATAACTCGTTACAACTAAAAAAATAGCCAAATCTAGAACATATCACCGATGAAAAATATTATATTATATGAAAGTCTGCCTCTTAATCTATACTAATATTATAAAAATGTGAGTGTAAATTTGTTTGTTACGCTTTCACGCAAAAACTACTGAACCGATCATCATGAAACTTTGTACATATATTCTTGGAGGTATTAGAAGTAACATAGGATACTTCTAATTAAAAAATAATAATTTTTAATGGCTTTACTGCGAGCGAAGCCGCGGGTAAAAGCTAGTAAGATATGTTTTCTTTCCAGATAACCATACTCCTCATTTTTTTAGTTCATCTTTCAATTCCTTAAGCTTCCAGAGACAATACAAATTATCAATAACGACGTTAGACCGGCTAAAAGACAAAAAAAACGTGATGTAAACTAAGCAAACATTAAGCAAAAACGATTTGACAGCAGCTATTGCGCCGCCAGCGACATCTGCGCTGAGCTTTGCGTTCACATCCCCATTGCTGCATTTTGTTATCAGCCTCCAGATTTTCAGCCACATCGCCAATGACTTTAGATTGCTTCTAGCCAAAAAAAGAAGCCCTATTACAGGTATAACATACTAGCCTCTGAAGTCAGTATTTCGCTACCACATCGTTATGATCGTTAGATAGATAGACATAATGGTTAGATAGCAATTCCATGCGTTTGACAGAATCAGAATTGACAGATACAAGACATTGACAAATGACAAGTCATCTGTGACTGTGAATGACTGACTCCGACAGAGTACAGCAGAGTTACAGATACCAAGATCAAACAGGCAGACTGTAAACGTAAACAAAGAATTATTTTGTACATTTTATTAATTAAAACTAACATATTTATTTAATAAAATGTCACCCCAAATTAAACTTACTGTAAGTCAAAACAACAAATTAATTCAGACAGTCACTAAAGAAATCGAAAAGCAGAATTTAATTAAGTCACTGGAGGAATTTCAAGTAGAGGCGAATGCCGCATTAACCAAGATGATAAAAGAACTTGGTGACATTGATGAAGCTAGTAAGTTTTACTTAATCATAACTTCGTTTGTTCTACCAAGCTTTAGCTGAAGTTGAAACTGATTCCAGCAGAAAGGCAGTTGTGTGTTGCTTCACAAGCTGAACTGAAACCTGAACTAAATTATTTTTATTTATAGTACTTTTTGCTTGTTCTCATTTTGTGCTTTTGCTTGTGCCTTTATCTGTAATAACAATCTTTTGACTCACCCTGGATATATATAATGAACCTAAGTTGTTGGAATGAGGTTTGATTTATGAAACTCATTTAAGTTCTTGTTCTTAACAGAATATTCCATATTTGTTCTTTATTTACAATCATTCGCACGTACACAGAATGTCAATTTCAAATATTTAAATATTGTTGATTTCCTGATTGGATACATCAGTCGTTTTTGGTTACTTGTCGAGTTTTCACCTTCAATGCTAATGGTTGTTTTGTATTAAGTTTTTTGTTAACTTACCACGCAGTCTTTCCTCTCGAGTAATGTAAATAAATGTAAATGCACTTACAACCTATTATCTTTTTAATATAACTCATTAATTTTCTGTTTAAGTCGGTGATGCCAACATGGACGAGGACGATGATGAGGCCACAGATGAGGATGCTGATGAATCAAATGGACACAGTGAATCCAAAAAGAAAAAACATTAAATTGATTTGTAGCCCTATTGAGTGGTATATACATATATCTACTGACAGTTAATAATTATGTTTTATCTGTTATCATGAACTATCTTTTAGAATCATTAGAAAGATACTATACAAGTATCTGTCTGGCCCATTTTTTGTGTTATTACGAGGTTCTTCTCTCTGAAGCCGAACTCCAGTTGAGAAATGGTACTTTGTTTATTTTAATATTTATTTTAGATTCTTATTTTTATAGAAAGATCAGAACAAGTATATTAATGTGTTAAGGAACCTACAGATTTGCTCAGATTATTAAGAATGGATTAAAATTCCAGCAAAACTCATTTGATAATGTAAGCAGTAGATGCGACGTAACATACTAGGTCATTTGTGTACATGTAAAGTAAAAAAATATATAAATTTGTTTTGTCAATTGCTCCATTTCACATATCACTTTTGTGAATAGTCAAAACAGTAATGAAGCTTAATTTAAACATTTGGCATATAATACTTATGTATAAATTAGCAGTAACAATTGATAAAACCAAATAAATAGGTTTTGATTGCCAAAATAGATTTTATAAAGTGAAAATAGCGATTTTCAAACATCAAGAAAATAGGTAGTTAGGGCATCCTACACTATAAAATGAATAAACATATAAATAAGTGAATGTTCATTGAAGACTCTTTTTTATTGTCTTTTGTAATGGTGTCATCTGCGGTTTAACTGTCTATCTTTCAAGTGGTTTCTATTATAGCTAAAAAGTTATAACCCTATAAGTGGAGTTAAAATAATGGGTTCTATGGGATGGGCTACGCCGATTACGGGTTGACGGGACCGAATCCGCGGGTAAACCTATTATTTCACATTTAAATTGCGTTTCAGCAGTCCCGCAAGTCGGAATCGCCGGCCCAGAGTCCATTCCGCTGATGATAGATTGATAGCTAGACATGCAGCCGTATTGCGTAAGTGCGCAAAGAGTTTAAACTCTATCCAATCGACCAAATCGGCCAATCACACAACACGGAAATCCACATCGCGTCATTGATCTCGCATGGGATAGAGTTTAAACTCTTTGCGCACTTACGCAATACGGCTGCTGGATCCTTAGAGCTGGATGAACATCCGGAAACTACTGGAACTACATAACTTTCGGAATAGGGCCATCTTGTCTAGGTGGTACAATGGATGCGTAAAACCTTGCCGCAGACGCGCAGGATCTTAAATTTCTACAAGGGTAAAATAAATTTCCACACCGCTGGAATACGACCCCACTCCCGCCTAATCGCGCTATTTTGACAGACTAGTAGCTACTTATTAGACAGCTGGCGTGTCGTGGCGCGCTCGCAACATAGGATGAAAGAATATTTAAAAAATCGAAGTGTAACAATTTCGTATATTTTTATCATTAATCATATTTTTGGCATAATTTACAGTCTTTGAAATCACTAGTAATCTTCAGAATCAGATGAAATATCTTTTAAGTAGGTAAAGTAAGTTTCACCTAAGAATTCCCTTCGCCGTAATGTTGGCACTATTGCTTTTCATTGAAGGAATGTACAGAGAACAAGTCATAAAAAACAATAATAGTAGTTCTCTCGTTGACTTTAGTTGATAAGAATATACTTTTTAATATAACATTCATAGTTCCAATAAAGTTCAGTCGGCTCAAAGTCTATATCTTCAATATATAAAATTAAAATTATTTTGAGCACAAGTTAAAATGACTTTTAATAGAATGCATGCTAAGTAGTGCAAACTTAGTTGCAATACTGTAGCGTACTGAACGGCAACGCCGCTTCTAACGTCATCGAAAGCAATAATTTGATGTTTTGGCGCGGAAACTGTTTTTTTGTTTATTACGTGGAATCTACAAGGAATAGAGATGTGCAAATTTTTGCTGCGTATGGCACCTCTTATGCCTTAATTTTTGAGCTATAATACATAATTATATCTTCTTCCTCTCGGAAGATATGACATGAGCACCTGGGGTACCGTCACTCCAGCTTACACATATTTGTCGGTTTAATAACTTAAAGAGTATTTTGAACAGAGATTTGAAAATTTTGCTGCCAATGGCAGCTATGATGTCATCATTTTGAGCATACATAATCATATCTTCTTTTGTTCAACAGATATGACATGGCAGCTGGGGTACGTCACTCCAGCTTACACATATTTTGTTTTGATCGTTGTTCACACTTTTTAAGTCACTTTTTAAGTTCTTTCCTTCCATGTGCAGCTATTATGCCTTATTTTTCTGACTATAGCCCAAAACCCTAACCTCACTGGTTTGCATGTATTGAATGAGGAAGCTGGGGTGACGTCACTCCAGCTAACACATATTAAACGACTCATACTATCGAAGTTTTTGTGGTAGCTAAATTAAGACTGGGATCTTTGATTGCAATTATGCCTCAATTATTGGCATAGGTAGAATTATTCTACCATCTATGAGGAAGCTGGAGTTATGCACATTGCGTGATGAAGAAATCTTTGTATTCGTACCTATTCATAGATATGCATTTTGATGTGCCCATTAATTTACTAGTGCGAGTTCAAATTCGAATTAGATTTTTTTAAATATTTTAACTTTAAAACCCGTTAAGTATAAGCTTCAAAATTTCTTATTATAAATTCAGCAGTGGGAAAAATACAAAAATAATTATAAATGCGGAGTTTCGTAATCATGACATGACACGTGAGTACGCATGACGATGCTATAATTAAGACTATTGATTGTCAAGTGCGGAAAGCTTTATATTATTTTTAATATAGCTTGCTGCACTCCTTCTTTGTACAGGGTGAGTTTCTCAAGTGGGCGTGTATGGCGAAATGGGAAAAACACTGAAAGGAGTCATAGGGTCGATTTTGACGAAAACTAATACAACATAACTGGATCCGTTCTGCCGTGTCCCCTGCTACTTTAGTTTGGTACGTAGGTATGTATTAATCAAAACTTAAAATAAAATAAAATGTTAAAGTAATTTAATTTTTTTATTCAATAATCTTAAATGCTAATGTAGCAAGTTTGGTACTTACTTGTTTATTTACAAATAGTTACTTATTTACATTACGAAACAATATTTTAAGCTACATTGTAGGTACTTTGATTTCATACACTATTTATTGTAGTCATCAATATTATATGTATAGGTAGCTATTTAATTTATTGTCTGTTTGTTTCTTTAAGTAGATAGAGTACCTACCTATCTGGGTTCACTTGGTACATCATACATTCATTACATTAAGGTAGACGTTATTTTATTAATTGTGCACCTAATAACATCACATAAGTTAAAATGGTGAAGGAGCATTTCCTTTCTTTGTAACTATTCTTCTCCTTTCTCTGCCCTATTTTTTTTTTTTTATATGTATTAGTATATTATTTTATTTGTATGTATGTATTTTATGTTGTATCTAAGTAATATTATTTAATATAGTTTTTGTACACTGACAGCCCTATGTCTATCTCCTCTCGTTTTGTCCATCCAAAGGTTGTCTGGAAGAGATTGCCTTGTGCGATAAGACCGCCCATTGTACACTGATCTTTATAATGTCTTTTACCTGTAATTATTTAAGTGGTGTACAATAAAGTATATAATAATAATAATAATAAGTATTATTTTTTTCCATGTAACTACGTATCTGAGGCAATGAGATTGTTAACGCGACAGATTGTTTATTTTTCAATTCGAATCACTTTATTTCTAAGAATAATAATGATATTTACTAGGAATAAATAGCAATTTATCTAAATTATATAAAATAAGATTTCTAATGGAATGGCTTTGATCACAAACATTTTAGGAAACGCACTAAAATACCTACATAAATAAATAAATGTTTCAATATGACAAACTCATATTGTGTCACATTGTTTAACTTTAACTGGATACATAATTATACAACTTAATACTGGTTCTGTTGGGTTTCTACCATCTAAAATATTTACTTAGGTATGTACTAACCTATACAGAACGTGTGCTTCGTTTGGACTCTGTTGAAACTAAACGTTCTAATAAGTAGATTATATACAAAGTATTGTTTGTACAGCTGCTATAAAACTCTTTGATAATGTAAGTAAAATCGAAGATCATTTCAGTTACCTACCAATAACGATGAAGCGCTCTCAAAGCGTCAAGCGAACAGTCGAGAGCGATGCCAAGAATGCCAACACTACTTGATTTATATTATAGTAGGTCGAGTGCGGTTCCACTCCCCGCCTTGTTGTAAATTAATGATAATTATGATGGAATACCGTCTCATTTCATTATCTTACTGTCTTGTTTATTCTTGATATCAAAGTATCATACTATTGTAGAAAGTAGGTATGTTCTTATTCTCTAAGTTGTTTTCAGACTAGTTGATAGTAGGCTTATCGTCCGGTTGCTCGGACTCCGAGTAGCAAATGTCACATCCAGTGACTCCGCATTCACATAGAGATGTAGGACGTATGGAATGACGCAGTTTCTGGAAAAAGAAAAGTTATTTTCAATTATCATTGTATTATCGTTTGGTAGAGTGAAATATCGGTTATCTGCCTTCAAAACAGAAATGTAACAAACTAACAATTGAGTCTATCAATAAAGATATTCTGTGAGTAAATGGTAAAATCCTTAATTCTACAGCACCTAATTTAGGTACGTTTATGTTTCTAAGTTTACCGTTTGTTTTTTTGTTTGTTTGTCTGTATCTAAATTACTACATAAGTGGTAAGTTCGTTGTTCTGTAATGGCACGTGTGATTGATAGATAAATGACTCTTGAAAAATATTTTTTTTAATAAATTATCTTAGGTAATGCATTTTATCTTATTGTGACCACTGTTAATTAGTGATAGTAGGCTTCATTGTTCTGAAACGTGTTGATTATGCTCAAGGGCACCTCGTCATGATTAAACGAAGGTATATTTAATAATGACATAATAAATGAAGTACCTACTTAGGCAAAATGCTTCTTTATTTGCTGTAGAGGAGACTGGGCACGGTTGGAACTATTTTGCTCTAAAAGCTTATAGCACTCCCAATACTTTTGACAGGAAACATACAATAGGGCCCTCTGGGCACGAACAGAGCGCCCGAAGTGCGGCGTGACAATAGGCTATGGTTTATGTCCGGACCCACCGGCCGCGTTTTTTTCGCCTTGTAAACATACCACTAATAATTTACAGAACACAGTTGAAACAACCAGAGCCTTGTTTCAACCGTACTCAGCCTCGCCTTATCGAAAACTCTAAAGTCTTACCTCTCTCCAATTATTTCCGGGTGACTTAACTACAACACAGACTGCATAAACTGGGATGCAGAGCAGCGAGAGAGAAGCGATGATCCAGCCTAACGCCTGCGCCCACGTGGGGTACTGGTACTGGCGGTAGCTGGGCGGCGTGTAGTCCACCAGGCTGGCCACCCACAGCGCAATCAGCAGCGCCGGCGTCGCCACCAGCCAACACACTCGGAAGTACAGCGAAGGGCGACGACCTGAAATCGGGAACCGACAACGTCAATATGTGCTGTGTTACTAAGACCTACCTTAGATATACGTATAGCAATGCCACTTTTCTAACAAAATTTGGCATCTAAGGTTGTAAGCAGCTTATGGTAGGTAAATCTGAGCTGATCTATCTTCCCTATTGCAGATTGAGTACCGACTCTCAACTCAGTGAAAAAAGCTGCAGGCGAAATATCGGTAATCGTCAAGGCTAATGACATTATGCCATAAACTCGTTTATCCGATAAAATACGTGTAACACACATCTGTTAGGGAGTGGCGAATTATAAAGTACGTATTGATAAAGAACAATAACGATGAGTCATCCTTATTTATACGTTTATTATGGTTAAATGCAAAAAATTAGATTGTTATCTTCCAGAGAACTAACTAACAAAACGGAAGTTGCGCTGTAGGAAATGGCAGGACATCCCGTGTGACGTCACCATATATGTACGTATATTCACCTGCATATGATGTGTAAATAATATTCATATCATGTGCCACACTGAGTTTTAAAATATAAAGACCATTAATTTTGATCAAGGATAAACAAAGATTGATGACATGAAAAACAACGTAGATAGGTATGTCGATAGAAAGTTTCTTTAATGAATGAATTGTTAATTTGGACTATATAATATTAAAAATGTACGAACCTGTCATTTGTTTAATATTTTTGGATAGTCTGCCCACGCCGTAAAACCAAGCAATAGCCACCACTTCGAAGAAGGCGAGGTATGTGATGCTGAGTGATGCGGCGTAGTAGTCCATCAGTTGAAACACATATATGCCACTGTGTATTATGTGTGGTAACCCGAACACTAGCGACACTCCACAGACGCACAGCACTAATAGTTCGTGGTACACAAGCCGTCTGCGAATCATGTCTGGGAACCCATCTTGTATTGACGTCACCACAACTTCAACGATTGCAAACTGGAAAGAGAGAGACAGAGTAATTAATTTGCCCATTAAATTGCCTTAATCATGTGTAGCGTTTTAAATATATTCACCTGGCTATTAAGTCCAAGACAAAGGAACATAAAGAAGAATAGTACCGCCCATAACTGAGAAGCCGGCATTTTTGCAATAGCCTGCGGATACACTACAAATAATAATCCAGGACCTGAAATAAAAATATTGATATAAGAAGACGAATGTGATGCAGTTATGAAAAAAAAAGTAATTCAGTTGACATTTTTAGGAGTAAAACTTACTGTCGGCTATGACATCCTTCACGCTAGTATTTTGTTCAAAAGCGATATTCCCGATGGTAGCAAACGTGAAAATGCCCACGATAAGACTGGTCACTGCATTGATTAGTGAAACTGCCAAAGTGTCGTGGAGGAAATTATTGTCGAAACGATTGTATGAAGCGAACATTATCATGGATCCAAATGCAACACCAATTGAGTTAAATACTTGAGATGCTGCGTTAACCCACGGTCTTGACTGTTTTAATAGTTCCCATTCTGGCTTGAAGAAGAACCTCAGACCTTTATCAGCTCCATCGAGGGTCAATGAGCGTCCGAGGAAAACTATAATCAGTAGAAAGGGCAATGTTGTGGTGATATAGCGTACTTTGGCGGAAGACTTGATACTTTTCCAAAGAGCGAAGTAAACTAGTACCCAAGCACAGACCAAGCAAGCTGCCAACTCCCACCGCATTCCATTCGGGTATTCCATGCCGGCGCTCATGCTCAGTACCTTTTTCCTGAAAATAATATAAAATCAACCAATTAATCAATGTCAATATCATGTTTTATTTTTGTTTGTAGATTAGTGTAAAGAACTGTTGGTAGACCTAATAAATAAAATAAAAAAGTCATAAAATCTGATCCTTTTTACCGACTTCAAAAAAGGAGGGCTTCAATTCTATACGTAAGTATGTAATATTGTTGGAATTGCATAATATTCACATTAATGTTACTCTTTGTGGGCTTCACGTGTGAAAAAATTTTCGTAATTGTATGTATATTTGTTTGTATGTATGTACAAACTTCAAAACCTTTTATAAAAAAATAAACCGACTTCAAAGCAAAACAAAATAGTGAAAAAATAATTTTCGTTTCTGAAGTCGGTGTCCTTCATACCGCTTATTTTTTTTATCATTTTTCAAGACCGACTTATTTTTTGAAACGAATATTATTTTTCTCTTGCTTTGAAGTCTGTTTATTTTTTTATGAAAAAGTTTTTTAGTTCATGTTCATGTCTACGTTTACATTAACAGTTGCGAACTTTTCTTTTTATACTTATGTAGCAATGACCAGGTCAAAGATTCTTAAAAAAAATGACAAACTTTTTTTAGGATTTATGTTCAATAAAATTGAAACACCTTTATATTTTCTACTGCCTTTCGTTCCCAAATACATCACGCGACTTTTTATAAATATCTATTTTTTATAAATAGTCCGGGAGTTCGTAATCATTTCGGAGAACTAATTCAACGTTAAAATTTTGTACACATACTGACTTGATCATTGATAAATATTTATAACTTATCAATAACTACGAACTATGCAATCTTTATGAGCCTTATTATATTGACGAATGACGATACCTTTGGTATTGGCACAGCGAGGTGTGTTAAAGTGTTATTCATATCCGGAACTATACATAATTTTGATTACTTCTCGTAGTTCCAAAAGTTTTATCATTGATATGATTAAGACAGGCAATGCTAATCAGGCACGACTGAGTAGTATATTATACGGTGCGTAATCCAATATTATATGCTTGCTAGCTACATCTTGATGAAGTTGTAGATAGATGATGGAAATTAACGGATAAGATCTACACGATCCATTATTTCTTAAATAATAAATCAGATATGACAGGTGTTCGATATTCAATCATTTAGACCTAGCCCGTTTCATCATCGGCCTACCAGACGTACGGCGATGCGCTTTCGATACATGGTGGTCATCCCACTCATACGCACAAAACGTTTTAGGAACACTTTTATTATGCGTACAGGTACAGCTAAGGAATGGAATTCCCTGCCGGAATCTTGTTTCCCTACAGCTACAATCTAGGGGTCTTTTAGTGAGGTTATTTCTAAGCAAGCGTGTTTCAGCGTCGACCACATCAGGTGAGATAGTAGCCAAGCGCGAGCCTATAGCATTAAAAAAAACCTAAATGGGTGCACGTTTGTAAATGTAGATAATATAAAAAAATGCATTTCTTTACTACTTACTCGAAGAATTGTTCGGTGGGTGTCTGCGAGCCGTTGGGCTTGGTCATGTTGTGGTTGGGCACCCAGCACTGCGGTGTGTTCCAGCGGTTGGAGCAGCTCGCCCACGGCACCTCGGACTTGAACGACGTGAAGAAGTAGTAGATAGCCCACGCTATTATCACCGCGTAGTACGTAGACATTAGAAATGAGATCACTACGCTTGCTAAGCCCGCACCTGAAAATATTTCAAATAAATTGGTAGCAAATTATTCTTCTTCTATATTTAAAGCATTAAGATAATCAGATTTTTCATCTCACCTTTAAAGAGTGGGCATATTTGTGATAGAGCACCAATGGGACCGTGAGCTGTGTATTGGCCCACAGCCAATTCCATGAAGAGCATTGGCACACCGCATACTAAGAGTATTATGAAATAAGGTATGAGGAAGGCTCCTGAAACAATTAAATGTTTTCATTAGTTTTATTACCAATAACTGAATAGGGTTAAAGTGTTTTAACATATAAAAGTTACCAGATACAAATAAAATATCATATTAATGATGGTCATAGTATTCCAAATATAGTATAGTATCTGTAACTCTAAATACTAAACTCTATTTGAAATAATATTAGTCATGTTTCCAAATCTTTTTACAGTCCTTTCAACCGATTTTGAGTTCTATCCCGTAAACATAAGGATGGCATAAAAAGCTTAAACCTGTTACCAAAACCAACTATTTACTACAGCTGCCATTTGTCATATTACTAAAGCAATAGAAGTCAAAATCGGCTGAACGGGCTGTAAAATGGGCTAATTTAAACGTCTAATGTTATCGCAAATGGAGTATAAGTTAAATAAACGTGCCAGCACATGAGTGTTTATTAAGTTGTCTCAATCCCAAGCGGTGACTAGATGTTCCCATTCAGTGCTGTCTACTTACTGATAAATCTGGTTGTTTTACCATAAACCACAAACCCTAACTAGTGATACTAGTGAACCACAGTATCTAATATAGTATTATAAATACAAATTGTAATAAACACTCTTCATGCGGTTAGTTAGTCAATTTAAAGGTACAAGTAAGTAGTTTGTAGTTTTTTCTCGTCTATCCCATGGCGTGGGATAAACACACATCAACACGGTCTAGGGATATTTTTAAAAAAGCGAATTACTATCAATGTGTTAATTATTTATATGACATGTATATATTTAAAAGATACGTTATTTAATATTCTACCATTTTTTAATAATGGTTAAGGTACTTCGATTAAAATTTCAGGATTTTATGAAAAAAAAAGAAGCATAGACGGAAACCGTATATGAATTAACTTTTAATTTATGAGTAAAAACTGAAAAAAATAGAAAAATCATTTAATTTGTGTTTATAAACTTGAAGTTAGTAGTCTGAGAAAGCGCCCATGATGTTCATAACACATCGGCAACGATTCGGCATGCTCAGAACAAGGTTGTCAATGTCTTGCTGCGGAATATTGTCCCATGTCCTTCTGAGGTGCGCAAAAAGTTGATCTTCTGTAGCCAGATTTTCAGGAACTTCCTTCAGAGCTCTTCTTTGCAGCATATCCCACGCATGCTCAATGGGATTTAGATCTGGCGATTGAGCAGGCCAGTCTAAGGCCCTAACATTGTGTGTATGTAACCAAGCTGCTACCGTTCTCGCCGTGTGTGCCCTGGCATTGTCGTGCATGAGCAGGAAATCTTGCCCCATTTGTGTTCTGTGGGGCAAGATTACGGGCCCCAGCACCTGTTGGACGTATCGTCCTGCCGTCATATTGCCCCGCTCCCAAACGAGATCCGTCCGTCCTCCAAGACGAATTCCTGCCCAAACCATAATTGTTCCTCCTTAGTATGGGTGAACTTCCTGAGGGTTCTGAAGACGGCTCCATCGTCCAGGAACTCGCCAAACACGCGTCCTTCGTGAATCTGGATGGAAGCCGAACCTGTATTCATCCGTGAACAGCACGTTGTACCATTGCTCACGGCCCCAGTCCACGTGGTTCCGAATCCATTCTAATCGTCGTCCATGATTGCCTCTACGTAAAGGTGGGACCCGGAGTGGTCTGCGAGAGCGTAGATTGCTTTCATGCAGTCGCCTTCTTACAGTTTGGTCACTCACAAGCACTTGGTGTTCCACTCGCAGCCTTTGGACCAATTGAGTCGCCGTTGCATTTGGTTGAGCTCGCGCAGTAATTTGCAAAAATCGGTCTTGTCAGGGGGTAGTGATGCGACTTGGCCCCCGGTGCCTCTCCGCTACTTCACCTGTGGCACGATAGCGTGTCCACAATCTTGAAATTACATTTTGGTGGGTCCCTATGGCCTCAGCAACATTACGCTGAACAGACCCAGCTTCCAGCATTCCCACAGCTCGTAACATCTCCGCCCTCGTCAAATGTTGGCGTTGCATGGCTACAATACCTCAATTTTAACTTTATCTTTCGTTTAAAAATGAAAAAAAAAAACTGTCACTAAACGTAATTCGTATTGTTTTCTAAATTTCGCACAAATGAAAATTCCCTCTCCTACACATCAAGACGTTTTTATGCCACCGAAACAAAAGAATTTTCAAAAATTTGAATTTGGAATTAGTCTGAGATAAATTACAAACAAATCGGTGTTTAGAAGATTCCAATGCGGCCAGTAATTTTCGAGTTATTTAATTGAGTATGAAATATCCCTAGACCGTGTTGATGTGTTTAGTTGGATAGACTATTCAAAAATATTATGGGTCGTTCAAAATCAATTTTTCAATTCAGATCTGTTTACGTAAAATTAAGGTCTAAATAGCTAAATTTTGTTACAGACAAGTGTGCCCTCCTGCTGGCAGGCGCTTTACTTTGTGTAAATTATTTCATCACCACTGCTCTCAAAACGGTGAAGGAAAACATCGTGAGGAAACCGGCATGTCCCAGAACCAAAAAATCGAAGACATGTGGCATCCACCAATCCGCACTGGGCCCGCGTGGTGGATTACGGCCAATTCCCTCTCACAGAGATGAGGCTTGTGTCCCAGTAGTGGGAACATTAATCGGCTGATGATGTGATATGTGCCCGGCTGCCAGCT
This sequence comes from Orthosia gracilis, assembly GCA_947562075.1. Classification (NCBI taxonomy): domain Eukaryota; kingdom Metazoa; phylum Arthropoda; class Insecta; order Lepidoptera; family Noctuidae; genus Orthosia; species Orthosia gracilis. The sequence continues at coordinate 8,246,359 of OX387274.1, forward strand.
AAATGGTTGCTTTTGGATATGTGAAAAAAATCACAGCAGTAGAAACTATCACAAAAAAAAGGGAAACTATCACAGCTAAGTAGGGTTTACAAGTTAATGAGTAATAGTCGAACAACTTATAAAATGTACTTGAAAAAGTTTTTTTTTTGTATAATATTGATGTATGGGGAAAACAGTTTTCGAACGGCAAAGTTAGTTTTGGCCCTTCGTTAGAGCAATGTTCGGTGCTTTTATTGTTTATGAAACCTATTACCTATTTATTTTGGTGAATGTAGCTGTTTATACGGAACCCTCTGTGTGCGAGTCAGACTCGCACTGGGCCGGTTTTTTATTATTTTTGGTTGGGACGTTGGGAGGTCTTCTCTATCATCTTTAAGACCTTTGTGCGGTATAGATACTATTACAGCACGAAAGTACCTACGCGTGAATGACCGACATATGGTCGGTTAAGCGGCGGACGGAATTGAGGAGATGAAGTATCGCCAGATCCCCCACTCTATAAGGGGACAGCGAACCACTTCCTGCTGCTAAGAACTTTTAAGAAGCATTATATAAAAGTAAAATAAATATTGTGGGTGCGTAGGATGTTTGTAAAATGATTGTTATAAAAAATACCGTTAACAATAGTGGCCTACTTTAGAAAACTGAGGTGGGATGTTATTTCTGTAACGTCACTCCCATACCCTAGTACCTAGTCTCAGACCCCACGTGAGCATAATTGATAGCACGTGGGACGCAACTGTAGACAGGCGTCAACAGCACAACGAATGTGCAATTAATCACGAACTATAATTAGCACCAACGATTTAATATAAAATAAAATACTACACAAATAAAGTATTTTTAATGTACAGGTTATAAAGAACTATGAAGTTTCTGTCAGCGGCTTCGCCCGTGCGAAAATTATCTCGAGCTTTGTGATGATTTTTCCGGGATAAAAATATCCTATGTCCTAATTCAGTCGTTAAGACATGTAAAGTTAAAAAAAAAAACAGACAGACCGACAGTGTTACTTTTGGATTTCATCTGCCTAGCCATTTACGAAACTACATACACCGTTAAATTTTGGTCGTTTAAATCTCGTGGAGGGACATGAAACGGTATAGATTTGTAAAGATATAACAAAAAAAAAAAACAAATAAAATAAAATAACTTTCAAAGCAAAACACTTACAAGTGCAAAAAATATTTACGTTTCGGAAGTCGGTGTCTTTGGTACCTCTCGTTTTATCATTTTCAACACCGACTTCCGAAACGTTTAGTGTTTTGCTTTGGATGTCGGTTTATTTTTTTGTGTCGGCTTCCAGTCTAATCAAATTCAGCGGGCTACCAGTGTTTTACATGGAGCGACGGCCTACCTGCTTACTTTTGTCTTTATAATAGGTTAGTATTAAAAAACTGTGCATTTTTCAAAAATGGAATGAAAATACTCATGAATATGATCAACTTTTTCTATTGGACCAGACCTTCATCTGTGTAATACTGTGTGTTATTTAAATTCCCTCTACAGTGTTCTAGTAAAGCAGTATAGTAACATATTTAATGGTGTTTATAATAACCAATAGTAGAATGAATAGTTAGGTGAAGCTTCTTAAAGATTGCAAATGATTTCAAAGTCAGCTTGTAGAAGTACATCAGACTGTTTTCAAGTGGTCTTCGTTGCGCCAATTGTATCCTTGATACCAATGAGTTGACCTACAGGAACTGGCGTAATTAGTCTAGTCAGTTGATCATCCGATTTTGTGGCCAAAGGTAGGAGTCATTAGTTTCTCGCTTTGATGAGTAGTAAACAACTTTTAAATCGAGTGATTGTGAGGCACGTTATCATTAATAATTTTAGGTTCCGGTGACGCTAAATTCTAATAAGAGATCGTGAGGAGATATTAACTTGATAAGTCTGGCTTGTTGAGCAGCGGTGGCCCTGTGGTAACGGCAGCAACTTACAAGTTGTGTGTTTTAATTATTTCATCTGACCACTGCTCTCAAAACGGTGATGGAAAACGTCATGAAGAAGCCAGCATGTCTTAGTCTTTACCAAAAATTCAAAGATTTGACTGTGTCATCCACCAACCCGCACTGTGCTCGCGTGATGGATTATGGCCCATTGCCTCTCACAGAGAGGAGGCCTGCACGCGCAACGGACCAAATGGAAATCCTAAGTGCGGAAAAGGGGGACCATCTATTCTATCTTAGGTCTGGCTTGGGCCAGGACAAGACAAGTGACTTACCTAGCTGATAGGGATAGAACATAAAATAAGATTACTTCTGGCAGTAGAGGGCTTGTTACTTCTATTCATATAGTGATCGTTGTGGTGAGATATGCTTTCCAGCAATCAGCAGTCTGGATCTTGGTTATCAGCAATCCTTCTTAAATAACCTATAGTGTATTTATAACGATTTAAATACTGCCTTTTGCGTCGAAAACTTACGGAGAAAACCATTGTTACCTCGGTACAATGAATGGATATACATATATAAGTATGTTGTAGAACGTTTAGGTCACTACTCTTGTGACTCTACAAGTCTGTATCTGTCTGTACACTGCCTACATTTAAATAACTAGACACATATTTGTTCCAACGTCGTTTATTTAGTTTAGTTGATGACTTTTAGTGCTATCGACTTCTAGGAAAGTATTTACTCATTCCTATTTTAATTTTGTATATTTACCTTCCACATGGTTATTACCTAGGTATAATATTCTATAGTCGAAATCTTGCTAAGCATAACCCGTTCTTTGGCGGTGTTCTTAATATTCATATTATTTTGTTATTTTCCATGTTCAAAAATAATTAAAAATAATTGCGACATTATTATAACGCCGATTACTTAACAGCTCAATTTAGAAGAAGATTAAAAACTTTAAAAAAATATTCTTATGTTTATGCATTTACCAACGTGACACACTGTGACGTCATTAATATATCGATGTATCAAATGCAAAACATTACAATGTACAAACAAATCGATGTCATTTAAATATCTGCAGTGATTTCTATATATATCTGGCAATAAATCATTTGATATCTCGTGAATACGTCTAGGCGGTGTCAAGTATCAGTTTACTGTAGGCATCAGCTGTAATTCACACCGCATTGTGTCGACGCAGCGTGTTGGTACCTCGGTGTCAACCAGCCTGTTAGCACGCCGCGACACAAACATCGCACGGACACGATCTCGCACTCGTGTGTACATTACATATTTTACCTTGGTGACTAACATCTTTCCTGTTATTTGAGATTATGATTTTCTGCGCCATGTATGGCTTTAGCTTATTATTATGTTTATAAAAACAATGGAAGTGCAAATATATAAAAGCAATTATCCAGGAAGGTCAATGCGCTGTTTTAAATTAGGAAACAGTTACAGTTTAGAAATTAATACAGACGTAGCATTAAATTGAGCAAGCACTGTATCTATGTATTCAAATAAATTAAACGTTATTTACGATAAAACTTAATAATACATCACTAGACAATTTATATATAAATGTTTCCTGTAACATGGGTTACAAATGCTACAGATATATATAAAATTGTAATTTAACTACAAGGTAGAGACGTTTTTGTATAGATATCCATTCATCAACACAAACATACATTGACAGGCCTAATATTTATGATCACGACTAACACCCAATAAAAGGCGTTAAAAAGTTATATTATTATAAGCATGTGATAAAAAACATAATCGATGTCCTCAATGTCGTCTCAATTGTGTCCACATTTCGTGTTTAGATCATTTTTTCTAAGTGTAAAATGCTCAACAATTAGTATAGACTTAATGCAATGTCACGACGAACACGATCGTGTTTTGTCGCCTTAATGAGTTAATTTACAGTGGCCGCGACGATGTGTTGTTAGCTCAACTACTACGAAAATTAACTATTCCAAATTTAAAATGATAGGAGCAAATAAATAGTTGTTGTATCTATGTGGGTGTGTCCGTTTGTTACTTTGTAGGTTTGTGGCACGTTGCTGGACTGTGAACAAAAATATTTTTTTTCAATGTGACACCTATATCTTGGTAAAAACCAAGATTTCGCAAGGCCTGATTTACAGGCTTCTTGGATATTTTAATACTATGATTAATTTGATGTTACAAATGCAAACTGAAACAATATTACAAGTATGTAGTTCGTTTGTCTTTATTCTTTAATGATGACACAATTAACATGTGGCTACTTCACAAGATATGGTCGACTACAGGCGGGTGAGCACGGCCTACTATGACAGGCTTAGACTCACACATTTTATCACTGTTTGGAAGCAAAAATCGTGATAAAATGCCTGATTCAAGCCTATCACAGAGGCCGTGCCCGGCTGTTCGGTCATGAGAACGAGATTGTATAGATGTTGACTTAGTTGTAGTGTAAATCGTAACGTTTTGCAAAAAATCCTAGATCGTATTGCTAAAGATCGATTCAGATCGGGCATCTCTACTTTTCGTGGTTTATACGAGAATTTTCGGTGCTCCAAAACTGATATTTTTTCTTATTAAGATATCTTCGGCTCATGATAAATTTGATGACAAGTTGTCTCCCTCATGGTCGGAAGCAATTATTCCGCGTTCTTTAGGAGTATAGCGATTCATGTCTTGTATGTATTTTAAATTTGTTTTCTTCCAAAACAGTAAAGTAGAATTGTCATTTTCTGCCATTTGTAAAATTTATAGCATCTTCCGATTGGGTGTCACCTTTTTGCCATTCTGTATATAAACACGCGTCTACTTTGGAATTCATTTATTTGATCACGATAACCTTTATAATGGCATTTATTCAACCTAAAATTGCAGCTTCGTAGCCGAATCTATGCATGTCGATTGCGACCTATCCGGGTCCTATGCCGTTTATACTCTGACCTAAGCAGTTTTTACGCGGGCCTACGTCACGGCGTCGCTCTTACTTAGCTCCTACGCGGGTTATAGCAGCGCCTATGCTGGCCTACGCCGTTTCTATGCGGGCACGCAGCTTTTACGCAGGCCTACGCAGTTGCTACGCGTGTTTATGATGCTTCTACGCAGGCACGGTAAAGATATCTAACAGTATTGTGACACGGACCTGTTCTTGAAATAAGTACCTACAATCTCGCGTCACCTAAACACGCGTTAGGGCTGCCCGCCTCTATCTACTTGAGTTTCTTTCTAGTTTTGTGATTGTAAATAACTCAAAAAATCTGAGTAAAACTAATCTGAGGTAAATTTTATATATTTTATTATACTTATTTTAAATCTTACTAGGTAGATACGTACCATTTATTACCCTCATTGGTATTCATTTCATAATGATATTAATTCGTCTATTTCAATAATATATGTAAGTAGTTAAGTACTTATAGAGCCTAGCCTATGAAACTACCTACTAGTTCTTTTTAGCGAAGGTAGGTATTTTACTCAAATACCTACATATAAAAAAGTAACATTTTACGCACTAGTAAGTTAGGTATAACTACCTATTTTTTTTTTAAAGTCTTGCCTTTCGGAGTTGCCAGGTAATTTAAAAATGTTATCTCTGGGTGCGTTAAAGAAGAATTCAAGCAACCAAAAACAACACAATATAGTCTATAATTTGCTCTCTGCCATATTAAGTAAGTAAGTACTTGTGCTTATTTCAATCAAATATTCATAAATCGCACGCTTACTGCTTACAAAACCATCACACCGTTCGCGACTGTTAGCGACTATGACTCGCGTTCTGACCGTTTGTATGAAGATAGAATACTGTTAGATATCTTTACCGTGACACAGGTATAGCATGATTCAACTCGGTTCCTAAGCAGCTTCTATGCAATGTCTACGCTGTGCATTGATAAATAAATAAAATATGGTAACCACGAAAGTAGGTAACATATAGTTATGATTATTACTATCACGAATGTTTTCATTTATGAGAACCGGTCTTACTGTGTGTGTGCCCCTACAGTGAAGAAAGGACAAATTAATATTAGTTTTTTTGATTATTATTCGCTTACCTCCACCGCTTTTGTAGCACAGGTAAGGAAACCGCCACACATTCCCGAGGCCAACCGAGTAGCCAACACATGCTAATACGAATTGTATTTTGTTGGCCCAGAACGGTCGGCGGGGCTTCAAGTGGGCTGTCGTGTCCTCTTCCTCCTCCTCGCAGTCACTCTCGTGCGACGCTGTGTCCTCATCTGGAGGCCTGCATTAACAAAAAATAATGTTTAATTTCAAACAATTTTTTTTTTGGTTTTTAATGGCACTTAAGATGTGACTTATTTGTCATGTGTGTGTCTTGTTGTTGATTTTTCAATCTCAAGATAACCTTTATCCGTTTTATAAAATTGACGTCAGACAGTTTTTGAAAATTCAAAATAATTGGGATAACGATATCTGGTGTTCGAATTTACAGTATTGTCTATTTATGACAGACTAATATTATTACGATGAGATCTCCGTTAAGCGGACCCTCCTGAGGTAAGATCCGTGCTTATTTGGTTCGTGCTGATACGACAGTCAAGAAAATTTACCATTTACTGGAAAAATCCGGTGGCGTAGTGTTTGAAAATAGTTTTATTTTTAAGTTAAGTCAACAACATTTGCAAAAAGTTCTTAAAATAGAAACCACAAATAATATTTAGTAAGAAAACAGTGTCTGCATAAAATTGGTAACTGTGGTAAGTAGGTACACTAAAATACACCAATACTTTTAGAATGGCAAATATGCCAAAGCTTTTTAATGATGTATGTAGACGTAAATGATCATATGAGATATAATAATAAAAGCCGCAAATAATTGTAACTGTATAAAAAGATTCAACATGTCGTAGATAATTTATGTAGATTAGGTGTGTGTCGAGTTTTATATGAAATGACATGTTTGTATAACTAATGAAATATAATGCAGATAACAAAGTTTACAAATGAAGGAAAGACGACGGAATGCAATACTTTTACTTGATACTTTTATTTAAAATAACCAACGTTTTTCCTTTCATCAGGTTAAACTTAAAACTTGCTAAACGTTTCTTGATAAACCGAGTTGTTTGGATTAATGATTAATGATCTACAATGATGGTAGATTACAGTGACGTCTCACAGCTCAAAGGCTTTACCTACTTTTGATGATACGTAAGTAAACGTAGGTTTACAATTTCAGAGACAAGACTTTTAATCCGTAATAGTAGATTATACACCAAAGGGATAAAGCGGTGTCTGACGTCACAGGCGGCATATTGAACCCCGAGCGTAACGAGGGCGGGAGGGAGTTATTTAGAGTCCTGAATGAAGCAAGGGGTTCACAGGGGAAGACAGGCTTTATCACAGAGGAGCATACCCTACTTTTCACACCTTCTGCGAGACAATAAAAGACCGGGCACCATAAATTAGTATTTATTTTTAAATTAATATAAATCAAAAGTTTACATTGATTTACAGATACATCAGTCCAGTTATGGAAGGATAGGATATCATTTTTACTTTAATTCTAAAAGGTGTAGAAAGTTGTGTTTGGGTGTCCTTTTTTCCTCTCATCTTTACAATGCCATAGGCATGGACATTTTTAACTTATAGTTTCCACGAGTTTCCACACGATTTTGACGTTCCAATTTCAAATCACTTTACTCCCTTGGGAGTTTTATACAACTTTACCTGCCTTAAGAGGTACCTAATGCTTTATTTTACGTTGAGATTGCATGATAATTGTAATTGGACATTGTCGAGCAGGAGGTGGTATGAAAAAGTCTTTGCAGTTAAGCAGTTGAGCTGTTTAAATAATTAAGGCAATAAAAACATTAAACGAAAGTTTAATCTTTATTCCAAGTTTATCTTACAGTGGTTTTGGTATTAAAGGTGTAGGAAAACCGCGAAATTCCTTATCTATACTCGCGGTTGCTGTAAGAGACAGACCATTAATTATTATCAATAAAGAAAGTTGTTTCGAAGTAAATAATTCAAGTCTCTATATAGTGAATTCATAGTATTTTAGTCATTAGTATCGGGACCGAGAAGATCACACGACAAATTTCCTTTTTACCCTATTATTTATACTTATAGATTTGGCTATATTTAGATTCATAAATAATGCGAACACAACAGGTGTCTATTCCGTAGGAACTCAAGCTAGTGCTGTATGAAACTGAATAAAACACACAGCAAACAGCACTCGATAAACCAGTTCGTTAATATATTTATGTGATTATTTTTAAATGTTGTTAGCATTTGTAAATTGATAACAATTTATTTATTTATATATACTTTATTGTACACCAGAAAAAACAGGAAAAGAAAACTTAATATTTAAAAATATACAACGGGCGGCCTTATCGCATTCTGCGATGTCTTCCAGACAACCTGGAAATCCTGGAATGGACAGTGATTGCCTGGACATGACATGTAAACAACAACAACAATTGTACTTACATAAATGTAAAACTTCGTAATTTTGAATTAATTTAATTATCATGAAATGTAATTTGTTTTTCCTGAATTACGTTTATCACTTGGGCTATCAAAGTAGGAGATATGTGGTTGTGCTATAAGTGGGTTTACTAAATAGTGAGCCTGAATTGTTAGGCATCTACATTGTGCACCCAGAGTATGAAAATTTGGATTTAAATGGCAGCAATTGATTATATTTGATATATTAATTAGTTACATCTTTCCTTCCACTCGACATCAAGATCAGTGTGTAACTAATCAATTAACCACTTTAAAAATATAAAGGTAATCAGCTGTTCATTGCTTGATTGCTTCGTCACCAGTACAGCGATGAAAGAATAATCAGCTGATTGCAACAGTTTTCATGAAATCTGTCATAGACGTGTAATCTGTAACAATGCAATTTTTCCGTGAGGTGGTGCTTGTACCATTTTGGGTGATTGAATCACCATAATTTTCAAGAACAATTTAAAGAAGTAATCCCTAGCTGTCAACGTGTAAGTAGGCAAACGTATTTTAAAATCATTATCAAGTAGGCAGTGATAAGGTGAAGCGGCGCGGGCGCACGATCAATCGTCGTATCCACGTCGTATGCGAGATATGTGTGTGTGTGTGGCAAGATAGCAGCATTGCAGTGTTATCGGCTCATGGCATGAAGGTCAAACGACCAAAACTCCCTATAAACATAAGCCTCTTGGGATTTTAGGATTGCCTCAAGTAGTTCATGTCATAGTTTAATCGGACGCATTCAAATCCTTCGCCTGACAGTGAAAGTGTTGGAACTCATGTACTTTACTGGATTTATGATATTTCATGCACAATCGATAATCAGACAAGATATTTTAAAATAAGTACCTAGCTACATAGCTTCCGCTTATTGTATTCGTCTTTATTGCCGACTGCACGGTTACGGTTTAACGTAATAAGCATTGTAAAGGCTAAGTTCATGGCATAGTTCACTGTGCAAGTGTTCAACGTTAAGGGATGTCATTGTGATTTTCTGCATGTTTATTGTCTCTCCCGGCGAGGGTTCGGCCATGCACAAAATACGAGATCTCACGAATCAGGTAAACCGGAGTGATACAATATGTATGAAAATTATGTATGTACATAATGTCCTATAGAATTTTTACAAAGTACCAGCGTGACATCATCAGATAGAGTCGAAAAACAAAGGAACCTTTGTCATTTTGATTTATCATTGCGTTCGAAACTTGTGAAATAGATCGTCGTTATATATTTTTGAGGTTATGAGAGGAGATACGCTCAAAAAAGAAGATTTATGGTAAAACAAAAATAGTGAGGTCTAGGAAAGGTGAGCTTGACTTTGAATGCGCAAAGTCCAGGTCTGTTCCGGCCAACAGAAAGTATTTCTAAACAGGAAAAAGAAAAAAAGAAGGAAATTTATATTTTTAACGCCAAAACGTTCGATATTCAAATCACGTTACTCCCTTGGGATTTTCATACAACTTTACCTCCCTTAAGAGGTAATACTTTACATTACGTTGAGATTGCATGATATGTAATTGGACATTGTCGAGCAGGTGCTGTGAAATAGTAGATTATGCACCTATTGGATTACGGCCTTACGTTACGGGCGGCATATCGCCCTGAGTGAAGCGAGTGGTTCAAGCTGCCCAAGACGAAGACTGGCTTTATCCAAGAGAAACATACTCTACTTTTCACACTTTCTGCGAGACAATAAAAAGCCAGGGCTCCATAAATTGAGTATTTATTTTGTAATTATTATAAATCAAAAGTTAATATTGATGTTGGACACATTAGTCCAGTTATGGAAGGATAGAGTTACATTTTTATTCGTTCAATATTTTTGGTGGAGTTTATTTCAGTGCTCAAAGGTGTGGAATCTTGTGTTTGGGTGTCCTTTACTTTTTTTTCTGCTTATGGTGGCCAGTTTGATATTCGAACAAACCTCTCTACAATGCCATAAGGGCATTTTTATACTAATAGTTTTCCACAAGTTTTCACACGAACTTGACGTTGCAAATTCAAATCAACTAAGGAGGAGAATTCAAATCAACTAAGGAGGTAATGCTTTACTTAATGTTGAGATTGCTAATATGTAGTTGGATATTGTCAAGCAGGTGCTGTGAAAAGGTTTTTTTTGTATCTCCACCGATTTTATTGTTGTTTTGGAAGTGTATACTCTCGAGGTGGTTCCATTGAAAGCAAGTGAGAATTTGATGAGATCTCATGGAAATCGAGGGAACTCTTCAAATACATACATATAGCGATTTTGGTATTTTTATCGTATTTTCATTCATGGCAAACATTTGCATTCAGAAACTATCAATTGAAGAAGACCGGATGGGTATAAGATATCTTGAATATTTAAGAGACTATGATAAAGCAAATGTAAATAAATTGAATTCTTCCATCATCGAACTGATCTGATGATGAACACGGAAGGTAGGTATCGGACCTCCGTAAAAAAATAATTATGATGGTCGTGTTTAGGTTTATTGGATTCATCATAAGGTGCACTCATTGTAATATCTCATACACAAACTAAAACGAAAAAAAAACGCAGAATTCCAAAATAGAATAATACAAATTGAAAAATTACTTTAATTTCGGAGGTCAGGGTCGAAAAGCGACAAATAAAACGTACCACAGACACGGAACTCGCTGGTAAAAGATTATTTTTTTAAGCAGTCGGGTTTTTTGATTTTATGAATTAATTCTTTTTATTTATAAGTTAGTAGCTAACATTTTTTTTCGAATTAGGTACATTTAAACATATAAGTGTAATACATTTTTGAAATCACCTTTTATTTTGATACCTCACACGATAGGTAAAGAAAAAAAAATGGATCCCCACAGCACCGCCAAAAAAATGGAGCCCAATGGCCGCTATTTTTCTATTTTCCTATTTTAGTGTAGCTAGCGACACTCGCACAGTTAAGACGAATAGATTAACGTCGAATAGAGTAACGAATCATCAAAATCGGCCAACGCGTTTGATCTCTGGAACGCCGCATAGGAACAAACATACATACATACATAGAGTAATAAAAACATTTCTCTCCTTCGTCAGTCGGGTTAAAATACGATTTTACGTTAGTAATGAATTCAGAATATTTGGATATGGAAAAATTATTCTGCAAAACTCATAAGAAAAGAGATCATTTAACTTTTATATGCGGTAACTTATTAAATCGACCTCATCTAGTTTAAATTGAAAAAAAAAAGATGGACTTGTAAAACTGTTATTTTCACCTACATATTTGCTAAATACATATAATTTAATTATTCCTATACTCCATTTGAGATAACATTAGACATTTAAATAATCCCATTTTACAGCCCGTTCAACCGATTTTGACTACTATTGCGTTGGATGACAAATGGCAGCTGTATTAAACAGTTAGTTTTGGTAACAGGTTTATGCTTTTTATGCTATGCTTATATTTACGGGATAGAACTCAAAATCGGTTGAACGGACTGTAAAAAGGGGTTGTAAAATATTTCTAATGTTATTTCAAATGGAGTATACTATGTATTTTAAATTCGTGAAAAACTGTTGGTATATCATCATCATGATTTCAGCCAAAATACGTCCTCTGCTGGACATAGGCCTCAACCAAGTGTCGCCACAATTACTGGTCCCGTGCGTCTCGCATCCAGCGGATCCCCGCAATCTAGCTATACGAGTAACACACTGTCACAAAATTCTATTTTGTTTTATTCCTAAAGAATCTGGCAACACATTTCAACCTCGACCATATGTTTTACTTCGGCTCGTGGCCTCCAATAACCAGACCCTACTATGAATGTTCAAAATTGTTACAGTAATCAACATGTACTTGGGATAAAATTGGTTTTTGTTGTATTTTAATTTACTTGTGTTTATGTTAATTACAACACAGGAAAAAAACTGAATAAAAATAATACCGTTGCTCCATTAGTACCCTAAGCTTTCCACTCAGAGGTACATTAGTATATTACTATAAGTAGGTATGACATTAACTTTTGTTCTTAACATCCTACATCCTATCCTACTAATCTATATACTTAATATTATAAATGTGAATGAAAGTTTGTTTGTTACGCTTTCACGCAAAAACTACTGAATCGATCATCATGAAACTTTGTACATTTATATTCTTGGAGGTATTAGAAGTAACATAGGATACTATTTATTAAAAAAAAAAAAATGGCTTCACTGCGAGCGAAGCCGCGGGTAAAAGCTAGTACTATTATAAATGTGAATGTTTGTGAGGATGGATGGATGAATGGATGTTTGTTACTCTTTCACGTAAAAACTACTGAACGCATTTTGATAAAACTTTACAGAACCGAAAAATAGCTTATACATCAGAATAATGCAGGCTATAATTTATAAAAATATTGAAAAAAGAGAGTAAATGTCTTTTGTTTTATTATTATTTTCAAATAAATGAAAAATATCAATCTGTCTAGCCTTTTCCCAACTAAGTTGGGGTCGGTTCCAGTCCAACCGGATTCAGTTTCAGATGAGTACTAGTGTTTTACATGGAGGGACTGCCTATCTGACCTCCACAACCCAGTAGCTGGGTAACGCACTACTAACACACCCTTGGCAAGACTGGTGTCAGATTTCAGGCTTCTGACTACCCGTAACGACTGTCAAAGATATTCAAATAACTGGCGAGAATAATGGCTTAACGTGCTTTCTGAGGCACGGAAGAAACTCGCTATGTAAAGATCCATCCACGGACCAACCTCGGCAGGCGTTGCTTAACTTTGAAGATCGACCCGTGCTGCTGTTATTATTTAGCCACGAGCTGCTTTTTTAACGTGTTGGTAGACACACCCCTTATGTTTTGACGGGCAGAACACGCCGGCTGAAGACCTCAGTCTTAAAAAATACAGTGTAGGTGACGAGAACACTTGATGAAACCCACATTCAGCGCAATCCAACTCAGTCCTTCTAGTGGCGCCTATCTTGATGTTTTATTAAAAGAGATTGAAGACTGATCCCTGATAAACCTACTCCTTTATTTCTTCGAGGACCAACTCTTTGATGCGGATTACTGTCTGTCTAATTGAGGGTTGCAATTAGGAACGACATCAAAGAACTTCGTAAGCATTCAAATATTATTTCTTCATGAACAACGGTGAACAGAGTATTATAATAATAAGTTCACGGCTTTGTCTTGCGTAGTATTGTTACTTATACTTCCAGAGCGGTGTTCTTAGATACTTAAGTAATCATGTCTTATTATTTATTTTCCCTTACACGACCGTTTACCTTTTCTTAAAAAATGCTAGCGGTCACCGAAGCCATTAGAAATACACTAGCGAAGCAAGTAAGCAACCTCTGCGATGTGAACTGATGCTTGCCAGTCGACCTTGACAAATGACTGGCCATAACGCTTTTTGTGATAAAATTATGTTTTAACGATATTGTTACTATAGTGTTTAATTGTTTTCTATTACCTACAATGAGATAAATTATTGCTAACTTAAATATAATGTTAATGATTTGAATTACAATGCTAATGTTGTAGGTAACTGATCGAGGAACAAAAGTGGTGGTTTATGAACTGTAGGAAAAACTGTACGGTTACCGCTGGCCCGGAACTATGTTTTCCGATTCACTTTGAAGTTGTTTGACACTTGACATTGAAGGTTTCATATCAATCAGATAAGCTATTTTTACATGAATGAGAGCAAACAATCAGACAATGCTTCTCTGTTTACTATAGTATGATAATGTTTTACATAGGCCTATCGCATGAAATATGTATTTTTCTGATATAATTTGTATAAGACATAATAAGTGCAAGCTACCGCTTCAGAGAAATATGTTACGAGATGCGGAACTCTTTGTTATAGGTTGAGGGCACAGCGCACATTGTAAGAGCCATTTATCATAAGTAATTGGACACCTTTGTTCCACAGTTAGTAGCAATACTACACGTTAGTTGAGACCGCATGAGCCAAACGGACATTTGAGTCACTTTTTGTTTCATTAGATTTTACTGCACAGAAAGATTTGTTATAATTTGCCTGAAATAATTTTACAGTGCCGACTTAAGAGATCCATAAGGTGATCGCTTATATTTAACTAGCTGTCCCACGCGGCTTCGCTCCCGTTAACTGGCTACCTACCTACCCATTTACCCTACCTATCCTACTGTCCCTACACTACATACGTTATTGTTGCGTAACTTTAACCGCTTACGCAGCGCACGCAACGGATCTTCTAAAAAAAGAATAATTTTGCCCGTTTTTGCAACATTTTTCATTTATGCTCCGCTCCTATTAGTCGTAGCGTGACGTTATATAGCCTATAATCTTCCTCGATAAATGGACTATCCAACACAAAAATAATTATTCGATTCCAACCAGTAGTTCCTGAGATTAGCGCGTTCAAACAAACAAACAAACTCTTCAGCTCTATAATATTAGTATCGATTTATTGCCTTTACTATTTACGCATGAATCAATTTATTACTTACCTGTTATTTCGAGGAAAGAATTGAATTCTACGATATAATAAAACCTTTTATCAAACAAAACTCAATCTTACTCCATGAAAAAAACGTGAATCACCATCGATTCAGATAAATTACATTTTTTGCTACTTACTTACTTACCTACTATGTATTTCATGTATAGATCTTGCTACTAAATATAACACAGTCGTGTTTGAACCTTCATTTTGAACCACATAATAATTTTAATGATGCGAAGGCCATCATTATTCAAGTTGTTAACTTAAAACAATGAAAAGTAGAGCAAAATGTGGAAGTTTAGACCAAATGTATTCTTATATTTTTTTTCGTCAACGATTGGGTACTATTAATATAAAGTTTTCAGGAAAATGGGTAACTAGAATAATAAACAATGTTTTTTGATGCACTACGTGCCCTTTTCCCTCTCCCCTTTGAATTTGTAAATAGTTTTTTTTTTTTGAATATTCTATTGTATACATATGTTAATATATTATATTAAGATGTCTTAAATTAAAAAAAAAAAACAAATGAGTTATAGTTCTATATTATGGTAGGCAGGTATATTAACCTATACTGTGTTCGCTACCAAAATTAGATTTGCCCACTATACATTATACTTCAAAAATTAGTACCATACTTTTGAAATTGCAATTTCTCCTAAACTTTAGTCAGAGTTTTGAAATTAAAACATTTTTAAAATTGCATTAACTTCCTTTGAAATTATAGTTTATTTTAATATGCATTAGTAACATTTTCAACTTAAAAAATATTTAAACATTAAAAAGTTGTTTTAAGAAGTTTTCCAACAGAGCCCGAGGAGGCAATACAAGTTATTAAAATTTAATGGCGTAAGTATACGTATAAATGTTATTAGAGTTTTTGCCAGTATGTTAAAAATTCTTATTTTTTGGTTTCTATGTTTTTTTTTAAATTTAAGGCGTTACTAATGTTTAATAAACCATAATTTCAAAGTAAGTTTATGAAATTTTCTATAGAACGTTTTGGCTTTTAATACTCTGACATCTATAGTTTAATCGAAATTCCGATTTAAAAAGTGTTGTACTAAGTTTTGAAGACCAGTATATTAGTAGCTAATTATGTTATCGATTATAAAATATATAAGTTCCGTATTTCATATACGATTTACATAATAATATTATGCAGATAAGGCTGATACACATTAACAACAGCGTTGCTTGGAGTATTTAGGCACACCTAATTTATCACTGATAGCTGGATATCCACTGATGGATAATAATTACATTGATACTCATTAACTGTTATTAGACTTATTATAGATTCATTAAACTGTCTGACGTTTTCCCATTCAGTAACCGATATCATCATAATTTATCTTTTGTTGAAGAATTGGCGCCAGCATCAATATTCATGTCAGGGACCTACATAGTTTAGTTATATTGGTTAAATACAACTATTAGATACCTAATAATAACTTTAAAACTATTTGTTTAATATGTATAATGTTTGATCATGGGTCATTCGTGTTATTGTACCATAACAACTATTGTCTTGTTGTCTACCTGATTAGCAAAATAAAATTCTCCACAGATTTATTGAATGAAGCATGTGACCAATGACGAATAATCTGAACTATATGAAGTTATATATATTTATGAATGTCTGTTTATATAAATTTATAGAAAACAACATTGTACGGTTAAAAAATCATAATATTATACTCATAACTTAATAGTTTATACACGTATGAACTATTTTGTATCTATTGAATTATAATAAGTTAGGTTATAAATTTTAGAGCTCTGGTATATTGTAATGCACAGAGGATGGGGAGATGTGTACAGTTGATAGAAGTCAATTGAATAATGGCAACTCAGAGGATGTCATTCGCAGAGGTACTCACGTAGGAGGACGAACTAGGTGGAACAATTCCGTGGGCGATGTTGGTACCCGTCTTATAACCATTTTGCGACCATCCGTGCATCCCATACCGATCGAGGCAAGGGAACGGACTGATGGGGCGCCATAGTGGTTGGTGCCGCTGTCAGATCCTTCAGGGTATGTGGCCACTTGCTCGTAAGGCCGTAGACACCGCGCGGATGCTGCACCCGAGGCTGCCGACACATCACGAATCCTGTGTGTATCACTGAAGCTCTTCACTTTGCGCATTTGCCCAGAGGGCGTTATCATCGGCGCCGGAGCGTGCAGGTCGAGGAGCTTGGAGCTCTCCCTGTCTTGGGCGTCATACTCCTCCACGTGGATCGCCACGCTGGGCGCGGCGGCTTCCGTCGAATTTTCGATTTTACTCATACTATCACGTCACAGGGTCATGACGCGGTGACTATCGTCGCGTGCGTCGCTGGCGACGCGCGACTGTGAATAATGACCGATCGCGAGAGCGAGCGAGGTCGGCTGAGCTGGCGGACCGACTGGCGACTGCCCTGACTGGTTCGTCAATCGCGGCAAGGCAATTGGTAAACAAAGTGTGACTCTAGCGTCGGGTGGTGGGAGTCTATCACAAGGAGGGGGAAGGGCCGCGCATGCGCCGTGGCGGCCATGAGACTTAGCGCTGCGCTTGCGTTTATCTCAGCAGGGCAGGGCCACAATAGCTAGTATATTCAGTTAGACAGTAAGGATGAAAGTATCAGGTACCATATTTATCTTACTAATATTATAAATACGATGGTTTGAATGGATGGATGTATGTATGTTACTCAATCACGTCAGTACGGCTGAACGGATCTGGACGAAATTTGGCACAGAGATATAAGATTATAAGTCTGGATTAGCGCATAGGCTATTATTCCGGTATAATGTTCCCTAGGAATGACAAAACATTTTTCACGCGGGCGAAGCCGTTGGCAGACGCTAGTGAAATAATGTTTAAATTAGGAATTGGGCAGTTGTGGCTGTAGTCAAGTAAAAGCGCACCGGATCACCGGAGTACGAATTTGTAGCAAGTTGATGACAATAGAACTAAGGCTCTAGACAGACGGACTGCATTTCAACTGCAAATTTGCAGTTTACGTGCAGTTTACATACATCACATTTGAACAACTGCATAGAAACGGCTAACCGACTGCGCAGTCCATTCAAATGCAGTCCGTCTGGCTAGAGCCTTAGATTTACCTGATCACCTCAGTCTGCACATTCCTTCGGGAATACAAGAGTTATGTTGCGTTACATCGCATCCGGTCAGTCAGGAAGCCATAGTTAGGAAAAAGAAAATGTGGAAAAGTTATATTTTAATATTTGTTTTTAAATATCTGTATTTTAAAAGTTCCGGCATTTCATTTGTATTCGTTTAGATTTCTTTATAAAAAATAATAACATTAAATACTCCTTTGGGTAAATGATAAGATTAGATAAGATTCGAATTTGGAATGCATAAATTATGCATAATTGCGCAAAATTAATATATTAATAATTATTTAGGAGGCTTTTCTTTTTTGCATAGATAGGTGTGAAAATATTTCGATCTTAATATTTCGACGCTGATTATGTGCAAAACAATACATAATTATTTGCTACTGTTCTACTTAGCAATAAGCCTAAAACGTGAAATAATTGGGTTGTCGAATTTTGCGTTTGTGGATATTGGAAAAATATCGAAATAATCATTATCTGCAATCATCTGCCTGGTGCAACCAAAATATAATCTTTGGTACCTCTTGTTATTATCGTTTTTCAATACCGACTTCCGAAACTAAACATGTTTTGCTTTATAAGTCGGTTTTTAATTTTTTTAAGAAGTTTTTATTTCTCAAATTTTAGTTTTGGTATCCTGTCACTAAAAAGTGAGCAAAGTCGTAATAGTAAGGTACCTAAAGAATTGACAAAATAATAACAATAATTTGATTTACCAACACATTCGTGCTGTTTGTCGCTAAGGAGTTTGGTTGTATGTTCCATTTATGAAAACGGCTGAACCGATTTTGATGAAACATTGCACTGTTCCCTAAGTTGTGAGATACGTAATCCAATAAAAAGAATGATACCCGATATGTAGTTTCAGAGAAATACATGGAGAAACATAAATACAAACGTACATACACTTATAAAATTTGGCACTTGTTTTAAGAAGAACTACAGAGCAGTGGAGGCCCAGTGCCATCGGTTTCGACTTACAAGTTGTGGGTCGTGGATTTGACCCCAGGCAGGCGCTTTACTTTGTGTAAATTATTTCATCACCACTACTCTCAAAAAGGTGAAGGAAAACATCGTGAGGAAACCGGCAAGTCTTAAAACCAAAAATTCGAAGACTTGTGACATCCACCAACCCGCACTGGGCCCGCGTGGTGGGTTACGGCCCATTCCCTCTCACAGAGAGGAGGCTTGTGTCCCAGCAGTGGGACGTGTCGAATTGATTACCTCTTTTTTTTTGAAGTCGGTAATAAGTCCGGCAAAGTGCCGGTAGCCCTAGCCAAGATGGTTCCTGGTGTTCCAACGACCCAGATAAATAAGCCAGAGGCCGTACCATGACATGTCGAAGTTACCATGGTGCGGCTGTGAAAAAGGGCCAGATGTATACAAATCATATACGTTTGTCCCTTAAGCACAATGGAAATAATCTGCTCTAAGAGCTTATGGTAACCCACCAGGTCTCTTTCTTCTAAAAGTTTCGATATAAATACCTATTTTTTTTTAAATGTAGGGGATATACCTAATATTCCACATTTTATGAATAGCAACACAACTCTGCTATATCTCATCCTGCAAAAACTAAAATATGTTGCGTATTACTTTCCGTCGCTGATTGCTAAGGCTAATTGAGGCCGATTGAGTCGGTGGAGAAGCACCTTTACTGGTCCACTCTCAGTCAAATTTTTTAAGGTATATAAATAATGTTCAACGTATAATGGAACGGTTCCTACAAACTGGATCCGGAGTTAAACTAGGGAAGAGCCAAGACATGTATAAATTGCCCGATCATAGACCTTCCTGCCCGTGTCCGACTCGACGTGGTCTTAGGGAGATCGTCAACTCGTTCTTCCTCTCTTTAACAAATTAACCAATCTTAAGTGATATTTATGTCTTTTTTTACAAGAAGTATCTTCAAGGAACTGTGAAGCACATGGAGAGCTTACACACACTTGTTGATTGAATTGTAATAAAAAAAATACATGAGAAATGAATCGCCTTTAGAACTTTTAAAGACCGAGAGATATTTTCCAATACAAACATAAAGTAGTAAGTAGCAGTTAAATTATAGCAAATTATTGTATATTATTTTATAAAGGTAGTTACCGAATATGTTAAAAAATTAATAACAAGATAAAAACTTACCAAATGGGTTCATATTTTTTGTTAAGTGTAGTTTGGAAAGTTTTAGACATAATTTTTGCACTTTATTTATTAATTAAATATGATATGACTTTTAGCCCACCCACCAGTGAACACGGCTCACGTTAAATGATGTCGCTCCTCCAACAGCCGTGCCCCTCTACGTTGCTAATTTTTTATTCGTTCCCTGCCCATTAACACTTATAATCTGTTTACGTGTACAGTGCGACTAATTCATATCTACTAAATAAACGTTTTACGTCAATTTTACCTAGCACCTTGAAATTATTTACTTATTTAACAAGATTATATTTTACAACTTTATTATATTTAGATTAAGTCCGCCAATTAAGCGGACAACGCGCAAGAATTGCACATACGATTTTGGTGCTCATTAACTAAGCAGAAGAACAAACGTATTAAATATATGTGCTAGTATGAGTATTGTGTACCATTTTTTGTTTTTTACGGGGGGAAACCTTCAAAAGGCGCCTAGACTTTTGGGGAAGAAGACCAGGGGGTGTGGGATTTTTACCTCCCTAAAATCTCCCGGTGATCACCATTAGCACTTGGAAGGGGCCCTGTTACCTCCTAAAAGACCACTCCGGAATCCCCTCTGTGCAACACTTGTTAGGGCACATCTCTGGGGAGACTGAGGAGTATTAAGTATTGTGTACCTATTTGTGATTTAACTCAGGATGTTATACGATTACCCAGTAGCAATGGTATTCTTGGCAGTCCCCATAGATAGTGCAGTTGATTCGTTTGAGCGTCTACTTACTCTTTGGTCTGCCAAAATAAGTCTATTGTCACATCAAGAGTCGTCTTTAATTCCTAACTCCTTCTCCAGTTCATTACGCGCTCGCCTGGTGTAACACATACTTAGGTACCTGAACAGGCAACCTGATTTATGTTCAAGTTTTAAATGAGGAATATGAAAATAAATGATGGCTTAGGGAATACTTAATAAACGATAAATACTAGTGTCCCACTGAAACTGGGTTTTCGGTCGAAACCGACACAGAAACTTACTTAAACAATATCGAATATTTCTTTAAATTTCATTTCTTTTTAAATCTAGTCTTCTTCTTAGCGTGTCGATGGCAAATACAATTCTCAAATGTTACGTTTAGCCCAGTATTCAGCCACGGCAGCGCCCCTCGCCGACGCAGGCATAAGGTCCTCACATGTACATGTTACAGGGAATGCGGTACAGGACGGAAGGTGGGCCATGGTCTGCGGAGAGATGCCGCACAGACACTGGACATCGGTACCTTCCGAGAATCCCCACCCATGGAGTGCTGCTGCCGACCTGAGTGCGAAGTCTTTTAGAGTTTTCCAGATCAGACATGGCAACACGTGCCCAGGCGGAAGGATCTCTGATAGCCCGATGAAATGATCCGGAGGTATGAGCTTCTCACGCCAATGCTCGCATCTCTCCAAGGTGATGTTTCCATGGGATGGGCCCACGCATGCTACGAAACTTTTTCGGTTTTTAAGTCTCCGAGCCCCAAGGCACTGAGCCGTGAGTAATTACCAGTTTTAGACCTTTCTATGCGGCTCGCCATAGTCCTGCGAATTTCTGGGCAAGCCAATAAGTGGATACAGCATTTGTGCCGGGGTCCATTTGAGACAGCCAGTGGAAATCCGACAACTCTCATAAAGAGTTGTATCCACTAGGTTGGAGTGGGTGGAGCGAATCCATACTGGCAATTCATATACAGCAGCGGCGAAGCAGAGCACCATTCTTATCATCCAGGAGGCTAACTTGGTATCGACGGTTACAGAGGCGTTCTCTGAGGTTTGGAGCGACCATGAGTTGGCCGCGAAGTTAGCCGAACGACGCACAACAATTCACGAACACTGAGTTTCGGTGCGGCCGAAATTATTTATGGCCGAAACCGAATCAAGAGCCAAAAATTTTTTTTTGTCCGTAGCTGGCCGAAGCCGAAATCTTCGGTCGCTCGCTAATAAATACTGAGACTACGGTTGATTGTGAAAGAAAAAGCAGATGAAGAAACTTTCTTCATAACTTTATGGTTACAGGTAATAAATGACAGTTTTGTAGCAATCTTCATGGTGCCTGATAAGCTTGTCGCCAAGGGATATCGTGTTACCTAGGTACCGGGTTGTGGAGGTCAGGTAGGCAGTCACTTCATGTAGAACACTGGTACTCAGCTGAATTCGGTTAGAATCGCAGCCGACCCTAACATAGTTGGGAAAATGCTAGGCAGATTCATTTTACAAGGTAAAGTAACTTTTTTTTGTGATTGTAACCAGTGACTTCTCCCGCTCTGTTCCTTCAGTTGCTTGAGCCAGGGCCGCGATCACTCTAGGTTAAAGTACCTATGCAAACTAATATGCTTAGCTGTAGCGATTATTCCTCACTACGGAACCCTGCATTGCAAGGGGTCTAATACGCATTTTGTCGGATTTTATGTTACATATTTAAGTTACGACATGAGTAAACGTGGCTTTCGGTAATCTTTCTTATGATGTTTATTTGCCAGAGGTAAGGTGTAGGTAATAAACTGTGAGCGACAGCGACGAAGGTGATACGAAATTAGCGTGGAAAATAAAGATTTTTGAGTTTAGCCGAAAGAAGTAGAGGTAAAAAAAGTACGTGGAAGTCGTAAAATGGCACAAATACCACTATCCATTTGTTGTCGAGGTTAGCATTGAACATACAGCTAGAGTTATTCGCTTGAGTGCTAGATAGCAGATACAATAGAACAAAAATTGTTTCTGGGACCCGCAGATCCCCTTTGGCATCGTGTGAATGCTGGGTTACTGTTAATTCGTTGTATTCCCAATTTGCACCAAAAAAGCTTCCGATGGGTTCCGACAAAATCTAACAAGTATGTAAATTTTTATGTTTTTTGATAAATTCCCAAAATTGAAAATTTAATATCTCTTAACTCCTAAGGTGGGCGGCCAGTACCATGGTCAGCAATAAGCACTGATTTTGCGGCGCTAGATTGTTTTGTCTGGGATCATCTGAAAGACTTGGTTTACGCGACCCAAGTCAGTTCAAAAGTCAAAGTCATTTTTTTTATTTCAATTATGCTATTAAGAGGCTCTTTTAAACGTCAAAAGTTTAAATCTATAAGTAATAATAATCGATTCTACTGTCAAAATTTGCTTTTTATGGAGAAGAACGGATAAGAAACTCCACCCAAAATCAATAAAAAAATGTTTTACAATATTTACATACATACATTAATTTATATACGTGAGGACGATGCACGCAGACTAACACTACTATACTACGTATAGATATAAAGTATTACAAACACTAACAGGTAAATTCATTTATTTGATAAATAGGAACATGGTTCTCACATACTTACAAATATTGCAAATATTGTTAAATTACCTAAATCAACAACAACGGAACAGAGTGCAGGTCAATTTCTTAAACAAAAAAACACTGAAAAGCGAAAAATAACATTCTTTTCCGTAATCGGTGTCTTTGTTACTTATTGTTTTTCATTTTTCGACACCGACTTCGGAATAGAAAGTTATTATTCACTTTGTAGTGTTTTAAAAAGTGTTTTTATTTTTCTCTTTTCAGTTTTGGTAGGCTAAATTACCATAAAAATCATTTATTGACAAAATTAATCTCACGACGATTCCAATAAGCCCAAACACGATGAGGACACTTTGATTTATTTCGGAGATTCAGTGCCTTCCTTCGGAATTCCTCATCAGTTAAGTTCGATGGCACCATTTTCATAAGTACTAATTATTTATAAGTATTTGCTTCATCATAGTCGGTTAACTATTCGAGATATCTTATACCCGTGACATACTTATCATCAACATCACACTTAGTTCGCAATAAAATTTTGACTTTGACTTTGACTTAGGAGTTCCAGTGACCCGCTGTGGTCTTCTTCATCAGTTCCACTTCACCAAATGATACTTTCTGAGTGCAAATGCTTGCATTATTGATGAAAATACCAATATCGCCAAACGTATGCCTATAATATTTGAGGAGTTCCTTCGATTTCTGCAGGATCTCGTCATCAGATCTCAATCTGATGAGTATGGGACAACCTGGAAAGTATACCCTTTCAAACAAAAGAATAACTTTCCAAATCGTCCAGGCGTCTTTGAGTAATCGGGTAACATAAAAAAAAAGATTCCGACGAATTCAGAACCTCCTCCTTTTTTTGAAGTCGGTTAAAAAGAGTAATAAAACAATACTATAGTTATGAATACATAGATTAATCAGTTTGATTTTGTCTACACTAAAGGTTCCCGAATGTTTCCAAGCATTGTTATCTTGAATATAATAATCTAATTTGTTATAATGCTTGTTTACACAGTGTGCTTTTAACAAAAGTTTTATATTTATCTTTCATTTAGTTTTAATATATCACAAGGTATTTTTTTATAGAATTTAACACCATACCCCATGAAAGAAGTGTGTACTTTAGCTAATCTATAAGATGGTTGATATAACTTATCTTTATTTCTAGTATTACAATTGTGTCCATCACTTACTTTACTAAAGAGACATTTATTTTTCCTTACATACATAATATTTTCTTAAATGAATTGGCAATAAACTGTCATAATATTAATCTCTTTAAATAGTTCCCTAATACATTCTCGATGAATTAACTTATAAATGTCTGCGACAGCTCTCTTTTGCAATATAAAAATGGATTAAATGTCAGCCGCCCGACCCCGCAGCAAAATACCGTATGACATAATGCTTTGAAAGTAACTAAAATAGACTAAACGTACGGTTTCTACATCCGATAACTGTCTTATCTTTCCAACAGCTTAATAGCCGACCCGCAAGAGATGTTATGTGAGGATCCCATTGTACTTTGTCGTCTAGAGTGATTCCTAGGAAAACTATTTGATTTATAAATTCCAGCTTTTCTCCATTCAATATGATGTCGCATTCGCAACTTCTAACATCCGGTAATGTGAATATGATACATTTGTTTTTTTTTTATTTAGTATCAAATTGTTTGCTGTGAACCAATTTTGGACCTGATAAATAGAGTTATTCATATATCAAAGATGTGTCATCAGCAAATAACACCATATTTGGTTCATTTTGTAATAATTGGGGCAAATCGTTAATGTAAATAAAATGTAATGTAATATAATCCAAAAAGAGAAATAGACCCAATATCGAGCCTTGAGGAACACCCATTGTCATTTCCGACCCTAGTGAGTTTACGCCCTTTACCTGAACTTTAACTTTGCCGGCTTTCAAATATGATCTAAGTAACTCAAGAGCCGCATGTCTAATCAAGCTTCAACAATAGTGTTTCATGGTTAACGCAATCGAACGCCTTCGAGAGGTCGCAAAAAGTCCAATGACGTCTTGTGCTTCTTCCCAGGCGTTAAAGATGTTCTTTATTGGGTTGACGACGGAGCCAGCGTGTGCTGAAATGACGTAAAAATTGATTGGTTATTAACTTTTCGAAGACCTCACTGAGAACCAGCAGAAGTGACACAGACCTATAATTATTGGCTTTTAACAATGGATCTACTTTACTGTATTTTATGGGGTCCGGATTCTATATGCGATATGCGGAAAATAGGGCGCAATAGTTAAAATAATTGATTTACTTTAAGCTTTTACAGATAGTCCCCAAAGATCTTCTGTTGATTTAATTATAAGATCTTTGAAAGCTTTTAAATTAGCCTGGGGGATAGTAACTTGAAACTAAAACTCCGAAGATCACGCATTTAAATTATTTCTAAGTAAGGCGGCAGAAAGCGCGCGGGTGAGGAGTTTAAAAGCTGTTGTAGTTTTAAGAGGAATATTAACAAAAAAGTTTCCAAATTCCTGAGCTACCTCTATATCTGAGTTTATGGAGCCATGTGCAGCCTCTAACTTAAATTCAGTATTACGCTGTTTTTTTCTACCTGTTTCATTATTTATTATTTTCCAGGTAGTTTTTATATTATCGTCTGCTGATTTTATTTTATTTCTAATATACAGCGGTTTAGCTATTTTGCATGTACTTTTAAGAGTTTTTGAGTATTTCGCAACATATTTATCAACGCTTGTATTATTCATATGTTGCTTTAGGCCATAAAGTTCATAAAGCTTTGCCCTGCTTTTACGAATGCCTGAAGTCGCCCAATTGCTAAATACGGTACTAAAGTGTAAATAATTTTTGCTTTAGGTGGAAAAGTGTCATTAAATTGCATGTTTAGTTCTTTAAAAAAGTCTATAACTATATTATTAAAGTTTTGAATACATAATTTACTATTCAAGGTATTATTAATTTTTTCTAAATGTTTACGTGTAATTGGTCTAAACTTTATTTACATTTTTTGTAAATGTATGTAGGTGATAAACGTTACTGTCCACTGTGATCAGATGCTAACTTATTTACAATTTCTTTATCTAAGTAATCACCTGATCTAGTGACCTGGCTCGAATAGGTGACTGGAGCACTGAGTTCGGGCTGAAGATCAATCCAATGAAGACTCAAGTAACGGTTATTGGCAGTTCCCGGACTGTCTCTAGGATCGATTGGTCGATAATTCTCCAGGTTTATTTCAATAATACTATTATACCTATAAATCATAACCGTACCTTTGAAATTTTCCATTTGGCAGGATAAGTAGCAATTTTTAGGGCAAAATTAAAAACAAATAGAAGCGGCTCTCTAAATATTTCAGAGCAGTCCTTAAGAATAAACGGCGGAATACCAACAGGTCCCGCAGATGAATGGGCTTTTAGACAGCGAATGGCCATAGTGATAGGTTTGCTGAGTCAATCACTCATCAGTCATTAATGTTAAAATCGCAACATATGACTATTGATTTATTACTAGTAATAACTTTTTTAACACATCCTCCATTACAGAGTCAAACACAGATAGATTCTGGTAACTTGGAGGTCTTTAGACGCATACTACAACATGCTTATCAAGCTTAACACAGGACAATTCAATGGTGTGTTCAACCGACAGTCTAACAATGTTTTTTCTTTCTTTAGATTAAATAGAATTTTAGAAAGTATTAATGATCCACTATGTATCTGAGGTTGTCTGCTTTAATGGCTAACTACACAATAATTTTCATAATTAATGGACCTTACTTGGTGATCTTTTAACCAATGTTCTGTTAGATAGAAAATATCAAACTTGGTTAAAAAAAAACTAATAATTTGGAAGAGCAATCCAGAATGTCCTGATTTAATAATATTAAAGAGTATTGCTCTCCCCTCAGCCTTGTACAATTAAATGGATTGCCAGAAGATACCGTTTTCCTATTTACTAATAATAACTGATTATATTTGCAGGGGTAACTTCTATTGTCTTATGGACTAGTTTAAATCTATGTTGCTAGTTGAACTATGCAACATAGGCTCATCAATTAATATAAAATTTGATAGATTTACTATCACTTAATTTAAAGAATATGCTACTTTTCGCATAATGTTCTTTGTCCTAATATACTTCGGCATAACGATATTGGCACAATTTGTTTTGGCATAATAATACTTCGGCATAATTTTTTTAGGCATACATTTTATGTCGGCATAATCATCTTAAAGACTAATTTGTTTTGGCATAAATTTGATTCGTGTAACGTTAGTAGGCCTAATGACTATTAGCATAACGTTAGTAGGCCTAATGACTATTAGCATGATAATATTTAGGCATACAATTAATATAAATAACAAATACAATTTTCATGCAAATGATTTATTGTACATAACATTATGTAACTTAAACGATTTGTCAATCGCGAGATAACTTTTATCTGAAGAATATATTAGATGTTTTGACAGTTTTTGTATAAAAAAATATGTCAATCAGTTAACTTCTATTATGAGAAATAAATATGGCGGTTATTCCTCAGATAGAAGTTAAGTGATTGAAACAGTGATCCTTAATTATGTATAATTATTTATTTTAGGTGTATATTTTTAGCAATTGCTTGTAAATATGCTAGTTTAGAAGTATACTCATCTTTTTTACTAATAATTTTTTCAATTCTTTTGGTTTTGTCCGCGTATTTTTTCTTTTTTTTTGGTAGTAGTGATGTTCCGACATCCAGTTTATCTATTTCAATGGTTTGATATTTTATTTCTTGAACGATCTTTTTTGCCAAAAAATAAAATCCAGGATGGTGTTTTCCCACAAAATATGCAAATATATTGTGCCATGCCTCTGCATGATTTTGTGTCCTAGGTCTATTTTCCTTTTCTAGTAGATACGTACTCCTGACTTAGGGTGGAAATCGTGGTGGTGAACTTGTAGTGCCCAACATAATTGTGATCAAACCAATTTGCTATAGTTTCTGTAACAATTAAATAATATTGTTGGGTAAAAATTAAATATGATGTGAAACAAAAGTTAGTGACAGAACCGAATTGCTGCAAAACCGAATCTACGTAGTCTTGTTTGTCCTACCCCTAGAGTGTAATTTAAAATCGCGTAGGCGCGTAGGGGCGAGGCGGCCCACGGGCTGAGGAGCGCACCTCGCTCGCAGCCGCCTGCGACGATTAGCACGCGTGGGGCCGCCGGAGGCCCGCAGCGCCGGAGCCGAGACAGAAACCCTGCCTGCTGCATGTTGCCTGCTCGCTTGAATGCTGCATGCTGCATGCTTGCTTGCATGCTGCATGCTTGCTTGTTTGCTGCATGCTTGCTTGCATGCTTGCTTGCACGCTGTATGCTTGCTTGCATGCTATATGTGTAAATAAATTAATGCTTTAGGATATTATGCTTAAAAAAGTTATGCTTTAGAACTTTATGCTTAATAAATTTATGCTTTAGAATATTATGCTTAATCATTATTATGGTTAGAGAAATTATGCTTAAAAAAATTATGCGCAAGCTGTTATGCGTAATTATATTATGCGAAAATGTAATTATGCCAAACAAAATTATGCTTAGATATATATGTATATTAGGTCTTAAAATTTTATGCAAATGGATAGGGAACCAGCCATCTTACACAAAAAAAGGACTCTGTTATCTTAAGTCTACATTTACACGACAGAGAGAAAGCTCTCTGAGTTACTTGCACAGAGAAACTTAAATATACGCACAGTTACTTGGCGATAATTCCTTGGCGTGGAGACTCTTACTCAGCGGTCATTGTGCTTACGGCTGACGTGAGCTTAAAAAAATTATCGCGCAAGCATAACTATCCAGTTATTATTACAACACTCAAAGGGCAGCGGCTTGCCAGATGCAACAGTCAGCTGGTCGCAGGACCATCCCGTTTTTATGGACGTTGAGGTTCTTTCCACACTGTTCTAAGCTCAGAGAATGGGTTTAGAGTCGCCACAAGAGGTTTTTTTTATCCTTCAAATGTATATCTAACCTAACTTTTTTAAACCTTTTCTGCATAACATGACAAAGTTACTTTTCTTTATTTACAAATGTACTAAAAAAAAAGCTTACCAATACGAGATGCGTTGCTAAAATTTTAAGCTCACTTCGCTCGCTCTGTCATCCTACGCGCTGAGTTACTTTATTTTTATAGAGAAACAGTCAGAAGAAAACCTAACCTATACAGGCTGGGTCCAGGTCCAGGTCGAGAGTAGGACAATACAATAAGAAAAAAGTTGAAAGCTTACGGAGGGGCCTCGAATTATTCTTTACACTATGGCCCCCGACCCCTAAGTTACTATTTTATAAAGCAATAAAACGAAATACATATTATTAATTATTTATTCTTAAAATTAGATATAATCGATATTTATTTTACATAAAATTATGGTGATTTCGAATATTTATATGAATATCACAAAATTCGAAGAGCGACGGATGCCACATTAGTAAAAGTAAAACGTAAAAAATAATATAAAATAAAGTATAGGGTGGGGCGCGGCGAGCGCGAGCTAGCGCCCGGCGCGCCCCCGGCCGGCGGTCCTCCGGCGGCAACACAGAGATAGGGAAAGAGGAAGACCGACACCGCCCGGTGCCGGCGGAGGAGCGCGGCCGCGACTAGCACAGCGACTCAGCGCTGGAAAAGCGGGTTGGGGAAGTCGGCCGGGTGCGGCAGAGGCGCGGGAGGTGGGCGCGCGCGACGCCACGCCACCAGCCAGCACGCCACCGCCGCCGCCACCGCCACCAGCGCTAGCAGCGCCGTAAGCGCCAGCGCCACGGCCAGCCCAGCCGCCGACACGCACACCTCGCCCGCGCCCGCACCCGCGCCCGCCGCGCCGCTGGTGTCGCGTTGCCGTGCCACCTGGGACGGGTCGCGTCGCTGCAGCGTCAGGATTTGGTTGGATTCGACGGTCACTTCCTCGCGGAACTGGCCTCCAGGTGAAGACGACGTGCTGCTGTCGATCGCTTCTCGTTTTCGTCGCTTGCCAAAGGCGTCGGCACCGCGACAGTTCACCTGCGACAACGGTATAATGTTGAATAATAATTTACTTTTGGTGAAACTACACCAACATAGATATTTTCGAAAGCAGCTGTAAATACTACTTATGCATGCGTTTCTTACCGGTTGACATTTGCCGAAGCAGACGCGAATGTTACATTGGAATCGTATGTTGTCGCTGCTGGGGAACTTGAAAGCGTTAAACGCGACTCGCAGTACGCTGCCGTCTTCACTTCGTTCCCATTCGCCGAAGATTGATGGATCCGTTGCACATCCGTCGGCGTCCGTCACCGGGTATTCATTCTCCACCTTGGTGGCTACTTCGCTCGTCTTTGCTATACAGCTACGTGCAAATCCGCCATAAATATCTATGAAAAAAATGAGATAAATTTGAGTAAACATATATTACGTACGTATATTCTAATCTATGGTTTGCTATTTTGGGTTTGTTGGAACGGAGTTCCTTATCGCTTTCTGATTTGTTTGCGGGTTGAGGGGCCAGACCGAAAAAGTGTGACAATGAAAACCCAACGACACCAAAAAACAACACCTTTTTGCAGTGATTATTGAGACACTTCCGATGATGAGAATGAGCGATTGTAATTCTATTTCGGAGCGTACGGGAACATTGTATAATCAAGTGACTGGCTGGAAAATCGCGCGCGAGCCGAATTAAAAAATAAATCTACAACTGGTACTAATAAAATTTTACGATGCACTTCCATAATTGTTTAAATTTAAACATTAGCCTCTTATTATTTCTTTTTTATGACTTATAGATCCTAATTAAATAAATTAACGTAACGTTCTTGTTCATAAGTGGCGCTTACTTATTTTCTCAAAGAGGGTGATAAAAAGTAGAGTGTCCACCTCGGGAGCAACACTTTTTTAAGCTCGAGTGACGTTTTTTTTGAATCCCTCGCTGTGCTCAGGATTAAAAAAAACACTCTCACCTTTAAAATAGTTGTTTGCTCCCTAGATAAACAATCTACTATTTATATTAAAATAAATAAAAATAAATAATCATTTTTGCGTGATAAATTGTGCAAGGAGTAGCGTGCATGCAGCGTGCAGCGGAGACGCACGAAGAAAACTGAAGACGTACGAGCGCGCGCTAATTAGACACAAACAGTACATATGGTCGCAGCCACTATTGTGTGTTTACATTGAGCATCAGGTGTGTTGTTAAATCAGTTTCGAAATATTTTTCGAAACTGAAAGACTGTAAATTTAATGAATCGAACTCCGTTCCAAGTGGGTGTCCATAAGACACCTCTCTAGTTTTTTTATAAATATTTGTATAGGTAACTTATATATTTTTAAGAAAGAAGAAAGTATCTTACTTGAGGGTTGTACATCTACTTGTAAGACTAGGTTCTCTCCTATCTCAGCAGAGCTGACTTGGCTGCCGGAGCGAGAGACGATTCTCATGGAGCAGGTGGGCGGCGGGCCGGTGTTGGCGATGGTGCCGGCCGTCGTCAGCATCGACACGTTAAATGCCAGCGTCACGTTCTGCTCGCCCGTTTGATATATACATTTTATGTGGAACGCTTTAGCGTTGGAAGTAACAAGTTTAGGATGTTTCTGCATTACAAGGACGAAGCTTGCCAGACCCTGTAAAAATACAATAAAATAATTAGACTTAATTATATAGATTGACTTTTGGTTAAGCTTCGTGAAAGTTGTACTCGTAATAAAAATTGATACCGGTCATATAATTTTTTTAACCATCATTTTAGAAGCCTGCGTCTTATAAGTCTTTCTATAACATTTTGGTAAATAACTTACGTTCACATGGACTAAGCCACACTCGCCGAAGTGCACCGTAAAGTCGACAATCGTCACCTCATCCTTAGGTGTGTCTACGGCTAGTCGGCAGCGCTCGTCCTTGCTGTAACTCTTCACATACAGCACGCCGTTGAAGTCCTTGATTTTCAGACTAACCCGAACGCCGTCGGCAAGGCAGTCGACCTAAAATAAATTATATTATTGTTTATTGATGAACAAAACAAACAAAAAAATACGATTCGAAGGTAAGGTAAGCTTTTATAGTGTATCCTATTGTAACCACATCAACCTACTTGAAGTTTACGAGCCGTACACTATAAATGAACAAATACTCAGTTTATTAAAATTTACATAACAAACAGAGGCACATGGGCTAGAAAAATCAGGTATGATTATGGTAAGTTTCTTACCTGCATATCGGGTAGAGGGAAATCGGTACGGTACACTGGTGGGTTGGTCGTGTTGCAGTGAACGCGTGGATTGCCGGTGTAGCCGGCAATGCAGGTGCAGTGCGATCGGTGGCCGACGGCATCGCAGGTGGCTGAGGTGCCGCACGGCTCGGCACGGCACGCGTCAACGCATGTGCCGTTGATGCAGCGCTCGCGGTCGTCGCACTGCGCGTCGGCGCGGCACCCACGTGGCTCACACACGTCACCGCGTGGGACGTAACCGCGCGTTGCGTCGCAAACGCAGCGCCCGCGCGCGTCCAGTACGCGTCCGTCGCTCGCACGGCACGGTATGCACTCGCCGGATGAGTCAATGCCTTGTCCTTCTATACATTCTGGGATCGGACCTGCGCGCAGGAAGATTATTTGTGTGTGAGTGTGTATATATTCAGTAGAGGGATTGTAGGTGATTTCCATATTAAATATAATTTAATATTAATTGCACCGCCTGCATGAGTATATTCTTATTACCGCATGGAATTATGGATAAAGTGAAAAGGGACTCTGGTAGATTATTATCACGTATGCCTTATCTATACGTAGCTTTGCTCATTTTAAGATATCGATACTGCTCAAAAGATACACATTGCATTAAGAATTGGAACAAATTTGAAAAACGAAGGGTGTCTTTGAATTGTCATTAAAATGTGTAATCTTTTGCGTCGCGCCTTGGTGTGAGCTGACCCTTAATCCTTAATTTTAACTTAAATATAAGACAATACTCACGTCTATTAGAAGTACACTCGATAAGAGCATTTCCTTTGTATCCGGGTACACATTCGCAGATCATAGTTCTGACTGGTAGGGTGTCAATGACTTTGCACTCGGCATTAGTGCCACATGGTTTTATTTCCAGACAAGGGTTTACACACTTTGCGTTCAAGCAAGCGGTTCCAGAGGGACAGTCAATATCTGTGATGCATAGCGGTTGTCTCGTGCTTAAGCATCCGTCTTCAGTGCTTTGGTACCCAGGTGGACACACACAGTGGACTTCGTGAAGGTGGACTCTGCATTCTGCGGGCTCATTACAAGATGTGGTGTTGCAAGGGCTCACACATTTAGAGTTAATACACGATTTATCTAATGGACAGTCAGAGTTAGCGCGGCAGCCAATAGGCGTACACGCAATTGATGGATTGCCCATAGTACCAATCTTGCACCTGCACGAAGCGCGATGTTCATTGCCGTAACATTCAGCAGAGTCTCCGCACACATCGGGATCGACCGAACAAGCTGGTATACAGCGGCTGTTGAAGCAAGTTTCATCATCTGCACATTGTGAATCAGATTGGCAGAGAACCTTGTAGCATCCGGTGCGGGCGTCGCCTACGAAGCCGGGTTGGCAAGCGCAGACTGGTTTGTGTTCTTTTATTTGACAATAAGTATTCGGACCGCATTCGCAAGGATTTTTGCAGACGGATGACATACAAGCATGATTAGCTGTGCAGTTATCATCGGCGTTGCAAATGACATCTGCGATTGATGTTGCTGGGCGGCAAACGCCTCCACCGCTGCTCACGTAGCCCGGAGGACATGTGCACAGCATCGTGCGCACGGGTAGAGTTGGTGACACTTCACATTGAGCTGGAGTGAGGCAAGGTCGCAATTCTGTGCAAGGATTTACGCATCTTGATGATAAACATGCCATTCTGGATGGACAATCAGCGTCCACGTAACACTCTGCTATGATTTGTGGTTTACATTCGATATATGGGCTTCCAGTATAGCCTTGCTCACATTTGCATACTGCGATATGATTTCTGACTAAGCATGTGGCTCCAGTACCGCATATATTTTCGCTAAGGCATGGATTGACGCATCTGTGAGCTCGACATTGTTTGTCTTGTAAACAGTCGCCATTACTTCTACATTCTATTGCATGGCAACCTAAATAAACGTCACCTTCAAATCCAGGACGGCATCTGCACAATGGTAAATTCCTTTCTACGTAACATTCAGCATTAGGTCCACACGTGCTGTTCAAGAGGCAAGGGCTGATGCAGTTGCCATTGACACATGCTTCATGAGTTTGACACTCCGAATTACTGCGGCAACCAACAATGTGGCATCGTCGGTATGGGTCACCTTCAAATCCTTCGCGACATGAGCAAATGGGTCTATGATTACGGATGAA
Source organism: Orthosia gracilis (assembly GCA_947562075.1). Taxonomy (NCBI): domain Eukaryota; kingdom Metazoa; phylum Arthropoda; class Insecta; order Lepidoptera; family Noctuidae; genus Orthosia; species Orthosia gracilis. The sequence continues at coordinate 8,281,178 of OX387274.1, forward strand.
ACATTCTGCATTATCTCCACAATTACATGGGTTACGGCAGATTCTATTAACACATGACTCATGGTCACCGCAGTCTTGGTCTGAAGAGCAACTGAGCGCTGGTAGTTGTGCCGGTTTACAATTACCTCCTTCTTCAGGAATATATCCATCGGGACAGCGACATATTAGAGTTCGGAATGGTACACTGTCGGAAACAGTACAACGAGCATTGCCTGTGCATGGTTTTAGTTCGCTGCAAGCTTCGCGACATTCGTCTCTAAGACATGCGTAGCCGCTGGGGCATTCGCTGTCCATACGGCATTCAGGTTCACCAATAACATCGATTCTTAAACAGTGGACTAGAGGATCTCCGAGTGGTAGAGCCGGAGGACACTTGCAGGACGCAGCGTGGTTCCGTGCGAAACACTCAGCATTGTTGGCACATGGGTTTCGTCCGTCACTCGAACAAGCGTGTCGACAAGATCCTTTAACACAAACGCTGTCCTCATTACAATCATTATCAATCTCACATTCCGCGGCTTGACACCTGGTATAGGGGTTTCCGGTGGTTCCCGTAGGGCAGCGACAGTTAGGACGATGTGCTTTACCGAAGCATTCGGCGCTGATAGCGCAAGGAGCTTCAACTACGCAAGGGTTGACGCAAGCGCCGTTGTAACATGTATCGCTGTCAGGACACTCTGAGTCGGATGTACAACCAACTGTAAAAAAAGAATAATAGTAATCAGTTTGGTTATAATTATATACATTATGATTATTAAAAAAAAACTTAACAACTAAGGAAAATTGATTTAGAAAATAAATTACGTAACGCACCTTTAGTGCAGCCGACGTAAGGATTGCCTGAATATCCTCGTTCGCAGTAGCACACGGGATGGTGCCTCACCACAGTGCACTCCGCGTTGGAGCCACACGCGCAAGGATCTGCGCACGCTCCGTTGACACACGCTTGTGAAAGCGGACATTCGGAATTGGCTTTGCAGCCAACAGGGATAGTTTTTTCGTCAGACGCTGAAAAAATATCTTAGTTTAGTCGTAAGTTGAATAAAAATTAACGTTACTCTTTCTTGAATCTTTCGTCTTAAAAAAAAGGAAGTAGAAAGTCACCGTTTTTTCATCACTTAGCTAAACAATGCACCATTTATTTTTATTATACTTATATATTTTTTAACTTACGAGGCGAGCATCGGTCATATCCATCACCCGAATATCCTCTCGGGCAAGAGCATTGCGGTTTATGGTTTATAACTCGGCAAAGCGCGCCGAGGCCGCACGCGTCGTTACATGGGTTCACGCAAGTGCGCTCGATACAAGCACGCTCTGGGCCGCATTCCTCATCATTATAGCATTCATAGATTTGCGGGTGCCGAGGTACTGTAACAACAAATTCAACGTAAGTCATTGTTACACAATATTATTAACATCAACAAAAACGTAACGTTGTTATGGTACTTACTCGGGTTACATTCAATTCTCGGATTGCCTGTGTATCCACGTGCACAAGTGCAACGAGATGTATGGTCTATAGATTCACAAAGAGCATTCTGTCCGCAAGGATCGGCTCTGCAGGACTCGACACAGCTGCCACGACGGCATGTTTGGCTGTTAGCGCATTCAGAATCGACTGAGCATTCGGCTTCCGGTGGAGCTCGACATCCATTGTCAGGAGCCACGCGACCTCCGTCGGGGCAAATACAAGCCACAGCGCGTAGTGGTAGTACGTCGACGATCTTACAAATAAGGCCAGAGTCGCAGGGATTGCCTAGACAGAGGTCGATGCAGCGTGCATTTACACAGGCAAATGGCGCCGAGCAATCGGCGTCGGTGGTACACTCTGTGTCGTCGTGCGTTGTGCTGCAGCCCTGACCATACGGGTCTCCTGTGCGGCCTGCCGGGCACGAACACTCGGCGCGGTGACTGCGCGCGGTGCAAAGCGCGTCTGGGGCGCAGGACTGCTCGGAGCACGCCGGCTGGCAAACACGGTTCAATCGGTTGCAGATTTGTGTGTCGTCGCAATCCTCGTTGTAGTGACAGATAGCGGAGACGCATGCACGTCGCGGGTCACCCTGGGTCCCGGGCGGGCAACGGCAGCTGGCGATGTGCGCAACTGCCACGCAGTTTGCGTCTCTTCCGCATGGTGTACCGAGCGTGCACGGGTCTTGACAGTATCCGTTGACACAGCTTTTGTCGAATGGACAGTTGTCATCTGATGTACATTCAGCTGTAAAATAATAGTAAAAATAAAATATTACTTAGCGATCATGCCGTGTCAGTGTCTGTTAAAATATAGCAGTACAGTTAGCCTTACGTGTGTAGCAAATGCGAGCGGGGTCGCCGGCTGTGCCAGGCGGGCAGTGGCAGCGAGCGCGGTGCTGCGAGGCGTCGCACAGCGCGCCGGTTCCGCACGCGCCCGCGCACGCTGACACGCAGCGCTGCGATACACATGCTTCCGCTCCACCACATTGCGAGTCTGATGTGCACTCCACACCCGGTATACCTGAAGGCAAGAATACACCTTTATTTATAGCCTAGAGCTATACATGTGCAATTATATTATAAAATGTTACAAAAATCTCTAAAAAATAAAAGCAAAAACACTATTTTCTAAGTACCCACCGAGCGTGCAGGCCACGTCTGGGTTGCCTTGCAGCGGTGCCACGCAGGCGCACGTAGCGCGGTGCGCATTGGCGCGGCATTCGGCGCCCGGTCCACAGGCTTTATCGACGCACGCATTCACGCACACGCGGTTAACGCAGCGCTCCTCTGAACCGCATTCGCTGTCTGTGTTGCATTCACCCCCTGCAAATAAAACTAATTTTTAATATTTACTACCTGGTAGTACAAAGTATTCATGATGGGAGGCAGTGATAGCGTGACGGGGGACAGGACGTATAGAAAAAGAAAGAGTGTTGCACCGACTCCAAGTAACATGGGATAAGGGCTGGAAGAGAGAGAGACAAGTACAAAGTATACATGATGCTGTTCTTCGAACGCAAACGTTTGAGATTTTATTTTTCGTTGCACATGCACATGTTGGTACACGTCCAAGTCAAATCTTTATACAATTGTCCCTATAGCCTTAGAATAACCTTAGATGACCGAAAGTTAGGTGCAATAATAAGTAAGTACTCATAATGCTGTATATATTTACATGCATTAAATACATGCTAAGTATTCATAGTGCGTAACATAATTGGCGCTTAATCTTTATTCCGGTGTCATTAACACACTTAACCTACCGTTGGTGATTTCTTTCCTGTGATATCTGTAAATAAGTCTGCAAGGCTGTCATCAGTAGATATAATAATGATCATTTAAATAAAATATTAATAGCCTAAATTTTAAAATTTAATCGTGGTGACTAACACTGACTACTCTTTAAAATACGTACTTGGGTTACATTGTACTGAAGCGTCTCCAACGAGTGGTTTAGGGCATTCACAAACGAGTGTTCGGAATGGTAGGGTATTTGTAACTCTGCATTCGGCTCTGACACCACAAGATGTTGGTTCACAGGGGTTCTTGCAAACACCCTGCAAACATGCTAGGCCAGGTCCGCATTCACCGTCCATTACACATTGTCCTTGTTCTTTAACTAAAGAAAGAAGACGGTACATTATTGACATTACATTGAGCTTTATTTAGAAAGAATTCATTCAAAGAAAAATATATGAATTAAATCACAAACCTTGCCGGCATTCAATCTTAGGATTGCCCTGGGTGCCTCTCGGGCACTCGCAAGTTGGTACATGACGGACAACCGTACAGATCGCGCCCTGAGCACATGCTCCGAGGCATGGGTCTTTACAAGTATCGCGAGAGCAGGCCAGCCACGAGGAGCAATCGTCGTCTACAACGCATTCGGCTCTGCGGCATCCAGTCCATGGATCACCATGGGCGCCAGGGTTACACTCACACGCCGCAGTGTGCCCGCGCGCAACGCAGTGTGCCTCGACTCCGCAACGTATGCGCAAGCAGACCTTCACACACGAACCACTCTCGCAACTTTCATCATCGGGACAGTCATTGTTGCTATGACATTGCACTGGAACAAACAAGAAGAAGTTAGTATCTGACCACCTTCTCATAGTTCTACGCATAAAATACAGTACCAACATTATATGTAGACATATTATGCATCGCATATATCGCATTAAAGGCTACATTTAGGATTATGTCTTTGATTTCTTGACAGATGAAAATGTATATAATCTTGATAAAAAAAAATATTGATAATACGCCTCATTGCTCTACAAGTGGGTGATCAAAAATGAATACCTGAGTAACATCCCGTGTATCCATCGCCCTCGTATCCTGGTAAGCAAGTGCAAAGGGCTCTATGTTGTTTGGCTATGCAGCGCGCATTGAGTCCACAGTTGTTCGGGCCGCACACGGGTGAGCAGTGCGCGTTGACGCACGCGGCGTTGTCGGCGCACTGGTCGTCGGAGACGCATTCGGGCGTAGGCAGCGGCGATGGTGATGAAATCACGCTGCAGCGCACCATTGGGGAGCCTGTGTATCCAGCGGGACACGAACATACTGGCGAGTGTCGCACGCCTGTGCATATTGCGTTAAGTCCACATGCGTTAACACATGGATCAGTGCACTTTCTGTTGATACATGCGCGGTCACCAGAACAGTCATCGTTGACGGTACATTCGTAATAGGTGCATATTCCATTGCGGCAGGTAGCATGCGGTCCACAAGGATTGGGGTCGCAAGGATCGTCTGACTTGGGTGATGTTTCTAAATGTAAGAAAAAGAAATGTATATTAATGCCTCATTAATAGTCATCGAATTATATGCACTATCAAAATGCCAAAATATGTATGCAAATATGCACAAAAAAGGGCGAATTATGCTTAAAATAAGCCTACTTTTACTTACAGTGTATAAATCATAATTATTTATTTATTTATTAATTCACATATACATTTGCTTTAACATGTAAGGACCCAAGCTAACTAAAGTAGTTATAAAAGGCCACCTGACCAGTCTCATGTGACGGGTCTGGACTACACAATAAGTGTCACCCTCTGTAACGGACAAGGCAACAAGAAATGTTGTAGTAAGTACTAACCTATGCAGGCAACAAACGGATCGCCAGTTGTAGATGGTGGACACCAGCAGATAGGCGCATGGTTAAAGACGCGGCACATAGCCGCGTTGCCGCACGTGCCAGGACAGGGGTCGATGCACTTGTTGCGCACGCAGGCGCGGTCGCGCTGGCACTCGGAGCTCACCACGCACTCGGGTCGGCAACCGCTGGTGGCCGCGTCGCCGCTCGTGCCGCTCGGGCACGTGCACATGGCGCTGTCGCCGACCACTGAACACAGGGCTCCTGGGCCGCACGGAGATGGAGTACACGGCGGTTCTGTAAAGCAAAAATGGGAATGCATTAACCTGTACGAAAGTTTATATTGTTTTCATAAACCCTTTTAACCCCGACAGAAAAAGAGGGGTGCTATATGTTTGACGTGTGTACCTGTGTGTTTGGGTATTTTTGTATTTGTGTATCTGTAGCGTCATAGCTCCTAAAAGGATATACCGATTATTATTTTTTATGTCGGAAGTGACTTTATCGAGAGTGTTCTTAGCTATGTTTGATGAAAATCGGTGCAGCCGTTAAAAAGTTATAGGCGTTTTACTGTTTGAATCGGGGTGTTTTCGTAAGATATTAATATATATTATACAATAATTAAAAATAGATTGTAGATCGAAGTGTGTCTACTACTAGATCAATTATGTAGCATGAAATAGAAATGTGTAGGGGGTTTTAAATTTTAATTGTGTAATTTAATACTTACGGGTCATTTCAACATAGCATCTTTCAAATGCGTTTCCTCTAGTTCCTGGTGGGCACGAACATAGAGGTATATGATTGACAGTTTCACAGTCTGCTCCTACACCGCACGTGCCCTGGCAAGGGTCACGGCAATGGGAGCGTATGCAAGCTTTCGTAGGTGAGCAATCAGAGTCCGCGAGACATTCAGGTCGGCATCCAGTGTTCGGGTCACCACGTAGGCCAGGCTCACATTCACAAGATGCGCTTGTTCCTTTCACTCGGCATAAGGCACCAGGTCCACACGGTGATGGTACACAGGCATCCTTTGGTGGATTAGCTGTAACATGGTACATGAAACTTTAATCCTATGCCTAAAATAAGATCAACGAAGCAAATATTATGGAAAGCCCTTCGTCAAGCTAAAACTTTCGTCACTTAAAGAGGCGAACGACGCACTTGGTTTCGCTAGTAAAACCCATGCCTAAGCTTTAAAAGCGAAAACACAAGATTGCCGCATCCTACATCCCTGCATTTCTGAATCACATTATTATTATTTTTCGAATGTATTCTACTCTAAAGCAATCATCCGTTTGATCTAATCTGTCTTACGAATATTTTCGATGGGGTAGCACGCCGTGAGAGGGTTTCCGGTAGTGGTGGGAGGACAAGTGCAGCGCGGCTCGTGAGCCACCGGCGAGCAGTCGGCGCCTTGGCCGCACGCTCCCGGGCAAGGATCTACGCAACGTCTGTTAATGCAAGTTAGATGCCATTCGCAGTCATTAGAATCCAGACACTCGTAACGACAGAATGGAGCTGCTCCGAAGAAACCAGGGCGACAGCGACAACGTCCATCAACGCAGTCAGCATTCGGGCCACAATCCGGACAGGGTGAACTCTTTTTAGGCTCAGACTCGAGGGCTGTAAAAAATAATCAAGTTAAGTACGTATAATTAAAATAAATATCGAGACTCATCTCGACCGCTAGACGAGTAAAAACATACCTGGCATACAACGAATGAATGGATCTCCAACATAACCAGGTGGACAAGTACAAATAGGTGAATGCATGGTTGTTCGACAAACGGCGTGAGCACCGCACGCGCCGGGACAAGGGTCGCGGCACTTGGCGGCGCGGCACGCTAGCGAGGCGGAGCAGTCAGCCGAGCTACGACACTCGGGCCGGCAGCTGGGCGGCTCGGAGTGCATGGGGGGCCGGCACGAGCAGTGCGCCACGGAGCCCTGCGCGCGGCACACACTGTTCGGTCCACATGGGTTGGGCGAGCACGGCTCCGTCTCCACTGGTGCTGCATTTGTAAGTTTTCGATAAATTGGTATAATTTATTTTTGCAGTAAGTTATTTGTTTTGTATTTTAATGTTTGCAAAGGTTCACTTTATATTCAAATAAAGTAGTTCCTTACCTATTTCACGCCGGCAGGCTATGAAAGCATCTCCTTGAAGAGGTGCTGGGCACTCGCATATGGCGATGTGATTGTAGACGTTGCACACTGCATCGAGACCGCATGCGTTTTTGCAGGGATCCACACATTTGTAGTTCACGCAGGCTTGACGTTTGTCACAGTCATTATCAACAGTACATTCTGGTCGACATTCTATTGTAGGATTGCCGTGGTATCCCGGAATACATGAACAGGTACCGTTGCTACAGATAGAATTACTGCCGCAGGGGTTTCGAGCGCACGGGTCTATAGGTTCTGGTCTTTGCGGTTCTGCAAAATGAACATTAATGCGCATTAAGTTGTATCTTTTATTTAGAGTATTTTTTGTATCCAGGAATATTTCTAATAAATATTCAAAAGAATAACAGAGACAACATTTAAAATGCTTATGAAATGAATTAACTATGATTATTGTAATTATAACATAACAAACAATATGAGGCATGATTTCTTCATCCAACTGAGATTTTTACGCTTTACATAGTTAAATTTAAAAAAAGAACATGACATCTATAACATAATACATACCATCAAACAGGTAACATCCAACGAAAGAATTGCCACGATGGCTCGGTAAGCATGTACATATAGCCAGATGGTTCATCGCTCGGCACTCAGTATTAGAGCCACAAGATCCAATGCAAGGGTCAACACATCTCTCCCGGACACAGGCCTTATCATTCGGACAATCTTCGTTGATAGCGCACTCCGGTGCACACCGAGGCGGGGCACCGAAGAAGCCCTCCCTGCAACTACAGATAGCTGAACCAGCAGACTCCCTGCATGTTGCGAATGGACCGCAAGGATTAGGTTCGCAGGGAGATTTTACTTGGGGCGGTAGCACTTTTTCTTTTGAACATCTAATGAACGCATCTCCTTCGAAACCAGGTAAACAAGTACAGTAAGGGCTGTGGTGATACACACGACATTGTGCGTTTTCTCCGCATGTTCCGATACATGGATCGATACACTTTTGCTTGACACACGCTTGGTTGAGTGGGCACTCTGAACTCATCATACATTCCGGTCTGCAATTTGGTGGGTTTCCAATATATTCTGTTATACAAGTACATATGGCTTTGTCGCCAACAGCGTTGCATGTACTATAAGGACCGCATGGTGATGGATTGCAAGGGTCACTCGGCGTTTCTGCGAAAAAACAGGTTTTTAAAATCATTTACCATTTTGCATTTGGTATTTTATTACATTATATAGACAGATCGTTAACGTTTGAATTAATTGTTTTTTTTTTTAATAAAAACAACAGTTTACCTTCTCTAAGTATGCATCTGTCATATGGGTTACCCACGTAACCGGATGTGCAAGCGCAGTTAGGAACGTGATTTATCATTTGACATTGAGCATTCGTTCCGCAAAGTCCAGGGCATGGGTCTTGACATCTGTTGTTGATACACGCTAAATTTTCTCGGCAGTCTGAGTTGAGTACGCATTCAGGTCTACAACCTTCATAAGGATTGCCGAAATATCCTGTGACACAGGTACAACTGCCAGCGTTGTTACGCTCTTGGCACACAGCGTTTGGTCCACATGGGTTAGGTACGCATGGAGCGGTCGGTGGAGGCGGTTTTTCATCTGGAACTGAACATACATGATGAATATTATGCTATAATTATGAAAGCAACAAACATTTAGGTCTTAAATATGTGCAACGAAACGAAAGCAGATTAATATTTAAATAAATACCTTTGATAGGAGTGCACTGATAGAATGAGTCTCCTTCGTATCCTGGTTGGCATGCACATTGCGGTGAATGGCTGATGACCCGACATTCTGTGTTCAGCCCGCAGGCACCAATGCATGGATCAGCGCATTTGTTGTTAATGCATGCCTTATCAAAACTGCATTCACTGTTCGTAGAGCACTCTGGGCGACAATATGGTGGTTGCCCCATGTAACCGGCTTGACAAGAACACGAAGGCGCTTCGTTTACTGCTCGACATTCAGAATTCGGACCACATGGCGACGGTTCACACGGTGCTCTCTTTGGTGGTGGTTCGTCTAATAAAAATACAATTTACACATTAGTTAACGTAATTAATATCGTTAATATTCGTATTTTAATCGTATTAGAATAAAAAAGAATTGGGTCCAATGAGAAAAAAAATTAAAATCATAGCTTGTTGCACTGCTTGGAGAAACCTTATGTCAATAAATCAACGACGGACTAAGGCAACTGAGACAGACTGAGATAAAACAAATAAGTGATATATATACCTATTTGTTTATAAGTGATTTATCGCTATGATACTTACTTTGAACGATTACACAGTGAGTAAATGGATCGCCGGTGTAACCATTTCTGCAGTAACAAATAGGCATATGATTGTGAACGCGACACTCCGCATGTAATCCGCAAGAGCCAACACAAGGATCCGCGCATTTTTGATTTGAGCACGACATGAGACTTGTACAATCTGAGTTCACCAAACATTCTGGCCTGCACGATGGGGGCACCCCAATGTAGCCAATCAGACACGAACAAATCGCTTGTTCTTGCATCGCCCGGCATACGCTATACGGGCCACATGGAGACGGATGACATGGGTTTCGGTTTTCTGGTTTCACTGAAAACGTATAATTATACATTTTAGCTGTCAATTTTTCGATAATATCGAATTAAGTAATGTGCAAATTATAATTTAATTTACATACCTGTTATTGGAGTGCACGAAAAGAATGCATTGCCACTTGTGTTTGATGGACAGCTACACATCGGTATGTGATTATATACCTCACATAATGCTCCCTGTCCGCATAGGTTTGTGCAAGGATTAACACATTTATTGTTGACACATGTTAATGAAGGAGGACAGTCGGAGTTTTGAGTGCATTCCGGTCGACAACTCAAGTACGGATTTCCGAAGTATTCGGGCCGACATGTGCATTGTCCATCGTTACAGTCAGCGTTTGCTCCGCAGGGGCTTGGGTTGCATTTATCGTATTCAGTAGGCAGAGGTTCTGTAATCGATGCAATAAGATTTAGGTACTTACATTTTTTTACATTATAATACGAAGAATAAAGCAGGAGGAAGATAGAACAAAGAAAAAGAAGAGAGGCGTTAAATATTCTACAAAATATTTACCTATTTTCTCCTTTACGTGGCAACTTTGGAATGGATTGCCTGTATATCCTTCTCTGCAACTACAAATTGCTGCGTGCTGATAAACTTGACATTCTGTTTGTAGGCCGCAAGAGCCCTGGCAAGGATCGCGACATTTCTGGTTAATACAAGCTTTGGTGCTCGGGCAGTCTGAGTTCACAGTACATTCTGCTCGACAGTTCGGTGGTGCTCCGACGTAGTTCTCTAAGCAAGCACATGAAGATACTCGATTTATAACTTGGCATTGGGAATTCGGTCCGCAGGGTGATGGTACACATGGATTTTGATCTTGAAGTGGAACTGTAATTTCTGTAAGAAAACAAAATGTTAGGCGGTTTACGAATATTCTGCATAAACAATTATTATTCGGTTTGTTCATTGGTGGAACATCCTACAACCAAGCATACCTTTAACAATAGCACATCTAACAAACGGATCTCCTTCATATCCTCTCCTACAGGAACATATCGGTGCGTGGTTTACAACTCGGCATTCGGCTTCTTGTCCACATGAACCAATACATGGGTCTACACATTTCTGCCTGATACAACTCTTGGTAGAGTCACATTCCGAGTTGACTGTGCATTCAGGCCGGCAACTAGGTGGAGAACCGTAGAAATCTGGCATACACGAACATATTGCTAGCCCGTTGTTGTCCTTACAGATAGAGTTGCTGCCGCATGGATTTGGCATACAAGGATTTTCAGGAACCGGTGCTGCAAAATAACGTTAGATTAATAACGTTTACATATGTGTTAGCAGGAATTCGCTTTAGTTTCCTTAAGGTTTAAAACTTACTTGGTTCATTGATTATGACGTGACAGTAGGTATATGGATTGCCGGTATATCCAGGTGCGCAGTTACATGATGGAATATGATTGATTACTTGACATAACGCCGTAGATCCACAAACTCCCGGACAAGGATCTTCACATTTGTTCCTCAGACATGCTTTATTGTAAGGACAGTCGGTATTCACCACACATTCGGGTCTACAAGATTCGTAGGGATTTCCAAAATATCCAGGTTCACATATACATGCTGCAGCGCCGTTTCTTGAAACTTTGCATTGAGCATTAGCTCCACATGGTGTAGGATTACAAGGATCTATTTTTTCTACTGCTTGTGGTATTAGGTAACAAGCTGTGAATGGATCGCCAGTGTACCCTTCTTCGCAAGAGCACATTGGGCTATGCAAACGTACAACACATTGCGTGTTAGTGCCACACGATCCTGGGCATGGGTCTTTGCACTTGTAGTTAACGCAAGCTCTGTTTGACGGACAGTCATCGCTGGTTGTGCACTCTCGGCGACACTGTGGTGGAGTGCCTTCAAACGTTGGTTGACATGTGCAAACGTACGAATCGCCGTTCGATGTTGGGTTACATATACTATTTGGTCCACAAGGCGACGGCACACAGGGGTTTGAAGGCGGTTCTTCAAATGCTTGGACTAAAGAAATAAGAAAACTTATTAATTCGGTGCGTACTACATTTAAATTTTCAATATATATGTATTAAAATGAGGTTAAAGTTTTATTAATGTAAAAAAACTGAGATAATTACCATAGCAGTGACTAAATGGAGAGCCAGTGTATCTCGGAGGACATGTACATATTGGATTATGATTGTTAACGTTACATATTGCGTTATGTCCGCATGAGCCTGGGCATGGATCTTGACATTTTCGATTAATGCATGCCAGAGAAGGAGCACAATCTGTACTTTGAATACATTCTGGGCGACAGTTGGGTGGATTTCCAATAAAATCATGGAGACAGGCACAGATTGCTTGACCATTTGCTTCTCTGCATAAACTATTTGGTCCGCAAGGGGAAGGTTCACATGGCCTACTTACAGGTTCTGAAAATGAAAAACAAAATGTTAGTATATATAATTGATATTGGACAAGCAGTCTGCACATATAGTTTGAAGTACATACTTTCAATGCGGATGCACTGTGTGAATGCGTCCCCTGTCATGCCAGCAGGACAGCTACAGATCGCAACGTGGTTATATGCATTGCATTCTGCGTTTAGACCACACATATCACGGCATGGATCTACACATTTTGATCTAAAGCAAGCCTTGTCTAGTGGGCAATCTGTACTCAGAACACATTCAGGTCGACAGCCGAAGTATGGGTCTCCTTGATACTCTGGCAAGCATCTGCATTCACCGTTGTTACAAATTGCGTTAGCTCCACAGGGCGAAGGATGGCATGGGTCAATTTTTTGGGGCGTGTCTGAAACAATACCACATGGTTCACAGAAATACTTTAACAAACTCAATTTAGTTTTGATGAGATACAGTTGAAGGGGCAACATATTGTTTACAACACTGCGGCAACAAAATTAATAATGCAATAAACTTACCCGCTGGTTTGACGTTGCATACTGCAAAAGGATCACCTTCATATCCGTTAGGACATGAACATACTGGAATGTGATTAACAACGTTGCAAATAGCATTTAAGCCACATGATCCCAAACAAGGGTTTTGACATTTCATGTTCATACAAGATTTATCATTACTGCAGTCTGTGTTCACTACACATTCCGGTTTGCAGTTAGGAGGACTGCCAAAGAATCCAAGTGTGCAAGAGCAAGATGGTACTCCACCAATATCGCGGCATTCTGCATTCAATCCACAAGGCGAAGGAACGCATGGATTGACTGGCTCCATTAGAGACGGCTGTTTTTCAGGAATTACGTAACATACCGTGAATGGATCGCCAGTGTAACCTTGTTTGCAAGAACAAATTGGATTGTGTTTTATTACTCTGCATTCGGTTTGTATACCGCATGCTCTGTCACAAGGAGACACACATTTGAAGTTTTCGCATACTTTGTCTAACGGGCATTCCGAACTGGTAACGCATTCTGGGCGACAGTCTGGTGGTGATCCCTGGTAGCCATTCATGCAAGTACAAATAGCTATACCGTTTTGTGTTTTGCATTGACTGTTCGGGCCGCATGGTGAAGGATTGCATGGATCTATTGGATCAGCTGCAATAAAATATTTAATATGTTATTGACGTTGTAATAAATCATCCATTAAAATTACCATACTATTATGACAGTTCTTTTATTTTGCCTATATAATTAATTGTTTTTACATTATATACTTACATTGCACTTTGAATGTACATATTTTGTACGGATCGCCATAATGCTGGTCAGGGCATGAGCAACTTGGAATATGATTGATCACGTTACACTGAGCATTTATGCCACATGTGCCTGGGCAAGGATCATGACATTTGTTTTGATAACAGGCCAAGTTTGATGGACAATCTGAATTAATAAGGCATTCCGGCTTGCATGCTTCGTAAGGGTTGCCAAAGTATCCAGATAAACATGTGCAAGATCCGGCATTGTTTTGCTCCCTACATTGGGCGTTAGCACCACATGGTGAAGGAACGCAAGGGGTGGGGCGTTCTAGTTCGGTAGCGGCCACTTTGATGTTGCAGTACAGGAATGGATCACCGGTGTAGCCATTCTGACATAGGCAAATGGGAGTATGACTAACGACTCTACATTCAGCGTTCACACCGCACGAGCCAGGACATGGATCTTGACATTTTCTATTTATACAGGCCATATTTGATGCACATTCTGTGTTACTAGTACATTCAGGTCTACAATTGGGCGGAGCACCAGTGAAGTCGGGCAAGCATCGGCAATCGGCATTGTCTGCATTTTCTGTGCATTGGGAGTTGGGTCCACATGGCGAAGGAAGGCATGGGTTTACTTTTTCTGGTGGCGTGGCAGCTGTAATGAAATAATTTGATGTTGTAATTTATTGAAGCAAATACGGCAACTAGCATTAATGTGACATTTACTGATGTATTGGTATACTTACGAATTAATTGACAAATAGAGAATGGGTCTCCTGAGTATCCAGACAAGCAGGTACACACTGGATTATGATTTACCACTATGCAATGTGTGTTGCGTCCGCAGGAGCCTGGACATGGGTCTATGCACTTCTGATTGGAACAAGCTTGGTTCAGCCTGCAATCTGAGCTCACTGTGCACTCGGGTCGACAGTTAGGTGGGCTGCCCTCATAGCCCTGCACACAGACACACACAGCATGCCCGTTCACCTCTCGACACTGACTGAATGGCCCGCACGGTGACGGTTCGCATAAATTTATTGGTGCTGCCGGTTCTGCAAAATGTTTTAGTTTTAATAGATTTCCTTTTTAACTATGTGTGAAAGACAGGAGGCCATCAGAAAAAAAATATACCTTTAACTTCACTGCAATAGTGGAATGGTGTTCCTGTAAATCCTAGTGGGCATGAACACATAGGAATGTGGTTGATAGTTTCACAAATGGCTCCGACTCCACACGTTCCAATGCATGGGTCATTGCATTTGTTTCTTATACAGGCTTTATCCCTTGGGCAGTCTGAGTTGAGTACGCATTCAGGTTTACATCCAAAGTAAGGATCACCAAAGTATTCTGGTAAGCATGAGCAAGCACCATTGTCACACACAGCGTTGGCACCGCATGGTGATGGCGAGCAAGGATTTATTGGCTCGTGTTCTAAACAATAAAAACAAAGTTTCAGTCACGGATAGTTATTAATACACAAACACATGTTATAAATAAAAACTGTAATTAATTACCTTGATGCATGACTTGACAACTGCTGAAGGGATCTCCGCTAAATCCTGGCAAGCACGAGCATATCGGTAGGTGATTGTTAACGTTACACTGCGCATTGTTGCCGCACGCCCCGGGGCATGGGTCGCTGCACCGGTTGTTGATGCACGCCATGACCGCGTTACACTCCGAGTTGATAGTACACTCTGGTCGGCATCGCGGCGGAGAGCTTATGTAATTCGGAAGACAAGTGCAGCGTGCGTTACCATTAAACTCTTGGCATTGGGCATTTGGACCACATGGTGATGGTATGCATGGATTCACTTCTGGTCGTAGCGTTGGAATCGATAGAGGCACTAAAAAATTAAATAACATATTTAGTAAAAGAAATATACGAAGCAGTACGTGACAAGCGTGAATTTATTTGTAACTAATTAGTACTTACTTGGTATACAATTAGTAAACGGATCACCGGTGAATCGATCTTGACATGAACATATAGGGTTGTGAGCAATTACTCTGCAGTTTGCATTTCTCGCACATTGATTGACGCATGGGTCCACACATTTACGGTTTACGCAGGCTTTGTCACTAGCGCATTCACTGTTGATTGTACATTCCGGTCGACAGTTGGGTGGTGTCCCCATGAAATCGATCTGGCAACTACATATCGCTTGTGCATTTACTTCCCTGCACTGACTGTTAGGTCCACAGGGTGATGGTGAGCAAGGTGTTGGTTTGACCACATCTGTAAGAAATACATGGAATACAATACACGCAACACTAGATCCAGTAGATCCAAAGGTATTTTAAACAGTTTCAACATCCAAACCCAATAGGGATAAGTTTTTACTAAACATACCTTCCTGTTTCTCAATACAATTGAGATATGCGTTTCCAGTTAGTCCTGGCGGGCAATAGCAGGAAGGTAAATGGTTTACAACTTGACATATTGCATTTGGTGCACATATGCCTGGACAAGGATCTTTACATTTGTTCTGAATGCATGCTAGCATAGGAGGACAGTCTGTGTTGATAACGCATTCAGGACGACATCCCTCGTATGGGTTGCCCACATACGTATCAACACATCTACAAGCTCCGGCTCCATTTCTTTCAGTGCATTCTGCGTTAAGACCACACGGTGAGGGCTCGCAAGGAGAGTTATATTCAATTTTAATGTCTGTAAGAAATAATGTATTATTAGTAACGAATAGTTAAAGAATACATTACTTTATTCAAGAGTTTTCAATTAGACTTTGATACGGTACCTTTTACAGGAGCACAAGACACCAGAGGATCTCCTGTTTGACCAAACGGACACGAACATACCAGAGCATGACTGATAACTCTACAGTCTGCATTATACCCGCAGCTTCCTGGACAGGGATCTTTGCACTTTTGGTTGACACATGCTAAGTTGCTCGGGCATTCGGAATTGCTAATGCATTCCGGTCGACAATTAGGTGGAGCGCCGATGTAATCTGATTGACATGTGCACGAGGGTGATTCGCCAATTACTTTACAAACTGAGTAAGAACCACAAGGCGACGGTGTGCACGGATCAACTGGTGGCAGTGGAGTAGCAACTAAAATAGAACAAATGCCGTTAGTGAAACGTTCAAATAATATTATAAAGTACATATAAAAAAAGTATATACAGAATGTAGACATACCTATTGGACTGCAATGTGCAAATGGATCCCCAGTATATTGTGGTGGACATGAACATATTGGGTTATGATTGACTACTTCACACTTTGCTCCGTAACCACAGCTACCAATACAAGGATTTATACACTTGTGATTGTTGCACGCTTCGTGCAGAGGACATTCTGCACTGATCGTACATTCCGGTCTGCAAGACGGGGGACTACCGATATATGTCGGCAGGCACGAGCAAACAGCTTGATTGTTTATTGCGCGGCACTGGCTGTTAGGGCCGCACGGGCTTGGATTACAAGGTTCAACGTGCATTACTGGAAATAGAATAAGATGTTACACAACAATCACTTATACTTGTAGTATGTTTTTTATCACAGCTCTATTACAACCTAAAAAGGTATAAAAATAAAGATCATTTATTAGCCTTAACATGTGTTTACATACCCTGGGCATATAGAATGTTCACTTAATATTAGAACGTACATGTGTATTTATGTTTATGTAGTATACATTTACGACTCAACTCACCTTCGTATGTATAACATTCAACGAATGGGTTTCCTGTTGTCCCTTCAGGACAAGTGCAAATTGGGATATGATTGTAAACATTACATTGTGCACTTGGAGCGCATGTTCCAGGACATGGGTCTATACATTTATTTCTTAAGCAAACTTTTTCTAAGGAACAATCTATGCTTGTTAAGCATTCTGGTTTACAACCGAAATATGGATCTCCTTGGTATTCACTGAAGCATGTACAAATTCCATCTCTGCATTGTGCGTTAGGTCCACATGGTGAAGGATTGCAAAGATCTAACGGAATCTCATCTGAAACGAAATGTAACGTAACTTGTGTAATGCATGTATTAAAACACCACCGGCTTTCTTGGTTTTTTTTTTCAGTTCCCAAATGCTATTTTGGCTTAAAGGCGATTTAGACTTTTAATAATCTTACCTTCTACAGGCGCAAGCACGGAACAATGAGCGAACGGATCGCCTGTATATCCTTGATTACAGGAACAGGCAGGGACGTGTGAAAATACTGAACATATAGCGTTCAGTCCGCAGCTACCCGGACATGGATCGCGACATTTCATGTTGATACATGCTTTGTCTGAGGGACAGTCTTGATTTATAGCGCATTCTGGCCGGCAGTTTGGTGGAAGTCCTTGATAGTCAGGCAGGCATGAGCACGATGGAGAGTCATTGATACTGCGGCAGATGGCATTTTCACCACAAGGGTTCGGCACGCAAGGGTTTCCAATAGGTTCCGGTAGATGCTGTATTGGCGCTGAAGGGAAAATTAAATATTAACAAAGACAAGACAATATTTTTGCAAAAATAAATATTTTTCGAGCAAAATGGTTCAACTTACGTTGAGGATAACAGCGAGTAAACGGATCCCCAATGAAGCTTGGACTACAAGAACATATAGGACTATGATTTATAACCCTACAGATTGTATTCAATCCGCAATGGCCTGGGCAGGGGTCAGAACATTTTTGGTTGATGCAAGCTTTCTCTTTGGAACATTCTGAACTAACTGTACATTCCGGTCTACAACCAGGAGGAGAACCAATGTAATTTGGCATACAGGAGCATACACTTTGTCCGTTAACGGCACGACAATTACTATTCGGTCCACATGGATTTGGTACGCACGGAGTTGTTATTTCCGGGATCGGATCTGAAATTAATACGATTAATAACAATGTTGTATCAGTCCCATCTTTAAAAGTTAGTTAATGAACATTCATGAACTATCTTTAGAACATAAAACATTTTTCATGATGGAAATGCTTACCTCTTGAGATGTCACATCTTACATAAGGATCTCCACTGTAGCCAACTGGGCAGCTACATGACGGGAGATGGTTAACAACAGTACACATAGCCAATGGGCCACATGTTCCAGGACATGGATCTTGGCATTTATTACGGATACATGATCTGCTAGGTATACAGTCCGTATTTACTGTGCATTCTGGCCTGCAGCCTTCGTAAGGGTTGCCAATGTAATCAGGTATACATGTACAAGAACCAGCGGCATTATGTTCTCTGCACTCGGCATTCGGTCCACAGGGCGATGGTTCACATGGTGTAGACTTTTCAGGGTAAATGTCGTGTTGTTGATAACAATTTGAGAATGGATCTCCAGTAAAACCAGTATCACAGAAACACATCGGAGAGTGACTTATTGTTCTGCATTGAGAGTTGATACCACACGCGTTGACGCAGGGATCTTGACACTTTTGATTGATACATGCTTGATTAGAAAGGCATTCGCTGTTACTTGAACATTCAGGTCTGCAATACGGTGGTGAGCCAAAGAAGTTTGGCATGCATGTACATGAAGGTGTTCCTGAGATTTCTTTGCATATAGAATTTGGTCCACAAGGTGACGGCGTGCAAGGTGTTACATCAGCACTAGGCGGTCCTGAAAAAATAACATAAAAAAAACACGTTATATATGTTTTTGTTTTTGCGATGATTAATATTTTTACTAATTGGTCGTCAGTATATCAAAACTATAGACAACATAGTATTTTAACAAAAGCACTTACTGTATGGTACACATCTGGTAAACGGATCTCCAGTGTATTTAGGCGGACAAGTGCAAATAGGATTATGTTTCACGACATTACATTTTGCGTCAACTCCACAAGACCCAACGCACGGGTCAATACATTTCTGATTACTACATGCTCTGTTGAGTGGACAGTCGGAACTGACCACACACTCTGGTCTACAAAGAGGTGGGCTTCCAAGGTATCCAACTACACAAGAACATACTGCTTGCCCGTTGATTTCTCTGCATTGACTGTTGGGTCCACAGGGTGACGGAATGCAAGGGTTCGTAACGATCGGTACTATAAAAATAAAAAAGTACGTTTAAATTATCAGTCGGTATTTCATAAATACTCGTATAATGTTTACGTAAAATATATGCTTTTGACGTACCTTGAATATGTTCACAATTGTAAAATGCGTTACCAGTCATGGCTTGAGGACAACTGCACATAGGCACATGATTAATAACATCACAAATTGCGTTGGGAGCACATGTTCCTGGACAAGGGTCGACGCATTTGTTGCGGACACAAGCTTTGTCACGCGGACAGTCGGTGCTAAGCACGCATTCAGGACGACAGCCAACGTAAGGATCTCCTTGATGCTCTTCTATACAGGAACATAATCCATCTTGACACAGAGCATTGGGTCCGCATGGAGATGGATTACATTTGTCGATGATTTCAGTTTCTGCAAATGCGATATGAATTCATTAAAATTTTACGTAGTTGTAGGAGGAAGATTGTTAATATAATTAATTCCTTGAATAAATAAACACTCATGGAATTCAATGAAATTTGTAATAATAATGTTCAATTAACATACCTAAAGGCTTAGGTGAGCACACAGTGAATGCATCGCCAGTGTAACCTTCCGGACACGTACATATAGGAGTGTGACGTGATACTGTACACAAAGCCCCCACGCCACACGAGCCCAGGCACGGGTCCCGACACTTCTGCTGAATACATGCTTGAGAAGTGGGGCATTCTGCGTTTAGCGTACATTCAGGTCTGCAGTTAGGTGGACTTCCAACAAAATTGGGCATACAAGTGCATGAAGGCACGTTTCGTGTCTCTTGACATATCGAGTTGGGACCACATGGAGATGGAATACATGGATTTCTGTATGGTTCTAAGACTGAATTTGCCACTGGTGCTAAAAATAAAACAAAAAATGTTAATTGCATGTGCCAAGATAAAAATTGTGATATTTGTGAGTTAAAGAGAGTAGTAACTTACGTGGTATTGGGTTGCACCTAGTGAAAGGATCACCGGTGTATTGGGACTTGCATGTACAAATTGGACTGTGGTTAATAACTTTACATTCGGCGTTTGTACCACATGCATTTAAACATGGGTTCGCACATTTCTGGTTTATGCATGCCAGTTCTCTCGAACACTCTGCGCTTGTGACACACTCTGGATGACATCCTGGTGGTGATCCAATGTAGTTAGGCAAACATGAACATACTGCTTGCTTGTTTACCTCCTGGCAACGGCTGTTTGGTCCACAGGGTGACGGTCGACAGACATCAATCGGTACATCCGAAATTTCTAAAATAAAATAGTAGTTTCAATATTAGATGAATGTGATTTATGATGATTGGTCATTAATAATTAGGTACATAGAAAGATAAACTTACGTTCAGGAGTACAATATCTAAACGGATCTCCTGTATAACCCCTTTGACAGGAACATGATGGAGCATGGTTGACCACTTGACACAAAGCATTGGGTGCACAAGCACCGGGGCAAGGATCTTGACATTTGGTTTGGAGGCAAGCTTTGTTTGATGGACAATCTGTGTTTATAATGCACTCAGGCTTGCAGCCGTCATAGGGGTTGCCAAAGTAGTCAGGTAAGCATGTGCATGATCCTGCTCCATTGTATTCTTTGCAAACAGCGTTGGCTCCACATGGAGAGGGTTGGCAAGGAGACGATACCTCTTGGAATATTTCAATTCTGTGACATTCTATAAACGGATTACCAGTATGCTCTGCCATGCAAGAACATGATGGAGAATGACTTATTACATGGCACTGAGCGTTCGTACCACAGGAACCAATACAAGGATCTGCGCATTTCTGATTTATACAAGCGAGTTGAAGAGGGCATTCCGAATTGCTAATACATTCTGGTTTACAGTACGGTGGTGACCCTACAAATCCGGTGAGGCAAGAACATGACGGTGCACCTGATGTTTCTTTGCACACTGAATTTGGTCCACATGGTGATGGAAGGCAAGGGTTTGTTGGCTCTGGATTATATTCTTGAATAATACATCTAACAAACGGATTTCCGGTGTATGATGGTGGGCACGAACAAATGGGATTATGGTTGATCACTTGACATTTTGCTTCGACGCCACAAGCTCCTTGACACGGATTAACACATTTCATATTGCTGCAGGCTTCATTAGGTAAACAATCTGTACTAACAGTACATTCGGGCCTGCAGGATGGAGGACTGCCCTTGTAACCGCTCAGACACGAGCACACAGCTTGGTTGTTTATTTCTCTACATTGGCTGTTAGGTCCGCACGGGTTTGGTTGACAAGGTTGCGTATGTACAACTGAAAAGATAATATCACAATTAAATCCCACAATTAAATATCACAATTAAGTCGCGTGTTTTCAATAATAATTTTAGATTAGTTTGCTTTTTCTTTTTTCTCTCTCATATGCAACTTATACTTAAAGCATGCGGAGTTTACCTATAAGTGATTGTTACACTATTGTACTCTATTTTATTGCATGTTACCTTTAGCATAATACCAGTGTAAACAATTGTTGGTGAACCAATAAATAAATAAATAAAAAGATACAAGAATATAATATTTCCGAGAAGAAATGATTTAAAAGTGTAATTAAGATTGTACTGTTACCTTCAACAGGTGAACATTGTATAAATGCATTGCCCGTCATACGTTCTGGGCACCGGCACATCGGAATATGGTTGATTACTTCACATATTGCGCTGGTTGCACACACCCCACTGTTACATGGGTTTACACATTTATTCCGTAAGCATGCCTTATCTTGTGGACAGTCTGAACTAAGAACGCACTCAGGGCGGCATTCGTAGTATGGATCTCCTTGATATTCCGGTAGGCAGGAACATTCTCCATTGTCGCAAATTGCATTAGCCCCACAAGGTGATGGATTGCACAAATCAACTTCATCGTGGGGTACTTCTGTAACACAAGAAGGAAATATTTTTCATTACCCATCTGATAAAAAACCAACCACAGCGACAGTCTATATTTTTGCTGCATGACTATGAAGACTCACCTTGCAGTTTGCACTCAGTGAAGGCATCTCCGATGTAATTGTCCAGGCAGGTGCAAATAGGAGTGTTCTTCTTAACAATACATTGAGCGTTAAGGCCACATGAGCCAGGGCAAGGATCTCTGCACTTCTGATTGATACAAGCTAAGTTGCTAGAGCAGTCAGCGTTAATGATACATTCAGGACGACAACCTGGTGGAGCCCCAATGTAGTTGGGGAGGCAAGTACAAGACGGAAAACCACCGATATCTCTACATTCGCTAAACGGTCCACAAGGCGACGGTAGGCAAGGATTCTTTGGTGTTTCTTGAACTTGGGCAGTTATTGTCAATTGGTAGCACCTGCTGAAAGGATCTCCAGTGAAACCATCTCTGCAAGAACATATTGGACTGTGGTTGATGACAAGGCATTTCGCATTAAGACCGCATTGTCCAATACATGGGTCAGTGCATTTTAGTGCCACGCATGCCTTATTTGAAGGACATTCAGCACTGACAACGCATTCCGGTCTACAATTTGGCGGAGCGCCTCTGTAATCTGATAAACAAGTACAAACAGCTTGATCATTTACTACTTTGCATGCGCTATTTGGACCGCAAGGAGATGGCGTGCAAGGATTTGTCGGCGGTTCAATATCTGAAAACAAAATACACAATGGTTAATGGATTGGCATTTAACAGAAACAAGTGATAACTGGTAATAAATTCATATTACGGTACTTACTTTGTATGAGAATACAATTTTGGAATGGATTGCCAGTGTATCCACTATTGCATGTACAAATTGGAGCGTGGTTCACCGTTTGACATTGAGAGTTGGCACCACAAGTGCCCAGGCAAGGATCCTGACATTTGTTTTGCTGACAAACTCTATTTGAGGGACAGTCTGTATTTACCGTACACTCTGGTCGGCATCCTTCATAAGGATTACCGAAGTATCCAGTGGAACAAACACAAGCGCCAGCGTTATTACGTTCTTTACAGACGGCATTGCTTCCGCACGGAGAAGGAGTACATGGTGTTGGTCGCTCTGTCGGTGCTACGTCATGTTGCATGTTACAGTACACGAACGGATCACCAATGTATCCTTGAGGGCATACACAATTAGGAGTATGACTGACAACGCGGCATTCTGCCATGGAACCGCATGCTCCTACACAGGGATCATTACACTTGTTGTTTATGCAAGCTAAGTGGTTCGGACATTCGCTGTTACTGGAACACTCTGGTCGGCAGTTCGGTGGCGATCCAACAAACTCTGCCATACAAGAACATGATGGTGAATCATTAATAGCTTGGCAAACTGAATATGGTCCACAAGGTGAAGGCAAACAAGGATTTATTTGCGCCGGAATTTCAAGTGCTGAAAAATATAGATAAATATTATTTAACGATAAAAATTGTTGAAAAGTTAGATAAAAGTTAGTTTTTCTCCAGATTTCTACTTACGTTTTGGTATACATCTCGTGAACGGATCACCAGTAAATTCATTTGGACACGAGCAAATAGGGTTATGATTGACAACTTCACAATGTGCTGCAACTCCGCAAGCGCCGGTGCAGGGATCAATACATTTATAATTATTGCAAGCTTTGTTCAGTGGACATTCAGCGCTTGTTGTACACTCTGGACGGCAAGTTGGAGGGTTTCCTGAATAACCAGGTATACAGGAACAAACAGCTACTTTGTTTACTTCTCGACATTGACTGTTCGGACCGCATGGACTTGGATTGCAAGGATTTGTTGGCAAAGGTGCTAAAAATAAATTCAATAAAATTAGATACATTGTTATAGACAACATAATTATAACAAAATAATCGATTAATATTTTCTAATACCTTGTTGGATACTGCAGGAAACGAATGAATTTCCAGTATATCCGGCAGGACAACTGCACATTGGTATGTGGTTAAAAACTTCGCACACAGCATTAGCTCCGCAAGTGTCCGGGCAAGGCTTCACACATTTCTTGCGCACACATATCTGATCTCGTTGACAATCTGTGCTGACAGTACACTCTGGGCGACAACCCACGTATGGGTCGCCGTGATACTCGGGTAGACATGTACAATCTCCATTGTTACATTGTGCGTTGGAGCCGCAAGGTGATGGATTACACAAATCAAGTGGAGCAGTGTCTAAAATTAAAATGTAGTGTAAAAAATAAGATAATAATATAGATTGGGAACAATATTACATTGAAATGGGAAAATATTTCATAATATTCTTCTTTCATCATGAAGACATAATTAGTCATTCGCGAAATAAATAATTATGTTTGAGCACTCACCTTTTAATGGTTCTACGGTGCATGCAGTAAACGGATCTCCTTTATAACCCTCGAAACAAGTGCAGATCGCCAGGTGATTCATAACTGAACAGCGTGCGCTTTGTCCACACGAGCCAAGGCAAGGGTCTTTACACTTTTCGTTGATACATGCTAATGAACTAATGCAGTCTTGATTCGTGACACATTCGGGACGACAATTTGGTGGACTACCGATGTATCCCGGAGAGCAGGAACATGAAGCTTGACCTCCAAAGTTACGGCAAGTCGCAAAAGCACCGCACGGTGAAGGCACACACGGATCCTTGGTCTCGTCTAGTTGAGGCTGAGGCACTGAAATATGAAGAGCGAGTAAGTTAAGTACTCTTTGGTTTTTGTTTAATTGTTTGTATCTTTAAAATTTTATCAAATATAACATTATGTTAACTGTTTTTTACCTGGTTTCGAATAACATCTAGTGAATGGATCGCCGGTCAGACCAGTACCACAGCTACAAATAGGGTTATGATTAAATACCCTACATTCTGCTCTCTGACCGCAAGGGCCTGGGCAAGGATTCACACATTTTTGGTTTATACACGCTTTGTCTGAGGCACAGTCCGAGTTCATGACACATTCCAGTTTACAAGCCGGCGGCTCCCCGAGGTAATTCGGTAAACAGCTACACGTAGCCTGGCCATTTATCTCGCGACACTGGCTATTCGGTCCACATGGATTTGGATAGCATACATTAACTGGAGTTGTATCTTGTTCTGGAAATGTTTAAATTTATTACTCAATAATGCTTTGATTATTTCGAAACTACCAGAGAAGGACATTAAACGTTCAGCTACTTACGAGGAACTGGGTTGCACCGACGGAAAGCATCGCCTGTGTAGCCTGCTATGCATGTGCATGTCGGAGCATGATGTACCGTAGCACACTCAGCGTTGATTCCGCAAGTACCAGGACAAGGATCTTGGCATTTGTTTCCAATACAAGCTCTGTTTCCTGGACAGTCCGAGTTGCTAACACATTCGGGGCGACAACCTTCGTATGGATTTCCAAAATACCCTTCATTACAAATACAGGACCCAGCCTTATTTTGTTCCCTGCAGACGGCATTAGGTCCACAAGGTGACGGAGAACAAGGCGTTAATAACTCATTCACGCTTTGCAGTGCACATTGTGAAAATGGATCGCCGAAATAACCTTGCGGGCAAACGCACATTGCTGAGTGACTTACTACGCGACATTCGGCATTTGCTCCACACGCCTGAAGGCATGGGTCTCTGCACTTTTGTTTAACACAAGCCAAATGCGGCGAACATTCGCTATTACTTATACATTCAGGTTTACAGTAGGGTGGTTGGCCCTTGTATTCTGGCAAGCAAGTACATGACGGGCTTCCGTTAACCTCTTTACATATTGAATTGGGTCCACACGGTGAAGGCTGACATGGGTTGATTTCCAGAGGCGGAGCATCTAAAACATAGCGTAAACATGATTAACACATCAATTAAACAAGCAAACATTTTTTAATCCAATTTCTTTATAATAGTTATTATATTTACTTGAAACAAAACTGCACTCCACAAACGGATCGCCGGAATGTGCTGCAGGACATGCACAAATTGGATTGTGATTGACCACTTCGCACGTGGCTCGCAAGCCACACGTCCCGATGCAAGGGTTCACACATTTCTGATTCATACAAGCTTGGTTTTGCGGACACTCTGCGCTAACGACACATTCCGGTCGACAAGCTGGCGGTATTCCCAAGTACGTAGGCAGACAAGAGCACACAGCTTGGTTGTTAATTTCACGACATTGACTGTTGGGGCCACAGACTGGTGTGCTGCATGGATTTTGGGTTGGTGCTTCTGTAAAAAACAAAATAATTTATTAAACAAATAATCCCAACCAATAACAAATTAACATATTTTTTTTTATATTGTTCATATTATTACCTCTTATAGGATTGCATAAAACGAAGGCATTTCCAGTAAAACCATTATTGCAACTGCACATGGGGATATGGTTAACCACTTGACATACGGCATTCTGCCCGCAAGCACCAATGCATGGGTCAACACATTTTCTTTGCACGCATGCTTTAGATTGTTCGCAATCGGTACTGAAAACGCACTCTGGTCTGCAATTGAAATATGGATCTCCATGATATTCCGGTAAACATTGACATTGCCCGTTTATACACTCTGCGTTGGACCCACAGCGTATATTTGTGCAAGCATCCACAACTGTCTGTTCAACTGAAACAAATAGTATAATAATGTGTAGCATAGTTTCAAAGAAAGTGTTTCACTATTTAAATGCCAGGTACTAAAGCAGTAATAAATACCTTCTAATGGTTTCGGCCTGCAGCTGGTGAATGGATCACCGACATACCCCTCGATGCATGTGCAGATTGGAATATGATTAAGAACGCTGCACACAGCCGATACACCACATGATCCTGGGCACGGGTCTTGGCACTTCGAATTGATACATGCTCGGTCACTTGGACAATCCGCATGTATCGTGCATTCTGGTCGACAATTCGGCGGGCTGCCAATGAAAGAAGGGAGGCACGAGCATGATGGTGTGTTGCCAACATCTCTGCATTCAGAGTTTGGACCACAAGGCGATGGAACACAAGGATTCCTAACGTTATCGGGAACAGTCTCGTCTGAAAAGAAATCATCGTAAGTTTATATTTATGTTTTCGAAAATGTTAAAAAGTTATGCGGTACTGATAGTTACAGAAGAAGACTTACATTTAATAGGAGTGCAAATAGTAAACGGATCGCCAGTGAACGACGACCTGCACGAGCATATCGGACTGTGGTTGATTACTTTGCAGTTAGTGTTTGTACCGCAAGGTCCAGGACAAGGATCGACACATTTCTGTTTGATACATGCTTTGTCTTGCGAGCACTCGGAGCTTACGACACATTCTGGCCGACAGTTTGGCGGGGAACCCACGTACTCGGGCAAACACGAACATACTGCTTGAGTATTTACCACCTTACATTGACTGTTTGGCCCACATGGCGATGGATAACATACGTCAATTGGTGTGGAAACTGGTGCAGATTCTACAATAAAAACAAAAGGGTTTAGAAACATTTAATGTACTGTTTGTTATATAACAAATTATACTATAGTTTGAATCGTACCTTGGTAAACGCAGTATCGGAATGGATCTCCGGTATAGCCATTGAAACATGTACACAGAGGGGCGTGATTTACAACTTGACATTCAGCATTGGTGCCGCAACTACCTGGGCAGGGATCGCCGCATTTGTTGCTGATGCAAGCTCTATTCGAAGGACAGTCAGTGTTGACGACACATTCCGGTCGGCAACCTTCGTATGGGTTTCCTATATATCCCTCCAAGCATGAACATGACCCTGCGTTATTTCGTTCCTTGCAGATAGCGTTAGCTCCACACGGTGACGGCGAACAAGGAGTAGCGACATTTTCTATTTGCAGTGGAGCTTGAACGCAGTCAAAGAATGGATCTCCAGTAAATCCATACGGGCAAAGGCAAACAGGGGAGTGACTTACTACCCTACACTCCGCATTACTAGCACAAGCACCTTCACATGGATTTTTGCACTTGTTGTTGATGCATGAAAGATGTGTGGAGCACTCTTCGTTGCTTGTACACTCCGGTCTGCAATAAGGAGCCTGACCATGATATCCTTCCAGGCACGTACAGGATGGTGCTTCATTTACTTCTCTACATAAAGAGTTGGGTCCACAAGGTGACGGTTGGCATGGGTTTACTGTTTCCGGCAAACGATCCGCTGCAAAGAACAAAATATAAATTATTGTGCAATTGTATGCTATCACAACTCAGTGCTGAACAGGTCAAATTTTACCATCCTCGTAATTTAATGTAAGTATTATTAGTAGACAGAGGGTCATTCGCCTGGCTACGCCTTTTTTTAAATCAAATGTTTTTTACTTACGCAGTCTAAAGCATCGCGAAAATGGCTCTCCGGAATATGAAATTGGACATGTGCAAATTGGATTGTGGTTGACTACTTTACACTCTGCGTTTACACCACAAGAACCAACACAAGGATCGACACAACGTTGGTTGCTGCAAGCTTGGTTGAGCGGACATTCGGCGCTTATGGTACACTCAGGCCTACATGCCGGTGGAGCGCCGATGTTGTTAGGAGCGCATGAACAGGCCGCTTGGCCGTTGACTTCTCTGCACTGACTGTTCGGTCCACATGGTGAGGGTTGACACGGGTTCGAAACCACCGCTTCTGTAAATATGAAGATAATAGGTGATATTACGAGTTTTTCTATTGGATATGATTTATTCAACTTTAAAGCCACTTCTTCTTTCTAGCTTACCTAACACAGGTCGACATTCGACAAATGCATTGCCAGTCATACGCTCTGGACAACTGCACATTGGAATGTGGTTAACCACGTTACACACGGCTGTTGTGGCGCAAGTGCCGGGGCAAGGATCCTGGCATTTGTTTCGGATACAAGCTTTGGCACGATCGCATTCTGAACTCTGCACACATTCTGGTCGACATCCGGTATACGGGTCTCCGATGAACTCCGGAAGGCAGCTGCATTGTCCGTTATTACATTCTGCGTTATTGCCACAAGGTGATGGATTGCATGGATCGTCATTTTCTATAAATAGGCAAATATAATTGTTTTAAAAAATCAGAACAATCTTAACATCAGAAGTTATTATGAACAATATTGTATTGATAAATTACCTCTATATGGTATGAGATTACATTGAGTAAACGCATTGCCAGTGAAACCTTCAGCACAAGAACAAATCGAAACATGTTTTATGACTTGGCAGTTAGCGTTTAATCCACAAGAACCTGGACATGGATCTCTGCACTTTTGGTTTATGCAAGCTAAGTTGCTAGCACAGTCTTCATTGATTGTACACTCAGGTCTACAATTTGGGGGGCTGCCTTCAAAGTTCGGTAAACAGGTACACGATGGGTTACCGCGAAGGTTTTGACATTGTGAATTAGGCCCACACGGTGAAGGTACACACGGATCTCTTTGGGGTTCCTGAGGTTGTTCTTGAACTAAAAAAGTCAAATGTTTAAATATCGCATCGTACAACAAATTAATAAAACTCGATGTATATTTAATTACGAGTATAATAAGTAGATTAATGAAATGGTAATATATACCTGTTACTATATAGCAACTGGAGAATGGATCTCCAGTGTATCTATTTTGACAAGTGCATATGGGACTATGATTGATGACTCTACAATCTGTGTTGCGTCCACAAGGTCCGGGGCAGGGCGAGATACATTTCTGACTCTGGCATATTTTGTCTGCAGGGCACTCGGCACTCACGACACATTCAGGCCTGCAGTTTGGCGGGGATCCGCGGTACTCTGGTAAGCATGAGCAAGTACTCTGACCATTTGATACTCGACACTGGCTGTTAGGACCGCAAGGAGACGGCTGACATGGATTTACCGGTACGTCTTCATGTGCTGCAAATATAAAAAAGAGTAATATTTATTTATTTAATACTTTTATTTGTGTGCTACAAATGTACAGAGGCTGACTTAATATAAAATTGCCGATAAGCTTAGTTATCAGATCTTAAGAAAAAAATAATAAATGATACTTACGTTTTATAATACACTGTGTGAACGGGTCACCCACGTAACCTTGTCGGCATGTACATAAAGGCGAATGATTGACTACTTGACAATCGGCATTAACAGCACATGTGCCTGGGCAGGGGTCAATACATTTATTTCTTGTACAGGCCTTATTACTTGGACAGTCAGAGTTTACTAAGCATTCTGGGTGACAAGCCTCATAGGGATTGCCAAAGTATCCGGTAACACATACACATGCGCCTGCTCCGGCATGTTCCCTACATTCCGCGTTCGAACCACATGGTGATGGTGTGCACGGCGACAACGGCTCAACAGGGGCCAGAGCCGTTATAGTGCACTGCACAGCGGCGTCTCCCGTGTAACCTTCGGGACAGATGCAAATAGGCGTATGGCTGACGACTCTGCAGTCGGCGTTGGTGCCACATGCTTGTGTGCAAGGATCTTGACACTTTCTGTTTATGCAAGCCATTTGTGGAGCGCATTCGCTGTTAGCAACACACTCAGGGCGACAATTCGGCGGTGCCCCTATAAATTCAGGTTGGCATTGACACGAAGGAATAGATTCGCCGGTTTGTTGGCAAATAGAATTGGGCCCACATGGCGATGGCTGACACGGATTTACCGGTACCGATGGTACATCAGCAGCTAAAACAGGAACAGATTAAAAAGTTAACGAATCTATTTCAATTTGGGCAAATATAAAGAAATAAATTGTTCATAATGAAATTACTTACGTATTATTCTGCATCTTGTAAACGGATCTCCGGTCATTCCCGATGGGCACGAGCAAATAGGATTGTGGTTGACTACTTGACATTTTGCTGCTACACCACATGTTCCTTGACAAGGATTTATACACTTCTGGTTGCTACACGCTTTATCAAGTGGGCAATCAGAACTTGCCACGCACTCTGGGCGGCACGACGGAGGGGCCCCGCGGAATCCAAGTAGACAAGAGCATACTGCTTGTTCATTAAATACTCTGCATTGGCTGTGTGGACCACAAGGGCTAGGTTGGCAGGGATTAGATGAAATCATTTCTGTTAAAAGTAAAAAATAAATTATATTTCATTAAGTCGCAAAGTACATATCTTGTAAGATCAAATGTTTTATAAGATTTCAGTTTCCTCACCTCGCACAGGACTGCATAGTATGAACGCGTTACCAGTAGTTCTAGGTGGACACGTACAAACCGCCATGTGATTAACAACTTCACAGTTGGCGTTACTGCCGCAAGTGTTTATACAAGGATTCACGCATCGGTTTCTAACACATGCTTTATCCATTGGACATTCTGAACTTATCGTACATTCGGGACGGCATTCAAAGTACGGATCACCGTTATATTCTGGTATACAAGTACAAACTCCATCGTTACAAACCGCGTTTGGTCCACATGGTGACGGATTACACAAGTCTGCTACAACAGGCTCTGGAAAAAAAAAACAAGACATTTTTACGTTACGTTCGTTTAAGTTTTATTTAAATATTGAGCACAATTATAGCTTACCTATATTCGGTTTTAATGAACAACTTTGGAATGGGTCGCCGACATAACCATCAAAGCAAGTGCATATAGACACATGACCTTGCACTCTACAATTTGCGTTTACTCCACAGGAGCCTGGACAGGGATCTACACATTTTTCATTAATGCAGGCTAACTCGTTAGAACAGTCTGTGTTAATAGTGCATTCTGGACGACAATTTGGTGGGCTGCCCGTATATTGTGGCAAACAGGAGCATGATGGTGAGCCACCCGCATCTCGACATTCAGAGAATGGTCCGCACGGTGAAGGTAGGCAAGGATTCGTAGGAACAACATCTGCAACTAAATTAATGATGCATTATGAGCAATAACTTTAAAAAAATATTAATACAAGTTCGCAAACTGAGTTCTATAAATACCTGGAGCTCTATAACATCTGCTGAATGGATCGCCGGTGTATTGCGGACGACACGAGCATATAGGACTATGATTAATGACTTTGCATTCTGTATTTAATCCGCAGACGCCCTCACAAGGATTCTTGCATTTTCGATTAATACATGCTTGTTGTTGATTGCACTCCGAGCTAACAATGCATTCAGGTCTACATGCAGGTGGGGTTCCTAAATATTCCGGTTGACATGTGCAAACGGCTTGGTTGTTAGACACTTTGCAAATGCTATTTGGACCACATGGTGATGGAGAGCAAGGATCTTTTGGTACAGCCGGAATTTCTAAAATTAAAAGATTTATTAATTTATATATTCGGAGAACTTTATCCATGCGCAGAGTAGTTAAAAATAAAATTAACTTACGTGATACTTCTTCGTAGCAATTTTGATACGGACTTCCCGTCAGACCAGGCAGACATGCACACGTAGGAGCATGATTGACAACGTTACAAACAGCATTACGTCCGCATATATTGTTACAAGGATTTTTACATTTATTTTGGATGCATGCCAAATTTGTAGAACAATCTGTATTAACTACGCATTCTGGACGGCATCCTTCATAAGGATTTCCAATATGATCGGGTAGACACACACATGCACCAGCGTTTCTTTGCTCTTTGCATATAGCATTTGGACCGCACGGTGAAGGTGAGCAAGGGGCAAGAGGAACATCCATAACTTGACAACCTCTGAAAGCATCTCCGGTGTACCCTGGAGGGCACAAGCATTGAGGAGAATGGCTAACCACCCGACATTCTGCTCCAGATCCGCAGGAACCAGGACAGGGATCTCGACATTTTTGATTCATACAAGCCATTTCATTAGGACATTCGGAATTAGATATGCATTCTGGGCGACAATTTGGTGGATTTCCAATGAAGTCTTCTTGACAAGCACATGAAGGTGAACCGCCTACTTCCCTGCATACAGAGTTAGAACCACAAGGTGAAGGTTCGCATGGGTTGACATAAGGTGGTGGTTGCACATCTGTAATATTTAAAAATTAAGAAGGCGTTAGTTAATCCGAGTTTAAAATAGTAAAACTTGATAGCAGAATGAATATAATAGGTGATCACCTTCTATAATGCATCTAGTAAACGGATCCCCGGTATAGCCTGATGGACATGAGCATATTGGATTATGATTTATTACTTGACATTGAGCTCCTGATCCACAGTTTCCTTTACAGGGATCGATGCATCGTTGATTGGAGCAAGCTCGACTTAGTGCACATTCTGCACTCGATGTACATTCTGGTCTACAGGTAGGCGGTGCGCCCATATATCCAGACAAGCATGAGCATATGGCTTGACCATTGATTTCACGACACTGACTGTTGGGACCACATGGCGAAGGATTACAAGGTTGTATATTTTCAACAATTCTGACTGGTCGACATTCAAGGAAAGCATTTCCTGAGTATCCTTTTGGACATGTACACATGGGCACGTGGTTAAAGACATTGCAAATAGCTTCTCTACCGCATGTATTCAGACAGGGGTCGACGCATTTGTTTCTTGCACAAGCTTTGTTGTGAGGACAGTCTGTGCTCACAAGACACTCTGGTCGGCAACCAAAGTAAGGATCCCCTTGATATTCAGGTAAGCATGTGCATACACCATCGTCACATAAAGCGTTCGCACCGCAAGGCGATGGATTGCATAAATCAGTTTCCGTAACGGTTTCTGTAAAACAAGTAGGTTATGGTATAAATTTGTTAATACGCTATTCATAAATTTGTGACCTTTCTTTATTAAATGCCACAGAATTTTTTACGATGAAAAGTAATAAATTCAATTAAGAAAAGTCAATTTATTTTGTTACTGATCGCTGTTAATAAAAGTAAATACGAATAAGTAGTCAAGTGTTTACCGTCACTCTCTGGCATCAGTAGACAACGTGTGAACGGATCTCCTGTGTGCTGTTCAGAACAGGCACATTGAGCTATATGATTAAATACAGTGCAATGAGCGTTTAACCCACAAGCTCCCGGACAAGGATCGCGACACTTTTCATTGATGCAAGCCTGGTTACTAGGGCATTCAGAGTTGATTGTACATTCAGGTCTACAGTTTGGTGGACTGCCAATATAATTGGGCATACAAGCACAAGAGGGTGCATTGCCAATATTCCGACACTCTGCGTATAGACCGCAAGGTGCTGATAAGCACGGATCTTGAGGTGGTACATTTAGTGGCGGCTGCGATACTGCAAAAACGAAAGTATGATTGGAGCATTAAAGCGAAAATATTCTAGACATACACTATAATTATTTGTGAAAAAATGTGTTCTTACTTTTAATTGGATAGCATCTTGTAAAAGGATTTCCAGTGAGTCCTTGTTTACAGACACATATGGGGCTGTGATTGATTACATTACAGTTAGCGTTTTCTCCGCATGTATTTTCGCACGGGTTTATGCACTTTTGGTTCGTACAAGCCAAATGCGACGGGCATTCCGAGCTCACCACACATTCAGGACGGCAATTTGGTGGCGCACCTATGAAACTTGGCAAACAAGAGCATACAGCTTGGCCCTTCACTTCTCTGCATTGACTATTCGCTCCACATGGTGAAGGACTGCATGGATTTGTTTCGACTAGAAGTGCTGAAATTAAGAATAAAAGGTTTTTATTTTACCTACTTATTACATAATATGTTTGTTTATATGTATAATTGTTCAATTTAATACGTATTAAATAGTTTAAACTTACGTTCTTGCATGATGTTACAATGGCTGAATGGATTTCCCGTGTACCCTTGTTGACATAAGCATGTTGGCATATGATTATGCACTTGACAAATAGCATTCGAGCCACATGTACCAGGACAAGGGTCAATACACTTCATTCTGGAACAAGCTCTGTTAAGGGGACAGTCGGAGTTGACGGCACACTCAGGTCGACAGCCTTCATAGGGGTTTCCTAAGTACCCTTCCAGACACTGACACGATCCAACACCTCTTTGTTCTTTGCATACGGCGTTAGATCCACATGGGTTTGGATTACAAGGCGTCAATACTTCAGTCTGGTCCATGACTGGCATAGCACTACAATATGTAAATGGATCGCCAGTGTAACCTGTTTGACACAAGCACATGGGAGCGTGACTTACAACTCTACATTCAGAATTTGAACCACACGCCCCCAAGCATGGATCTGCACATTTTTGATTAAGGCATGCCAAATTATAATCACATTCACTATTGCTAATGCATTCAGGTCGACAGTTAGGTGGTGTTCCCTTAAAGCTTGGTAAACAAGCACAAATGGGGCTCTCTCCGCTGATTCTGCAAATAGAATGCGGCCCACATGGTGATGGTTCACATGGATTAACCTTTGGCTCCTCTGCAACTGCAATAAAGAATTTTAATTCATTAGTATTAATTTCAACATACAAAAACAAGTTTAAGATGATCATTTACAATAGATAATAAGTAGTACTTCGTATAAGTGTGGAATGCTTACCTATAACTATACATCTCACAAAAGGATCTCCTGTAAATGACGGTGGGCATGTACAGATTGGGTTATGATTAATAACATCACAAACAGCCGCTGTGCCGCATGCTCCTATACACGGGTTTATACACTTTTGGTTATTACAAGCTTCTTTTAGTGGACATTCCAGACTAACGACGCATTCAGGTCGACAAGTCGGTGGACTACCACGATATCCAGGTACACAGGAACACACTCCTTGACCATTTGATTGCTGACAACGACTGTTCGGCCCGCATGGTGAAGGATTGCATGGGTTGGTAATAGACACTGCAACACACAAATATAATTATTGATTTGTGAACTATAAATGTTTATAACAATCATAGATATAAAAACAAAAATATGTATATTTACCAGCTGATGGTCTACACTCTATAAAAGCATTGCCGCTCATGCCTTTCGGACATGAGCACATTGGTACGTGGTTCATAACATCGCAGAGAGCATTCAGTCCGCAGGTTCCAACACAAGGATTCACGCATTTGTTTCGAAGACAACCTTTGTCTAGAGGGCAGTCTGTATTATATACGCATTCTGGTCGGCAGCCAAGGTAAGGGTCACCATGATAGCCAACAAGACATGAACAAATTCCATTGTTGCAGACGCTGTTAGGACCGCACGGACTCGGATGACATGGATCACTTGGAACGGGCTCGGGCACATCTAAAAAAATATTTTTAAAACATATTTTAGAAGGTAATTATAATATGTAAGAATCTCATTACAATCGCGGATTGTATTTAAAATATTAATTTCTGAATTTTGAAAGATCAAAGTTACTGCTTCTAAGTATACAGTAATTTACAAAGAGTATATTATTTCAAATTAATATTATACCTTCCACGGGCTTAGGAATGCACTGCCTAAATGGATCTCCAGTGAAACCATCTGGGCAAAGACAAACAGGAACATGATTGTTTACAAAACACTTGGCATATAGACCGCAAGAGCCATCGCAAGGGTTTCGACATTTCTCAGCTTCGCAAGCCCGGTCACTTGGGCAGTCAGAATGCACTACGCATTCAGGCTTACAGTACGGAGGTGAGCCGACATAGGACGGCAAGCATGAACATGAAGCGAATCCGTTATTGTCTCGACATTCGGCGTATGAACCACACGGTGATGGTACACAAGGATCTGATGGAACTGCTACACTTGGAGATGTTTCTACAAATTGAATAAATAATAAATAAAATTATGAGCTACACAAAAAAAAAACAAATAGGAATGTTTATGTCAACTTACGCAATATCAGACTACACATAGTAAATGCGTTTCCAGAGTAACCCGATCGACAAGAACATACTGGGCTGTGATTGATAACTTTGCATTCTGTATTTTGTCCACATGGCTTAGGGCAGGGATTAATGCATCGCTGATTAATGCAAGCCCGATTGGATTTGCATTCAGAGTTCATCATACATTCGGGTTTGCAATTTGGTGGCGAGCCCATGTAATTTTGTAGACATGAACAAACTGGTTGACTGTTTATTTCTCTACAAATTGCGTTAATTCCACAAGGTGACGGATTGCATACATTTATAACTGCAATGTCGTTTTCTGAAAGGATATATGTCTATGTTTTAATATGCTCAGTCACGGTGATTTAAATTCAATGATTGCCTAAAAATATTTACCTCTTATAAGATGACAAATTGAGAGTGGAGTTCCAGTGTAACCCGGCTTGCAATTACACATTGGTTTATGGTTGGTCACATAGCAGTCTGCATTATATCCACAAACTCCCGGACACGGATCTACGCATTTGTTTCTGTTGCACGACGAAACCAACGGACAGTCTGAATCAGCTAAGCATTCAGGTCTACAACCTTGGTAAGGTTCACCGAAATAATCTGGCAAACATGAGCATGATCCGGCGTTTCCTTGTACTTTACATTCGGCATTTGCACCACAAGGGGACGGTTCACATGGGTTTAGATATTCGATCTTTGGTGGAGCTGAAATGTTTTTCAAATAGAATAAATTGACTTACCGATAAACATGTCAGTCACCGTGGAAGCACGTCCTTGTTCCGAAGCGTTAGTTGAAGCTTGCTGGGCCTGGCGACGTTTAGTGACCTCCTTATTCCGGCTTCAGCGTCACTATCTCAAGCAGCGCCGTCCAAAAGCGGCTGTCATGGCGGACAGCCTAAGCTTTACTGTAAGTGCTATGTTATCTCCGCGTGCTCCGTAGTCAAGCATAAGGCATTATATCACATTAACAGTTATTTTTAAAAAGTTATATCCCTCCTGGAAGCGATTTATTCACCTATTTTTGATCGTATCGGTACCTACCGACCTGTTCCTAGGTTTATGTTGAAAGCATTTGCATAGGGGCTGTATTGATGTGATAACCTTTAAACCATTAGGCGGGCATGGTCGCCACACAGTCCCAAAGCAAAAACATCTGTACAGTCCTATGTTCATTAGTAAACCGTGTGAGGCGTGAACGCTAAGTATATATTTCCTTACATGACAAGCACGTCATTTAAAGCATGAACAAATTATCACGCTTTGCCAAGCTGAGGGGTTATATGCATCTTAAGTGGTTGGTACATCAGTTTCCCTAGAGCATTATTATACAAATTTCCGTTTACCTTAATCTTAACAAATATTTTAAATGTAAAAG
Organism: Orthosia gracilis; assembly: GCA_947562075.1. Lineage (NCBI taxonomy): Eukaryota > Metazoa > Arthropoda > Insecta > Lepidoptera > Noctuidae > Orthosia > Orthosia gracilis. The sequence continues at coordinate 8,319,661 of OX387274.1, forward strand.
TTGTACCTACCAATAGCCACATATAATACATTGTTTGACAGTGATTTAAAAACTTTTCAGATTGAACCTAAACCATTGAAGTTTTCAGTAAAACAGTTATTAAAAAGTTTCAAATATAATACAACGATGTATTTGATGATTACCTTTTGGCTGTGAGCAACCCTGGAAGGGGTCGCCCTCAAGACCTGGTTCGCAGGCGCAGATCGCTCGATGGTCGACCACAGAACATATAGCTCGTGGGCCACAAGCTTGTACACACGGATCTTTACATTTCTGAGCGACACAAGCTAAGGCTGCAGGGCATTCAGCGCTGATAGTACATTCTGGCCGACAGTTTGGTGGAGCTCCTATAAAACCTGGTTGACAGCTACATGCTGGTGTCTCTCCGGAATTAAGGCAGATCGAATTTGGACCACATGGAGAAGGCTCACACGGGTTGATGGGATCAGACGGTGGTGCTAAAAAAAAAATGATTTTAATCGAAAATAGCCCCAAACATTGCAACATTCCATTTTAAATGCCATTTTAATTTTAATACCTGGTTTCGGATAGCAATACGAGAAGGGATCTCCAGTATAGTCTTCGTTACATGTGCAAATCGGTGAATGCGCAATAACTTGGCAACGAGCGCCGCGCCCACATGCACCTTCGCAGGGGTCGCGACACCTTCTGTCAATACAAGCCAATTGTAATTTGCACTCGGCGCTGACGAGGCATTCCGGTCGACAAGAAGGAGGAGATCCAACATGTCCTGTCTTGCACGAACAAGCTGCAGCACCATTTTTGCTCACTGTACATTCGCTGTAGGGGCCACACGGTGACGGCGAACAAGGAGATATCGGTATGTCTATAAACATTTAAATCATTGTTATGATAAGTTATACAGAAAATAATTCGGAAAAAAAAACCACTAAGCGTGAGTTGTTAGTATAACTTATATTTTACCTTTTGGGATTTGAATTTGAGTGCACAAACTGAAAGGATCTCCTGAAGTGGCAGGAGCACACGTGCACGATGGTATATGGTTATTGACTGAACAAATTGCATTTGTTCCACATGCACCCGGGCACGGATCGACACATCTGCCACTTTGACATGTGCGAGTCGGCGAACACTCGCCATTAGTACTGCATTCAAGTCGACAACCGGTATAAGGATCTCCAAAATATCCAGGCGCGCAAGAACAAGTTCCTGCTTCACAAATAGCATTACCACCACAAGGAGATGGATTGCAAAGATCCGGCGAAGTAGGGGGAGTCTCTGCAAAAGGAAAAATATGTAATAAGTAGCGTTTGATATGTGTTTGAGACACGTGGTCTAAAAGCAGGGAAGATACAATTAGGACATTCGAAATATGTACATACCTATCACTTCCGTACATTGTATGAATGGATCGCCGGAATAACCAATGGGGCAGCTACAAATAGGTATGTGGTCATGAACGCGACATTCAGCTCTAAATCCACAGGAACCTTCACATGGATTTCTACATCTTTCAGCAATACACGCCTGGTGCGACGGACAGTCTGTATTAACTAGGCACTCAGGGTGACAATTTGGTGGAGCACCTATGTACCCTTGAATGCAAGAACATGACGGACTGTTGTTAATCGGTCGGCATTCACTGTACGATCCGCAGGGATTCGGCTGACATGGTTCTGGTTCAATTACTGATTTTTCTATTTCAAAACATTTTTTAAATGGATCACCAGTCATTCCCGCTGGACAGCTGCATAATGGACTATGATTAATCACTTGACAGTGAGATCCTATGCCACAAGTACCTCTGCAAGGGTCAGCGCATTTCAATCTGTGGCATGCCCTGTCTGATGGACACTCACTACTGTCAGTACATTCTGGTCTACAATCAGGAGGTGCGCCTCTGTAGTCTGGTAAGCATTCGCAAGATGCTAATCCACCATTCTCTCTACAAACACTATTAGGACCACAAGGTGATGGCTGGCACGGCTTAATAATATCATGAATTGGTTCTTTTATACACTGATCAAACGGATTTCCTGTGAACCCTTTGATGCAAGCACAACTAGGAACATGGTTTATAACGTTACATTCAGCATTTCTACCACATATTCCTGGACAAGGGTCCACGCATTTATTTCTTATGCATGATTTATCAGCGGGACAATCTGAGCTTAGAACACATTCAGGACGGCAACCATCATAGGGATTTCCTTGATATCCTTCCAGACATGAACACGATCCAGCTCCGTCTCGTTGGCCGCAAACGGCATTTGCCCCACAAGGTGATGGATCACAGGGCTGTACGGGATTTTCTAAAAAAAATACTCACATTTTATATCAAACCTAAATTCGAAAGTCGAATTTCAAACATAAATATGTTTATTGTTTCTGTTATCTAATGTCTAATTATAAATATTCCTTCTATATATTTCGTTACACTTTGAACTTCTAAACATACGGTTCGCATTTGAACTGCACGCTAGCTGGAAAATTACACTCGTACAATAGACATAACTGGCTCTAAATTGAATTTAAATTTTGCTGTTAGCAATCAGTTCGAATGCAGCATGTCTACCTAGAGTCTAGAACTTCAACGCCCCGAAGCTAGTTGTTTGGCTATTCAGTTAGATGTCAACAATCATTAGTGAAAAGGTCATCACGTCGAGTACTTGGAAGTACCATTTTTTTCTTTAAATCTACAAAATAATACATTCAAATATAACTACATACCTTCCTGAAGAACACATTGCATAAACGGATTGCCCGTAAACTTTTCTCGGCAACTACATGAAACAGTATGGCTGACAACAATGCAGTCAGCATTCACTCCACACGAGCCAGGGCATGGATCGATGCACTTATTTTTAACACATGCTTGATTTGAAGGGCAATCTGGATTAATAACACATTCTGGTCTGCAATTTGGTGGCTGTCCAATGTAATTCTCGATACATCTACAATTAGCTTTTCCATTTCTTTCCATACACTGTGAGTTAGGTCCACAAGGGGATGGATTACAAGCATCTACCGGCTGAGATGGTGGAAGTACAATATCATAACAACTCTTGAATGGATCTCCAGTTTGTCCTGCATTACAACTACAGATTGGGCTGTGGTTGATTACTTCACAGCGAGCAGATATTCCACAGGCGTTGACACAAGGATTAATGCATTTTTGATTCACGCATGCTTTAGTAGATGGACATTCGGAGCTGACCACGCATTCCGGCCGGCAAGCTGGCGGTGAGCCTTGGAACCCTTCAAGACAAGCGCATACGGCTGCATCGTCAACGTTCTTACAAATACTGTTAGGTCCACAAGGGGATGGATGACACACGTCCCTTGGTCTTGTCTTTTCTATCTCCATACGACGGCAGTGCGTAAATGGATTACCAGTATATTCTGTCATACAGGAACATGTGGGTATGTGATTTATAACGTCACATTTGGCATTTTGGCCACATGTACCTGGACACGGGTCTCGACATTTGTTTCTGAAACAAGCCTTATCTCTGGGACATTCCTGGCTGCCTGTGCACTCTGGTCGGCAACTTTCGTAAGGGTTCCCACTGTATTCCGCCAAACATGTACAGAATCCATTATCACACACAGCATTAGCGCCGCATGGAGAAGGATTGCACGGATCTGAAGGTATTGGTGTAGTCGAATCTAAAACAAAGTATTTAATCATAATTTTGTTTAGTAAAGCATAGCAATATGGCGCAGAAATATACAGTAAACATTGCAATACCTTCAAGGATTGGCAAGCATCGTGCAAACGGATCGCCAGTATATCCTTCGTTACATACACAAACTGCTACATGGTTCAAAACGTGGCATGATGCGTCAACTCCGCACGACCCTGGGCATGGGTCTTCGCATTTTTGGCGCACACAGGCAAGTGAAGCAGGACATTCAGCGTTAATCGTACACTCGGGACGGCAAGAAGGCGGGGATCCCACATAACCAGGCAGACATGAGCAAGCTGGTCCACTTGCTAATAATTGGCAGCGCGAATGAGGACCACAGGGTGAAGGAGTACAAGATGGAGGCCTTTCTGTTGTCGGTGGAATACCTAAAAACAATAACACGTTGTAAATATGTGGAATATGAATTCTAGTATTGTTTTAAAGTGTCGTATATCACATTTATTTGGTGAGATAGTGGTCAAACGCGAGCCTATTGACAATAAAAAAAAATAAAAAATATATATATATTTATTATAAACGTACCATAGCATTGGGTAAACGGATCGCCAGTCATGCCTAATGGGCACGTGCAGATGGGACTATGGTTCTTCACTATGCAGTGTGCTCTCAAGCCACAAGAATGTGGGCATGGATCATCACACTTTTGATTGATGCAAGCTTTAGATGCATCACACTCGCTGTTTACAATACACTGAGGGCGACATGACGGCGGTGATCCAATGTAATTCGGTAGACACGAGCACACTGCTTGCATGTTCACTTGTCTGCACTGGCTGTTCGGACCACAGGGCGTAGGTTCACACGGGTTTTGTGCTGGAGTTGCTGTAAATTAAAATAGGATTATTTTTAACATTACACGACTCTTACATTGTTTAAATTACTTTCAACTAAACTAAAGATTCAAACTTACGTAATATTGTAATTTCTTTGCACTGGAAGAATGGATCACCAGTATATCCCCTTGGGCAAGTACAAACAGGAATATGATTTTCAACGGTGCACTGAGCTAACTGCCCGCAAGTTCTTGGACAGGGATCGATACACTTGAATCGTGTGCATGCTAAGTTTGATGAGCAGTCATCATTACTCTCGCATTCTCTCCGACAGCCTTGCGTACTGTACGGATCGCCCTCGTAGCCTTCGGAACAAACGCAAGCTCCAGCTCCGTTATATTCGCGGCACTCCGCGTTGGGGCCACAAGGAGATGGCGTACATGGACTTGATGTTGGAGTCATTTCAGTAGCTGCAAAAATATAAAATGCATTTGGTTACTTTTTATGGTACTCGTTTTCATTTAAATATTCTTATTTTTCATATGTAAATATGTGTAAATTAAATATTATAATATAATCTATAAAATTGTTGTATGTTTATAAGAAAATATACGCACATGATATAACTATTTGGATACAAGTCCTCACGGCATCTCCAGTAAAACCTTGCTGGCAAGAGCACACTGGTTTGTGATTGATAGTTAAACAAAGAGCATTTACACCACATGCACCCTGACATGGATCTTTACAGCGTTCATTTACACAAGCTGTGTTACTGGGACATTCTGGATCAATGGTACATTCCGGTCTACAGTTTGGCACTCTGCCGATGTAATTTGGCAAACAGGAACAAGCCGCCTGATCTCCAATAACACGACATTCCGAATTGGGCCCACATGGAGAAGGAACGCATGGGTCGGACGTAGGTGGAACATCTAAAAATAATTTCACAATATAAAATCATAATAATATAAAAATATTTAAGTCAATCGAGAAATAATTATTGTTCATAACTTACGTTCTATTGGATTACACTGATTGAATGGATCTCCTGTGTATCCGGGACTGCAAGTACAAATAGGATTGTGTGTGATAACTTGGCACCGAGCATTGAGACCGCAGGAATCTTGGCACGGATCTTTGCATTTCTTTTTAATACAGGCTTTATCTTGCGGGCATTCAGAGCTGACAATACACTCGGGGCGGCAGGAAGGCGGCGTACCAATGTAGTCACTTTCACATGTACATACACTGTGTCCATTTATAACCCGACATAAGCTGTTCGGTCCACAAGGTGAAGGTTGGCATGGATCCAGTGGGGCCTTCGGGCTTTCTGTAACAACTGCAAAAAAATGTTAATAAAACTATATAGAATAAGAGCGGATCAGACACTTCTTACAAGTTATACTGAGAGGTTTTCAGCGTTTTAGGAAAACACTATAAATATAAATTTTACTATTGAAGAATTTTACTTACTTTCTATTTCACATCTGACTAATGGGTTACCGTTGTACCCAGTAAGACATGTGCATGTCGGAGAATGATTTACTGTTCGACATTCAGCGTTTATTCCACAAGCCCCTGGGCAAGGATCTTTGCATCGATTGTTTGAACAGGCTTTATTACGGTCACAATCCGAGTTGGATACGCATTCTGGTCGACATCCTGTGTAGGGATCACCAAAGTACTCTGGCAGACATGAACAGGAGCCAACTCCATTTCTTTCTTTACACAATGCATTAGCTCCGCAAGGCGAAGGACTGCAAGGGTTCGGTGGTGGTTCCGAATGTTCTGAAATAAATAATTCAATATTTTCATATGAAACAAAAGATACCTGATAAACATGTAATGATGATGCCTTACGTTCTAAAACTTACGTTCAAAAGGTGAACAGCCACTGAAAGGGTCACCCGTATATCCCAAGAAACAGCTACACTGTGCAACATGATTGGCTACAGAACATTCCGCGTTAAAACCACAAGAGCCAGGACACGGATCAACACACTTTTCATTTTGGCATGCAAGATTACCAGGACATTCAGCGTTGATAGAACATTCAGGTCTACAATTTGGTGCTACACCAATATAGTTCGGTAAGCATGAACATGCAGGCGCTTCTCCAACTACTTTACACTGAGAATATGGACCGCATGGTGAAGGAACACATGGATTTCCTTTAGGCACCTCTAAGATAGGTTCTAAGAAAGAAAGAAAATAAGAGATTTAGAAAAAACAGTACACAGAAAATATAAAAAATGAATGCAAAGAAAGAAAAATAATGAAAAGAGGAATGAGAAAAAGTGAAAAAAATAAAATAAAAATAAATAAAACATTACTATTTTTTTTATTAAACGGGGTTCTAAAATTATAAACATTTTCATTTGAGTTGCTTTTATTATTTTTGTTGTTTTCTTACTTTGCTCCAACTGGCATGTAACGAATGGATCACCAGTAAATCCAGCTTTACATGTACAAATTGGGTTATGGTTTATCACTTGACACCTTGCATTGACACCACAGGTTCCTGAGCACGGATCCCTACATTTTTGCTTAATACATGCTTGGTGTTGCGGACAATCCGTGCTTATAACACATTCTGGTCTACAAGTGGGCGGAGAGCCCACGTACCCTTCCCGACATGAACATACACCATGATCGTCTACAATTTTACAATTGCTGTAGGGCCCACAAGGCGACGGGACACAAGGGTTTGCATCCGCAAGTGGAGCTAAAAACCAAATAAAGTTAGTTTTAAAACTTTTAAGATCGAAAAAAATATTATTGTTTTAAATTTTTTTAAACCAAATTACTAACGTTTTCTTTGAGGATGGCAAGATACGACTGGATTTCCATCGTAACCATCAATACATAGGCATACGGGTGTATGATGTGCCACGGTACACTGGGCGTTTATGCCACACGCTCCCTGACATATGTCGATACATTTGTTATTGGAACATGCTTTATCGAACGGACAGTCGTTATTTGTGACACATTCTGGCCGACAACCCAGGTACGGATCACCAAAATATCCAGGAGAACATGTGCATGCTCCAGCCGAGTTTCTTTCAGTGCATATTGCATTTGGACCGCAAGGTGATGGATTACAAGGATTTGTCTCATCTTCACTTGCTACTGTGACTATGAAGGAAAAATAATGTATTAAAACTTTGTAGCATACTGTATTAAAATAGAAACAAAAAGCTATTTTTCACGAAACTTACCAATAAAGTAACAACCGCTAAATGGATCACCCGAATAACTTTCACGACAATGGCAAACAGCTTTATGATTTATTACAACGCATTCTGCATTGGAACCACAAGATCCCTCGCAAGGATTAACACATTTTTCACGAATGCAAGCTAGGTTGCTCGGACATTCTTCATCGTATATGCATTCAGGGCGACAATTAGGTGCCCTGCCAATGTAACCAGGCTGACAAGAGCAAGCTGGAGTTTCTCCGATAACCCGACATTGTGAATTAGGCCCACAAGGTGATGGTATGCAGGGATTGCCAGAAGGCTTTGGTTCCGGCCCTAAAATATTCGGTAAACGTTGATTAATTGAAAATTATTCATATTTATAATTATGTTAATTATATGGCAAATTTTAGTATATTCGATAAATTGATATAAACTCACTTTTTTCGAAGGCGCAATGCACAAACGGATCTCCGGCGTAATTTGGAGGACAACTACATAATGCGTTGTGGTTGACCACAGTACATTTAGCATTGTTGCCGCACGCTCCGATGCATGGGTCAACACATCTCTGATTAATGCAAGCTCTATTGGGCATACATTCACTGCTAACCATACATTCCGGCCGACAGAAGGGCGGTGAACCAAAATACTTTTCTTGGCATGAACATATTGCATGGCCACCGTTCACTCGGCACAAACTGTACGGTCCACAAGGTGACGGAGAGCACGGATCTATTGGCACTTCATTTTGACCTAAAATTGCCCATTGTGATTAGAATAATAAATAATTAATCACATGAAAATAGAATACAAGATTGATCTATGTGATATATAATAAAACGAAATTCTTACGTATATAACAAGATGTAAATGGATTTCCTTCATAACCAGGCTGGCAGGCACAAGATGGAGCATGATTATTGACACGGCATTCAGCGTTCATTCCACATACCCCAGGGCACGGGTCTTTACATTTATTGTTAATGCAAGCCCTATCTTTCGGACAGTCAGAATTCAATACACATTCTGGACGACATTCCACATATGGATCTCCAAAGTAATCGGGAAGACACGAGCATGATCCAACTCCATGTCTCTCTTTGCATATAGCATTCGCCCCACATGGTGACCGTGAGCAAGGGCTTTCGACTTGAGGTTCAATAGCTACAAATTTAAAAAAATCTCGGTTGTAGATTCCGGTTGAACAGAAAAACAGAACATTTATCATAGGTAATAAACTTACATGGGATAGGAGAACATCCTGAGAATGGATCTCCTGTATACCCCTGGTCACAAGAACATACTGGTATATGTTTAACAACAGCGCAACTTGCATGGTATCCGCAAGAACCCGGACAAGGGTCTCTACATTTCTCAGCAATACAAGCTAAGTTGCCTGGACATTCAACGTTTATCATGCACTCGGGCCTGCAGTTAGGGGGCCGGCCCACATAATTTTCTAAGCATGAGCACACAGACAGACCATTGACATCTTTGCAGAGAGAATTCGGTCCGCAAGGATTCGGTAGGCAGTTATTTATTGGTTCCATTTGTTCTGTCAAATTAATAATAGAGTTAAAGTATAAGTTATTTTTATGACTCCCAATATAGTATTTTATATTTATTTAAATAAATGCGAGTATTACTTACTTTCCTCAAAGAAACACCTGATGAAAGGATCACCGGTATATCCATTATGACAGCTGCATATAGGGTTATGATTAACAACCTGACATTGAGCCTCAACACCGCACATACCAGGACACGGGTCCTGACATTTTTGATTAATACATGCTTTATCCGGCCGACAATCGGAACTAACAATACATTCAGGCCTACAATTTGGAGGAGAACCAACGCACAAATCAAGGCATGTACAAACTGCATGCCTATTAAACACGCGACATTTACTGTAGGGCCCGCAAGGCGTTGGGTTGCAAGGATCCACAGGTTCCGGTACAGCTATATTGTATAGGAAAGAAAATAGACAGATAAGTATAGGATGAAATACAGAAATAGACATATAAAGAAAGATCAAGAAAGAAAGTCTTACATGAAACAGGAGAGCATGCATGAAGTGGATTTCCTCTATATCCAGGCAAGCAGTAACACGAAGGTGCATGGTTTGCAACTCTACATTCGGTGTTTTGTCCACAAGCACCAGAGCACGGGTCCACGCATTTATTATTAAAACAAGATCTGTCTCTAGGACAGTCAGTGTTCATGACGCATTCCGGGCGACAGCCCCGGTATGGGTCACCGTAAAATTCATCTACACATGTACAAGAACCAGCACCATTCCTTTCTCGACAAATCGCATTAGGTCCACAAGGTGATGGATTGCAAGGTTGATGAGGAACGTCTTTTGAAGCTGTAAAATTTGTATAAGTACATAAAACATGCTATCACATACACTTATGAAATCATGCAAATGGTGTGATTTAAAAATGTATGAATTTCATTAAAGCTTACCTTCAACAGGATTACAGCCAGCAAACGGATCACCCGAAAAACCTTCATCGCAAGAACATATTGGTTGATGGTTTTGCACTATACACCGCGCATTGAAGCCGCAGGAGCCTACACATGGGTTGACGCAGTTGCCGGCTAGACAAGCGAGCGCCAGGGGACAGTCCTGGTTGATAACACATTGCGGTCGACAAGAAGGCGGGGCTCCCAGCGTCCCCGGTTCACAAGAGCACACTGCACGGCCGGCTTCGTTGCGGCACGAAGAATGTGGCCCACACGGCGACGGTAGACATGGATCTGGAGCGGGCTGAGTAATAGCTGCAAACAAAGAACAGTTTTAAAAGAGAAGTCGTAAGCGCTACACACTTGTGGAATTCATTTTCAGAATTTATGAATATGTTGAAAAACAGTGATTTTATTTTTGTAAATCGTTCCTCAAATTCGTATATCTTTCATATTCTGCCATTTATTTTAATAAGTCGAACCTGGACAGCTAGTTTTATACTAGGGCTGTAAGTTTAAGGATATAGTGTAAGTAAATCTCATACTTTTAACTATATATGGAATATTTTGAGATAAGCGTATGAATGCCGTGTAATTATAGATGTTATCATTGTTGTTTATTTTTGTTTTTATTATTTTTAATGCTTTTTTAAAAACTTTGCTTAGTCGAGTTTTTAAATGAAAATTGGTTCAGCCGTTCAAAAGTTATGCGCATTTTACTCTTTGAATCGGGATTTTTTCGAAAGATATCGTGTGTGTGATTATTATGCGTTTCGGTAGCTTTTATCGAATTTAAGTAGTTTAAAAGCATGACACAAAAATTATATTTAAAAAACTCCTAGCGGTCCCCAGGCGCGGGCGCAGGCTTATTTTTTACTTTTTAGAGGTTTTATCGTCGCCGTTTTTTAATATAAGATGTTTTTTTAAACTTACTTTTCCTGTAGCATCTTATGAATGGATCACCTTCTGGTAGATTTTCTGGACAGGTACAAATGGGGTTGTGTCCGACCACATGGCAGCGTGCATCTAAACCACAGCTGTGTAGACAGGGGTCTTTGCACTTTTGGTTGATGCAGGCTTTGTTGGTGGGGCAGTCGGAGTTGACGGCACACTCAGGTCGGCAGGCCGGCGGCGCGCCCAGGTAGCCAGCGCGGCAAGAACACGCAGCGCGCTCGTTCACCACGTGGCATTCGCTGTTTGCTCCGCAAGGTGATGGCTCGCATGGGTTGTAACTTGTTGCTGCAATATTTTATATTGATACGTAACTATTTGTAGTAAGAAGTAGACAAACATATTTGGATATTAAATAAGAATAAAGAGATTACAGAATACAAGTAGGTAATAACTAAAAGGTATACATACGTGGTGAAGATTTCGGACGACATGAAGAAAATGGCTCTCCTTCATAGCCCTTGAAACATGTGCACACTGGAACATGGTTGGTGACAGAGCATTCTGCGTTAACTCCACATAAGTCCTTGCATGGATCTCGGCAGTGATTTGACAGGCAAGCAAGGTGATTTGGACAATCAGAGTTTATGGTACATTCTGGCCGACAGCCACCTGCATAGGGGTTACCAATGTTGGGGGGTATGCATGAACAACGTGCTATATTGTTAACGACTGAGCACATAGTGTTATCCCCACATGGTGAAGGGTTACAAGGCGTCGGCGAGTCACTCTTGGAAACTTCAACACAGCCTACAAACGCATCGCCTCTATATCCTTCCAGACAGCTACAGAGTGGAGAATGATTCACCACATTACATACAGCTTTGTTTCCACAAGCGCCAACGCATGGATCGACACACTTCTCATTTATGCAGGCTTTATTAGATGGACACTCTTGACTTATAACACATTCTGGTCTACAATATGGTGGAGTGCCTGAATAATTCGGGCGACAAGAGCATACTGGATGATTTGATTTAATTTCACATACAGAATTAGGGCCACATGGCGATGGTACACAGGGATTTTTGTCTACGGGTCCAGGTCCAGGTTTTATAACATCTGCGCAAGCCACGAATGGATCTCCAGTTTGTCCTTGCCTGCAGCTGCATATTGGATTATGATTAACGACAATACATTCTGCGTTGACACCACAGCTACCTTGGCAAGGATTGGAACACCGTTGATTTACACACGTCTCTGTTTGAGAACAATCCGAATTACTGACACATTCAGGTTGGCACATAGGTGCTACTCCTCGGTGGCCTGGTAAGCATGAGCAAACGGCAAACCCAGAGGGTGACACAAGGCAGCGACTGTATGCTCCACAAGGCGATGGATCACATGTGGAGAATATGGGCGGCACTGAGACGGTAGGTTGGCATCTCACATAAGGGTCTCCTGCGTTTCCGGTCTCACAATAACAAACCGCATGATGATTTACAGTTTTACATGAAGCTCCTATACCACATATGTCTTTGCAAGGGTTTTCGCATTTGTTGTTTAGACATGCTAATTCAGGTGAGCAGTCACTATTGACGACACATTCAGGACGGCATGACATGTATGGGTTGCCATAAAAGTTGGGCAAACATTTACAAATTTGTGCACCATTTGTATCTTCACATACAGCATTAGCACCGCAGCGTATATTATCGCATGTTTCAATTGTGGTAGCTAAAAAGGAAATTTATTATTATTTAAATAAAATAAGAAAATCATTTGAAGTTACTAAAAACATTTAAACGCATACTACTCGTAGTATACTACATTTAAATGCATAGGTACTAGTAAACGAATACTTACGATGTGTTGTTGGTTTACAGTGTTCATATGGATTTCCTTCGAAGCCTTCTATACAATGACAAATTGGATCGTGATGGTAAACTGAGCATAGGGCATTTACACCGCACGAACCCGGGCATGGATCTACGCATTTATTCCTTAAACACGCCTTATTGAAGGCACAATCTGAATTAAACACGCATTCCGGTCTGCAGGCCGGGTTATTCGCAGCATTCGGTCCAACACAAGCGTCACAAATAGCAAATTGATTACCATATGTATCGCATGGAGCATTGGGATCGCACGGATTAGGCGAGCAGGGTTGAACTGTCGTATTATCGGCTCCAATAATTATTGCTGAAATTAACAAAAGCTGTCATTACATAAAGCATTTTTATTCAAATCAAATGAATGAATAAAAAATGTCCTATTAATTTTTCCACCATATTCATTAAAATACTCACGTCGATAAAGACATTGCGTCAAAGGGTCTCCGATGTATCCGTCTGGACACAGACATGACACTGTGTGTTCCGAACACAAACATACTGCGTGAATACCACAAACATTATTGAATGAGCATGGATCTGTACACTTTTGATTAATACACGCTTCATTTGATAAGCAGTCTGAATTCATTGTGCATTGGGGTTTACATTCAATTCTTGGATCTCCAAAGAAGTCAGGTGGGCAGAAACACAAAGCTTTTTCCCCAACGTCTTGGCAAATGGCGTTTACACCACACCTTGCGGTGTTGCAAGGTTTTTTGGAATTTGATTTTTGATCTCCAGGTGGCAAGCAACTCATCAAAGGATTTCCAACAAAGCCATCTTCACAAACACAAAGTGGTCGATGTGACTCTACTTGACATTTAGCATTGATTCCACAGGCCCCAGGACAAGGGTCGCGACAGACATATCCAATGCAAGCTCTGTTAATTTTACATTCGTCATCTACTTCACATTCTCGCGAATGACATCCATCAACACCATAAGCGTCACCTATACTGCCTTCAGGACATATACATAGTGCTTGCCCTTCAAAGTTAACTTGACAAATGGCTTGAGGTCCGCACGGATTTGGTGTACAGGGACTTCTTTGACGTTGGCAGCCAACATTAGGGTCACCACTGAACCCAGCCTGGCAGAAGCACATTTCCATGTTGCCACTGACGTAACAATCTGCGTTCGGTCCACATGGGCCCGGTTTACAAAGCACCTCTGGTGGTATGTACCCTTGAGTAGTACAAGATTTGTAAGGATTTCCTATAGCATTTTCGGGACAGTAACAGGGTGGAGATCTATTCGGGTCGCATCGTGCTCCTTTGCCGCAGGTGTTTGGTTCACAAGGGTTGCGTGATTCTACACAACCCCTGATTGTATTGGGACTTTCGATGTAACCAGGTAAACACGTGCATTTCGCAAATCCGTTTGATTGTGTTGTACATTGCGTGTTAGGTCCACAAGGTGACGGGTTGCATGGATTATTTGGTAATCGACATAGTTGTCTTGGAGGATCCCCTTCATAGTTTGGTAGGCAGAAACAAGCTGGCTTGTTGTCTATTAATCTGCACCCAGAAAATGGACCACATGGATTTGGTTCGCATTCGTTACCTTCAGGTACTGCAAAACAAAATAAAAGCAATGTAAATTAGGGAACAAATTCTAGATAAAGAATGTTAAAAATTCAAATTCAATTTATTGCATCCATAATGTACATACAGGTATTAAATATAAGTTACAGAAACAATTATGCAATATTCTAGATACAGTCAGTGTCTAGGAGAGAGGAATAACGTCCTATATTTTCCTTGAAAACATTTTAGTTATCTATTACCTATCTATCTATTTTTGGTAGTAGCTGGATATGAGTTGCCGAAAATCGAAGCAAATTGCGTGCAATTGGAGAGGTATATGTCCAGCAGTAGACTGCTGAGGAATAAAAATGGCCGTTTGGCATATTTTCTATACAAAAGCTGTCAAACCGTTTAAAAGTTATTAGACTATTGAAAAATCGGGCCTTAATGTACTCTGTGTGTCTTTTTATTTGATGTTAATATATAAATAAGAAAACTACAAATTCAAATGTAACTTACTGCAATTTTTGAAAGGGTTTCCTGTTAATCCCTTAGGACAGAAACAGATTGGATTGCCATTGTCAATTTCACACATCGCATTTGTTCCGCACGGATTCGGAATACATGGGTTTGATGGCGGCTCACATCCATTTAGTGGATTTCCAGCATAACCTGGCAGGCATTTACACGACGCACGGTGATTCAAGACGTCGCAAACAGCGTTTATACCACATCGACACGGAGAGCCGCATTTACCATTTATACAGGCCTCCGAATTTGCGCACTCATTATCAGAACGACATCCTTGCACTAAAACAGTTCAGATGAGATTGATAGATAAGAGTGACATTCAAAATTTTATTTATAAAGAATGAGCTCCAATATATGGGTTAATTAGTTCAAAATATGACAAATAAAGAAGACGAATAAAGAATAATTTTGTGTTACCATAAAAGTATAATTGTTACCATAAAAGTTTTGAACTTATTATTATCTCACCTTGGAAACATTCTAGGAAAGGATTTCCTGTGAATCCAGCAGAACATTTACATTGAATGCCGTGATTGTATGGAATGCATTCTGCGTTATCTCCGCACTTGTTCACAGCACAAGGATTCATGCACACTCTGTTTAGTCGGTCACAAAGAAGTTCCGGAGGACAATCCTCGTTATACTGACACACTGAACCAGTAGGTATTACTAAAATGACAATATTGATTACAATTGAAGTACTTCAAAAACTCCTTAAATATTCACGTCACAGAAAACTGTAATATTAATTACCTGGGACGCATCCGACATATCCATTTCCTTGGTATCCTTCAGTACAGCTACAGTCTGATCCGTGGTTTGTGTTTATACAGACCGCATTAGGTACGCACGGATTGTGTATGGCACATGGGTGTTGACATGCATTATTTATACAGGCTTCAGTCAAGGGACAGTCTTCATTTCGAGTGCAACCAACTGAGCAAAATGTAAGATACATATTTATATATTATACAAAGATAACATAACCAGACAGAAAGAAAAAGGTAATATTGCTGTATTATGTACATTAAAAGCCGCAACCATAATAAATTTAACTTTTTTTTAGTACTTGCATTCTTATTCCTTATTAAATAAAATGTCTTTAGATGGATT
This sequence comes from Orthosia gracilis, assembly GCA_947562075.1. Lineage (NCBI taxonomy): Eukaryota > Metazoa > Arthropoda > Insecta > Lepidoptera > Noctuidae > Orthosia > Orthosia gracilis. The sequence goes on from OX387274.1 coordinate 8,335,760, forward strand.
GGTAAAAGTAAGCAAATGGTTAAAGTCAATGTATTTACTATTAGTAGGTATCAGTGGAAGCTTACATATTTTAGGTGAACATTTAACTGCAGGATCTCCATCATGTCCAGCGGGGCACGAGCACATAGGCCTTTGTTTTACTGGCTGGCAATTGGCTCCTATGCCACATACGTTGTCGAACTCACAGGGATTTTGACACAATCCCATAAAACAGGCTTCGGTCTCTATACAGTCCCGATCAGAGTGACAAGGTTCTGGTACCTTGGGTGTTCCAGGTGATTCTAGTATGTTACACGTTAGATACAAAATTAGTATGTTACATTTAAATTAAAAGAAGGTGAACATTAGTGTATTTACAATTAATAACGTGAATCTATGATGTCCGATAAAGTACTCATCTGTCCGATAAAACTACCACAAACTGGCACAATATAACTGGTAAAATATAACTGGTAAAATATTATAAAATTATTAAGTAATAGACTGTACAAAAATCTTAAGTATTAAAACAGCTAGCGTCTTGTTTGAACCTTAAAAAGAAACACCTTGTAAGCCTACCTTTACGTGAACAGTGGATCCCCGTTGCGTCATCACACGCACAAACAGCGGCATGGCTCACAACTATACATGATTCGTTCTTTGTACACCCACTCCCAACCGTTTGACATGGATTCTGGCACACTCCATTTATGCAGGCTTTATTCGTCGGGCAATTTGAGTTTATTTTACAGGATGTGTTAATAAGTAAGTCAGTACTTTGTACAGTAGTCTCAGTAGTAGTCATGTCAGTAATAAGGGTAGTGTCTGTCCAAGCAGAAATATCAACGCCTTTTCTACGAGATGATAAACTTTCAGTAGACGTACTGATGATACCCGTTGACGTATGTTGTGTTTTAGGTGTGATGTAAGTGTGAGTATCTAGAGTTTTATTAAGGTTTTGGGTTTCATTTTTAATTGTTGCAGTTATGTCATTTTCCGTAACAACAAATATTGTAGTGTCTTCTTTGATGGGTATTTCTGTTGTTGCATCAATATGAGTAAATGATGTGGTTGAGCCATTTTCTGGTATTGATGATGTAACAATATTTTCCGTTTCTTGTGTTAATGTAGTTAAATCATTTGTGGTACTAGTAATTTGGTTTGGATGATATGTTACTGGAAATATTTCTGTCACTTCTTCATTAAAAACTGTAGATAATGATATTGCAGGGGTTTCCGAAGTGTCTTCAATATTATTGGGCACAATTTTAGGACTAGCATTTTCAGACTGAATTGTAAAAATAGTTTCTGTAGCAGATCCAGAAAAACCTAAGTTACCAATAGTTGTTCTTGGAGTCGTTTCAAGCAGTGTATTATCACCTATATCACTGTCAATAGTACTAGAAGTGTGTGGGATATGGTTTTCTGTGTTTAAATTTATTGTACTCGTTGTAGTTATATGACTATCAGGAGGTCCTACTGTGACGGTGGTTACGCTATCTATTTGATACGAGGTAGTAACTTTTTTATTGAACTCTTCTGAGCTTATTGTTCCTTCAGTATTTGCATTATTGTTAATTACAGGTGTTATTGCGTCTATGTCTGTAGTTTCTTGAAAATCTTTTTTAGTAATGCTTATACCCGTTTCATAGACTGTACTATGTGATTTAAATATTGGCGTATTGGTTGATTCATAATGCGTAGTCAACTCTGTTACTGATAATGTACTTTTTTTGTCGGCACTTTCTGGAAAAACGTTTGTTTCTGTCGTGGTTTCAGTTGACTCAGTTGTCATTCCTTCTGATGTTATGGTTCCAACCAAAGAAAAATCTGTTTCGTGCAGCGTATTTGAGGCCACACTTGTTAAATGCATAGGATTGTCAGTAGATATTCTAACATCGGTGACTGGAGTACTTTCTTCTCGAGTTCGTGTTATAGTCGAAGAGACCGAATCGGTATAAGATTTTTGTGTACTTGCTTCAATATTTTGAGTAGTCAACTTCTCTTTTTCTGGATGCATGACAAATATAGTATCAGTCAAACCTGTGGTACTTAATGAATCATACGTGACATCAGTTTTATCTTCGGCGGAGTAGCTGACTTCACCGTCATCTTTGGATTTTTTGTCAGTGCTTGATTCTGTCTCATATTTCACGAAAAGTGTTGGAGCATTTGTAGAAGTAATTTCGGAATCTGTTACTACTGAATTAAAAATGGTGTTGCCTGTTGTATATTTATTTGTGTACGAGTGGTCATCTTTTATTCCTTTTTTAAATGTAGTCACCTCAGAAACGGTGGTCCATGTCACTGTTTCTAGACTTTTACTCTCAGGTTGAGTTAAATCAGTTACCGTATCTGTTAACATTTCTTGTGAGCTACTTGTACCCAAGGGTTCGGTGTTCGTTACTAAATTCCGGAGTGTTGTTGTAACTATTTTAAGAATATTTTTTTCTGTCGTAAATAGATTTTTGTCTTCTGCAATTGTGGCATCAAGATTTGTAAAAGTCGTTTCTTTTCCACTTTGTTCAATTGGTTTCAAAGTAGTAAATAATGAAGGTTCAAGGCTAGTTGCGTATGAAGTTTCTGTGCTAGTATCAGTTGTGGATCTTTCTGTGATTTTTTGATCAGAGTTTGCAAGAGTGGTTATAAATTGTTGGCTTGATTTTTTTGTAAAATCATTTTCTGATGTAGTAGACTCGGTTGAAAATGTTCCTACATTTATATTAATTGGTGTGTATTCTTCTTTATTGCTTTCAGTTATACCTAAACCAACTAACCCTGTCCCAGAAGAAGGCTCAGTGATTCTGTTATCAGTTGACAGTGGAGCAGCTGTGGTTGTTTGTTTCTTTACTATACCGGTTGTAGCAGATATAGAATCAGTGACTTTTACAGGGATATTGTTTGTTAAACTTATTTTTGTAACGGCTGCTTGTGTAATTTCTTGTTCTAGAGTTGATTCTTCAACATATTTTTCGGTTTCCGTAACCATTGGCTCAAAATCTGTTGTTTTAGAAGTAGTGAATTCCTTGAAATACTCTGTAGATTCTGTCGTAATGGATCCAATGTTTGTTTTTTCTGATGTTGTATATTCCTTTATTATTGTCGTTGGTATTAATTCATCATATGTTACATGCGCGGGGTCCCATTTACCTGTTTTGTTTAAGATTATTGCACTATCGGTTGTTGGTGTATAATAAAGTTTTTCTTCAGTATCATATACCTCTGTTGTAGCTGATCTACCGTCAGTTACTTCTGTGGGCACCGGTTCTTTATCTTCTTCTGTAGTTGATTCAACTGTGGTTACCACTAAAGGATTTATTTCAACACTTTGAATAGTTGCAGTTACATCTGTGACATCGGTTGTGCGGGAAGAAACAAATTCATTAATTCTTTTATTTTTTTCTGTGATATTGGATTCAACTTCTGTGGTGGATGTAGTTACCAACACATGAATGTTTTTAACACTTTCAGTTGTAACCGATCCAACGTATGCTTTTGTAGAAGAATTATTTTCAACATTCTGATTTGATTCAATTGTAAAGTGTACAAAATCTGTATTATGTGAAGTCATAAAATCAGAAGTTGTTTTTACTTTTTCTGTGATATCAGATCCCATTTTTGTGGTGGCTAAAGGAAGCAATTCATCGGGATTTTTAACTGTTTCAGTTGTAATTGATCCGACATCAGCTGCTGGAGAAGAAATTATTTCATCATACTGGGTAGATTCAGTTATAACTGGTACAAAATCAGTAGCACGTGATGAAACAAATTCACCAGTAGTTCTAACTATTTCTGTGATATCAGATCCAACTTCTGTGGCAGTTGTAGGCGCCGAAAATTCTATTTTTTTAACAGTTTCGGTTGTTACTGCACTATCAATTGCCTGGTTAGGGGTCGGACTATTATTAAAGCCTTGTGTAATTAGTGTAACTGATTCGATGACCGTCGCTGGCGAAGTATACATGTCAATATTTTGAATAGTTTCAGTTACACCTGCTGCATCTGTTGTTCTTGAAGACGTTAGTTCTGTATTGGTTTTTGATTTTTCAGTCGTATCAGGTACAACTTCAGTGGTGCTAGAAGAGGTCAACACTTCAACGTTACTAATAGTTTTAGTTGTGACTGATCCCCCATCTGTTGCCTGGTTAGAAACCGGTCCATTGTCAAAATTTTGCGTTATTGATGTAACTGAAGTATCCATTTCAACGTTCTGAATAGTTTCAGTTACACTTAACGCATCTTTTGGTCTTGATGAAGTAAATTCAATAATGGTGCTTGTTTTCTCTGTGATATCTGATCCAACTTCAGTAGAAGTTGAAAAAGCCGAATCGTCTATATTTTTAATTGTGTCAGTTGTTACTAGATTATCAGTTACCTGTTTGGGAGTCGGACCATTATCAAAATCTTGTATTTCTGATGTAACTAATACCACGTCTTCTGCTGGTGAAGTATACATTTCAACATTCTGAACCGTTTCAGTTACATCTGATATGTCTGTGATTTCTGAAAAAGCAAACTCAACAATGGTGCTTGCTTTTTCTGTGATATCGGAACCAACTGCTGAGGCAGTTGAAGGAACTAAAACTTCCATATTTTTATCCTTTTCTGTTGTAACTGATCCACTATCAGATGTCTGGCCAGGTCGATCGGTCGGAGAGGTATCTTTTTCATAATTCTGAATAGTTTCAGTTACACTTGAATCATCTATTGTTTTTGAAGAAGTAACTTCTATAACGGCATTTACTTTTTTTGTAGTATCATATTCAATTGTAGTGCCGGTTGAAGAGATCAATACATCAATGCTACTAACAGCCTCAGTTGTAACTGATCTTTCTGTCGCTGGCAAAGTATAATTTTCAACAGTCCGAATAGTTTCAGTTACACCTGATGCATCTGTCGTGCTTGAAAATGTAAATTCATTAATGGTATTTACTTTTTCTGTAGTATCAGATCCAATTTCAGTGCCGATTGAAGAGGTCCACATATCAATGTTATTAATATCAACGTTTTGTATAACTTCAGTTGTAACTGGTAGAGAATCAGTGATACGTGACGAAACATCAACAACATTTGTTACTGCTTCAGTTGTACCTGATTCACTAATTGGAGCTTTAGTAGAACTATTTTTTTTGTCAATATTTAAAGTATTGGTTGTATGTAATCCATTCATATCTGTTGCGTCAATCAATTCCTTAACCTTCATTACTGTTTCGTTTGTTACTGTATCAATAACCGTACCTTGTGTAGGGACTGATTCATTTTTAGATCCTATCTTTTCAGTTATTAAAGATCCAATCCAATTCGTTTCTGTGGTTACACCTGTTACTCGCCAAGGATTTGTTTCCTTCATATAACTATCAGTTTCAGCACTATTCGATTCAATGTCTGTTGTTTGTGTTGGAATTGATTTTTCCTCACTACTTGACGTTTCTGTTGTCATTAATACAACGTTAGTTGCTTTTGAAGGATAGGTGCTAGCGTGTATACTCTTATCTGTTTCTATTGACTGATCCATTTCATATTCAGTTACAGTGATGATTTCAGGTTTTGATGTATCAGTTACAGTTGTGAATCTTGTTTTCATTACATTATCAATCTCTTCTGTTGTTGACTTTACGAAATAACTATTGGTTGAAGTATCTTTAGACACAGTACTTGTTTCTAAAATATACCCTTTATTAGTGTAAGGTATGCCTTCTGTAGTAGATGCAGTAAAGTCAAAAGTATTATCATCAGAAGTTTTTGTTTGTGAAATAGGATTATTGAAATTTTCTGTTTCCCTTACAGTATTTTGAAAACTAAAAGTACTCGGGATCGATTCTGTAGTTATATCTGAAATTTCTACGTGTGTATTATTTTCGTCTTGCAAGATCGTTAACTTATTAGTAAAAGTGTTAATTGGCAATGCTGTAGTCTCTTTTAAATGTGGAGTATTTATAACATCTGACTTTAATGTAGTAAGCTTTTCAGGCAATTGTTCGGTAGTAATTTCAGCAACTGGCTCGGAACCAGGGGACGCTGTTGTCGATATACCTATATCGGTAGTCGTATAATGTAAATTACTATATGAAGTCGCGTCGCCAGTCAAAACAACAGTTGATGCTTTTGGAGTAGTATTTTCGATGTCGTTTGCAGAGGTACTTTCAAAGTTAAACTTACTGCTCTCATCTAGAACTTTCGTAGTAGTGTCGGATATTGTTATTTTTGTATAGCCTTCTTTAGATGCTAATGTAGTTTTAGTAAATTCGCTGGTTGTTTCCATAATATGATTTTTAAGGTTATTGTTAGGAGAATTGGTTCTGGGGGCCAAAGTAGAGGTGGTTATATTTTTGTCGGGTAGGTCTTGCACTAATGTGATACCTGTGTAGTTGCTATTCAACTTCCGTTGATTTTCAGGAGTTTTAGTATTTTTGTTTTCAGTTGACACAGTCGAAGAATGATTGCCTTCAACAGTTTTTTTAGTAAACGGTTTTATAGTGCTCTCAACATGTATTGTACTACTACTTTGTAGAAGAACGTCGGAATCAATTGATGAATAATCTTCTATGTTAGTATAAGGAGTAGTCATTTGTGTAGTAACCACGTTGTTCTGATCATCTTTAGTTACGTAGTTTGATTCAGTTACTGTTTTACTAGAAGATTCATTGGGATTGTTTATTAGTGTTTTTGTACTACGATCTCTTTCGTCATTTTTTGTATAATATGATTGTGAGTCTGTTATTGTGCTCTGTGCGGTACTAGATGAGTCTTCTATGTTACTTCCTATAGTAGTTATTTCGCTTTGGGCAAAAGTGTTTAGAGCAATAGTAGAAGTTTCAATTACAGTGCTATCTGTAGTTATTTTACTCGAATCTTCAGTAGTTAAAGATGTACTGGGAGTTGGACTTTCAAATTTATTTCTATTGTCAGATTCGATACTCAATGATGAGCTCGTAAAAGATTCGGTAGTTAATTCAAAATCTTTATCGAATGCAGTTGATTTTATACTAGGCTCGGTAATATCTATTATGTTATCAGTTGGTAAAATCGCCTGTTTGGTCTGAGACGTTGATATTACACTTCTGACTGTTACTGTATAGTCAGTGGTTTTATATTCAGGTTCTATGGTACTAGAAGTTGTGCGAGGAGAGTCAGAATTATCAGTAAACAGAGTTATATGGTCAGTGTGCGAAGTCATGTCTATTGTAGTGGCAGTTTCATTTTTTCCTCCTGGTGTAGTAGTGTTTTCGGTTAGTGGGACATAAGTTCCATCTGTTAATAGGAATTTACAATACCATTATTAAACTTGATTATTGGATTACATATTTCAACAAACTACATTCGCACAAACGTGTACATTTATGTAATCGTCTGTATATATTTTAATTACTCTATGGAAGTAGGAAAAGTAGATTTAATTTGAAGTGTACATTATGTTTAACCATAAACATAATATAGTAGAAAATCTATCTACGATAGTGATCTAATGCGTGCCCAGGTCTAAAAACTACGGATAGGAAAGAAAAGAAAAAGAAGAAATGAAAATCAACGAATTTAGGCTTAACAGACCAACTAATAGTTAAGAAGTATGCCAGTATATTCAGTAGCCGTGTTATAATGACAGACTTATTACAAAAATAGTGACTAGAAGCTTGTTTACATCCTAAAATATACAGTATAATAATAATTATGTTCATTATGAAGACTAATTGTTTCGGTCTTTAAGCCTAAAGTCGTTTACTGGTGTCAAGTAAATAAATAGTCCTGTAAAACTAACACCGTCTCAAAGTGTTTGGGAGAATACCGTTTATAACTTATGAAGTATAATAACGTACAAAGAATTGCCTGTCGGGTCAGCCGAGTTACCGTAGCCAGTACTTTGTGGCGTTTTATCGGACAAATGGTAGATAAACTAAAATTATAGCAATGACCAGTTCATCTGGAGTTAGTTTTGCTATTCACATAATAAAAATAATAGTAGTTGCAGACTCGCAAGTATAATAGCCAAAGTCCACGAAACATCAATTATGTGAAAATAGCATTTACGAAAGGTACAGAAGCCTGAATCGTAATGTGAATACTAGTACCGTATATCACAGTTAGCTTATTCAAAATTAGCAATGTTAACGTTATAATTAGCATTACTAGTATTTTGTCATATTATGTACAGAGCACTTACTTTCCATGCAGGCTCCGGAGAATGGGTCGCAAGGTACTCCCGGCCGACAATGTGCGCAGTTTGTAGGTGGTTGTCGTTCTTCTGTTTGGGACAAAAAAACACATAACCATTTCTTGACGCCAACTATGTGGGAAATCTATACCTAATCCGCTTCCACGTACGTGTTTCGAGGGTCCAATAGCACTTAGCAGTGATCAATGAATTTTCTGTTAGAACATTCTATTGACAACCCAAAGTTGGTCTGGATTGAAGAGATGGTAGATAGGTAGTAGAAAAATACTTACTATTTTAATTAGTATTAATTGACACGTTTAGGAAGTTCTGTTAATTAAGTACTTAACATGTTAAACTTACCTCGAATGCAAGCGCATCCGTCACAGAAAGTATTTGGAAATCTTGCACAATCCGATGATGTCTGACACTGACACACTAAACAAAAAGATAAATTTTATCAATTATTGTATTTACTGTACTACTTTTATTTGAATCGTTAAAAAAATAAATATTGAAAATCCATTTAGTCCTAAAGTTATTGAATTATTTTTGTTTTGTTGTACTGATAAAATGAGAAGCATACCCTTAGAACAGACGGGTTGGTGATCGACTACAGCACAGTGCTGTCCGTTGAGGCAGGGACCACCGCGCGCGCACGGGTCCGCGCAGCGGCCGCCGACGCACGCCAGCGTGGGCGCGCATTGCTCGTGGCCGCCGCACTCTGTCGCTGTACATATCAAACAATGGCCTCAGTGCATTCAGAACTCTCGCAATAATCGACTTTTATGGGCAGTCCTCTCTGGTAACTATGCATGAAAACACCTACAAGCTACATCCAAGTAAAACAATGTGCATTATTGTAAGTTTGATCGCACTTCATAATTTTGTATATAGATTAATCAATAAGTATGCTGAAAATCAATCGTCAAAATGTTAAAAACTTGACGGCTGGAGACTCAGCAGGGGAATGACGAAGATTCCTTTGGTGGAAATTTTTGAGTTTCTAAACCTTTGATTTGATTTTTGAATTTACCATTAAAAACAAAATGGATATTGCCGTAGGGACACAGAATGCGCCATGCGCATTTTGGACATGCTGATAATAGAAAACATAAGTAGGTTTTATAAACTGGGTTAAAAACTATGCATATACATGTCAAAAAACTTGGGAACCGCAATAGATGGCTTTTGTTTTAAGATATCGTACAGAAATTGGGAAAATTTGCAATAAATTGATTTCCCCTGTCAAGAGAAATAAATTAATTTAAAAGGTAAACAAGTAGCTGTAACATCACACAATATTATTATAATAGATACGTACATATGTAGTGTGTAGTAGTAGGCATTCTAAATAATTCTGCAAACTCTGTCTCGTGGCGGTTTTTGTTGCATAACGTATTAATGCCAAAGCGTTAAAAGCGTTAATAGTAAATTTAATTAGAGCAACCATCACCAAATGAGTGTGAAATTAATTATAAAATGAATATTATGTACACTACAATAAAATAAACATGCAAGAAAAAACTACCTGATGCAGAAGGAGGTCATACTGTGGAGTAAGATATATATGAACATGCTAGAAACAATAGAAAAAAAAGATAGAAAAAGAACCGCATGAGAGTAGAAACTAAAAAAATCCTGTAATAATGAAGAACAACAAGATTATTAAGATTCATATAAGATTCTAATATACTAAATGGTAGGTACACTAATATTTGAACTTTGTGCTCACTATAGAATTACCTTTAATGCAGCCATGTTTTTCATCGTGTGTGAATCCATTAGGACAAAACTTGCAAACAGGGTGGTGATCTTCTACTGAGCATGGAGCCCCACCACAAGCGCCTTTACATGGGTCCTTACATTGGAAATCTCTGCAGGCCAAGTTACTTGGGCATCCGCTATCTCTCAAGCAAATTGATAATGAGGGATTACATTCCTCGACACACACGCACATAGCGCGGTGGTCTACTACTTCACATTGCTTTCCCTTTGAGCACACGGGCTCCACAGACGCTTGGCACGGATTCACACACTTGGAATTACGGCAGGCCGCATTTGACGGGCATTGTTCATCTCTTGTGCATTCTGCATGTTCTGGTGCGCAAGTCAATTCTCCTTTTTCATTCAATGCAAATCCATTTCTGCATACACATATCGGCATGTGATCCCGAACTTCACATTTCTGATTTCGTCTACAGTTTTGATAACCAAGGCAAGGGTTGCGGCATTGATTAGTATTGAGATCGCAAGCAAGTTTCGATGGGCACGATTTAGTTTCAGAACAGGTAAACGTGGCGTTATGTTCATTAGTGGACTTGCACGTCGGGTCGAGGCGGCACGCCACTCGCGGCTGTCCCACATAGCACTGCGGGCAGGAGCACTGCGCTTTGTGCATCAAGGTCACGCAGAGAGCGTCTTCTCCGCACGCGCCGCGCACCGTGCAGGGGTCCACACAGTGTAAGCTCAAGCACGCTCTGTCTACTGGGCAATCCTTGTCGCTCGTACATTCGATACCTAGGAAGATGTGAAAGAAGAAAGCAGAGTCGAAAGAGCGGTACCTTCAGCCGCGAAGAGGAAACTTTCTCACGAGACAGTGCATGCTTTTTGAAACTGATAGTTTATGACCAGAGATATGTATATAACGGAATATTATAATACAAGCGATATGTACATGAAGCCGAACAAAATGTTACTGACGATTTGATAACTTAAGCACGAACGGTGAGAATGCTTCCACTAATTAAACATACCGTTACGTACAGATATGTTAAGGCATCAATATTTTAATGCAAAACATATTTGTACACACGATATTTTTTTTTATTAGCTATAGGTAATTAGAATCATTCCTTCATCGAATGGGTTCCGAAGGATGTTTGCATTACCAGGTCAAAATCAAGGTTTGCAGACTTTATGGAGTAAATTAAAAATTTATGACATTCAGTATAAACTTCCTTTGGTACCCATGCCTACTATCAAATAAATGAACTTAATCCCATTAAAATACCATTTGTATATACAAATATGTGGTAGAGGACCTATGGAAATGTTGGTATCATAAAGTACCTATATTACAATTTAATGCAGGAATTTCATATTTTTTATGATGGGCACGAAAATTTCCTGAATCATGAATTCGCCTATATCTTTAACATGACAGAACGCAACTGAGAGGTACAGATAGACTGTACAGAGTGCATTTTTACATGGTGTCAAAACGATCGAAAGTCTATGATATCTACTCACTGGTGTGACACTCGACATCGGCTTGTCCTTCAGTGCCAGGAATGCAACGACAAACAAATTCAGCGCCTTCTCTTAAACATTCACCATTAATTCCACAACCTGTTGTTCTACAATCGACTACACTCCGTTCCTGGGCACCTGAAAAAACAATATTTTTCATTTAAGAAAGTATTATAATAAAACTAAGTTTAAAATATAATAGACAAAACAATTTTATATTGATTTAGATTAAAAATACGAGTGTTTTAAAATAAAACAAGAAGTAGTGAACATTATTCTACAATATTCTCGTTATTCTACAATATTTTCTGTTGAATACCTGCGGTCACAAACTTGATTGATAAGACAAATTTAGCAAAAAAATATCTGGATCACAAAAGTACATTGTACAAAAATAAAAGCTATGTACCACATATTGCGCTTCGTTATTATGTAAGCTTGTTGAGTCGAACACTACTTAAATGCACACGGTTAGAAAGAAAACGCAGGTGTCATCCAAAATATAAGCACAATCAACATCCTTTAAGGAATACGGTAAAATAAAACAATAACGGCGCAACAGTTACTTACATTCTATATTGGGATCACCGTTAGGATAGTTTCGTGGACAGAAGCACTGTGCCTCTCCATGTGCTCCGATGTGACACTCCGCATTGGTGCCACATGATTTATATGCGCATGGTTCCATAGCACCGCAGAAGCAGTGTTTGTGAGGGTTGCCGGCACAGTTAGGTGGACACGTACACTCGTAGTTGCCTTCTTCTAAGTCACGACAACGTGCACTCACCCCGCAGGGGTTGCGCAAGCAGCTTCCGGCCGGTGGCTTAGAACATTCCACCTTCGCATTTCCAATGTAATTCGGTGGACACGAACATTGAGGTCTTCCATTAACTGAACGACAGATTGCATTTACACCACATGCTCCTAAGCACACATTCTTACACTTGCCTTCGGAACACTTCTCGTCAGCGTCGCAATCCTCGTTATTTGAACATTCGTATGCTTTACATTCTTCAGCAGGATCACCAGTATATCCGCTGGGACACTTGCATACTGCGCGATGCTTAATCGCAAAACAAGCTGCATCTTTTCCGCAAGTATCTTCTTGACAAGCTTTCATACAAAGTTTCGAAGAACATAACATATCATCTCCACAATCTGCGTCGTAGTTGCATCCAGGGACACAAACATTGTCGAGGCATATTTGTCTTTCAGGACATTTATTCGGTGCAGAACATAAGGATCTACAGGCTCCATTGAAACATTTCTCTCCACATGCGCAATCCTGGTCGGCGTCACACAGTGACACGCAATATCCGCTGTCATCGCAAGGACAAAAACCGTCACACATAATCGTTTTTCTTTTACACTCAACAAGAGGATTGCCAGTATAGTTGCTGGAGCAACTGCATTGAGCCCTGTGATTTTGTACTTTACATTCGGAACAAATTCCACAAACCGCATTTTCACTGCAGGGATCTATAGAAATTAAAAATAAGTAAATTTTTTTGACGTTCACTTTTAATAAATGGATTGAGAAAAATGGATTGTGTTGAGCTAATTGTATGCTTATGTTTGTTATTGCATCTGTTTGTTTCCCAAATAAAATAAAATAAAATAAATAAATAAAATAAAGCAAAAAAATACATTAAAAGTTAATCTTTACCTTTACATTGTCCATTCAAACAGGCTTGGTTAATGTCACACTCGTTATCGTCTCGACAACCTTGTTTACAAATCCTGCCGTCACAAATATAGCCTTCGCTACATGCTTCATTGCTATTGCAAACAACTCTGCATATGCCACGAATACATTTCTCATTGGATAAACAAACCCTATCGCTAAAAATAATGAAGAAAAACAAGATTAACTTTAACAACGATCTATATAGATTGAAATTTTAAAATGTTAGACTGGAAATTAGAACAGTAAGTTATTTATTACCTTCTACATGAGGGTTGACATGTTCCTCCATAGCAGTTGAATCCATCGAGACAGTTTTCGTTAGCCTTGCAAGATGAAATTTTTCTCCGACACACAGTTTTTGGATCCCCAAACAATGTCGGCGGACATGTGCATACCGGTTGGTGGTCTTTAGTTGTACATAACGCGTTTGCACCGCAAGTAGCTGGCTCGGTACAAGAATCCACACACTGACCCGATAGGCACGCTAGCTGATTCGAACAATCGGAATGTGATCTACAACCTGTGACACAAATGCGGCCATCGCATACCTCCTCGTCAGAACACTGTTCGTCTGAAGTGCAGGCGTATCGACAAACACCTGAATCGCATCGTTCGCCTTGTAAACATTGGGAGCCATCAGTGGTACACGCTGGGCGACAGCGGTCATCTTCACATCGCCAGCCGGTGGCACAGTCAGTGTGCATGCGACATGTTAGCGAAGGCGCTCGGACGCAACCGATGTTAGGTGTTGGATTAGGTATTAGGCCTTCTAAGCATGTACACGAAGCTTTCCTTTCCGTAACTGAGCAGGCTGCGTTAGGACCGCAAGGATTGATATCATTGTCACAAGGATTTTGACAAACATTGTTTTTACAAAATTCATCGGGTCCACAATCTTCATCATGTCTACATCCGTACTGACAGCTATTGCCCAGACATATGTGACCCAAGAAACAATCGTTGTCTACGCGACATGTTACTGTAATAAACAATTCTACCTTTAAACACTGTTCTTGTATATTTAAGTTTTAGTAAAAAAAGTGAGTCTTTTTGTCAATTTTATTCATTTTCATAGATTATAGCGTGTGTATAGTGGTAATAATTGTACTTTCAGTAAAAATCTTCTAAGTGTTTAGTATACTTACACAAGCAAGTGCCGTTAGAACATCTTTCGTTCAAAGCACATTCTTCGTCGGCTTTACACTTTGGAACACACATAGAGTCTTGGCACATATAGTCATCTTCACATTCACCCGCAGCACCACATAACCTGGGCACTGAAAAAGGCAATAAACATAAGTTAAGTCTACTAACTTTCATAACGAATTAAAAAAAAGACTTTTTAAAAGGACTTATAAAGTCGTGTCATAAAACTCATTCTTACTTCTAACACATTCCACGTCTTGGTTTCCTGTGAAAGTTTGAGGGCAACTGCACTGAACAACGTGGTTGTCAGTGCGGCATACAGCATTCAAACCACAAGTTTTCTCCATTTGGCAAGGGTTAAGACATTGCCCACTGAAACATTTCTCATTTGACCCACATTCTTCGTCTACGAGACATAAACCTAGAGATAAAATAGAAAATATATTAAAATAGGAATGATATGGCGTTGTTAGGTTGTCGTTTTGTCAAGTTAACCTTAAATAAAACTTACTTTTACAAAGACCTTTGTGACAGTATTGATCTTGTCCACAGTCACTTCGCTGCTTGCATGATACTTCACGAAGTCTACAACCTTTCTCATTAGCAGCGTTTCCAACATATCCGTTCTTACACTTGCATTGACCAGTGTGTCTTGAAGCAATGCACTCAGCATTAACCCCACACTTAGCGGATTCACACGCATCTATAAATAAATTACAAAAAAGTTTTATATTTAAACTTAGGAATGATTGTGGAATTATGTTTTATTAGAAGTAAAACTAACCTGTGCATTTTCGAATTCCATCGACCACTGTGCAACGGGCTACTGTAGGGCAATCTCTGTTATAACGGCACTCTTGAGCCTTGTGGCAACCCTCCTCGTAAGGATTGCCCACATATCCAGCGGGACAAGCACATTGGGCTCGATCTCTTAGATTCTTGCACTCAGCACCATTACCACATGGATTAGAAGCACATCTATTTATTTTAACACAACTCTTTTTAGGGTCTCCCGTATAGCCAGGTTGACAATAACATGCATGTTTATGTTTCTCTGAGGAACAGATGGAATTTTCCCCACATGTATTCTCCACTAGACAAGCAATTTTACACATATTTTGATGGCATTGTTTATCGTCAGAGCATTGAGTGTCCACGTCACATTCTTTTCTTTTACATCCTTGTAGAGCATCACCAAAAAATCCTGGTGCACACGAACATGTCGGTTGATGGTTTTTACCAACACATAATGCTTGTCTTCCGCATGGATGTCTTTCACACACTTTTAAGCATTGCGGCACCCCTTTTCTTCCAACGGTGCATCGTTCATCATCAGCACAATCTTCGTTTGATGAACACTGTACTTCTTTGGTACAAATCCTATTTAAACAAAATTGAAAATCTGGACAGGTACTATTAGAGTTACAAGTGACCCGGCAGGTGTCTTGAATGCACAGTTGGTCATTTAAACAGTCTCTTGAATTTTTGCACATACCTGAAAATTTATCATGTTCAATACAGTATTTTTTTTTTAAATACTACAGAAACTATACATGAGTTTGATATTTTGTTAACTTACCGACACATAAATTGTCAATACACTTAGTTCCTGATGAGCAGCTTCTATCGTCCGTGCAGTACTGTATAGGAACACAGCCAAGTACAGGATCTCCCGTAAAACCAGATGAGCATGAACAATGGCCAATATGGTTTCTTGAAAGACAATCAGCATTTTTTCCACACGCTCGAGGTATACTACAGGAGTTTCTGCATTTATAATTAACGCAAGCCTCCTCTGAAGAGCAATCACTATCTTTAATACATTCAAATTTGGTACACTTTTTATAGGGATCGCCTTGACTATCTGAAGTACATTCACAAACAGGGTTATGATTCGAAACAATGCATTCAGCATTTTCACCACAAGGTGAAGATTTTTCGCAGGGGTCAATGCAATAATTGTTGTCACATTTTGTTTTTTCTGAACAATCACCGTCAGAGAAACATTCTCCAGGTGATCTACAATTTCCTGTGCTAGCATCTAGCACAGTTCCATTAACGCAACTGCACGTATAGGATCCACGATTGTTTACGCAGTTTGCATTCAAGGGGCATGGGTTATTTAAGCACTCGTTTATATCTTCGCAAACATTATTTACGAAATCAAAACCAGTTGGGCATGTACACAGGGCTTTATGATTTTCAATTGTACACGTTCCACCTTGGCAATATGTTTCTTCACATTTATCTGCAAATAAAGACATGTTGATTGAAATAACGCCTTCAACCAAAAGGGTCGTAAACCAGATTTGCGTCCATAAGTCAAACAAGGAAGCTAATAAAATAAATAATAAGTCTGATTGATTCAGGTATATTGGCGCAAACTGTAGTTAAAAAGGACTTACCAGAACACTTGTTGTTTCTTGTGTTGCAGAATTTATCGCTTGAACAATCAGGGTCATCTATACATTCCACCTTAAAGCAGCCGATTTTTTTGTCAAGTGGATTTCCGAGGAAGCCCTTCTCACAGGTGCATGCAACTCTATGTTTTACAACTGTACACAACGCGTTCAGGCCACACGTTTTGATTTGACATGGATTTGAACATTTTCCTCTTATACAGGCAAGTGAGTCCTCACATTGGTTATCATTTCTGCACTGGTTTGGTAACATACAGCCGCTAGTATAAGGATCACCGATTGCACCAACTGAACAGACGCATTTATAAGAACCTGGCGTATCTACACATTGTGCTGATGGATGGCATGGATTAGCAATACATTCGTTTATGTTTATACATTCATCACTTGTTAATTCATATCCAGGAAGGCATTGACACTGTTCTGAATTACACATCTGGTTGTTTAAGCAATCAGATCCTGTTTTACAGCCTGGAATGCATAATCCAGAGCTACAATGTTCTCCATGTAAACAGTTACTACTTGAATGACAGATTTTATGACATCTGTTATCACTACATTTTTCTCCTATAGCACATCCAGAGTTATCTTGGCAAGGTACCTGACAAAGATATCCAATGCACATGTGATCTGGGGGACATTCTGACGTTCTCGAGCATGAACTTGGTTTCCTCACGCAACCCTGTTGGGGAGTTGGAGTACCTTGAAATCCAAGAGGGCACTCGCATTTGGTATTATGATTGATTCTGGAACAAATTGCATTCGGGCCGCAAGCTCTACTTGACAAGCATGGGTTGGCACATCTATTGTTTACACAAGCCTCCTCACTTGGACAGTCATCTTGACTTCTACATCCAATCAAACACTGTCCTCCTACACAAGCTTGCCCTATACCACATTGGGTATGCTTAGTACACTGTGTAACGCACAAATTTTTTGCACATGCTTCTCCTGGGTCACATTGGCTTGAATTTTTGCAAGCTGTGAAGCATTGACCATTGGAACAAATGTCACCATTGCAATCCTGTTCACTTGAGCAAACCAATAATTTTTTCTTGCATGCATTCCCTTTTATATTTTCATACCCATCAGGACAAATACAAATTGCTTTTCTATTAACTACTTTGCATAGTGAGTTGATTCCACAGGCACCTTCACAAGGATTAACACAACGACTGTTGACACATGTGGTTTCTAACGGACAATCATCATCACCTTTAGCGCATTCGTCTTGTCTTCTGCAACCTGCATTTAAATCTTCCACATAGCCTGTTGGGCATCTGCATACGTATGATGAGTGTCGCGGTTCGCAAATAGCTGTAGAATGGCACGGATTTGGATTGCAAACTTCAATCTTTCTACAATTAACGTCTGGTATGGGGTCTGGTTTATAACCATTGGGGCATTGGCAACTGGCTTTATGATCATCAGCTATACAGACAGCATTCTCGCCACATGAGTCTTCATCACAAGCGTTCATACACGTGTGTGTTAAACGGTTACATAATTCATGTGAGAGACAGTCCGCATTATAAATACAAGGCACAGACTGACATCCTTTTTCTAAATCATTTGGATTACCGGTAAACGGACCTGATGGACACTGACATTTTGCGATGTGGTTGTTAGTAACGCAAACAGCGTTAGGCCCACAGATAACTTGTTGACAAGCAGAAATACATTTTTTAACTTCGCTTACAAGCTTACACACTTCGTTTTCCCTGCATTGTACGTCATCGGAACATTGATTCTTGTTAATAGCTATACAACCGTCACGATCATTTGGATTTCCTGCAAAGCCAGCCAGACACTCGCATTGACTTCTGTGATTTTTGGTTATACATTTTGAATTTTGGGGACAAGTGAATAGCGAACAAGTGTCTTCACATTTATTAACTCCAAGAACATCTTTTTCACAAGATCTATTATCATCGCAATCGTCGTCTGAGTTGCAATTTGGAGTTGAGGGTTGTTCACAATTTGAATTAACAGGATTCCAAAGAAAACCATCTTTACATTCACAGCGTGGATTACTTTCTACTACTCGGCAAAGTTCATTGGCACTACATGCTATTGTTGAGCACAGATCAAAACATCGCCTCGCGGTGCCGTCTACTGAAATACACACCTGGGGTTCGTTACAATCGCTGTTTGTATTACATTCCGTCTCAGGGGGTTGTTCAAGTAAATGACAACCTGTTTTTACATCCGTAGGTTTTCCAATATATCCTTCTGCACATATGCAATGCGCTTGATGGCTAGCTCCAATACAGAGAGAATTTGGCCCGCACTGTAATTTACTGCACGAGTCCACACACTTTCGAACATTTTTAGCCACTTGGAAACATATTTCTGAATCTTTGCAGTCCCCATCTACCATACATTTATTATCAGGGACACAACCTCTTTGCAAATCATTAGGATCACCACTGTGCCCTGGAAGACAGTGACAGTTACCTTCTTCACAGATAGATTTAGGACCACACATCATTGTACGACACACATCAACACACTTAGATTTTTCACAGATATAGCCTTCAGGGCATGTAGCGTTACGAGAACATGTACAAATAGTGCCGTCAACGCATTTTGGAATGGAAACTGGTGAACATAATTCGTAGGGATTTCCAACATATCGGCTTTTGCATATACAACTGAAACTGCCCGGTGTGTTTATACATATGGCATTTTCCCCACAGGGTTTACTACTACATTCATCTATATCAGTACATTGTATATTAGGATTTCCTATATAACCTGGGGGACACAAGCATTCAACATGAGATCTTGTTTGTTGACAAACTGCATTTCGGCCACAAGAGGCTTTAGCACATGTTATTTGTCTTCGAGGTAAACACGTTTTATATGGATTTCCAGTAAACCCTGTGTTACATTTGCAAGCATTATTTTGCCCGTAGACACAATGTGCGTTTTGCCCACACCCAGGTTCACAAGATGGTGGAGAAATTGCTGTAAACCAATAACAATTTTATGTTACATTATATTTTTTCCTAATAGTAAAAAAATATGTTTTGAAATAACTTATACATTTAGTTACTTACGTGGCATGCACAGTAAATCAGGATTTCCGACGAAGAATGCGTTACAAATACATTTGCCGCTCTGTTGATCACATGAAGCTCCAACGCCACAGACAACACCTTCGCAACGCTGTCGGCAACGGCCCGCCACACACATCAATGGCTGGTCACAAGGCACGCCAGGCCCGCAAGTATCTCTTCTGCATGCTCCTCCAGGGAACGGATTGCCTACCATTCCTTCGGGACAAACGCAAGTGGGTCCGGTCTTTGATATTATGCACTGAGCACCAGCTCCGCATGAATATATATCACATCCTGAAAACATACACTGGATATTACTGGGTTGGTAATTAAAAGGAGAGTATATGCGACAAGATTTTTAACAGTGCCTACCAGAAATACATTTGCCACCTTCAGGTTTAGTGTAACCAGGATTGCAGCGACACCAAGCTGCGTGATTTTCTACTTCACAAAAGGCATTCAGTCCACATGAAACAGTGGTACAAGGAGACAAGCAGGTACTATTTAAACATGCGAGCGTATTGGGGCATTCATCGTCGGCACTGCATAAACGCTTCTCCATTGGTGTTCCTTCGGGTTCACCTAAGAAAAACAAATGAGTAATTTGTTAGAATCAAATTATTTTCAGAACCTGTACCTATAAAAATATGTTAATTGATAATTAAATACTTACATCCGCTCTTGTAGGGATCACCGACCAAGTTGGGAGGACACTTACAGCGATAGCCACCTTTCTGGTCGTGACAAATCGCACCAAAAGCACACGGTGCACTGTGACATTCATTGATATTAGTACATCCCGTGTACGGATCACCTTCGTAACCTGTCAGACACATGCATCGTGGGGGATCACTTGGTGTACATTTTGAGTTTATTCCACAAGTAAATCTTTCACATGGACTTTTACATTTTTGTCCATCTGTAACGTCTAAATAAAATGGTGGTGGACACACGCATTTACCAGGTTGAATACATTTTTCATTGGGGAAGCAATCCGAATCACTTATGCATCGCTTTTGATTCAATGTACAATGTCCGGACATCGAATCTTGACTATATCCAATCGGACATTTACAGGTGAAAGAGCCAATCGTGTTTACACATTCTGCACCAAATCCGCAAGCTGATTGTCCTGAGGTGCACTCATTTATGTCATCACAAGATCCTTCAGCTGTTTGCGTGAAACCAACTGGACAAGCGCAATAGCTCACCCCGTCTGATATCACAATACACTCTGCACCTTTTCCACATTTCTTATCTTTTGTACAGCCAGAGAGAACACAATTACCATCTACTACTTTGTACGGTGGTTGGCACTGACAGGTTATATCGTTGCATACTTCACAGAGGGTGTATGGGTTTCCACTGTATTCTGCCGGACATTTGCATTCGTAGCTACCTGGCAAATTCTTGCAAATTGCATTTAAACCACAAGGTGATCGACCATGTTGGGTACACTCATTGATATCTTCACATAATCCTGTTTCCTCGCTGCGTGAGAAACCTTGTGTGCAGACGCACACATTTTCCCCATCATGTAAAATACATTGTTCACCTTGAGGACATGGGTTAATGCTGCTACATTCGATAGGCATTTTACCGGGAATACATCCGTCAACATAAGGGTCACCGCTGAATGTACCGGGACATTCACACAGAAACCGTCCGGGAAGATTTTTACAAACCGCTCCAGTACCACAAGGATTATCAATACATTCGTTAATGTCTTGGCAACCAGTTGGAGATGATGGGTCACCAGCAAAACCACTTCTACATGTGCATTGTGCAATCTGATCATTCAACAAACATTCTGAATTACTTCCACATTGCAAAGCTTCACAAGGATCTGTAAAAGATTAACATAATTATTTAATTGTTAATGATTATTAGAAAAAAAGCCATATCATTATTCTATACTGTTGAATTACTTACGTCGGCATTCATTCCCAACATTAGGATCTGGGCACAAACACCTTGAATTAGGGTCGCATACTGCGTTACCAGGGCAGTCGTTATCGGTTTTACATGTAAGTACTTCAACGCAGCGTACCCTGGGGTCGGGATCTGGTATAGTACCTTCTGGACATTCACAAGTATAGGATCCATCTCGATTTATACAATCTGCTCCGACTCCACAAGCACTGTCAATTTGGCACTCATCAATATCTGTGCACTGTTTGTAAGCATCGCCTGTATATCCTTCTGGACATTGACAAATGAAACTTCCTAGTGTGTTGCTGCAACGTGCATTGTTGCCACAGCGGCCGACAGGGCCTACTGATGGGTCACACTCATTGATGTCTACACAACCTGCCGCTATATCTGTCGGATCAAATGTCCAGCCATCTTCACATACACAGAATGCTTCTATTCCATCTGGCTTGCAATAAGCGTGGTCGCTGCACTTTACATCCTCACATGGAGCTCGACAAGCAACACTTGGAGGAGCTCCTACAAATCCGTTAGAACACTCGCAATTAAATCCGCCTTGTGTATTCAGGCATCGTGAATTTTCCCCACAAATAGAAGAATTTTTAGCACATTCGTCAACATCAAAACAAATTGAACCCCGAGCGTCGAAGCCTTCCTTGCAGAAGCATTGACTTTCTATGCATTCTGCATTATTGGTACAATCGAAGTTTGATTTACACAACGTATTAACGTCCACCTGAAAGTTAAAACATTGTATAAACTATGACAGACTTGAACTCACCAACGCAGAGTATTGATCATCAACATTACCTGTTCGCAAGCAACTTGTGGGTCTGGTTGGGCTCGGTAACCTTGCGGACAGACGCAGTTGTACCCCGGCGCCGCGTTCTCGCAGATGGCGTGCGTGCCGCAGGGGCGCTCCAGCGTCTGGCACTCGTCGATGTCGCGGCAGCCGCCTGCCACGCGCGCGTCTCCTGTGTACTCCGGCTGGCATGAGCACACGAAGCTGCCGAGGGTGTTGGTACACAGAGCGTGTTCGCTGCACACTGCTTCGCTATTCTTACATTCATCCACGTCTGGTGTAACAAACAACGCAACCTCTAATTACATCTGCCACGTGCGCGATACCCGTTTTAAACATACGCACGCAGTAGGTACGCCGACAGCCACTACGAAGAGGAAGAGATAGACACATAGACGACACAGAAGGCGACAGAGAAAACGACGAGACACAAGAAGAAGATACTGCAGAAAATGATCAAGTTAGAACGTTTCACATTCTTCGATGCACTGGAACACAAAATGAGCCCGGTCGTCGTAAAAGTATAAAGTTGCCGACGACACGGACACGGAGACTCACTGAAAAGTTCGATATATTTGGCCATTGAAATGTTTCAAAGGTTAAGACCGCTCGAATTAGTAAAAGCGTGAAGCTACCGAGCGTCCAAGTCCGGTAGTTTTCAGCTCGTTTCGTTAAACGCGATTAGGTTATAGTGTCACAAAGCGTTAGACCACAGAAAATGAAAACTTGTTAGAGTTAGGTCACACCTACTGGCGTTTGAGATAAAGGCTTACCAGTGCACTGCACATCTGGGTTGCCTTCAAAACCTGGCGGGCACAGACAGCGATAAGCGCCTGGAAGATTCTCGCAAAGAGCGGCAATCCCACAGTTAGCGTGTGCACATTCGTCCTGATCGCGACAGCCGACGCGCGGGTCGCCCTCGTAGCCGGGTGGGCAGCTGCACTCGTAGCCGCCGGCCACGTTGCGGCACACGGCGCCGGGCCCGCAGCTCTCCTCCAGCGTGCACTCATCGATATCAACGCACTACATACCAAACGAAATAATTATACATCTCAGGTACACACATCTAATCACATTTCACAGACAGAAATTAGATAATTAATCGGTACCTACATATTTTACCATCTCATTTAAAAATTTGCTTAAGGCTTAGAACGCAGTGCAGTGCTTAACTCCGCCGATTCTGTGACATATGGAATTATGTGAAGGTGCACGCACTTGTGGTAAAAACCGCGCGGTAAATAATCCGTAATAAATCTGTGTCTTGCCACAAAATCTAATGCACCGTGGCGCGGTTTAAATTCGCGCAATTATTTTGAGACCTAAATCGCGCAGAATTTTATCCACCGTGCGTGTTGTTTTGATTCGGTACCTAGGAGGATTAAAAACCACACGAACAAAATTCGCGCGGCTAAAAACTTCAGTGCGTCTAGATAAATTCGTGATAAAATATGTGATTTACGATCGAATTATTAATTGCTTTTATGTCATCAAAACTGGTTAACTTACGCCATCGAATGCATTTCCGGTATAACCATTTTGGCAGGCACATGTGTAGTTTCCTGGATAGTTTTGACACACAGCGTTCACTCCACAAGCACCAGGTCGTCGGCATTCGTCAATATCTATAATATTCAAATAATCGATAAAATATTTATGTATCGTTCAGTCACTTGCACGTCAATTTTAACAATTTTGCTTTCAAGGCGCCTCAATTTCATAGCAGTAAGGATTTCAAGTGGTTTAGGTAATTTAGTACTGACGTGCAGTAGACCGTTCCTAATTTAAGCATTAACTACAACCAATATGACTTGTGTCGTCTTTCGTGCATTTCATGCAAAATTTAGTTGTATGTAGTACCTCTGCACTCTTCTTCGCCGTCGCCCTCGAAACCTCGATTACATTTGCAAATAAAATGAGCTGGCAGGTTACAGCACTCCGCGTTTGCAACGCATCGTGATGATACCGCTGGATCTTCGCACTCATTTATATCTGCAGATAAACATCATGTGTTATACTCATTTAATAACACATTCACTCATTCAATAATACATTCACCATAAAATACTCAAATGACTGGTTTTGATCTAAGGGAACAATACTAAAATCAGAGGTAGATGCAGTTTGTCAATTTTAGCTAATGAATTCTGTATAATAAGTTCGTTACCTCTGCAAGTGAAACCGTCGCCTTCGTAGCCTGGGAAACACGAACATTGAAAACTACCGACCGTGTTCGTACAGTGAGCAAAAACATCGCATGGTCTTTCTTTGCATTCATTAACATCTAAAAGCAGACAACAGAAAAGTAAAGTACACGTTTACTGGAAAAACAATCATAATAATCATAAAAACAGTGCATACCTGGTTCCTGGCAGTTGCAGCCGCCGAAACCATCATTACAATGGCACACCCCGTTTAGACAACGACCATTTATACACTGGGCGCCATCTTCTTTGGTACAATCATCTACAATATTAAATTATATTGAAATAAATTTGTCTTGGGTGCAACGCAATAGTTTGCTAACTATGAACACATACACCCTTAATTATAAAAATCTCGACACTGTTTCGCTATTGCTTAACACATTCTATAATTATTTTCTATAGATAATATGAATCTGCAATGCTTGTCAATTGCTAAACAACTCAGAGATTTTTATAAATAAAGCCCATAAGGCCTCCGCTTATTTACTTGTACTCACCTGTACATTTCAACTCTTTTACGAGTTCGTCGGACCCCTTATAGCAATCCTTGACACCGTCGCATAATTTTGATAATTCATATAATTGTAATATTTGTGTCGATTCGTTTACTTGACAGCCAAAATAGCCGTCTTCTAAATTTAAGAAAAATACTTCTCGTTTTATTCCTAAACCTATTCCATATTGGCTTTGTGTCGCTACCTGTGAAAGATAGATTACATACATCGACAATAAATCATTAAAAGGATGATTGATTTCTCAACACTCATAGTATGACTCTGAATATATATCTAAACAATTAATGCTAATTATATTCTATTACTTACATTTGTCGTTGTGACTAAGAGCGTCCAAACCACGAGCGGTAAGGTGTCTATATACATTGTCTCTGAAACAAAAGAAATTATACATTAATAGAGATTATTAAATTATAATCGTTTAGTAATTTTATAAACCCGCAATCTTTTTACAGTATCTGCGAGAATTAAATTCAAAAAAGGGTCCAAGTCGTGGTCTAAAAGGGACAGAAGAAGGACCCTCTCTGTAAGCGTGTTTAGTTTCGGTTGGCTTTAGTGGGCACAGCACGACTAAATTAAATATAATAAAATTAAATTATGTTGATATAATATAGTTCAGGAAGAGGTAGCTCAGCTTAGCAGCACGTGCGTAAAACGAGAAACATGTCCAAGAGTGAAATAACTGAATCGTCCAACGTCCAAATCGCAAAAAGGCAAAAGCGTAAAACTGTACCAACATCACGAAAAAGGCGATTTTAAACTTATTTGCAGTTGATAAACAGACCGCGACCTATTTCCATGTATCTCTATATCATATAACGGTGCTCCAACGGCAAAGTAAATTTTGTCTCTCAATCCAAGAACATTATCATTTCGTAAGAGCAATGTTCGGTGCGGTGTTTAGGAACGTCAATAACCTAATTATTTTATAGCTGTTTGTATGAAGACCTCGGTGCGCGAGTCCGACTCGCACTTGGCCGGTTTTCTTATAATTAAATTAATTACTTAAAGTTCCTATGCAAGTGCTTTTAGGTTTGTTGTATGAAGTTGTTTCATCGGTATTTCAAAATAAAGAAGAATGTGTTTATTTATACACGCCCTAAATTTGTACCTAAATTTATGATTTTATTTCCAGTTTTCTAAACAAAGAAACGTAATGACCAATTTCAAAAACTACAAGT
This sequence comes from Orthosia gracilis, assembly GCA_947562075.1. Lineage (NCBI taxonomy): Eukaryota > Metazoa > Arthropoda > Insecta > Lepidoptera > Noctuidae > Orthosia > Orthosia gracilis. The sequence goes on from OX387274.1 coordinate 8,362,092, forward strand.
TCGAAAACTTGAAAAGTCATGATCAGGTAAAATACGTATACGTTTTTTACCTAGGAAGATACATGTTATATATTTGTCTCTCCTGTAAAGTTGCACTGTTGTCTATTCGCCCGTTTGTTATAAAGTTGATATAAAAGTGGAAATGAAGGTTTTGATATGCTAAATCGAAGTTTTCTACAATCTTGTTTGTATACTTTTTTTTATTCCACACAAATATCACCCATCCACGTGTAGATAGGATCACAAATACGAAAATTATAATTCTAAATTCATATTACAATTCTAAAAAACCAAGAAAATCCTCAAATCTAAATGTTCGCCGCGGCCAATGGTTTAGAACGCGTAATCGACGCGTATTACATGGCGTCAATGTTCCCGGAACCGCACTTGAAAGTGAAGCTTTAGGCATAAAAAGACATGCGGCTCTTTGTTAAGATTAAAAAAAGACGCCATAGGAATTGGTCTACTTTAGAATTAGTTTATAGTTCTGTGGCCAGCCTGGTATTATAAATACAATCAATTGAATAGGTGGGGGCTGCTCGCCGCCATATCCGCACAAGTACGAAGTACACTTCATATCGTGGCTAAAAGCGGTGGGGGAGGAACCAGTTTTTGATAATTATGTTGTTTGTTTCTCATACTAGTGATTCTGTTTTATTTTTAAACCTTGCCCTACACAAGGAATTTCTTCCTGTATCGTGGGTGCGTTTACAAACATATAAACTCACATACACAACTCTCAGAGTCGGAATAACTATCTGTAATCATTCAAATATTTGTTCCCGCGACACGCAGCGCAGCAGACAACCGCTCAACCACTGCGCCAACCGTGCGCCCGTGTTCACTCTTCTTTTTCTTCTTATTCTTTATTGCATACAAAACATAGAATGAAGATACAAATACCATATCCAGTCTAGACTTCTCTGAAAGGCGCTTCCTCCCGACATCAGGGACGGCCACTAGTCGGTATGCATTCAAGCAGAAATCCGGGGATATTTTCAAAACAAATAAGCAGAGTCATCTCACTTTCTTCTTTTCTATTACTTCATGAGTATATTATGTAAGTGTGTTTTACCTATTTTAGTATGTTAATAACTAGTTGTTTAAATATTTTACAATGCTCCTGCCATGTTGTCTCTTCACCACCCTTGCCCTGAGATTCCCCGCTATTAATGTGACAAATTGTAAAGCACGCGTTATCTGCTGTGATTGGCTGTTGAAAATTCATTCAACCAATAACAGCAGATAACGCGTGCTTGACAATTTGTCACATTGATTCTCCGATAATTTAGAGCTTGGAAACTGGGGGTTGGTGTACCAGTCAGGTAGAGAATGCCTAAGGCATTAAGTCTGCTTTTGTACCTTTTACGCATGAAGTATAAATAAATAAATAAAAAATATATTGTTTACATTTGATTAAGAAAAATTAAACAAAATAATAATATTTTTGCATTATTATATAAGTTGCACAACAGTTTTCACGGTTAACTCTCTCGAGATAATTCATAATTCACTTACACTTCGTACGACGCGTGATCTTTGAAAGGGAAAGCTATTTCGAACACATTCAATAAATGGATAATGGATGATATGATTTGCTATTTTAATTTACATTATATACTTAGACATGATTTATTAACTGAACTCTACATAATCTCTTAACGATTTGTAAAATTAAAGTTTGTTTTAAGATTTTTAATTAATATATGTATAAGGGAGGTATATAATAGAAAAATAGTAGTCTGCAGGCCAAAAGCCTCTTCTCATACAGAGAAGACACGAGCATTTTAATCACTTCTAGTAAGTACACTTAATCACACAAAACTTATTTCATTGTCCCGGTTGACCTATTAAATAGTTTGGTCTGAAATTGTATAGTTATTCTGTAAAAATCCCACCGTGATGACTCAGATGAAGTGAATTCGAAGAGAGCTGATAATCCCTAGTATCGGTCGAAATGGTAGCTCACTTCGAGCTCACTTCTCATATAATAAGTCATCATAGCGAAATTACTACATAATGGACCGGCTGCTCGAATTAAATATGTCCCTATAATCTGTTATACCAAATTAATTAATATCTTGCAAAAAATATAACTATCAGACAGTAAATTATTTGCTAGCACGAATAGCATACCGAAGTTAAAGAAATCGTCAGTCATGTCAACCGTTCAATGTTCGACGTTAACTCAATAAACCTGTTTGTAAAGAAAACGCTCTCGATCTTGTATTACAAATGTTGTTTTATTTCATGCGGACGTAAATACGGCTTTTTACAAGCTTACTTGAGTTTAGTATGAAAAACAACTGTAAACTTTGTTGGTTAACGTCTTAAGATTTCATAACGTACACAATAAGATCACACAGTCTAAAATATGTATTAAATTATTAAGTAAATTAAATAAATGTGTACGCATTGTAATACATTGTGTGTACTAAAGTCTCGTATTTTCTTGGTAAAGGTTATTAGATATTGAGTATAAGGTAGGCAATTTGATAGTAATATAACATTAGAGTAAGTTTTCGTTTAAAAATTACAGCCACGACAAAGGCGAAGGCTGCGGCGCGAGGTCATATAACTGTGTGAGTGGTATATTGTCGTTTACCTACTTGTCTGTGTCGCACCGACCAATCGGTATAACTTCAGCAAATACATTGTACGTATTGTGAGTAATTTGGCGCTCGTGTTAACGATGTTGCGTGTTTAAGTGTTTGCATGCCGATTTATGAGTGCGTTTGTACTTCACCTAAGCGCAGACCTCACTGCAAATGTCGTTGTGCCAGTTGTCACAGCCGCTGCACTCGTCATTTGCACGCACGTTATTATAAATTGCACTTGGTGTTAAAACAATAATTTCCACTTTGGAAGCGAACGCATTGAGCACGAACTGACCAAATGCTAAATTGCTAACTTTACATACTTATTTTTCAAAACACAACCTAATTACAAAGATTTTGATCTTACGTATTTTTATAGGAAATTAACTGCAATGATCCAATTTTCATTTAATGAAACAGACTGATGAATTTAATTTAATATACGTAAATCTTGTTTTCGAAATAAAGCTTGTTTATTACATGTTGTAGCATAACATTAACATTATAAGCGGGATATTTACCATGTTTACTGTTTATTCCGCTTATAATGTTAATGTTAGTGACCATGACAGTTTAAAACTTATATGTCGTAGCCTAGGTGGGTACTGAAAAATTTTCTGTTACACTTTTTATGTATTAACAATTTACATAATAGTGTAATGTTTATTTTCTTAAGGTAAGTAAGGTGAGAAATAAATCATTAAAGAAGCACTGCCCAGCTAATTTTACTAGCAGTAATCAATCTATACATAAGAAATAATTGTCATGCTTTTATTTTATTTTTTAAGTAAAATTCTAAAATTATACAACATTAACTTGTTGTTTATAATGTATCAATAAATAACTTTACCACGTTTAACTCCAAACCGCCATTTTGCTAGTACTGCGTTTGTAATTGGGAGGGCTGAGCATAAACCACAAACTGTTAATACATTTATATTGCAAAATGATATCCACGTAAATAACACAAGTAATGATGACAGGCTTCTTAGATGGTGTCACATTCTACCTACAAACCATTATTACGCACTAAGGCCAAACGAGGCACTAAGATAAAACACCTAATATTGTTTTCAATAATCGTTACCCTTGACACCTTACGATACTCGTGACAAACGCTTGTATTTATTTTTAGCAGGAATTGGCTATAAAATATAGTCTTCAGTACTTAAATCTATTCAGAATTTGTAGGTGGATATTTATGCCTTCTATTCTAGTTATTCTAATCATTCTTCTGCCTTTGGCATTTTTTTTTGGGTCAACGCAGCATGCATGTCTTCTTATTCCATACATAATTAATCATCTCTATTATCACCACGTGTCTAGACTATTGCCTAGAAGTATAAACTACTAAGATCATGAAATAATTATAATATACTGGTATTAATTTATTATAATTATAAACCCAACCTACGAAATATTTTCAGATATTAATTTGGTGCCTGACTTACAGAACAATATTTTGGCTGCCCTATACCTACCTATTTCTAACCAACTTCCCAAAAAGGAGGAGGTTCTATGTTCGACATTACGTATTTTTTTTTTGTATATTCACCGATATCTCCGTCAATTATGAACCTTAATTTGGTGAAGATCTGATAAAGAACTTTGAAGATATACAACAGAACTCTTCAATAAATAAAGGCAAATCTCACGGCATTGATGCAATCGCATGTCTGTTTATTGTGTATACCATTTCATAACATAACATCACGCCAGTACGCTCTTTAGGGGTACGCAGATCTCTCATTTCACCGGTTATGTTCATGTTTCATGATATTCGGGTAATCTATTCTGGTACTCGGTATTCGGTGGTATTCGGTACCTTACTAACAACTTGTCCATAACGCAATAAATTGGTACCTATGAAAGACACCGGCTTCCAAAAATAAAGTTATTTTTCACTTTGTAGTTTTTTTCTTTGGAAGTCGGTAGTATTTTTTTGTAAAAAGTTTTTTTATTGAATGCCGCCTCGAGTGCAAGAGTGAAATGGCAAATTTTGCCCACATTGAAGCCTTTGTTGTTTCTTTTAATTAGTTATTCTGTTGTTTTATCTTTAATTTTATCACAAACCTGACAAATCTGAGTCATGGAGGTACTTAAAATAACTTTTAAAAAATAACTTTATTTTTTTGTTTGCTAACACTTTTGTGATGGATTGATCAGTTAACGAAAATATTACACTTTCAACTTTCAAGTAACGATTTTCCTGTTCTACAGCTGGAGGAAAAACCGCTATATTTGAATATGTAAGTAAAATAGTAGCATTTCTTTTAAAGGAAAACAATGAAGGCTATATACTAATTAAGGTATTTTATAAGCATGACAACCTAATATATAGGTATCGAACAATACAAATCAACTGCAAATATGACAAAGATTTTGCATTTTATTTTGCGGTATTGATATACATATTATATAATATATACAAAAACAAAATCAATTAATGCATTTTTAACTAGGCCTCTGTCGAGCACTGCATCTAAAATGATCGCACCCATAAGGACGTAGGTCTTATTTAGCATTCCAGTTGAACAGAGCGACGTATACAAGAAAAACAAGTCATGACATAAGCGGAAGTTTTTGTGATCGATACATTTAAATAAGTTAAAACTGTGATCGGTCGCAGGAGTAATAACGGTAATCAGTTGCGAACACCGCTTAAATTTTTAATCCGATTATCAGAACCAAAAGGAAGGGTTACTATTACTAGTAGTCTATGTACGTTTGTTGCACAGTAGCACCGAAAACTAGCGAAACGATTTTTATGAATGATATTTCAATGTATTTGTTATTATAGTTCGGGACATCTAAGCATACATTTTACACGAATTCAATGAATATGCTGGATTTTACACACATGAGAGCCTTTTTTGCTTTGGCATCAAGTGTATATTCTGCAACGGATATTCGGCAATTCAGAATGTCATTCGTCCACCCCACCTGTGCCTATTTCGCAAATGCTTTTTTCCGCAGTCGTGTTTTAGGCGTGTCACATCACATCACATCGTCAGCCTATTAATGTTGGGACTGGGACCTCCCAGCAGTGGGACACAGGCCTCCTCTCTGTGAGAGGGAATGGGCCGTAATCCACCACGCGGACCCAGTGCGGGTTGGCACATGTCTTCGAATTTTTGGTCCTGGGACATGGGTTCTGGATTTAGACGTGTACATGTACCTATTACACTTGTTGCATAATCCCTATTTCATCTAATAACACATGTGTAGGTATTTATGATGAGCCACAATGTGTTTCATTTTGTAAAGCATCCTTGGAACTGCACTAAAACAGCAGCATTGCATACATTTATGCAATGCCATTCTATGTAGTTATGAAGTAGCAGGTCTAGGCTAGGCATACAATTTAGTTTGAAACGATAAGCAGCGTTGACTAATTGTAAAGGGTGATGTAACCAGTACATATTAATTGTTTGTGTTTAAGTATGATTTTACTGGCTGATATCATAGCAAAATCCAAACGATATTAATGAGAACACGGGCCTTTTCACTAAAATAACAAATGAGCGTCCCGTAAGTACGTAAACATATTTAAGTACCAAGAGAGAGTAAACGAGTAAATGAAAGTGAAAAAAGTAGTTAACCAATATCGATAATTCAGTACATTCATCAAAGCACGTCCGCCGCTATAGGCGTACACAAAGTACTGAACCTTACGTCATGAACGAAGTTGCAAGCCGCCATGTGGGTTCGCGTGTACGAATGTGGTATCAAATCGGGCGTAAAATGCGTCCGCGAGTCCGTGCGAGTTCGAGCCCGCTCGCTTGCGCCATTCACTTTCACGTGGCACTCGCTGCCACTGCGTACCTCGCTCGTACTGAAAGTGGGCTGAGAGCGAACAATGCCTTTACGCAGTTTCTCTCCTCACAAACAATTCCATATCTGATTCCAGTTGCATCTTGTCAACTTCATTTGTTACTATAGAACTGAATAGCGCATTATAACTACCCACCGATGTAGTCCCGCAGACTTTGCCTACGAGATATTGTAAACCCTACTCCATATTTTCGTGGAACAATCTTTCCCTATTTCTACAACACGTTAATGAAGCCAATATATAATAGACAACGTTGTATACCTAATAGTGAATTTTATATTTTGACGAACAAGTTTGTTGATTAGTAGGCATTTTACCCAAATGTTATCTTAAGCGTAAGGATAACCACTATATTACTCAGACAATTGACGTGTTTAAATCAAAAACCTAATTGTGTTTTTGTTTAACGAACAATTTCAGTTGAGTGGTTTTTACGGATTTAGCTATAGATATATTTCCCAGCAATGACAAACTGTACTCTAAGGTATCTTAAACGATACATAGCTGGCAGTGATGGCTGTGTTCCGTTTCTCACAGAATTCACACCACCATTATATATATTTCCCACTAATTAAGTACTTTCTCAACTAAATTGCGGCCAATGCGTATCATGCTATCCGAGTTTTAACTTGTATTTATAATTTTATGTATCTACGAAAAAAAACTTTGTAAATTTATTTTTAAAAAGCAAACAACGTGCTCAGTTAATACACTATTTACATAATAGTGCATTTAAATCAATGATATTTTTGAGTGGGCTGCTAACTACACTTTTTTGACAAGTATCTATATAATTACATGGTTACTGTATATATATATACATATATGCATAACATTTTTAAATCTATAATTTTATTACATTCATGTTTCAGAACGCCCTGAGGCGTCTCGGTTGAATTACTAGCTCAATTAAACTATACATGTATGTTTAATGAAGGAAGGTCAGAAATAAGTTGTTCCTTGAACCTTAAGCAATCATCCTTATTTATAAAGACGTGATCAAGAACAATCGTGCGAGCGAAATATAAGAGCGCAAGCGGCGCCTCGCAAGTACCCGCAGCGCTTATAACTATGCCGATCGTTGTAGTGAATGTGTTCTGCTTAGATCTCGATAGCTCAGCACAAAATTGCATTGGTATTATCGATAATAATCGATTGGAGTGAGTGGCGCGCGTATCATTGTGAACGGTACCAGTAGTAACACTAGCGGTACAATCCATCTGTTCCAACAGCTATAGCGGAATTTGTACAAGTTTACATTGTTTATTGGCCACACATTCATGTCACGGCTTACTCATACAGGTACGTATTTAAATCATTTATTTACCTAACTATTTATACACTTCAGATACAAAGAATTCGTAACTGTGTCCTCAGTAATAATTTTAAGTACCTAGAGAATTGACAACCCGGATCCGGGTCAGACCAGAAATGTAAATCTACGATTTATCATTGTTCCGTGAAAACATACAAATGTGCAGACAGGTAGTCTAGTATATATATCAGTTTTATATATCACAAATTATTCCCAACCTTCTTTATCAAAAATAAAGGCATGATTTTTGACGGTAGCTCGCTTAGCTCAATCTTTATAGGCTATATAAGCTACATAGTCTTCTAAATAAAACAATATCTGTGATTGTTTCAGACCCCGCCATTATGAGACGTGACGGCACTGCGTATCGATAGCATCTATTAAAGGAGAAAGAGCGGTTAGGCCGAGACCATCAAGTTCCGGTGACGGCGGACGGCGGCGGCCGGCAACCGGCGCGCTTTGATACGCGACAGGAATACTAAGCGAGCAACTGACAGTGCCCGAGGGACGGACAAGTGGAGCGACCGTTCGGAACGCCACATTATAGTGCCAGAAGCACTCGAGCACTCGAGCTTGTTCCGTGTTTAATTCACTTCTAACAAAAGCCAGTATTTCTGTTAACTCTCGGAGAGTCCTTCGGAATCTTGCTACATTGATAAAGTATGTGAGAGGCTTTTAAAAGCTATACACATTTGAAGTCCCTGTCTCCCTTTATAAAGACACGAGACATGTTGGCGGACTAGTTATTTTTTGTGCACTGCCATGATATGGGAATCAAATGAAAAGGTATGCTGAGAAGAATACGAAAAAAGCTTGTTTTAGAAAAGATTAGATACTGAATAATTTTATTTTAAATTCTAGATGTATCGTTCGAGAATTTCATATCCCGGAACTCAATCGCTTATATTCGACTTTAGACGGCATTGGTAGCAAACCTACACTTTAAATATATAATTAAGTGATTTGCATTTATTGGTGATTCAGTAGATGTGTTAACAAAGTCTCGTTACATTATCTTCATTTACATAAATGTTTGCATAAGCTCCGCCCACGTCAGCTGTATCATTGATAACCATCCGACAACAGGATATATTGTATAATCATAAGAATCTTCAGATGTTATTGAAATTCAAGAATCCTTAGAATGGGTGGGATGTAGAGAATTAAAAAGCTTGTATAGCTATTCCTGCGATACGAAAATATTGACGTAGACTTCAATGGGGTATGTAATCATAAAAACGGGTCTGATACATAGTAAGTATTTATCTCAAACCATGTAAAACACTCCCAAGTATGAATCAGAGTCAGGTGGGTCGACCGTTATCAACAACGCCAAAAATATACTATGTATTTCGAGTTTTTATAACTCATAAATAAATATTCAAATGTTTATAGGGCCAAGACTGTTACACAACTTTTACAGTAAACATCAAGAACCAATTTGATTTTTATAAATTGCAATCCTGCAAATCATCTCTTGATAATTAAATGCAAGAAGCAATAATATGGGTAAGCATCTGGAATCATATCCAAAGGCACATTTTTAAGATTATTCCGAAAATTCACCAACTATAATAAACGTATTTCCTTTACCAACCTATAATTTTGGTCTCTATTGTCAAATCTCTTTCCTTTCATATGTCCTTGCTTTGGCCTTACAAACCACTTACCAGTTATATTTATTTGATCGCAGAATTGTTAACTTTAACCAACCATTGCAAAACTTTATGAATTTAACAGCGTTTACTATAGTCCCTGGTCAATATAACAGGGTGCATTAGCAATCTGATCGAAGATGAGAATTTTGTCCAATAGTGGACAAAATTCTGATCTCTGGTGGTATGAACCTTGAGAACCTACGTGGGGATGCTGGCAGCATTGACTGGTCATTGCCGCTGAGTCGATTGATGTCAAAGTCAATATGCTCAATATCAAGCTTCTCCAGCTATACGACGTCCATGCACCTGTTCGGCCCGTAAAAGTGAAGCACCTGCCGGCGCCGTGGCTGAAAGACGGCCTAAAAGACCAACTGCAGACAGTACGCAGACCTACAGCAGACGTCTTTTGGCTGAAGTGATGATGCTTAGTTTGTCTGTCTCCATTCTTCGATGCATCTGTAGTAACCTTCGTCACAGAGTCACCCCCTTTCTAGCTTTCTTTGACATAATAAAATTGATCCATCATTTTGTAAAAAATATTGACATAATAACAATATTAAAGAACGATCCACAGGTCAACAATCAATAAAAATGTCACTTTATCACGTCGCTTGTCAGTTTGACAAGCGACGTTGGTTTGGTTTTTAATATAAATAAGGTAAACTATAAAAAAGTTTTTATTTCCTGGTAATATATTCTCCATCTTGGAATTTCGCCAATGAGAACACTTTTTATAGAAATCAATGTTTGGACCATCGTCATGATTCTTTTTGTTTCGGGAGAGGCACTTGGGTCCAATGACCTTCAAGAGCGAAGGCTCATTTTCACCCAAAGTAATCATGGTTTGACTCCTTGTCTTCATAAACGGCTTGATATTACCGAAGTGACCAAAACAGCTGCTTCAGGCTTGGATTAATTTCTTATTTACTTAGTTTGTTTATTTTTATAAATATATTCTGGACCATGTCTAATTTCAGATCTTATGTGTATTTAATTATTTATGAACAAAAGCGAGCGAGCGTGTATATATGAGTCAGTGCGTCTCTGGAACTCTCTCCCACACTCCCTACATGGTAGCTCTTCTCTGGAGTTCTTCAATAGGATGATTAAAGATCATTTCCTTGCGCAATGACATAATATTATGTATTTATGTACGTACGTAGCAAGAATATTTATGTTTTAATGTAATTAGTCTCATGTTATTTTAATTACACTGGATGCCTGCCCTCCATAATTGTCAACTTTATCTGTCACTCCAGGTTTGCTGCAAGAGAACTCAGCATTGAGTTAAGCTCGCCTTTGTACATGTACTTTATTATCACATTTACGTAATGTTGTTTTTTAGTGTAGGTACAATAAAGAATTTAGATGAACAATCTAAAAACAATATTCGGCTACATACTCGTACAAATGGCAGTAAGATTTGAATCAAGTTAGGTTTATTATCATATTTGAATTTTGACCAACTTATTACATTTACATTTTAACTATATGCTCAAGTTTTAGCCTACAAAAAACTGGTTCGAAAGTGGACGAATTCGTCGAAAATATTTCGGATTGCAACCATTATGAAACAGATGCTAAGATGTTGGTTATCTAGATCGATCGCACATAAGTAGTACATTGCAAATTACCCAAAACTACAACGTTGTTAATTAGGATTTCCGTTCATACATAAAACAATATCTGAACGTATTAAACTAAACAATATTGCATCTAGTGGTTAAAATCATGTCTACAAATACGATTCTAAAGGAAACTTACGTAATCAGATCACGCAGATCATTGAATTAAATGCACAAAACAGCATCATTGTGTTCCCTTTAGGTAATTTAAATATAAGCCTAGTGTATTGCAATCAATTCGATCAGAATCTCATTGAGTTCAATGGTTTGTGGAGCTACTGCACTCAAAGAGGAATGCAGACATGTGAATTCAACTTAAGTTACTACAATAGTACCTATTAATAGTGATACAAAATCGAATCATTAATAAAAAAATACAGCATTTTATTATTTTGCTGCGTGGAATATCGTGTTCTGTTTACTAGTTTACACATAAATCTTGCTCTCTAAACTTTTCTTTGACATTATAATAGGTATATCTACCTTATATGTATTTAATCCCGTAAATATGAAATACAAAAAAAAATTACAATATGATCTCAGAGAAGACAAAGGAGGCATCAAATGCAGCATACTTATGCAGAAAATGTCAAAGATAGCAGGAACGAATGCATGAAGAAAGAATTCTCAACCAAGCTTGGTTCTAACTTAATGGGTTGGTAGATAAACAGTTCTCACAGGCAATGGGATATTGATGTGTTGTTGCGTGAGAATATGGGATGAGTTAGGACCGTACATTATAGTTGTATTACGGAATGACATAACGGGCCAATGTCGCCGGTCGGCCGACCAGGGACGGCGAACGACGACAGGTGCGCGCTGCGCTCGCGCATCTAATATGGCGCCACCTGCGTAGATACAATACCGACACGAGCAGCCCTCTGCGGACTATCGGGTTACATTATTTAAACATTAAGACTCAATCCACACAACTTAATACTATAAAATCTATACTAGGTAGCTATATATTTTGAGTTGGCACATAATATCATATGCATATGTATAATATTCAATTGCCTAATGGAGAAACAATATACTAAGAACAAAAATATTTAAATGTTTCAAGCGATTTCTTTCAAAATAAATCTTATTTCACTTTCAGGTGGGAAGGAAGTCACTATACCACTAATTGTTGGAATATCATCGTTTTCTGACAGTAAATGATAAAATTTACTACGCTACAACGTCTACAAATAATCAAGTAATACAATAACAAGCGTGCGTGTTTCGTTTTTAAAATATCCGGCTACGAGGAAAAAACTGTTTAAAAAACTGAAATAATGTTACGTTCCGATGCGATGTTGTTGTTTTAAAGATTCCAATAATGGATGGGTTTTACATTCAAGACAAGACTTTTAGCAGTATAGCGAACATAGCAAAATAAGTGGTATCTATTTCGAAACTGAATAAAAAACGACTTGATCTGCTGCTGATTACAATTACCGCTCGGTGGGAATATATTGCATTAAGAACAAAGGGGCCTTGAAGGAGGCGCTACGCTCGGGTGCAGCCTCGTCTACTCATGCTGTGCCTTTGTTGCTATTCTCACTATCCTACTCAACAATAACCCACGCGAATAATTAATGCAATAGGCCGAGGGCTCATAAACTGCAACTATTATGAATTTAATTATTTTTATTAACAAAGTTTCTATGCACTGTTTTTCTCACTCTACGGTTTGCTAAGACTACTGTGTTACAAAAGTATGTTCACGTTTAAATTATGTATTTCGTATGGGAATGGAACACAATAGAAGCAGTTAGGGAACCAGGTCTGGACATTTGAAAATGATTACGAGTACATGCTCAATTTCAGGCTGCTTACAGTATTCCTGACCACACTGACCACCCAAATTCGTATGTAAAAAGCCCTTATTCCAATAAAAAAACACTTATAGTGTACAACCACACTGTACAGTGAGGTGAGGAAAGATCCTACTATAAATATGATGACATTTGGTTTCTTTTTTTAAGTATTATTGGCAGTTTTATGTGTGAATTGTTTGCATATATTTATTATGTATATACCCTGTAAAAACTTACATCCCCCGTGCTTGATATTTCGCAAAAAAACGAGCGAATCTTAAAATTCACCTCAGATGCGCCAGTATTATATTATCTATGGCTCAGGCTTAGTTACCCTGTGCGTGTGAAACTAAAGATTGCAGGTACTTAAATGTATCATGAAGACTGAATACTTGGGGCCTTAAATGTCAATGTTTATATCTATTTTCTAGATAAATGTACAGAGGTTGCAAAATTAATTAGTAGGTGATTAAAGTGCTAATCAAAATAAATGGAAGCCGCGATAGCGCTACCAGCTGCATCATCGGTTTTATTTTAGTAACTAATAAGTACTTTGGCATTGACTTAAAACACTGGTTTATCTTCCCAGACATCTAAGTAAGTAATTAGACGTGTATAAATAACTTATTTTGCCAGATTGTTAAACATTTAGTTATGTATAGTAACTATTATCCTGGACTACGTACAAAGGAAAATGATTGACTTCGAGGGTCGCATTGTAGGGGTTATTAATTATCTGTAGAGGGTCAGGTAGAGAGCTTGTGGGATACAAACAATGGTTATTAAATATCTGAATGAACGTATATAATGGAGGAGCTATTCTGCCATCTGCCAGAAGTCAATCTTAACCTGTGTGTCAAATGGACAGTAACCAAGTTAACATAAAATAATATAAAAAGTTCCTGAGATCAATTAGTTCGTTGTCTGAAATAAATTCCGGTTAAGAAATTCAAACCAACCAATTAAAGCCAGCATGTGCGAATATTGGCGCGAAGATGCAAAAAATTGTAGAGACGGTCTGCACGCGAGGCTATTTTAGGAATATATGTATATATCTCCATGGTAACTATGAGACTTTAAAGTCTAGAGTCTATACTTGTCTTTAAACAATGCAAAAAATGTCCCTAGACAAAAAATAGTTTCCAAACACGTCGGTACAATAGGCGACGCGAGAAGAGAAAACGTACCTATAGTGCTTCATTGTTGTTTAAATATTCATATATGGTAAAGTATGACGAAGGCTGACGACCACGTCACTTGTGTCACAGAGGTTTTAATTGCCAAATCGAATTCCCTTGACTATTAATGAATGGTGTTGAATTTCGAATGAATGAATAAGAGGATGGCAGAAAATCTGCACGACACGTCTCGACTAGAAGAACTTTACAGCTTCATATTATCATACTTTTTATTGAACGCGTTGATCAATGCAAAGTAGAATAGTTCGTGCCTATACATTGTACACATACGAGTAGTACCTACTGGCAAAAGTCTCGGAGTTTGTATAGTGAAAGTCACAGAACACTTTTTAGATTATCATCATCTTCAGAACCAACTTCACTCAAGAAAACTTCCACTAGAACTTACGTGCTAAAACAAATTTCAGTCAAACTAGTGATTTTTAAGAGACTGAACAAATATTTGGTATCGTAACATTTAAGAGGAAGTCCGGTTTGACCAGTAGAGCTAATCGATGTGAAACCTGACACGATCTCTTGACTGAAATCACGTTTTATACAGAGGTGGTAATGAACCAAAAACATGCGTGGTTTAGGAGTACGAAATAGTTTAAATAAATTGGAGAGATAATCTCGATTTAACATTGCAAATGGAGTTCTCCAAATAGTAAACATTTACCCAAATAGTTTCAGACTAAGGTGACAATAAAAATGAGTTTCAGGAGTTTGGCTTGACGTAAAATCGATACAAAACGGGTTCCTGCAGACAGTAGAAACGTCGAAATAACATAATAATAATAAGGGTGCTATAACTTCCTCATTGATTCTCTGAGCCAAAATATCAAGTCCTTTAAAGTATTTAGATGAATGTCGTGCAGGCGTGGTTCTCCTATAAAGCATTGCAGGCAAGTTAGTTGTTGTACTATTCCAGTTTCCTATTATATCAGCCGATTGCATCACCGGTCGTAATGTCGGTGTACGGATGCAGCGATGGAAAATCAGCTTATCCCTATATGGAAAAATGTGCATAGGGTTGGTAGAATTGTTAATTTATATGTAAATCTCACACTGTTTCGCATCACATATTCAGGTAGAAAACAACTAAAATATATCTCGATATAACTCTCGTTTTTCTCTATACATCAATTCATTATTCCACATGTTACTCATTTCAGATTGAATCATACTTGATGCTATCATTGTATAAAAAATGGTTCGGTTTTTACCCGCATGTTAGGTCACCGCGCAAAAAATATTGGAAGCATCTTGAAAGGACTTTCACTGTTCGAAAGTTTCGGGTTCAAATTTGAACGTAAGAGTTTCACGCATGTTATTCAATTACAAAAAAGGAACCAGCAATCAATCAAAGCTAATAAGTAAGTTATCTTTTTTAACAGCTTTAGAAGGAAATTCTCGTTTTGCTTATTGTGTGAAACGTTCTAGCAAATTACATATGTTCAAAAGTTTGGTTGCCAATTGTAATGCATTACACTACTCTTGTCCTTGCTTTGCCCTTTCGGTGGTCTTTAGATCCATGTCCTTGTAGATATTAGTCACTATGCAATGAACTCAAAACCACAAGGATAATATATCAAACGATGTATCCGTATCCGTAGGATGATTGTTTAGAAATAGCAAGTTACTTTTTTATCTCTACCAAATTATATACATAAGACGTCTCCGTCCTGAAATGATTTTCTTGGAAACATCCGTCGGCAGCTTGTAAGGAAATTAACATGTCATGAAATTGTAAAAATAAATAGATTTTTATAAGGTTTTTCCATGACTCAGTTCGAATACTTTTAAAGGTTTTCTTGACACTTATTGAGAGGGCTTACTTTTTTTATTCACGTCTCACTTCAGTGCTTCTTGCCCTCTTTCTATTTAACGGTTCAAGTCCAACTCATCTCATCATCTCCGTCTGGGTCTATGGCAACTATTATTTGACGACACGGTTGGCGTAGTAGTAGAGCGATCGGCTGCTACGCTGCCTGTCGCGGGTTCGATTCTCGCACGGAACAAATATTTGTATAGCCTACAGATAGTTGTTCCAGGTCTGGGTGTCTTGTGTATGTAAGTTTAAAAGTTTGTAAAGGCACCCACGATACAGAAAGATATTCCTAATGTGGGGCAACGATTTTCTATAAAAAAAAAGATAGATAGGTGTGTAGAAAAACCCATTGGTCATGAGTTTGAGATGCGGTGCATGTAACTTGCCAAAATCTAGCATGGTAGGCTTCTAATTGATATCATTTGGTTTTGTTATAGAAGATATCTATCTTGCCCGAATGGTATGGATTGGTATATTTTAGTTTTAGTCTAAAAGTTTCAATACCCGTTAGATTTCAAATCACATTCATCTTTTATTATTACTTTCATATACATTCTTCGAATTCCTATAAATAGTAGTTCATTCTGGATTGTGCCATCAAAGATCTTCAAATTTTATGATAGGGCTGACAGATATGACAGGTTTATGATGTGGCATTTCTTATTATATGAGGTATCTTAAAGTTGGTAACCCTGCATGCTTCCACGTAAGAGCAATAAAGCATGCTGCAGTGAAACTATCTGGTTTTGCAATCCTTACAGTCACCAATAAGTTCCGATGTGGTATGCATTTATGTAACAACCCCTTTTTAAAAGCTTGTGATACGCTTTGTGAATGCAATTTAAATATTACCGAGAAGTTGGTAGTTAAGGCGGTTCCTAGAATAACTTGTTGGACATTTACATAGAATTCTTTCCACTTAAGAAAAAAGCAAGTTGGACAGGTTTAGTAAATATTATTATAATAATTTTGAAGTATATTTTAGTTATTTGTGAGAATATTATTTTTGTAGTATAATATAAAGACTGATGAAGTGATGAGTAAAACTTCAGAAAAAAAAGTCGATTCAACAAATGAAAAGTTATGGCCAATTAGAATCCCATTAAATTTTAACGAGTGAAAAAGAGCTGAGAGTTCCTCGTTAATTATATAAACTATGAACAATATAACTGAAGTAGGCAAGTGAACGTTTCACAGAGGTGAACACGAGCGAGCTAAAATGAATGTTAAGTTATTGGAATGAGATCAGAGTAGAGTGTACGTAGAACGCGAGCGCGGTCGCGGGGTCGAGTCGAGTCGTGACTCGTGCGAAGTCGCGCTTGCGACAGTGCAGGATGCATCGCCGAGTAGTGTGAGGCGACCGTGCAGTGACATGAGACCAACCTTGAGATCATCGGTGAGTGCGAGAGCTGTGGTGTACGGGGCTCATTCCTCCCGGTTGATGCGATCCGCCTTCCCTCGCCGGCAGGCGAACAGCCGTTAGGCAACTCCGTGAAACTCGCCACACAGCGTAGACAGTAATACTTGTTAGAGATACACTTTTATGTTGTATAGCTAAAAACACACTATCACTTAGCACTACACCTACACTCCAAGGGTCGGAGTTAACCGTTCGTTTAACGGGCACTCGTACGACAAATGAAGTAGCGACAACGCCGGTCGATGTTAGGACGTACGACCGAGATGTTGGTCGGACAATGACTGAACGCGGAGTCGCAGGCTTCGGCGCGGGCGCAGGTTGCGCGGCCCCCCTCGCCCGCGCCCCGCCCTGCTCTCGCCCGCTGCAGCCTTACTCTGGAACGCGTTCCCAGTGGCCGAGCTTTTGCAGCCCTGTCTATCTACACCGTATACTGAGGCTGCAAGGGCGATAAAGCGAGCACCAAACCCGTTTGCCCACTATTGCAAAAAGATAGAGGCACCGATGTAGCCCTCCGCCAGAAAGGTCGACGATTAGAATACAAGGGCAAACTAACAATTTCGACTTAATGTCCAGAACCTTCCGTCTGGAACTCTGGACTTGTTGCTGCCAAGCTTGTTACAAAATGAGCAACTATCTTTACGGCTACATCTATATGAATGTCCACATATAACTCATGTATTCATTAAAAAAACATGTATACAATGAAAGTACCCATCATCTAGTATAATTGATTAATCTTTAACATTTTTCTATCAGAACCGCACAAAGCAACTCACCCCAGACCATTAGCTCTACACAGTACGGGGCCCTTAACGGCTCATACAAAATGTGTATAAATTGAATCACGGCACACATTCCTGCTAGGTCTATCTAAGAGATATAAAAAGTGTGGCTTCTGTGTGGCTATTAACATCCTCGTGGTGGCGGCAGGCGGGCCGGCTCGGACGCGGCGCGGGGCTCAATAAGCGATCTTCGTTTTTTTCTCATCACCAATTACATCTATTTTTATAGGTCCATTGAAAAACACAATCGCAGTAATGGCTCTACAATTCGATTGTCCGGAGAATACGCCTCTGGTGATGTTATTCAGAGGCACTCGATAAAAGCAAAATTGAATACAAAATAACGTAAGCGAAGGTAATATGTCATTACATTGAAACAAAACGATAAACTGCAGATGCGCGGCTCTGTGCCTGCCGGCTGTTTTCACTTTTGTATAGAATATTGCAATTATTCGTCCATTACAATTTAACTGAGTCAAATTGAATAAAATAAGTTAAGTAGTATCGCGTATCACATCTATATAATACGGCATACTTCATTCAAAATTATAATTACTGTGTCATTTTCCTGCATCGACTGTCGTAGCAAAATATGTAAGATCAGTAAAGATTAATCCATCGCAAAAACAGTAGATATAATTGTAAAATCGTAAAGTAACCGTAATATTTTTATCTGATGAGCTAGTTAGTATAATTACACTAATTTAATGTTTATAGCATTTTTGTGTAGCGCTTTTAACAGTACAAGAGTAATGGTGGAGTATGGTGAATGATTTTGTAGCACGTTTCTGTTGACCCATATATAAGACATCAACGCGCGCGAGAGCCCGAGTTTTTTGCCCATCGTGTTTTCCATTTTCCACTTCTTCAGAGCAGTTTAGTTTCATTCCGTCATCAAAATTCCTAGAATATGTTAGCGGTTATAAGTAAATAAGAATTTTAGTTTTCCGGAAATCAAATATGAGCTAAGAATGACGTGATGCTCGATGGATGATTGGTAACTTTATTTGCATCATACATTCCATTTCGGGATATCGCCAAGCGGCTGGTCGACTCTTCACGAGACCAGAGGGCTGACCTTTTTTTGGCCAAAGAATCAGTATTGCCATCCAACGTGGCAATGCTGCCAGCCTTCTGGGCACTTTTCCTGTTGACAGCGATGTGGACGAATTTTTTAACGCCCCGTAATTTTAAATATTTTTATTCTAATTTTAGTTTACAAATTATAATGTTCATATGTAAATAAAGAAGACAATACATTCGAGATTTCAAGAGATATTACTTAAGTTGTGTTAATACCTAGAATTTTGATGGTGCTCTAAATGATTGCTTTAAATGAGAAATCTTTTTCCGTTTATTATTTAACATAAATGAATGCTTCTACATTAATTTAATCAAGACTGTTCGTTTGTGTGCGATGATGTCAGGAATACAAATATATTGACTTCTTAAACTTGAAAAAGTGGTCTGTTCGAGGCACAATCAAATGCTCGTTTCAAAATGTCTGTTATTAATGCTTGATCTGACAGCATCATAATTAAATATTTGAAAATGTCGAATAAAATCGAATCAAATGTCTGTGTTGGAATGAAATCATACTTCTGCTGCAATATTTAAATCTTATTAATTTTTTAAAACCAGTTTAATAAAGGAACTAGATTGCATTATATTTCTGGTTTTAACCGTTTTACTGTATACAAATGTATGTAATAAATAAATACGTACTCCGTCTTGGTCCTTTTCTTGGCAATTAAATAACTGAACAATCACTCTTCAATCTTCACTTGTTACCTTGGTTTTGTTGAGTTAATTTTATAAATAAACGGTAGAAAATCCCCGTTTATAATGAAACCGTGATTTATCCCGTACAGTTTTATTTAGAAACTGCATTGCACGAATTCGATTAGTTATTACAAATATGTATCTAAATTTCGTTTGATTTACTGTCCAACTAAACAAAAACTACATATACCACATTCATGCTTGGCCAACGGATTAGTAATCGCCGAAAAAGAATTAGATTAGCTAAAATAGTAAAGAACCAATTGGACGCGATACCAATATTTTAGTTAGATAAAATCTATTTATTTATTTTAAGAGCTTCGAGTAAAATTATAATGTTAGAAGAGAAATTTGTATCAACTTAAGAGTTATGCAAGATGAATGAAGCATCCTTAGGTCATTCTGACACAACGACAAGAACTAGAAAATAAAAATTATAATGTCAAATCCGGTTATTAAGTTTAATTAAATGTAAACAGGTAAAGATTTAAATATTATATTCTTATTTCGGTATAGAATCTAGTAAGCTGAAATGGAAGCGTTTGACTTCGTATTTTCATGTGAAGAGGAGGGATAAAAACGCATTTTACTAAAAGAGATTTGTACAGGCAGAGGGGCCAACGAAAAGATAGATGAATTGCGTGAGGAAATATTAAAGGAACAAGGAATCAGTGACAGGATGGAATGGAGGAAGAAAAACATTTATACCGACTACAATAATATGGGACAAGGGAAGGACGATGACGAATAACAATAATAAAAATAAACAGCATTAGATAAAATAAAATCTTTATTCTTCCAGTTCCCAATGTTATCTACAGCAATTATTTAGCCTAGTACAATAGCACATATCTTACAAGGTTATTTATTTAATACCCTTATTGAGGAGGTCATCTGACGCGGAACACAGATAGTATTGATTTATCGGTGCCTTCGTATGTAACATGCAATTCGTGAGACTATATCAAACGGGAGGTCTCTGCGAACACGAGATAGCGAAACATCGCAGATCTTCACGGTGTCGATGATAAACTTGAATTCTCAAAGGCTGCAAAAACATTGAAAGGGTTTTGCATCAGCATGTGCATTAATTTTTACTTCTCTCTCCATACCTCTGTAAAGTAAGAAACAAAGTTACTATTTGCCTTCGTGTTTATCTCCACTTACTTCTTCTTTTATATATCAAGATTATTTATATTCATATTTTTACATTACCTTGATTTTGTATGTTTGTCTGGCAACTAGTAATGCATTTTTCAAGCAGTTCCTGGAATCCGATTAAGCTGAAACTTGGCGTACAAACTTAAACTTAGCTCTTTGTAATCATTAAAACAATATGGTACTATGGAGCTGGAACATGGCCATAAAAACTTCGCAACTAGACAAGATGACAATATCTTGTTTGGGGTAAGAGGATGTGCAGTAAGTAATAATACATTTAATACCTTTCAGTTCAAGAAGCTTGTTTAAATAAAGTTTTTAATCAACATTTATTTTGATATTGTTTTCACCAAAAATAAGAGCGACTGGAGCATCAAATTTCAGGTCGCTAGTTAAGAATATTTACAAAAGAACCTTACCCCAGTTTCTGGAGTTGCTTAACAGGAGTTAATCAATTCGTTGGTATGGTGCGATATCTTCTCTTTGAAAGACATTTTGTCTAAATTGACTTTGTTGAATAAATCAAAATTGAGAGTTCCTCGAGGAGCTCCGAAAGCTGTCTTACAGTAGTACTACCTATAAAAACGAATTTGGTCAGACCATCTGATAGGGCTATGACCCCGTGGCCTCCTGCCATCGACCTTGCCAGTTATCATCAACTGCTCAAGGTTATGGCCTTCTTTTTGGACAATGAGGCCTAAGAATTCCAGGACTCCACGCACCCACCCCTGTGTCAGGCTCAGTAGCCGTGGCTTGGTCACCGACATTGAAGCGAAGAGGATCCCGAGGAGCCGATCTAGCGATCACGGTTGGCCTACCTTACTGTTCATCTTACCGAGCCATAATTAAAGATGGAGAATACTAAGGAGTTTACCAGTTTCATCTTCGTCTTCCGAGATATGTTGCGGTCCTTCCATATCCGCTGCACTTGAGTCATTGCGCTTTTGGCCATACCAATAAGCCTCTTGATGTCTTTTTCGCAAGAATCTGTGTTACTGATGCTAACGCCCAGGTAAATAAAGCCATCCACCCTTTCGAGGGATAGGGCCTATGAAACCTAGAGCTGTGAAAAGGAGCGAGTTTTGCGGTCTACATACATAATTTTAGTTTTGGAACGATTGATTTTGAGGCCCAACTCCATGGTGGTCCTTTCAATCCTGTTCAGGAGCTCCAGCATTTCAGCTTCATTCGCAGCCAAGAGCGTCGTGTTGTCTGCGTACCGGATGTTTGTAATTTTAGTACCACCATCGGTGACACCACCGTCCCAGTTTTCTCAAGTTCGCCGGATGATGTATTCACCAAAGACGTTGAACAGAATGGGAGATAGAATGCAACCCTGCCTTACACCCTTTTGAAACCTGAAGGGTTCAGATGTTGTCCTTTCAACCTTCACAACGCCCTGGTTGTTCTGGTAGATTGATTGGATCAATAAAACCGGGTGCTTAGGTACTCCAAGCTCTTCCAGTACTTGCCACAGGTCCGACGTGTAATCAATAAAACACAAAATGACGGGAGTGTTGAATTCGTAGTACTCTTCTATAAGTTGGCGGATGTTCAAAATTTGTTGTCTACGAAGCCGACCTGCTTCTGTAATATTTGCCAGTCCAAGAAGTAGCGAATTCTGTTATTGATTACAAGCAGTAGGACCTTACTGGCATGTTATATGAGGGCTAGAGTCCTTTAGTTGTCACATTTTGATGTTGATCCTTTTTTGTGTAGTGGCAGGATAATTGACTTCGCCCAGTCGTCAGGCCATTCACCCTCACTGGTACTACTAATACTGGCACATATTTTATGCAATGCGCTTGCTTCTGTCGTTCCAATTGCCTTTATGATCTCTGATGTTAGTTGATCAGGCCCGGGTGCTTTCCTGTCTTTGAGCGCAGCCATCACACCTGTCACTTCAGATAGAAGATTCCAGAGTTATGTTGTCCCAAGATGTTGACACATGCGGTAGTGAATGATCGTGGGGATTCCTTTAAAGCCCCTCGCAATATTTTCGCCATCTTTCTGCTACTGCGTAATCTTGAATAAGAATCTCGGGTTTCGTCCTCGTCTTCGACAACCCAAGTTATAGGTTTGAACTGTTTCGAGAGGAGTTTGACTTTTTTAAAGAGATCTGAACTTTGTACCTTCAGGGCGTGGTCTTCAATTTCCTGGCAAATGTTTGCAACATAGTTGTTTAGACTACATACTTCATATTATTGATTAGATAATTCTATGATCTTCAGCTCCGACTAGTAAATATCTGTCTGCAGGTACCTTATAGAAAACAAGTATAGTTTGTTTGGAATGCGTCGGGTACTCAAGTACACTCGCCAAGCACTGTCATTCTTACAGCACCAGGTGGACCATCATTTCCTGTTGTATTGCGGCAATCGAGTTAATTGTTTCAAGAGGTAATTGGCTTCTTAAAGAAATATCTTTATAGCTCGCCGGGCTATAAACCAGAGTATCATACGGAATGATGTTGTAAGCCGGCGATATCTGTTATGTATCTAACTAAACGTTACTTATGTACCGACAATTAAATTTGTAACGGCACGAGCATGCGATATTTTTAATTTTTTTAAATAGCTTTGCTTTGATGATGACTTCAGCTATTTTCGATACTGCTCAATACTTAGAAAATAACAGTAATTAAAAGAACCTATTTAGTTTACAATCAGCACTTTTTCTCTTTCATGTAAAGAATAGAAACAGAAAGCCTTTGAAAAACTGACGTTAATGAACTCTATAATTAACCGCAGCGGTCATAATTATATTCGGTCTTACACTTAGTGCAAACTAAACCGTTCTTGTTTCTAATTCCCAGCGAGTTGAATGTTGTAGTCATTTTCCACGGCGCGGCGGCGGCGGCGGCGTGCGGCGCGTAGCGGTGACCGCATAACGGTCGCCGAGGTACTCACACTCTGAGGGCAGACACCGACTCCCAACTACATATTTACACCGAAAGTCGACAATAGTTGGAATACAAGTCGTCATTATCATAACCCGCGTCAGTGTCACGGTCGGCTCAGCATCGCAATCGTGGCCCGCCATCGCACAAGGTTGCAGCGCATACGTGTCCACACGTAACGTTATGCCATGTCGTTGTAATACACCGTAATCATATGAGCACCAGCTGCAACTGTAATTCTTTATAGAAACGTTTTGTATTAAATCAAACCGAGCTTGAGTTTCCTCAGCATCTAAAAACTGTAAAGGGGTAAAGATTACTTTATATGATGGGATAAAATTGTTATTAAGTACATTGATGAATTGGAAGAGCGTTCCAGACACATAAAAATCTTATATGATGCATGAATTTCTTGCTTTGCTTCGAACTCATACACACATAGGTACGCTACTACATACTTATTTTATGATTTATCAAGAAGTAAACATTTTATATTACTTTTACTCTTCAGCCTCAAACACAAAGTGATTTTATATGAGCGTTGGCGCACATAAAAGCTCATAAAATGCTTTTTGATAGCTTGTGTTGGACAACGTAATTATCGAAAGCTTTTGCAAATTTTATGTCATATTGTCTAACTGTATTTATATGCGTTTATGTACGATCACAGAACACATCTTTGACGTGGGGCCTGGTTGAGTATGCACGAAGAACGTTACTCAGGTGACCATAAGGCAGAGTTATCTGCTTATGTACAAACTCTATATACACAAGTTTGTACATACGTAGATATCTCCTTGGTACGGATAGGTAGAATTTGTATGCCTGCGAAAACAACTTTTACTGGCCGACGGCTTAAGTTGCCATATATGTAGCGTAGAGAGGGGTACTCCTAAAGATTTGGCACATGCGTTGTGGGTGTGATTTCGCCAGACGAGTGCAGCTTTCTCCGTGTGTTGTGTTGTAATGTAGCCGCGCGCGTCCTACTCCTGTCTGCACAAACAACTCGACGCGAAGCGCGACGCGCGACGCGCTGTGACTTCATGACATTTTATCATTAAAACCAAATATCAAGGCAGGCAACTTTTCACATACTGCCCGTCTTTAAAGCACCAACAACCGGATAATTCTATATTCGTTTAAAATGGTAAATAGCCTCTGATTCATATTAATATACGGAGGTGTTGTATGAAATAGGAAACTTGTATATGAGTTTTGTCACTAAAAGCAATCTTAAAGCTCTTTTGATTTGGCGATCAGTGACTTGTGAGTCAACAGTAATTTACACCAAATAAAAAGTTGTAGTTAGTTACCATCTCT
Organism: Orthosia gracilis; assembly: GCA_947562075.1. Lineage (NCBI taxonomy): Eukaryota > Metazoa > Arthropoda > Insecta > Lepidoptera > Noctuidae > Orthosia > Orthosia gracilis. The sequence continues at coordinate 8,387,300 of OX387274.1, forward strand.
TAAAATTGATTAGCTTGCCCAAATAAAGAGTATATTGTCTACCTTAAAAGCTTTAGTAATATATCATGAAGCCCATTTCAGATCAATAAAGACGCTTCAATCCTGTTTTGGGAATCAAATATATGGAATCGATTTAGAAAATAGCAAGCAATCAAAAATATGATCCAATCAGCAAAAAAATACATGAAAATCTGAAAAATTATTGTGCGACCACTTAATCAAAACTATAAGCTGTCGAGGTGAAACTAAGGTCTAGGGCACGATTTCCGGTTTGAAGCATGTTTGTTGATTTTTCTATGTATAAGTTCGGTCTGACATCATCAACACATCGTGATTGCGTGACTACGTCAGTATGTAGCTGCTTCCTCCAAATTGTTTGCTTTGATTATAAAGAACTTTTCCCACGAAATCAAAAGTGTCGGTTTTACAGCTGCTATGCACTATGTAATTAAGAGACTGAGGTAATCTGTGTAGATTGCAAAAACGCTTTAAACATTGTGTAATACGTGCAGGGCCGTGGGCAGAGTCCTCGGCGCCCGCGTGGGCAGCGGGGAATGGCAGCAAGTGGCAGCAGCCAGCAGGCGACACCTAAAGCCGCGCGGCCGTAGGTGTGGAGTGACACCCGCAAGCGAAAGCCTTGACAAACAACTCGTCATGACCAATCTACGCCCGATATACTGTTACTTCACTATGCCATTGCGCAGTTCTGTGAGTAATCGATTTTAAATACGATCATTCATAAATTCTTGTTTGTTACGTTTATGAATATGGAAACACATTTTTTTGCAATTACTTAGTGTTTATTAACAAAGCGGACCTACTGTTCACCACCATAGGCAATCTGTGCATATTGTTCTTCTTAGTATCAATATATACGAAAACAAGAAAGAAACAGATTCTCTTCATCCTCAGAGGCCTAAATAGATCAAATTAATTTTCTGATCTAATGACCAGTACGACCAGGTTCAACTTAAATGGTTCAGCAAGGCTGTCTGAAAGAATCCTTTAAAAAAATAGATGATTTGGATTGCAATACGATTTGTATTAACCAAATTATTTACAACCAGCAAAACACGGAGGACTAGGTAAGTGGTCAAACTGTTTTTGTATTCCATTATGGCAATAAGTTAGCTTCATACTTTGAATCATTCCTATTTAAAATAATTATTTATTATTGCACCATATTATTTCAAAGTAATAAAGTTAGAACTTTTTCTCATACAATTTCATATGAGAGACTCGAAGAAAATTACTTAACGACACGAAAACTTTTATAACGGCGATAAACAACAATCACACGACACTTGCGGTGGAACCGTAATGTACGTAACAAATTGATAAACACTGGACAACGGACTACGAACCACTGTTTTGCTACTCTAGAGCTCGATAATACAGTGTCGTATAATGAATGTAGTGTACGTATCTATGTATACTGACATGCGTATCGTTACATAACGCTGCATCTACATAAGGGCACAGCCCATCACATGCCGATGACATCATGTCACCCGACTTACTGTTACATACAACTTTACACGTGATCCGAATAAAAAAATACGCGACTTCTAATGCTAGTGCGACTCTTAGTCAGACTTGTGAAAGCCGTGGCAAATGTTAACAAATGTGAGTAGAAATGCAAATTACTATCGTAAACGCTGTCTTCTGCACAAGATAATAATAAAAGGTAACAACAACTACAAGGAGTTCACATCTCAAAAAACTAAAATTGCGAAGTCTTTCCAGGTACACGTACATAATTACCGAGTTTAAAGCACTTGTAGCGCACTGTTAGCATGTCTCATATTTTAATGTTAATTCTTCAACCACTGCTGTAGGTAAGGCTTTATTCGCATGGGCGAGCGGGGCGCGAGCGCAAACGAACGGTGACACAGCGCTAAAAATAGAGCTCGGACACAGGGCCGATACGGGCGGCGCCGCCCGACCTGTCCCGGCCACCCCGTCCCTCCGCGAAGCCCCCACGAACCCCACCGCCATCTTGTGGATCCGCAGACCGTAGCGGACTACAACTTAGGTCGAGATGGCAAGGACATCGCAGTCAACTCGAATACATTAGCTGGAGAAGGTTACGATGGAACTCAACTATTAATAAAGCAAAACGGGGAGACATTGAACTCTGGTGATGCTTGCTTAAGTATGTGTTTATGTTTTAACACACAGACCATAGGAAATTGCATAGTAAAAAGTTGAACCGGTTTATTGCTTCTTTCACTTCAATAAATCCTATGATCTTAAGATTTTGCTAATAAACAAGTTTTATACGACATGACAAAAAAATATGGCAATCCTCCATAACTAGAATCCACCTCAAATACCATTCTTTTATGTTTTTAAAATCTATCTTTTATAATCAATAAGCAATGACCAAAAAAACTGCCAAAGAAGATAGGTACACTTAAAAATAGTATATATAGCTATGAATATATAAAATATTCATGGTTCTAATAATTCGAGACTCGATAAAGTATTTCTACTATTGGGATTGACATCTCATGGATTTATACAGATTTTATTTTTTATTTCAGAGACTGTTAAAGTCGAATGGAGCACGTGCAGAGCACAATGGCTGCGATCGGCTTCAAGTGGCCCATCAAAGGAGTTAATAAGGAATAAACTGGCATTATGTGTGGCCAGTATCTTCAATTACTGGATCTGGTGAAGATGTAACAGCAATGTTCAATAAAATCTTACGAATTTTGCAACATCAATCTTTTTGAACGATTGATATATTTACTGCAGTTTATTTTTATACTTTTGTTTCTTCATTTATCGAACGCATGCTAAATGCATTTCCTAAGGGTCACTACATGAATACTAAAGCTTGCGTAAACGAGTCAGATGGGTAGGCGCAGGAATTCATCCGTAGCGCTCATTGTTACAAAACCTTAAAAAATAACAATGGACGCTACATCCTATCTTATCTTATTGTTTATGTAATAATCTGATTATAGTATTTGATTGTACATTTTTTCACTCAAAATAATTTAAAAAACAAATAGTTTTAATATTTACCACCCTCGCTATCGTTATAGGGGTGTAAGTTAGATATGACATTATAAATATGTATTTGCAACAAGTTGTTGACCAGCGATAAAAAGGCCAAAAAAACAGGTCGATCTTCAAATATGAGTAACCCAACAGAACAGGTTGGACATACTTAATTCTCGCATATTCATTATCTAAAACGTTAAAAACCCGTAAACTTGACAATACATAACTTAGAATCTATGTACAGCTATTGTTATGTTTTTACAAACCAAGAAAAATATCTCAGCAGAACCTAATTAGAGTTCGTTTATACATCTGTTCATAATCCGCAAATGAGACGGCTTCTTGCAGTACAGGAAGATGATGTCACTGCTTCAACTGGTTTTGCTTATTATTCGATTGGTGTTTAGCAGAGAAACGAATACGTCGGCCAGTCAATCCGGTCCTAAATGTTTGTGTAGAAAATAAAGAGCTGTCACGTTTATCGATCTCATCTCATACGAAATGCATTATAAGAAAAAATCTTCGAGACGCGAGAACGCATAAATACATATAATATTAGCAACGACGGCCTTTAAGGCACTCTATATTTGTTATAAGTATGCAAGTTCTCATTCAATTTCAATCCATTGTTGGTGGGCGACGCGCCGGCCGCGACGTTGAAGAGCTAACGCTGCGCTGTTCTCAGGCGTAGCGCGTCCTCAACATTCCTGGAACTTTGTACCGACGGACGTTTGTCCTCCACATTGAAAACATTCTCGTTTGGATCCCACATTTTAGTTTTTACAGTTACAGAGTGTTTCTTCATTCCATAGGTTTATTTGTCTGCCTCTTTTATGTCTAGATACTTCAATACATGTCCTTAACCGTATTATTCAATACGGCCGCAATATCGAACTCCACAAACCTTGGGGTAATCTCTTGACCATAACTAAGTAATTAGTTAGATGCAGCCGCATGCAATCAATATCAATTATTATTCATCTAAGTGCCACTAGTATCAGCAAGCTTCCATCAATCCTACGCCAGTAATGAATTAAATCTAATTGAAATTCAATAATATGAGAAGGTCTCCAAAAGAATGATATCATCCAAAGACCTCGACTGATGACACAACACAAAACATGATTCAATACTCACATCCTAGAAGATGGATTCATAGAAGAAGTACGCAAAAGTAAATAGCAATACTTATTATGAAAAATCATATGATGTTAGAAAAACCTACATTAATTTGCGGTTTGTGCAAAAGACATCAAGTAGATAATAAGCGCCCATTATGCGTACCTGAAACAAGAAAAACGTTATTATACTAATTGCAGTAAAACGGCGTGTAAGAACATAACTGAAATTGTGGATATAAAATATTTTATCTGACGATATTATTTATTTTATTTTGTTAATTATGTTAATGCTATAGAAACTAGACTTAATAGCAAATAACAAGAAGAACGAGGCGCTAAAATGAATTTGTCAAGCTCAATAATATTGTAGTGTCAAATGATAACGTGTGCCGGTCATTATTCTGAACTTGCGGTTCGTTTGCTTAAGCGTTTAGCAAGTAGTGTATGCGGGCTGTGTTGTTCAAATAGTTAGGTGTGGGTGTGGGCTACGAAAGAGCGGCCCCGTGCTATATCCGCCGGTCGCGCTGTCGAAACCGGCGCTTGCGCAATGCTCTTTGGATGAACCGGCAACATACTGAGCAGAGACGACCGTCACTTGAACGAGATATACTTCTCAAAATTCACACTTTATCAGTGCGCGCTTACCCTCCAAATTACAGCGAAAAAACTTACCCATGCCCTGATCCTAAGATAAGCTTTCTCTTGCAGATAACTTTCAACGAATCCTGTTTATTTTTCCACAGGTGATCTATAGTAGAAATAATCTATTCGATTATTGTGAAATAGGCACTTAAGGTTCTGTACAGATACCTCATACATTCTAAAAAACAAGTAATTAATAATTTCTTACAAGAAAATTACGAAGAATTTTTCAATTACTTACATATTTAAAGATGGCAATCGTAATGGTATGCGGGTGCTTAATTTTACCTAAATATAGTCACACTGACTCAACAGCCTTTACAAGAAAACATTTTAAGGAAAACTTGGCGTATTACACGCTAGCTGTACATTTTATCTACCGTGGACGGCCCGTCGCTAACATTAGTTATTCATTAGCAGAATCTCCGAGGTAACGCAAACGGTCAAGGTTGTCACAACACAAGAGACACAAAAGTCGTAAATACTGCAAAAATCCAATCAAAGGTCACATTGAAAACTCGTTTACTGTTGTGTTCTTCTTCGTTCGAATACTCATCCAACAGACACAAAAACCTTTACAACATAATATAGGTTACTTATGAGGTTTTTTATTTCTATTTCTACGTCGATTTAGGGCAATAATTTATAAAGATTGGAATCGGTGCCAACCCTTACATTGCTTATGTTTTAGAGCAACAAAAAATGTGTTGCAGTCCAAAGGCGCTTACGCTGTTTTTGTTTGCAACACTTCATGAGACCCTAACGACTTCCAGTACAGAACAAAGCAAGTGACTGTTCCCCATAAAGGCTTTTCAACATAAACGATAACTCAAACTAATTACTATGATATAGCCACGTAGAGGGTATAATTGCGAAGCTACTTATAGATCCAGGCTGTAAAGCATGAACCGGAGCAGAGTTAGGTGCAATGGCCGATGCAATCTGTCCGTAATTAGTCTAGTCTGCCATAGAAACAGCACGGTGTTGGCGGACGACAGGCCGAGCGAGATTTCTGCGAGATGAATTCTCACACGACAGCACCGCATCCTTTCCACTGCTCCGCCCACGTTTGCATATTTATTGACCGCTCGCAAATAAAAAAAAACATAAGACTTGGTTGCCACGCCACGTTTTGGGTTCTCGCGACCTTAGAAAACCCGTCTCAATATTATCCCTGCTGTATAATTCAAATTGCATACAAGTTACAGTATTATAAACTAGGTAGGCACATTACGCTCCATGCCATCCAAGTTCATACGTGATGAGATCACGTAGAGTCATTATTAAGTACGAGAAAATAATTACACAAGTTATTAAATGTGGTACAAATTAATTCCATGCTATAATGTATAATATTCTCTTACAAAATGGCATTATGTTTGCAACCATGACACGACTAAGAAAAGCTTCACAACATACCTGTAAAAGGTGGATATGCATATCAAAGCTTGCATAAACATAAAAGTACATAAATATTGTGTTTCGTTTCCTGGTAATGTTAAATAAATCTTGTATTGACAATTAAAAAATCAATATAAACTACAAAAGTAAATTAATGAGTAATTGTGCACCTTTTTAGGGTTCCGTACCTCGAAAGGAAAAAACGGAACCCTTATAAGATCATTTTGTTGTCCGTCCGTCCGTCCGTCTGTCTGTCTGTCAATACCCTTTTTCTCAGCAACGCGAGGAGGTATCAAGCTGAAATTTATATCAAATATTCAAATCTACTGTCCCTTAAAGCTTTGAAAAAATCAAACTTCTAGACCAACGCAATCAAAAGATACAGCCGTTTAAGCTGCAAATTTCTGCAAATTTTCGACACTCGCAAGGGAATCAAAACCTACAGGGTACTTCCCGTGAACTCAGAATCTTGAAATTTGGTATGAAACAACGTCTTATAGCACAGATAAAGGAATAATTGCGAAAACCGTTAATTTTTAGTTACATTATATAATAAAAATATTTTAATAATTTTAAACTCCTCATGAAAGCGTAGAGATATTAAATTGAAATTCATATCAAATACTCAGGTCTAAAATATCTTTAAGCTGAGGTTTTTACGAAACCCTCGGTGCGCGAGTCCGACTCGTACTTGGCCGGATTTTTTATTTATTTTGGGTCTCTGGAAATCCATATAGAGAGAGCCAACAAGATACGTCTCTTTTATAAATTACTTTCAAATAAAATATTAGGGTGAAATCTGTGATCCAATACGACACATAAGTGGAATTTAGAAGTAAGCTTTCAGTTGTTAAGAACAGGTTCACTCCATTCTGATTGAAAGTGTAATTGTAGAACAAAGTTACAAATAAAACACCTTTCTACAGATCCTCTTCAGAATGCTGATAAGATGTTTTAACGACTCTGGGAAATATTTGAAACAACATGTGCAACAACCTTATAAAATGCACATTATTGCAAAATTCAACATATATCTTCATTCAATTGATAAAATCTGATTCATGTCTGACGACTTCCGTCTTCCTTCATTATTATATTATTTATTAAATTATGTTGTAAATATTTAAATAATAATGGTGACCAAGCAAGAGTCGTTTGCATTTTGGTAAAGAATCTGCAATTACTTAATAAAATTACATTTACATTATGTAGAGATTGCATTTGGTACCTATTCTTTTTCGTTTTTCGTAAATGTAAGTCGGTGTCGACAGCGATTGCCGAAAAGAAAGTTATTTTTAGCTTTGCAAGTCATTTCTTTTTTGTAAATATTTTGTTTATTTTTCAGTTTTTAGTTTTGGTACATATTACCATGAAAATCATTTAAGGCATGTACATCCCATGACGATTCCAATAAGCCTAAAAACGACTAGTATACATTGTTTTATTACGGAGTTCCGACGCATATCTTCCAGCTTCATCATCAGATCAGTTCGATGGTACCATTTCCATCAGTACAATAGTAATTTATTCATATTTGCTTCATCATAGTCGCTTAACTATTCGAGATATGTTTTACCCGTGACATGCTTATCACAAACAAGTTTCAGGGGCAATCTATGGTCTTCTTCATCAGCTCCAATTCAGTTGACGGAGTAATTGATGACTATACATAAAAAACCTCCTCCTTTTTGGAAAGCCGGTTAAAAACTATCCGTCACTGATGATCAGAGAACACCAGTTAGACTTTTAAATTATCCATGATTACTTAAATAAGAAGCTTAGTTTTTTTTTACGTTATTAAATGATAACACAGTATTGTCGCAACTTCTCAAGAAGGTAATGGGAAATATCAAGCGGCAATAATAATATAATTTCTTAGAAACCACAACACGCATATCGTTAGCTTTATGTTAACTTTACATATCATACATTTTAAGCATGACATCAGCGTCTCGCGCTTGGCTGCTCTCAACAATAAAATATAAATTCGTTCCGTTCTACACGACGCTCTAAAAACTCTTGAAATTAGGATCAGATATTAAATATCTACGTTAGGTAATGATTGTCGGTTTTTGCAATGATTTCCAATGCCTGACGGTTATCTCTAAAATTAGTTAACAATAAGCATCTAGCCACAAATGTACTGTGCACGGCTTAAATAAATCCAATTCGCCGTGCTAATTAACACGGTAAATATTTTATGATAATTTTCGGTACATACGGTACTCTATCCGCTCCTTGACCTGCTGGAGATATCAAAACACTTATGTGATTCATTCAATGAATATGTAATACTCAATAGAACTTGCATAGTGGATGCATGAAAGTAGTCAACAAAACAACGAATGAAGACTATTTATACGCCAATAAATATTTTAATTTGCTCGTTACTGCTCGAGCAATCGCATCGGATCTGCATGCGCAAGCTATAACAGTCGTCAACATTCCGCATAACAAGACACCCATTACAGTAGAAAATCACCCCAAGTAGATTCCGCAGCAGCGTTTGACCCGTCTCAGGGTGTCTCACATCACAGGCATCTTGATATTTATCGTGCATACCAACCACCACTTCGAGTACATTTCTTATTTTTTTGTGCATCTTTTTAGAATCTCGTGGTAAATCCAATTCTGTACTTATTTTATTATGCCCACGTAATGTTCGTAATTTATGTTACCGTGTGCCGGTTGATTCGGCAAAAAGCAAAACTAAACGTGATCATGGAAAATAGTAATCTACAAACATATTACCAACACGGGTGGACTGGGTGCAGTAGAATATTGCAGAGATAAGAAATTGTTACAGCTAAGGTGCCTGATATACAAAGTATCATCCATGCATGCATGGTTCATGACCACGATATTTTAAGTGGTTGCCAATCAATGTTAACAATAATTTAAAATGAAGAAACCAACATTAAAACTGAAGCAACTATAGGTTGTGATCCAACATCGCATTAAGTGGATAATTTTATTTTATCGTATTTTTTATCGACTTGCTTGATCATCCAATAAATCTGGATGACAGCATAGTAGCATCAGCTTATTTAGTAACGAGAATATAATGTAGGTACAGCCACCATCCATAGCTACGACTTCACGACTCCTTGTCAAGTTAAACTTGATGATGTCACCAAAGCAAACGATGGCGGACTCGCAAGGCTGCGCAAAGAAATATATAAGAAATGGTTTGATTCAACACACGGCTGCGGTTTGTGCATGTGTGTGAAGGACCTCGACCGCTATTTCGTGAGCCTGTCGCCGGCCAAATAAAGCTAAACTAGGTACATTGACTTGGTCTACTTACATATTGTGAAAGCATACCCAAAAAATATACTTACATAAAATAAGTTTTAATGCTAATGTTACTACATGCAAGTCTCTTATTGTCTACAATTCTGTATTCAAAGCATTAATAAAATTCATGCCTACATTGATGAATAAAAATATGCCAGTGAGGTAGATAGCCCTATGCAACATAATATTAATAGTTGTGCAATAAGCATAAATCATAAAAGCAATATTACCCTGTTTCATACAAGGATACCAGCTTTAAGTCTTAAAGTACTGAAAAATATCGTGATGACGAAAATAGACAAAGTTATATCACTGATTTCATTTGAGCTACAATGATGAAACACCTACAGCACCTAGGTTGTGTCAATGAATATGTATGTGCAGTTTTATTCTGTAATTACTGTTTAAAATATGTAAGCTAACATTTATTCATGATCGGTCATTCACGGAGCTTTAGTATCCTAGACAGCAAATAGTTTTATATTCTTAACCTTGTTCAATTGAAGACTTGAATATTTTTCTTCTGACCTTATGTCGTGTGCATCTTATCCATCGACATCAATTCTTAGTTTATACCTAGACAAGTATTTAATGATTATTATTTGACATTTGATTGCGACCTCAAAACACGTCATCTATACTTTTTACGTAGGTAATATAGATAAATGTTTTAAAGCAACAGATAATTCGCAAGCTTGGCAACTGTAGCTATATTTCTTTGCGCAAGTTTTAATGCGTTTTTAAAGCAAAAGGAATAACTTGAAACAAGCAGTAACGCGTTCCTCTTAGGATGTCTCAACATAAATACCATTTGGCGTAGCTAACCAATAGCGTGGTTAATTGGACGCCATTTACCTACTTAAATCTTGTAACATTTGCATTCAACCTTTTCTTATAACTTTCACTCGTCGACATCTGCCCATTCTTCTTGTTCTTTTTCAAAATGACGTGGGTATTCTCATGAACATAACAAAGATATTTTTGTATTACGGAATTAATTATACGTTGGAACCGGCCCAGCCGTGTAGTTGCATTGAATAGCCTGCCTTTTACCGCAAAATGTGGACAACTTTGGAAATACAATTACTTACGTAAACAAGGAAGAGCAGTTTTCATAAGTGTGAAGTTTGGGAGGGTTCATTGATCGCCTGTTTGAGCAGATGTTACGACTTCTGTGTCGATGCTGAAGACTTGACTAAACAACGCGCTGTTAACCGTGTCACTGAACGCGTCATCGCTGCGTCCCTAATCACCTGCCCTACTTAAACTGTCACAATAAACATACATGACGCACTTTACTTCACTATAAGAAACACATTTTGATACAAACTAGAAATTTGATCTTTTGTATATAGAAAAGGTATGTTACAGTTATAGAACTGTAACAAAATTACTGGCTTTCAGTACTTGCCGTACTATTAAACGCTTTTTCTTTCTTTTCATTTTCTCGTATCCCTTTGGCTTTTACACATGTTGTACAAAAAAATTAACCTAGTGCCCATGTTCCATCCACATGCTTACGTTTCAAGAGAATACGCCGGCGGCGCCGCGGTACCTGCACAAATTATGTTGGTATGCTCACCATTTTACAAAACAAAATGCACAAGTGTCGCAAAACCGGAACCTCAAAAATGAAAATAAAAACTCTTGGCTTCCATTATAACGCAATGCCACGTTTTTACACTCATAAATTTGATTCGTTAAAAACACGTCCGTCCATGCCCTCAAATTAGCGTTGAAAATCGATGAATACTTTTGGAACAACATACGTTTGCCTTTTTGAAAACTTTAACGTTTTCCTCACAACATCTTTACCACAGAGCATGGAATCGCTCCAACAAACTTGTGTCACAAACCGCCTTCAAAGATTTTATACGGCATTTCATGTTGATGATGCCACCTCTAGCAGCGGCTGCCGAATCTTCTTTGTGCTATGTGAGTTCTGTGACCTTAGCATATCCACCGAATATAATTACCGTCATTTCTGGTATATGGCAAGAGATAGATCAGTCAAGATTTTTTAAAAAGGCCTGGAAAAATATTTGCTTCAAACGACTTCCACGCTAAAGGAGATAATCGATTTGTTTGAAGCGTAGCCCAGGCACCGTAATTACTGAATAGTATAAAAACCAGGTTAATTAGTTCCTTATGCTCTCTAGATTACTATGGAATAATCATTATTACCTGTCTAATAGCAAACGAGAGTTGGGAAGAGATTGGCGGGAAACACATCCCGCCGGTTGCGTCTATGCCACACTGTCATTTGGGGTTTTTTGAGAAAATTATAACGATCATATTGTTGCACTTTATATATTTTATATTAGGTTAGGTCAGGTTAAAACGGGCTGGAGTAGAAAAAAATATATAATATTTATATAAATTAATAAATAAAATATACATTATATATTTTTCTATTACTTTATATTATCAATTTTACATATTTTTTAACCGACTTACCATAAACGAGGAGATTCTATGTTCGACTTCATTTTTCTTTTTCTTTGTGTATGTTCTTCAACGATATCTGCGTCAATTGTGGACCGATTTTGAAAAATCTTTTTTTTGTTTAAAAGAGTATGTTTCGAAATAGGTCCCATTTTAATTTGGTGAAGAGCTGATGAAGAACTTCGAAGATATACGACAGAACTCTTCAATAAATAACGGCAAATCTCTAGGAATTGCTGCAATCGCATGTTTGTTTATTAATTATACCATTTCATAACATAACATCTTGCCAGTACGCTCTTAACGGGTACGCAGATCTCTAATTTCATCGGTTATATTCAAGTTTCATGATATTCAAGGGAACTTACTAAACAACTTGCTTATTAGGTAGGTACAATTAAAAAGGGAAAAATAAAAAGAATTTAAAAAAAGTAGTACCGACTTCCCAATAAGAAAAAAACAAAGTCAAAAATAACTTTATTTTTGGAAGTCGGTGTCCATAACGCAAAAAAATGGTCCTACGAAAGACATCGACTTCCAAAAATAAAGTTATTTTTCACTTTGTAATTTTCTTATTTGGAAGTCGGTACTATTTTTTTTGTAAAAAAGATTTTTATTCCATTTATAAGTTGTATCTATTTTATTTACCCTCGTCCGAGTGTCACTAGTGGGGTGTCAAATGAAAATCAGCGCTGGATATCTGACGCTCAGCAAATGCTGAGTTGGTAACCCTTTCGGTATAGGCACGCTCGGCGCAATAATTCTTACATCTTGTTTGTACTTTATTTTTACTATTCTTCTCTGTTACTTTGTGATTGTTGTTGTTGTGTTGTGTCTATGTCGAGTAAATATTCTCTATTCTATTCTATTCAAACTAAAACTCCACGTTCAAATGATCATACCAGAGCGCTCCATTTCCAACAGATTTGCCGCACATTTGTTGAAATCTGGCTTAGCAATGAACACAAAAGCTTTTTGGAGTGTATTTTGTACTATAATCACAATCACAATCACAAGATTGACAGTGAAACGTGCGTCGGATAATACTCTCTTAATAAATTCGAATTAACCCAATGAGGGTTTTCAAGAAAATTTACGCTACCAGATGGCGCCACTTTAGCGAGAGGTCTTCTACTTGGAAAACGTAAAATAAGTCATCAACATGACGTTGACGTCAATTTAAATAATGTCAATAAATAAGCATTTGACAGCAGCTTGGACCTCACGTCTCAGTGATGCCACCTAAAGTCCGTCAAATCTAAGAAGTCCGATGACGTTTCTCATTTAACTTGCCGTGATAACTTTGTATGAAAGTTTACGAATAATCAAATTCATAATCCTAATTAATTACTATGCTGCCTATACACTATAACAACGAGTATCATTCGTAAGCATCAACTTAAGTTTATACAACGTATTTTTATAGCTGTCAAACGGTACTTCTTAGATTTGACGGACTGTAGTGTACATGATTTCAGAATACCCTCATTTTAGCTAAATGTCACTGTCCTAAGATTTATATAGTTACGCACAGTCGATGCTTAAAAAACGCCGTGCAGCTATGATAACTTTCAAAGTTTTTTTTTGTACCACCAAACAATACATATGAAGCTGCTGGAAAGCAATCTATTAGCATACTCTATGCTGGAAACCTTAAAACAAAGACTACTTAGAACTGGGAAGCAACGAAAAACTACATTTCTTTTAACGTTGATTTCTAATACTTTGCGATAAAAAGAAATATTTAGAAACGGAAAAAAATATTGTGAATATGCTGCAGCTTTAATGCAGCTTTTTAACTAAGTACAAGCTTATTTGATTATCTCCTCGAACTGTAGTTAGATAATATTTTTTTTACAAATAAACGTTAATAACGCTTTAGTACATACATTTTTACGATATTGACCTCCATAACTGGAAGTGAGGCACAAAATAAATATGAAAACACTATTTATTAAGATTACACAAACTTTTTATTAAGATTTCGGCAATTTATTAGACTTTACAAAAACAATGTAAACCATTTAAAATGAAAAATTGCTAATTGTTTTTGGCAATCATATTCATTGTAATAACTGAGCCAAAAAAGAACTATCTCATATTTTTTTTTTTTTAGAAACATTGCTCCACACTAGGAATTTCTTCCTGTATCGTGGGTGCGTTTACAAACACATAAACTCACATACACAACACCCAGAGCTGGAACAACTATCTGTAGGTCATACAAATATTTGTTCCGTGCGGGAATCGAACCCGCGACACGCAGCACAGCAGTCAATCGCTCAACCACTGCGCCAACCGTGCGCCCTTTGATTAAGTAACAACTGTACCATGCTAAACAGTTCAGTTTTAAGCTTATGTTTTTATTGAATTAGTTTTTTTTTTTAACTTAGGCCAAATATATTTTTTAAACTAACACTTTGAATTAAAAGGTTGTCATTATGAACTCTATGGATGAGTATGAACACGTTCCAGTAGCGACATCATGTTCGTGCTGCACGACTCCAGGAACAAACAGTGATAACAACATTATGTTAAATTTAATATAAGTACACTTCTGCCTTACCTTCCGGGGAAACAGGCGTGATGTTATGTTATGTTAAGTTTAACGAAGCAAAAGTTTTTTTCTTTTTAACCGACTTTCCAAAAAGGCGGAGGTTATAATTATGTTCGACTCAATGTTTGTTTTCTTTTTTAAGTGGGTTTTATTAATAAACTAGCTTCTGTCAGCGGCTTCGCCCGCGTGAATGTCGAAAATTATCCCGAGGGAACATATTCCCGAGATAAAAGTATTCTATGTGCTATTCCAGACTATAATCTATCTCTGTGCCAAATTTCATCCAGATCCGTCCCGCCGTTTGAGCGTGAAGAAGTAACAAACATACAAATACACACACTCACATACCTTTATAATATCTGTGTGATGTGTGTGTGTGTGTAGGATATAGTGTGATGATATTTAAATAATGACCCACTAATGCCTCACTGTGTAATTTAGTGGAAGAAAACGCATATTTGTGCCGACTGGTAACATGGGACATGAAGGAAGGATGATGAATATGTGACGAAATCTGGTATGTGTCGCCAAACCCTTCGTTCGAGTAACACAAACGTGTTCCTTACTCAAATTCTGATCCATCTATCTATGGAATTTTCCATCTGATTACAATTTTACTTTAATGTAAATACATTATAGTTGGAAGATATACAGAAAATTGAAGGAACTATTGCGGAGTGCATAATAATTTCTTGGCACCGTCTCTATTTATATGTCGCTGGGAAATAAGAATACGAGGAATTTCACGAAATCCCTAGGGATACCACGAAATCACGGCAGATGTCGTTTATTTTTGTTTAATACGTCTTCTTACTAAATGTGTTTAGTGATATGACATTTTGTCATGCTAATATAATGTCAGTGATATGTCGTTTCACTAAACTAAATCTAGTTTAAAATGTCGAAAAAGCAGACAGTAGAGAATGAGATTATTGTATAAAGCGCAAGTTCGGTCATGCATGGAAGATTCACGTGTTAGAATTTGAAGTACATGTGACATCATTAAATCATGAATTTTCACTTTTTAAGCCACAATGGTTTGCTACATAATATAAACTGTCATATTTATTAAGCACCTACCAAAAATATTTTTGTGTTGTCAACTATCCACAATTGTAAAAGAGTAACCAACTAAGTAAATATTGTTTGTACAGGAAATAAATATAAATTTACAATTTACCACAGTGATAATATTCCTATAAATTATAATGTAATTTGTAATGATCATTGTGATGTATCCTGGATTTTATATTGCTATTGTAGTAATAAAAGTCCTTTGAAACAATTAGTACAAGACTGTCAGTCAGTATCAATATTCTTCGAATAATGATTAAGAATGACTAAATAGGAGATATTAAATTCCTTAATTTTCTTAATACGTTTTAAAATGGTTCCATTAATGAGAATTGATAATTGACCTAATTGTGAGATAATTTATAGCAATTTAGAAAATGGCGGGGATACCGCGCCATGTTCTCATATTTGACGTATTGAAACAAGTCAACTCGTTACTATAAAATAAAGTGTAATTCATAAGCTTTTTTTTTGTGGACTACAAGCCAGTACAGGCCTGATTTTATATTGTGATTGTGATATTGTCTTCCTGAGTTGTTATATTTTTTGAAAGATCGACTACACAAGCTTCACGTAACGTATTTCATACTATAACTTGATTATTGGTTATAGTTGTGTTGAAACTTGTTTGATTCCTAGTGGGGGGCAAAGTTTAAAAAAAATCTGTATCATATTATGGCCTCTAATCCTCATAATATGTTAAATAGATTTAAGGGCTAGTCACATTCTTTGCCTTACCCTTGTTGTTTTGATTCTGTAACATTGTGAAATGTTACAAGGTTCATCATATAATGGTAATATATTTATTGTGATAAACGATTTTTATATGATTGTCAAAGTACAGTACAGTCATAAGTACTGTAGAGAGCTTCCGTGGAGTTTCTTGCCCTTCTTCTCAGAACTAGTTTAGCGAACGGGTGGTAAGCTCTCTGAACCTTCTCAATATGAATTAATTGACAAGCCTAATTGAAATAAATACCTTTTTTTTTTGTTTACGGGGGAAAATCTTCAAAAGGCGCCTGGACTTTTGGGGAAAAAGACCAGGGAGTGTGGGATTTTTACCTCACTAAAACCACCCAGTGCTCACCATCAGCACGTAGAAGAGGCCCCGTGACCTCTCAAAAGACCAGCCCGGAGCCCCCTCTGTGTAACGCCTGTTAGGGCACAACCCTGGGGTGAAATAAATACCTAGTCTTGTGTTTCTGTGCTGTTCTTCATAAAACTCTTCTCTAACCCACCTCATACATAGGAACTCTGATACACAACCAACTTGGAATCTCAAGATTGTTGTTGGTAAATAACCAACAAACATCTTGACATTCCTAGCTTGCTATCTTGGTAGATGTTGATATTTTTATATGGAGTCCCTTCATGATTCTAACCCACGGATCACAACTTTGGGACGGATCTACCAAATATCCGTTTCATGCACTTTAGTTGATTGACAGACAGAGCAAGAGGCTCATTGGCAACGATGCACTGGTCGAGTTAAATCTTGAACAGAGTCTTGAACATCGTTTTATTGGAAATCAGTCGCATTTTTTTTTGGAAAAATATTTTAAATTTTTAAAAATACGTATTTTTATTTTTTGAAAAAGATATTTTAATTTAAAAAATATATTTATATTTTTAGAAAAATGTTTTTTCTTTTTTATGTGTAGGTAAATTCTACTCATAGTAAGGTAACTATAATAACCATAATGGCATTCCATTCAATTAAACTTATGGCATTCCGTTGTGAGCCTTTGTAGAATAAGACAATTCCAATGCAGTTCGTAGTTAGATGTCCGCCTAGCTTTGGGATTGCCATAAACCTAACAATACACATCTGCGTACCCCTTTAGAGCGTACCGGTGTGATGTTATGATATGCAACGGAGGAAACACTAACTAATATAATTATATATCATTTCATTTATCAGTCAACACTTTTTTCATTTAACTAGATTTAGTTTAGTGAAACGACTTATCACCGACATTATATTAGCATGACAAAATGTCATATCACTAAACACATTTAGTAAGAAGACGTATTAAACAAAAATTAACGACATCTGCCGTGATTTCGTGGTATCCCTAGGGATTTCGTGAAATTCCTCGTATTCTTATTTCCCAGCGACGTATATAAATGTTTGCCAATACGCAGAAAGATTACTCTAATGCCAATAGTTTCACTTACGACCTTCATAGTGGGGAAAATACAACAAGACGTGTTTTCTTGGGAAATACCACAAATTTGATAAAAATGCATGTTGTTATTAGTTTGAAAGTGTAGTAAAGAGTTACGAATAAATAATTTGATATATGAAAAGAAAGAGGAAGTCCAAAGAAATATGACTGAATGGAAATAATTTATTCATTAAAAAACTTTTTTTAAAACAAGCTTTTTTCGTATTCTTCTCACCAAACCCTTTCATTTGATACCCATGTCATGGCAATGCACAAAAAATTACTAGACCGCCATCTTGGGCCGTCCGCCCTATTAGATTTAAAAAGACGTCACTTAGCTTACCATGCATTGTCTTCCAAACTAAACGCGTATGCAAAATTTCACCTTAAGCGGTGGAGGATAACTGCTTTAAAATTCAGTTGCAAGATTTGACCCGAACACACTTACATACATACATACACTGCAAGTTAAAAAATAAAAGCTTGTAACAGAGTGTCAAACAGTAGAGTTTGAAAAACTTAATTAAAACTTTATAATTTGTCCCCCAAAAGGTACCCCATATTCAAAATTAATTATTTACGTTATGCATTCGTGTCACAAGTTCAAATATTTACAAAATGTCAATCGAATCGGTCAATAAGATTCGGAGCGATTTGGCTATGGCAGACGTACAGACGGCCACACGGGTCCTTTAAGGATTCCGTGTTTTCAATCAAATATACGAAACCATAAAAAAAACGTGATGCACACTTGGGCTAGCTATAGATTTAAAGCCAACATCAGGTTTAAGCCCGGTTGACATTATAGCCCCAATCTAAATTAACATAAGACGGGCAGGGAGATGATGATGAAATGAACTAAAGCTATAAATATTCTGTCAAACGTCATCACTTAAAGATAGGCAAGAAACTTAATGAATGGTTTGTAATGACCTCCAACAGTTTTTGATGGGACTCCTTAATAACTACCGTATAGGTAGGTACCTACACGCTGAAGGCCTTCTTACAGTGTAGTACCGGTAGCAGTACGCTATTCAATTTAGTTTCCTACAGTCTTAGCTCTGCCAATACCCGAGTAATAACTGCTTTAAAGCCTCAAGTTAGCTATTGAAATAAATAATTATTTTCTATGTAAAAACCAAACTTTGAAACTTATGAGTCGGATAAATAATTTTAAATTCCTACATCACATTTAAATTAATTATACAAAAAAAACGTACATATGTCACCTAGGATCATATTCAATTAGAATTTGTTATGCATATGACATGTGATATTTATTCGTTCTAAAAATTCTTCAAGGTAAAACAATCTTCAAATGTTTTGTTTCGATAATAATCTAATACCGAATACAAGTATGTGAAGTATGTGATATGCTAAACTAACTCTTACTTGAAGACTTGAAGTAAATAATCCAAGCTAAGCTTATTTATTGCGCTCGATAGGTATCTTAGCATTCTTTATCAGAATGTATTCTGGTAATATATCATTCCATTACATTTAATAAAGGAACGCCTTAAAGCTTACTGCGACTATTAAAAGAGACAGATTTTAATAATCCTAAAATTATAAGTGCATCCTAGTAATAAAATCTCGGCATATTTATAGCTCTAAGCTCTTAAGAGAAGATCGTTTATAAAAATAAACACTTGGAAGTAAAGGTCCCAACTCCCGCACGACTTGTCTTCTTATTAATAGTATGTGGCATGCCAAAAGGAACTTTCAGTGTATAAAGTTCAAAGATTTCACACAGATTTCATATTTTAATGGCGTCATAATTATTCAAAATTGATTAAAGCGATAATAATTACGCATTATATCTTTCCAAAATTTTATGTCGATTACGATACGCTTAAAAAATAATAGTATAGTTATAATAATAATAAAATGTCAATGTTTTTAGTGAATGTTCAGTGAGTGTTCCCCGTTGATGTCTTTTGTAGGAGAGTAGCAAGCGGCTGAGCGCGCTCCGTGGAGCGCCGCGCGCCACTAAATAATGAATAAAATACCGAATCCGTCACACAACAATAGAGCACTATTGGGAAACTGGACTACGGCCACTATGGCCGAACAGATCCCATCCCGAGATTGTCTCACCGGTACTTTAATCAACCGATAATTCATCTTGACGGAGTGCGAGCCGACGAGCGACGAGCCAGTATGATAGAAACCAGATACATGATACGAATCATTCCCTCAATAATAATCTATTTCTTGCTTCTGATAGAAATCAACTGCAGAATACGAGTATTAAGTACCTACTAGTTGTTTGCCTTATGTAACGTTCTGTGAGCCTAATTGTTCAAATAAAATTATTTTACAGGTTTTGTTTGGTTTTCTCATCGTCCTATGTCGTCATTGCGTAACGCAGGTATGGGTTTTACTGCAATAGGTATTCGTGCAGTATTTAGAATTCGTATGTATAGAAACATTATCCTATTTCTAAAGCCAGCAGCTTTGGAGAACGTATAAATGTGTCAATTAGTTTGACTATAATAAAGTTTACCTAAAATGTAAATGCTAAACCATTATCTTATTTCGTAACTATCTTATGAGAAGCATCAAAATTCTTAATGAGCGTGACATTTTGGTGTCTAAAGGATAAACACTAAGTTAAAATTAAGAATGAAGTCACATTAATCCTGTCTGCTATGGTAGTGTGAATTACGTAATGTTAGTAGTGAGATATTCAGCGAAAGGTCACAGTGCTCGGTGACCGTGGCGGGCAGAGGGTACCGGGGGGCGGAGTGGCGGGGAGCAGCGGCGCCGGGGGAGGCGTGGGGGGCGTCTGACGCACGTCATGACAGCACCTCCTTATAATGTGTGTTTGAGGAGACAGGAAATCATGACCGACTGCTGAGTATCAGTAAAAACATCGGCAGCATACTAACTGAATCGGCGCTGGCCACTTTATGTGAACATACCTATGTAGTATTCACGTACTTTCTACTGATAACAACAACATTACTCAGCACGTGGCTATAAAGTAACAACATAGGTAGCACGAGACGTACCTATTACACACTGATTATATGCAAACGGTCATTCCGACCGTGACTTTGCCCAGGATATGGCTGCTTCCGGTCCTCTTGCCCACGAGGCAACTGCTTATGTTAACGGTAACTACTCAGTACGCAAGTCGCAATTTTCCTCAAAGGAAGAATAAATCTTATAAGATCAAAAACATGTTCCCACTTGCGATATTCCGTATGATATCCGTTTTATCTCTTTGGGTATTTAAAATACCTACAATTTGACCGTACTAAGAACATAGACAGTCATGCTAATTTTTAACATTTAATATTAAGTATTTAAAAGTTTTATGGCCATAGAATCTCAAAATAGTATAAAACAAAGTCGTGTCTGCCTCTGTCTGTTTCTTAGATTACGTCTTCTGAAACATGCAACGGGCTTTTATTCGGTTTTCACTAATAAATAATATTTGAGTGTACAATAATTAATAAGTTTACAATAAAGTATACACACTGGTAGTCACTTACTCATTTAAAAATAATATAGCAAAATAATGAATAAAATATTATCCTTTCACAGATGAGATCATAATCAATCAAGAAGCTACGTCATCACTCTTTATAAGTACCTCCTATCAGATTTATATTATCTATGAATCTAAAGAAAATCACTTAAGACACATAGGATTGATGGATCGTTATTGTTGAAGAACAATAGACGTCTTACAACACATTGTAACCGCTTTACTAAGAGCCTTGTAAGAGGTTGTGGCTGACCTATCTCTTCCGTAGATGTCATAAGAGGTGAGTCAAAGACTGCACATACAATACTGTAACATCAACTCATCGCCGGGTATACGACAAGGCTACGGTGCCGTTACGCTGCATTAGCGCCTACGCTTGTGCTACGCCGAGCGTACGATGAGCTACACAACAGCTATGCTACGCTTGGCCTACGACGATTTCACGTTGCTTCTACGCTGCATCAACAATAACGCTAATACTACGCCAAGCCTACGGTGGGCCTACGCAACTGCTACGCCGGGCCTATGACGTGGCTACGTCGCTGCTACGCTGCATCAACGACAACGCTGGTGCTATGCCGAGCCTACGATGGGCCTACGCAACTACTACGTTGCATCATAGTCTACAATACACTACTGCTACGCTGCATCAACGCCTTAGTTGGTGCCACGTCGGCCCTACGACGACCGTACACCGCTGCATTAACAACAAGGCTGAACCTAGGCCTTACTGTGTAAGTAAACAGTGTTTAGTCTATGTATAATTAAATTACTTTTTACAGAAAAGAAAACATTGAATTACTACTTATCTTATAATTAAACCTAGTACTACTACCATCAGCCGATACTTTTTCACATCTTTAGACATTATAAAAAAAAGATATCTGGGGACAGCTTGTATAAAATGGAAAAAAAACAAGCACGTGCCGACAAGTCAAAGTAAACGACAATACCCTACTGCTATATCAATTTGCAAAAACGAAATCCTTTTATTTGAGAGTTGAATACAAAAAGAAATTATTATTCAGAAGGCATCACAGTGCAGCAGGACTGTGCCGCCATGAGTCACACAGGCTGTGGAAGCTACAGCGTTTTAAACAAATAAATAATCTTTTAATTATGTTTCATAGCATTCTGAATAAAAGGATAAGTATTTAACACACGTAAATATATTTTCAAAACTTGATTAAAATCTTCAGAAAGTTCTCATTATATTTTTTCAATCTGCAACACGTCTACTACCGATTTTTGGACTTCCCTAGCATAGTATATGAGATGGTAAGTTAATATCTGTTCTATAAAATGTCCAATTTAAGTAGTTGAACAATAAATAATCAGCACCGCATTAGGATTTAACCTCTGTTACTGACACAAGCGATTCCTCCATCATCACACTTCAAATAAGCTTACTTAGAACCATCGAAGTAGAATTAAACAATTTAACTCACTGATTGCGCAGTATAGGCAAACCCAGGTATCAGAAAAATATTAGGTACAGGTAAGAAAAATAATTATGAAGTAAGAATGCAGAGTGATATACAAGATAATGATAGAAGTCCACCCGAGAGAACTCACCCGCTGCGTTACTTATTGCGATGACATTCAACTCGACAACACATTATTATTGAATTTGCTATGCTATGCTATTGTCCCCTACTGCTGCCTCCAACAATGTATAAGGTAACAATTTGCGTCCATTAAATGTAAATTTTCTTAGGATCATATTTACACAGGTAAACTTGGCTTTGTGCAGTTGATCTTTCGCTTTACCACATTAATTCAGCCGTTTCCAAGAAAATTATAATATCTACTTTCAAAGCGAATTAAAATGGAGTAGGTAGATCGAGTTCTGTATTTTTCCCGAAGCTTTTTGTCCGTCCACCTTTTATTCACTGGAATTAAACAAAAAGAGCTTCAAGAACTAGACAATGAAGTGTGTTGCCCGAAGGAACTGTGAATTCGTGAGCACGAGGTAAGGCGGTCGGCGCAGGCTCGGCGGCGCAGCTCGCGGCGGAAGCGCGGGCGACGCGCAGCGCTCGTGGGCCCGCGGATGCTCGGGTTCATTACCCGCGCCCGTTCGATCACGGACTATCCACAATGGGGGCCATACCATACTTGAGCGTGGTAAACCACCGTCTTGGAACCGTTCCGTAGAAACAAAGCAATGTTAAACTATTTCAGTACACAAATAAGAATATTTATTAATAAATAAATATTCAGTAATCAACGTCAGCGTCGCCATCGGGATCGTAAAACGGTAGATTCGCGCGCCCACATTTAAGGACACAAGCCAATATTAGGCTTACATTATGTGTCATAAAATGTTTGTTCACTGTGTAGGCGAATTAATGCTGACAATTATTTTTAATGCCTTAAGATTTAACGAAAGACATTTATTTCATGAACATAACTATAAAGTTTCATTGCAAAGCTTATTTACTCATACCTGTTTACTTCTTATAGTTAGGAACTATTATTAACATGTCATAGAAATAGTTATGTAGTAAATATTAAAGTTTCATTTTAAATCTTCTGGCCATTGTTTTTCTTTAACAAAGTACTCTTATCTACCTATTTGAATGATATTTCCTAAATATTTTTTACATAAAAAATGAAACCAAACACATACCTGGTTGATATTTAAACTATATATAAGCTACAGCGATTAAATAAACGTCATTATTAGGTTAATTCAACTTCGTATAGTTTGTTATTTTGTAATTTATGTATTTTAAAATTACCTAAATTAGTCAATGAAATATTTAAACACGTTGCGTGCTTTCTACGAATACGCATCGGTGACATTATTACTTGGTTTTAATGCAAATAAGGAAATAGAGAACTAATAAAACATATAGATACTTATATGTACTAGAAAATAAGGACAGCAGCTACATTCTCCAATTATTTAGCAACCACTGTTTGTTATTCTTTCAAACTGTTAGTTCAAGTGAACAAACTTACTCACATCAGCTCGATATATCAGGTGTTTTATTGGGACCAGAGTCTGTTTGCAGAGATCTCCAATTTCAATAGTTCTACTTTCTAATACATATTTTCAACCTGAGGTAAGCGGAGTCCTTAACATTACACATATTTTGATCAAACTACTTCAATTAAATCATATGTTTGTTTTAAGCCCTTGGAACTTAGATTAATTTGTGCCTATGGGGACGATTTAATATGTGTATAATAAAAACCGATTTTTGTTTTGAGAGGGTACCCTGGACTTGTAGTTAAAATAAGTTTGAAATCTTAACGCTAGTGTCTTCTCTGTATGAGAAAAGCCCTTCGCCCTGCAGGGGGATAGTTAAACGCTGTTATTAGGGGGAAAACTTCAAAAGGCGCCTGGAAAATAATCAGGGTGTGTGTGATTTTATTACTTCACTAAAACTAACATGACACATGGAAGAGGCCCCGTGACCTCTTAAAAGATCATCACGCCAACAGACGGGGTTCCGGTGCAACGCCTATCAGACTGAAGAAGGGTCTCCCCTGAGCCTCGCTGTGCATGACAGGATGTGATCACTTTGGTTACCATCTTTCCTGGAGTCACTTGGTGGTATTGACAGAGTCCACATTCTGAACGCCGCCGAAGTCCCTTATAATAACACCTACCTGAATATTGAAGACTATATGGGCCACGGAGTCTTTACTTAGTTTTTTTAAATAATAAATACTTACACATGACATGTACTTTCGTTGTTATTGTGTTTTAACAAACTCATTGTTCTTTGACCGACTTTCGACGTTCCCAGACTGTAGAGTACATTTGACTGAATTTCAAATACTAAGAAAAGTAGGTATATAGATACTGTAAAAAGTGAAAATGTTCATATATTGATCAAAAAACTAATACATATTCGCGGGCTGGCTGATCAAATCCAGATGTATCCTCCGACTGTACAGCATGATTTTCTTCTTGTTTACGTCTTTTTAGTTCGCTTCAGCAGTCGAGTTTTTTTATTTTTTTTATTGTTTATTTTTTATAACTTTTTAGATACCATTTTTTTTTAGAAGAAGGTGCATTTAAACATGTAAGTGTTATATATTTTTGAAATCACCTCTTAAAACCCCTTATTTTGATACACCACACCACTCAAAGCGTTTGAAAAAAAATTGAGCCCCCACAATATGACGGCCAAAATCCGCCGTTTTTCTATTTTCTAATTTTAATGTAGCCAGTAACACTCGCAAGGTTAAGATGAATCGAGTGACGTAAGAATCATCAAAATCGGCCAACGTGTATGGTCTCTGGATCGCCGCATGGGAATAACCATACATACATACATTGACTGATAAACACATTACCCTCCTTCGGCAGACGGATAAAAAAACGCTAAGACACACACCTTCACCTTTCGTAATTAGGTACGCAGATAAAAATCTTTGTTCCGTAAGGGTCGTAAATTGTAATGTCAGCGATTTCAATCTGAGTCAAGCTATTCATTTTGCAACACAGCTTCCTATTGTGCAACACTTACTGCAATGATGTGTGATCTACAAACGTTACTTACACCTACAGAGTTACAAAATTAACTATAGAGACTTTCTTCAGTGTTAGGTGCCTTTGCTATAAAAATCCTTTCGATACAAAACGTATCATACCTTACCTAAGATTTTTACAGAACAGGATCAAAGTTTTTTCATTGTATCATTTATGGTGATAATAGCAACCGAGTGTGGGATGTCAGGGAAATCATTCTAAATGTTTAGCGAAGACTGTGGGTAGCACCTATAAGGTCAGCCTTGCACCCACACACGCCTTTTAAGTAGGTATCTCAACACTAAACAAGATAATTTGATTTATATAATACGTCGAATGTCGCTTGTCATTTTATATTAATTTATACTTTAAGCTCTACGAATAGAGTTGCAAATTGTTCCTTTTTAATTCAAGAGTTCGTATCGTTTAACTTGTGGGCATACGGTTTGCAACATTCACCTTTTCCTAAACAGGCAAGCGGATTTTAGAACGGCTGTTGTGGGCGACAATCGTGAGTGGAGGGAAATACTTTGGTTAAACATACATTCATATTTTAACGAAATGGTTTTATTAGTATTTAAAATGCAAACATTTAAGGGTAGGTAGATACTTAAATATTTACTTTATATTCTTAATTAGGCATCAACTGTACGAGAGTTAAATAATGCACCCGATATTTAGGTATTTGAGCATGGTTTTTTTATTATACTCGCGACATACTTATCATAAAGAGTTCCAGTGGTCATCTGCGGTCTTTTACCAAATGATACTTGCCGAATGCAAATCCTTGCCATTTTGATGTAGTATCGGAATGTTGAGATACAGGAAAAGAAATCACAGGGCAATGAATTAATGCAAATGTATACCTTAGATCTTTATTGATGAACATTTTAACAGATTTCTATAGGATACCATCATCTGATTCTGATTTGGTCATCACCTCGAGATTGTACCCTTTCAAACACATTCCTTTTTTTAGTCAATCCATAATTTACGGAGAAATCAGATCTTTGATCGATTTTTTTTTGTGTGTTGACATAAAAAAATCGAAGTCCTGACTTTGGGCTGCTTCTGGAAAATTCCAGATGGATAACCGAGTAGCAGTTTGCCCGACCTAGACATCGAAACTAGGATGAGATCCTGCATTTGATGCCCATTAGCCTAATTGCGTAAGTGAATTCGGGTGGTGGGTGAATTCATCCCATCACTCGACCAATCACATGCGAGATGAAAGACGCGATGTAGATTTCCATCTATATGATTGGTTGATTGCTGGGGTCAAGACCCTTTGCCTACAACAAGATGCAGCACCATGGCTCAACAGTAGCGCTTCCTATCACTACTGACTAGATCAATAAGGCAATCGACTTACCCCAGTAATCAATATCAATACATATAATAAATCTGTAGAAAACGTCGTTTTTGCTGTACATCGAAAATGTAAAAAAAAATAGCCAGGGTGTTAAAGGATAACCAACAGAACCTATTTCCAACATTTCTGGATTTTTTGTCTGTTTATTTGTGCATGCATTACTTAAAATGTATGAAACCAATGTACATAACTTGTATATAAGTACTTAGATAGGTACTAAGTTTATGTTTCATCGCAATCGGTTCACCCTAACAAAAGTTAGACGAATTTAAAGTGTTCAGTAAAATTATCACAACACAACACACGCGATTCTGATACTTGGACAGTTGAACTTGATATTCGATAGATGGCGTTGTGCATTTAAAGTCATTTTCTGAATGGCGGTGTTAAGATTCTTCGCAAAATAATCATGAGCCTCAAAAAAAGGTAGTAGTAAGGTCATTAAGGTAGTCAGAGAGGTAAGCAGGGTGGTAGGGTAGTCAGTTGACGAGAGCGGAGCCGGTTTCCTCCTGTCAACTGACTGCGTCAACTGACTTTCTTTTCTGAAGTCGGTGTCTTTTCTACCCATTGTTTTCCGTTATTC
The DNA here is from genome assembly GCA_947562075.1 of Orthosia gracilis. Taxonomy (NCBI): domain Eukaryota; kingdom Metazoa; phylum Arthropoda; class Insecta; order Lepidoptera; family Noctuidae; genus Orthosia; species Orthosia gracilis. Next base: position 8,414,954 of record OX387274.1, read on the forward strand.
GACACTAACTTCGGAAAACAAAGTTATTTTCGCTTTGTAGTGTTTTGTTTTGGAAGTCGATTTGATTTTTTGTTAAAAAGTTTTTTATTTTTCTCTTTTTAGTTTTGATAAGTACCTCAAATTAACATGAAAATCATTGATAGTCAAAATACATGTCATGACAATTCCAATAAGCCCAAACACGACTAGGATACATTGTTTAATTTCGGAGTTCCAGTGGCCATTGTGGTCATCAGTTCCACTTCACCAAATGATACTTTCTGAGTGCAAATTATTGCTTTGTTGATGAAAATACCAAAATCGGTATATGTATGCCTATCATATTTGAGGAGTTCACTCGATTTCTCTAGAATCCCATCAACAGATCCTGGTTTCCTTATCATGGTACCACCCTTGGGATATTTCCTTTCCAACATAAAAAGAATCATCAAAATTGGTTCATAAACGACGAAGTTATCTGCGAACACCCATAAAAAATAAATATATATACGGTCGAATTGAGAAACCTCCTCCTTTTTAAAGTCGATTAAAAATAAGATAAGATCCCACTGCAAAAATCTGCAGGTAAATCTTTTTTCCAATAAACTTAGTTTTCATGAATGATACTTGAAGTAGAACAGATTACTGCAGGTAATGAAATGTAATTTATGTTTGATAGAACTTACATATCTCGGGTCACCCAGATAGTTTTTCAAGTGAATCTAACGTCATTTGAAAGAAAGTGGTGTATAAAATTCTTAAAAATAAAGGTTGCCGGCTAAACCTGACAAACCATAAAATAATGGCGGCTTACGGCTTAGCCAGATGATGTTGCATACGCACCCACGATACAGGAGAAATTCACAATGTAGAAAAAAGTACAAAAAAAATTGATGCGGCTAGATGCGGCCTAAACCTAAACTTTGTGAGATCGCGGGTTAAATCTACTATATACCTAGTCTAAATAACTTCTCTATCGTCTCTCAAACAATGCCTAATTACTGTTCGAGATGTGGTATTGGAGACGAATACCTACTGAGAGTAGGCACCTTGGACTGCGAAACGCACCAATGCATCGAATGATCCGGGCCCAACTCCGTTTAAAACTCACTTGTCCCCATATGCCTGCAACGCATTCTTTCATATTGCGGTATATTCGGTCACACAACGCGCAGAGGCGACGAGAATTTGGACAAAACTGACTGTGGTTGAGAACACCGAAGCCGCGAAGGCAACAGATTGCGCGGTCTTTCACCAACAAGATGGACCGACCAGGTGAAAGACTCGTCATCCTCCAATATCTACACGATCGTACGGGACACGCTGGACAGAAACCGGTGGAATCAGCTCATCCGCCCCAGCAACCCTGATGCTGACCACGATCCTCAGAGGGACCAATAGAGAGAGCCTCCTGTTATTATTATCACAACTAAAAGATGAAAAAAAACAACCGATTTCCAAAAAAGAGTAGGTAGGTTCTATGTACCATGCAAGACATAAATTGCATCGATACCAAGATCTTTTGTGCTTTGTAACACTTCAACGTTTCTGAAAGTTTGTTGTAACTATGTATTTTTTTACTTTAATAATTTCACCTTTCCTTCCCACCTGCATCTCAATCAGACCGTCTATCTCACTCGCTCCTTCTATAAATGTTATTGTAAAAGTAATTTGAATATTTTTCTAAGATTAACCATGTTATTGCTGGTAGGGTTGTGGCTGCCGGAGTCTGTGTTACCCGATTGCTACAATTTAGGGGTCTTTAAGTCAAGAGTGAGTCGATCACATCATCGCTTACCATCAGGTGAGATAGTGGTCAAGCACAAGCCTATAACAAATAAAAAAATAATAATAAAATCCTCGAAATTAGCAATTATCTTAAGACTATTTCAGACATTTGCCAGTAAGACTTGCAAATGACTTGACTGACCGACTGACTTTGATTGACTTTGCTTTAAGAATAACATAGTTATGAAAACTTTTTCACAAAAAAACAAACAGAGGGCAAAAATAACTTTCATTTCGGAAGTCGGTATCGAAAAACGATAAAAAAGAAGTAACAACTTCCGGATGAAAGTTATTTTGCACTTTTTAGTGTTTTGCTTTGGAAGTCAGTTTATTTTTTGTGAAAAAGTTTTTTAAATCTCTTTATCACTAAAAAGTGAGCAAGTACTATTAGTACGACACTAAAGGATTGACAAAATACCCATAATAACTCAATTTACACAATCGTGCTGTTTGTCGCTAAGGAGTACGGTTGTATGTTCCATATCTTGAAAACAGCTGAACCGATTCGAATGAAACATGCACTATTCCCTAAGTTAAGAGATACCTAATACGATAAAAAATAATGGTCACGATCCGATTAATAGTTTCGGAGAAATGCATGGACTTACATACATACATACAAACAAACAAACATACACTTATGAAATTTGGCACACATGTTTAGAAGCCCAATTATTTTAGAGTAATATAATGTGAGTATAGGGCAATTCCAACAATATTACACACGTAAGTGTCAAATTGATTACCTGCTTTTTTTTTAATTTGTCGCCTTTTTGTTCTCGCACGGGGTTTTTTTTTTATTATTGTTTTTTTTTTGCTTTTCCTGATCTCGTGTCTCCTGTGCGTGTCACAAATAAATATTTTTCTTTCTTTCGTTCTTTTATTTAAAGGTCTTTTCACAAAGTCGTGTTAGTTACACCAATTAAAACTCGAGAACGGCTGGATAGATTTCCATGATCTTTGATTTGTTGAATTTATCGCCGCCCCGAATAACAGAATAACTATTAAAATGTTGGAAATATTACCGAAAAACAAAATTATGAAGAAAATTCGATTACCCATACCTTTTGCGAACACAGCGCCATCTCAGATACATAAGAGAAACAAAACACGGAACAAAATGAACATAGCGTTGTATACTGGTTCCGGCAAGTAGATGGCGTTGTTGATTGTTTTGATATTCAAAACAAAGTTGGGTTAATTACACCATTTTCCCATACATAGGTCTTGCGAAGTTCGCCGGGTCAGTTTATTCATTATTTTTATCTATTGCATCTATTCATGTTTATGTGACAAACATCGCGAGAAAACCTGGTTGGTTCATTCTAAGTATTTGCTCCATTGGTGTAATTGCTGCAAGACGTTCCAGTGCGAAGATAAACAAATAAATAAATAAGTAGCTATGTACCTCCACCATGCACCCTGGATTTATTTATTTATTTATTTATAAGTTTATCCTCACACTGGAACGCCTTGCAGCAATTACAACAAATTTTATAATAAACTCACATTTCTTCAACAACATTTTCATACTTGCCCGGATTCAAACCCACGACCTCAAGCACGACAGGCGAGGTCTTAGCCACTGGGCTACCACAATATGGTTGATTAGGTAATAAATTATTTTTCACACCACTAACGCATCGTCTTCCGGTCGCCACTCCAGATCTATTCTGCCCCATCGGCCATTCGTTCTCCGAACAATGTGCCCTGCCCACTGCCGCTTATATTTGGCATTTCTTCGGGCTATGTCGGTAACCCTAGTTCTCTTGCGGATCTCTACATTTCTGATTCGATCACGCAAGGAAACTCCTCTCCACCCTTTGGGTGACTGTAAGGTTTCTAATGAGGCCCATTTTGAGCGTCCAAGTCTCAAAGCCATAGATCATCACTGGCAACACACACTGGCCATAGACTTTCGTCTTGAGACACTGTGATAGATTGGACGAGAAGATACCGCGCTTAGATAAAGCACCTATACCGCGCAACTTCCCGAACGCTGCACAGCCGAGTCGGATTCGAAAGTTGACCTCTTTCTCAAAGTTGGCCCTACTCAACTGGATCGTTTGTGCTGGGTAGACATAGTCGTCCACTCTAACTTCTCTTCTCTGAGTATAAAGTCTCCGACCTAAATAGGAGTGGGTGTAACATGGACAATCAAGATATCCTTGGTTTTGCCCATGTTGAAAGAAAGAAAAAATATGTATTTGTGACCCGCATAGGCAACACGAGATAAGCTCCAAGAAAAGGGCTCCTATCTCAGCATTTGCAGCGATATTTAAAACAAAATAACGCTGCGCTGACGCTGCACCGACACATTCACGGAAACGGATATCATAATAGTATAAACACAGTTTCGGAGATATGACGTCTCCTTGTCTCACACCTCGGTGCAAAATGATTGGATGATGTCTGATCCTGAAGTCGAACTGACATGGTGGCGATTTTGGACAAACACTTCAACACTTCGATGTACCGGTAGTAGAATTGGCACCGTTGGAGAGACTGCAGTACAGCCCAAGTCTCGATCGAATCGAAGGCTTTCTCGTAGTCCACAAACGCTAAGCAGAAAGGCAGGTTGTACTCTTCGGTGTTCTGTAGAACCTGCCGCAGCGTATGTATGTAGTCTACGGTGCAAGGCAAGAACAATGTCGTAGCCGACCCCTTTTATCTCGAGAGGAGGAGCTACAGGTACCGGCCAGCCTCACCAACCTCGCAGAATCGCAAGCTTCGGATCCCGAACTCCATCAGGAAGGATCTTCTTTGGTGTAAGAGAAGGTGCAGGTTTCCGGGGAGCGTACAGCTGTGTACTGCGACGTCAATAGTCGCAGAGCGCTATGTTTGGCCAGGCGTAAGGAAGGACTGCAGGGAACGATTTACCAGGTGGCCCGAAATGGTACCTATCGTCGACATTACTGTCGAGACAGTAGCCAAAGCGCTGCTGTCCGGATGGATTGCCCGGATTGGCTGTCCTGCAGACATTGTTACGGACAGGGGCCGTCAGTTCAAGTCAGCCTGTTGGAGTAATTGTCCAAGTTGGCTGGTTTTCAGCACAAGCGGACAACGGCACACCACCCGGCGTGTAATGGCATGATTGAGCGTTGAGCGTTGAGCGTCACAGGCAACTCAATTCGTCCATCACGCGCCTTGCTAACGACAGATGCACAGAGTCCTTGTCTTTACGGAATCCGGCTTGTTTAGGAAGTTGGAAATCTTCAAACCGGCGCGCGAGACCAGTCGTGAAGACTCTTGAAAACAGCTTGTGGTCATGGCAAAGAAGTGATATGGGACTATAGTTCTTCAGCAGGGCATTGTCACCCTTCTTGAAAAAGAGTACCACCACAGCCCTGCACCATGCCTGTGGCATTTTCCCCTCGAGTATGACGAAACTAAAGAGCTTCTGAAGAGCCTAAAGTACTGGTTTTCGACCCGCCTTCAGAAGTTCGGCCGTAATTCCGCCATCAACCGCGGTGCATTGTTGTTCTTAAGCTGTTTAAGAGCCATCCTAATCTCGTACAGCCTGACCTCTGGCATGTCGGTATAGTGTCGGGTATATCTAGCTCTAGGGTCGTTTGCTAGATTCGCGACGTGTTTACTGGTTGACGATATTAGATCTCAATATCGGAAGGCCGATATTAATATGGGAATTGCGCACTTTCGTTAATTATCGCCCATTTTTTTGTTATTTGCACAAATTCGGTATGAGGTTGGTTTGAGTACAATAAAAAAACACGTTTAAGCCGCAATATATTAGGCTTTTCTATTGTGTCTCTCTATAATCATCAGTACTGGGTAATGGGGCGCTTATTTATCTAAACTGCACATTTGTTCCCAAGAAAGAATATAAGTCATGTTTTTCTGAAAAAGGATAATGCAAAAAAAATGCAGAAATTAAATGTTTATCGATCAATCTGAAAGTAGTCCAAATCCAGTATAAATATCAGGAAACTATGGCGACGCCTTCTGGGGAGAGCTATGTTCAGCAGGGGACGTCTTTTGGCTGTAATGATGATGATGATGAGAGACAATGTAGTCAAGTTGTAGAAGTTGATTTATCCAACAGATTGTTGATCGGATAGACTGCAGAAAACTGAAAAATATTAAGTTTTAATTCATTGAGTTTTCCAAGAAAGTAAAACATTGTAAATTTGAAATAAAATTTATTCGTTCCGAAACAGTCCTCTCAAATGTATGAAAAACTTTCTTAGCATTCATCGTCATCATCATGATTGTCACCGTCAATTCAGCCAAAAGACATCCATATCCACTTCTATACATAAGCCTCACCCTAGTGTCGTCACATTAGCCGATCCCGTGCGTCTCAAATCCAGTGGATTCCCGTAAACAAAGCATTAATCAATGAAAATATAATTAGTCATATTTTTAGCCATCTCGAAACTGAAATGTATACGGAATTCATCAAGGCTCATATCATTTTTAGAAAGTTCTTTTCCGCTTTGTAGTTTTTCGTTTTGGAAGTTGCTTTAATTTTTTGTTAATAAGTTTTTTTTAGAATCTATTCAATAACTCGTCACTGCTTTTACAACTTTTTAATTATGTCAGAAAGTACCTACCATTTTTATGATACATACTACCATGATATGGTAAGATAGTTGTATTGTGAATTATACCTACCCCTACTACACAGTCGGAACAACCGCACAACCAAGGGCTGGTTACCGGTGTAACCAACAATTTTCCCCAAGATTTTTTCTTAATTTCCCTTAAAATCCCTAAATAGAAATTTATATACTTATTTTACCTAGATTATTTCGTAGCTCATAAAATAAAACGTAACAAGTTAGTAAAATATTTTATTAAATAAATACGATCATGCAAAGTTGCTAATTAATTCCAGAATCGCGTCATTATCCTGTTCCTCTTTTTCGTTTGACGTCTCATTTTTGAAGTACGTACTTTGAAGTTCTTGATCATGTCATTGAGATAGGAAAATATGGAGGCGCCGCGATGTTCTATACATACATTAGCTTATACAAATATGAGTGAAGTACGATACAGAATGTGAAACATCGTGTTGTTTCATTCTTTCCAATGTAGTAATCGTATTTGACAAAAGAGACAACAATATTTTAGTTGTTGCTCATAATGGCAAAATTTAGTTGTGACGTGTAGTGACAGTTGTAGGTAAGTGCCATATCCGCCATATTATGTGACGATTTTTGTGCTTGTGTTCGTGGTAGGCCTGTTGTCAAATGGTTGTTTACATATTGTATTTGATTGGAGTTTTGGCGGGATCGTGATGGCGTGTTGCTTCTCTGATAAAATTTCCTAAAATTGTGTTATATGGAATAGTAATAGTGTAAAAATTGTGTTTTTTTATTCTAATATTATGAGTGAACGTGCACGAGTGTGGGCAAGTAAAACACAGCGGTAGAACATGAGTTTGTTCATGTTGTCGACAAAACTCCGTAAAAGCTTCCAATAAAGTTACCGCCATTTTACTGGGGGGCCTAACTAGGACATTGGATGATTGGACTAAAATCTAAAGGAATTAGAACTTCTAAACGACACTGGCTAAAAAATGCACAAACCGGGCGAAGCCAACAAAAAAAAAAGTTTTCTACTTCCTACTCGGGTAGACTAAGGTCTTGGACCATACCGCCTCGTCTTCAGTGCATATCCTTCTTGAATTCTTTAGTATGCATTAGAATGCGGATGTAACAGATTCTAATATTTTTGGAGTATTTGGCAGCAAATACTCCATTTTGAATTTCGCGGGCTCTCTTAGCGCATCCGCCTTTGCCAAACCATAAAGTCATATCTTTCTGAACTTTAAACCTGACTTAAGCATAATCATAATAAAAGTTTTATTTTATTGTCTATATATAAGATGGCGGGTGATGAAAGTGACAGGTTTGTAAATAGTAAATGAAATTACAAAACCCAAGTTTTATTTGATAAATTACCAAGTCTCACATTTAATTATGAACCTTTGCTCATGGAACTCATAATATGATTTATTATAAGTATCATAATTACATAACAAGGCTTTGTTTATAGTGATCTAAAGCCATCCAGTGTCGCGATCATACGAGAGGTTTATGATAGTGAAAATGCTCACAGCAAATTTGAAATGGAACTGGAAAGAGCACTGGAGGCCGGCGTTAGCGTTATTGTGATAGAACCAGAGCCACTGGGAGAAGAAACAGCACGTTGGATTTATGTAGGAAACCTCTTGCATAAGGTTTCTGTTTACAGTGGACTCTGTAGCATTGCATCAGGTGTGTATGGATTGTGAATTTGTATACTTCTAAAAATTTTCAGTTCTTAATCGCTGATCATGCTTAGGTTCATTTTTGTTTACTTTGTAAAAAAAATATGTTTTCTTAAAATTCATCTTTGTTTGCATATAATAATAAATAACATAGCTAACTAAAACACAATTTAGAGAGCTTAATCGCTACAATACATATTATTTTAAACTTTTGCTGTAACTTGTTTAATGAAGGCCATAAATAAATTTGAAATTGTTCATTTCAGGTGCTGCATGGAGTTCACTAGCCTGTGCTCCCTTTGGCATTGTGTCAGTGCTTTGTGCAGGTTGCTACACACTGTCATGGCAGTGGGATCCTTGTTGCAAATATCAAGAAGAAAAGAACCGCAGACATTTATCTACATTACCTATGTTGAGTGATCTTACGTCTGCATCACCAGTTGTACTGGTACACACAGACAATAGAAGGAAAATAATGTTACATACAACAGTGTCGGTGACAGCAACGGCAATATGCTTATGGAGACTATACAACATCTTTAAGTAAAGATTTAGTCTGCAGCTAGCATAATAATGGCATTGAGCTTAAATTAGAAAGTCACATAATGCTCCATCGAAAAGCATAAAAATATATTAGTGCTTTCTAATAAGTTGTTTTTATGTCTGAAATCTAATAATGTAATTATATAATTTGTTGTAGGATGCAGTGTAAAAATGTTATAAAGTTATTAATAGTAGAATTAGTTTAAAAGCCTGTACAAAAGATATTTTCTTGTAATATAAGGATGCTTTTTAGTTAATCAAATGTGATAGTGGTTTATGAAGGATTCTGTTACAAAGCTAAGTTAACAGTGATCTCCAAGATATAATATCCTCACTGTCATCATGTAATAAAACAATGATGCAATTTAAATAATATGTATTTTATTCAATTTGGTAGGTTTACATTTGAGTATTTATCACTTACTAGCTTCTGCCAACGGCTTCGCCCGCGTGATTGTCGACAATTATCTCGGGATCATATTCCCATGGTAAAAAGTGTCCTATTTGCTATTCCTGGCTATAATCTAACTCTGTGCCAAATTTCATCCAGATCCATTCAGCCGTTTGAGTGTGAAGAAGTAACAAACATACACACTCACCAACTTTCGCCTTTTATAATATTAGTGTGATGCTTCTAAATATATTATTGTGTTCTTATAGTAAAAAAAACTTTTCAATATTTATTTTTATTGGTAACCATATTATTATGTTTCATAAAACAAATTATACCTACTTGCTATTATAAAATCCCCAAAAACCATATAATATACACCTACACCTCAATAATAATTATAACTAACAGGACTTCAAACTGACCTGAAAAAGACTCATGAATTGCAAGAATCCCAACTCTCTGTTTTAAATACAACTCAACCGACAATTCCTTTCACAGCCTTTTTAATTCGTATAAAAATTCGTGTTTCTTCTATTACAACTTATCTCCTAAAATTACAATACATACAAAGAGTTAAAAACGCAATGCTTACAAAGTTGAAAAATAAACTTTTTGTGAGTTAGAAATTAAATGGTCTCAAATAAAACTGGTTACTTAAGAAGTCTTATTTGCCCTTCTGGCCATAACCCAGTGATATAAAGATGGTGCCGAATGTCTCAGTGTTATTGCTAAGTTTGGTAAAAACTGGCTAATAACAAGATCTTTTTCTTTGTTTACCACTCCATCAAGTATCTTGTATGCAGTATACTCAGGTGTAAAACCGGCAGCAGTACTGGTATCCATTACTGAAACAATATGTTTTGCTGTAGTAGTTTGTACAAGAATGTTTGATGATTAACTATATCAGAATCTGAGAATTCTTTTACCTCCATGTGCTTCTCCCGAACCAGTATAAGCATTCAGAGATATAGCAGTCTTTATGTAACCAGGGCTGACAACTGTTACTTTGACATTGTGCTGATGCATTTCAGCACGAAGAGAATCACCAAAAGCTTGCATTGCATGCTTAGCTGCAGCATAAGCAGATCGTTCTGGTATTGCAATGAGTCCTTGAACTGAACTCACAAACACAATGTGCCCCACTTTGCGTTGTACCATTTTTGGTAGGCATTCTGCAAAGAATAATAAAAAAATATATACCAATCACTCAAGACACTTGCAGCATCGACAAGCAATATTTATCATGATCTCATGTTGCTCCGCAGCATTTTGTGAAAAATGTTAAAAAAGGTAAATAAATCTGCTAGTTAAAGATCTTTCCATTCTAATAAGACACTTGTTTGTTCTGCTATGCATGTGGGTGTATCTTACTCAAAACGGGAACCAATATCTCAATTGTAATATTTCTATTAGATTTATTCATCTATTTTAATTCAGACAAAAATTTTAATAATTATTGTACCTTTTGTTAATGCAACAGACCCAAAATAGTTAATGGCCATAATACTCTTGAATACATCGATCTTAGTATTTAGTATAGATCCTCGATGGGAGATGCCGCCATTGTTTATCAAAATGTCAATATGACCACAAGCATCATGAACATTCTGAACAAATGAATCCAATTCTTCAAATTTAGCAAGGTCAAGCTCCAATACAAGTGGTTCTAGAGTTGCAGTACTCTGAAATATAAATGTGTAAATATATTATTTTCAATATTTTCTGACCACTACAGATCAAAGTATTTTTAACTTTATGAAAAGCTGTGGAAATAAAAAGCCAGAAAAAATTTATTCAGGCAGTGTTTACTGTGTGATCATTTTGTTAATCCTTACCAATTTACACTTTATCCAAAAAGTGCCTACCCTATCCTACCATGGCAATGTATCATTTCAACAGTAATATACAGAGACTTGAAATTTTCACATTTCTTCTTCTTGAAAATTTCATGATATCCAACACGCATTTGGCTGATTTTTGTAATTTTTAACCAACGAAAAAACAGGAATAGGTTCTCAATTCAATATATATTTTATTTCTTTATGTATGACCATGCATAATTTTTTATAGATTGGTCCGATATCAAAGATTCTTGTTTTATTGGAAAAAATCTCAGTTGGTCCCATTTAGAAAAATAAAATCTACACCAAAAGGTAAAAAAAAAGGATTTATTGATAATTTTCCCACTGAATTTTCAATTGTGAACCCAAGTAAACAGTAAAATGAAATAAAATCTTTTTAACAAAAAAATTTACCAACAAAACAATAAACTGAAAAGCAAAAAAATACTGTCTAACATTTTGAGGCAGCATCAACCAAACAATCAATGAAGATCAACCTAGCTCCAATCATTCTACAGTTTATGTAATTAATTGGAATTTATATAAAATACATACCAGATTCCTTGATATCAGGTCATTTTTCACCCTCTCCAATTCAGATTTCCTGCGGGAAGCTAGAACCACTTTGCTTCCTTGCTCATAGAATGCATGTGCCAAAGCTTCTCCTATTCCAGAACTTGCACCAGTTATAACTACAACCTGAATAAAAAATAGTAGTTCTTAATTATTTATTTATTTATTAAGGACCTTCAACGAAACATATACACAAAAAAAACAATGGTTTAACACATGAATTAACGATTAGTGCAATCCTTCTATTATAGGAGGCCACAGCATGCTTTTGAGTATTGATTAAGTAAAAACTAAATGACTAGGTGATAGTAAAAACATAAGATACTTCATGTAAGTGGTAAGAAAAATAAACAATATGAAATGTTATACACCTTACATTTTTAGAGGTCATAACTCAACCACGCACAGAGTCGCCTGCTTGCCATAGCATAGTATGGTATTTTACTTATGTATGTTAAATACAACACAAATGGGAAAAACGAGTACGATTGATTTAGTGAAACAATACCTTTCCTTGTAGTGCAGCTCTTCGTCTTTTAGTACTAACGCAATTAAATAATTTGCACATTGTTACGCCAATTGCCAATGGTACACCTATGTACTTAAGGCACCAAGTAAGTGAGTGAACTGCATCTGCATTGCTACTATGCATTTGCAAATACTTCATTTTGTACAACTTACTATCACTGACGGTACACCTATGCGGTACACTCTGAAAACAAAACTCGGTGACAGCACTGACAGCGACACTACACTGTGGTCACATTGAAACTTTAAAAAATTAAAATGTTGAAAAGTTTTTTTATGGTAATACTCAACTAACCACTTAAAATGTAACTCAATAAATAATCCAAAGAAATCCAGATTATGAATAACGTAAAATACAAAAAAACGCAAACAAACCAGTTCTAAATGACATTGCACATCATTGCACATTGACACATGACAGCACAGAATAATAATTATTACTCTCTTGACAGCTCGCTAGATTAAAAATGTTCTGTGCTTGACAGTGGAATGTGGATGAATAGGATTTTATAGTGTACTCTGTGTTGGACTCTATATGACTGGACTGGACGGAAACCAGAGACTGTATCTACGAAAAAGATACTGAGCTGTGAGATCTCTCGTTCTTAAAACTAGACAAATGCTACTATCTGGAAAAAATAGGTTAACTAAAAAGTTATTCAAGTTAAAATTTACATAGTATATAATACTTAATTAAAAATAATTACCTATATATTACTACCTGGTGCACTTAAATAAAAATAAAATACGACGAACACGTATAAAAAAAGGGCAGGGGTCATAGAGCGTCAAAAAATTCGTCCACATCGCTGTCAACGTAAAAAGTGCCCAGAACGCTGGCAGCATTGCCACGTTGGATGGCAAAGCTGATTCTCTGGCCAAGGAAAAGCCCAGCCCTCTGGTCACGTGAAGAGTCGACTAACCGCTTGCTTACATCTCGAAATACTCGAAGAGCACTCGGACCCCATGGACCTAATGTTTCAACCCCAAACGGCTCAAATATATAACTTCCAATAAGGTTGTTGTATTTGCGCCGTTTGAGGTTTTCTGCACTAGCCACATCGTTGTCAATGTGGTGAAGCAGTCGACCGCCTCGGACACCATGGCTTATCCTGCAGTAGGAGCGCTGGTCGGTTGGCACGGCACGCCAGCATTAATGACATCATACGTCGAGCTCTTGTCACCGCCGGGGTGCCAGCTGTTTTAGAACCCAATGGCTTGGCGCGCGACGATGGGAAGAGACCAGACGGGATGATCATAATGCCATGGAAGGTGGGTAGGCCTTTGGTGTGGGATGCAACATGTGTCGACACCCTTGCGCCATCCCATCTTCTTAGCACGGCGGGCTGTGCTGGGGCAGCTGCTGCTAGTGCAGAAAACCTCAATGCTACCATCTTGAATGTCAGTGTGACAAATTTGAGTCACTGTGGTAGTCTTTCGGATACTATTGAAATATTTTCGCTGTTTTCACGCGTTTGATTCGTTTTTAATAGGAACATTTTATTGATTAACTGGCGTGCGTGGCTATCGGTTGCAAAAGTAGAAAGGGCGTTATATCAGGCAATAATCGAAGGATAACTTTCCGCAGGTGAGATATCGACTAGCATATTGAAATAATTGTGCAGGGAATTCATTCCATAGGCCATCTAGAATAAAGTAAAGATGGAACACATTTAGGTTTTTATGCCATAGAGCAGCAATATAGAAACAATATTAATTACAGGTGTTCTTTTTGATTTTGCTATTTTTAGACCCAGAATGGTAGAGCGACACGGTATTCAGGGCCCTTAACAGACTACACATCTGCGTACCCCTTAAGAGCGTACTGCTATGATGTTATGTAATGAAATGGTATAAACAATAAACAGACATGCTAATGCAGCAATACCGAGAAATTTGCTGTAATTTATTGAAGAGTTCTGTTGTATATCTCCGAAGTTCTTCATCAGATTTTTACCTTTGATTTTAACCATTTTTTAAATGAGACCAATTTGGGAACATCCCGTTTCAAACAAAAAAAGAATTTTCTAAATCGGTCCACAATTGACGGAGAAATCGTTGAACATACACCAAAAAATAAAAATAAAACGAACAAAGATAGAGACATGAGGTCTGAAGGTTTCAATGTTTTATTAAAGCGGTTCATTAACATTCCATTAAAGCGGGCGCGCAACACTTGATGTTCACTTCACAACTGAGTTAGGGACAAATCAAACGGGTGACCTCTAACATGGGGCCACGGCCACCCTAGACACACCCACAATACCCCTTATTGCACCTACCCTTAATAACCAAATACACAATACAATACAATTAATACTAAAATACACTTAATAACCCTTTATTACACTACACGGTGTTCAGGGCCCTAAACTCTAATTTAGGGTGGTGTACTGTTTGAGAGGTAGGGTCCCCAAAATAGCGACCGTACCATTTAAGGACACGGTATTCAGGGCCTTGAATACTTGTAGTGTAATAAGCGCTATACCCCTTCTATACTTCTATACAACTTATACTCAGCCACACCGTACAAAAGATGGCAAAGACAAAAGTATATCTATCTCTTTTTGCTTATGACGTTATCTGTTAGTGCAAAAGTGAATACAGATCGTGAGACCGATAATGAAGTTGCGTCTTAAATATTTTCGGTCTATTCTAAACAATGTCTCTGACGGAGACGAACTGTGGACGAAATGTGAATAAATTTGCTCTAAAAGCCAAAAATCTGAAATTTGACATATCGGAGACCTCAAGCCACTCTTCACCTCTAGCTGCGAATTCATTTAAGCGGTACGCGGCCTATTTCTACATATTTGGTAATTTGAAAATGCCCGCGTAAAATATTAAGGCACAAATCTGTTTCTTATATATTTAATGCACCGCTTATTTAACTACAATTTTCAATTTACCGCGTTACCCCTCAATCAGTTTCAGTTACTGACTATGAACGAGATAGTAGGGACTATCAATTCTCTGGATACAACAAAGTGTCCTGATGGTCTCCTTGTCTCTTTTCTCAGGGCTACATCTAAGAACATTTGAACTCTTACACATATTGTTTAATAAGTTGCTGCCACAAGGAACATTTCCCGAGATATGGAAATTGGAAGGGCGCAAATATAACTACAATTTATAAATCGGGCTCTAAGCAAGATGTTGAGAACTAATGTCAGATAAACATGCCAGTAGCCAGAGTAGCAGTATCGGGGCTTCACTATCTGCGTCCACGAAATATTATAGTGCTTACTCACGTTCGGATTTGGTCCGGCCGGACCACGGATTTGTGGGTGGAGTTAGCCCGGCCGTACCATATCCGAGCGTGTGTAGAGTGGTCCGCTGGACATTATTATTATTAATTGAGTCCGTCTCAGTCCGCTTGTTTTCCCATCGGATGTGGTCTGTTCCGTACCAAATCCGGACGTGTGTACGGTTGTCGGCTGGTTTGGCCGTACCAACTACGACTAGTCGTCAGTTTTGCGGATGTCCATGGTCTGGATTACCCAAAAACCTGACTGAAAAAATTATATAAAATAAAAATTCACTTTTCACTGCACTTCTTACTTGACGAAAACATGTAAATGTATTATTGTATAGCAGCTGTCCACGCGGACGCATATCGCTCACTCAAGTAGGAGGGAGACAGATGTCGAACGCTGCCGAACGCGGAGGCCGATTGTGCCTCTTTGTCGCTCGTTCCGCGCTCTCGCTTGCACTTCAAGCCTTAAATGGAACGCCTCAGAGCGAGGTCAGCGAGGTAACGCCGCATGAGTCATGTTTTTTCGTGCGTGCAGCCGGCTCCATCGAATTATAAGACGTTGTCACGTCAAAAACATTAGTATTTCGTTTTAATAGGGTAAATAAAATATAACTTAGTTTTAATTACTTTTTATCAGAATTATATTATAGTGCTTACTCACTTTTTTTTACCCTAAATTTGGCTAAAAGCGCTAACTTGGCAAGCTGCGTGAAGCAACTCCGGCGAACCAGGTTCGAGCGAGTGTAAGCGAGAACGGATTTACGGGCGAAGTTAGTCCGGCCGGACCAAATCCGGACGTGTGTTATCATTATTACATTATAATGTATAGGGTTGTCACTTGTCTGTCACTTTTAAAGTGAACTTCAAGCGTTCATATGTCAAATGTAAAGGAATGGATGGATGAATGGATGGATGGTTAACAGGAATCGATTTATAAATTCATTTGACTTAGTTAGCTTGACCTTTCTAAAGGTTATCTAAGGATTTATTACTAAGCAACGTTTGATTTCAATTTCAATGTTGCTGTACTTATAAGGATCACACAGCGCTACTATGACAATAATATTTAAGCGCCAAAAGATCCACTGAATGAACCATGAACAAATCGCGAGCGACTACGTAGGATTTGAACAATTCCTTCCTGAATAGCTTAATAGAAGAGAATTGTAATCAGCGATTCTGATGATGGTCTATCTGAATAAAAGACGGGAAGCACTGCGTCTTGGGTCGTGGCAGCTGAAAGTTCATATTGTCTATGGCTGAGGAAAATATTTTTAGCGTCATGTGGTGAAACTTTAGGTAATTGGCAACCCCAATTCATAATTTCTTGATTATCTAAATGTTGGGATTATGTTTGATTTGTCCTGGATAAATAAATTAGACATAGTTATCATAATGTTTCAGTGAGTATTTGCTACATATTCAATAAAAATAAGGTTTAGTGTCTGTTATACTACTTTTCTCAGTTTCTAATGGGAGTGTCGTACAGATGCGCTGACCTTCGTTTTGATGCACAACGCACAACAAAGCATCAAATTGACGGCTGCCCCATTTTCACAACAATCTTTGGATTCGATGTTACTTTAATTATTAGTGAAACAATCCGTTTTAATGTATAGTCAATCAGCTATGTTAAACCTTTCTTGTGTAAAGTGTTACGTGAGTGGAAAGTAAAATGATAATGAAAACTACGACTACGCAAACAATTTTGTATGGTGTGTTTTATAGTACCACAGCAAAAGCTTTCTTTTTGACTTCTAGGAAAATAATATTGAACCTGAGAAAATAACTTGTATAAATCAAGATGAATGAAAGGGATATCCCAAGTGTTCCTATTACAACATTAGCAGGAGTAGCCAGCTTGACAGACTGTGAGTATTTGAGCTACATCAGGTATGAGAGCATTTGCCAACTAACATGAACATAAATCAGTTACATATTCCTTGTAGATCATAGATGTACTAGTACACATTAATTAAATTGATTTTAACTGAGTTTTATGTAAATGAAAATGTTAATTGTTTATAACAATAATAAACATCTTGATATTTATTTATTTATTTACAAAACTGAAAGAATTCTTTAATTTATGTTCACTATTATACAGATCACAATTATTAGTTAAGGTCATTACGTTTTAAAATGTAAATTGATTCCAGGGTGTCAATTTGTCTTTCTGTTATGAACACTATTCTAATAGTCGTGAACTAAATTAACTTTGTTTTAATGTACTTATATTTATTATACTAACAAAATGTTTTCATTTGCATCATTGTACATAATTCACTGTATTTCAACAAGTTATAATTTTAAAGACTGATGTCCATCTCTGTTTACACTGCTAAAACATAACCTTAGCAACTAACGCTGAACTGTAGAAGAACTAGTAACATTGGTTGTCGGTAGATCTAGAATCAAATAATTTAAAGCAAAAAAAACAGTTATGCAGGCTTTTTCAGCTCTTAGATAGAGCCATGACTGTTATGGCTGCTGTAACATTAAAACTAATTTATATTGAATAGAACATAAACAAGATTTTTTTTTCTGAAATATATATGTTATGGACCAAGTGATTAATATGGCATTATGCATATTACCTGGGCAATTTGAATAATGCCCAATATGAGTATGCAACCAATATGATTAAAACTATTGATATAATTAAATTGACAGGGCTTTCTGAAAAATGGCCATCACTTAAGGTCAGGTAGTAAAAAGATGTGTTTTTAATTATTTTTATGTTGTCATAAGTTTTAAAATAGAATAGGTAAGTATGATTAATACTTAACCAATAAAGTCGACGGAGCCCTGCTGCACAGGGCTCCTATTTTTGTGTGCAGGGTCTAAAGTAATCTAAGACGATGGGAACTGAGTTAGCTTGCTTTGCTCATTCACTTCAGCGCCCGACATCTCCTTCGAACCTTACCTA
Source organism: Orthosia gracilis (assembly GCA_947562075.1). Lineage (NCBI taxonomy): Eukaryota > Metazoa > Arthropoda > Insecta > Lepidoptera > Noctuidae > Orthosia > Orthosia gracilis. Next base: position 8,433,020 of record OX387274.1, read on the forward strand.
TCCTTGTCTTTCTCTTGGACTAATTCATTGACAACCATTACTTAGCAATATTCATAATAACCAGATAATATGATAAATATAGAAGTTTAAATCAGTATTCATTACATTGCCCGATTTGACTTGACTAGGTTCATAATGCCCACACATTATATATAGTGCCATGATTAATCACTTGATCCATGACATAATACACCAATCATTGAAAGGCATCTTATTACATACTGGCTGTGCTAGCGGCTATGCTCCCGTTAACTGCCTATCCTACCCTAATTACCTAGACCTACCTACCTGTACCTACCCTACTTACCTAGACCTACCTACCTAGAATAGAATAGAATAGAAGAGGGACTCCCTTTTCCGCACTTAGACTCCCATATGGTCCGTTGTGCGTAGGGTTACCAGCTAAAGTAGCCAGCCTAGCTCCGTCCAGAAGCACAGAAGCCTCCTGGGGACTTCACAGGCTTCGCGGAGCGACCTCACCATTCCGAGGATTTCTTCACGTTGGGAAACCACGGCCTCGCAGTCCAGGATGACATGGGCAGCTGATTCCTCGGCGTTAAAACAGCCCCTGCAAAGTGGGCTGTCTGTGGCGCCTATGTTAAAAAGATGTTTGTTAAGAGGGGTATGACCCGTAATTGTCCCTATGATTGTTCTGAGGTTATTTCTACTTAAGCTAAGAAGTTTTTTGGTTAATCGCGGGTTTACATTCGGTAGGGCTGTTCTTGACTGTCTACAGTCTGTAGCCCGTGACCATCTGTTGTTATGCAGTTCGATCGATCTTTGGCAGATCCATGCACGAATTTGTGAGAAAGGCAGGGGGAGTAATGGGTACGGGCCTAGCACTATCATCTCAGAACCCCTCCTTGCAAGTTCATCCGCGGCATCGTTGCCTAAAGACCTACTATGTCCCTTGATCCACTGTAGGGCGATTCGATTGGATGTCGATATACTCTCCAGGGCAAGGTGGCATTCAAAGATTAGTTTGCTGTTGGTTTGTTTGTTTTCTAGGGCTTTGAGCACTGCCAGACTATCGGATAGGAATCTGATTCCATAGTTATGGATACCTAAACGCTTTACAGCAGTAGCGGCCTGTGTTAGGGCAACACATTCACATTGAAAGATTGAACTGTGTGAGCCAAGAGGTAGGTGAAAGTTAATGTTGAGGTCAAGGGAATGTACGCCAGCACCTGAACCGTTGTCTGTTTTTGAGCCATCTGTGTAAATGCGTACTTCATTAGCTCCAGACTGATCCCTGTCTTCCTCTACAGTTTGTATGCTATAGTTTCTGTTGAACATTGGTTGGTTTGGTGTTCTATCACACGGGGCGGCGATGAGGGGTTGGTACTGAATCGCCCGGTCCAGGATTACAGCGTGTGGGCTGGTGAGATTCTTACCCCATATGCCCAGATGCAACAGCCTGATGGCAGCTAGCGCTGCCTCCTGCTGTATGTATAGGTCAAGGGGAGTTAGTTGTAGGGCTATCTCCATGGCTGCTGTCGGTGTGGTCCTCATGCAGCCGGTGATAGCTGAGCAGGCCAGTCTCTGGAACTTCTGGAGTCTGGCACTGGTGGTAGACAATTCTGTCCTTGTCCACCAAACCAGAGCGCCATAAGCCAGCATTGGCCTGATCACTGCTGTGTATAGCCACAGCGTGATCTTCGGAGAAAGCCCCCATTTTTTTCCTAACATTTTTTTACATTGATAAAGTGCGATTGTACTTTTGTTAAGTTTGTAGTCAAGATGCTTGTTCCAGAGCAATTTGCTATCAAGGATCACCCCCAAGACCTACCTACCTGTACCTACCCTACTTACCTAGACCTACCTACCTTTCTAACTACCTAGATTTAGCGATCATTGCAAAGAATACTATTTAGTCTAGGGAGAAGAATATCAAGTTCATCCAAAAAAAGTAAGGACAGATTTGCAGCGCCATCTTGAAGCACTCCAGAAAACCACACCGAAACGAAAACATAAAAAAAAACTACTTTTCAAAAAAATACTACCAACTTCCAAATAAAAACACTACAAAGTGAAAAATAATTTTCTTTTTGGAAGTTTGTGTTTGGTAGGTACCAATTTTTCTTCGACTTCCAAAAAGAAGTTATTTTCACTTTGTAATGTTTTCGTTTGGAAGTTGGTAGTATTTTTTTGAAAAAACCTTTTTTTTTCACTTTTTTGTTGTACCTAATAGGCAAGTTCTTAAGATTGAAGAGCTCTATTGTATATCTCCGAAGTTCTACATCAGATCTTCACCAAATTAAAATGGGACCAATATGGAAACATACACTTTCATACTAAAAAAGAATTTTCAAAATCGGTCCACAATTTGCGGAGATATCGGTGAACATAAACAAAAAAAAGCGTAATTGTCGAACATAGAACCTCCTCTTTTCTTGAAAGTCGTTTAAAAAATCCCTATCCTTAGTTGGGACTCGAACTCTCAACCTTAAGTGTAATAGGCCGCCACGTTAATCATTAGGCTATTCAGACGAACAATAGCGGCAGCGAAATTACGAACCACATTGCACGCACGTCAACGTTATTATTGACATTAGTAGTTTGAATATAGACCTAGAATCTCTTAAAACGTATTTTTTAGTCTCGAATTATTACGTATTTTTTAGTCTCAAATTATTAAGTATTTTTTAGTCTCGAATTATTACGATTTTTAGTCTCGAATTAATATTGTTACTCTAGCCACACTTGAGATAGCCCTTGAAGGTATATCGTTGATTCGACATAGAGAGTTTTCCCCCCTGGTTCGCTGCGGGCGCGCACGGGGGCGCGGCGGGCGAGTGTTCGGGACCCCAACTACCTACCATTTTTTTTTTTGGGCATTCTTCCGTGAAAAATCTTAACATCGCCATTTAGAAAATTAATCGAAAAGCACAACGCCACCTTCGAATATGGAGCTCAACAGTCCGAGTATCTGAATTGCGTATGTGCTAACTTTTGATAGAGTGAACCGATTGCGATGAAACAAAAACTAAGTAATACTACAAGTTACGCACAATTTTTATGAATAAATGTTATCTACATTGGTTTCGTAGATTTTACGTGATGCGTGCACAAATAAACAGACAAACAGATAATCAGACAAACTTAAATGATAATCCTTTATAATTAACATAACCAGCAAATAACTATATACTTACATACATAAATAAAGTCACATCTTTTTCCCATGGGGGTAGGCTACTTAACAACAGAACGCTTTTTTAAAGCAAATATTGTGTATTTAAAGTAACCTAGGTATGTATTTCTCCAGGTCGCTGTTGACGAAAATGTGACACATTGTGAAAATGTGAGACACAGACTGAGTTACTTTCTTCTTTATATTAGTATATGGATAGTGAATATTAGTATAGTATAAGTTTTTATTTTCAGTATTACCAGTGTTACCACTTCCAGCGCCATTGCCTGCAACACTCAACAACAAGTCACAGTTGTTTCATCCGCGTGTTGCTGAAGAGGCGGCCATTCTGCTCGCAACGCGTGATGAAAATCTAGTGTCGCTGTTAATTCAATCACTTATGCAGACATCAGTATCACACATGTAATTATTTCTATTTTTCAAATTACATTTACGAGGGATAGAGCAAATTTTGCTACGCAAGTGAATGATGTTGAATACTTTTTGCATACAAATCTGTTTTTATGTTTTCAGAGATCTAAAAGATGATATCATGGCTAATTCTTCAAATCCTCCAACACCCCAGCCTCTGCCAGAACTGTTGAGGGCAATCTTAAATGTAAATCCTAACGTGTTTGAGCAGCAACCGAGAACTCATTGGGGCCCCAATTGCCACTCACACAATAAGTTTAACGGGATTTCACCCAATACTGTAGCTTCAAGCCCCTCATCTCATGGTACAGCATCCATTCCGAACCAGCAGTTGCTAGCCACACCCTCTCAATCTTCACCCCATGTAAACATGGGCTCTCCGCCTTCGCAAGCGAGGCCAGGGAACCAAGTGAATAATACTGCACAGAACAGTGTATCCCCCATTTGGGCCAGTGGAAATTCTTCCAACATGTACGCAAGCCCACTGTCGAATACATCCAGTTCGAATCCACAAAATGGTGGCTTCTATAATAGTTTAGTACAAGACAATAGCAATTATAGTACTAATTTAAGTGAAGATAAAGATCCACTCTCTATGTCACCAAGCAACCAACCTGATCAACAGAGATTACTAATGCAATTACAAGAGAAGACATTTGAGCAAGGTTTGTATGGTATATTATTAGTTACTTAAAAAGTGATATTCTACTGAGCAAGTAGTATATATTTAGGTGTTTTGTAGATGGTAATGTGAGGACAGGCCAGTCTCCAGCACAAGCCAGCGTGGCTCCGTCGCCACTACGTTTAGAACCGCAAGTGCCTCAGCCGTCGATGGGCGCTCCCTACACGCCTCAACAACAAGCTCAAAATAGCAACCAAGATAAGCAAGACCCAAGCAAAAGTACCGGTGCTGTAAATAACAGATACCCTGTTGTCAAACTTGGCCGTTTATCAGTAAGTAGTTACAAATTAGGCGAAACTTACGCATAATCATCTGTTCTCATTTCAGACCACAATACTGTGCTTACTGCATAGACATACATACTTCTCCCAAACGACAGTAAGACGAATACACGAAGTGCTCGAGAATACATCCTAGGTCTTCTTGACCAAGGGCCCAAAGTGCTTTTATAATCAAAAAAACTCATTTCACTAAGTTTATCTAAACACCCATGATATCCCTTTTTATTTTAGTTGCGTAATAATAACATTTTTATAGGAGGGGTTATTGAAGAAACACGACTTCACTACTGAAGAAAGATCTAGGAAAAATAGTGCACTAGAATCTGATTCTGATGACAATGTCCCACTGAAGACGAAATCGAGTAGCGGTACACCGACTGTAGACAAAGAAAGAGAAGCGATAGATATAGCTAGGGAGAAAAATTGGGAAGCCGTGAAACGGAAACATGAAGAAGCCAGCAAAAGGGAAGAAGCTGAGGCCGCAATAGGTACATGCAAGCATAAGATCTTTTTGTTCATAATATTTGTATCTAATAGATCCTCCCTCGTACAGGTACATAGACATGAGATGCTGGGTTGATTGAAACAATGTGCTACATTTGCGACAGTACAATTTTCTTGAAATATGATCGTTATTATTCTATTGCTTAAATATTAATAGAAAGTGTATATTTTTCAGTGCGGCCGAAGTTACGAAAGGTAGAACGGAGATTAGTACCTGTGCTAGAAATGCTATCTGTAGATGAATTAATGGAGACAAATACGTATCAGCGATTTAACAAATTGATTGAATCAGTATTTGAAACTATTGACGATGACATATTAATTACTGACGAAATGGGTAACTATAAACTGCACAACAAATATTTAGTTTGAATGATGTGACTTGTGCTGGTAATATTCTTTAACCGGTGATCTCTGTTGTTTCAAAATTGACCTTAATTTATTACATTGCAGAAGGCACAGACATACCTGAAGAATTATTATTACCACGTTATCAGCTTCAAGAGTTATGTTCAGAAGCGGCTAAGTTAAAGAACCTTGGTGCTATGGAAGCTATACCAGCAGATAGATTAGTTCGATTGTTGAACATATTGGAGAAGAACATCAGGGCGGCAGAGAAAATGTCTTTAGTGAGCGACCCTGTAAGTACCTTTGTCTGACTGATGCTGTCTAGCCTAAAGGTTTGTATGATATTATAAATTCAAACTGAATTTTGACATTTCAGGAGGATAGTGAAGAGATGCGACAAATATGGTTGGAGTCGGCATTAGAGAGGGTCATGTGTGCCTCGGACGCAAGTCTAACGTCTCTGTACGTAATGACCTCCCCGAACATGCCGAAGCGCATATTTCTGGAAGATGTTATAGATAGAATTATTATGTTCATAAAATTCCAGTTGAACAACACAATTTATTGTGTCTATGATCCTGTGTATAGCATTCAAAGTACTTCTAAGAAGAAAGGTAAATATAATTGATTGAATTGGAATTTGATGGTCGTAGAAGAGTTAGAAGTTAAATGAATTTCTTTCCTAAATAAGTTTTAAAAAAAAGAGATGTTGTATCTTCAACGCGGTCTAGCAGTCAGAGGGTCGTTCATTATTTCTTATTTGCTTGAAAGCTTAATGAATAACTTTTTAACGCCAGAGCGTTTTTAAAGCCATCTTGCATTACGAATTAAATGCGTTTACCGCTATACATTTTTAAACATGATTCTGGCTTTGACGTCTTAAAACTTTTGACAGAAACAGAGCGATGTTTTAATTACGTTTAGCGGTAAAAGTATTTATCCATGTGTAGTCTAGCGAGCCTAAAATACTTATGTATCTATATATGTGCTGTATCTGTAAATACAAATAAATGTTACAATACAGTACAAACAAATAAAATTGATTTGTATGTGTTTACTACATAAGAATTCTTATACCAAAAAAACTAACTTTAATTTTTATCTGTCTGTCTGTTTGTTCCGGCTAATCTTCGAAATGGTTGGACAGATTTTGACGGGACTCACTCATGTTAAAAAGTGTAATTCAAGCTACTTTTGTTTTAGAAAAAGAATTGCCTTTTTATTTATTTTTCTGTCGAATAAAACCCGTCTAAGAATAGAACGTATTAAATAGTGGACGGTCGCAAGCGGCGTGGCGGCGGCGCCAGCAACTCGACACGGCGCAGCGGGGGCGGCGGCGGCGCCAGTGGCGGCTCGGCGCGTGCTGCTCGCGAGCTCTACACGCACGCGCACGAGTCCGTCACGCTGCTGGCAGAGCTGTTCGCGGCGCACCACCTCACCGACACCACCGTGTTGCACGCCTCAACCGTCGGCGTCTCGCCCTTTTTCGTCGAGAATGTCAGCGAGTTGCAGCTCAGTGCGCTCAAGCTTGTTACTACGGTCAGTGCCTTTTATAACCAAACAACGAGAACAACCCACCATCGTCAGTCTGTTTCGAACAAAACACGGACTGGGATCGATGGAATACGCGTTTGATTCAAATAATGCTCGTTTTTTTTTTTATGTAAACTCTTTTCTTTTAGATTTACGTACATATTAATATTTTTTTATATAATTTCGTTTTGATTAAGAAAATAATTATTGAAAAGTGCACAAAATTAGAGGGAAATTCAAATTAGTTTAAACGCAATGCTATTGGTCGGACCGAATTGTGACGTCAAAGTCAGCTAGTGCACAGTTGTTGAATATTTGGGATTAAATTCAGTATTATTGTGATTTTGAGCAGATATTAAAGTGAAATTACATTTGTTTTGTAAAAGAGTAGTAGAAAGATTCACACGAAAATTACTGATTGTATTTAAAATGAAATAAATACTTACGTCGAAATGGTCTTCACAACAGTATAAACAATTGATGGATATATCATGTCTGTTTTCATGATTTTACATCACTTTCTCCTTATGCTCACACCTCTCGGTAGAGTCTGTGCCGAAAGAGAACCGTCGTGGCGTAAAATGGAACTATCATTATGATTTTTATAAAACTATAATAATATTACAAAAAACACACTGAAAACATTATAATAATATTTTTAACAAAGATTCAAAATATAAGATGTAACAGTCGCACTATAATGACGTAACAGTGTTGTCAATATAACAAACACGATAATTAAATATAGCAGCGCCCTCAAATCTTATGACGGTTCTATTACCGCAAAGGCTCTACAAGAAAAACACTTCATTTGGTGCACATCTATTTGTGTTTTTACACAAGGGCACGATCAGTACTGAAAAGTCGGTTATTGTCCTTTTGCATTATATTTTGAAGAAAACACAAAATATTGATAGATTACAGCCCAACGCTTCTGCAGCTATTTAATAGTTGTTTATTGTTATATATAGACTTTGACGTCACGACAAGCGCGCCAAAATGGCGGTCGTTTAAAAAGCTGATATCGGCCTACTATTTTAAAACTTTATTTTTCGAATCAAATGTTGTTTTTCTGGTGCTGGTTTTTTTTACATTTAATTAATACAGGTTCTCATTACCTACCACGGGCACCCAGAGTTTCAGGACCATTTGTTCTGTGAAATTTGTATGATGATGTAAATTAGTCCTGGTCTAGACCTGATATGGTCATATAATGAGGAGGGCTGAAATGCATGTAACTAAAAGAGTTATGAATATAAATGTGGATGGATGGAGAGGGAGAGGCAGGCCAAAGAAAAGATGAACGGACTGTGTGGAGAGATTGGAGCGATATGAAAGAAGGGAGTCAGTGATAGCGTGACAGGGACGGTGTGGAAGAAGAAAACGTGTTGCGCCGACCCCAAGGTACAAGGGCAGGATGATAGTAATGTAAATTATCATTTAAAAATATAAAAAAGATACATGCATATTCCCTCTGCAAACTGCCCCCTTTCATGAATTTCTTGATTATAAACTAAGTCCAAGTGGAATAGAGTTTTAAATAAATAAAAGAGATAATGTCGCGAGCAACAAGTCGCATGTCTGTCATCATACCTATGCTTATACAATATTTTAACTCACTATCAATTTTCTCAATGAAAAATTTCTCTTGTAGTTGGCGATCAAATCTGCACTGACCCTTAGTGTTATTAGAAAATTATTGAAACTGATCAGTCTAATCGTTTTGATTTTGTTCACGCAAACGGTCTAGCCAAGCAGCTTTTGCGGGACGTGACTGTTTGGTAACGGCCATGACTGACACTTTATTTTTTTCCAGATATTCACAAAATACGAACAGCACCGAAGACTGCTGCTAGAAGATATTCTAGCATCCATAGCGCGCATTCCAAGCTCCAAGCACAACTTGCGATCGTTCCGGCTGAGCTCGGATCAGCAGATACAGATGCTGACGGCGCTTGTCCTGCAGCTGGTGCAGTCTGTGGTCACGCTGCCGGAGACACTGTGCAAGTCGCAGGATAAAGACAAAGATCCTGAGTCCTCTGATAGTAAGAAAGTAAGTCATTGTTTGTGTAATTCGTGCCAGTTTGTAAATAGCATAGCAGTATTATCTATTGTCAAATATCATTTTGTTATTGTGTACTGAAAATCCCACGTTTTCAACCTTAAAAAACTTTGATTTCTTTTACAATTTGTAATATTTGTTTCTTTTTACAGAATGCAATAGATAAAGATCTCATGATAATTTCTAAGTACGAGGCAGCAATCAGCGTGGGCGGTACATTCCTGACGTCATTCCTGAACAAGTGCCGAAGTCGTAACGAAGAGGTCGACTTCAGGCCCCTGTTCGAAAATTTCGTGCACGACTTACTTACCACTGTAAACAAACCAGAGTGGCCTGCGACTGAACTACTGCTCAGCCTACTTGGAACTATGCTAGTAAGTTGACCACCTTTCTTCACCTTGTTTCTATTTTACCGTAAAAACTTAGTTTGGAACATTATTCGTTTATCTATATCTATATATATATCTTTTCGCTTAAAAGAGAAAAGACTGCGTATCAAAACGATTTATGAGCCGAACGTCCTATTCTCAAAATGACCTATTAGCAGAACATCCTACTGTCCAAGTACAGTTATGCTGATAAATTACTATCGATTTTTGTGATTTATTTTAAAAGTAAAATTTAAACAAAATGAAGAATTATTGCATTATGGCTAGTCAACCGTCTGATGATGGTGTTAAAAATACTTCCGGTCTGATGAAGGGACAGTTTTTTTTTTTGGTTTTGTATTCATCCAATGACTACTCCCGCTCTGTGTGAAGCGGGGCATGACAGACAGACTTTTACTGATTAAAACCCACTCTTGTTCCCAAGAGGAACTGCAACCGTTTACGGCCACAGAGGGTGTTGAACTCGTAATTTGCTTTACCAGTCTAGTCAACAATGCCCACAAAACATAACAAAAAAAGTTTAATGTCGTACTAGTGACATTTACCCTTGTATGTTGAAGCAATTAATTACAAGGTCGACTATTCATGTGCTTTTCACGTTTAATACTAACCCGAAACATGTGACAGGTAAAATACATGTCCGACAAGTCGATGGAGATGTCGGTCCGCGTGGCGTCGCTGGAGTACCTGGGGCTGGTGGCCGCGCGGCTGCGGCGCGACAGCGTGGTGTCGCGCGCCAAGCTGGCCACCATGGACGCCGTCGTGCGCGACATCCGCGCCGAGGAGGAGAAGGACGGCAACCAGGGACAGGTGCGTCGCGTATTCTTGCATCATGTCTTTATTAAACCGCCCCTTTTGTTTGTGATCTGTTAATATACTGTCACACTTCACTTTTTAATTTGTTTAAAAGCAATTATAGTACTCGCCAAACTTCTTGGCCGCCCTGAAGTTGGCTACAATGGCTGCGCAGTAGTAAATCTCATACAGTAAAAAAAGTTAATTCAAAAATTCTTAAAACCCGACTGCTTGAAAAGCGAACTAAAAAGACATAACATCTGGTTTTGGTCAACCAGCTCGCGAATATGTATCCTGCGACTGCACATCATGATTTTCTCCTTGCTTACGTCATTTTAGTTCGCTTTTCAAGCAGTTGGGTTTTTTGTTTTTTTTTTTTTATTACTTTTTAGTTGTTTTTTTCTAATTAGGTACATTTAAACATATAAATGTTATATATTTTTGAAATCACCTCTTGAAACCCTTTATTTTCATACCCCACACGATAGGTTTGAAAGGAAAAAAAAATTTAGGCCCCTACAATATGGCACCCAATAGCCGCCATTTTCCTATTTTCCAATTTTAGTCTAGCCAGTGACACTCGCAGGGTTAAGAGAAAGCGATTGACGTAAGAACCATCAAAATCGGCCAACGCGTTTGGTCTCTAGAACGCCCCATAGGAACAAACATACATACATACATAAATAGACTGATAAACACATTACCCTCCTTCGGCAGTCGGGTAAAAACAGCACCGTTTCGTACCTCGCGCATGCAGAAAGCAACTTCAGGGCGGCCCAGAAGTTTGGGGAGAGCTATAATAACAAATCTGCTAAAAATTCCCTATATAAAAGCTATTTTACCTCCACAGAGTGCCACTTCGGGCTTGGACGAAGACGAAGAAAGGACGGAATTCTTGCAGCGGGTACTACTTGATTATCTTGCAATCAACGGGCAAAAGGACCAAGCTTGGAACTGCGCTCGTCACTTCTATATCACACAGTGGTACAGAGACATGGTAGTGCAACCGAAGAGCACTTCGCCAACAAAAAAACCGAAGAACAAATCGAAGAAACGGTACATAAAAGACGATACGAGTGACGAGGAGTCTGATGCAGACGACGATAGTGATGATGAAGGACGTCGCCTCAAGGACTTGAAAGCTGAAAAGAAACTCGCCTCCAGTGCGCTCATTTCGGCCGAAAAATTCAAAACAATGGAGCGACGGAAGCATTTCTTCCTCGAGAAAATCCGACCGTTTAGATATCAAGGTGGCACTCAGGTGCAAGTGATGCAATCGTACATTGACTATAGTGGAGCAGAACTAATCTCACAGTACTTAGCTTCGAAAAGGTCATTCTCTCAGAGTTTTGATAGGTATCTGAGAAAAATCCTTGTAATTCTGTGTGAAAACACAATAGCGATCCGCACGAAGGCGATGAAATGCCTCGCGATGATCGTGGAAGCAGACCCAGCGGTGCTGGCGCGGCCCGACATGCAGATCGGTGTCAACCGCTCGTTCTTGGACCAGTCCACCGCCGTGCGAGAGGCCGCCGTCGACCTGGTCGGCAAGTTCGTGCTTAGTCGGCCCGACCTTATTGATAAGTATTATGGAATGCTCTCAAATAGAATATTGGTGAGTGATATACAGCTTATACAGCCTTTCTTACTTGCGATTAATGTGGTGGTGATCAAATTAAAAATAACGTTGTATCTTTTAGGACACTGGTGTATCGGTGCGTAAACGTGTGATAAAAATTCTAAAAGACATCTGTATAGAGTGCCCAGAATTCCCTAAAATACCTGAGATTTGCGTAAAGATGATTAGGAGAGTGAATGATGAAGAAGGTATCAGGAAGTTAGTGATGGAAGTGTTTCAAAACATGTGGTTCAGTCCGTGCGCGAACACAACGCGGCCGGGCGCGCTGGACATGACGGCCGCGGCCGCCGACCCGCTCACTCGTAAGGTGCTCAACATTACTGATGTGGTCATATCGTCCAGGGACATCGGTCTCGAGTGGTTTCAGCAGCTGTTGACTAGTGTAAGTGGATTATCATAATACCTAATACATGTACTAATCAGTCTATACATTTCAATAACTTAACACATTATTTATAACATTTTTGCAGCTGTTCAAACCCAAGGAAGATAAAGATGATTCCACGAAGATTATTTATCAACCACCGAAGTCGCTTTTACTTGCTTGTCAGCAAATAGTAGACTGTCTAATTGAAAGTTTACTTCAGTTAGAAGAGACAAGCGCTGATGGTAAACAAATTCGAAATTACATATTATTATGTTTCTCTCAAGCAGTTTGTAAATTAAAATGTTGAATGTTTTCAGGAACTGGTTCGTCGCAGCGCATTCTAGCTTGTCTCTCCACGTTGCATTTGTTTGCGAGAATTAGACCACAATTGTTAGTGAATCATGCATTAACTTTGCAGCCATACCTGAGCTTAAAGTGTCAGGTATGTTTTTCTTTATTACAATACGTTTCTTGCACTAGGTCCAATACTAACCAAGTAAAGTTGTATGTTCTCTCATCTGGACAACAATTGTTGGGCAGATTCACATATCTCACTTTGAATTTACTATGCTATTAAGTGCTATATAAATAGGAACTTTATTCTTCTGCATATAATATGTATTTATTGGTATAAGCAAATGTGCTATATGACGCAACTATGTAAAAATTGGCAACTATGATCAAATTTCGTAATTATATGAGCTTATCAGGATTTTTGCTAAAGTATGCTAGCAGCAGCATGGTGCAGATATATAAAATAAATAATAAAAGTTAATTCCTCTTCCAGAATCAGTATGAGCAGCAGATAATGTCGACGGTGGCGTCGACGCTGGAGTTGGTCGTGCCGCTGATGGAGCACCCCAGCGAGGTGTTCCTGGCGCAGCTGGAGGAGGACGCCGTGAAGCTGATCCTGCAGCGCGGACAGCTCGTCATCGCCTCCTGCATCGCCTGCCTCGCCGCCATCGTCAACAACCTCACGCACAACTACAAGCTTATTAGGGACGTCTTCAACAAGTACCATGGTAAGTTTCACTTGTGGTCCGCCTTATGCATGTTGAACTACAAACTTTGTCATTGTGAAGGCATCGAAACAATTCAGACTCACTGAGGTTGACAGGGCAAGAGAAGAAAACATGTTGTATTGTTGTCCGTAAGTAACATAGGACAGGGCAGAAAAATTATGAAGATGCCTCATTGCTAGAAGTACTTACATTTCATGAGCGCACATCAAACATTGCAATCTATAATAATATCGTAGCTAGCAGGTATGCGTGCGGAGGCGGCCGCGAATATTAGGTCAAAGTGCACCGCAAGTCGATGCAGCGGGAGTGTTCGGAGCGTTCGCCTATTGTTTGTCCGGAGGTTTAAAGCAAAGTTCGTCCTTTGATTTCTTGATGTCAAGATAGCTCAATATTGTACTAAGGCCCACTTGCACGTTTAGTCCTATTAAATAAATAAATGTAGAGTTTGTAAGTTCGGAGTTAGTATATAATTGATTTATTTTCAGACACAGGTGACAATAATATTACATTCATACGCATTTAATGAAAATTGATCCAAGACCGAAAACATTTTTTTTTTTAATTCGTGAACATTTTAACTCATGATATGCGTTGTAAACTGAACGGAACTTGTATACGTGTCCTTTTTACACTATATTACGATACGTAATAATTTTTTGTCTTTGAATTTGTAACATGCCATTTCATTTTAATCGTATTGTATTTGCATCATTCGTTCACCGCCGCCATTAGGCGATTTTTATTAGTGCGCTTTTTTCCGCGCGATGTTTTTACTGCAAGTGCGGGCAGCTTCATACAATTCCATATGTCACAGTATAGGCGGAAAAAAATCGCGCGTATAAAAACCACATTACGTGGTAAGCCTTTTACCCACTACGATTTCCTTTTTTGCACAAATTTAAGAATTTTGTTAAAAAATCGGAAAGAATTTTCGTGCCCCTAATTTCACATCTGGTGATATTTTACTTCTATATGATATAGTCACAACATATAGCCATGTCATAAAAAAATGACTTCGTCATCATCAGAATACATTTCCTTTACACTGATTAGCGAATATCACATAAACGTGTACGGATTTACATTATTTAAACGGATAAAAAGGTTCTACGTCTAGACCTTTCATTTAAAACAAAGTTATTAAAATAACTCCATAAAAAAACTCCATGTTTTCAAGTTACGTAATTAATTTTGTCAATTTTTACACTAACACTGGACTTAGCGACTATGCTTCCGCATCGGCGGCGGCGGGTTAAATATTTCAGTAAATTTATAAGTTTAACTCTAGATTTACCTCCAACTCTTGGTTGCTAAAGATGATCTATCTGATTAACCCTGAGCTAATCGTTACTTGCGCGTTCCTGGGTTATGCTAAATAACCCGGTATTTAGCATAACCCAGGAACGCGTAAGTGGCCCTTAGACGTGTTAAATACACAATACAGTGTGAACTAATTAGAAATAATATAGGAAAAGGAGTGGTTATTTTTTAATTTATACGATAAGCTGAGATTGTATCCTGTAGCGTTTTTCTATATTTCCAATATAATTAAACCCAAAATACAAACCACAGGTACAAACTTTAGCAAAAGTATAGTTTAAATAGGGATGTTAGCCAAGTCAGAGGCCTGTGGGGTTCCCAGAGGCAGACTAATTAACTCTGCCATCAGAGGTGGCCACATCCTCACATGAAAAAAACAAGATAGGGATGCTTCCTGGGTAGAAACATGATAATTCTATTTTAACCCGTCAGTGTGTGTGTGTCATCATAATATTTATTATCAAATAATATTGGACACGTATTTTTTGCTTTATCAAGTAAATAAAATAGTATTGTTGTCACTTGTGATGTCACTTCAGACTAAGAAAAGAGAGTTATGTTTTTACAGACTTCTAAATAACTGAGGTTATGAATTCGACACGTATCTATGTAATATTGTTGGAATTGCACTATATTAACATATGTTACTCTATGTAAGCTTCTAAACTCGTGTGTCAAATTTCATAAGTGTATGCATGTTTGTCCATGCATATCTCCGAAATTAGTATTAGGATCGTGATCATTCTTTTTGTAGTGTACGTTACCCCAACAAGAAAGTGGCTCCTAGAGTGATATGAATGGAACGTATCATTAGTGCGTTATCTGCTGTGAATATGTGCCACATATAAAATTAGTGAGTGTCGTCGTTTTTGAAAAATACGGAAAGGCCATTCCCGCTAGAGTAACGTTGTTCCAGCAGGAAAATTCTAAACGAATGATCGGAGTGAGAAATATTGTGCATGGGCAGAGAGCTTATAGTTGTGCAAAAATGTGCGTCTTTAAGTCAAGAGTAAATAGGTTACTTCTAGGCAAGCGTGTCTCACCGTCGACCACATCATCGCTTACCAACAGGTGAGATGGTGGTCAAGCAAGTGGTCGAAAACCTGATGATGCACCAATTATATTTTCGGCGCAAATGTTTGCACAACTATAGGCCTAAGCTCTCTGCCCATGCACAATATTTCTCACTCCGATCATTCGTTTGGGATTTTCCTGCTGGAACAACGTTATTCCAGCAGGAATCTTTTTTTTTTCGTTTTTTATGTGGCGCACATTCACAACAGATTACGCACTAATGACACGTTTTACTCATATCACTCTAGTAGCCACTTTATTGTACACCAAAATAAAAACATTACATACGGAAACCTATACTTTTTGTATTGGGTTAGGTATCTTTCTACTTAGGGAACAGTACAAGTTTCATCAAAATCGGTTCAGCAGTTTTCAAGATATGGAACATACAACCGGACTCCTTAACTATAAACAGCACGAATGTGTTAATTGTGTTATGGGTATTTTGTCAAACTTTTAGGTACCTTATTATGGTCGCGGACAAATTAGATAAAGAGCTACCGGGACCCTGGCTCAAGCAACTGAAGGAACACGAGTGGCTTTAAGTTAGTAAAAGTCTGGCACGCCCTCCCGCTTCACCCAGAGAGGGAGAAATTATTGGATGATATCCCACCCTTACTATAAAACTTGCTTACTTTTTAGTGATGGCGTACCAAGATTAAAAACAGAAAAAATAACTTTCGTTTCGGAAGTCGGTGTCGCGAAACGACAAAAAAAAATCAGTACGAAAGACACCGACTTCCGAAACGTCATAAATTATTGCAAGTATGCTACGAAGTTCATACTAACAATGCTCAATCGATAAGACGATTTTTTTTTGCAGAAGTCCAAAGGTTGATCTGTGAATTTTGCCCCAGTTTACACATTTAATGTCTGCCAACATATTCATTTCGTTGAAAAATAGTATAAATCAAAGAATTATTCCCAAACAAAATGATGTTTAAACTATCGTTCTAATTTCAGGTGTACTTCTTCAATGGAAGCACTGCTGGCAAAAGAACCCTGAAATGACGAGAGGGTTGCATTCAAGGCCTTATTTTAGACGTGCGTTATTTATCGTAGGACTGCTGTTGCGTTATTTCGATTTTACGGAAGCTAGAGTCATAGAAGGACTTCCGGTAAGTGGCTGTTCAAAATTTTAAAAGCTTGTACTGAAAATAATATTATAGCATTAACATTATAATTTTTCCATAGGCGGACATAAAAGAACAGATATTCTCAACGCTAATGTTTTTTGTCGGCCTCGAAGACGAAGATTTCGTTTCGCACACTCTCAAAGCGTTGGGTTCAGTCTGCGTAAGGCATTACGAGTTCATGTTACAACCTGAACTAAAGGAGTTCTATCACCAACTGCTGACGTCGGATTTAGCGCCAATAGAGATGAAGGCGGATGTGCTCAGAAACATAGAAATGTACTTACAAGAAGAAGAGCAGAGGATGATAAGACAGGATAAAGAATGTGAGTATTGTAAACTCTGTTTTTATTCTGTTTATAAGTGTTGTCTCCACTTTTGCCTATAAAGCAAAAGTGGAAGTCCACATCTTTGGAATCCTTGAAAGTCTGTGAGTATGCAAAGGTAACAATAGTCTTTCACGCCAAAACAACTGAACGGATTATGATGAAATTTGCAGTATTATAGCTTATACGTCAGAATAAAACAGGCTATAATTTATAAAGATACTAGCTTCTGTTAGCGGTTTCGCCCGCGCGAAAAGTGTTTTCTTATCCCAAGGGAACATTATACCGGGATGAAAAATAGCCTATATACTTTT
The DNA here is from genome assembly GCA_947562075.1 of Orthosia gracilis. Taxonomy (NCBI): domain Eukaryota; kingdom Metazoa; phylum Arthropoda; class Insecta; order Lepidoptera; family Noctuidae; genus Orthosia; species Orthosia gracilis. The sequence goes on from OX387274.1 coordinate 8,450,374, forward strand.
CCAGACTGTAATCTATCACTGTGCCAAATTTCATAGAGATCCGTTGATCCGTGTGATATATTTTATAGTAAGATTGGGGATGTACTAATAACCATGCGGGCTGCAGCAAGTCATTTATAAAGCCCAAGCTAATTAGAAAAATGTGGTCCCAGGGTCAAAGAGGTCAAAACACGAGAATCTCAAGGAGATGGGCGACGTGTCATCGGGCATGGCGTCGACGGTGATCCAGTTGTACCTGAAGGAGATCCTGGGCTCGTTCCTGCACCCCAGCACCATGGTGCGCTCCAGCGCCATGAAGGTGGTGCAGCTCGTGCTGGCACAAGGGCTCGTGCATCCTGTGCAGGTATGTATACATTTATCTAGTCAGGGACTCAGCTCACATAAATAGTATTTAAAGCTTTGACCATAACACTTAAAAAGGTAATTCTTAATTGCATATTAAGTATAAGAGGGGTTTAAGCAAAGGTGTCTAAGCCCAGGAATGCCTGTGGCAACATGTAAATCCTTCCGATTGGCCGCCTCAGGCAGCCACAAAGCCACATAAAAATAATCCAATACCAGTATCACCTAATAATTCTTAAGAATCTTATTTTTCAAGTTGGAGGAGGCCTTAACCTCAGGGATTTATTTATTTATTGGCCTATCTACAATTGTTACACTGTTTATTCTAATAATACAAGCAATATGATACAAGCATTGATTTTATTGGATAATATTTTTGTGTTCACCAAAAATCTAAAGGTACATCTATGTATGCATTTCTAAAATATTGATCTTAAACCCGTTTAATTGTTTGACTATAATTAAACTACTCGGCCAACAAAATATGTTACATCAAACAAATTCCAAATTAACACCAAGATATAACACTTTTTTATTGTAGTGCGCTGCAAATATTCTATTGTAACAATAACTATTTTATTCTTCTCCGAAAAATACTGATCGTGCACCAAATATTCCTGCTCGGGAGCTTAGGGCACCCCGACACGGACAGGTTAGGTTCGAACGAGATGACGTGAGCTGAAGTGAGCGAGCAAAGCGAGCGAACTCAGCTCCCGTCATCTCGTTTGTGTTAGGTTACTTTAGACCCTGCGGACGGAAATAGGAGCCCCGCGCAGCGGGGCTCCGTCCACTATGTTGCCAAAGTACTATACATTTTGCAGTGCATTATCTGAAGTAAAACTAAAAAAATAAATGCTTGTTTTTAAAATTAGGTGTATTACTATTTTTACAAATTTGCAACAGTTGTTAAATAGATGCTCGTTATGACATATTTTAATGAACATATTTTGGTGCACATTCAGTATATTTGGTGGAACACAGGCAAAATTAGGTAAATGAAATGGGAATAAATTGAAGTACTTTTAAATACCATCCGATTTTATTTGGTGTTTTATTTTGAAATAAAACACCAAATAAAATTGACTTGTTAATCAACACTATAAAACTTAGAAAAATAGAAGGTTTTTTTATTTACTTCATATTTGTACCAAGTAAATTAGGTTAATCCTTAAGTTATGGGGGAGCCATGTAATTTAATTGTTTCTATATCATGTATTTCTGTTCCAGATTGTTCCATATTTGATTTGCATGAGTACAGACCTGGAAGTGACAGTGTCGCACACGGCTGATAAACATCTCCAAGAGATTGACAAGAAGTATCCTGGCTTCATTCACATGAAGGCACAACTTGGCATCAAACTCTCTTATCAGTTACAAAAAATATTACAAGTTAACGCAAACAAAGGAGTTATTAGGGGGTTTAGGTAAATATTTTGATAATATTTTATTAAATCTCTCAAATTAAGAAGTAATTCGCCATTATGCGTACTAATAATTTGTTACTTTCAGGAAAAAGGATCAAGATGAGTTACCTACAGCTCTCAACGGTTTCCTTTATTCATTACTTCGTAACACGCGACCACAACGTCGCGCGTTGGTATTGTCGCTACTTAAACAATTTGATGACGTTTCTGTAAGTATTGCTTTCAATCAAATCTCACAAATACTAGAAAAACTATCAAATCTCCGCTTTGTTTCTTGAGTTTGAATTAATTGTTTTGTTTCAGACTGCTCCATTGGATCAGATGCTGTACCTAGCTGATAATTTGAGTTATTTTCCATTTCAAGTTCAAGATGAACCATTATTTATTATACATCACATTGACATTATTATATCGACATCAGGATCAAACCTTTTGCAGCTTTTTCGTGAGGTAGGAGATACATTTCACACAGTGTTATGACAAAGAACTTTTTAGGTAGTTGCATGTTAAAAAATAAATTAAAAAAACCCAATGTTCTTACACAGGGACTAAACAAACCAACTTCAGAGGAAAAGACAGAGGAACCACTAGATGAGGAGGAGGACGACGAGGAGGCGGAGACCCTGCTGGCGCAGATGCCGGACAGCACGCGGCCGCTGCAGGACGCCATGCGCCAGGCGCGCGGCTGTCTGCTGCTGCTCGTGCTCAAGCAGCATCTAAAGCAACTCTACGGCTTCACTGATGCGTGAGTTTTCATTTTCACAAATTTTACTTGTGCTAGTTGTTTCAGTGTCGCTGTGATTTAATAATCTGAATAAATATCTAGTGAAAGATCATAATTATTTTGCAGAAAAATCAACCAGTACTCACCGTCCGAGAATGTGAAGGTTTACGAAAAGGCAGTATCGCGGCGACACGCGCCCATCTTTGAGCCCAAGGCGACCATCGCGCAGCTGCAGGACCACGAGCGCGCCGCCGACGAGCTGGACGAGCGCGGCCGCCGCCGGCTCGTCGACGACTACCTCGAGGTGAGCCGTGAGCCCGCGCACTCCACTCTACCCACGGCCTTTAAGACCTCGTACTCACACGCTTCTTTCTATTGTACAGTTCAAGCAATTGATGCTGAAGTTCGACCCGGAGGAGGAAGAAGATGAAGAACAGACCGGGCAAGCCCCCGGCGCCGCCCCCAGCGAGGCCGCGCCCGCCGCGCCGCCCGCGCCCCCCCCCGCCACCTAGCGCGCGGCGCCCGCGTCGTCATCTGCCGCGCGCTAGAGACGTGTGTCGTCAACTGGGCCGCGGGGCGCCGAGTGACGTCAGCCGGGCCCCATGAGCGTAACTTCAGCAGAGCGGCGGGGCGCCTCGTGACGTCAGCCGGGTTGCGGGGTGCCCCGCATCCACACAGCCTACTTGAAGTTCTTTATATAAGTTCTATTTGAGAAACTCGATTTGTTTTTATTTTAAAGTCTTGTGTGTAGATAATTTTTATGAGAATATAAAGTATATGTATACCTATTCCGCCTCGAGTCTTTGCAAGTTCGCCCCGCCCCTCGACCCGGCCCGGCTCGGAGAGTCATCACGGTCTCCGTTTGATGTTTTATATTTGTACATATTTCATTGTTGAGGGTATTAAAGTGATTACGCAACTTTAAAAAATATCATTTTATATTTACATTTTAAAGAGTACAAAACAAAATTTATAAGATATGGTTAATAATATATAAAGTAATACTAGGAGTTTTTGGCGTAGACCTATCATTAGACGACGACCTTCTTCTCTCGATCTTCGGAAACGGCGAATTTATTACAAAGGAAAAATATCAGTGTCTCTGGAGTAGGCTTCACTTTACCATCGGCGATGAGCCTTCGCAAGTTACGTATACGTTGCTTATGTGGGTACTCTCCTCGAGGCTGTCGTTGCGGCTGTAAATTATAAAATATATTAAATGGAGACTGAAAACGGCTACGTCCACTCAACATACTCTGTTACAACCATGCTATAATAGTACACAATGTTTTGTTATTATTATAATATTTAACGCAACGTATTATGTACATATTATAATATAATTATAGAGAACAAAACATTAAAGAAATTTCAACTCTGATGTGCAGTTCTTTTTATTTAATTTCGTATTTATATTATGTTCCGCCACATACATATGCTATAAAAATATTGTGTGCTATTAGCGTAACATTTAAGAATTTACCAAAAAAATATAATTTCTTTTAGAAAAAAAATGAGACGAATTAGGTATAAGAAACGTATTGCCCTGTAATAGCAATGGTTTTTTTGCCGACTGTCACAATTACATGGAGTGCTTGTACAGTAAAATAATGTTTATTCAATAGCGACAAGGTATATAATAAATGTACATAATAATATTTTCATCATATTATGTCATGTTTAGAACCATGAACGTCAACGTCAACAACGCCTTTCCTGTTTACGAAAGCACTCGTGTCGTAAAATAAAACGAAATATAAACCAGTATTAAACTATTCAGTAAATCTTTTTTACATAGGTACATACATATTGGTGCTACCTATATCTATCTAGAACAAACTGCAATGACGCTGAAAGGAACACTGTTGCTGGGAGCACCAAGACTAGCTGACCCGCATGTGTTCTTAATACCTGACCCAAATGTTTCAGCTTCGGATGTGTCGTATGGCATGAGAGCGGTTAATACTGGCTCATTTACTCTGGGCCGGTGGTCGACTTTGTTTTGCCTAAGGCGGTTTGTTTGCTCTTGTGATGTTCACTAGTATTACTAGTTAGGGTTCGGTTTATAGTAAAAAAACCAGATTGATCAGTAAGTAACAGCACTGAATGGAAACGTCTAATCCCCGCTTGGGAAATACTCAGAGACGTAACGCATTCAAGCTATCACGTTTATTTAGATAGGATACCACATGGAGGCGAATTATGAAGAGGTAAAGTTTGTGAGGTTGTAGGGGATAATCTCTGAATCTACTGAACCGATATTGAAAATTCTTACAAATTGGTCGGTGGGTAGAGTAGGTAGGTAGATAGATGGTAGGTAGGTAGGTAGCCAATTGAAGGGAGCGATGCCGCGGGGGTCAGCTAGTCGAATTTATAAGTCCGTGTATCATAATTAATTCGTTAACTTATTAGTAAAGCCAGAATGGCGGCGGTTTTGAGGGTATAAAGCTGATGGTCCAAGAGAGCGGCTGCAATATTTATCAACTGTTTTGATGTGGGTTTCGTTTTCGAGGGTATTGAAGCCGATATTGCTGTCAAAATGTAAAACCAAGATGGCGGCTGCAATAAATTATAAATTTTTTCGTCATTGGCGTCGTTTTCATGGGTTTCGAGAGTTGAAGCCGATAGTGCTGTCATAATGTAAATCAATTATCAATGCTTTCGTCATTGGTGTCGGTCAGTTGTTGTGTGTTAATATTAAACTGTTTTCCGTGTTTTAAGCTATCGACTTGCTGAGATTAACCGACGCCATGAGATTACCTATTTAAATTGTATTTGTAAGCTACATTTTTCAATTCGATTGCTTGATCACTATAGAACAAAAATATTTTAATAAAAAAAACAATATCAAAAACATTAAAAGAACCCTATTGCTTCAATGGAGCGTAGGTAATTATTTCATCAACTAGGCTTAGTTTCCATACTGTTTGTATATCTATATTAACAATCAACGACCACACATCCACACAGGTCATTGAGTGTGTACGATTTAAAAGATACTTTGCATTCAAAAAAGAGATAAAATATCTCAACGTAACATACTTTTGGATACCTCAAATAAGGATTATAAGAACAAATAAAAAAAAAAATCGGGCGACATTGCTGCAGAATTGAATATATCAAGTGTGGACGGCAAAGTTTCCGAAGCAGTATTTACGGTAAACTTTTTAAGTGTTGCTTGATGAATACGAGGCTATCGCTGTCGCCCACTCTTGCTACCTATAAGCTGAGCGATAACGCGCGGTACCCTAATAAACAGACTTTTGAAGCGAATGTTTAAAACTTTACAGTTTTTGCAATTAGGTGATGACTGGAGGCATATGTACTTCTTTCCTTTTGGATGTTGTTGGAAGGTTGCAATGAGGATGAACTACGAGGGCTGCACTAAAAGTATCGGGAATGGAATATTTCCACTGTTCCTGTCATATTAAAATCTTTTTCATTGAAAACTCCTCGATTTTAAAAATCGAATACCATTTATTTATTTAAAAAAAGATTTTCGGTCTTGTCACAAGGTTTTGTCAAACGTGTTTAGTCGTTGAGAAAATGGAATTGACTCGAGAAAATTCAAGAGCGATGATTTATTATGTCTTTCGAAGTGGTTTAACACAAAAACAGTGTGTGGACCGGATGATTTCTGCATTTGGCGATGAAGCCCCATCCAAAACCACAATTTATCGCTGGTTTGCTGAATTTCAACGTGGACGTGTCAAGCTCAGTGATGATCCCCGTCAAGGTCGTCCAAAAATTGCAGTCACCCAAGAAAACGTTGATGTTGTGCGTAAGCTGATTGAGGAAGATCGACTTGTGACATACCGCGAAATTCAGGCAACTTTAGACATTGGCATGAGTCAAATACAAATAATCTTGCATGAACAATTACCTAGATGTAAAAAAGTTGTTTTCCCGATGGATACCGCATTCGCTCTGTGAAGAGCAAAAAGCGGCTCGCATTACTTGGTGCGTCAGAACTCAAGAAAGATTCCACGCAGGATCCTCAAATGCTGTATACAACATCGTATCAGGTGACGAATCCTGGATATACGCGTACGAACCCGTAACAAAAAACCAGTCACGAGTTTGGGTGTTCGAAAATGAGTTAAAGCCAACAAAAATTTATTGTTCGTTCACGGAGTGTTGCAAAAAAAATTGTGGCCACGTTTGTCTCCAAAACCAGCCATGTTGCGACTATTCCTCTTGAGGGACAAAGAACGGTTAATGCAGAATGGTATGCTAGCATTTGTTTGCCACAGGTCGTTTCTGAACTCCGTAAAGAGAACTGCAACCGCCGCATCATCCTCCATCACGACAATGCGAGTTCTCACACCGCGCACAGAACAAAAGAGTTTTTAGAGCAAGAAAATATAGAATTATTAGACCATCCGCCGTACAGCCCCGACCTAAGCCCTAATGATTTCTATGCTTTCCCTAAAATAAAGAATAAATTGCGTGGTCAGAGATTTTCATCACCTGAAGAAGCTGTGGACGCCTACAAAACGGCCATTTTGGAGACCCCAACTTCCGAATTAGATGGTTGCTTCAATGATTGGTTCCATCGTATGGAAAAATGTGTCAAATTTTGCGGAGAATACTTGGAAAAGCAATAAATACATTTTTAAATAGTAATGTTGTGTCACTTCCTTGATTCCCGAAATTTTCAGTGCCGCCCTCGTAATTAACTTCAGATTAAACTTGGAATGTTGAGCTGTATGTTTAGTCCATAAATATAGCTGTTAAACTTTGTTATAATGTAACGCGCATGGAAGCAAGTTTGAATTAAAATCATTTCTAATGCCGTAGAAGTGCGTTTAAATATGAAATCCGTTTTGCGCAGGCCGTTTTTTCGAAAAAAAAAAGAAAAATAACATTTTCCGAAACATAAAAACAGTGGTTGTTAAATCCCATAGTTTAATCTGAAATTTGGAAAATAAACACAACAATAAAAAAATGTAAATAAACTCCTGCTAAAAGCCAAAAAACTATGAAATTTGTCATATCTGACACCCCACGCCTCGCCAGCGCCTCTAGCGGCGAATTCATACGCGGGCCCCCATTGCGTTGGTTTTGGTTTTACAAAGTAAATTATTTAATAGTAAAATTACAAGGTCGCATTTTTGTTTTGTGTATGGTAGATAGGTAGGTACTTATTTTAAGAAAAAATATGTAGGCATAATATGCTCGATTACCCGCGCGAAGCCGGGGCGGGTCGCTAGTTAAAAAATAATTGCAAATATTGTATCGTGCTCTATTTGACCAAATGGCTCTCTTTGTTGTAAACGCTTGGCACATTCACCACGTCGCGTTTAGCGTTTCTAAATCAACCTTAACATGACAGGTGACGTGCCCGTCGCCAAAGGAATGCTAGATCTTTGAAAAAAAATTATTACTATTGTTTCCTTTACTGTTAGAAGCTAATGATATATTTTGTTTATATTCGAAATACACATTGGCACACACCCAGGGTTAAATTCACAACATAATGATGATCATATTCTGTCAAACGCCCAACTCGGCAAATCTCTCATCGCTGTATTGAATAGTGCCTACGCCCATAAATTCTATATTGGCACGTGTTTGATCGTTTATAATTTATTAATTCGTTTAGGTTTTGTATCCCTTGTAATACCTGAAGCCTTGGCTTACCTAATACCGGTCTAACTTATAGCTGACTAGAAAAATAGTAAAAGGATTATGTTGTTTCGTTAAATATGGCCCATGGTTGATGAACGATGGCGAAAAGCCTAGTGCCAGCAGGAAAACAGCTTTCAAAGACTAGCAAACTGGATGGGACAGCAAAATAAATTGCCTGTGCGTTTTACATAGTAAGATTTCGGGTGCCACTCACACTACGAAATATGACGTGTCATGAACTAAGTTTATTGGGATTATGTGCTCCCAGAAACAAGATAATGGTACCTATATTCGAATTATTTGAGTTAATAATATTATGTAGCTGCTAGCGAAATCTAGAGTTCTGGATTGATGGATTTCTGATAAGATCGAAAAGTGGTGAAACCACCGACATGGCTTTAAAGAAGCAATAGGCTGACCATTTCTCTCTCGGCGTCTGTTTGAATACGCGAGTTCTTGATACGAATCCGCTCAGCTTCAGCAAACGATATGTATTGCGCCTCCCAGCGTGGACGACGGTCGACCTGAACAAAGCAGCTGGGGTAGACCAAATTTATTATACTTAGAGGAAATGTCTAGCTCACCATGCATGAGGCAATATATAGGTACCAAAAATATGTGACACTGATAATCTAATGAATATACTAATGCATGTCTGAAGAAAACGGTATTGGTCATTTAGGATGACTAATACAAATCTCTGCAGATTGCGGATGACGCAGATACCCAGTAACAAGTAGATATTCGCTCATTTTTACAAACTAATAAATAATGAAAATATTTGCGCAAGTACCTACGCTGTGTAGTGCCCGCATATACTTACTAGATGGCATGTTGACGCAGTGAAGGTTAGGCTTCAGCGCAAAGGGTTGCGTGTTTATTTACGAACAGCAAAATTCCCGAGTGCTTATGCTTTAGAAATTATGTGATAATGATTATCTAAACGTACCTACATACGGGAAAATTGTACAGACCAATGTTTTTTGTATTTATATATCTGTGTTTTTACCCGACTGCACTTTAGTTAATGATTCTCAGCCGATGTAGGTGGGGAGCTTACAGGATCAAATTAAATTAACTAGCGAAACTTCAGAGACGTGATGGGTATGGAGATGGCCTCTCATCTGAGGGTGTATCTAAATACGATGAAATTAAATGATTTTATAAACTCAAGACGTAGCTACGGGACAACAACCGCAGGTAGTGCAGTATTTATGAATAACACAGGTAAACACGAATTTTGACTGTGATAAGAGGGTATGAAATTCCGATAGATTTATCGACAGATAGACAATAAAAAAATATAAGACCTGAAAAAGTTTGCTTTTGTATTCCGGAGAGTGGTTGATAAGTATTTCAGAAAATCTATAGTTTAAATTTTTATTCGATAAATCGAAACAAAATAAATTTTTATTATATATGTAAATTTTTATCAACTTTTACTATCATATTACAGTCTAGATTCCGAATAGGGCAGTTGAAATAAACTTCGTAGACTTCACAAAGGATTTCACTTGCATTAAAATAAAATTGTATAACTCGTACTTTAATAAATATACCGCATATGTAACAAAATGTATCAGCATCATATTTACACTCTCTGGACGACATTTTAACCTCTTTGGAACTTCTACAAAACAGTTATTCTTTATCATAAAAATGACATCTGTAGACGCTGTCTACCAGTTACAACCTCTTTATTATTTCGCGGCATTTAAAAAAATGTCGGAACTATTACTTACTTTTTTTTACGATATAACTCACAAAAAAATATTATTATCTTAACTACCACAAAAGCAAACTTTTTAAGGCATATGGGTATTTTTCCTTTATTTTAGAGCCTAATGAATAGAAAAATCATAAAATAAATTTTAAGACAAAGAAAAAAAATTTTTTGTTGAGTTGTGTCATTGAAATGGTAGACACTTTGTATTAATTCTTCGGCAAACTGGCCGTCGCGAAAAGAATAAAAAAGAAACTGGTTTTACCTCATCATCAGTCTCCCTTTGGTCTTGTGACGGAGTACCAATGAGAGAGTCATCCCACATGACGGGGTGCCAGGGCCGGCGCACCGCCTTCTCCGGAGGTACCATCGGCTGCGGCGGTCTTAGCGGCAGCGAGTTTACGTCTACAAACTCTTCCTCCTCAAATTCCTCGTTCTGCATGGTTTATAGACGACCTCACTGAAAATTCAAATACCCACAATTAGTAAGTAATTTTCACGCTTTATTCATTGTTCTCTGTTTAATCTTGTTTTATATTAAAAAGGTGCATCAAGTGCATGCATCCGTCATAACCTTCTATGAACATACCGACTATAGGTACACATTAAACCAGAAGCGATTTCTAGTTTTGTAGGTACCACAGTATAAACAGCTTAAAGCTCGCTACGATGTTATGACGTAGGTATGTTTCAGCTTTGTAAAAAGATTATTGAACGATCGATAGATTTGATTTCCAATCGTCCTTCAACCAATAATGGAAAACATGCTATTTCTAAAGCCGGTTAGTTTCAGTGGCAGCCATTGTTGGCCTAACATCGATAAAGTTGAAATGCATCGATATTATTAGAATGTACGCAATAAGGGAGAGACAAACGAGCGTAATTTTTTACCCGACTGCCGAAGGAGGGTAGTGTATTTATCAGTCTATGTATGTTTGTTCCTAAGTGGCTTCTAGAAACCAAACGATTTTAATGATTCTTACGTCAATCGATTCGTCTTAACCCCTCCGAGTATCACTGGTTACATTAAAATTGATAAATAGAAAAATGGCGGATTTTTGGCGCAATATTGTGGTGGCCCAATTTTTTTTTCTTCCTAACCCATCGTGTGGGGTATCAATATAAAGGGTTTTAAGAGGTGATTACAAAAATATGAAACATTCATATGTTTAAATGTACCTACATAATTCTAAAAAAATAACTAATAAGTTGTAAATAAAAAATAACAAAAAACCCGAATGCTTAAAAAGCGAACTAAAAATACGTAAATAAGAAGAAAATCATACTGTGCAGTCGGAGGATACATCTGGTTTTGGTCAGCCAGCTCGCGCATATGTAAGTATCCTCCGACTGCACAGCATGATTTTCTTCTTGTTTACGTCTTTTAGTTCGCTTTTTAAGCAGTTTTTTTTAGCTAAATTTACGCTGCATTTGGTTTTATACTAAAGTCCTGTTTCTACCACACGGTGCGGCGGCGACGCAAAATGATGAAATAATGAAATATTCCAGTAGAATGTAAATTACGCGACTGTAAAAACGCCACTCACAACTCATTAAATTATTTAGTTTGGCCTCACCCTAAGCCTTTGTATACCCACGTGACGTGGGTTTAAATACGACAAAAATAAAGTCTCGCAGCCAGCATTCGAGCCTCTGATGAAAACCGCTGCGCAATAATATAACCCCGTTTTTTATTCAATTGGCTTCTTGGCACAGCGACAATAATTTTTTTCAACATCGGTAGCCGGCTGCTACATTCTTCGTATTGATAAAGTTTCAAACTATTGTTTATTAGATATACCGATTAAAAAAAGACTATTAAAATTTACACCAGGGGGAAATATCCAGAAGCATTAAAAGGTAGAGAGAGTAGCTATTAAGAGTAGTAAGTAGTAGTAGTAGTAATGTTTTGGTAAGTACCTACCAACCAAGCATTATCTTTTATTGAGTTCTTGAATGTGGTTTTAGGTAAGTATATAAAATACCTACCTACGTTTTGTTTTCCTAACATAGGTAGGTAATTTAAATTTAATTGTTTAAAAGATTTCAGTACATAGTTATTAGGTACCTACTTTAAAAAGATACATAGCAAAACAAATGCTGACTTAAATGATCACTTACACAAACTTTAACAACACAAACTCAACAGTAACGGACGTGCAATCAACTAGCGGTCACTACACAAAACAAACGAGATCTATCTACTATTTTATTATTGGCTTCCGATCTTACACGACTTATTTATATAAAGAACCAGACCAGACAGAACACTGTGCTGTTGTATGAACAGCTTACGACTGAAATTAATTACTTTCTTCCGAAGTCTGGTAGCCTGCTTGTGCTTATGCGACTCTGTTCCTTTGTGACGTCCGTATCTTGGACAATTACCAGTAAAAATAGAAGCATTAAAAACAGTATTGACATCTAGGACACTGACCGAATATCATGCCAACAATTGTGACCTGACGAAACAATTTCAATTTAGTATTGGTACCTAAGTATTTAAAACTAAACCATATAGGTATCGGCGGGTTTATCAAAAATAAAATTGATGTATTTACGAATGCTAAAAATACATCAGCAGCACCCATTTTTATTATGCTTGCATCTGCATGTTATTTAAAGGATAATCAGACTGTGTGTCTGCCTACTAAAGGTCTCAGATGCCCAAATGATGTTTCTAGGGAAGCGTTCAGAACCTTCTTACGCCTATTTTTCAAAACACAGACAAAATATGCTTTAGCACTTAATGTTGCTGTTGACTGAAAAACTAGAAATATCTGCAAGCTTTGTTTAACGTACCTAATGTTATTAAATTTATTAAGTATGACCATGATTTGGTCTATCCCGTGATCCATTGAAAAGGTTAAAACTAAATAAAAGCCCAATATAATAACAATAACATCAAATTTAATAATTTCATAACATCTATAACTAGTTAACAACGTAACATAAGTACTTCAGATAAAATGGACAGTCATTGTAAAAAGTTCGTCAATACATCCTAATCATATTTTTATTATCTACGCCTTTCTGAACATTTTCACTATATTCATAATTATAATATAATAGCCAACAAAAACACTACCAATAATATTTGTTTGCTCGGTGTAGCTGCAAATATATTTTGTTTTTCATATCTGACTCGCAGCACGTCAGTCTGTGAAATCTTATTTATCTATTACGCAACAAATACCCGTTACCTTTAGTTCAGGTTTTATCTAAAGCGTTGTACAACCGACACGCTCTACTAATACTGAGTTTGTTGGCTAACAAATCAAGCCTTAGATATCTTTTACGCGCTCGCGACGGTTTCATCAAACGAAAGTTCGTGATCCGACCTTGACAGCATGTATTCAGGCAGTGTAACGCCAAGAGACGCGCTGTATCTTGGCATCGTGTCTGCCCAAAAAGCTCCCCTAGAATCGCTACCCGCAAATTCTTCAGGCTGTGCTATGTTAGATTCATCAACAATCTCAGCATTTTTTTCGGCATCAGCCTCTACGCTTCTCTTAATTTTATGCGTATTGGCGGCTACAGGTTTCACAGCACTAGCGATGGGATTGGTAGCAGCTGAAGCGATAGTTTGCGGCGTCTTCTTACGCTTTAGTTTTTTTCCATAATTGGTATTATCCACTACATAAGCAGCGGACCTTTGTGCTGGAGGAGCACTTGTAGTCACTGTTTTGCTTTCAGCACCCTCATTTCCTTGGTCGATAGTTGCTGGCTTGGAAGTAAATTCTTTTAGTTCCTGATACGCTAAATGGCTTCGTTTGGGCGCAGATTCTGATACGAACATACATTCTTCATTTTTCAACCCGTTTTTGTCTACACATTGAAAACAGGTCATTCCATTTTTCTGTACTTTTTTACATGAAGACCTATCTTTTTTCTTGAATTCCGCTAAAACATGTTCCACATCTTTTTTGGGCTCATTATCAGTATAAAAACCCGGCAAAGCTTTTTTATAGTCGTAAGACTTGCCTTCAGAACTGTCTCTCTCTTCTTCTGAACTTTGCTTGTCATCTGCCGCTCGCAAAGCTTCGCTTGGACTAGGTTTTGATGTATGTTTGTAGTAGGCCTTGTACTTTTCACCGGAATCGTCCTCGTGGCTTGCTTCCGGGGCTGCAGACAACTTAGCGTACTTATGTTCGCTGCTGTCATCGGGCTTTGTATATTTTTCTGATTTCTGAGCTGGTTCTGCTTGCTGTGGTGCATCAGCTTCATCAGGCTCATCATTGCTATCAAATTTCCTTTCCTTAGAATATGCATATTTGTTGTTCTTGGGCTCTGCAACATATGAACACGACTCAAAATTCCCACCTGTCTTCGGATCCTTGCAGGTCGTGCAGGTCATACCGTCCTTTTTGACTTCTTTACAGTTTCCTGGGTTTTGTTTTATTTCCGCAGCCTGTTTCTCTGACAGATCCTTAATTCTTTCGTATTCTTTATGGTCATAACCGGAATCATAACTGTAAGGATATTCATAATCTTTGTTAGGGTCCTTTTGTTCTTTATAAGCGCTGCTATAAAGTCCGCTGTCGAATGCTTTGGGTTTGGAAACATATTCGACGTTGTAGTTATAAGGATCATCCTCGTCATCGCTGCTCTTCTTCAGGTTTTCTCTTTGTCTTCCGCTAGTGTAACGTCGGATACGTGCTGGTCCTGGAATATAAGCATTTGGCTTGTAGTTCTGCTCAATTTCAGAGTTTTCGTTAGGTTCTTCCTTGCGGTAGTTTAGTGGATGCGCTACTTCGACATTGGTTTGTGCAGGTTTAAAATAAGCGGCCACACTAGGATTTTTTCTCAAAGCAGCTAAAATCTCTTCCCCCTGTTCCTCCTCTGGTTTGTACACTTTATAATCAGCATCATGTACGGTGCGGATATCATATCTTAAGGGAGAAAGCTGTTGCCCAATGGGTATTGCTTGAAGCTGACTATGCTGTTGTCTTGGGTGCGCAACTAATTTAGCAGATCTCCCTGGAGGTGGTAGAAAGCTCTGGCTCGCAATCGGGTTAAAACCAAAATTGTCGGCAGAAAATGCTTTTTCTATGGGCGCTACTCGAGTTTGCAAAGAATCGATGGAACTACTGACAATAGTATCAAACAGTTGGGGATATTGGTTTTTATCTACTTTTAATACTGCTGCCGCAATAGGTTCTGAAGCCAGCGAAGAAACGCCTGAAAAGACGATAATTGCGATATAAAATACATAAATAAAATACATATGAGCGTGCGAGCATAAGCGGTTGGTGTAATTTGTGTATACTTTGTTCTAAATGGAGTAAACAATATCGGAACAGAAATTACCTGAATCGAATAATGGCCCAAAGTCCAGTGGCTGTACGAATCCATTTTGTTCTTCACTGGTAACCACCCCTTCACATACCGCCCAGACTAATAACTGCAAAAATTAATTAGGCATGAATAAAAAGGAATTCTGTTGCACATCAATAAAAATAAAAACAATAGTAACATACCAAACATCCGAGTTTGGACATTTTGAAAATGGGTTTACACCCAAAAAAGATTTTAAACGAAAATTATTTTTCAGTCGGTCGAGTTGTATTCTTCGTTTGTGTTGGAATGAAAGTAACTTCACATTATTGAAATGACAAGGTTTTATAGGCGTCAATATTACGAAGGTGAAAGATCGGCGCAACAGAGCGCGGTCCACTGAAGCGTATCCGGTCGGACAATGTCCGCTTACTCCATCCGGCGAGCAACTGTTGGCGTCACTCGCGGCGACGAGCGCTCGCTACTACGGCTGCAGCTGCCGATCATCTGCTGGCGGCGCCGGCGCATCTCACCTAACAATCACACCACTACATTGCTTCAAAAGTAAGCATTCACTTATTCATAAGACTTCTCCGCCGCCCGCATATTTCCAAAATATAGTTTTAAATAACACCAAATCTCCAAATCAGAAAAGACAGAACTTATTATAGGTCTTTTTCCAAATTGCGGATTCGAAGCTAAGAGCCCATAATCAACGTGATGTTCATGAGCTAATCATCACATCAGTCTCCTGAAGCAGCGGTCAGTATAGTGGGCTTACTAAAAACTCTTAATAGGTACTTAGTTGTTAATGAGAATGGGGAGAAATTATGAAAGTTTGCACCTGTGTAAGATGTTATTGCATCGACAAATTGCATTTAGGGTCAGTCAACTATCTAAATGAGAGATAGTAGGTATTGCATTCACCAGTGCATTACCAAATCAACCATCACCGACGGCGGCATTGTCTTTTTAACTATTAGTTCACTAGTAAGATCAAGCTAGTTGGCAAATCATCAGGCATCAAGTTGTCAAATATAATTTGTATTAGTGTAGGTAAAGATACAGTAAAATTTAACTAAATATAATACATACATTAGATAAAAGCTAAATACTGTATCTGTTTATCAAGAATAATTTCAAAATCAACAATTTTGTTGAAATACAATAAAACACAAGCAGATATATTAATCTATCAATTTACATTTATTGGCAGTGACTATAATAATGAGGCATCTTTAATAAACTTAATCAATATACAGTTATAAATAAATTCAATAATGATTAAATAAATCTCAAGGAAACAACAATAACTTGAATCGCACCGAGATTTCCTAATTGTTATGACATTTTAAATATCGGCCGATATCTCTATGACGCCAGTTTCATAGATATTTAGTGCGAGTCTTTCAACATTGCTATGTAGTTGGCGTACTAATTTCTGTTTAGATAGACAAGCTAGAGCAAAAAAAACCGGCCAAGAAGACGTCCGAATCACACGTATTTCGAACCTTGGTAGTATTTTTTTTATCTGCACAAAAAGGAGGAGTTTTTCAATTCGACTGTTTTTTTGTGTTTGTTACCTCAGAACTTTTTATTGGATGAACCGATTTTGATGATTCTTTTTTTTATTTGAAAGCTGGTGCATGTCATGTGGTCCCATTTCATCAAGATCTGATGAAGAACTTCGGAGAAATATATCAAAACTCTTCAATAAATGACGGCAAATCAGTCGTGATCGATGCAATCGCACGTCTGTTTATTGTTTACACCATTTCATAACATAACATCACACAGATGTGAACAGTTCACCCTGGTATACTCTCATTGCACTGGTTTTATTTAAGTTTCATGTTATTGGGTTAATCTATTCTGGCTTCACTTTGGGCACTATACGCGTAGGTACCTAGCCTATAGAACTGGTCCATTAAAAAGTTTAAAAAAATTTTACAACCGACTTCCAAACAAAAACACTACAAACTGAAAATTAACTTCTGTTTCGGAAGTCCGTGTTCCTGATTTCGTTTCTTCGTTTTTTGACAAAGTTCGTTTCGTTTGTTAAAATAGTTTTTTTGATTATTCTTTTTATGTTTCCCGGATTGGTCCCATTTTGGTGAAGATCTGAATAAAAGCTTCGACGATAAATTTATAAATTTTCACTTTGTAAATTTTGAGGATGATTTTGTTACGGAGATCAAGCGTAAGGAGGATTTACTGTGACCGAGACTTTTTAAGAAGATGGAAGGCTTCAATCCGAACTTTTTTATAATCAAAGTATGTATGGATTACATTAGGAAACTAAGAAAGTAAAGGTTTAGAAAGTTAAGTTTACTAAAAATAAATGTATTGCACTTGACTTACGTGGATGGACCAAGTTGGGTTAGAAGGTATTCCTTAAAAATGTTAGCAGAAACATAATCAAATTACCTTTTAGCGACTACAAATCTTATACAAAAGCACTCACATAGAAGTTTCATATATCTTATATAGATTTATTATAAACTTTACACAAAATATTCAACAGATCTCGACAATTTTAGGGGTTCTTCACGCCTTCTTCCAGTTTTTGAAGCAAGATACGGATATTAGGGTTTGCTTCTTTTTGTAGTGCCGTTAAAATTGCTTTCTGTAACAAAAGATGCGCTCAAATTAGTCTTGAATGCCGATCCAAAATTGAGCAATACCGCGATTTGCTACTATAATTTATACAATAATAGCTTCTGCCAGCGGCTAGTACTTATGTTCCGTGATTTTTACTCAACATCATCATCTCAGCCGAAAGGCGTCCACTGCTGGACATAGGCCTCCCCCAAGCGTCGCCACACTGATGGGTCCTGTGCGTACGCGATCGCTCGATTGTAATTCTTCTCAAGGGAACATACTCACGGGATACAAAATATCCGTCCTAATCCAGAACATGGTCTACCTGCGTGCCAAGTTTCTTCCAAATCCGATCAAAATTTAACAAAAACACGAAAGAAGTTTGTCTAACTTCTTTCGCATTATCACGGAGTCTCAGCGCTTAGAAAGAAAATTTTGGTTCAAATAAATAAATTATTGAATCTGTGTAAAATTCATTTTCTGGAATTGAACATAAAGATTGTATGTTATTGTTTAATCAACTCTCCTAAGTACAAAAATATGTAATATTGGGCTCTTAATTTACATTTCAAAGATTATTTGAACGGATCATTAAAAATTGATGCCAATAGAGGAAGCGGCTTTAAATTTCTGAGGCATTCCACTCGATTGTTTAAATTTGCATTGTTATACATTTTGGTGCAAAGAAACTGTAAAAACGTGCATAAAAATACTATAAAACAAATCGTCTCTGTATTTGAAGAAAAATATATTCACGAACCGAGTAAACCGTTTTACTTGCAAGTCGCTGCTAACAATATCCTTCTATCGCCGTGGAACGGAACTCAGTTTAATCAGACGAAAAACGCTAGCTACGTTGGCACGGTTTCTTTGTATGGGATGAAACATCTGTATGCTAGTATTATGTTATCTGTGGCATTATCAATATTAGTATAAATATATTTTAAACTTAAAAAAAATGAAGCTTCCAAGGTATGCTTACCCCAAGCTTATTGTTGGAGTCTTGTGTTTTCTGGGACAACATCCACAGATTCCCCGCGAGGCTCATCATGGGCCGCTCTGTCAGCTCTCCGCGCCTCACGACTCGCCAGAACAGCTCCAAAGACAAGTGGTACTGCTTCTTAGACTCCTTGTTGTCGCCGAGCATCTTCAGCACAACTAGTAGCTCTTGACAAATGTTTGTCGCGTATCTGTTTAACACATCTATGAATTCGGAATCACAGCCGTATAGTTCGTCGTTTGAGAGAACTGGAAAAAAAGAATTAAAAAAAAACCTTCATTTACTGTGGAAAACGCGTAACAGATATGTCATAGGTTCACTTTGCCTCGAAATAAGGCAATTAAAACAAAGGCACCAGATAATAAATTAATGTGAAAATTATGAAATAAATATTTCATTTATAAATTTGACCAGCCAACTGCAACCAACAACCCTATATAACTTTAACATATAATTTTATTATGACGTGTTTCGGGAAGATTAGCAGAATAAACCACTTGTATACTGGGATCTAGCGCTTTATTTTTCCCGAACCGATCTGACAGGATATTACATTAAATATACTTGAAACACCAACCTGATACTAAATGGTGCATGTAATTTTCCTGCGTCATTTCGCAGAGCAGGTCTAAGGTCCGAAGCAGTGTGTTGTAGTACAAAGGCTCTGTTTTCTTCCAGTGTATCCTCTCCATTGTCTTTATGAAGCCGCTCAGGATGTACGCCTTACAGTTGCTGTCCACGTTGTCCTACAATAAATAGGGCTACAGGTTAAGTCGACCTAGATCCTTTAAAAGGTTCTCGTTTCCATCATTCCTGACTGATTTTACTATGAAACACTATAGTCAAAACTTAATCTTTTTTAAGATATTGGACTTCGAAGGTTTTTGCCGATTTTTGAAGCCGATTTTTTTTCTATTGGTCAATTTTTTTTTGGGTTTTGGCTCTTATTTATTTGTGTTTGCGTTGTTTGTGGTTAGATCAGTTACTTTATTAATTTCAACACTAAAATTGCAGTTAAATGAACCAACTTGGTCGCAGTAGACGATTGATAGTTATAAATTGAAATAAATTCGTAAAAAATTACTTTTTCTTTCAATTAGGGTGCTTAACTAATCAACTAAAGGCGATCGGCAACGAGAATTGACTATGGAAAAGGGCTATAACTTTCTGATTTTCGGGAAAGCTAAAATAAGATACTACTTACGAGTACTTATATAATTTCCAAAATTATTTAAAAACACAAATCATGTGCAGTGGTTTAAACATTAGTAATGCAAGCCCTATACGTATTTTTATCCTCTAATCTAGTAATAATACAAATACACTCACAGGTAACAATAATAACGTCGATAAGAAATCGCTCAAAATCCCTCCAACTTTGACATGAGTTGACTTCTTTTGTCCATCTTCCAAAATGTAATCCGGTATATCAGGTATCAAGCCAATTAGCGCTTTGAAGTTGGCTTCCGCTACAAAACAAGACTTAGTTATTTATGGGTATAAAGCACAATAAAATATACAGTTTGTATGCAACCGAATGTTACATATTTAGCAGAAAGCCCTTGTTTTATCATGAACTTAAAGCACTCAAATAAATACTTGTGGTTTATATTTTCTGTGTACAGTTTTGGGTCTGTATCATGTCGAAACCGATTTAAATGTATTTTTTTTTGCGTTGTCTGACGATCTTATAAGGCCGCTTCGTGCACTTTTTATTTTTAGTCCACACTGTACTGTGCCCCACGGTGCGGCAAAGGCGTTTTTTAGGATTCCGTACCCGAAGGGTCCAAACCGAACCCTATTGCTTTCACTCTCGTGTCCGTCTGGCCGTCTGTCCGTCGTCTGTCACACGGGTTTTACGGCCAAACGGTTGGAGCTAGAGTCTTAAAATTTTCACAGTATAAGCATCTTATTGACCCAAAGCCATGCAAATAGTCAAAATTTTTATTTTTTTTATTTTTAAGAGTTTCTCCCATACAACTAAGGAGGGGCGTTGTTCAGAGGTCGTTGAGTAGATAAATACTGTATTTTTGTTTTGAAAATATTGAAAAACAAAGGAATGAGAAGCCACAAAAGTCAGCTTTTTTTACAAAATTTTGTTCCGATTT
This sequence comes from Orthosia gracilis, assembly GCA_947562075.1. Lineage (NCBI taxonomy): Eukaryota > Metazoa > Arthropoda > Insecta > Lepidoptera > Noctuidae > Orthosia > Orthosia gracilis. The sequence continues at coordinate 8,471,204 of OX387274.1, forward strand.
TTTTTTAACTTCCCATTGACCTATGAAATATAATAATAATGATAATATTTATTATTACGTATATTTTAATAACAAATACTAATATATTGATAAATCAGATTTTTTTAGAAATTCCCAAATTTTTCCTATTTCAACCAATTTAACGTATGGAACTTTTAAATTATGTCAATGTACATCCGTGCCTCAGTCCCAAGAAAAATCCAGAACGTAAGTACTTCTTCGTCGTATCGATAATTCCAAATGCATTCGCATTTGCCTCGTTACGATCTTTCAGGGTTTGTACAGAGAGCACGAAAAGAGGTGAGGCATTGTTTGGGACGTAGCTCCGTAATCGCACGTCATGAGACATCGTTGCAGCCACCTGCGGGGCGAGCACGGCTTCTGTGATAGGCTTGTATCCCGCATTTTATCACAGTTTTTACTGCCAAACAGTAGGCCGTGCTCGCCAGATAGCCGAGATATCCAGGTGGGCCTTAGAAGTTGGCGGCCTACTGGGAGCTTTTCTGCACTCTCACCAGTCAGATCGAGGCGATTTCTGAAGGGCTACAGTTTTATTTTTGCTCCACAATACGTGCTATCGTTAATTTGTTAAGCCAACTTAAGAAAGCCGCTCCGAGTCTTCAATCTTAAGTAGTTTACCTTGACCAATACAATTGTTAAGAAGCGCAACTTGTCCTGACAGCAGGTACAGCTGCGTCTTGGTGAGCGTGCAGTGCAGCGAGGGCACGGTCACGAAGCAGTACGCGGCGCATGCACGCTGCAGCCACTTGCCTCGCGCTGGACTTGCGCGGGCCGCTAGTGTATTTACAACCTAAAAAGACAGTAGGATTTATACTATGTCCTACGTGGACACAGGACAGACAGTAGGGTTTATAATATGATGGCTTGTACTATGCTGATACTGCCAAACGACTCAATTGTCAGAGTAAAGTGCTGGACATTCAAGTCGAGATACTGCCCGTTATCACATTAACAGCTTCACTGTCCACATAGCAGAAATAATAGTAAACCATCACGTGAATCATATACGATTCCTTCGACAGGGAAGAGGTTTAAGCCCATTATTACGATCCGTTCAGCGCTAAACGAATTGTTGATAGGGTTTCGAAGTTGACAGGGCAGAATTAACTGCTGTTCCTGTTTTTAGGGAATTTAGCGGTAAATGTATTCAATGATTTGTGGTGCAGGCGGGCCTAAATTTAATGGTAAGTACCTACATGGTTATACTTATATAGCATGTGTATTAATGAATAACGTGTGAGCTTAGAAATACATGAGTCACATATTGGTAAAAACCTAAGATGGATTTTCACCCATTACCGCCCTCTGTACCTGCACAGGTACAACTACTTAATCGATAAATTATGTATTTTATCTGTGGTAAGTGTTGAAGGTAGTTAGAAATTACAAATCTAGATAACACTAGTTACCACATAATAAATAAAAATAGGCGGTGGCGCGAAAACAAATGTCACTTATTTTGTAATAAAATACGGAGTCCAGACACGACATACAAGGTAAGATTATTTTGTTGGTTTTTATCAAAAATAGTGAAATATTTCAACTTCTTTTTTTATTTTTATGGAGACTATTTATTTGTGTTGGTAATAATAACATAAGAATGAAAGTTTATAACAAAACTTGAAAAGTAGGGTTTGTTTCATTTGTTGTACACAGGCGGGTACAGCGGGCAGATTCGTACTAAAATTTCGTTTTGTTTACAGTATTACTTATAAGTTGAAATGGCCAATCGGAACGTATTTACCAGCTATAAGAGACTGGAGGAAGCCTTGGAATCAATTTTGGCTGATGAAAGCAATGATGAAGAGTACGATATGGTATTAGTGCCACCAGATCCGGCTGTGGTGAGTGATGAGGAAGAAGGTAATGAAGATAATTTGGCGGCTTCAAGTTTCCCTAAGGACGTTCCAGGGACTATTGAGGTAGGTCGGCGTCGTCCTGACTACGATGTTTCGGAATGGAGCGACAGTGATGATGAGCCGCTAAGACCTATGCCTGCAAAACGTGCCAAAAAATGTGATGTAGATTTACCTGTATGGAGGAAAACTCAGCCAACCTATAGTTCTACTTATGAAATTACCGATATCGTACAAAAGAGACAAAAATACGTTGTTGAAAACTTAGCAGACTGCAATCCCGTAATGTTGTTTGAAAAAATATTTGATCATGATGTAATGGATTTGATAACAACTAACAGTGTCTTGTACGCTAATCAAAATAATAGGCATGGTTTTGAAATTGATAGTGCAAGTTTGAAAAATTTTTTTGGTGTACTGATACTGACCGGTTACCATGAATTGCCATCTGAACGTGCTTACTGGAGTTTGGATGAAGACCTTGGTGTTCCATTGATTGCTAATTGTATGTCACGCAATAGGTTTTTGAAGATAAAAAGAAATCTTCATTTTGTGGATAACGGTCTAATAGATGGTTCGACAGATAAAATGATCAAACTCAGATCATTATGCGATTTGATTCAGCGAAACTCTAGTCAGTGGGGTGTATTTCATGAAAGCTTGTCTGTGGACGAGTCCATGATCAAATATTTTGGGCGTCATCCATCAAAACAATTTATACAAGGAAAGCCTGTAAGATTTGGTTATCGCAATTGGGCTGCGACAAGTTCAGATGGTTATTGCTACGCGTTTGATGTTTATTGTGGAAAATCCACAAAACCTTCTGATGATACCCTTGGTGCGAGAGTCGTGAAATCTTTATTGGCTAAAATGCCTGTAGTTCCTAAAGAGCATATCGTATATTTCGATATTTTTTTTACCAATCATCAATTGTTGCTCGATTTGGGTAGACTAGGTTTTAGAGGTACTGGAACCGTTCGAGAAAATCGGACGAAGAAATGTCCCCTGATCACAGTAAAAAATATGAAGAAGAAGCCTAGGGCGGAATATGATTATAGTTTTGATACAAAGAATGAGATCACTATGGTACGTTGGAAGGACAATAATGTCGTTACAATGGGAACTAATTTTGATGACATAGAGCCTCTGGGCAAAGTCAAACGATGGTGTAACATCAGAAAGCAAAGGTTGACGTAAATATACCTAAAATGTTTGTCAACTATAATAAAGGAATGGGTGGAGTTGACCAAATGGATCAGTCTATCAGCCTTTATCGGATTTCAATAAAAGGAAAAAAGTGGTGGTGGGTTATATTTACCTATTTGTTAGATATGGCGATATCAAATGCTTGGCGACTACATGTTTTGCTCAGTAAAGCTAAACAAGAGATAACTTACATGGACCAGTTATCTTTCAGACGAATTATTGCACGGACTTATTTACGTCCAACGAAATTTAAGAGCCGTCCGTCATCCTCAGCGGCACTAGGGGGTCGGAACAATAATGGTCATAATCCTGAACGAATGGAAAACCCACTGCGATGTGTTATCTGTCACCAAAGAATTCGCTGGCGTTGCGAAATATGTTTGAAAACGCTATGTGTTGAACGACCTTGTTTCAAACAATTTCACTCCTAAAGCGCCCACTGTACACGGCTGAGTACACCCCTAAAACTTGATATGTACATTTTTTTTTTTCATTTTATCTTCTTATATAGCATATTTTATCCCTTATGGACTAATAAATAGAAAAACAATAGAAAAATATACTGCAGTTTCATTTTGGGCGTTAATGGGTTAAGTTAAAGAGCTCAGGGAAAGATTATCTATATTATAAAAGCGAAAGGTCACTCATTCACTCACTCATCACAAAATATCGAAAATGGCTTGACGTATAAAGATGAAATTTGGCAGGGAGATTCCTCAAGTGACGTAAGTGCGCACTAAGAAAGGATTTTTGGAAATTCCACCCCTAAGGAGGTAAAGGGGTGTTAAAAGTTTTTATGAAATTTCTACAGCTTGTAAATTGGACACGTGAAATTTTACATTTACGCTCTTGGTTAATAAAAATAATTTATGTATTTATTGGTTTTTGGATATTCCACCCGTAAGGGGATAAAAAGGGTAGGAAGTATGTATGAAGTTTTTTGTAAATTGGGCTCATGAAATTTTAGATTTACGCTCTTGGTTGATAAAAGAATTCATGTTTTTATTGGTTTTTTGAAATTCCACCCCTAAGGAGGTGGAAAGGTGAAAATTTGTTGGGCTTATATATTTGAAACTTGGCATAAATATTAAACTAAATAAATAATAAAGGTTTACATTATTAGGTTTTCAAAACTACTCCTAAAAGTAGATTTAGGGGATGTGAAAGATTTTTGAAGAATTTTTCTGTGCATGGGTTTCTTTTTATGTGTAGGGGAGCACTAAGAAGGGCTTTTGGTAATTCAACCTTTAAGAGGGTGAACTAAAAAGTCATCTGTAGGATAAAATACGGGTCACGCGAACGAAGTCGCGGGCGAAGTGCTAGTAAGTAATAAATGGAAAATCCATCCAATAAAAAAGTTGGATTCTCAAGGCGGAAGTCACTTTTGTGTTTACAGAGAAAAAAAAACACATACTTTTTGGCACAAAATATATCAACATTTGTGAAGTATGTTGCTCTAACCCAGAATCGATTTACAGCGAGCATTGACGTAGGAGAGCAATGTGGCTAAATCATTTATCGTCATAATGACACTAACGTCCGGTCTTAAAGATTCGTTATTACAAGATTTTATTTGTTTTTTTTTTAAGATATTTTTGGCACACTTCCTCTTGGGCCTTGGCCTATGAAGTCGAAACATTTTTACGAAGCAATTAGGCAAATTTTATATCAATTTGTTTTTATTGGTAAAGATTAATTGATACGAGAGTCTAACTAGGTGTAACATCATGAAATATAGTACCTATACCGACAAGGAAAGATATTTTAAAAGCTTGTTTAAAAATAATAAGGTTTATACTTACATGTACCAAAGCAATAAGTACTGCGTCCAGCTTGATGAACGAGGAGCGACATTCCACGTAGAAGTTCAGCTGCCTTTCGAGATCATCATGATATGTGACCGCTTGTATGAACTTATTGATGAGCTCGCCGCAGATCTTACTCTCGTCTTCAACTGTCACTGCACTAAAACATTATTACATTCATCAATTTCATCATGCATCTATAATCAGGATCTAAACTCTAAAGGAAACTGTATCGCATTTTCCCAGGTTTATGGTGAGAATTTACGCTAGTATACACCTTTTTTGTCAGTATACTTGTGACCACAAGACTACGCATAGCAACTGAGCTTGCACTTGCAGCATCATCAATTTGATATTTATAACAAAAAACTTTTTCTCAAAAAATGAATCGACTACAAAAGCAAAACACCAAAAAGTGCAAAATCGGTTTATATTTTGTGAATAAGTTTTTATTTTTCTCTTTTTAGTTTTATTACACTATCACTAAAAAGTGAGCATGTTCTACAGTAAGGTACCTAAAGGATTGACATAATACCCACAATAACTCAAGTTACACATAATTAGTCAAGTTTCGGTTGTATATTCCATATCTTGAAAACTGCTGAACCGATTTGGATGAAACTTGCGTATGTTGTGAGATACCTAATCCGATAAAAAAATAATGCACGACCCGATAAATAGTTTCGGAGAAATGCGTGGTAAAACATACATACAAACATACACTTATGAAATTTAGCACACACATGTTTAGAAGCCCAATTAGAGTAACATATATGTGAATATTGGACAATACCAACAATATTTCATACATACGTGTCGAATTGATTACCTCTTTTTTTTTGAAGTCGGTAAAAAAAGAATAAGTACTTAAACTAAATCTTTTCTATTCTGTATCAGACTGTTTGCAATACTTCAAACAGTTTTTATGACAGCAAACTATTTCAAAATTTCCTAAAAGAAAATCTGAATTCTTTACAAAAATAGTTTCTCAATGTAACTGGATCATTGTAACTAAGCATTACATGCTGATGAAAACTCATAAGTTTGTTCCAGTTCCAGTGCTGTAGCGTGGTTTATTTGACATATACAAATTTAACATACACAAACAGCCAGACTCTGTTAAACGGTCTAAAGTAGATCAGAGCTGTTTTTTTCATACGGGAAGCGGACCCGCAACAAATACGTAGCCAAATTATAGCAAACCGAGTCGTCGAAAAAGCTATTTTGAAAAGACGAAACAAACTCATTTGCCTCCTCTGGAACCACTCGGAACTTGATTTAACAACTCCCAAGTTCCCAGTGGTTCCAGAGACGGCAAATGAGTTTGTTCACTGTTTGTTTTTTTTTTAAGATCATAATACTGTTCGAAACACAAATTATACTGTAAATCAAGTATAATTTGTAGTTATGACACCTATTAGTATGAGAACAAACTTAATCTAAGGAAATTATCATTAATCGGGCACGAGATTTTCATGCCAGTTAAACCCATTCACACTTTTCACAACGTGGTTGTTCATATTGTTATAGCGGTTAAAATACTTAATAATTGAATAACGTAAAGTACTTGATAGAATCGTGAAGGATACAGCAGAGTCTCATCAAACTGGAGATGACGATGTGGTCCTCAATGTGCACAGAGTTGTATCGCGAGAAGAATATGGACAGCACTGTTTTAGCCATCATGGTGCGCGCGCTCGATGTTTGTACCAATTCTACCAGAGGCATAAATGCGTCCTGTAACAAAAGAGCAAGTAAAGATGCGGACTTAAATACTTACTTACTACCCAAAGATTAGATGATGTGATTAGATTAGAAAGGAATATGTTTAGTGTACAAATAAACAAATAGATAAGTAAGATTCTGAATTTCATAAACTTCTTAGCTAGGCTGTATATTTTTTGTTGCCGCGGCTGCAGTGGAACCAGCTCAATCGCCAGTGAGCCCTGACCTCGCCGCTCTTATGGCTTTTATGCAGGAGCAGACCCGCCGTCAGGAGAAGCAGGCCCACCGTCAGGACAAACAGGCCCACTAGTTGGAAAAGCAGCTGCTGCGCGACGAGGAGGAGCAGGCTCACCGTCAGTAGGTGCAGGCCCGCCACTTGAAAAAGCAGCTGCTGCGCGACAAGGAGGAGCGGGCTCGTCGCCAGGAGGAGCAGTTAATGGTGATCAAGGACCTCCGCGCAGCCATCGGTAAGGAGATGAAGGAGGTAAAAGACCAGGTCCAGCAATGCCCCGCAATTTCAACCCGCATTGTCGAGATGGAGAAGACAATACGTGGTCTCAAGTCTGGAGAAGGGACTGTGACAGCTGCGGTAATGGCGCCTTCGCTACATGGTTTTAAAATGCCACCATTCAATGGCTCTTCGTCATGATCCGCCTACAAGATTCAGTTTTAGGCCGTGATGAAATCAAATGGGTGGACCAACGAACAGGCTTTGTCTGCTCTAACCTTGGGCCTCCACGACCAGGCCTTGACTGTATTAGAGGCACTTAAACACGACAATGCCTTTGAGAAGCTTCTGGAAGCATTAGAAGCTAGATATGGCGACGCGCACCTGGAACATGTGTTTCGGGCCCAGCTGAAAGACCGATAGCAACGGGTTGGTGAAACTATACAGCAGTGGGCTCTGGAAGTGGAAAAGCTGGTCCGGCAGACTTACCAGTCTTCAACTGTCTGATCAACGGGAACCTCGTACAGGCGTTCACGGATATGATCCGCGACATGGACGTTAGGGCTGCCGTAAGGTTAGGCCATTTTACGAACCTTAAGCACGCCCTAGCCTACGCTTCGGAGGTGGAAGCTGTACGACGAGACGATCGAGCTCACCGCATAAGGGAGGTTGTGACTGCACCCCGGTGATATAGCTGCGGAGAAAAAGGCCACATCTGGTTGAGATGCCCGAAGCGAAGGAGGCCTCATCGTGGAAGTCAGTCACCAGTCAACGCCAGAACCAAGTGGCGGTTGGTGGCTGGTGATGAAAAAGCCCTAAGAAACTCGATCTCACAAATCACAATCATGTGATGGGAACAACCTGATCAACAAAGGCGAAATTAATAGAACACCAAACGGTAATGCAGATGCTCTCTCGCGTAGATCGTGTTTCAATCAATGTGAGACCTGTTCCAGGCTAGAGGCTGAACAGGTAACATTTGTGATGATGTTGAGGACGGATCTTAGCGAAAAGTGAAAGGAAATCTTGCAGAGTGCTCTCGCAAGATGATAGGGACATAAAACCTATGATCGAATGGAAGAAATCAGGAGCGGCGAGACCTCCGTGGATTGGTGTGTTCTAAGTCCTATCATCAAGAGTTATTGGGCACAGTGGGAAAGCTTGGTTATGATTATCCAGGATGGAGTTCTGTACCGGAAATGGGAAAATGCTCGCGGTGACCAGTGTCATCTACAAATGGTTGTGCCTAAATTTAAGGTGCCGGAAGTCTTATAGATTTAACACAATGGGAGTTCAGGAGGCCATATGGGAGGTATAAGGACTGTAATCAAGATCCGAGAATGATTTAACTAGAACCATTATTGAGAGGACGTTAAGGAATGGTGCCGCAAATGCACAAGTTGTGCGGCTATGAAAACCACACACTCGTAGCAGAGGTGCATAAAAGGTTTACAATGTTGATGCCCCGTGGAAACGTATAGCTTTGGATGTTGCCGAGCCGCTGCCTGAAAGCGGGAATAAGTACTTCTTGGTTGACATGGACTACTTCACAAAATGGACGGCAAAGTTTGCAATTCCTAATCAAGAAGCCTCTACGGTGGCTGATAAGTTAGTTCACGAAGTGTTTGTCGGTTCGGGGTACTCTTGGAACTCCATAGTGACCAAGGCTGTGACTTCGAGTATGAAGTGTTCAAGGAGACATGTAGAGTAATGGGTGCACTCAAAACCAGAACTACTGCTTATCATCCGCAATCAGACGGGATGGTTGAACCATTCAACCAATCACTGGAGAGATATCTGGCAAAGCTTGTGGAAAGCAGAAAAAAGGATTGGGACAAACAGATTCAACTATTTCTCCTGGCATATCGCAGTGCTGTTCTTGAAAGCACAACAGTAACACCAGCTTTTACTAATTTCGGAAGAGAACTATGATTACCTGCAGGTATAATGATCGGGATCCCCACCCGAGTCCTCAACCAGTGTCACGGATTATTCGAATGAACTCCGCAACAGGATGAATAATGTATAAGAGCACATCAGACAGACAGGTCTACAGATGTCTGTGGGATGAAGACCCACTACGATCGGAACGCGAACAATAAGGGCTTTGAAGAAGGATCCCTGGTATGGTTACGTAACCCGGTGCGCAGCAAAGAAAAATCGTCTAAATTGCAAGCAAAATGGGACGGACCATATCGCGTAGTTACCAAGATTAATGAGGTCACCTTGCGAATTCAAAAGGAACCCCGAGGTGCACCAAAGGTTGTTCATGTGGATCGATTAGCCCGTTATCACGGAACAGAAAAAACAGTGCAAACGTAAAGCAGGCGTGGAACGCGTGCCACAAATATGCGCTGTGACGCTAACTTGATCCCAGTCGTGTTCTAACATCGCATCGAGTTGCTAGTTTCGCGACAAATTTATTTTTTCGTAACTATGCCGTTTTATTTCATGTTCGAGTGCAAAAATGATAGTAAGAGAGAGAGAGAATCGTAATAATGGAAATGTTTCGTATCATCGGTAAAAACGATTTTATTTATTTTTTAATAAAATCTTAGTTAATTTCAATTGGTCGTTTTTTGACAATGACTCGAAATGAAGAAGAGCATTTACCATACATTATTCATAGTAATTGAGCATCATTTTAATTTAGTTTTATTATTGAATAGGGTGTTACGTTCCACTTCACGCTGCATGTTGCTTATCAGTAACCTGGCTGAATATATTAAACTCTCCCTCAACACAACAACTAATGTTTTGTAATAATAAAACTAGTTCGATATAATAATGTAGAGTTTGTGTACATCGATTGAACCGAGTAAGTAAAGATGAAAGACAGTTTGAGAACATAAAATAGCCCAGTTCATAGTACTAGAAGATTAGATTAGATCAAACATAAAAATAAAAATGTTTTTCAAACCTGCTGATTGAATTGTCACGAGCTGTCAGTCGTTTTTTAGTAAACATTATACCTTGATATTGTCCCATGTATAGTTAAAATCAACCTTAAGCGATTAAAATAAAGTTTATCTTGGATTGAACGTTCTCGAAAGTTCTTCGCTACTCAATTAATGATGTAGTAGGATTGGATATTGATTTTATAGATAGATATCGGTTAAAGAAAATAAGTAATTTAATATTTTTTGTATAACATTACAATACAAATATAATGTCGTCAAACATTCGTACATGAAATTTATTTGAGAGGTGTATTAGGTTGCATGGATGCTTTATAGCGAAATTGTAATCAAGCTTTTACATATTAAAGTAATTATTATAATGTTAATAATGCTTCAGACGCGTTGCATTGACCAGCCGTTCATTTCAAGTCCGTTTCGGGTGTAAGATTTTTTATAAAAGTTACCGCACCACTATGCCGGCTTTATAATAATGAAATTAGTACATAATTTCAAATTTATTAAAAAATATCCTTTCCAATAAAAAAATAATTCTCTATCAATTTATCAAGTTTTATTTTTTCGAACGAATAAATCAGGTATCTATCGATAATGTAAAAGACGGAGTTTAATTTTAAATTAAAATTGACATAACTAATTCAAATATATTTTGAAAAATATGAAGAAATGCAGTGTTCGCGGACTTTAGTTAGTTTTATATTCTCTCATAAAAAAATAAAAATTCCATACTTTAGGAGAAAAAAAACGAGCCTATGAACCTTTATATAAAAATGGGATACTTTTACTATACTTTGATACACCATTGTTTTTTCATAGCAATATAAATAAAGTAACCCCAATTTACAACTTATTTTTAATGAATTCTCACTGTACTATTTAGAATATTTTTTCTGCAACAAGTAAACGTATTCTTGCGCTGACGTTGATCCAAAATATGGCTCATATGTCAAGGTTGCAAATTATAAAAAGAAATTTGATGTGCGATTCAGTTTTCACGGAGTTAGCTTTAAAAACCTTAAACAATAAGTTATCTTCAAAGATGCACCAGATTTCAAGCAATGCGTGTTTCTTTCTAACGGTAATTAAAAATGCAATGTGCCTTGGTTGAGTAGCAGTAGATATCGACCTATGACGCGAATGTCAACCTTACGTCAAACGAATTTTTTATTTTATTTATTTGTTATAGGCTCGCGCTTGACCACTATCTCACCTGATGGTAAGCGATGATGTGGTCGACGGTGGAGCACGCTTACCTAGAAGTAACCTATTCACTCTTGACTTAAAGACCCCTAGATTGGTCGCAATTAAGTTTATAATTGCGACAACTGTGAATACCGCCATCTATGCTCGGGTAGCGGTATTTACTAAGCAATCATATCGAATTGAATCTAATTTGCCTTGAGATTACGAAACTTCGTAAATACTTTCTGCACTAACGCAAAATAAATCGTATTTAAAGATTATGAAGATTTATTTCCAGATGTAGGATCTGTGACTTACGCTTGTTTTGATTAAATTTATTTGTGTGACTTGGGCGACATCGGTTCCTACAGTCATTTTGCTGTATTTCACTTCCACTGTTTTTTTCTGTTCTGTTCGAGCCGAACATTCTGGAAACTTCTCGTCGCTTCGGTAACAATGGGTTCGAAAGTCGAATATTCCTTCTCTTGAAAGGTTCTTAACGTATCTAGAACAGTATAGAACGTTCCAAAAATATCTTCCGTGCATATAACGGACGGTCGGTTTAGTCGTGGGACAGTTTCGATTTGTAAGCGACACAGAGCGATCAAAGCGAAAATAGTGCGAAGTAATAAAATTTTTTAAGAAGTGTTTTAGTAATAAAGTCTGATTAATGAAAGTTTGCTGTTTAAATTTATCCGTGAACCCCAGCTTGTAACAATATCATGAGTAAACCCTTATAATAAGGGAATTTAACATCAACAACAAGTAGTTATCAATTCAACATATTTGCTACGATCACTTACCATTAGGAACAGTTCTTCCACATCAGGAATGGACTTGAGCATACGCTTGATAACGAACTGAAAGTTCCCAGAGAAGTCGTCAACAGGCTTGCCGCACTTGATCATGTAACGTATCATTCCTCGAAGTATTACGTTCACATGTTGAGTCTAAAAAGAAAGTTAAATGCATTATTGAGAATCCATAGTGTCCAATACTTTGGATCAATTCTATGAAAGCACACCACGTTCAACACTCAACTCTCCCTCCTCTCTCCTATTTGGTCTATGCTGTGCCTGACAGCCGACAGGGTCCTTAATCTATCTAATACCTTTAAACGAGCAATTCTTGTATATATATATATAATCCGAATCTCGGAAACGGCTCCAACGATTTTCATGAAATTTAGTATGCAGGGGGACTCGGGGCGATAAATCGGTCTAGCTATGTTTCATTCGATGTTTTCTAGCGATGTTTAGAAAACATCGTTTTCTCTATTTTCACCCGAGCGGAGGTCGGTCGCCCAGGTACTTGTAACTAATATAATTATTGCCATACCAACTATATACTTTATGGTACGCAATAAAGAATTGAGAATTGATAAAAGATTGTGTGAAGGAAGGGGGAAAATAAGTAGTGAAGTAATCCAAGATGTGAAATTACCAAATAAATCGCGATAAGGGCACGGACGACTCAGCAAAAATATTGGCGATGTGACGTAGGCAAAGTTTAATATAATCACACACTGCAATTGCGATATCTTTCGTTACATTTGAGCAAGTATTGGATATCAATTATACCAACAACAACACGTATAATTACCGATAAATGTGTGCAAGCGAACTGAAGCCAAGGTTCCAAAACTTGCAGGAAATGGTTGGTAGATTTCAAGCCACTCGCTATTTTCCACCAAGTCTGAATTAACGACTCGGACGCCACCTGGCGATGGGTATCAGCTTTGCACAAATGTTCTCCCAGGGAAGCCAAGACTTCGTTTATCATTACTGAAACAATAGTATATTATGCAACTAGTGAATAAAGGACGGATTTAAAGCGAGGGCCATTGATGAATCACGAACAAGTGAAGGATTCTAAAAACTGAATCACGACCGTAGGGAGTGATTCATGATGATTGAATCACGAGCATAGCGAGTGATTCAAATGTTAGAATCCTGAGCGACGCGAGTGATTCATGGTCCTCGATATAAATCCGTTTTATTCAAGAGTTGCATACTATATTTTATACCATGACTGCGAGAAAAAGAAAGATTTTATAATAAAGCACAAGGAATAATAACAAATTAATAAATTATTTATTACCTTAAAAATTTACAAAAAATGAGAGACCTCAGGGTTTCATAGTTTTTTGTAAATTGAAACTGAGCTAGGAAACAGCACCTGTGTTATAGGGGCCAGTGACCACAGCCGTTACGTTACTTATTTATAATTAATTTAACACCAATGCAATTATTATTAGAATTACAATCCAAATAAGTATTCACTAAATATCCTAGACCAAAATCAACATCATTATTAAACTCCTAAATATAAACAAACTCAAAATTAAATCGACGAAGGAGTTTGAAAATCGAATATTCTTTGCACAAGAAGTTTGCATCGAGTATTTTATGCGCAAGGAGATTGTATAGCATTGAGATGGAGGTAGAATATGTATTGGTGTGTTCTAAATTCAAACACCAAAACAGTGATTAAAAGTGCTTTTTATTCACTGTTTTCAGTGAATAAAATAAGCTTTTTAGAGGGGGAATGGTATAAAATATTTTTATACCTACATTATTCGATGGTAACGGGGCAAGATCTATTAATTCAATGGACAAACGAACAATGAAGTAATTGAGCATTTAAGTAATTTTCACTTACACAGTCCATGAGACTTAATTCGTTTTTGACTATAGACTGGACATTTGAAACACAAACGCGAGTTCGGAAAGGAATAACTGTTTGAGTAACCTTTATGCTCTGTAATCAATAAAATTATTTTACGTACCCATTTTATCAGCATAACTATGAACGATCTCCAAAATTTTCGGTGCCTTTTTAATTACAGTTGGAGAGTCAAAGGCAGATACAATACAACATAGAAATAATTCACTGGAACAATTTGTCATTTTTTTAATCAAAATAATCTGCAGTTAAAATAACATTTCCTTATTTTATTTTTGTTTTAAAATGACTATAAATTGCATACTTATTTTCAATTTGTTCACATTTTTGTATGAACTCGTCCAAAAGATCACTTTTACATTTATTAGAGTTGAGTGTCCCAAACAACAACCAATCCAGAGCTGGTACAAAAAGATTTAAGTACTTGTCTTGTGTGAGTAGTTGTGTTTCATATTTCTTCCTCATTGCTATTAAGAAAATCTGAAATAAAACTCTTTTTAAGGAACGAAGAATAATCCAATCAAGAAATCTTACTAATAATATTATAAAATGCGAAAGTTGGGATGGATGTATGTTTGTTACTCAATCACGCCAGAATGGCTGAACGGATCTGGATAAAATTCGGCACAGAGATAGATTATAGTCTGGAATAGCACATAGGCTACTTTCTATCCCGGAAAATTTTATGGTTCCCGAGGGACAGCTTCCGACCTTCACGCGGGCGAAGCCACTGGCGGAAACTAGTATAAAAAAGTTAATTAAAAAAAACAAAATCCCGACTATTTAAAAAGCAAACTAAAAAGACGTAAACAAGAAGAAAATCATGCTGTGCAGTCGGAGGATACATTTTTGCGAGCTGGCTGACCCAAACCAGATGTACAAGCTGTGTGTGTGTGTGTGAAATAAAAGCTTGCACATTGCTATACTTGTGTAGTCTTTGGGATCACTACACCAAAAAAAGCCTAAATAGCATACTGGTGCAGTATAATAACGTGTTTAGGGTGGTGATGGGGCTGCCCCGATACGGCCTGGCCACGGGACATTCGCCATAGCGAATAATCGCGCGGTGCGAACGGCGAGGCGTCTAGCGACTGATACAAACGCATAGAAATACTGCATCGTCCGATACTGTATCGTCTGTAGCGCCTCAGGTATGTTCGCAGAGGCACACTTCAATGGTTTTCACGCGATTATGCGCAAACGCGCTGCATCTATGGTGTGAAGGGTAGGCCAGTTCCAACACCGTCCTGGCGATGATCGCGGCAAGTTTGGCCTGCCCTATCCTCCGGCATTGTTCTGACAGACAATTCACTGTGCCAGTGCCGACGAGAAAGTACTAATACTTTTAAATATATTATATTTCAATTTATTTCATTTTTATTTTGTAACTAATGTAATTTAGTCTATTTTGATTTGACATTACTTTATTTTCGTTTTGACCTTTATTTATCTGATATTATGCTGCATATTTATAATTAATGTAAATGGGTTTAAAAAGTAACCAGAATATCCGCCCTCAATTTTGCCGCTATGGGTATTTGACTTACTGCCCTCGCCCCTCCCTCTCTATACAAGGTGTTTTTTTTTTGATATCCCATAACTCTAGGGTATGAATGAGACCAATAAAAAATTGCATCAATGTACGAAAAATGCAAAAAAAATATATGATCATTGAAAAAAAATTATTCATATGCCAGTTGATTCTTTGATATAGTCTCATTCATACCCTAGAGTTACGAGATATCGAAAAAACATCTAGTATATGAATTTATCAGAAATGGAATTACCATTTCGCATAAATTCTGGAACTAGAAACAGGAAACAGATTAGGTCAAAAGGATTTTAGGAGGGAAGGTTGCAAGTAAACTTCAATTCTTACACATTTCTCGAAAAAAGGGTGAGAAGTAGTTTCCTAGACCAGCATGAAATACTAGCCAGCAGGTTAATCTAGAACATTATAATAAAAAAATACCTGCTGATATTCCTCAAGCAGTTCTTTTAAATTTGCATAAAAATATGTCTGACTGTCTTTGCCAAGTAGCTTAGATGCATTATGACATAAATATACTCGTAAGTATGCAGCCACCAACGGGTTTCCTATTCCTCTTATCATAGTGGTAATTCTTGCTATGGCTGGTTTTATTTCATCTTTCGAAATAAACACATAGCATTTCAACAAAGCCATCTCCATGTACAGCCGCGGTAATAATTCTCTGATTGACGCCATCTTGTACATCCAGTTTTGACATGTCTCTTTAGCGGACTCTGGAACTGTCCTAGGATCAATGTTGTGGATATTTACGAGAGTATTGCTTCTGTAAAAAAAATATAATCAATACAAACATTTCAAGGATGTCTTTAGAAATTTTAAAACAAGTCATATCAGCTTCCAATAGAGTATTTGATTGGATTTGTTTGATTAGATGTCTCAAAACCAAGAAAAAAGATAAGCAACAGAAATAGGGTATTTACCCTATTATGGTGATATGCACGGACATAAATCTAACTAGATATCGCAAGTACCTCTATCTGTATGAAAAACAACCATGCCACTTTTTTACACAGAATTTAAAAACAAATTTATTTACCAATGAAAGAAAACACTTCCAATGCCTCGGCCAACTTTTTCTATACAGTCATTATGGCATAAAAAGGCATTTTCTAGATTTCGGTGGCGATAGTGCTAAATGAAAAGCTCAAATTACGAACATTAATCGTAATTTTACTCCGTTTTTTGACATGGATAGATTTATATCAGTGGTGATATGACACTCACCCAAAACTTTTTTCTTTGAGACGGTTGAATACCAAGTTACCAAATGTGTCCAGTGTATCAGTGATCAATATAAACTTGCTAGGATAAAACTGCATTACACTGATATCAGACAATAATTTTGAGCACTGTATACCTATCTTAAATGCTTTCACTCTTTGCTCAGACTCCCAAGCCTGTTAACAGAAAAAAACTCTATTTTTCATTGTGCTGCCTCAATCTAAATACTTATTTGATAAGTATTTAAGCAACAAGTATTTAAAAAAAAATGGCATACTAAAATATAGTATAGGCCAAGTCTTAGCCAAAACATTCAAATTTACCTTTTTAATTTCATCATTCAGCAAATTAATTTTTGTGACAAATTCTTGTTGACTTAAACCCATTGTTTTTCTTACAGATCCTTCATCAAAATCATCCAACTGCTCTAACCTGTGCTTCACTTTTTCATTTAAATTTGATACCTGTCTAATAAGAGCTGAAAAAGAGTTAACTTAAAACAACAAAAAAAAAAAAAACAAAAAGAATAATTTTTAGTTTTATAAAAACAAATATCCAACATTAAGATAATCAATAAATGTATTTTTTTTTAAATTAATTTAAGGACCTTCGACAATACTAACTTTTTTCTCCACCCGGTAGGTAGCTGCTAACTATTGTTAGTTTTTCACCAGTTGTGTATTTACTAAGAATACCGGCACGCCTAGTACTCCAAGCTTTGGAATAATTTACACCTTCAATCTTTTCTACCTCCAAAGGATTGATATCCTAAACATTTTCAATGCAACATTAATTATATTATTTAACTAAATTCAAAAAAACATAGAAGCCTGAAGCAGATACTTACTTCTTCTAGATTCATTTGTTCAAATCTCAATAGTGGG
The DNA here is from genome assembly GCA_947562075.1 of Orthosia gracilis. Lineage (NCBI taxonomy): Eukaryota > Metazoa > Arthropoda > Insecta > Lepidoptera > Noctuidae > Orthosia > Orthosia gracilis. Next base: position 8,488,707 of record OX387274.1, read on the forward strand.
TCCACTTCTTCAAAGCCTGAACTCCATTTATTGATGTGGTCAATGATACTGGAGCTAGATGACTCCTTCTGCAATACATTACAGGTAAATTGAGCTGTATGGGGCATGAAGAAGTCAAAAATTCAAAAATTATTGTTGGCGAGCTATTTGTTAATAAAGATTTTACTAAAGATTATGTACTTGCTGCAGAGTTATTTTTCAAATTGGTTCGGGTGGTTGTACCATCATGGAAAACACCCTGGTGGCTATGTATTTAGATAGGTTTTTTTTATGCACGTAACATAATTACTACTTACTATTGTTATAATGTTTGCCTTTAGAGGATAGCTAGTCACTTCAAATCTGGGAGAATCATGTTTAATTCGATTAGATTTCCTTGTCGATGTCCTGAAATAAGATAATTATTTTACATAGGAATGAATGTTAAAATTTGTTATTGTGATGTGATTTTTTTTTATAGTTATAATAATAACCATTCGTAATATGCAGGCATAGTTATTGTTTGTAGAATTACTGTAACCGGACCGTAAATCTAATAATTATATTAAGATTTATAAACAATATCAATAAAAATGTAAACAATGACTGAAGAAGTGCCAAACTGTGAAATGATGACAGATCGGGCAGTGTCTTGAGTCTCCGTCAAATCGATGTCAAATCTGTCACTGTGTCAAAGTGTCAGTCCACTGATCTTCATCGAAACCATAGAGAAAAGTAATATATCGAGTATCGATCGAAACCTTCTGTGTGGATCACCATAAATAAAGCGCAGTTCACACTTAGTTTAATTCATATGGAACAATTACTAAAGAGATATTCTGAATAATCCAAATACACCCCTCGGAATAATCCGAATACACCCCTCGGAATAATCCGAATACACCCCTATCGATTTTAGTCGAACTGATTCTGTATACAAAACTGTATTGAATACTTAAATGATTGAACCTGGATCAGTCTGGCACAAGGACATGGTGACTGTGACTGGCACAAGAAGAGAGAGGACTATGCTCAACAGTGGGCGAAGTCGGGCTGTGGATTATGATGATGAAATTATGGAATTCCAATAATATAAAATAATACTAAACGCCACAAAAATATATATGACTAATATATATTAATTCCATGGACTTTTTGTAATGTTTTTTTTTCTAATGGCAGCTCCACAATTTAAAGTCATTATCTTGGCTTTAAGGACTTGTATCCAAGACCGTGAAAAAAAGTCATTGTCAGCTGACTGTCAATTCGCAGTTCGCACGTTCTGATTCACTTTCATGGTCAAAGGTAGTATTTTTTTGGCCTTGATGTAGGTAGCTTTAGTTTTATCTAGAAACAGCTGTAGTTTAGTTTGTTTGTAGGAAACTTTCATCAACTATATTTATAGGTGCTTATTGGCATTCTACCAGAAAATTTTACAGTGCGTCGTTTCCTTATACCTCTTCATATTCTGGTTAAAGAATTATGAACTTACTATAAGAACAATTTCTTAATCTGTTATTTGTGAAATAATGGGAGCTTACAGCAAAATTTTCAATGCTTTCAAAAAATATCCTCTCTTACGAGGAATGGCATCATATAGCATTATCTGGCCTACTTCTAGTATAATACAACAAACCTTTGAGGGGAAAACGGTTGGTAAGTCTTAATTAAGTTGTTTAGTAAGTGTATCGATAGAACTCTATTCTACTAACCAACATTAATATTATTCTAATCTAAATTACAGGAAATTATGATTTGGCGCGCTGTGCACGATATGGGATCTATGGGTCTTGCTATGTTGCTCCTACTTTGTATAGTTGGCTAACAATTGCCAATATAATGTGGCCTGGGAATTCAATAAGAGCGGGTATAATTAAGGTATAATTATAATTTGCTTTTCATGCTATAATGATGCAAGAAATCTGTTATGTTATGTGTATTACACAATAATTGTATTAGTTACTTCAACAGTTGTCATTCTTCTCTCCTTATCCCAATATATTTAAGGTTAACGCAGCATTTAAAAAAAAATATTTAATACATTCATACAGCATGCAGAATGTCTTCTTCTTCTCCTTCCGTAATTGCTTAACTATTCATACAATAGTACAGTATGACCGATCAGTTGTGGCCCGTCATAGGCTTTGTGATGTGCATGGCATGGCACGCTGCTGTTTTTTTATGAGATTTCCTACCGTGCAACCACTTGGTGCTTACTTCAGACGGGCCACGGGTCATACTGTAGTTAAAATAATTATTTAATTAATTATTTGAGAAGAATAACCCAATGGAGAAATTATTTTTACTATAATGATGATAGCAAGGATGGACTTGAAATCATCATTAAAGTAAAAATAATTTTAGTTACTAATAATGTGATTGTGATTTTCATAAGTAATTGGTTTTATATTGACCAATGTTTTTATTTATTTTGCAGACATTTGTGGAAACGCTCACCTACACACCATTTGCAATGTGCAGCTTCTATTTCATTATGAGCTTACTTGAATCAAAGCCTTTTCATGAAGCTCTTGCAGAAGTTGAAGCCAAATTTCTGCCAACCTATAAGGTATTTATGTCATCATTTTGATGTCATTGTTTAATTTATTCTTTAGTACCTGGAGCTCTGCTCAGGTGAAAATAGAGAAAACAATTTATTTCCAGAATACAACGAAAAACCTAGCTAGATCGATTTTTGCCTCTGAAAACCCCTTTATTGCAAATTTTCGAGCCGTTTTCGAGTACGTGATTAAAAATATATATAAATATTGCTTAAGAGTATAGGATTGTATTGTATCTTTTTCTAAGTTTTTGTAACATAGAAACAGATAGTGAATAGGTTACTTTTAGGCAAGCGTGCTCCACCGTCGACCTCATCATCGCTTACCATCAGGTGAGATAGTGGTCAAGCGCGAGCCTATAACAAATAAAAAAAAGATACAAATACAGTAGGACTGCTTATGTACAAAGCAAGCTGGACCCATAATTGGGTGGGTAGATTTGCAAATAAGATCAGTATTAGTGCACAACAAAAAATTAAAAACACTATATATAGGTATTTAAATTTTTACTTAAACAAACTAAACAAAAAAATGTGTCAAACACAGAATGTATAAACATAATACATACTATATAATTAAAATCCTACATTTATGCATCATGCTGGGAAGGAAATTTTCCCTTATTCTTCTCCTGAACACTCCTCCTTATCTCAATTAATTTGCAGCCATCCTCTTTCTGGCCATACCATCTTTCACACCGCCACACAACTCCTTCCATCATTTCTGTGATCTTATGATATACAAGTGATATTCAACCTTAAGGTGATCAACAATTAATTTCTCTGATTTTATAGTTCTGCATTTATTTGAGACTGTCTAGAATATCTTCATTTTCACGTTCCCATTTCTTTATTTCAGGTTGGTGCCTCCATTTGGCCAGCTATTGCCATGGTTAACTTTTGTCTCATTCCTCCAAGAAATAGGGTGCCTTTTATTAGTATGTGTAGTCTTGTGTGGACATGCTTCCTTGCATATATGAAACACTTAGAAAAAGAATCAGTTGCTGCAACAGCAACTGCAAAGCCTATTAAATTAATTAAAGCTAATTTATGAATAGAAAAGAGTTAGACAATATAATAGCCAAATTTAATATTTTTCTATTTATTTATTTATGTACACACAAAACACGAGCACAAAGGTACTGCTTATTTCAGTAGACATTTCTTCCAGCAGACCTGCAACATGAAAGTAGGATGATAGACAAAGACACAGTGTGTACAAAGAAATAAGGAAATGGCTTGTAAGACATCTTTGATGTTTTTTATTGTTTAATTTAGTTCAATTATTCATAATTCCATCTCAAATAAGTGTGATTTTGTTTTATTAACTTTAGTTCAAGTATTAATAATTCCATCTCAAATATGTGTGATATTTAAATAGTCGATAGTTGCTTTGCAAAGTTCTTGTTATTATTTATTTTAGTGTAATTATTTATATGAACAGATTTTTTTATTTACAAAATACCTATTAAATTAGAGTAAACAGTACAATAGGCTTAGTATTGACATGAACTATCATAATTATTCAAAGATGACTAAGAATATATTGATTGACAAAAAACATTCTCATAATAAAAACAAAATTATCCCAATAGTTCTGTTTTATGATAGGTACCTATAATCCTACCTAAAAAATTTTTACACTGAGGTACCTAGTATAGGTACAGGTAGGTAGTAAGATAGTACAAACTAATACATGGTATTAGTTTCTACATATTTTCTTATAATGAAATTATGAATGAGACTAGCAACAGGGTTATATTATAAGTCAATACATTTCATTTAGATCTGGAAGGTATACCTCGAGATTCCATCATAGGTTAGGAAAAGTGTATTCAATTAAAAACTTGTGTTGACAATATAATTTTTATGTTAATGTAATTGTTTTCTTTTCAACCTACTTCATTTCTATTCAATAGGTAGGTACCTAAGTACTTAAGAATAGTAATTTTAGTGACGGTGAGCGTGTTGCTATGATTATGTGACTCACGATTTACACGTGGCGTGCACATATTATTAGCATACCTATACCTAAGCTGCTTAGGGAGCTGAGTGCCAATTGGACGTAGTTATGCGAAAACGTTCCATTCAACAATACATTCTATTCTCAATGAAACCATTTGATTGGTAAAACTTGTGGGTTGGAACACACAGTGAGAAATATAAATGAAGAAATATTACATGTGGGATAGAATGTTTTTGCTAGAGTGATGTAAGGTGTCAAAAAAGGTATACCAGTCACTTTATCTCATTTCTGAGTGACTTGTAGGTTGAAACGTTTTCGCATAACTATGTCCAATTGTGCATAATTGGCCGAATACACCGTCCCCACTAATGCGGAAACCAGCGGAAACATATTTACGTGTCGTGGCATCATAAGACCCATTTGATTGCCTACAAGACTCGTTGCGATATGTATGACGCAGGCTTGAACAGATTCTTAAAATTGTTGTATCCCGCGCCACGACACGTCAGCAATGTGTAGGCAGCTTGAACTATTCCCTAAGTAATCGACTCCGGCACGTGACTAATCTGCATAGGTAACATAACATCATGCCTGTATTTATTCCCCGAAGGGTTAAGCAGAGGTAAACCTACGGTATACCCTCACTTCGCCAGTTTTATCTAAGTTGCATGCATATAATAGGCGGCGAGCCTTTTGCCACACAAAATAAAAACGCCAACCTGACTTAAGTAAGCTTGATGATTAATAATTGTGCTCCCTCGCTTTTCTCTGACTGAGAAAAGGCATGTGTTACACCCGCATTGTAAAATTGAAGAACAATATGTTGGTATCAAAAACACTAAAGACATGAATGAAAGTCCTTAGTAGCCAAGTCAGCATATTCAAAAAAATTTTTTTTTTTTTGCTGTCATCAGCTGCTTGATGAAATGTCAATGTCAATTTATTGTCATTCAGGTTAAACTCAAAACCAGTATTGCCAGATTAGGCAACTTTTCGCCATTTAGGTTACTCGGAAGGGTGGCGGGGCGACCATTTTCTTACAATCGGCGACTGGTCGCCGAATAGGCTACATCAGAAAAAAAATTCGGCGATTTTAGATGACTTTAAGAATATACTGTCTAACTTTAATACAACATTATCTGAGAAACGATGAAAATTACTGGTAATCTTTAACAATTTATCATTATTTCTGTTAATACTTCAGTCGCGATCGTGACATTAAAGAAATGATATGCAGAATAAATAATGGTTCTTGTGACTAATGAAATAAAGTTGGCATAAGCTTGTAGTATATTGAATGATGTCAGGTATTCCAAATCACTTTTAAGTACGCTACAACAAAACAATTGATATTAAAGTTGTGAAGAAAATCTCGTGGTTTTAGTGAAGAGTGGTCGTCTTGTGTTTTATAATAGAAAGCTTGAAAAATATATTTAAACTTTATTAAAAGTGGGCCATTATCATCATCTTTTTCAGAAATTTTGTGCAGAAATTAGAAACTCTAATTTCTTTTTCTGTAAATTTATTCCTACAGTTATTTTTTTAAATCGATCTGGAACTAAACTGAACAAAATTTTATTACAAGAATTATAAATTACTTATTTTTATAAAAATAGTGTTTTACCAAAATGGACTCTTGAAGATTTATGAAATAAAACTAATTTGACTTAGTTCTCTGAAAAAATTGTTACTAGTATGTATAGTTCTCGTTATTACTCTACAATGGATGCGCAGTAGTAAATCTCATATAAAAATAGCACCGATCCATGCCTTGCGCATCGGAAACCCAACTTCGGGGCGACCCAGATATTTGGCGAGAACTATACATGCATAATCACCATCGAGAAAGTTAAAAACGGTTGTTTAATGCTAGGTCTGCATCGAATTCTTCTTTTATTGAAGTTGGTCAAAGGTCAAAGGAAACCAACTCCAAAATTCAATAACCGGCGATTTTAGACTTCTTTACAATATCTTTGGGCGAATTTAGGCTACTTGGGACGATTTATTGGGCGACTTGGGGCTCAACACATCTGGCAACACTGCTCAAAACTTCAAAAGTAAAGTAGCAAATCTCGCGGAATACCTACTGTGCTGTTGTGGGCTGTGTGCTGTGCTGGAGAAAATTTTACGGATCGGTATTTAGAAGGGGGAGGTGAGAGCGTAAAAAAGAAACAACGCGGACATGAGTACATGATATTATTGAGTGCATCGATACCAATAGATAGCGAAGTCAAACAGAAATATAATGAACTATGTATAAACAAGAACTTGCAGTGTATTCGCTATGCTTTTGTGTTTAAAAGAATAGTTCATGATGTCCAGCAATTCTTTATTGTTTTCCATTAACAATGAAGGCAAAGTTTACGCCTTGTCAACAAGTGGATCATGTTGGAGAGAATTCATGTATCTAGGCTTGGAATTCAAAACATTATCTGCTGTTCCACATTTCCTGTGGGCTGTTGGCGGTGATCGACAAATCTATCTCCACGTACATGGACTGGAAATACCCATACGAGTCAAAGAAGAATCCTACGAAAACGAAAGATGGTTACCACTTGAGGGCTTTAGTGGAAGATTGCTTCCCACAGATAGATATCATTTTTCATCTCAAGATGGCACAAAGGACAGAGCAATTGATCGTATTAGGTTACCATCAATGGCCTGGCAATGGGAGGGTGATTGGCAACTTGAATTAACTTTAGATGGTCAACCCTTGGATCATGATGGATGGACATACGCAGTAGACTTTCCGGCCCAGTTTGGCCCTTCAAAACAATGGAAATCTTGTGTAAGACGAAGAAAGTGGATAAGGTACCGAAAATTTAGTGCTATGAATTCATGGTGTGCAATTGCTCCTCTACACAAAGATCCAACACAGGAGCCATTCATAGATGTCAGCATTGGTGGTAATCAAATCCCATATGCTTCTCCAGGAACATTGGCAGTATGGGCCATAACTGCTCATGGACGGGTTATGTATAGGGCTGGGGTCAGTACTACATCTCCTGAAGGATTAAAATGGATTTATATAAGCATTCCTCCTAATTGTGATATTAAACAGATTTCTGTTGGACCTACTGGATTAGTGTGGGCTCTTTTGTGGACAGGAAGGGCTATTATTAGAAAAGGCATAACCAAAGACTGTCCCACAGGTGAAGCTTGGATGGAAGTTAAGTCTCCTAATGACACTAAACTAGTATCGCTTTCTGTTGGCTTTAATGCCATTTGGGCTGTGAGTTCTGATACAAGAGTTTGGTTTAGAAAAGGCATAGATGGAAATACAGCTGGAATTTCTGAAGGAGCTGCTATGGGAAGTGGGTGGCTAGAAATCACAGGTCATATGAGCTATATTTCAGTTGGCATCAATGATCAAGTATTTGCTATTGGTGATACAGATAAGTCTATTTATTGGCGCAGTGGTATCACCCCCGCAGAGCAAACTGGCAAAAGATGGAGAATGGTTCAGGCAAATATGCAACTTAGCCGGACATCTAGCTCAGCAAGTGTTGTATCTTCAACATCAAATGCCAAACATCATAGTCTTAACATGCTTAATGAAACAACAACAGAACTTAAATCCAACATAAACCTTCACAATTCCTGGGAAGAATCACATTCGGCTCCAATTGAACATACATTACCTATGAAACCAAAAGAAGCTCGGCAAAAACGAAATGAACAAATAGATAATATTGATTATACAGGCAAAAGTTATGAAACAACATTAAAAAACCCAAGAGCATGGAGCCCTGTTAGAAGTGTTGGCTCTGTTGTAGGCATGGAAGCTCAGCCCGATAGTGACAGTAGTGTATTTGATGTTGACTCAGGAATGTTTTTTGATGATGAAATAAGCCAAACTGCTTGGGGTACTTGTGAAACTACTTGGGCATTTGTAGAAGCTGGGGCTTGTTCTGTAGATGTAATGCAGGTGCCCCACTGGTTTTCAGACTCCCATAGTGCATTTAATATGGATCTTACTTCAAAATGGCGAATTCAGATTTTAGACTATCTTAAAATTAGAAACAACAATGTAACAGTGGATCTATCCACTTATGGTGTAGCTGTGGAAGAAAAAGGTTGGACACGGAGCTGTGAGTCAAGACTAATTAATGCAAATAATTCCAGTGAAGACTGCATATTATCTTTATATTGGCATGACTTAGAAAATATAGGAACACTGTCTGTTTTTCAACCTGATGGTACTATAAAATTTATTTTAAATCTAGGTGAGGTAACAAGTGTTATAACATCATCTGAACCTGGAAGCCCCAGGATAACTTTGTCTGTACCTCGTCAAAACAAGAGCCCCATCAAAGTTCAATTTATATCAGAAATGGAACAAGAGGAATGGTTTAATGTTTTAGTTGATATCACATCACAGATCAATGGAGTTATTGGCAAACCATCAGTCAATTCAGTATGGGCAATTGCTAGTTCTGGAGATATACTAAACTGGGACCCCATGCCTGCAAAACTAAACACTTCAAATAATGGCAAATATATTAAGGAATTTCAAGTCTTTGGGAAAGATATAGTATCTGGTTTTACAACACCTCTGCATAACAATTTCCCACCTGGAAGTACGATAAAAATCACTGGCTGTTTAAATGACGAAATCAACAGATTTCACATTAATTTAGAAGGTCCAGAAATTAAGAAACAGAGACACAAAATTGAGACAGAAGTGACTGAAATACCTCTGCACTTTAATGTGAGATTCGAAGAGAGAGTTGTTGTGTGTAATACAAAAATATTTGGTAGCTGGGGAGTTGAAGAAAGACATGAATTACCAATGTCTCCAGGGCAAGAGTTCTGTATAACAATTATTTGTGACATCAATGTTTTTAAGATACTGGTAAATGATAAACTTTATTGCTTTTTTGAGCATAGACTCAGTCCTAAAACTATTACATCAGTTGCAGTAAAGGGACCTTTAAAACTTTACTCCATGGAATATTCAACAACAAATGCTATAATTGGATCTGAAGAAATGTATTGGCGAATTATGGGAGGCTACTTGCGGCGGGTTGAGTCGTGCCAGAATGGTATTGTTTGGGGGATATCTCATGACCACCGTGTTTGGGTGTACACAGGAGGATGGGGAGGAGGTATTCTCAAAGGTAACCACCAACTTTATGAGTGTACATACCATTTTCATGAAACGTATTTTATAAAAAATAAACTTAATTTTAGGTATAGGAAGCAAAGAAGGTATTCATTCTATGACAGATACTCAAACTTACTGCGTCTACGAAAACCAGAGATGGAATCCTCTTTCTGGGTATACATCAACAGGCTTGCCTACTGATCGTTACATGTGGAGCGATATAACAGGCAAACACAAAAGAACACGAGAACATACTAAACTTCTCAATCGTCATTGGCATTGGGTAACTTACATATAATTTATTAATGAACAATTAAATTTCATATTCGGTGGGACATTATTTGTGGCCACGTGATAGATGGTCTGTCTATTCACGGGGCGACAAATGTCCTGAAATGTCCCACCGAGCACGCATAGTAGCAACCTTCGAAAACTTCTATAATATTATATCGTGAGGAAAACGGTCTTGTTATAGATTAAGGGACCATTATTTCTTTAGTGGGGACATGGTTTAGTTAATTGAAATTGTTGTTGTCAATAGTATTCCTAATATTAATTGCAACAAATATCTGTCTAGATATCCGAATGGATGATCGACTACAACACACCTGGCGGTGTTGATTCTGATGGGTGGCAGTACGCAACCGATTTCCCAGCACCCTATCATGGGAAAAAAATATTTACTGATTGCGTCCGTCGACGAAGGTGGTATAGGAAAGCTCAAATTATTACAGAAGGTCCATGGATTCGGGCCGGAAGTACTGCATTGTTAGATATTTCCATATGGGTGAGATATTAAATTTCTTTTTATTATTAATTTATTACCCTACCAGAGTGCTTTCGTTACAGAGTTAAATTACTTTGACTAATTTTTGTTATGAAATCACTAAACATTAAAAAATTGTTTAACAGGCCAATGGTGACGATGCATCAGTATGGGCAATAACTTTGGCAGGTGATGCCATTTATCGAACTGGAGTTACAGTTGCAGCACCTGCGGTAGGATTTCAACGATATTTTATACGGCTGGCCGCACACGTTCGGTTTCCTAATTCGTATACCGATGCACACATTTCGGTTAGGTTTTAAACGTAACGTTCTACGAACAACGCGTTTGGGTTTGAAAAAACCTAGCCTGCGCTAGTCTTAGGTCGTTTGTTCACAACGTGATCGTGAGAAAATGTGGTCACGACTCAGAGCTCCATATATTTGTATGGACCGTTTGTTCATTGCACGACACCGCACCACACGCGACACGATTTTCATAAGGTTTTTCGGCTATGTCGTCGAGGCCGCTATGTCGGTTCGGTTTTTTTGCAGTTACGATATAGCGGCTGAACAAAACCGGTATGCGCTTGTTGACGACACGACACACCGCATCGCACGGCTCACGCGTGGTTCGTCACTCACACGCTTAAAAAACAATACAAGTGCACTGCTGTGTCGTTGCAGAATCGTGTCGAGTGAACAAACGAACGGACGACAGACCGTACCTATGCTGTGTCGTGTGTTAAAAATTGTGACCGTAAATCGTGTCGTGCGGTGCCTCGTCAACAAACGACCTTACGGAATTCAAATTCTGAACCCTTACCTGTACGGCCAGCCATAAAGTATCTATGTAAAATACAAAGACGTATTCTACATAGATACGTCTTTGTATTTTACTTCAATTTAGCTTAATTCTGTTTCAAGAAATGAAAACATTATGTTTATTATTTTTCAGGGTGCGCATTGGGAACACGTTAACAATCCGCAATCACTAATAGCTATTAGCACATGCAATAATGTAGTTTGGGTAGTTGGCCGAAAAGGAGAGCTCTATTACAGAGAAGATATAACTAAAGAGAATCCATCAGGAACCAATTGGAAATTGATAGAAACACCAAAATTCAGCCATCCTTACAATCCCAAGTCTGGCGCCGGCGCTAAGGCAGTGTCCTTGACTAAAACATCGGCATGGGTATTACTCCTGAATGGAGCTATTGCTGTTAGAACTGATATTTCTAGAAACCAGCAGGATGGGATAGGTTGGAAGCACTTAACAGGTAAATAAGCCACCAACAGTAATTGATACAAAACTTCACGCATCAGCTGCAGTGTAGCTCTCTCTGGAAAAGTACCTGCTTACCTACTCAGTAATATTACAGTCGGGAGACTGAGATTTCAGTTTTGGATAGATCACGTCTTACGTCGCCCGTCATAATGTCAGGGATCTCAGATAATAGAACAGTAATCAGTGATGAACTATATAAAACTACATTATTTTTTTCTGTAAAATATAAAATGCCCCACACTAAAAAAATCTCCTGTATCCCGTGGGTGCTTTTGAAACATTTAAATTCACATATACAAATAGCCAGACCCGGAACAAGTAATGTTCAAATATTTTTTTTCCAGAATGTGATTTGACATTCAAACATGTGTCGGCTGAAGAAAACGAGGTATGGGCGGTTACGACAGAAGGCGTTCTTCAGCGGCGACTCGGTATAACCGCCGATAACGTCGTCGGTTCGGCCTGGCAGCCTATATTATCAAGCAGCTTAGTTCACGTGACAGCTAGGGGAGGTTGTTTACAATGAAATACTCAACTACCCGCCTTACGCATGATATCTTATATTTAACTTGTAAGTCACTATCATACAGGTTATGAGTGAATTTATGAGGCCTCTTTATAAAACTGCGGAATTATACAAAGCGCATCTTTAGAGGGAGTTAAATGGCCCTTATAACCTTTGCTCGGCTTTGCTATCTCGAAAGGGTTTACATATACTTGTACAAATCCGTTAAGATATCGATCTCATTTTATTTTACTGGAAAATGTGCTCAAATTTCCATTATCATCCTAGCTATTATCATTACAACTGACTGGCAGAGACAGCTTCGTTCAAAATGAACCTATTTTTCGAAAGAATAAAATATAAGTGTCTAAGCTGGAGTGAGAATCCGCGATTGCTTCCTCATTTACTAAGCAATATAATACGAAACTGAATAAAATATAATGGCAACTAGCTAATTACCTACTTGGAATTAATTCTGTATGGGTATTACATAGCTTTTTTTGTGAAATAGACAATTTAAAGTTTTTTAAAGTCGTTTTAAATAATGCCGTGCTTAATACCCGCGTTCCACTAAAAAAGGGTAATGAACGGAAACGGAGGTAACGAATTGAGCGGACCGGAGTAAAATAGTTATGCACTTCCACTAAGAAAGAGTTACAGAATTTGCCCAATTTCCACAGCCAACGGACTTTGCGAGTCTGTTACAAATTAGCGTGTGAAGCCACACAGCCGTTTAAAAAAGTGTTGCGAGTCGAGCGAAGTCCGCACAAAATCTGCTCGACACTGCGAACATTTTCGAGACTCTTTGAACTCGTTTAGTCCGGTCCGCTCATTCTTATGCAATGCAAGCATTTCTATGCAGTTCGCCATTGCGAGACTTCGTACGGAGCCCGTTCCGCTAGCAGTGGAAGGTGGGCATAAATAGAGTTAGGCTTCTTCATAAATACTTACAAGCATTAGTGGCACCTGTTCAATTAGATCATACACCGACTCCGCATCTCTGTAAGAGGCCTTTCAGAAGCTAGGTTGCCTAATTAGACCTAGCATTAGTTCTTAAGTATAGTTCTCGCGAAACTTCTTGGCCACCCTGAAGTTTGCTACAATGGCTGAGCCGGTCGGTGCTGTTTTGTAAATCTCATACAAAAACAGCACCGATCCGTGCCTTGCGCATTGCAAGCCAACTTCAAGGCGGCTCAGAAGTTTGGCGAGAACCATACAGTAAAGAAATATTGGTCACATAGTTGCTGCAACGTGTTTTATGTTGCTAACAGCACTCCTCACAATTTGAACAAGACGATTGAAGTGATCGAAGGTATACTATGAGTACGTAACTTTATTCAAAACCAAAGCTACATGATGCTTAGCGTATTGTTAATGAATTTTAATAAGCATAAAATATTATTGTGATTGTACTAAATTCGTTAAACATTCTTTTTAAAGGATTAAAACATGATCGATTGGTGTAATTCGCTCATCATCTGATATTTTATCATTAGGTACTACATCTAGAGAGATAGGATAACTGATAGGTCCCAAATGAGTCTTTGTGATTTTCCTAACCATTTATAAAATAGACTGATGCTATATTTTCTTTTGTTATTTTTAATGTATGTAACATTCCAAATTCTCATCTTGAATATCTTAAGTCATAAATGAAAAGATATTATTTTCTAGTCATTGGTGTATTTATCATATTTAACTTAATATGTAAGTCAAAAATAAGGCTTTCGCTAAAACTACAGAGGTATAAATATGAAATAAATAAAACTGCTATGTAATTTAATGCATTTTTATTAATAACTGAAAACCTTGTTTATTTCAATTGAATTTTAGTACTTTCTTAGAGCAAAAGCCATACCAACATTTGTTTATTGTATTAAAGACTTCTGAATTTTCGTCTTAGAGGTTTATTATTTATTTTTAAGCTATTAATATTTTTGCTAATTTCTAAATGGTTCCTATGCTGTTGTAGTAATTAATCGTAGTAGTGGCTCTTGTTCTACAATTAAACATTGTTTCTTTATACTATATACGAATTAAATAAAACTAAACCTCGACATATTATTATATCATACAATAATAGTCTTAATATTACAGCAGGTAATCTAGTTCGTATCTCAAATAGTGATTATTTGGATCATTTTGTATTCTTGGGTATCCAGCGACCAACGCGTCTTGTCCTCCTATGTAAAGGGTATTGTATATTTTCCAGTACACGTCACGAACTTTTCTTGCAGGATGGAATAGTCCCTGAAACATTAAATTTATTCATGTAGAAGATGTATGAAAGCTCGTGTTCATGGCACATTGTCTACTTGTGGCCAAATGGAATGCATGTCCCAACAATACCACATCACTTTGAACAGCTCCATCTCTAGTCACTGACTAAATAAATAGTTGAAAGTACTGACAATATGTCATTACCGAGCAAGCCGTGCTTCACACTACATTGAACACTAAGTTTTTACGGTATAAGCCATGGTAAACACTAAATTGTACTGCACGTTATTTGCTGCATAATGCTAGAATCACACGTTATTACAAAACAAGTTTTTTCAGTGTCAACAGCGGCATGTTGCCATTTGGTCCCAGCATTATACTGCAAAAAAAGTGCGATTCAATGTAGACTAAAGGTACAATACCAAACGACGGCAAACTACAGCAGCAGAGCCGTGCAACTGCAGTGACGAGATAAGGCATGCTAAACTCCATTTGAAATAACATTAGACATGTTTCCAAATCTTTTTACAGTCCGTTCAACCGATTTTGAGTTCTATTCCGTAAGTATAAGAATTTTATAAAAAAGCATAGACCTGTTACGTTTGTAAAATGGGATAATTTAAACGTCTAATGTTATCGCAAATGGAGTATAGTAGTGCTTCTACGTCGTATCATTGATTCCTAATTTATGTTTTGACCAAAATTCAGCCACGTCGACAGCGTTAGGATTAGCCTGGAACTGTACAGGTGTTGTTTCACAGAGACCATGATATATAATGACAGATAAATGGTGAGGTATTGTCCGGGGTGTATTGTCATTGGCTGACTGACTGATTTATCAAGTCTACTAATTACTACTCTCCGTGCAGCCTGTTATTTTACATTTGATAGATTCACGCTTAAAGAGTTTCATAATTATTAAAAGGCAACTATAGACAATAAAATGAAAAACTTCATGGACGCTTACAGTAGTGAAGCGACTTGCTCGCCCTGTTATTCCGATAAATTAAAATACACAGTTAAATCGAATTTACATAGCAGTAAATATTGCAGTCTAAAGGTTACATTTTGAAAAAAGTATTATTGGAAATGGTTCCGTATGCTGTCGGACGTAAAGAATCTCACTATGCCATATCTTCCCGTGGGTGTCGTAAAAGGCGACTAAGGCACTTTATCAACAAACAAACAAACTGCGATCGCCAACCCGCCTGAATCCCGGAATGGACTCGGCTACCCCAATAAACACCGACGACTGGACCTGGCAACGTATACCAAGCGAAAACTCCGGACCGACGAGAAGATAGCCGAACTAGAGGAAGAATTGAGCAGGTTGCGATGGAATATTATAGGGTTATCTAAAGTCCGAAGAAAGGGGGAGGACTCGAAAATCCTCAAATCCAGTAACCTGCTCTATTTTCGAGAGGGTGACCGACAGTCCCAGGGTAGTGTCGGGTTTCTCGTCCACAAATCCCTGATGAACAACGTGGTGAAGATCGAGAGTTTGTCGACCAGGGTGGCGTACCTTATACTCAGAATATCCTCGAGATATTCGCTGAAGGTCATACAGGTCTACGCCCCGACCTCGGCACACCCTGACGACGAGGTAGACCATATATATAATATCACTAGAGCCATGCATGGTTTTAGAACTCACTTCACCGTTGTCATGGGGGACTTCAACGCGAAACTGGGCAAACGAGACGAGGATGAGCTGCAAGTGGGGCAATTTGGAGTTGGACGTCGGAACCACCGGGGTCACCTACTGACCAGTTTTATGGAGAAGGAGGGCCTCTTAATGATGAACTCCTTCTTTAGAAAGCGTGAGCACAGGAAGTGGACCTGGGACCTGGCAAAGCTCCGATGGTGCAACTAAAAATGAGATCGACTTCATCATGTCAACCAAGAAGCAAATGTTCAATGATGTCTCTGTGATCAATTCGGTGAAAACCGGGCGCAATCACCGCATGGTGAGAGGCACATTGAGCATTAATATCAAGCTTGAAAGGTCTCGACTGATGAAGTCTACGCTCAGTCCAGCACATATCTAGATCCAAAACCCCGAGAGCTTTCAGCTCGAATACCAAAATCGTTTCGAGTGCCTAGGGAGCTCCGTGGACGAACACAGCGATGGATTCGTGTAAGCTATCCATACGGTTGGGTCTAAGTTTTCAAGACCCGCCGTACAGATATAAACAAATAGCTCTCTGATCCAAGGCGACGCTAGGGGGAGGCCTATGTCCAGCAGTGAAAGTCTTTCGGCTGATATGATGTTGATGATTATTGGATATATAAATATAGCAAAACAGCAAAAATAAAGACGTATACAAGAAGAAAATCATGCTGTGCAGTCGGAGGATACGTATTCGCGAGCTGGCTGACCAAAACCAGATGTATCCTCCGATTTTACAGCATGATTTCCTCCTTGTTTACGTTTTTTTAGTTCGCTTCTTAAGCAGTCTGGTTTCTTTTTGTTTTTTTTTTTTGTAATAATCTTTTTTTAATTATAACTTTTTAGTTAACATTTTTTTTCTTATTAAGTACATTTAAACATATATGTTTTCCCTCTTAAAACCCTTTATTTTGATACCCCACATGAAAGGTTTAGATGAAATTGGGCTGCCACAATATGGCGCCCAAAATCCGCCATTTTTCTATTTTCCAATTTTAATGTAGCAAGTGACACTCGCAAGGTTATTACGAATCGATTGAAGTAAGAATCATCAAAATTGGCCAACGCGTTTGGTCTCTAGAACGCCACATAGAAACAATCATACATCAGGTGAAATAGTGGTCAAGCGCAAGCCTATCATAAATAAAAAAAAAAAACATACATGGACTGATAAACACATTATTCGGCAGACGGGTAAATACATGTTGTAATGTCAATTGTTATAAGAAATCAAATCTGGACCACATTAGTTCATCACTAAATAATTCGTTTTGAGCTGTCAAATGTAAAATTACAAGCTGGACGTAGTGAGCTGAAAGTTTGCCGATGACTACCCCTCCCGCATAACCGCACGTAGGCCCGCGTTCGCCTCGTCCGTCCGCCGAACGTCAGAGTGACGTCATCGGCTAACTTTTCTGCGAACGGCTAATGTATAAATGTAGTCTTTATGTTTTGGCGGTGAGTTGCACTTCACGCCTCAATGGCTGAATGGATTTGGATATAACTTGGCACACAGGTAAACCGTGACTGGGACATAGGTTACGTTTTATCCAAAAAGCATGTTTCCTTGGGATAATGTAATCTTTTGAAATCAGCTAGTGAAATATAAATAACAACGATACATACCTGTAGAGCATACTGTAGGATCTTAACGGGACCAAGGGCCACCCTCATACCCTCCACAGCATCCATGAATGCTTGCACTAAATGCGGTGATGTTTCGAAGATGTTCGGCCACACGTGATTGAGCAGGTGTACTAAAGCATCCTCGCATCCAAATCCGTAAACGCCTAAAGCCATATGCTTAATTGCAGCGCACGCAGTCTGTCGATGCACTAGATCCCTGATTTCAAAATTGATCCAATTAATTATCAAACAATTATTCAAATAGCACAATCAAATATTAAAAATTATTAATTAGCATTACCTGTCCATAAGTGCATCTTCTAGCAAAGGGCAAACTGCGTAAATGTAATCTTTGCCCATTTCTCCAATGTACTCAAATAAGAATGATAAAGATTTTAATACTCCATTCTGTACATTCAATTCTGGTACTCGGTATTCGTTCATCAGGGCTGGTAGTACTGTGAACGGTGAGCAAGTTTCCGCTACAATAGCGATAGCAACAGTTGTACACACTCTAAAATTGAAAAACATAATTCACATTAGGAAAATTTCATAGACCAAAAATTTGTTACTCATAAAAGTTTATTTTTATTACCGATTCTGTCTCTCCTGTACTTTCAAATTGTTAAGTAAAGTCGCCAAAACATCATGAGGACCAATGGCTTTAGCAATATAACCGAAGGTGTTGACAGTTGCTCTTCGGATTGCTTTTTTGTGGGCCTTCAGAAGTTCTAGTAGTTCAAAACATATCCTCATCCATTCCCTTGCAGAGACAAACTCGGGTCCTCTGTCTGCAATACGTCCAACCAAATCGATACAATTTTCTTGTACTTTTTCGTGTCTAAAACAGACAATAGAACAACATTATATCAGAAAATAAAAAGCCATTAAACGTTTTGAGTTAAAAGATTTTTCTTTTTAGGCCACTTACCTGTTCTTGAGAATTGGTGTAAGCCTAGGGAGTAGATCTTTAATGGGCGGTGTCATCTTCGTCATACCAATCACATTAACGATAGCTTTAAGAGCTCCCAAAATTGAGCCCAGTACTTCTGGATATTCTTCACCCAAATATTCATAAAGCACTACGCCAAGATGTCCCATCAATTTTTCCTGTAACATAAAATATTCGTGAGAAGATTATAACTACACTAGCTTTTACCCGCGGCTTCGCTCGCAGTGAAGCCATTTTTTTTTAAATTAAATGTATCCTATGTTCTTCTAATACCTCCAAGAATATTATGTACAGTTTCATGATGATCGATTCAGTAGTTTTGGCGTGAAAGCGTAACAAACAAACTTACATTCACATTTATAATATTAGTATGATAGACGAAATCAGATAAAAACAAAATGATTTAAAAATATATAAATAACTGACCTCTTGGCAGGTTTTCATGACGACAGCAATACGTGAAATGAGATCGGCAGCTTGTTGACGAACTTTAGCGGATTTATTGTTCATACGCCATAATATAATACCGCAAATCTGGGGCAGGTACGGCTTTACGCGCTTACCCAATTGGTTTACTATAGTGCCGAACCCGTTCAACATTACTACGTCCTGTAAATCGTAATATTATAATACATAACATTTAATATAATCATGACACAAATCGAATTTTAGATCAAGACAGTGTCGTTTTAATCATCGGAATAGGTCCATGACCATACATTGGTTCAGAAAAGGTTTAAATAACTCTTACCTCAGTAGTCTGTTCTTGGAATGCGTATAATATACCGTCAATTAGAGCTTCTTCCAGCTTGGAGTCAATATCCGCCGCGCCTAAATTGGCAAGAATCTTTTCTATAGACTCCATTACCATCTTTCTGTATTGCTCATTGTCATCTTTGAGGTCATCAACAATTCTGTTAATTATTTCGGACGCGCCAACCTGTGGAATAATTTGCGAATGTCACATAAGTGTTCAAAAAACGGAAAATTAATATAATATTGACCAATATTTAGAACTTACTTTGTTAGCTATTTCAACTGTGGTGTCCACAAGCTGGCGGTAGTTGCGTCTATCGAGGGCCATACGGTGGTTCCAGAAATGCTTAAAGAAGTGTGGAAGAATCTCATCCATAATGTATTGTGGCTCCACACCGTCTGTACCGCAACACTGTTTTACTACCTGGAAGATTAGAGATTATATTTAGAAACATGATCATTATATTTATATAAATATCACTATGATATTTTTCCACATACCTTCAATACAATCTTCTTCATTTCCTCATCTGGGGACTGGAACTCACGGATAAGAATGAGCATTACTTCGCGCGTATAATAGTTGGCGTATTCGGCGTCCATGAGCGGGATGAGATAACCGATGGCCTTCAGGAAGGCAGCTAAACCCTTGCCTCGGTGAGTCCTGATACCCTTCCACAGCGGCTTGAGCACGGAATCGAAGGATTCGATACCATATGGCGTAGCAGCTTCAGCAAGAGCTGCGCTGGCCAACGCTGTGATGGTACGCACTTTTTGTTGCTCATCCACCAATCCTGTAATTAAATCAAAATAAATACATATTAACATTTTATCCTACAAATCAAATTGAAATTTATAGAGCATAAAAAAATAAACTTACCATGTTCAATAATTTCGACTAAAGATTTTAAATGTGGCAATATAGCACAGCCCATAAGAATAGCAATTTGCTGAACAATTTTTATCCCAGTATGTCTTGCTTGCCAAGATTTCTTTGATCTACACACAGCTTTCAAGAAGGGAAGAAGAGATGGAATACCTGTAATGAAGACAAATAGATAAGTACAAATTTGCATAGATTTATTATAATTGTACTTATTTTATAATACTTACCCAATGCAGAAGCAACAACAGCAAAAGCTCTTGCAGTTGTGTTACGAACGTATTCGTCGATGTTGTCTATATCTGGTCTCATTGTGGAGATCATAGTGGCCAGACCAGCAGCTTTAGCCAAGTTAGAGATAATCTCACGACCCTCCACACGTGCGTAATAATCTTCGTCAATTAACAGAGGTTCAATTACGACAAGGATCTGGAAATAAAAAGATAATGTGAGTATTTTAAGACATTAGTGCATTTCGTCTCGAGCATAAAAAGTCGAGATTTGAACACGTATACGAAATTTGAGAGCTACATGCGAGTGTTAAAATAAAGACTTGCGAGACACGAAACGATTCTTTTTCCACTACCGGATGAGCTTACTTAATTAAATGCAAATAAGTTCCAACAACAATTTATTAGAAATGTTCAGACTAAAAACCATAGACTATATACACACAATCAACGCGCGCTTTTTCGAGAGGTAACAGGTTCAGTATCATTCTGCCGGATGGGGCGGTGGAAAAAGCGCGGGCGTAGCGGCAGAATGAGTCTACCAACAGTAGCCTATTCAGCTACGAAAAGTCTTTTCATAACTATTCTCCATACAAGTCATTTCGTCTGTTATTATGTAATTTTGTATTTTTTTTTTTTATCTTGGGTCTAAATGTTCATATTTCGAAACGAATTTCTTAGGCAATGTGTTACATAGTAGACAAAGTGGAAAAAAATATTTTACACTTTATTTTCATGTTTTCTTTCAATTCATTTTAGTTCCAGCTACGGATGTAAGTGTACCAAATATTTAATCGTTACGTAAACTTCATATACCTTGTGTACGTAGGGACGGACCAAATCATCCAATTTGTACAGTATCCTATCAATAACTTTGACAAGCAAATGTCTCTCTTGATCTTCTAAAGTAGGACTCATGAGTAGCGGTAGGATCTGGTTGAAAAGAGGTCCCGCGCCGAATTCACGAGCCTTGTCCGTTATTTGACGAAGCGCAGCTTTGCACATTGGTGGAGTTCCATTCTGGAAACAAGAAAAATATTTTACTTTATACTAAGATTCCTAAAATTACAACAGCCATACGTATTTTCATATTCCGCAATGCAATAGAAATAAATGAAAGCCTCTGTTCCGCCAGCATACCTTGATTTTTAACAGAAGTTTCATGATCTTCCTCTCTTTGAGCTCTTCTGGGGAGAGACTGTCCTCGTCGACATCAATAAGCAGTTTATCAAAGTACTGCGCGTCTTCTGGTTTCATGAAGGGCAGTTGCTGGCTACCCTTGGGCTGCGGGTCGAGCAGGCGCGCGGCGGCAGCGGCCGAACCTCCCAGTTCCTCCGTCTGCATGAAAAAGCCGATAGGGGTACCACCCAGTGGAGTAGGAGTTGCGGTCAGCTTTCGGGCCGGGGTCCGAATCGGAACATAACCTGGGTAACAATGCATCAAGTTAACAAATTGCTACAGTCGCATGCCGCAGCAAATACTGTTATCTTTTAAACATGCAGATTAACGTAGTACACAACAGCAACTGACAAAAGATTAAAGCTTAATCTGGCAGTTTATCCAACGGCATGAGACTGTAAAGCCATATTGACATCATTCATCTGAAAGAAAAATTGAGTGTTAAATCGGAAGTATATTATTCTATCATTTTAAATTTGATAACACATGTATTGGACAACACTCAGTTACGTCGACAGATTTCCACATGTTGTAGGCTTTGTATAATACATGTGTCCTGAAACTAAGAGGTTATTAATAACTATGTGTAAACCCTTAATAATTGTAAATCTTAAACATAGCAGCTTAATTAGCGTAGTCCCACATCAACGTGTACATACCGGCAGGGGGCGGTAAAACCTTGTACCCAGCTGGGAACATGGCATCTAACTCTTCATCAGTATAAGGACGGTTTCGCTCATCTATTTCTTTCTCCCAGCGGTAGGCTTGTAACTGCTCTGGTGTCATCGCGGCCACATGTCCAGGCGTAGGAGTGGCCATAGCCATAGCCTTCATTCCTACTGGTGTTGACTGTGAAACAAAAAAAAATATTGCTTAAATGCTTTTAATCAAACTACTTGGTTTTTTAATGTTACAAATGACTCATGGGATCTTGTCAAGTTCACAAATGAACAATGGTGTAGGTAGAAGATCAGAACATTACTTACTCCTCCAGGTGTGAACATAGGCGTATGAGGCGTGTGAGTGGGCGTCGCATGTGATGGCGTGGCGTGCGAAGGTGTGGTGTGCGTGGGCGTGGCGTGTGACGGAGTGGGCGTGGCCGCGGCTGGCGTGGCGCCGGGCGTCTCGTCCCAGCGCGAGCGCCGCTTGGTGCCGGGCGTCGGCGTCTCCTGGATGGTGTCTACACCAGTGCCCCGATCGGTGCGGGGGGTTTCAGCCCATCCACTATTATGTCCAGGGGTTTCTACAAACACAAAAACATTATTTAAAGAAATAAATGCCGACAAGGAAAAAATACTGTGATTAAATGTCACTCAATCAGTTTAATATGATGAAGAATAAGTTACCTCTGTCTGTTTTAGGTGTCTCGTCCCAACGGTTGCGCCTGGAGGCGTGCTGCGCAGGCGTGTCGCGGCCGGGCGTGGCATGTCCCGGGGTGATGTGTCCGGGCGTGGCGTCCCACACACGCGCTGATGGCGTCGCCCCGGGGGTTTCACCACCTCGTCCTGGGGCACTAGGTGTTTCCTCCCAAGCACCCCTCTGTAAAAAATAGATATACATTTAACATTATTTGCCATGATAGAAACAAAACAAAAACATGTTGCATCCTATGAGGAACTTGTCACAATACCTCTTGATCCCAGGATGGCGTGGTTTGAGAGGTAGGTGTAGCTGAAATAGTTTTCTTAGCCACTGGTGTGTCTTCTGAGCTTTGATCCCAGCGGCCTTTGCGCTTAGAAGGCGGTTTCACAGCCTCGCCATTGGATTGAGCCACTGGTTTAAGAGTGCCTTCCCTAGCCCTTTCCAGCAACTTTTTTCTTAACTGGAAACAAAAAGCATTGTTTAACATTCTAAATTGAATTTATATGCTAGTTAAGAATAATTACAATGTTGTTGATCATTTGTGTCTAATCAGTGACCACACAGACCCTACACGCTTAATAACAGGCGAGCGATGTCTGTCAACACATATAGACTTAAAGATCTTATACAGGTCGCTAATCGACAATTTCGAATTAGTAGCGAGTATTTCTTTGAGCCGTAAATACTTCCGCGTCAGTCAATAAAAAATTGATAAAATAAATATTAAAATGGTCCCTTGTACAATATGTTGGTGTGGGAATAACAGCCAGACAGGAAAATGGCATAACATTTCATTGGTAAGTTAATAGTTACTTAAACATAATTAGATTTAGTATCTGATATTATTTATCAGAGTTCATATTATACTGGTTATGTTTGTAGGTGAAAATGCACACCATATGATTGCGTCTCTTTCATTTTAAAGTAATTTAATCGCTATCTCTTCTCCTCCATAATTTCGTAAACAAATCTAGTGTTGCACCATATCTTATGCCCAAATCTGTTATTGATAGAACTTGAAACCTCCACACAATTTTTTGAAATAAAGACACAAATTTAAATAGTCTATTAATATGTGAAACAATTGGAGTTTCTTGTGCATTCTTCTCCATAAAAAGCTACTTTTCCGAATACACGGTAGAATCAATTTTTATTACTTATAAATTTTAATTCTTTGACGTTCAAAAGTGCCACTTTTTGGCCTAGTTGAATAAATGTATTTGACTTTGACTTATCAATTACGTTTTTTACTAATATTAAATATTACTATTTAAGAATGAACCTCCGAAAAAAGTATATTACTCTAAAAGTACTTTTGATATTTAGTTTTTAGATTTAAAATTTTATGTAATTACTTTAAGTATAATTAATTAATTATAAAAAAGGTATTTATTTTTATTTACATATGTACATTATTTGTAAACTAGAGTTATGACTAAAATAAGAGTAAAATATTTAAAATTACGGGGCGTCAAAAAACTCATACACAAAAAAAAAAAAAAAAATTATAAAAAATATAATTTTAGTTTTAAAAAATTAAGAACAATTACTATTTAAAAAAATATTGTTATATTCCTGGTTTTATTTAAACCTGTCCCATCCTTAATGAGACGTAATGACCGTGGTAAGGGACCAATCAGAGCACAGTACCCCGTTCCTCATACCTCAGCTAGTTGACAGAAATAGATTCGATCAAGCATTAGGGGTCTAGTAGCTGTCTGGTTGATGTGTCTAACATACCTCAGTTTCTTCAGCTCGCAAGTACTGCTCCTTCATAATTTCTGTATATGTCCTAGACCCAACATCTGGTGTTTTTCCACCTGTAAAATAAGAAAATTGAAAATTATATGCAACAATAATTTGAGGATTATGACGAACTGAACTAGAGTTGTGAAATATGGTGCCATTAAAGATAAAAAATTTCAGTAACAAGTCAATGTTTAACATAGGAATATCAGAAAGAAGATTTATGTCAATTACAGTGTTATAGTCATATCCTTTACCAATTGGATATGGATTCAAGTTTCAAAAACTTCAAACTAATTTATTATTTACCTTCTGCAAATGGATCCGAACGCTCTGGAGATATTATCATCCTACGCCTCTTTTGGCGGTACTCATCTTCTCTGTCAGCAATAGTTGGTCTCCTTTTATCAGCAAATGGGTCATAGTCCTTGTCGCTCTAGAAAAGTATAATTCAAAATTAACAAAAAATATATTATTCTACAAGATAGGTTAGATTGCATTGCACAATGAAATTAAATGTTACAAAAATGAATTGAGTACCTGTGCAATATCATTTAACAATGAAGCTGGTGCAGTATATCCTGATCTCTTTTGAGTGATCGGTACATTTTCCACATCATCATCTTCCACTTCATCATTAGCAGCAATTGATGTCACGTACCCATCATATCGTGACTTTCCTCCTTGCCCCGCATTATCATAAATATCACTGTCATAGTATGTTTCACCAAGAGATACACCTTTATTGGAACCATTCTCTGGTAATTCATTTTTCTTGGATTGGATTTCTCGTATCTGTGCTTCAATAGCTAAAATATATAAACATTTTTTTTATGTTGTCATTTAAATGGATTTGATTCCTGGTAATAGATTAATTTAAACATACAAACTAAGTTACAATTACTTATCACATTGATGGATACATAAATAAATGGATACATAAAACAATGTGCTATATGGTGGCCTGTTGTAAGTTTTTGTTTTTTTTTAATGTTTCCTTTTGTATTATTAACATTTTGGAGTACAATAAAAAATATATAAATTAAGAACACACAAACACATTGTAGTAATTACAATTGCTGCAAATTTCAATGTAGGCCGATGTGACCAAATGTGTTCGATAGCTTCTAAAAACTATTTTATAGCCTTTAGCAATACATGTGTCGAAGCATTCAAATTTCATTTCCCAAACTAGAATATCAATTGACGTTTCCAGTTCTAGTCCACTCTTTCCGACTCCCGAGGCGTGGTAATCAATATCATTGTTCAATCAACAAATAAATATAACAAACTTCAAAAAATCATTTAGTTTCTTGAAATCATAGCATATTCAAGCTTTATTCCAGATTAGAACTGGAAGATGTAATTGATGTTAGATTGGTCAAACTAGCTGCACTCTTGATGTACACAATTGATGAAGATAGCTACAAAGCAAAATGTAATTATTACCTTCGTGTGTCCTAGGAATCTTATCCATTATTCTAATAACATGAGGAACAATCACACTAAAATAAATACAAGTGGAAGAGGACGCTCTTGCTAAAATTTATGAATTTCGATTCGACTTCAACAAAATCTGCCATCCACAATCGTCCAATCTAGCCATAGATAAGTAATATTTGGTTTTGGGGAGTTGAGATGAGGTTAAGTAGTCTGTGGTGATACAACTATTTAATATGTCTATGGGTGTAAAAAAAAGCGCGGGAAATTCATAGCGAAAGGGCGCCTTTTTTTAAAACAAATTTTTAAATAATTATTTTATTCATTCATAAGTCTATTTGCTTGCTTTTCTCATGTTGGGGAAGAAAGGGAATCCTAAAAAAAGAAAAAAAGAAGATAGTTCGTCTACTGCTCCACCGTTGGTGTCTTCTGAAGATGACGGTGGAGCCTCAAGCTCTTCAGAGGAAGCTGTCCCTGTAGAAAAGGATAAGTATCGGGAATTCAGGGTTCCCGACTACATTAGGTCATATCCTGAAAACGGAGGCAATTTTGAATATGTCGTATTTTTAGAAAGCATTGATTTAGTCCCGATTGGTGATAGAGATATGATGTCTCTTTCATCCAGCATTAAAAAATACAACAAGGGTGTAAAACAATTATTACGGATGAATCGTTACAAAATTGGTGTCATTTTTGAACGTCCTGGTTTGGCCAATGCAGCGCTAATGAATAGAAAATTT
The DNA here is from genome assembly GCA_947562075.1 of Orthosia gracilis. Classification (NCBI taxonomy): domain Eukaryota; kingdom Metazoa; phylum Arthropoda; class Insecta; order Lepidoptera; family Noctuidae; genus Orthosia; species Orthosia gracilis. The sequence continues at coordinate 8,515,680 of OX387274.1, forward strand.
CTGGATACTTATAAATTGAAAGCCAGTATTCCTGCAGCCGCTACGGAAAATACAGGTGTTATCATGCATGTTCCCATTGACCTTAGCAATGAACACATCTACAACGCAATAACTAGTACTAAGAATATTATTTCTATTAGAAGATTTATGCGTCGCACTATTTCAGAAGGAGGGGGGGTGTCCTTTCAGCCGACGAAGACGGTGTCCATCACATTCTCGTGTGCAGCGATACCCGATAGTGTAGACCTGAACAGCTGGCGGTTCGAAGTGCGTCCGTACATTCCGCCGGTAAAACAATGCTTGAAGTGTCTAAGGTATGGCCATATAGCTAAATTCTGTAAGAACTCCCAAAGATGTTCCATATGTTCAAAAGACCATAATTATAAAGAATGCCAAATACCATCAACGGAGGCAACATGTTGCCACTGTCAAGGTAAACATGTAGCTATTTCATCACAGTGCCCAGTCAAACAACAAAAAGTGGAAGAAAACAAAAGCAAGATTAATAAAAAATCATATGCAGATTTATTCAATGAAAAGTCATTTCCATCTCTTTCAAAGGCCAGTCCTGCTAAACAATTACAATCATTAGTTGAAACAGAACCAATTTTAAATATTTTAATACAGACAATAGTAACATTAATTTCTCAAAATAAAAATAACGAAAAGAGTATTTGCACTCAAAGCATAAAAGATGTTCTATTATCAAAAATTCAGAATAATATAAGTAAACCTTAATTTTATGGATCAGCTAAATATAGTACAGTGGAATGCTCAGAGCATCAATAGTAACAAACATGCTTTTTCATATTTTTTATATGAGTATAACATACATATAGCTTTATTGTGTGAGACTTGGCTCAAGCCTCACATGAGATTTAGTATTAAAGGATATAATATAGTAAGATTAGACTCAGGTAATACACATAATGGTGTAGCTATTTTAATACATAACAGTTTACAGTTTAGTAAAATAGATACTTTATATGATGATTCCATACAAAATATAGCGATTCGTTTAAAATATGGCAATAGTAAAGAAATTTCATTAGTCAGTTTTTATAGTCCCGGAAACGCTCCATTTACTAAGTATAAATTTGATAACTTAGTTCGCAATATTCCTGGTCCTCTCTTGATTGGTGGAGATTTCAATGCACATCATTCGGCTTGGGGATGTAACAGTGTGAACATTCGCGGCCGAGAGGTGCTTGAAATCATTAATGATTATAATTTGGTTTTATTAAATGATGGAGAAATGACTACTGTAGGCTCTGATAGGTGGCAAAGAAATGCACTTGATTTAACTGTAGTATCAGCTTCAATATCATTGTCTTGTAACTGGTCTGTTCATGACGATCCGTTAGGTAGTTACCATTTGCCTGTAATTACAAGGGTACATATAAATAACAATTATAATATCTCACATGATGCAGAAACTTCAAATTTACCAAAACATGTTAATTTTAACTTGGTTGATTGGGTATTATATAGGAAGAGTGTTGATAGTTTGATAGTGGATTTTAAAATTAATCAAGATAACCCACTACAGTCATACAATGACTTGATAAAGTTGTTAAATTTAGCTATTATTAAATCATCACCCTCAAATTTAAGACCTGCTACATCATTTGATACAACATTAGTAAATAATAATCGTAAAAAACGCATCCCATTACCATGGTGGAATTTGAATTGCACTAAAGCAGTAAAAGACTCTAGGAATGCCTATAAAGAATTCAAGTACAATCCCACATTAGAAAAATATATTGAGTTTAAAAAATTACAAGCACTGAAAAAGTTAGTTTTAAAAAGAGAAAGACATCTGAGCTGGATTTCTCTATGTGAGTCATTTAATAGAACTACTCCATTATCAAGAGTTTGGCAAATTTCAAAGAGATTTAATAAAACACATAAACCTCCAAGTAATAATATTTCAGCTTGGGTATTCGATTTTCTTAAAAAATATACTCCAGATACAGTTGAGAGGCCATTTCAATCAATTTCTTATGAAGTAAAAGCTTCAGGACAATATGAGTATCTGCTTAATCCATTTTCTCTTCAGGAATTCAAATCTGCAATATCATCTAGACGTGATTCAGCTTTTGGCCTTGACGGAATACCCTATAAAATGTTGAAAAATGTATCAATTAAGGCACTTTCTGACATACTAAGTGTTTTTAATCTACTTTGGCAGGAAATAATCATCCCTAATGAATGGAAAATAGATTGTCTCATCCCAGTACTTAAACCTAACAAAGAAAGACATAAAGCAGAATCATATAGGCCAGTAGCATTAACTTCATGCATGGGAAAAACCTTTGAACAATTAATTAAACAAAGGTTAGAATTTTATATAGAAAGTAATAGTCTATTACCATCCAATCAATTTGGCTTTCGACGTGGTTACTCCACTCGAGATAGCATTTCTCATTTGCAATTAGATATATACAATTCTAATAAAATGGACAATCATTTTGTTGGTGTCTTCTTTGATATAGTGGGTGCATTCAACAACATCAATCTGCACATTTTGTGTGGTGAACTTCGTGCCCTTGGTATTCCTGAAAAAATTATAATATGGATCTTTAACTTTTTACATGGTAGAGAAGTATATGTCAAAGTAAATAAACGTTTAATAGGGCCACGTTTTTCATACAAAGGGGTATGTCAAGGTGGCATCCTCAGTCCATTGATTTACCTTCTTTATTTACATAGACTTAACATTGTTCTTGGTCTTGAAGTGGCAAATTTGCAGTTTGCAGATGATTTGGTAATCTATGCTTCAGGTTCAGATATAAGTTCTGTTGAAAGTACTTTAAACACAGCTTTAACTCGGCTAAAGAACTATTTTCATTATTTAAACTTGGATATCAGTCCAGAAAAATCTAAAGTTATAGTGTTTGGAGAGTCTGAAACAGACTTATGTATTTATTACAATAATAGTGTTCTTCCAATAGTAAATGAAGTAAAGTTTTTGGGTATAATTTTTACAAGCAGCCTCTCATGGTCTAAGTATGTTGACTATCTGTTAGGTAAAGCTAATAAAGCATTTAATTTTATAAAGTCACTGTCATTTGCAGCTGATCCTAAAATTTTACTTATGCTATATAAATCTTTAGTTCGTAGTCATTTTGACTATGGATTTTTATGCTTTGGGTCTGATCAGAGATTGGTTCACAAATTAGAGATCCTTCAAAACCACAATCTTAGATGTGTAACTGGTGCAATGAAAACAACTCCAATTAATTCACTTCAAATTGAGTGTAACACACCTCCTATGAATATAAGATTTCAGTTTTTAAAATCCAAGTACATTCTCAAACTTTTATCTTTCGAAAATCATCCTCTATTAAAGAAAATATTATTTTATCATAGAGTATACAGTCCCTCAAATTCCGTAAATGTCCCCTATATATTTCATGACTTTTCTAATATAATCAGTATTGATGATCAATATCAAATTGAGAAATGTAAAGACAGATGGCCATGTTACTCTGGTAATTATATCAGCAAATTTTGGCCCATGGACATTTATATTAACCGTGACCTACGGAGTAAAGAAGAGGTCTATCAGTTAATTTCAGAGTTCACTGGATACAGGCATATATTTACTGATGGATCCAAAAACAATAGAAATGTTTCGTTAGCTATATATATACCTCATATTACTGTTGGACATGGAGTTCGGTTACCTGGAGCCATGTCTATATTTACAGCAGAATCTCTAGCCATTTTATCAGCTTTGCAGTATATACATGAAAAGAATCTTGGGCACACAGACTGGCTTATAGCGACCGACTGCATGAGTGTTCTCATGGCCTTACACAATCCGAAACTGGACGCCAATACCGGAAATATTTTATATGAGATTCGGGCTTTATACGCTGATCTTTGTTCTAGAGGATTTACGATATGTTTATTATGGACACCCTCCCACATAGGAGTAGCAGGAAACGAAAACGCAGATTATCTTGCAAGAGTTATTGTTGACGTTGACATCCCAGAGACGAGAAATGTTGCCATACCAAGTTCCGACCTGCTTACCAAATTACATGAACAATACACCTTTACTTGGCATGAGAACTGGCAAGAAACACTAAGAACTAAAGGAAAATGGTATGCGAAAATAAATCGAACCATTGGTTCTATGCCCTGGTTCACCAGATCTGTTATTCCTAAGAGCAGAAAATTTTATACAATTTTAAATCGTCTTAGACTTGGACATGGAAGATTCAATGCACATTTAGCCAGAATGAAAATGATAACATCGCCTGTTTGTATCAATTGTGACATAGGAAGTGATCAGACTCTAGATCATATAATTTTTGAATGCCCTGCTTATGACTTACAAAGAATTCATTTAGTTGATGAATTATTGGAAATATATAAAACGCCAGCAAGCATCCCGCGCGACACTCAAGGTTTGCTGGAAAATTACAGTACATACATAGCACTGTATAAATTTATTGACAGCACTGGATGGGCAATTTGACCGTTCGGGGCGACTAGAAGGATATGACTTTACTTCACAACATGATTATGACCAATACACGGATATGACCCTACTTAATACTCGGATATGACAACATAATATATGATTTTAACTATATAATAAATACTGAAGACGTGGCTCTGGCCTAAAATAAATATTAAACAAGGAATAAACTACTGAGGACGAGGCTTTGGCCTTACTTAAAAATCAAGAAAAATAATAACACTGAAGACGAGGCGGTATGGTCCAAGACCTTAGCCTGCCTGAGAAGGGCGAAGGAAAAAAAAAAAAAAAAAAATGTCTATGGGTGATACTAATGACTTAAGCGCGTGCTACATAGGTAGTTTAGACCAAGCTAAAAACCAAGGTCACCTTGGTTTGAAGCGGCCGTTTTAAACCGTGTAGACAGTGGTTTTAAACCAAATTTTAGTATGACCTTTAAAGGCCTTTGTTAGAATGCGTGCGTTGCAAACCAGTTGGTTTAAAACTTGTTTGAAACCGTGTAGCCGCTTGTTTAAAATCACGCGTATGACGTCGCGCTATGGTCGCGCTTCTGCAGGCGGCGAGCGCAGACGCACGCGTCGCTGCGCACAAAATGACTCCACAGTAGTGGTGGTTACTATAACGATATAACGAAGTATCGCGCGAATCGCGCGCAACGTTAAACGTAAATAAAGCACCCGCGGCGGCGGCCTGTCATCGCATGCTGGCGATTGTTATTGGTCGCGCGCGTGATTTGCGATCCCGCGCGGCTCACATAATGTACCTACGCTGTTTCTATTTTGCTTCGTGTAGACAGTGATAGGACATGTAATATTTACTAAGTATAATTGTTTAAAGTAAGGAAGAAGTAAGGTTGTGTGGAGGGGGGTTGTGTGAGAGATTGTGTTATTGTTTAAGGTTTTGTTTTTGTGTGTGTATAGTGAACGAAAATGTCTAAAAGAAATAGTGATTTACCAATATGGAACTTATAGTCCCTACTTTAAGTTCAAAACTAAACTTATAAACTTTACTTCATACTTTCAGTTCTACTTCCATAAGTAGAACTGAAGTATGAAGTAAAGTTTATTGTTTATTTTTGAACGCTCCATTTTATCGTAATAAATTCATAAAAGCAATGTAATATTTTAAGCATGCTGTCTGCCCAGCGACCCCAACGCTAGGGTAAGATCTGAAAGTTAACAGTCACCGCGCTTGCTTTATTCGTGCCCGCCCGCGCCCGGGCGTTATAAAAAAGAACGTTATAATAAAGCACGTTATTTTACACGCAAAGCAAGTTATTGACATATAGCAACTTTGAACACTACTACTCCACAGAGCGAACGTAAAGTATTATCAGAACTTATCGATATATACAGAGACTTGCCCTGTCTTTGATATTTGAAATTGGTGCTCAACGGAAAAAAATGAATGGGATATTTTTTTAAGTATATTCTTTTACTTTAAAAGGTACCTTTATTAAATATACTAGCTTCTGCCAGCAGCATCACCCGCGTGAAAAGTGTTTTCTTATCCCAAGGGAACATTATACCGGGATGAAAAGATGCCCATGTGCTATTCCAGACCATAATCTATCTCTGTGGCAATTTTATACTAATCAGTTCAGTCATTTTAGCTTGATTGAGCAACACACTTACACACAACCATCCAAACTTTTGCATTTATAATATTAAGTAAGAAGATATAGTAAGACTAGAGTTTTGTTTTTAAAGTTTATTAATATATTATTTTTGAAGTTCAAATAGGCAAGGCGCCATCGCCATGACGTCGCTGTAATGAACGTACGGTACCTACGAGCGTAAATACGTCCTCTCTGCTCAGCGTTCTACACATACTGAGGTTTGGAGCTTGTTTTTATCCGTGTAGCCGGCTTCGCCCCATCCGCTTCAAACCAAGGTGACTTTGGTTTTCAGCTTGGTTTTAAACCGTGTAGCACAGGCTTTATGGCTGTCCCATAGACATATCAATTGGCTGTCCACACATGTTCGGTCAGAATTACGATTCGGAATTCCGTAAGACTAACGCTAACGTTAGGTTTTTCAAAAAAAAAGGAAGTAATCAATTCGATACGTATATTGTAGTCATAATGTTGTAATTGGAGAATATGCAGAATATGTAACTCTATTTGGGTTTCTTCAAAAATGGGTGCCAAAATTCATAAGTGTATGTATGTATTTTTGTCCAAGCATTACTCCGAAACTAGTTCGAAATACGGAAAATAATAGGTACCAAAGACACCGACTTCGGAAAAGAAAGTTATTTTTCGCTTTGCAGTGTTTTCTTTTTGGAAGTCGGTTACGAAACTTATTTTTTGCACTTTGTAGGGATTTGCTTTGGAAGTTTCTTCTTTTTTGTGTGAACTTTTTTGTATTGAGCTGTTGAGATCAAGTTTTTTTTTCCATTCAGAATATAACCGAACATGTGAGCTACTTAGAACAGTTTTTTACGAAATGTATGCATTCAGGTTTCAGAATCTGAATTCCAAAACAGGAAAGAAATTCAATGTTTCATACGTCGGAAAGAGTCCCCGAGACTGTTAAACCTTACCTACCTACCAACAAGTGATAGAGAGTTCATTATTCGGTTATATTAATTGATTTGTTGCTGAAATTATTGTATTAGAGATGTTGTTAACTGAACGAAGAATCACTATCTATCGATTCGACTTTTCCGATTTGGAAGCGAATGTTTTATCACAGACTTAAGGCGGAACCACACTTGTGTGTCGTGGCGTGGCGTGGCGCGAGATCCACCAATCAAACAACTTTATATTAGCTTGCGTCATAACACAACGAGTCTTGTAGCCAATCAACATTGCTAAAAGGCGCCACGCCACGCCACGACACGTAAGTGTGTTTCCGTCGTTGGAGACCATAAATGTTACTATATTGAAAAAAAAGCTTGACCATTTCATTTCTCTAATCTATATTATCTGTGCGTATTTCTCTCGCTACTGCAGCTGGGTACGTGTGTGTCCGCTTACAGAATTATAATTTTAATGCTTTTACTAATAGTTCTTTAATAATTATGTTAATTTCTGCACAGGAGAAAACAAAATCGATCCTGGCGACTAAAGGATAATCTTCCTGATTGATTAGCTACAGTACTTTCGGTGAGTGTTATTGTATTTTGTTAAGACGAGTTCCACGTCAAATGTGCTGGAAGGTGACACGTATTATCAAAATCGGGATGCCAGTTTTTTTACTCTCAATTATTTTAAAACTTATATATATATTTGATTTCGGTACTATTACCGCATAGAACAATGAATGTATTGATTTTTTATTTGTCTAACCAAAATTTCTGTCAGTTATAGTTCATTGTACATAGAAATATTGTTATAGGCTTAACCCCTGTGTCGTATGCACTCCTCATACATGTGTGAAGAGAATATAATATATTATAGACAGAGGATCATAGAGGTTCTCTAGATTCTGTAAAATTTATCTATTTGTTAATATCGTTTCATTACTTCCCCCTTTTACTTTGCATTAAAAGACATATATTTTATCTATGTTTTAATTAAACTTAAAAATAGTATAGCAGATAATAATTGGAATTGTTTTTTTTAATAAGTGGTAAGTAATATAAGTTATCAGAATTAAGTTATTATAGCGAAACTAAAATCAGTTGCTGCTGCTGCTCTATGCTTGTCTAGCTTTTTTACCATGGTTTCACTCTTATGGCCGTTACAATAACCATGCATAGTTCTGGTGTAAATAGTAGCCTTTAGTGACACTCAGCAATAGTGTAGCTATCAATGACAGAACTTTTTTAATCAGCAGTACCTACTTCCAGAGAAAATGTTGTCCAAACATATAAATAAACAAACAGTTTTATCTCTTTGTAGTATTAGTTCAGATGATAGCTTTCTAAGCTAGTTCTAGCTAGAATACCTTTTTTTAAGTTAATGTTGTAGATGTTTTTTGACATTAACATATTTTAAAATAAGATTACAACCTGGAGAATGACATAATTTTTTTTAAAACAAACATTGCATATAATAAATATACAAAAATTAACTGTTATGGGTGAATTAAAATTATTATGGAAGATTTATGGAAAGCAAGCTAACTTTTATTTATAGAATAAATAAGGTGGTTTAATAGTAGAGTAAATATTTTCTACAGAAAAGCTGACAAACCACAATTTTTATTTATCTGATGAAATAATAAAAAGATGCACTTATTTATTTAGCAACAAAATATTTGAATATTTATAACTATATAAGAAAAGTATAGGACTGGTCACAATTTTTTTAAGTTTCTTGATACCTATTCTTATTACATATGATAACTTTTCTTATTTCATATGTGTAGCTTACTTAACCTACTTCTTTTGTGTGTTCTTGTTTCTGATTTATAATAATTAAGAATAATCAATCACAAATTACATTAATAGGAAATTATTCTCCTTGGTTTCATTAATATTACAATAAACTTGCTTATCACACTTGATTTCCATATTAATATGATACCATGAATGTAATGATTTGTATGAAAATATGTTGGGAATTGAACCAATTTATTGAATCATGGATTTAATGTCTTAAAAATGCTTTAAATACTTCCAAATTTGCTACAAACAATAAAAGACACTCCAAAATAGCCACAAAACTTGGAATCAATATTTCTTATGATGGGTTCAAAATATTGGTATTGGATCTTGCAAAATGAATGTAGTAATTCAGTTAACTCATGGTTGGTAGAATTTTGTGCACACGGTTGGCGCAGTGGTTGAGCGATTGACTCCTGCGCTGCGAGTCGCGGGTTCGATTCCCGGACAGGACAAATATTTATACGACCTACAGATAGTTGTTTCGGCTCTAGGTGTTTGTGTATGTGAGTTTATATGTTTGTAAACAAACCCACGATAGAGGAAGAAATTCCTAGTGCGGGACAACTTTAAAAAAAAAAAACATTCCAATATATGTTGATAAAAATACCATTTCAGGGTTTATGTTTGATCAGACATTGTTCCCATTATATCAGAATATAAAAATCAATAATTATAATGTTATTACTTTTTAATTAGCCCAGATTAAGTTTTACCACAACTTTAATACTTTTTTATTTTCCATTTTCTTATTTTTTTTTATGTTTTAACCTAAAGTAATTTTAATTATTTTATTTTCATAGTTACTATGGAATCAAATCTTCATTATTCTCGCCTACCTTGGCATTTATACAATCAAAGTAATTTTGTATTCAAAATAAACACATGTTGGGAATGAATGGGTTTTGAAACAATTGTTCAAATAAATGATAATGCAAATAAAATGAAGTGGCTGGTAGGTATTGTGTGAACTGACTTCATTATCAGTAAAAATGTGCTCTATTTTAATTGTTTAGTACTGTAACGACTTGGCGCGAACAAGGACTGCTGGAGGAGACGAAAATGATGCATCAGCAATCCATGATGGTTGGAGATATGATTCCTGTACACTCTGAGATACCCGTGCATGTTGAGGAGATGAATAACGTAAACTACGAGAACAATGCTTCCTACGCATATGACGATCTGTTTCCGGCTCTGCCGCATTCGCAGCCGCCGGTCCAACGCAGCATTCAGCAAGCTACCAATAAGCTTCGCGTGGGATCGTCGCTGCATACTCAGGTAAACAAAAAGCTCTGAAGTTGGCTCTCAAAAATAATTTTAATATACACGTGGTCGCCACATGCGTGTTTAATTTAAATCTTACGTAATCTACAGCCTAGTGATAAGTATATCGTGTAATAACATTTCATTTCATTCAGATAATAAAAAGCAAATGAGGTGATAACTTACATTGCTATCGCTACACAGTTTTACTTATGTATCATTTATTAAATAACCATTTTGTTTTATATTTAAATAAATGTTATACTATAATCATTACTAATTTTCCAAATCAACCAAGATTATCATTGTTTGTTAAAAGAATGTATACCTACTGATCATTTGAGCTAGATAACATCTCAATACATAGGTCAAAAATTGTCTGCATCAAAGTAAACAAAATTGATTGATGTTTTTTATACTTAATTGTATTATTTTATAATATATTGAAATTAATTTTTAGATGCATCCCTTTTCATGGCTGATGAAAAAATGTCAAGATCTTAGAATAAGCAAACAATTTGTTTGCCTTTAGTCATGCCTAATTTATTTGTTATCACATATTATTATGTATATGTATATCTAGTCTCTACCCTTTCAAGGTATTCCATGTGCCATATGAAGAGAGAAAATTGGACAACGCGAACACTTTCGGCGAGGGTGAGTCCTTGAGAACCTGTCAATCCATCACTAAGGACACCGGAGCGCACATTGAAATATCTACTAGCAAAGATGGCAGCTTGACTTTCTTGATAACTGGAAAACATAGCGCAGTACTTGACGCAAGGCGCCTAATTTTGACTCATTTTCAACAACAGGTAAATATAACATTAAAGTACTTGAAAATATTTTTAACTTTCTAAGTGCAATCATAACCACTATTATTTGTTTAATGAACAGGCCAGCAAGCAAATAAATATCCCAAAGGAACACCACCGTTGGATACTTGGAAAACAAGGCCAGAAGTTGAAAGAGTTGGAAAAAGTAACTGCTACCAAAATCAGTGTACCTGGTATTGCCGATAATAGTGAGACCCTCACTATTACTGGTACTAAAGAGGGCATTGAAAAAGCTGAACATGAGATCCGAGTATGCTCTGAAGAGCAGGTAAAATATTTTTTTCTTAGTATAATATCGGATTATTAATTGTATTGATCATTACCAGTATTGACGCTAACTGTAACTGATTGATTGTTTTCCAGTCGCGTAAGGCTATGGAGCGCGTTAAAATCCCGAAGATCTATCACCCGTTCATCCAGGGTCCGTACGGCGAGCGTGCGGCGGCGCTTACTGCGGAGACAGGGGCGCGTATCCACATCCCGCCCGCGTCCAGTCAAAACGATGAAATCGTCATTGCTGGAGAGAAAAATGGTGTACTTGCTGCCAAAGCGCAAATTGAGCAAATCTATGAAGACATGGTAAATACAAATTAATCAACTCAAATCAAAAAATTATCTTGTTTCTCTTTAAGAACACTATTTCATTATAATATTTTTGCAACAGGTAAAGAAATGTTCCACTGTTCGTGTTGAGGTACCTAAATCCCAGCACAAATACGTGATTGGAGCTCGTGGAACGACTATTCAGGAGATTCTGAAGGAGACTGAAGTCTCTGTGGAGATGCCTCCTCCAGACTCACCCACTGGTACCATCACTCTCCATGGACCTCACAATAAGATAGGCCTGGGTAAGTAACTTTTACTGATAGTTTCGATGTATATCCTTAACATTTGAGGTATGTTATGTATTCAATATTCTGCTGTAACTCAATTTTTATTTCAACAGCTCTCTCAAAGGTATGCGAAAAAGCGAACTCGGTGAAAACTGCGACGGTGGATGCGCCTACTTGGATCCATAAATATATAATTGGAAAGAATGGCTCTAATATTAAGAAGATAACTCAAGACTTCTCTAAGGTAAGATTTATTTTGATTAGGTTTATTATTTTGCTGCATTTGCGTTATGGTGACTTAATTTTACAAGCTTTCATGTCACTTGTTTTTAAAATACATTGATAACCATGTGTTCACATCGATTTCTGGTACAGGTTCACGTTGACATAACCCATTCTGAAGACAAGGTGAAGATTGATGGTCCCCCAGAGGAAGTGGAGCGCGCTCAAGTTGAACTGGATGACTTTGTGAAGAACTTGCTAGCTACTCTTACCTATGTTGAACTATCCGTTGACCCCAAATTCTTTAAACACATTATTGGAAAGAATGGAACTAACAGTAAGTTGGACCTTATGGTGAAAAACTATGATTTATATTGCCGATTGAAACTCTTTATTTAATTCTTTTTGTATTTCTTTCAGTTAATAGACTGAAGGATGAGACTGGGGTAGTTATTAACATTATTGAAAATGAAGGCAACAATATTATTCGCATTGAAGGCAGCCATCAAGGTGTAGCTGACGCTGAAAGAGAATTGAGAGAAATGGTAATGAAATTAGAGAATGAAAGGACAAAAGAAGTCTATGTTGACCATAGATATATTAAATCTCTTATTGGTGTTAGAGGAGAAAAAATAAAGGAACTTCGCGAAAAGTTCGAACGTGTGCTGATTTCACTGCCGGATCAGGGACAAAAGAGGAGTCCCATCAAGCTAAGAGGTCCCCAGGAAGATATTGAAAAGTGTGAAAAATATCTTCATAAGATTATAAAAGAAATAGCCGAGTCGTCTTTTGTCCAAGAAGTGCCGATTTTCAAACAATTCCACAAGTTTATTATTGGCAAAGGTGGTGCGAATTTGAGGAAAATTCGGGATGAAACTCAAACTGTGATTGATCTTCCAGCTGAAGGCGATGATAGCGATGTTATAACCGTACGAGGTAAACGCGAGAATGTCGAAGAGGCAGTTAAAAGAATTCAGCAAATCCACAATGAAAAAGCGAATGTAGTAACAGAGGAGGTCACAATTGCCCCTAAATACTATAATTCGTTGATTGGGGCCGGTGGAAAACTTATTCATTCCATTATGGAGGAGTGTGGTGGTGTACTGATAAAGTTCCCGCCTGCAGACAGCGACAGCGACAAAGTAGTTATTAAAGGGCCTATCGAAGATGTTGAAAAGGCCAAACAACAACTACTCGCGCACGCTTCTGAACGGGAACTGACCTCCCACACCGCTCACGTACGTGCCAAGCCGGAACACCACAAATTCCTGATAGGCAAAAATGGTGCTAACATTAAGAAAATCCGCGAGCAAACTGGCGCTCGTATTATCTTCCCAACTGAGAAAGACGAAGATAAGGAAGCTATTTTTATCATTGGTAAGTTATCATATCTTAATTCCCTGATAGAAAGCTACATTATTGCTGAATGTTATAGAATATATTTAAAGTTAAAACCAGCACACAAACCAAATCTCGGGCAGAAACAAGTCATTCAATAAATGGAAGATTGAATACCAACCTTATGATCTTATTGTAATTCAGGTCGCGAGGAGCAGGTTGAGGCAGCTCGCAAGCAGCTAGAAGCAGCAGTAGCAGAGATTAGTAACGTTGCTGAAGGTGAGATGAGCGTGGCGCCGCGCCACCACCGACACTTCGTGGCGCGGCGCGGGGAGGTGCTGCGCCGCATCGCCGACGACTGCGGCGGCGTGCAGATCTCCTTCCCGAGGCAGGGAGTCAACAGCGACCGCGTTGTGCTTAAAGGTCCCAAGGACTGCATAGAAGCCGCCAAAATTCGAATCAACGAAATCATCGAAGATTTGGAAGCAAAGGTTTGTATTGTTAAATATTCTGTCCAATATTTGCATAGCATCTAGTTAAGCATATCAGTTTTAAATTTAAAACGAACACAGTAGAGATGTAATTTCCTAATTGACTTACAATTCTTTAATTTAAACAGGTTACAATAGAATGCGTGATATCTCAAAGGCACCATCGTACAGTGATGGGTGCCCGTGGTGCTAAAGTAAAGGATATCACAGCTGAACACGACGTGCAAATCAAATTCCCCGAGCGAGATACGACTGAGGGCGCTGATGTTCCTGTTAAGGAAAATAATGAGAATGCTGAGCCCGGTTTGAACGATATCATCAGGATCACTGGTCGCCCAGAGAATTGCGAGGCAGCTAAGAAGGCTTTACTTGAGCAGGTAATAAATACAATTGCGATTCATACTTCATATAACAATTTTAAATTAAATTACTAAATAGACTATAATATAATATTGTTCTTTATTAGGTTCCAATTACGATTGATGTTGAAGTTCCGAATGAATTGCACCGTTTGCTTTCTGGTCAGAAGAGGCGAGAACTGATGCAAACATATGATGTGCACATTCTACTTCCGCTCAGTGATGACCCTAGTGACTTGGTTAAGGTAAGGTATTATAGAGTGATTTTTAGTAAAATATAAAAAAAAGTTTTGCATACATCTATTATGTATGATACAACAAAGTCAAATGTTTCTAATGTAATTATGGTTTTATTTAGGTAACAGGCACCCCTACCAATGTTGAAAAGGCCAAACTTGCTCTTGCCGATAGAATTGTTGACATGGAAAAAGAGAAAGAAGACAGACTTCTCAGGTTAGTTGTCATTATCTACAAATTTAGAAGTTGTCTATGTTATATTTGGGGAATTTTGTCACCCCATCACACACACATTTTTATCTACATCCAATATTAATTAGCAGCTCCTGTCCGCGACCTCCGTGACCGCATGAAAGGAGGATGCGTGATTTGCCCCCAGTGCTAATCCATTTGTGTTTTACAACTTATATGAAAGATTATAATGATATAATCCCCGGCACGTAATTTGACAAGGTTTTGGCGTAGTGGGGGTAAGTTCGCGCATATTTCTCGAACTGACCTACCACAACAAAAAACGAACGGAACGTGGACGCAACGCGATTGGTCAATCGAACCTTATGTCAACTGACCAACTAATCGCGCGGTCGGAATGTTCGACGCGCCCCGCTTCACTACCAAAGTGACCTAAAAAACTACTTCTGCGCATTTCATTCCTTGTATAGTTTTCGGCACGTAACTTGGCAAGAGTAGTTCGAATGCGCACAAGTCGTTTTTTGGTATCTTTGGTTACCAAGCGAACGTTTAGCACCGTTCCGAGCGCGCGATTGGTTGGTCAGTTGACACAAAGATCGACTGACCAATCGCGTCGCGTTCACGTTCCGTTCACTCTATAGGATAGTGGGTCAGTTCGCAAATAGTGCGCGAACCGACCAACCACTAGTTACGTGCCGACAACTATATCTGTTCTTTCAAATGACATAAAAACCCAAACTTAAGGTACGTTCACACAGAACATCCATATTACCAGGATCGTTTTTAACGGATCCGTCGCTACTGGAGGTGATGTTCACACCGCATTTATAGTATCGTTTTAAGGGATCCGTCTCTACTAGGGGTAGTGTTCACACCAAGCAACTTTCTACAAGGATGGACGTCCGATAAAACGAATCAGTATTTTAACACTGTTGTGTGTGTGAACTCGCTCATACAACTACCTACGCCATTGCGTAACGTATACAATAAAGCGGACCTGTACTGACTGTGACTGCTGTATATTTTGTCGGATCGGAATTTATACTGGATTCCGAATACTGTCATGTGCTTATACAACTACATACGTCACCGCCGAATAAAAACGTATACGATTAAGTAGACCTCTGTGTGAACGAGCACTTATACACCGAAAAAAACAGACTAGTACGGGACAAATGTGGCCATTCTTATCTTATACCAGTTATATATCCTATGACACTTAGCAAAAGTGTAGTTTTATATCAGTGAAAGAATTTTTATATTTGAATCAGTACTTCCACAGATATCCTTTTACATACATACAGATACACACACTTTTTAAAATGTTAGTGTAGTAATTATTATAAAGGAATTTATACAATAATAATTGCAGGTCATTTGAACTGAAATTCAAAGTGGATCCGGAATACCATCCTCTAGTTATTGGTAAGGGTGGTTCTGTCATCACAAAGATCCGCACCGACTATGGAGTACAAATAAACTTGCCTAAACGTGGCGAGGCTGATGATGACATCATTACTATCCAAGGCTATGAAGACAAGGCATTGCAAGCCAAGGAAGCTATTATGGCCATTGTACATCAGTTGGTGAGTTATGATCTTATTATTTTACAAATAACCTGCCCGTTTTCGCTAACACTAGGCGAAACCTGGATAGGATAGATGGACCCCTTTTCCGCACGTAGACTCGCATTTGGTCCGTTGTCCGTGCAGGCCGCCCCTCTGTGAGAGGGGATGGGCCTTAATCCACAACGCGGGCCCAGTGCATGTTGGTGGATGTCACATGTCTTCGAATTTTTGGTTCTAAGACATACCGGTTTCCTCACGATGTTTTCCTTCACCTTTTTGGTTCTAAGACATACCAGTTTCCTCACGATGTTTTCCTTCACCTTTTTGAGGGCAGCGAAGATGTAATAATTTACACAAAGTAAAGCGACTGTCTGGGTTCTAATCCACTATCTACAACTTGTAAGTCGCGGCCGTTACCTGTGGGGTAACCACTGCTCTCGAAACCTATATAAAAGCCGGCTGTTGAAAATCCAACAGTGAAATAATATTTTGGCATTGGTTTATATTATTTAGTGTTAGTGAAAACAGCTATATGAAGAAGTTAACGATTTGATGACTTGGGACTCTATGATTAAGTTGTAATCTGCTCATTCCAACTTCAACAGTAACATTTGTTGCTTTTCTGGAAAAGACACCACAATTTGGCCAATACTACGAATATTTCTAATCGACTTAATAAGAGTTTGTTTGGCTATTGTTTATAGCAGTTTTAAATTGCTTCATTGCAATGATAAAAAAAAAATTCCACATCTGAAACTCCATGGGTGCAAACAATTTAGAAATTTAGGCTATAACTAAGTCGTGCGACGTCACTACCTTCTTACTAATATACTAATAATTTTATAAATGCGAATGTTTGTTTGGATGGATGTATGTTTGTTACTCAATAACGCCAAAACCGCTGAATGGATCTGGATGAAATTTGGAACAGAGATAGATTACAGTCTGGAATAGCACATAGACTCCTTTTATCCCGGTATAATGTTCTCTTGGGATGAAAAATACTTTTCACGCGGGTGAAGCCGCTGGCAGAAACTAGTACTTGATAAGTCCGAGCGCTAGTTCTTTATTAGTGATTGAAGCTTGATAATAACAAAGTTCACAATTTAAGTATCATTTGAGGTATTACTGGTTCTTA
Source organism: Orthosia gracilis (assembly GCA_947562075.1). NCBI lineage: Eukaryota > Metazoa > Arthropoda > Insecta > Lepidoptera > Noctuidae > Orthosia > Orthosia gracilis. The sequence continues at coordinate 8,532,987 of OX387274.1, forward strand.
CGCTTTGATGTACTCTAGATTATTTTTATGCTGCTGTTAATTAACAGCAATAATTAAGCTACAGTTTGTACAGTAAATAGTGATAGATTGAGAATGGTATGTCATGTTGATTGTTTGCAAGCTCATCAACAGTTTAGAGCCTATACTGTAATTACTGTACTACCTTACATGCTGTACAAGCTGAAATATTTTTTTAGATATTTGAATTTTTATGAGTGAGCGTGATTGATTAACAAACATTCAATGTTTGCAAAAATGCCTGAACGGATTTGGACGAAAGGTGGATGGGAATGTTGAGCTCTGTCCTCAGTATTGTGTCAATTTAAGTGGTACGTGTCATTTAAAAGTTCAAAATGACAAATGAGGAAAAGATTCCCAACCGCTGTTAGTGGTGATGTAAATAAAGACATTCTTTCCCAGCGGTCGCCACTGGTCAAAATTGAGCAAAAAAAGCCCATTTTTTGCCAGTGGCGACATACGACCCAATACTGTTTATTTACGTTATGAAGGTTTTCTTTACACCTCTTTTTTTAATTCACCTAGCAAACAATATTGCATCTCATAAATGTACATCATTGCTGCAGGACAATCAATGTCGAGAGGAGGTCGATATTGATCCACGAGTTCACAGGAGGTTGATCGGTCTCCGAGGCAAAAACATCCGACGCATTATGGACGATTACAAGGTCGACATACGTTTCCCGAAACAAGGCGATGACAGCATCGTTGTCATTACCGGAGACGAAGATAATGTACTCGATGCGAAGGACCATCTCCTCAACCTAGCCGAAGAATACGTAAGTATTTATTTATTTTACACAAACGTTTGCCGAGTATTGTGTCGTTTATGTTTTGGCCCTAATTAAAAATTAATCTACAGATACAAGACGTCGCCGACCGCTACACGCGACCTGCGGCGCCTTCCCTGGGTGACTTCGGTGAAGTACTCGGCGAACGAGAGCAAGCCAACAGTAGCGCAGGGTCTGCTGGCGCCGTCGCCGCCGCCGGGGCAGGTCCCGGCCCCGCGGGCTTCGTGGTGAAGGGAGGTCCGTGGGAGCAGCGCGCGCCCGACACGGCGTCCACGCAGGAGTTCCCCACCATGCCGGGCGGCCCGCGTGCCGTGCAGCCGGCCGCGCCCACTCCCACGGCCGCGTGGGGCCCGCGCCGCTAGGAGCGCTATACGATACGTCCTATGTACTCGCATGCGTGCATACTTATAAGTATATAGTATATAGCGCCGCGTTTTATTTCGGCTGTTTCGTCGTGGTGGGACGACGAATGCGTCCACTTTGATCGTATTGTCGTCGCTTTGCGGCACCCGCTAATCATCCTTGTAACCATAAAAACTGCAGATATCTCTTGTACTCGCTCATATTATTGCGAAGGTGGGAAGCTGTGTAACGATGTACTTGTGATTTATTGGATGAGTTCGCCGCTGGTGGCGATCTCTTTGAATTATTATAAATAATGAGGTCGAGCTGAACGATTATTATATAAGTATTCAGTTACGCCATTTCGTTATTTTTTATGAATTATTATTATTATGTATCTATGAGTATAAATGCCATTCTACTAAGTTGTTATTTACTTTGATATTTATAATGTAATACATGCCTATGTATTTTAATTTATGCATCTTTACAGTATGCATAATAAACTGATTCCGTGTACTTATTTAAAATTATAATGAAATTTCTATTTTTCATAGATTATAGTTTTCACGATTTTTTATCATGTTTATAATGTTGCCTATAAAATAATGAATCAATAAATGATAAGACAAGAATGAATATTTTTACAAAGTAATGTGTACATAGTAAATAAATTGTGTTTGAAAATATTAATAAAATCTTTTACATGAATACAACAGTATTGTTTTCTTTTCTTTGGTTCCTGTTCAGGATAAAACGGGAGGAAACACCCGGGTTTCATCATTGTGTGGATCGCCGCATAGAGTATAGTAACTTGGATCGCCCGGAGGACACGGTAGAGCATACGGTGGAAATCTGCTTGCACGGAGCAACGCCGTGTCCTCGTGGAGGAGATTGGTGGTGGCAACGTCTCGTGTCCGGCCCTGTTTCAGGCCATGGTACGAAGCGAGAGGGCATGGGAAGCTGTCACCTTCTTCTGCGGAGCAGTAATGCTTGCGAAGGAGGATGTAGAGCGCGTGAGGGAGACGCCCTGCGCATCAGCGAGTCGCAAGCCGATTCCCGGCCACCGTAGGCGCGGGCTTGCGGACAGCGAGTAATGTTGCTCGAATTCCGATAAGGACCAGGCCCGAGACGTTGGCGCGTATTGTCCCACGCGCGCCTCAGAGAGAATTCAGCAAAAACTGACGGGGTCCGCTAGGGCCGATGCCAGTCTGGGTCGCGGATAAAGAAAAAGTGTTAACGCGGCCCTGGCTCAAGCAACTGAAGGAACACGGGTGGGTTTTAGTCAGTAAAAGTCGGACACGCCTTGCCGCTTCACCCAGGGCGGGAGAAATCATAGGCTAAGAACTCACGGAGCGATTTTGTACCGTGCCGGCCGCGATAGTGGAATTGCGGTTTATTTCTAAACTCAAGAGACCGGTTATTTGTGCGGTTACGCAACCGTCGCGGTTGAGATCATCGCCCGCAAACGTGGCGGGCGATGATCGCAAGACGGGTAGTTAACGATCAGTTGAGGTTCAGACCGCCATTACTTCACAGAAGAATTAAAAAAACCGGCTAAGTGCTTGTCGGGCCACGCACATTAATAGGGTTCCAAAGTTGCATAAAAATGCGGACTGAGAAGAGGGTTTTTTGTTATTACATGAACATTAAAACGGTTTCAGCGGCTCACAACGTCTAAAAACGGGCCCACATAGGAAGATGGTTACCTACTGAAGAAGGAGTTATAAAATCCAACTTCACAAGTGAAAAGAAGTAAAAAGAATATCTGCGGGCGATATGGATATAAATTACAATGGTCAAACTATAGCAAAAGTAAACGTTACAAAATTTTTAGGAATCATAATTGACAGTCAGATAACTTCGAAGTCGCCAGCGAAAGATATATGTAAACGTTTAACCACAACCGCGTATATTTTGCATAATTTGACAAAAAAGTAAATTTGCCGACAATATTAGTGGCTTACCATGGTCTATCTTAAGATTTGATATAATATTTTGGGGTCATTCTAGTGAACGAGAAAGCGCTGCCTAAGAGATATATTTTTCCCATGCCTTTATATTCTTGAATTAGCAATATTTGTAATAACTAATCGATGTATATTTGCAACTTTAATAGGAACTAGAAAACGAAGTACAGCTATGAGATCCCAATACGAGAACCTAATAAGCACGAGCGCTTTTAAAACTAGCTTATTAAAAAGAAATGTTATCTGTATGGCTCCTGTAATCAATACTAATATTATAAAGCTGAAGAGTTTGTTTGTTTGAACGCGCTAATCTCAGGAACTAAAAAATAGAAAAAATCATTTGTGTTGGATAGTCCATTTATCGAGGAAGGTTAGATAAAATCACGCTACGATCAATAGGAGCGGAGCATAAAATAATGAAAAATGTTTCAAAAACGGGAAAAATATTCCTTTTTGAGAGCTTCCGTTGCGTGCGCTGCGTAAGCGGTTTAAGTTACGTCACATCACAATCATGTATGTAGTGTAGGTAAGGTAAATGGGTAGAAGGTAGCTAGTTGACGGGAGCGAAGCCGCGTGTGACAGCTACTCTTTAATAAAATACCTGATCAATTTAAAAACTTACCGTTGCAAACGTTTCACAGAATTACTTGTTGATAAATGTTATTATTCAGTGCAGGATTTCTTGAATGATATTTTTTTGTAATGTCTGTAATAACCTATATACTTTGTTTGTATCACATTTGCATGCTATATTAAGGCAGAATGTACATGGATCCTATTTTATAATGTAACAACTTATTTTTATGTACTTACATTCTTAGCAAATGAAGATCTATTCTATTTAACCCCATTATAATAGAATGTATTGATTGAAACATATTATGGATTGCCCGTATACGTAGTATCCAAAGATTACTATTTATATACTGTAGTATCTCTAACTAGTCTGTGGGATTGCCAAATGCCAATGTCAAAAAGAAAGGATGGTGATAAGTTTTGGCTTGTAAATAAAATATTTTGTCATTATAAATATGTATAGTTAATACATGTTAAATGATCTATAAAATCCATTTCAAATCAATTTCTCATACTACGTTTACCCCTCTTGTACATATGAAGAAGCTGATGTTGTAAGAACCATACCAGCTTCATAACATCGTATCTATGCCGATCTCCGATCTGCACTCATCTCTCATTGGTTTCTGATTAAAACATGGATATGTGAGTATGAAGCTAAAAGATTTGTATTTAAAAACCAATTTTCTGTTTGAGTAAGTAGTATAATAGTCACAGCGGATCTTTGTGTCTCTGAAGTTGGCTGTGCCAAGCCAACCATTGCGCAAGAAACATTTTGTCATCGATTAAACTGAAAGAGTAAGCGAGATAAGACGATGCGACAAACGTAAGCGAGTGAAAGAGACTGTTGTACAAAGCTATCTTCAACATCAACACAAAATTAGCTACTGTGCAGGTTCTTGCAGCCAATTCAGAGACACAGAGATCTGTCTGTTGTGTGTAATATATTTGAGTAAGTAAGTCTTCATACAGTACACAGGTACATTATAAAAAGCGTGTAAACCACACAGGGACTTTTAAAGCATGAATATTGATAATAGATATACCTGTAATTTTATTTAATTTCAGATGTGTGACTATTCCTTTTCCTTCATCTGCTACTGCTTCATTAGCATATGATGTTTTAAATGTTGATAAGGAGTTAAAAAGAAGTGGTGTACAGAGAAAATTAACAACCAATTCAGAAAATCTTGTAATGTGAGTAATGTATGATAGTTATTATAATGTCTGATTATTGTAAAATTTTGTTGATTGTTTTATAATGTTTTCTGAGTTAAGCACATATTAGCACATACTGTATGAGCTACATGGTATTTAGGGCCCTATACTCTAATTTAGGGTGGTGTAATAACTGTTAAGGAGTTGGGTCCCCAAAATAGCAACCTGTATAATGGTGGAGTAACACGGTATTCAGGGCCTTGAATACTGTGTAGTGTAATAAGCGCTTTATAGTTTCTGGTGGTATAAACGATTTGTTAACTATTAAGATTTTGACACAATGTAATCATTGTTTGGAATACATAATATTAAATAATAATAGATGAAGTCTTCAAATATATTTTTTATTTATCTGTTACAGAAATTTTCATGGAGAGGATCTGAAAAAGCTTCGAGTAGCAGTAAATGGGTTAATGCAAAACATTTTACTAGTATTTAAAACAATAGATCAGTTTTAGAGACATGCCTGAGCACACACCTGCTCCAACCCCAGCAAGATCTTTGTATGGGTTTTTCATGTACTTGTTTAGCAAGACTATGTTATTTATGTATTGCATATGGGCAATCATGCCTGATTCCTACCTACACTACTTCAATATTTACTACTATCCACAAAAATATTGGTCCACCGCCATTCCCATACAATTCTTGGTTGCATTAACAATTTTTGCTTTTTTAATATATCCTAGTTCTAATTTAATGTTAACTGCTAATATAGACAGTATTAATACAATAAGCGATCCTCATGCTCATTATACTTGCGAAACAAATGAGACTAACAATAACATACTGGAAAGATGCATTTGTACTGATGCAAATAAGTGTGTCAAATACTGTCATGTGACTTCACAAGAAGAGCTGGAAGAGAATACAGTGCCTCAACTGCGTGATTTAAATATACGCTTAGTTTGTAAGAAATTGTACTTTAATGAGTAATAGAACATAGAGACTTCTATAATTAAATACTTTTGTTTTTTAAATTACTTTATTTAACATAATCATAGAATCTCTCCGAGTGCATCTAATTTATTTAACGAGATAGAGTTAAACACAATGAGTCAGCCTTCAGCCAGTATTTTAAGTTTGGATAACAGTTATTGCTATTTCAAGTACTCTTGGATAAATCAACAATGCTAAAAACGAAAAAAAAGGGAGCTTTTCACCAGTAGCTAGCCACTGTGCCTGAGGTCAGACTGCGCATAGAAGAATAGCACTTATAGTATTTCGTGCTATCATTTAGTTTTTACCTAAGACCTTCCACTTCCTATGAACAGTCACCAAAACATACACTAAGCTTGGAAGTTAACATCAAATCTGTAGAGGGTCTATTAAGTTCGCTGTTTTACATAAAAGTGCGCCTGACTAAAATTCTAAAAGTCCACCTCACTAACAGAGGGTTGCACTTCTTTTGGTTTTTTTTTATTTCCCCATCAATTTACACTGCAACCTACGTACTACGTACGTAATAGGATTACATTAGCATATTATCTTCTATACTAATATTAAAAAGCTGAAGAGTTTGTTTGTTTGAACGCGCTAATCTCACGAACTACTGGTTTGAATTGAAAAATTATTTTTGTGTTGGATAGTCTATTTATCGAGGAAGGTTATAGGCTATATAACATCACGCTGCGACCAATAAGAGCAGAGTATAAATGAAAATGTTGCAAAAACGGGCAAAATTATTCCTTTTTAACCGACTTCGCAAAAAGAAGGAGGTTTTCAATTCGACTATATTTTTTTTTTATGTTTGTTACCTCAGAACTTTTTATTTGGCGAACCGATTTTGATGATTCTTTTTTAATTTGAAAGCGGGTGCTTGTCATGTGGTCCCATTTAATTTTCATCAAGATCTGATGAAGAACTTCGGAGAAATACATCAGAACTCTTCAATAAATGACGGCAAATCACTGGATAGATCCAATCGCATGTCTGTTTATTGTTTACACCATTTCATAACATAACATCACACTGGTACGTTCTTAAGGTTTGGGCACTATACGCGTAGGTACCTAGCCTATAGAACTGGTCCATTATGTACCACAACTAAAAAGTGAAAAATAAAAACTTTTTTACAAAAATTACAACCGACTTCCAAACAAAAACACTACAAAGTGAAAAATAACTTCAATTTCGGAAGTCGGTGTCAAAAAATGAAGAAACGTAAACAGGAACACCGACTTCCGAAATTGAAGTTATTTTTCACTTTGTAGTGTTTTTGTTTGGAAGTCGGTTGTAATTTTTGTAAAAAAGTTTTTTTTGAGAGCTTCCGTTGCGTAAACGGTTTATGTTACGCAAATATCATGTATGATGGACTTGTTCTTCTTTAAAAATTCTAAAAAAAAGATCCACGACAGCATAATTATTATGTCTATCTTTGATTGACTCACTTTAACCTTTTTTTTATGATAATCAAATTTGTGCATTTGCGAAGGAGTATAATAACATTAATACTAATATTATAAACCTGAAGAGTTTGTTTGTTTGTAGGGTAGGTACGGTAGGTAATTTAATTTATTTAATTTAAAGATCACCAACGAGTGCCACAATACAATATCGTTTTGCACAAAATACAAAAAAATCATACAAAATATAATTTTCCTACAATGCACACCCAATTACAGGCAACCACATCTTACAACACAGGGACATAGATACCCAGTAGACGGGAGCGAAACCGCGGGGGTCAGCTAGTAATATATAAAATAGCAGAACAACCGACGAGACGACATCGCTGTGCAGAGCGAGCGAAGCGAGCTCGGGAACTTAGGGCACCCCGACATGAATAGTTTAGTTTTTAGTCCCCCAAAATGGTGTAACTCAACGGGAACAAAAGGATTTATATTATCGAAGGTTTTCCTGCCATATGACTACCTACCTACTTGTGGACACTGGCGAAGAAAATCTACATCGTCGTCTAACCACCAACCGCACAGCGGAGACCGGAGACAACAGCGCTCTTTAATTGCCTCGTGGAGTCGCCTGGCGTAGCCCAGCAACGGTACCCAATAGCGAAGCTTATTTTCTGGGGGACTTCAAAGCCGATCGAAAAATTGATCATTGGTTGGAGGCGCGCAAGTTTGCTTTAACGCTAGATCGAACCCAGCTGGTAAATTTGGCAACTCGAGTACCGGGTGTTGACGGCCATACACCTAATTGGTTGGACCTTCTACTGGCAACTGATGCGGACAGTTATTCAGTAAATCAGTATCGGTCTCAGCCCCGCTGGGAACGTCTGGCCACTGTCTGGTGAAATTCTATGGACCTGCTCTCCTCCTGATGGGGGTCCTAGAAGAACGAGGCGAGTATGGCGATACAAGTCAGCAGACTGGGATGAGATGCGGCATTTTTTTCGTTTTTTCTTTTGTGGCATTTGTGTGCTTCTCCTCGATACCTAGGGTCGCTTGTCCAAGGAGATAGCGAGGTTGACCGAGACGTAACGCACCGGATCAACTCGGAATGGATGAAATGGCGACAAGTCGCTGGAACAACTTGCCACCCACGGATGCACCTCAAGTTAAAGGGGAAAATTTACAAGTCCGTAATTAGACCTGTCGTACTGTATGGATCAGAATGTTGGGCTGTGATAAAGATGGATGAAAAGGGATTGCATGTAGCAGAGATGAGATGGAATGTTGAGATGGATGTGCGGAGTGACGAGAATGGATAAAGTGAGAAATGAGTATATTAGAGGAGGTTTGAAAGTGGCGCCAGTGACAGAAAAGTTGAAAGGAAAACGTTTGCTCTGGTATGGTCATCTGATGAGGAGGGATGAAACGCATGTTACTAAAAGAGTTATGAATATAAATGTGGATGGATGGAGAGGGAGGGGACGGCCAAAGAAAAGATGGATGGACTGTTTGAGGAGTGATATGAAATAAAAGGGAGTCAGTGATAGCGTGACGGGGGACAGGACGGTATGGAAGAAGAAAACGTGTTGCTCCGACCCCAAGTAACAAGGGACAAGGGCTGGAAGATGATGTGTGCTTGTGCTTGTGTCGGGTGGTCACCCGAGGAGAAGCACACATCATCTTCCAGCCTTTCCTTCCAGGTTTTGCTTTGCTGACGTGGTTACGGACGTGATTCGGCAGGGAATGGAGTAGTTTATTCCATTCTCCGACATCCCGCTCGGTCACAAATCCCGGCCTTGGTATAATGCAGAATGCACCCACACTGAGGCCCGAAAAGAGTCATGCCTACCGAGCCTCTTTTTTTTTTGTCTTGTCGAAATGCTCAGGGAATCTTTACATTGGTCTGGACACGGTCTTCGCAAGAGAGCATCACAATTACCGTGCGATGTTCCACTACGATGTTGAATTACGAAATCAAACTCTTGCAGTAGCTCAATCCATCTTGCTAACTATCTTTCTGGGTTCTTAAATTGCAGTAGCCATTTCAGTGCAGCGTGATCCGTTCGCAGGAGAAATTTCTGCCCCAACAAATATTTATTGAAATGCTGCAATATTTTTACTACAGCTAGAAGCTCCCTTCGAGTAACACAGTAGTTTCTTTCAGGTTTAGATAATGTTTTACTGATGTACGCAACTGCAACCTCATGATCTACTTTTCGTCGAGACAACACCCCGCCGATTCCAGTATTGCTGGCATCTGTGTCAACTTTGAATTCATTTTCATTATCAGGATAGCCTAGGATGGGTGCGTTGCACAGATGTCCTTTCAGCTTCTGAAATGCGACGTCACAGCTCTCATTCCAGCAGAACTGTATCTTGTCTTCAGTTAGATTATGAAGAGGTCGGGCAATGTCAACAAAGCTCTTCACAAACCGCCGATAGTACCTACCTACATATATTTGTACAGAGCACAAATCGAGAAATGCCCTGACTTGCGTTTTGTTCTCCGGAACTGGCCAATCCTTGACGGCAACGAGCTTATCCGGGTCCGTTTGAATACTTTCTTCGGAAACCACGTGTCCTAAAAAGTTCACTTGCCGCCTGAACAACGCGCACTTCTTTGGACTTAGCTTTAGATTGGCTCCTTGTATCATCGACAGCACACGTTCCAGATTACAGAGGTGATCTTCAAACGTCCGTCCCTCGATAATAATGTCATCCAAGTAGACTAAGCAGGCGTCTCCAATCAGCCCAGTTAGTGCCCGCTCCATCAATCTCTCAAAGGTGGCAGGAGAATTACACAATCCAAATGGCATGACGTTGAATTGCCACAATCCTTTACCTGTAGAGATAGCTGTCTTTTCCTTATCTCGAGTGTCGACCTGCCAGTAGACACTCTTCAGATCTAAGGTAGAGAACCACTTCATTCACGTTAGCGTATCCAGCGTGTCGTCAATCCTTGGCAACGGATAACTGTCCTTCTTCGTGATGTCGTTTAGTCGGTGATACTGATGATGGTGAACGGTATTCCTGGGGATCACGCTAGACTCAGGGTTGCAATGGGGTCCTCATTTAATATCACTTGCAGGGCGTCTAAGTTCGGCAGCTTATGCTGTTAGAAAAATTCGTTAGTTTACTGATGTAGATACCGCGAGGCTAGTCTATTTTAGTTACTTTCGTAGTATAATGTCTTACGGTATATTACTATGGGGAAGGGCTGCAGACATTGAGTCAATTTTTATTCAGCAAAAACGAGCCATCAGAGCGATATACAATCTTCGCCGGCGCGATTCTCTAAGGGAACTGTTTAAGGACATTAACATCATGACGGTACCTTGTCAATATATTTATGAAAACATCATGTACGTTAGAAAAAATTTACATCTTTTAAGTAAAAACGGCGACAGACATAATTACGTTACCAGAAATAGGGACCAATTAATCCAACCAGGTTTCAGGCTGGCTAAAGTAGCATCATCTTTTATGGGGTACTGTATAAAATGTTACAATAAAATACCTCCCCACATTCTAGAACTGAATGAGACGAAATTTAAAACTTGTATAAAACGCACACTATGCAGGCAAGCATATTATAAGTTGCGGGATTACATCGCTGATAAAAATGCTTGGCTAAATGCTGGTCACGCTCCGCAGCCATTAGGGCGCAAGAACAATTAGTGATGGGCAGAAAAGTTTTGAAGTATTGTTGGAGCTGCTGAAGACTGTATGAATATATTTGTATTGTATAAACTCAATTTCTTTTAGTATTATATAACTGCACAGCACATGTGTGAGTACTATGTTCCGACTGTAAATCTACCTATGTGTCGTTGGTTGACTTCTGTGTGCCCTGGCATTTGAGTGTGTCATGCTCTCTCTAATTTCTCTCTGATGGTGGCACATGTGTTGGATCATTCGGTTCCCTCCATAATGGTTGAGCTGAGTGGTGCCGATCCATGCGTCATGTTCGTGAACGGGCGCCATCAGTTGGGATTGGTCATAACTTAGCTGCCTCGGCCTGTCATTGCATTTTTATGTTGAAATTGTTTGTTACTCTAGACGCTTTTACGTGCACGTCTTTTTGCATCGTTCTCACATAGATGTATTTATTTTTTAACAAGAATGATGTAACCAAAAACTTGTAATTGAAACTGATGGAAAAGAGTGTCCGTGGAGTTTCTTGCAAATTCTTCTCCATTGAGATCTACTGACGTTTGCGAATTTGCAACTAGAGTCATATTTTTTTGTTGTTTGACAATTCAAAAGTACCTTTAATGTTTATTTGAAATAAACTATTTTGATTTTTGATTTTGATAGTCTACACAGAAGCGCATGCTGCCGTCCTTCTTCACCAACACTACCGGTGAACACCATGGGTTGGATGAAGGTTCAATCACGCCATCTTTCACCATACCCTTGATCATCTCGTCAATTTCACGTTCCCGTGCCACTGGCACACGTCTTGGTCGCTGGCGGATTGGTACCTCATTTCCTGTATTTATTATATGTTGAACTAACGCTGTTTTTCCTATGTCGGCATCATTTGTCGAGTAAATGTCGGAGAACTTGTTCAACATCTTCTTGGCCTTGTTCTTTTCTTCTTCCGACAAGTTATTCTGGGAGTTCTTCAAAAGCGAAGATACGTCGTAACTTGCACTTTGAACTTTTGCGTTGGTAGGCTGTTCGTGGCATCTACGCATCCAAACCACTCCTTCACAAGTGCCTAAAATTGTGCTTTTCTTGAGCACCAGGGAGGTGACCATAAGCTCTTAGAGTAAGGTTATTTTGAGATCGCGTAGTGACAGATGTATATAAGTCATATACATCTGTCCCTTACACACACTCAAAATAACCTTACTCTAAGAGCTTATGGTCACCCCCCAGGTCCTTGTCACTTGTGTTGAGTGCAGGTGCCGATGAAACACTAGTACCCCTTACCAAGGTGCGCGCAATCTTCCATGAGGCATCGCTATCTAACCCTTCTGTAAGCACACATTGGTTTTCCCGACCAGAATTTCTTGGTAGACAAATTGGTAAGATTGTTTCTGACCTTGGACGGAGAATAACCTTCTCCAGGCAGTACACTTTTCCCGATGATGCACCTTCCATGAAGACTTCCTCTGAGCCACACTTCAACATTCCTTGATGAACGTCAATCTCACACTGATTTTTCCGCATGAAGTCTAGACTCAGAATGCAGTCGTCCACTATGTCGGCCACGATAACATTGTGGCGGTAAAATTTGTTTCCTAACTTCATGTCCACCTCCTTCTCACCTCGTACGGTTATGTGCCGACGGGTGGCTGTTCTCAGATGTACACCTTCATGGTTCCCGAAGAAGTCCTCAAGAAACCGTCTTGCTAGTTGGAAACTGACAACTGTCCGAGAAGCCCCAGTATCCAATGTCAGCTTGCATGGTATTCTGTTAATTTCGCCCTCGATAATCAGGCTGTTCTTGTCACAAGATTGTGAGATCAAGATCCTTGGGGCTTTTCCATCACCAGCCAGTACCCGCCCCTTAGTCATGGCATCTACTAGTTTCGATTCTGCTGTTGCCTAGAAGGGACGTCAGGTCATCCTTCTACTGGCGACGGCTTACCACCGTGGGGAGGCCTTCGTTTCGGGCAGCTCAATCGGATGTGGCCTCTTTCTCCGCAGCCATAGCAACCACCCTGATTCGGTGAGATCGTTCGTCCCACCGAACTGCCTTCACCTCCAAAGCGTGGGCTGGGCGTCCTTAAGGTTCTTGAAATGCTCTAGCCTTACGGCTGCCCTAACCTCCATCCGGTCGCGGATTCCATCCGTGAACGCCTGTACGAGATTCCCATCGATCAGCATAGGCGATGACTGGTAAGCTTTCCGGACCAGCTTTCCACTTCAAGAGCCCACTGCTGAAGAGTTTCACCAACCCATTGCGATCGGTCTTTCAGCTGGGCCCGAAATACATCTTCCAGGTGCGCGTCGCTGTATCTAGCTTCTAATGCTTCCAGAAGCTTCTCAAAGTTGACGCCGTGTCCAAGCGCTTCTAATACAGACAAGGCCTGGTCGCGTATGCCCAAAGTTAAAGCAGTCAAAGCCTGTTCGTTGGTCCATCCATTCGATTTCATCACGGCCTCAAACTGAATATTGTAGGCGGACCATGACGAAGACCCATCGAATGGTGGCACTTTAAAAACACGAGGCGAAGGCGCCACTACCGCAGCTGCCACGGTCCCATCACCAGACTTGAGCCCACGTATTGTCTTCTCCATCTCGACAATGCGGGTCTCATGTTGCTGGACCTGGTCCTTTACCTCTTACATCTCCTTATCGATGGCTCCGCGGAGGTCCTTAATCACCATTAATTGTTCTCCTCACGGCGACCCTGCTCCTCTTTGTCGCGCTGCAGCTGCTCTTATATGCGGCGAGCCTGCTCCTCGTTGTCGCGCTGCAGCTGCTCTTCTATGCGGTAAGCCTGCTCCTCTTGACGGCGAGCCTGCTCTTGCATAAATGCCATAAGGGCGGCTAGGTCAGGCGATGCCGACGATTGAGCTGATTTCGCTGCAGCCGCGGTGGGTGAGGGAGCATCTCCAAAGCGCCTCTGGTCTACGTCTTGCTGGCGCTGACTCCTAGTGCGCATCACTTCCGTTTTTTCTTTTGGTAGAACCGGCATAATTTATCCCGCACTTCTGACACCAATTTGTTACGAGCTGGGGTTCAGGGATAAATTATTTAAACAGCAGACTTCAATTAATCACGCTTTATTACAAAAACACTTATTAAACAATTCTATTACTTCGCACTATTTTCTTTTTCCGATCGCTCTGTATCGCTTTTCAATCGAATCTGACTCACTACGTACCCGACCGCTTTTTACAAAGCACGTAAGATGTTTCTGGAACATTCCATACGGTTCTAGATAATTTGAGAATCTTCCAGAACAATCGACATTCGAACTCACTGTTCCCGAAGCGACTAGAAACTTCGATAGTAGATTAGTTCCGCTATTCGATACTAGGTGGCGCCACTAGTAACTACTTAGTTCTTCATCTCGTCACTAGATGGCGTTGCCTTGTCTTGTAACATTATAATCATCAGGAAGTATTACCGAGGCTGGCATCATGAAATGTAAAAAGAGTACCGGGAGATTTTAGATTCTGACCTGGTACTCCGTTAGTCTCTACCGCTTATGATACTAGGCCCGCAAATACTTCTTTATGATTCTGGTAGTTTGGGTATAAATGCTTATGTTCAACATCCTAAAAAGTAAAAGAGGTAGGTATAGTTTCATCATTTTACTAAACTCTCTTCTGATTTTAATCGAATTTATTATTTTGACGTATATAATAAACGTCCCCCCGTAATCTCCTGGTAGTCTTTACCGGTAATGATGCCAGCCTCGCAATAGTACATTACTGCCGCGGTCTATATTGACTACTTTGCTGGTCGCGCTGAGTATGGCCGACAGCGCAGCGTAGCGCAGCTCCAGGCCGACACAGCGCAGTCAGCGTGCTGTCGTCGCTGTAAAGGCGTCGACCTACGGTCTCGGCCTTTACCTCAGCTCATCCATCAAGTGCTGCAATGATGGCCAAGCTGAAACGCCTAGAGCGTGGCTAGGCTAGCTCGAGGTAATCATAGCGTGACCAGCGAAGCAGTCATTGTGGCCCAAGGTTTGTATAGTGCTTTACTCAAAAATGCAAGTACCTAATCTAAATAAAACCAGCAAGTAATTTAAATAAAAAATATATTAATTAACTAGAATTTTAATTAAAATGACAATTATGAAAAATTCAACACCCACTTTCCCGGTTTGATATTGCTAATAGTTTGCGATAATTCTACTGCTGTATTATTTCTTCATTTATTACGTTCATTTCTTCAGGTTCTTGAGCAGATGTTGAAGCTTCCTGGAACTCGTAAGACGTTGTTCGTTTTAAGTTTATACTTTGACCGATTTTTTTTGTAATTCTGTTTTTATTCTCCACCGATTCTTCTATAAAGCTCTCATCTCATCTCGGATTTCCATCCTCCATGCCTTTTTAGTGTAATAAGATTGGCTCGACTGTAAATTGTTCCGGATGGGGCAGTTCTAAGTATGTAGCAATTATTTTGGGCATTTGAGCAAATTGGGCCTCCCTATCACTTGTTTCGTGCATTTGCAGATTTTATAATTTAAAAAAAATCGGTCCGTTTTTATGTCAACTGGACGTAGTGCGTAATATTTTTGCACCACTGCAAATGAGGCGTCACGAACAACGAAAGTACGATCAATCTTCGTTTTTGTATCTCGCAACGTAATTATCATTACGTTGATGTGAGTTTCAATGTCATTAACGGTGATATTGGTAATTTCGATGCATCGACATGCACCGTAAATGCCAAAAATAAGAACTACCTGTAACAATAACAAGTACGAGTATTAATAATATGAGAACGTGTAGGTACAGTACAAATTTGGGTTTTGACGTGACAACGTCTTATAATTCGATGGAGCCGGCTGCACGCACGAAAAAACATGACTCATGCGGCGTTACCTCGCTCTGAGGCGTTCCATTTAAGGCTTGAAGTGCAAGCGAGAGCGCGGAACGAGCGACAAAGAGGCACAATCGGCCTCCACGTTCGGCAGCGTTCGACATCTGTCTCCCTCCTACTTGAGTGAGCGATGCGTCCGCGTGGACAGCTGCTTTACAATAATACAAATTTACATGTTTTCGTCAAGGTATGAAGTGCAGTGAAAATTGAATGTGGTGTCAATTGTTTATAGCAACGATAATTGCGACGATAAAATGCAACCATTCCATCAGTATTTTCTTATGACGTTGTCACGTTCAACTATCGTCAGTAAACCGACTTTACAGACAACCGATTTTTAGATATAAATACTTACTTTCACCGCTAAGTACTCAGAGTCGGGGGCTTCATTTATAAACTTTTCTACATTTTGTGATGTCAACACTTTTGATTTTTACATTTATATCCGTCTGACTGTCGTTTTTGCATGCTCGTTAAATTGTGGAAAATTTTTAATGTTCAAATTGTGCTTTATCAGAACCATGCACTTTAACATTGATAGAGAGAAGAAGGCTTCATTTTGTTGGAAAGATCATTGAAATACGCAAGAAAAACATTTTCGGATAAAGATTTAGATTTCCTACTGATTTTCCACTGCACAAATTTATCATTTGCAAGCTTATATTTTTCCTTTGAGTTTCGCGGTATAAAATTTTCAACCACTAATTTAGCTTCATCTTTAATGTTTGGCGGTGTTAAACACATTGAATCGGAAGAATTTTCGCTTTGAGAGCTCATTTTTAGCAAAAAACTCACTAATCACTAAATAAAACAAAATTTTCGCTGAACCGCGCTTTTGTTACTTCTTTGTTTTTTTTTTTGAGCAATGGTAGTTGGAACTATACAGTCTATTATGGAATAAAATCTTTTTGTACCTATCTCTATAGATACAAACAGCTTTGTTTTAAATAAAATCTTTTTGGATTTGATTCTTTAAAACGTTGAAACGTCAAAATAGCGAACATTGCCGGCCGCTCCTTGAAACAGAACGACAAGGTCGACTTTGCTCAAACAAGGTTGTCAAAATAATTACCACATTAATGCATTTTTGAGTAAATACTAAGAATTGTTCATGATGCTGGCAAACACTCGTATCTAATTATCCGTAGGTGCCAAATGTGGAATAAAATTTTAAATAATAATTCTACTTTTGGCACCTGCGAAAAATGTCGGTAGGTGCCGTTAAAACGGGTGCCCCATGTGGAATACGTCGAAATCTTTTACCTACATCTAGACTACAAATAAAATAAAATAATGCAGTAAAATACAATAATATTGTCTTTATCTGTAAAAAGAATATTTTGGTACAATATCCTATCTTCGACAAAACCGAGTTACAGAGAGAAAATTGTTGGATTAGGTACTCAATCATGGCACCATGATTGAATTGATCAGTCATTTATACATTATACATGACTGTAATCAATCAATGTAACTATTTATACCTAGTTCGTTTGATAATTACAGTCATATCTTTATAAATACGTTACATTACATACATATATTTAACCATGTTATATATTTTGCTCACTACAGAGGTAACGACCACGACCCCCGACGAGGCACTCCAGGCACCTGACATGACATTTAGGTGGGACATGGCCTAAACCAATTACCATTTTAAAATTATGTTAATCCACCAAACTGCATTAGGCTCGCATGGTGGGTAATGGATACATGGCCTACAGCAGGGGTCACAAAATGGCGGACCGCGATCCAGATCCGTATCGCCGACTTGAGCTGTGCAATATTACTGCCGTCGATTCGACAGCGGACGAATGAATCATCTCATCAAAATCTTCATTGATATTATATCTATATTTTAGACAAATTACTAAAATTTTAACAAACTAAATATAATTATGTGAAGTGTGAAGATAGTGCACGGTATTGACTGGTTGTGCAACAACTTTTAAACAAAATTCTAGCATATAACCATCGCGCAACTCAGATTAATCGACAGACAATTCATTGGTAAAAGTCAGTCGAGCTGTTAGGATGCTGGAGGCCATACACCTGCACTTTGGAAGACCATAAGCTCGCCACTGACGCCGCAATTGGTGTGGCCACCTACTGGGTCAAAACAGTAGATGGTCAAGGTTTCAAAAGTATACTACCTAACCTACATACAAAGATATGTAGGTAGGTATAGTTGTTCTATCTTACGAAGGCAGGTTTTGTGTCATAAATGACGTCAAAATAAGAGTCATTTTGTCACGATTCTTCCGCCTACAAAAAGATGGTTGTTCTGTGCCTACATACATAGCGATGCGCTCAAAAAAACATAATTATAAATATGTTTTTTGAGCGTATCGCTATACTCGCTACGATAAGGCCACGCTTGACTCTTCTTTTATTTTAATGAACTGATTAGATTTAAATAAATATGTGGTTCAACCGTTCATTGTATTGTTATATGTAGGTGGATAGGTACCTATATGTAATAAATTAAGCAACTTTATTTTCCTGGTTGCTGCATATCAATATGCTTCAATATTCCAACAAATATCTACGGCTCATACATGTTAAATTAATGTAGGCAGATATTCTACAAATTCGAAATATAAAAGTGCCAACTTTAGTATTACTTTAGAAACAGTTATTTTAATTACGTTTCATTAACATTAGATTCGTTGGATGGACCGTGGCCATGTGGATAAAATTAGACGGTAGGTAGGAATCATGGGGAACGCTGTGAATTATCGAATTTTCGTTTGTTAGGTTAAGGATTCTATGGTCAAATAGGTAGGCAACCCTTAGTGTGCGATTGTGTCTGTCTGTTTGTCATAGCTGCTTATTTCTAGAATTAGGTACCTAGTATGCTACCGACTTTAAATTTGGCGTTTAAAGTTTCCACTGCTAGGACACCGGCTTCCTCTCTGTGAAATTTGGAATAGTTATTAACATGAGTTACCTACGTGAGATCGCACCACGAATAAACCTTGCTTGTCCTCACCTATTCCGTTTTTAGGGTTCCGTAGTCAACAAGGAACAGGAGTTTCGCCATGTCCGTCTGTCCGTCCGGCCCTCCGCTCAGAGATAGTACTAGAAAGAAGGGCAATGTTGCGAATATCCGCATCCGCATCGACAATGTTTTTTGCGGATGTTCATGCGGATGCGGATGTTGCTCAGGTCGCGACAAGAAAGAAATAAAAATATCTAAAAACCCGACTGCTTATGAAGCGAACTAAAAAGCTGTGCAGTCGGAGGATACATATTTGTTAGCTGACCTTCGATTAAGGATACACTGAGTTTATCCATGATCGAAGGAGCTGACTGACCAAAATCATATGTACCTATCCTCCGACTGCACAGCATGATTTTCTTCTTGTATACGTCTTTTTAGTTCGCTTCATAAGCGACTGCTTACTGCATGGATTTTTTGTTTCTTTTAATATTTTTTTTTATTTATAACCATTTTGTTTTTCGAATAAAGTACCTACATTTAAATATAGTGTTATATATTTTTGAAATCACCTCGTATAATCATTTCATCGGTCCAGGATGGGACCGAAAGAAAAAAAGATTGGGCCCCCACAATATAGCGCCCAAAAGCCGCCATTTTTCTATTTTCCAATTTTAATGTAACCAGTGACACTCGCAAGGTTATGAAAAATCGATTGACGTAAGAACAACATAACATTTTTTTGGTTACCTCCTTACACTTAAAGAAGGGATATACTTATTGTGTCGCGTCTATGGTGTAGGGTATCGTTGGGTAGGCCATTCAAAACTATCAAGGGTCTGCGAAAACCATTTTTCGATTCAGGGATCCGTTTACGTAAAATTAAGCTTTAAATTGCAATTTTTTGTTAGAGTCAAGTGTCCTACCCCCTGTCAGCTTAATGGTTGCCTTTGGATATGTGAAAAAATCCCGGCAGTAGTAGGTATATTTGTCATGGACCAAGTGATTGATCAGGGCAGTATGTATAATACCCGGGCATTATGAATCTAGTCATGTCAAATCGGGCAATGTAATGAATACTAATAATATTTAAACTTCTCTATTATTTATCACATTGTCTGGTCATTATGAATATTGCTACATAACGGATGGGCGATTCGATATTATGGTCAATGAATTATTCCAAGAGCGAGTGGTGCAAGCTCGGCAGTTTAGGGCACCCCGACGGGATAGGTTAGGTTCGAAGGAGATGGTGGAGTGTACAATAAAGCATAATAAATAAAGCGAACGAACTCATCATCATAGCAGCCGAAAGACGTCCACTGCTGGACATAGGCCTCCCCCAAGTGTCGCCAATGGTCCCGTGCGTCCCGCATCCAGCGGATCCCCGCAACCTTCACCAGGTCATCGGTCCACTTGGCGGGAGGCATTCCAACGCAACGTCTTCCGGTTCGCAGTCGCCACTCCAGAACTTTTCTGTCCCATCGGCCATCCGTTCTGCGAGCAATGTGCCCTGCCCACTGCCACTTAAGTTTGGCAATTCTTCGGGATATGTTGGTAGCTCTGGTTCTCTTGCGGATCTCTAAATTTCTGATTCGATCACGCAATGATACTCCGAGCAAAAAAAAATAAAAAAAAACACAACTTTTGATTACCTGGCCCAATAAGTGATGGGCAATGGGTATTATTCAGAAAGCCCGGTCAATTAAACTAATAGTTTTTAGGGTTCCGTACCCAAAGGGTAAAAACGGGACCCTATTACTAAGACTCCACTTTCCGTCTGTCTGTCTGTCGCCAGGCTATATATCATATGAACCATGATAGCTAGACAGTTGAAATTTTCACAGATGATGTATTTCTTTTGCCGCTTTAACAACAAATTAATACTAAGAACATAATAAAATAAATATTTAACTGGTGTATTTGCCGTTTTTTGCGATAATGGTACAGAACCCTTCGTGCTCGAGTCCGACTCGCACTTGGCCGGTTTTTATCATGGTTCCTATTCATATTGGGCATTTTTCAAATTGCTCGGGCATTATGAATAATGCTGTATTAATCACTTGGTTCATATATCTATACTTAATATTATAAAGCTGAAGAGTTTGTTTGTTTGTTTGTTTGTTTGTTTGTTTGAACGCGCTAATCTCAGGAACTACTGGTTGGAATTGAAAAATTCTTTTTGTGTTGGATAGTCCATTTATCGAGGAAGGTTATAGGCTATATAACATCACGCTACGACCAATAGGAGCGGAGCATAAATGAAAAATGTTGCAAAAACGGGCAACATAATTCCTTTTTGAGAGCTTCCGTTGCGTGTGCTGCGTGAACGGTTTAAGTTTCGCAAAAATCATGTATGATGGAATTGCTCCTCTTTAAAAGTTCTAAAAAAAAGTTCGCGACAGCATATGTCTATCTTTTAAGATTGACTCACTATAACCTTTTTTATGGTAATCAAATTTGTTCATTTGCAAAGAGTTTTATCAACATCTATACTAATATTATGAAGCTGAAGAGTTTGTTTGTTTGTTTGTTTGAACACGCTAATCTCAGGAACTACTGGTTGGAATTGAAAAATTCTTTTTGTGTTGGATAGTCCATTTATCGAGAAAGGTTATAGGCTACATAACATCACGCTACGACCAATAGGAGCGGAGCATAAATGAAAAATGTTGCAAAAATGGGCAACATTATTCCTTTTTGAGAGCTTCCGTTGCGTGTGCTGCGTAAACGGTTTAAGTTACGCAAAAATCATGTATGAAGGAATTGCTCCTCTTTAAAAGTTCTAAAAAAAAATCCGCGACAGCGTATGTCTATCTTTTAAGATTGACTCACTATAACCTTTTTTATGGTTATCAAATTTATTCATTTACAAAGAGTTTTATCAACATCTATACTAATATTATGAAGCTGAAGAGTTTGTTTGTTTGTTAGGTAGGTAGGGTAAGTAGGTTAGGTAGAGTAGATAGGTAGTGGTAGGTAGGTAGATAGCCAGTTTATGGGAGCGAAGCCACGGGGGTCAGCTTATAATAATAATATTATAAAGAGGAATGATTTTTTTTGTTTGTTTGTTTGTACCGAATAGGATCCGAAACTCTGTACCGATTTAAAAAATTCTTTTACCAATAGAAAGCTTAATTATTTCTGAGTGACATAGGCTATTTTTAACCTGAAAACAGGTCCTGTGGTGTGGTCCACGGGAGCAAAACCGAGTGGAACAGCTATAATATTATAAAGAGGTAAAGATTGTGAGTTTGTAGGGGGTAATCTCTGGATCTACCGAACCGACTTAGATGAAATATAGCATGGAGATAGTTTGGGACCCTGGGAGGGACATAGGATAGTTTGTATTCCCTTGGGATGAAGAAAAAATTTTACGCGGGCGAAGCCGCGGGCAGAAGCTATAATAATATATAACGATAACGAAATTAAAAAATGCGCATATCTTTTGAACGGCTGAACAACACGACGACAAAAACCTTTCAAACAAAAAAAAAAAACAAAATCGAAATCGGTTCATCCGTTTAGGAGCTATGTATACACAGATAGACACGTCAAACTTATAACACCCCTCTTTTTCCGTCGGGGTTTAAAAATACTTAATACTCCATACTTCTTGGAGTTCGTGTAAGCTTACCTTATCTTTAGGTAGGTAAGCAAAACCGTAAAATGTATAATATTAATAGTGTTTGCTAACAGCCTCGACAGACGCTAAGCAAAGTTTACTCTGGAATTGGATTGGAACACACGGACATTGGATGTTCTTGCGTTTTGTTGACATAAATCCTAATCTATTTTTTTTTTAGACAGTGGCAATAAATTAATATGATAGGAAGACTTCTTTGATTCAGAAAAAGCTTGATTATACACTTCACATTTTCATCTACATATTTCTTTTTAAACCGACTCTTTATTTTTACCGACTTACAAAAAATTAAGTTGGTAATTAATTCGACACGTATGTATGTAATATTATTGGAACTGCACTATATTCACATATGTTATTCTATAAGTGCTTCTTAACACATGTCAAATTTTATAAGTGTATATTTGTCCACGCATTTCGCCGAAACTACTAGTCGGATCGTGATCATTGTGAGGTAGGCCTAGGTACCTACTAGAGATTTGCACCGATCGGGCGTGGCGCCTGTATTTCGTCGTGTCCAATGCGCATCTAAGGGTCCTCGAAGATGGGACAAATCTTGCATCTCTGTAAGGAGTGGAATTCCCTGCCGGAGTCTGTATTTCCTGATAGCTACAACCTGGGAGTCTTCAAGTCAAGAGTGAATAGGTTTCTTCTAGGCAAGCGTGCTTCATCGTCGACCACATCATCGCTTACCATCAGGTGAGATAGTGGTCAAGCGCAAGCCTATAATCAATAAAAAAAAAAAAAAAAAAAACTTATAACTTTGAAAAAACCCAACTGAATCCGTAAAAGAAACTTCGTCAAGTCTTTTCGTCCCCTATTAGTTTTATTTTCTCTGTGGTCCCCTACTCCATACCTACTGCAATATTTAAAGAGTAAAATCTTCAATCAGTGCATCCTACCCGTTATGAAATATTTACGGTATCGAAACTTGGATACTGACAATCGGTTGCTTGATTCGATATGATCATAATCAGATTCCGAAAAATAAAAAAGTCATCGACATAGCTTGCAGTATTAGCAAACTGAAGTAGCAATGTTAGGCCATGTTTGTCGAAAGGCCCGATAGCCAGTGCTAAGTGAAAACTGTAGCATGGCGTGGAACGTCCCTCAGCTAGGTGGACCGACGACAGAGGGCTGGGATTAGGGTTACCTACCATTCGTGCGGATTTGTCCAGACATTTTGACACCTGTCCGGATTATTAGCTGGAATGGCTAAATTTTGTTTTTTTTCATACGACCACGGCTATCCTCTAAGAATATTTTTTTGTTACATTCTTTTCAGATCGCGATTTTTTTGTAGTCGAGTTTTAATGCTAAAACTTTTCTTGTTTTGTCTGGTTTTTTGTCAGAACTTTCAAATTTTCGAAATGGTAACCCTTGCTGGGATAGATTAAGCGAAATGTGGAGGACCGGCTGTTTTGTGTGGCGCAACTTTGGCGTCTGTCCAGCTGAGGACTGGGATAGGCTCATTCTTTGAAGCTTGAATGTAAAAACTAAATAAAGTTTTAATATTTATTTGCAACTATGACGAAATGAAAAGATATTGTTCTTCCACTCTTGAAAAAGTTTGGCAGCCCCTAATTTCCGCTGGTTGTAAGTTGTTCCACAAGACTACAACCGAACGTAGAGTATCAGTGATTTAAGTTGGTAGTTTAGGAAGGGGATTTAAGGAGATTCCTGCAAGGCAAGTCAGAACGACGAGAGTAGAAGCGTTCCCGCAGATATTCAGGTGTTTTAATTTTGTTATAGTATCTAGGCATTTTGATTTGATTGATACTTTTATTTTCGTCGTTTACGCCGATGATGTCACCGCTGCCGCTGCGCTGGTAAGTAAGGAATCGTCGCACAGCCGTACACCTCTTGTAGGTACCATCTATATTAACTCCCGACGGCATTTTGGTCAAAATGATGGCCAACAAAGGTTAGCCTTAGTAGAAGACGTTAGGTATAGTGCACAGCCGCACAGGATGCGGTCCCTCTTCCTCCTAGGTTTACCATCCGTCTGGAATTCTGGATTTAGCCGGACATGTCCAGACATCTGTGGTCCGTTGTGTCCTGTCCGGCCTTCTTATTTGGCCAGGTTTTTTGCTTGGAGGGCTATTTTTTTTTAACAAAGCCGTTTCTTGACAAATGTCCGGCTTTTTGTTAGGACATTTCAGTTTTCAAAATATTAACACAACTTACACCATCCTCATAGTCCGACGGGAAAGCAACCCGACACGACCCCCCGGACATATCGGCGTAGTACCGACGCGACGCGACGACGCGCGACTTGTTAGCATGTTTTCTGAGGCGTGGGGGTTATCACACTGAAGGTTGTGAGTGTAGAAATAAAACTGAACAACACCTTCAATAAATTTATTGCTGCGTGGTCGTGGGTTACAAATGCCCGTCACTTAATTTTCTGTCTTGTGTAGGTAGGCGCGCTAAGTACATTCCTGGCTAAACGCGAAGCTGGTGACGTGGTAGTAGCTGAGGAGTTGGCCCCGAGATAGAAAGACTGAAAAGATTGAGGTGTCCTTATGCGCTGGCAGGTTTGGTGAGGTCGCTCGTTTAGCCCAAAACTTGCACTCCGAAATTTGGACCCTGGAATTTATGTCCAGCGGTAAATAAAGAGTCTTCTGCACACAAAAACAAGAGCAAGCAACTTAGGAGTTTTGTCAATAGATACCCAATACCTCACTCACCTTCGGTTTGCCGACAATATAGTGGTCATGGCTGAGACTATGGAGGACCTCAGTACAATGCTCGATGACCTCAGTAGAGCTTCCGAAAGAGTGGGTCTTAGGAAGAACATGGAAAAAACCAAGATGATGTTGAATGCCCATGTTACACCCACTCCTATCAAGGTCGGAGACTCTACACTCCAAGTTGTGAGCGACTATGTCTACCTGGGACAAACGATCAAAATCAAAATCAAATCAAAATCTATGACCAGTGTGTGTTGCCAGTGATGACATATGTCTGGTTCTGGCTCTGAGACGTGGTCGCTTACAATGGGCCTCATCAGAAAGCTTACAGTCATCCAAAGGCCATGGAGAGGGCTATGCTCGGAGTTTCCTTGCGCGAACGAATCAGAAATGTAGAGATCCACAAGAGAACCAGGGTTACCGACATAGCCCGAAGAATTGCCAAACTTTAGTGGCAGTGGGCAGGTGCTCATTGCTCGCAGAACGGATGGCAGATGCGGCAGAAAGGTTCTGGAGTGGCGACCGCGAACCGGAAGAAGTTGCGTTGGCAGGCCTCCCAGCAGGTGGACCGATGACCTGGTGAAAGTTACGGGGATCCGCGGGATGCGGGACCGATCAATGTGGTAACATTTGGGAGAGGCCCACAGATATAAATCTAACTAGATGACGCCCTTGTATGTTGTTCGCGTGCCAAAACGGAGTACAGTTACTATCAATGGTCGTAATCTGAGCTTTTCATATATCATTATCGGCACCGGAAATCCAGCGAAATCTAGAAAACTGCCATATAGAGCTGTAAAGAACGTATAGAAAAAGTTGGCCTAGGCCTTGGATATTTTTTCTTTCTTTGGTAAGTAAATTTGTTTTTAAATTGTTGGTGAAAAAGTGACACGCTTGGTTTTCATGCACATGGAGGGTTTTGCGTCATCTAGTTAGATTTGTCTGTGGGGAGGCCTATGTCCAGCAGTGGACGGCTTTCGGCTGATATGATGATAATGGTATGATGACGGGGTGTAACGCTAATTAAAATATGGAAATGATATTTAAGTAGCTTCAAGAGTCGCACATTGGAAGTGGCTGCTTAGGTAACCGGGTATAGGAGATCGAGATTGGCAAGCGTTCATTATGGCAGACGGCTGTGTCCTAATGAGCTTCTCCGCTCGGTCCGAGCTCAATGGTGACGCGGCGGTCGAACGGGAGGGTGAGCAAGATTGGTCGTGACGTCGTGAGCGAGTGAGACTGAGACAAAGCACCAGAACAGTCGCCAGCTTTGTGTGGAATTTTCTGCTGATCAGCGCAAAATAATACTTACTTAGATTTAGGCCACTTATGTTGAATATTATCCTATGAGAAAGTATTTACGATGATGATTATAGTACAACGTTACAACACTAAAAATTTCCAAGCTCCGAGCTAATGCTGATCCTAAATTCCTATTGGAAATCCACAATAAGAGTTAAGCCACATTGACGCAGAATCAAAGCGAAACGCTAAAAACGTTCATAGCATATAAATATTGATCTCATTCGAAGGAAGAATGCGCGCGCTTTTTTATCTGGATAGAAATGTGTGCGTTACTTAGTGGAGATTGGAGCTAATATGCTATGAACAGTTTCAGCATTTCAGTTAGATTGTGTAAAATCATTTTGACCCTAGCAGTGTCTGCCTTGAGAATCGAACTCTGGACCCCACTCTCAGCATCGTGCTTGCGACCACGAGAGCTACAGGGCAGTCCGTAATCATCATATTCTTATTGATTGTGAGTGTTTTCGTTTGATAATTTCACATTTGTAGTACCTAAGGTCAAAGTGCGATCTGTGAATCTTGCCCATATAGCATAGCAGTGAAGCGCTATAATCGTTACCGGGACGTAGTGGTGGCCAGCATAGAATGGATTATAGCTAGGGCGTCGCCAGCTGATGGATCAGGGGGAAGTTGATATAGTTATATTATGAAAGATGGAAAAGTATGATTTCAAACACAATCACAAGCACATGAAGCTTTACACTGGTAATGCGACGGATTCGAGGTCCAATCGGTAACGTTCTAACGAGCTCTTGACTGTACAATCAGGGGCTTAGCTACCGTGCACCGGGGCCTCCAAGCTCAGGGGGCCCTCGGAACCCTGACCAGCAAACCTCAACTAGCGAAAAATTCTCCCATCTTCGGAATCCAAATAAAATAGGTTGCAACACGACTTTAATCATAACCATTCATTTGAAAGAATAGAATTCCCAACAAGTCTCGAACTCGAACTGTTCGAAGTTCGAAAGTTAAGTTAACTGTGATACAAAGATAACGTAAAATAGTATATTATGCAACTAGTGAATAAAGGACGGATTTAAAGCGAGGGCCATAGATGAATCACGAACAAGTGAAGGATTCTAACAACTGAATCACGACATTCACGACCGTAAGGAGTGATTCATGATGATTGAATCACGAGCATAGCGAGTGATTCAAGTGTTAGAATCCTGAGCGACGCGAGTGATTCATGGCCCACGATATAAATCCGTTTCATTCAAGAGTTGCGTATTATATTTTATACCATGACTACGAGAAAAAGAAAGATTTAAGCAAACAGCACAAGGAATAATAATAAATAAATGGTTTAAGTATTACCTTTTACAAAAAATGAGAGTTCTCAGGGTTTCACAGTTTTTTTGTAAATTATGGCTGAGCTAGGTAACAACACCTGTGTTTCAGGGGCCAGTGACCACCTCCGTTACATTACATAATTAATTAAACACCAGTGTAATTAGTATTAGAATTACAATCCAAATAAGTAGGTATTCACTAAACATCCTAGACCAAATCAAAATTAAAATCCTAAATATAAACAAACTCAAAATTAAATCGACGAAGGAGTTTGAAAGTCGTATATATTCTTTGCACAAGAAGTTTGTATCGAGTATTTTATGCGCAAAGAGGTTGCATAGCATTTAGATGGAGGTCAAATATATATTGGTTTGTTCTAAATTCAAACACCAAAACAGTGATTAAAAGTGCCTTTTGTTCCCTGTTTTCAGTGAATAAAATATGCTTTTTAGAGGGAGAATGGTATAAAGAAAATTTAACCTATCCGAGGCGAGGTGCTAAAAATTTTGACCTCGCTCATATTTCAGTTGTTTTTAAGCTGAAATCGACTTCAGAAAATCTTAACTATCCGAGCCGAAGTTCTTAAATTCTCAAGCTCGATTCGTGCGTTTTTATAATTATTTTAAATATTCTTGATTCTGAAGCTGTGCCGCAACGTAGGCAACGTAGTCTATCTGAGGTACAAAATGTTCGAGCTCGCTTCGCTCGCTCTTGCAATCAACTATGTTATTCTTATTTTTTATAATATTTGCCATATCAGTGTCCATTTTTTGTTGTATATGGACTGGCTCTATAGACTGAATCTTTGAATTAGCCTCTGGTCGCACAGAGAGCGCAGTGAAAAGAAAGAGTGTAGGCATTCTGCCTACCTTCCTCACACTCTCTCTAACTTGCTAGCCATGAATGCGTCAACTCATTGCTGATGATAAAGTTGCTTTGCACGTTTAAAACATTTATATTTTGTCTTGATCAAACCTGTTAAACAGTTCAGCAGGGGCACCAGTTTTTTTTTTATTATACATAGGCTCGCGCTTGACCACTATGTCGTCCTGATGGTAAACGAGGCTGATAAACGATCGCTCTACCATAAAGGTTGTGCACGGTAGACCGCTCAAATATGCAAAGCTTTTTCCGTTTCGGGAAAAAGAACTCTTAGGACATCAACAACGCCAACGGCTAGATTTGTTAGTTTAGATTAGGTATGTTGACTAAGGCGTTTGATTTCTTTGGATTTGGCTACATATTTTTCATCTCTAGGAGGGGAAGGACACTGCCCCCCCCACCCCTTGGATTATAGGTAGCGAGAGAAAGTGTATCCTCACGTATCCGCATTCCGATGACTTCGTGACCGACATGGACATGGTTGACATCGGAAGAGCGTCCATGGCACTTTAGCAGGTTCATTCAATAGACATCAAGAACACATCGTGCGAGCAGTGTTCGTGGCTGCCAAGACGCCGACGGAGTTAGCTGCGTGTTCCATCTATCTATCAATAAGTACCCAGTTATTGTACAGTAATTGCGCTTTGAAAGTATGTTATCGACTAAGCTAAGATGCACCTAATTAAGTAGGTAGATCTTGTATCTTTACACTTGGATTGGTGTCGGCATCAAAATATGTAAAATGGTCTCAAAGTTCTCGCTAAACTTCTTGGCCGCCCTGAAGTTGGCTACAATGGCTGCACAGTAGTATAGGTATCTCATACAAAAACCGCACCGTTTCGTGCCTCACGCATCCGGAAAGCCAACTTCAGGGCGGCCCAGAAATTTGGCGAGAACTATAACCGAGTCCAGCTAAAGCTTTTTTCGACCACCAACGATTGGAATGGTACAAAGCGGGTGTTATAGACGCGTTTATTGTAAAAAAAGGTATACCTACATTTGATTAGAATCTGTAAGTAATATTCCATTTCAGAGAATATGGATTAACAGGCACCTAAGTATTTTGATTTACCTAACACTTTTGTAATAAAAGGTGAATACAAATGGTATTCTGTTGAATAAAACTTCTACCTAGCGGGACCTGGCCGAATTCTATAAATAAACTAACTATACCTACACGGCGACTTCGTGCGCGAGGAAATATGAAGACAACAAACACCGATTACAAATAACCAAAAAAATACCTAATGATTATATTATAAATAAATCACAGCTATGTTATCCTTCCGCCAATCGTCACAAGTTCAAAACGCACTATTTATCTGATAATGTCCCATCTAACACCAGACAATTATCTACCAATCAATAATTTCGGATTTGGAATTCGGAAAATAACATAATAGCACTAAGTGGTTAGATCATGTCATAACCCTTGATTTTTACCTACTTCAAAAAATATAGATCTGCAACAATTCATTCAGTCGAGGGTTCCAGGAACCACTGACACTTAGTCAAACTTAACGGTACTTTTACCTAAGCCGGGTTTTTCGAAATAGTCGCGAATTTTTTTTAAAAAAAATACCACTTAGGATTAGAACAAGCAGTATAAATTGATTTTGCGCATAGCTCATTCTATGTTATCTTATGGTGGTAATGAATTAGGTACCCAGGTACGTGACGGTGTAATATCATTATTTTACTTTTCCCAGTTATAAAGTTCATTTCATTCAGTCTCTTCATACCTAAGTATACGTAGGTACGTATAGTTGATAGCATTTTTTTACCACAGTGCGGCCTAGGGGCCGTCCATTAATCACGTGTTTTTTTTTAGCATTTTTAATCCCCTCCCCTCCCCCTTGGTGATACGTGGTGAGGTTCCATCCAAAATCACGTGTATTTATGTTAAAATACAGGTATAAAGTATAACCTCAATTTTATTCTGAAATTAAGGACCATGAGAAAAATGTCTAGGCAGAAAGTTTGCAGGTTGTTTTTGACTGGCATAAAAATATTACACGCCGCTTTTCGGTTTAGAAGTAGCGCGTTTGACGAAAAAATAAATACACGTGATATATTACGAAATATCACAAGGGGGTGTACCCCTTTGTGATATTTCGTAATTTTTGCTAAACCCCCTCCAGGGAGCAGTTCAACCCTTACGTGATTAATAGACGGTCCCCTACCGTAAATTAGACTGGCTTGGCGTAGCTACAATAGAATAGAACCCAGCTTATGCTGGTTTTGTTACCACTGACGTGCGGCACTGATGGGATGGCAGGGCACACCACCGGGGTGAGACCAGCAGCCTAATTGCGCAAGTGAATTCGGCATGGCAAGTGGGTTTGACCGCCATCAATAGACTAATCACATAGACGGAAATACACATTGCTTCTTTCATCTCGCATGTGATTGGTCGATAGATGGCGGTCAAACTCTTTGCCTTGCCGAATTTACTTGCGCGATTAGACTGCTGGCATGACCAAAGGTTTTACGTGCTTTCCGAGGTATAGGGGTGACACACCATCAACTTCTAAAGACCGGGTTGTTACTAAGAAATTCCTAATAAAAACCACTAACACTGCGCGATCTGTGAATCGACGCTTGCAATAACGAGACCAACGGGACCTGCTGTACCATCTATAACTGGAACAAATGCCTAATATTTCTAACTTGCCGCCAAATAATACCACACCAATAAAAATAACTATCTAATGTAAATGACTACAAGCGATGCTTAGCATAACAACAGTTTCCATCGTCAAGGTTACAGCGTTAAGATATTCGCGTTTAAGATCGTTATTGTCCACATTGCCCTGCGCGGTTGTTAAATCTACTCAACGCGAGACATCGTCCGATTATGTTAACGAGTCACGATTTATGTAATAGTAGTACTACAATATTCAAATCCTAGAAGATAAGTCAAGTACGAATACTAATGAGATTTTTCTCCTTTGCAATTTCGATCCCTTTAGGCGCCTACTCGCTAGCTTAATCTTATCTGAATACCTACCTATTTATATTTAGCGTCTGTATTTCTTGCGAAGGACTTATTGAAACCATAATATTATGGAGCTCAATGTTAATATATTTTTAAGGATAAAACAACACTTCCCATGATTAGTACAAAATAAAATTAAATATATTGTTAGTTTTTTACATAGTTAAAATTTATTTAAAAGTACAGAAGGACTACACACTGAATTGAGATAAAATACTTAGTACTGACTTTGAAAATGATGTAAGCCACTTTTAGTATTCACAATATGAACTTATTGCATCAATTAATGATTATTTGGCAGACCAAAAGAGATTTTCCAACAGTGCATAGGTCATTAAACCTTATTTTTATTATTTAAGTGAAATTTGGAATAGAAGCTGTAAGAAAATCTGCAATTAGACCAGCCACTACACCTTATATACCGAAACATTATGGCTAAGAAACTTTAATATGTGATGTTCCAGCATACAAGTTCAGCTGCATGCAGGCAACAAGGGGCCAGCATACACCCAAATATATTATTATAAATTAATTTTAAGTAATATTTCATAGATAGTAATTTTAATATATTTTGTACAATAAAATACAATTAAGTACAACTTGTAGCAAAGATATTAAAGAGAGTAATATTTATCTCAAGTGTTAAAGCTGCAATAACGTGTGTGTACGCACAAGGCATATTTACACAGCACACACGCACGGCAACAACACACCATGTGCTGCACACTATAGTACATAATTAATTTTATTACTTAATAGAATATAAAGACACGCCCAAGCTGAGAACTTCTCCACTTATTTTACAGATTTCAATGCATGATTAGCCAATGAACATGCCTGTACTCCACTAGCAGATTGCTATTAAATAATACATTGATCGTCGCTTAATATCACAGCTAATTATGCTTTGAAAATTATAGACATGTCTAATTTTCACTAATGTAGATAACAATGTAGAGTATAAGTAGACAATCTGAATTAATTTACATTACAATATCATGTCTTTTCATATGAAAACTTTAAAATTACATTACCAAAAATTAAACAGTGCAGCGCATTATAAATAAATGTGCATACCTTAATATTTAATTGACTAAATAAATTTGTTGCCTGCAGATCTGACATATTTTATTTAAATATCGAGAGGTAATATCTTAAGAGAAATTTTAACTTCAACTATTGAAAAAAAGTTAAATCCAAATTTAAAAATATTTTGTATTTATTAAGACAATTCCCTTCAAATCCACCTAGTTATTATGAATGTGAAATATCATTCCAAAAGCTGAGTCTCCGTCACATATATTTCACTACCACTATAATAGGGATGTTTCCTGGGTAGAAAAATGATCATTATATTTAGTCCGTCAGTGAGATTATCAAATAATATTGGACACGTATTTTCACGTCGTCACACTATATTTCAACGCATTATGTCGTCGTCACTTTATGTTTACGTGTAATTAATCTATCTGACGGACAAAAAACAAATTTTCAGTCAACTACCCTATTGTGGATCAAAATGTAAGGATCGAAGAGAAGTAGAAGCTAGCACTTCACGAATGTGCGTTGCTGTTTACATGCGGCTTCTTTTCCTGTGCATCTGGAGTACGCTGACCGTCACGCCTAGGAGGCATGCGCTCATTGATGGCATCCAGCCCCTTTGCCTCAGCAAATGAAGTTATCTTATGATTTGGAGAGAAGCCTTGCAGGGCATTCTTAAGAGAAGTTTTACCACCAGAAAGAGCACCCAATGGCAAAGCACCAGTGGGAGTGAGCCCTTTCAACTGTAGCACAGATTCACTTTCCTCACGAAGCACAGAGAACACATGAGCCATTTTGCCAATGGCACGAATCTTGTTGCGGATGACTTCTTTCCTGAGATTTGCCTCCTCCAATGCATCATCTCCTTCTGTCATCAATTCATCATCAGAGCAAATGTTTAGCACATTGACCAGCATTTCTGTAACCTTCTCGCCCACAAATGGAAGAGACCAGGTAAAGACATCCATGAAGTTGGGCAACCAGTACGGGTGGGGAGAACAGTTAAACTGTCTAATGTTCATCACATTGTTCTCATACTTTAGAACAGCAGCCTTGTTATTATAGACATCCAAGTAGTTAGGTGCAGAGAAAATAGTAATGAGACTGGGAAATCCTGTGGTCTGGCTTTTACGATACATCCGGTAGCCAGCATCTTGAGCTTCATGAGCACGTATGATGGAAAGTAAATTGTTTCTTTGTAGAAAATCACAACAAGCTGCATAGCTGTAGAAGTATGAACAACCTCTGACTGAGTTGTGCGAGAAGTGTTCTGCATTCTTTTCATTTCCAAAGTCTTCCAATGGATCAGACCAAAGCAGGTCACACATAGCTCCAAATGCAGGTGGTTCTTTGAATCTATCTAGTTTACGAATATCATCTAAGTTGTTGATCTCAGGAGAAAGCCCTCCATGCACACATAGGAACTGCTGGTTCATAAGAGCAGCAAGAGGTAAGCAGTCAAACGCGTCCATACATGCATCATATACCCTCTCAGAATATTTAATTTTGCATTCTTGTTTGAAAGTGAAATACTCTGTCAAATGTCGGCATTCATGATTACCGCGTAATAGGAATAACGTCTTCGGATAACACAACTTCAACGCCCAGAGGTAGAGAACACATTCTATACTGAAATAACCTCGGTCGACATAATCACCTAAGAATAAATACTTGGTACAAGAAGGAGAGCCTCCCACCTCGAACAGTTTCATCAAATCATAAAACTGACCATGGACGTCTCCGCACACAGTCACCGGTGAATCGATCTCGATCATAGTTTTTTCTGATCGTAATAAGGTGGCACCATCTTGGATGATTCGTAAAGCTGCATTTTCCTCGATCCGACCCTCTAAGATAAAATGTTGCTTCAACACCTCTGGTAGAGGCTTTCCACTTTTTTCATCAAATACTTCCGATACAGTGAGCTTGCGACTGGGAGGGAAAGCAACACTTTGGATCATACGCTGCGTAGTCGACACTTTATCATTGCTCCCGGACATATTTGTCACATAAAAAACACTAGGTCTAATCCATACACGCCACTATTTTCAAAATGGCAGAATAGATATAATACTAAAACAGAATCCCGATTTCACGACAGAGAAACTACTGCGCACTGGAAAACAATGCGCAAACATCTGGCGAGTGGTCAATAAAATAAACAGGGATATCGAGCGCGTTTTATTACTTTTGAAAATATCATTAAATAGTAACACTGGCAATTTAAGGAACTGTTGCCAGTAATGGGTCTTTAAATAAACCATTACAGGCACACGTAGGTTTATGTAACACATTAAAAACCATTAGCAAATTCGAAAAATAGTAGGTACTAATTTTGAAACCAATTTTTATATGATTAAATAAAATTGTTGTTTACGACCCAGTAAATTGAAAAAAAAAATGAAATAAATTTGATAAAAAAGCTCTCGCATAGTTTTTTTTTAGTAATATTTATAAACTAAAGTTATTGCTATAAACTTAACTCGAAATTTTGACAAACCTCCGTTACTTGAGCCATATCAAAAAAATCTCCGAGCTGTTTGGAAAACTTGAATTAAACATGAGCTAATCAGTCGTTAAACGGTATTTGAGTATGTACTATTTAAGTGGCCCCAAATCGAATGAAGAATTCTAGAGTAAAAAGGTGCAGGGGAGACCTTAGTTTATCATCGACAGTCATTAACCGAGCGGATTTCAGTTTCATTGGATGCAATCTATAATATAGCCACTCCGGCTATCCCTATAAACAGTTAAAAATCTACAACCGGTGCCAGCAATTTTTTTATAAGTGGCCCTCACACCACACACACAAAAAGCACCGTGCGTGCCGAAGTGCGGCGCTCTTTTGTTTACTGGATGTTCATCAATTCGTGAACCAGCCTCGGCAAGCCTTAATTAACCTTTAATCGACCCGCGTCACAGTTTTATTTAGCCACGAGCCCCCATCAACATCGTTAGCTTCCGTAAAATATAGTAGTGTTACAAACTCTTCTGCGTGGCGGAAAGAGGAACTAACAAAATCACTATTCAAGTGACAAGCCTAAAGCATTACTGCTGGGTGACAAGGTTAGTTAGCTTTTGCTCACTGAACTGAACGATTGTAACACTTAATATGAATTAATTACCTACTAAGACTTAATATAATAATTATTTCAAACAAAATTTCGCCGATCGACCACTGTCTGACGGACAAATTCCAAGTAAAAAGAAATGTGACACTTGTTTTTCTGGACCAATGCTTACCAACAGCTCCCCCGCGGTACATTGGTGCAATATTTCATTATGTTGTGAGGAGACGTCTCTGAGGCAGCAGCCCTATGGAAAGTATGATGCATGAGAAAATAGCCTAAGGGATATAACAAAAATTTGAAAGTATATAATTATTATGTAGAACATTTTGTCCCCCGAACGAAGGAGAGAAATATATAAGTAGCATGAGGTGTTTCAAATATAGCCTTTATTTTTGCGGGCATTTTCTAGCATGGGTTTGACTTGGTTATTCTATGGAGATAAAAAAAATTAATAATATTAGGAGTATTCAAGAAATGTAAATGATACCTACAAATACCATTACCTGAGTAAAAGTTAACATTCTGATACTTACAATTTTCGAACTCAGTAGTTCCTCTAAATATTATAAAAAAAACACAGTTCGATTACACCTGTGCTTGGGCCCCTAAGGTTTTCGGATGCAACAAAAGGGTACCTATGTTTTTAATCATTCCTCTCCTAAAACAGCTGACAGCTTCACGAGAGTGGCGGGGCATTTAAAATAAAATGATCGTTAGAATAGAATAGAATATTTGCATAATACGTGGTATAGTCCCCGGCATGTAAGTTGGCAAAGTTTTGGCGTAGTGGGGGTAAGTTCGCGCATAGTAGCGAACTGACCAACCACCGAATAGAACGAACGGATCGTGGAAGCGACGCGATTGGTCAATCGAGCCAACCAATCGCACGCTCGGAACGTTCGACGCGCCCCGCTTAACTACCAAAGAGACCTAAAAAACGACTTCTGCGCATCTAACGATTCTTGCCAACTTACGTTACCGAGGATTATATAGAAGATGGTACAAAATTAAATACATAAGTACATTTTTTTGCTTAACATTAAGCGTGGTGCAAAGAACAATGGCGAAATCTTACCTGACTTAAACTTGGGCGTCTGAAAGTGAGTTATATACGAAAGAAATTCTATTGATCGACTATGTTTTTTCAAAGTACAAAATTAATAGTGGACAAAGTGCAAAATTACACACATTTGGATTTGGTCCGGCCGGACCACGGATTTGTGGGTGGAGTTAGTCCGGCAATACCATAACCGAGCTTGTGTAGAGTGGTCCGCCGGACATTATTATTATTAATTGAGTCCGTCTCGGTCCGCTTGTTTTCCCATCGGATATGGTCTGCTCCGTACCAAATCCGGACATGTGTAGGGTTGTGGGCTGGTTTGGCCGTACCAACTACGACTATTCGTCAGTGTTGCCGATTTCCATGGTCTGGATTATCTTAAAACCTGACTGAAAAAATGTCAAATAATAAAAAATAGTATCTCGTTTTACTAGGGTAAATAAAATATAACTAAATTTTAATTATTTTTTAATAGAACTTATTATAACGAATTAAATATTTATATTGTTAATAATTGTTAATAAATCATTTTAAAGTCGTCACAATCTAAGAAGTCCGTTGACGTTTCTCGTTTTACATGCCGCGATAATTTTCTACGTAAGAAATTGTAAAATCAAATTCATAATCCTAATTAATTACTATGTTACCCATAAACTATAACAACGAGTATCATTCGCAAGCATCTAGTTTAATTGTTTAATATTTGTATGACCTACAGATAGTTGTTCCGGCTCTGGGTGTTGTGTATGTGAGTTTACATGTTTGTAAACGCACCCACGATACAGGAAGAAATTCCTAGTGTGGGGCAACGTTTTTTTTAAAAGAAAAAAGAAAGAATACAGTTTATGTCTAAGTAGGTGTAGTGTATAGTTCTCACCAAAATTCTGGGCTGCCCTAAAGTTGGCTTTCCGATGCGCTAGGCACGAAACGGTGTGGTTTTTGTACGAGATTTACTACTGCGCAGCCATTGTAGACAACTTCAGGGCAGCCAAGAAGTTTGGCGAGAACCATAATATGAATAAATAAATTACTTTCTTTCAATTAATGATAGACAAAAATACTAGTATCCAAGTCTAAAAAAAACAGCTTGGTTGTTGACGATATATACCCTTTCCAAAGAGTTTACTTTACATTTTGTGCTGAAATAACTAGGAAAGAGAAATACAAATGCGGTATTGCCTTTATTCTACCCCGAAATTGAATAATATTATCTAACAAACACAATAATACAAGTTACTCAGACATAACCTACAAAAGTTCACGGCTTATCTATATATTTATTTAAATCTATACATATGAATAAAATTGGAATGTCTGTTTGTAATATTGTAATAACCGTTTTTTACTAGCTGTATATGAATATATATACGGTACATACACCAAAATAACATCTTTTAATTTTTTGTCTGTCTGTTTGTTCCGGCTAATCTCTGAAATGGCTGGTCCGATTTTAACGGGACTTTTATTGGCAGGTAGCTGATGTAATAAGGAGTAACTTAGGCTACGTTTATTTTAGAAAAATTGTTTTATTTCAGAAATTTGTTAGGCGGAACGAAGTTCGCTGGGTCAGCTAGTATATAATATAGACGTATCTATTATTCTCAGCGTTCTTGAACAAAAATTCTTGCTCAAACTAATTCAGAACATGACCCTGAATTAAACCAGATATTTTTCATACAGAGTCGTAGGAATTTAATCGCCGCTAAAACAATGTATGGGTTTCTGCCATTGTCCTTTTCATGCAAACAATAATGTCATTTAATTTTTTTGTCATTATTGAATACTGATTTCAAACTGTTCGGTATTGATTGAATTCTCTAATTGAAATCGGTGTGATGGAAGTAGATGACGTCTGCATTTTTATAATAATATTTTTTCTCAGCTGAAATAATATTGCACGGCAATATTGTCAGGTTCGTCTATGGTTTATTCTCCTCTGACCTCAGAATAGCTCGAAGCCTCCTCATTCCAACCCTCTCGGCAACGCCCTTGGATCTTAGTGTTGCTGTTGCAGAAATATTAATTAATCAGAAAGATGTGTTTTTTTTTTTAATATGAATGTTAATGAGTAGTATTGGTGTCCAAGTTTATTTATTTATGTGTAGCTACAATAGATTAAGAATTTAATAAGAAAAGAAAGACGATTTTATGCAGATGGGTTTCATTTTACTAAGCTTCCTAACCGACAGATAAGATTTAGACGACTAAATAATCCAAGTGGGAAAACATCATTTCATGCTTGTCACAGGAATAGGTAGGTTAGGTCATCTAGGTCTGGATTCAGAGATTTTGTCTGGGTCGATCTTGCGTCGCCTATATTGTTCAAATCTCGCCTTTGAGTCGTGTATTTAGTATTGAAGTATTAACACGTCTGCGTATAAACAGGGGGGTGACCATAAGCTCTTAGAGTAAGGTTATTTTGAGTGTGTGTAAGGGACAGATTTATATGACTTGTATACATCTGTCACTTACGCGATATCAAAATAACCTTACTCTAAGAGCTTATGGTCACCCCCCAGAACGCATTGCCTTCTTCGCCTCAACATAGATCGTGTTGGGTAAAACAGTGGCGTAGCGTGAGAAGGACATGGGGGCCAATGGCCCCGGGCGGCATATGAAAAGAGGCTGCAAAAAATATCCAAACTTGAAAATGGCTTGCATAACATTATTCATAATAGTGAGAATAATTTTTAGGTTGCCAGTGATTCTGTCAGTTGTGAGAGAAGCTTGCTCTAAACTTAAATAAACATTATCTAAACTCGACTATATCCACATCGAAACTATGTGTGGCAATACGAGTAAGTGTGCTGCTTACATCGATAATCTTGCCGTCTCCCCGAGCGTTTCTACTCTCCAATAGTATGCTACTATACTACTACAGTATTTTTTTTATTTCTGTACCCTCTAGCTGCAGTGCGAACCACCGGCACTGGTCATACATATCGACATTCATAATTTGTTTAAAATATTAAGCTTAAAAAAATACGAAGGAAACATTTTTAAATTATTTATTTGACTTTTGAAAAAACTTTGTTGACTAATCATAAAAAAAAAC
Source organism: Orthosia gracilis (assembly GCA_947562075.1). Taxonomy (NCBI): domain Eukaryota; kingdom Metazoa; phylum Arthropoda; class Insecta; order Lepidoptera; family Noctuidae; genus Orthosia; species Orthosia gracilis. Next base: position 8,572,752 of record OX387274.1, read on the forward strand.
ACAACTGTAAACATGTAAACAAGAAGAAAATTTTAATCATGCTGTGCAGTCGGAGGATACATATTCGCGAGCTGGCTGACCAAAGCTATAAATATCCTCTAACTGCATAGCATAATAATTTTCTTCTTATTTACATCTTTGCAGTCGGGTTTTTTGATTTTATTATCTTTTTTTATTTATAACTTTTTAGTTATACTTTTCTTTTCGAATGACTTTTAAACATATAAGTTGTATAAATTTTTGTAATCACCTCTAAAAACCCTTCATTTTGATACCCCACTCGATGGGTTTCGAAGAAAAAAGATATTGCAACCCCCACAATATGGCGCCCAAAATATATTAATAAGTGCCGTTAAAAAAAAAGGAACGCCCGCCATGTTCCTTTTTTTAACGGCACTTCGCTATGTTCCTTTTTTTAACGGATCTAAGAACACTTGGGCGGCCAAGACCTATCTAACGATGTATTAATTGTCAAAATCCTTCAAGTGGTTTGAAAGATACGAGGTATTAAAGAATATTACATACATACATACAAGATACGCGCGAAAAACATAACCCTTTCCTTGCAGCCGGGTAAAAAGAGAGGGGATGGCGAATTTCTGCTCAGCCACGGGCGGCTAAAACCCACGCTACGCCACTTGTTTCAAAGAAGCGATGCTCGTTTCTACAATTTGCCTGACCAAAGCTTTTTTTAGCACAAATTCTTCTTCATGCCAACACAGAAATGGGATCATGTATTGGCATGAAGAATCATTTGTACCTAAACACTCCTCTGAATCTTTCTCATGGCTGATATTACCTAGGTGAAGCAAAGCAATCATAAGGCCCTACACTAACTTGCTTGTTTAAAATAAAATAGAACTTGTTAAAACTAGTTGCAGTAGGTAGGGAATACTATTTATTTAAATGATTTAGGTAGGTAACAACCTGCCTAGATTTAATATATGGAGTATTGATGCTGTATCTAGAAGAAGAAGATCGGCGAGACTGATGACGAATCTATCTAACAATGTGGGTCAGTCGTAAGTAGGTAGGTACCTAATGAGCACTAATAGTTAGTTGGCTTTCGGGCTGTTGCCCAAACAACAGCTAGATACATACCTACCTACTAACATTATTTTTATCGCTGTAGCGACTATTTTTACATTTTATTTCAGGGGTATGTAGGTATTGCATGTACCTAACAATTGCTTGGTATTATTAACTGTCAAATGTCTATTCTTGTCACTAGACTGGGATGATACTGGGTTACGATGTTAATTTGCTAAAATTAGACGGGCATGCTGGATAGCACTGTAAATTATCGTAACTTCCATGTTATCGTTGCGTAGGTAGTTATTTCTGAGCATTTTTCCCTACACGCGTTTGATTAGGCACCAGAAAATAACTGGCAATAATTTCTAAAATGTTTTCTTCAATTTCTTTACGAATTTAATTTCGGATTGAAGGAAATTGAGGCCTATTTATTTCAAATGAGTCGGGTCTGTACCTACTTAATTATGTTTTTTACAACTATTATACACAAATTAAATTGATCCGTCAATCCGACTTATCTTTTCGTAACGGATCATCTAGTAGGTAAGTTCTTATGTATTTTACTAGTTGAAAGATACTTCCTGAAACATCGGCACCGCAGCCACCTGATGGCACTGTCCCCATGCACGAGATACCTACCTTCATTCGCGCTGCCGTTGTTTTGAGCTTTCGAGATTTTGATACATTGAGGTACCTACGTAGTGAACTTTCGAGCTAATGATGCTTCGATCTTTCGTTTTCGAGATTTTGCAATACGAGTAAAAGACATTCCATCTTGCGTAGTTAACTCGGAAGACCCAGCCCAGTATTCGGCACCTCGGGCGTTGGCCTGGGTTATTATTTGGATCTTAAGCCCCATTCAGATCACAAGTGTGAATGTATCTCGTTCTCACGTTAGCCTGCAGCCTTATTGCGTAATGAATTCGGAAAGAGCAAAGAGTATAAAAATCGACCAATCACATAGACGGAAAGCCACATCGAGTCTTTCATCTCGCATGTGATTGGTCGATTTTTCATTCTCTTTGTCCTTTGCTCTTTCCGAATTCATCACGCATAAGGCTGCAGTTCTCCTAGCGGAGCTGGAATTTTGGCCGCTTTTTGGTTATTATGGGCGAAAAAAAAAACTATTCAGATTCTTATTTGGTATCAGTGCGTTGTGAAAAATTGCGTTAATTGGACTTGTAGGATACACGTCCAATTAACGCATTTTCATTAGGGTCCCCTCATTCAAAGGTACTCTTCCTGGCTAACTACTTACACGATAATTAAGAGAGAACGCCACCTCCTACTACTATGTGTGAATCCCGAAGCTGTTTGTTCAGAGGCCACAGATAAAAACCCGGACTTTTTCAACGACCTGTGCATCCTCTGCGATGGCCAGTATGGCCACAGCCCGTGCGTTTGTCTCCAGACCATCACTAGTATCTATATCATCGGCGGGTACCAGATTATATCAAAGAGAGTACCTAATCTATTTCGAGTATTAAACAGTAGGGGATTTGTGCATCCACTCGTATTCGTGATTATTTGTATAAATGCGGATCAGTTTAAAAGAAAAAAATCCAGGGCTGGAATCATGAGCGGTCAAACTACCAGCAGACGTATTGCGTAAGTGAATACGGCAACGCAAAGAGTTTGACCGCTATCCAATCGACCAATCACACAGACGGAAATCCACATCACGTCATTAATCTCGCATGTCGCATATATCGCCCGCCATACACGAACCAGTTTACCGCCATGTTTGCAGCGCGTTTGTAGTGACGTCCAGTTTGCAGTGCATCCATATAGACCACTCACGTTCATGTTTGCCGTCCAGTTTCCATGATGCCGCACCGGTTAAAATCATGGACGACGACGCGTTAGCCATCCTAGACTTTATTGCTCGCAATTAAGAAAACAAAGTAAAGATCGTTCAAGGGGTGTAAAAACTGGTTATTGAAATGAAAAATATTTCGTGAAAGATGCCGATGCCGACTAACATCATGCATACTTGACAGCCCATACACACGTTCAAGTTTACATGATGCTACAAACTTGATCAAGTCGACAGAATCGAAATTCATTTTTTGCTTCAAGTAGACTTGACATGCACACTGATACTCATAAACTGTCAAATTTACCGGACGCCGCTTCAAGCGCGCTGTAAACTTGACGGTAAACTGGATCGTGTATGGTGGGCATAGCATACATGCTGTGCATGGTCCAACACACATTCGGTCTATTTTTATTGTTTTCCGTTTAGAATTTATATTTATGCAATGGTGGTGGGTACCTGTTACACTGACCAGAAATAACAGTGTGAAACCATCTTAACTCAAAAATTCTAGAGTCCTTAAAATTTTAATTGGGTGACTGGGTCTGTTTTAACTTAGTTAAAATTTATTCCTTTAGATCTATTGTAAAAAACATATTTGCAATTGTCAAACCATTTACTTAACGTATAATAAAAATAACTTAAACATGAGGAAACATACAATAAAAACTGTATTTCTAGAAATATTTGCATACAACAGTTTTTAATTTAATTAAACTAAGACTCTTTCAAGGTTCTTATTTTTATACACGAACGTATGTCGTCAGTTCACAGTAACGGTAGAATCAACAGTTTTGTACTTTGGTTTGCTATGAGTAAAAGGTAGATACCGGTACTTGATCATATGCTGTGGAGAAAAAAAAACATGTTAGTTAATGCAATCCTTATCGCCTATTTTTTTTTCATTCTGTTTTTATAGTAGAATGACTAAAGGGTATTGAAGCATATTGCTATAGTAGGCCGTAGAGGCCATTATGATTTTGCTTCAAAGTTGCGGACACTTATGAGACATAAAGGGTAGACTGTGCAATACCCTCACAAAATTGATCAATTTGTAGAAAGACAGACCGACTTTGTAGCCAATACATCTTTTTTCAAAGTCTCTTTGTCAATGTGCCCAACATTTGTGACAACTACTTGAATGTGGCGTGGCCCAATCAGAATTCTAGAAAAGAAAACTACCAACTACCGATGATGTAGTTGGTAGATGTATATAAATCTCTTTGACACATTTTTGCCCAAATTCACTTCATTCTTGGATAGGGAATCATTCTCTACGTCTTTACGTAAATAATGATCTGAATGTTCCCGTGTCAGAAAGATTTAACTACATCTTCGGTAAAGAGATTGTGCTACCAATTAATCGTTTTTTTTAATTCTAGAATTCTGATTGGGCCACGTCACATTCAAGTAGTTGTCACAAATGTGGGGCACATTGACAAAGACACTGTAAAAAGACGTATTGGCCACAAAGTCGGTTTGTCTTTCTACAAATTACACAATAAAACTGCCTAGCCTTTTAATATATTGAGGTCGATTTACAATCTAACCGTATGCAGCTGAATACCAGTACATTTTATAGACTGCCTTGGCAAGACTGGTGTCAATTTTCTGGCGTCTGACAACCCGTAATATTTGTAAATATGTGATCACTATCCTATCCTTCCTATCTATCAAATGAATTAGCTTGCCTGTCGTTGCTTTTATTAGTTTGAAACTTACTGTTGAAGTATAGTGTTATTGTTGGTGCATTGTCCTCGATAACTCATAAATATAATTCATTTATGAATTTTTCATTCGTTTACAACATATTAGAAAATGCCATCGGCATTGAGTCCCCTGAATATGAATTCAAAAAATATTGTTTATACAAGTACTTTTTTTTCGTGGATAGGTAAAATAAAAAAAAACAATTACAGTGCAACATTTTCCTTCGATTTTCAAACATCTGCATCCTAAAATAACTCTTTAACTTTTATAGCACACTGACTTTTTAATTGATTGGCGCGTAAGGGCTCATTGACTTATTGTAGATAAACTGTGTCATTGTCTATGGAGTCATGCGCAATGAGAATCTAAATTTCCCGCCATATCACGTAAATCATTTAAACGCACCATTGACATTCAAAAGTGCCGTTGCAATATAATTGAATTAAATAACTAATAATAATAAACTTTGACAATAACTACTGTCAAAGATCACCCATCAGGGAACAACCTCGGCAAGTTAAGAGAGAACTGTGCCGCTGTTATCAGTCACCGAGGATTCTCGGTGACTTAAATTTTAAATTAGATATATTCAAGATAAGAATGCTTGGAAACATGCTGGTCATGCTTCATACGGCAATCTTTAGTGTAGACAAATCAAACTGGTTAATTTATATATTCATATTTTTTTTTTTGTTTTAATAAAGGTGAACGGCAGATATTGTACCGCATACTTTTTTGTTGTTCGGTTATAGAATTTGTACCACTGATTAAGGCTACTAAGCCATTTATTTTCATGTAAGTTTACTATTTTTAGAACTTCGCATTAATTAATAATATCAATAAAAAGATTTTAATAAATAAACGTAATAATATCGTATACTAAATGCAGTTAAGTTTTTAGAAGTTGCCTTATGTAAAACAATACAAATACTGAAATGATAATCAATTATTTAGAAATAGAAATATAATCTATTTTTTTTTCATAACGTTGCGCCACACTAGGAATTTCTTCCTGTATCGTGGGTGCGTTTACAAACATATAAACTCACATACACAACACCCAGAGCCGAAACAACTATCTGTAGGTCGAACCCGCGACACACAGCGCAGCAGTCAATAGCTCAACCATTGCGCCAACCGTGCTCCCTCAAAACTCATCATTATCAAACTGTTGCAGTCCGCTTTTGGACATAGATATCTCCTAACGCCCTGAGAAGGTACGATCCTCATCTCAATCTACCTACTTAATGCCAAGTAAAACACTACAAAGATAGCAACAAACAATTTAGAACATTTACTTTACACATTATGTTACAATATGTAACATTTACCTATTTGTAACAATCTACATTGGTAACCTTAAAAAATAAAACTGGCTATAACTTTGAAGTCAACTTTTAAGTTTGGGACACTTAAATAAACAGTGTCTAAGAACATCGTACCCCAAACTGCAACATTGTCTTGAGATGTATTTGGAAGTTAAATTTTCATATGTTTCATACAAATACCTTGGCAATGCGACATTTTAGCCTACCCAAGGCACCATAATATTTAGTTTTGTTTTTTTTGTTTGTTTACGTGCCCCCTTGGCTAGAGGACATAAGACAGTGTCATTGCGCGCCACAACTTTGAACAAAAATCAAAATGGCGACGACCAAGTATCAAGCTTCCTTAGAAAAATAAAGTTAAAAGTAAAATACTCTTTATAAAAATTCTTACCTTGATTTGTCTCTTCATAGTAATACAGAACAGGGTTATAAAATACATAACTAATATTGGCCAAAATACTGGGATATTAAAAGCATCTATGAATGTACAGCAGAAACCTATCAATGTGCTCTTGGTAACAGAAAGCCAAAATTTGAATTCTGGCAATCTGCGGATAAATGGTCTGAATTCTTCAGTAGCTCTGGTTGGCAAGGCAGGACCATTATCATCTTCACCTAAAACATTGGAAAATTATTATTATAACTAGCTTTTTCCCGCGGCGTGGTTCCTGTGGGCTAATCCAAAGGAACTGTGCATGTTGCCAAATAAAAAAGCTTAAGACCCTTTGCAATACTTTAGCTTTCTAAAAAGTATTTTAGTAAGTAATCAAATTAGTACTTTCAAATAAATAAAAACAAGCAATTTTACATCCTTATAATAATAATTTATTTCAGTTAAACTATGTATTCCTAAAACCATAATTTGTGTCAAAAACAAGCTAATTAAAATATGCTAAGTAATGGTGTCCTTTAAACGATCCCTTCTGTGATTTTGCACGTGTCACTAAAAAAATAGTTCATGAAGTGTTGTAGTAAATGCAAAAAAAGCCACATAGCGAAATGAATGGCTTGGCTTGGCGAAAATAATTGGTACTGTACCCATTACAAAGAAACTACAACGCGTTGTAAGAAATTCAAGTATCAAATAAACAACAAATCAAAATCTTACCATCAAAGTCCATAGCTGGATCAATCTTCGGTGTCAGGAATGCAATAAACAAGTTTAAATGATAAATACCCAATGCATATGTGATAATATACCATCCCTGGAATTATAGAAAAAAATATATTACATTATGAATATAAATACAAATGATATCTTTTAGATAAATCCCTTAATATTATGTCAGAAAGACTGCATCAAAATAGTGATAACTACAGTCTTTAATAATATAGAGATGTTTATTTCACAAGTCAACACAATCTTATTTGTCAAACTAGGGACCAGCCCCGGCTTCGCACGGGTACACATTTATTTATATTACACATAAGGATAGAATAGATGGACCTCATTTTCCGCACTAGACTCCCATTTGGTCCGTTGTGCGTGCAGTTCACCTAGCTCAGTGACAGGGAATGGGCCGTAATTCACCACGCGGGTCCAGTGCGGGTTGGTAAATGTCACAATCATGTCTTAGAATTTTTGGTTTTGAGACATTAGACGGTTTCTTCACGACGTTTTCCTTCATCGTTTTTAAAGCAGAGGGCTTAGTGCGAGTTTTTACTCACGCGTAATCGCGTTAACTTAAACGCCAATTTGTATTGAAATTGGATAAGAACCTTGTGGGGATGATAAGGAGAAACCTCTTTTTTATACATTTTGACATAAGAGATCGTTTACGTTATTACGAGTGAGTACCTTAACAAACACGGAATAAATAAGCACACAGTAGTGATGAAATAATTTACACAAAGTAAAGTGCCTGCCTGGGTTTAAACCGACGACCTACAACTTGAATCTCGCGGCCATTACCACTGGGCCACAACTGCTCAACATTATTACAAATAGATAGTTCTGGAAAGAACTTTTAACTGTTAAAAAAAGGGGGCGACAACCCACGACCTACAACTTGGAAGTTCTTCCAGAACTATCTATTTATAACATTATAATAAATAGATAGTTCTGGAAAAACTTTTAACTAAAAACATGAAAGAACATGGAAAGAACTTTTAACTAAAACCTGTGAATTTAAAAAGTCCTATGCTAATATATTCAATTTTCGTCACGTCTGCTGCAGTTATAGTTCTCGCCAAACATTTTGGCCAGGGCGCCTTTTTTTAGGGCGAAGTTGGCTACAATAGTTGCGCAGTAGTAAATCGCATACAAAAACAGCACCGTTTCGTGCCTTGCGCATCGGAAAGCCAACTTCAGGGAGGCCAAGAAGTTTGGCGAGAACTATACCAGTTATCACTCCATTCCTAAAAAATCAAAAAACCCGACTGCTTATGAAGCGAATTAAAAAGACATAAACAAGAAGAAAACCATGCTGGGCAGTCGGAGGATACATCTGGTTTTGGTCAGCTCGCGAATATGTATCCTCTGACTGCACAGCATGATTTTCTTCTTGTTTATATCTTTTTAGTTTGCTTCATAAGCAGTCGGGTTTTTTGATTTTTTTGATTAACTTTTTTTTTTATTAAATGTTACAATGTTATTATAATTTCATAAGTAAAATAGTTGAACATGTTGCATCGCGAACTGTTTTGTAGATGTTGGTATTTTATGTTATGTTATGTTAGGGGGGTTTGGTTTCCGCAATTATTCCCTTAAGTGGACCATTGTGCGTGGGCCATGGCGGCCGTTTGGTGGTTATTCCAACCAGCCCACCTCCCTCCAGAAGTCAATTAGAGCTCCTGGTTTCCTCAAAACATCCGTGTAAGATCTGGGTGACCCGAGGGTTTGTGTTCTTATCTGGGTTACACCTGTGCATTGAAAGAGAACGTGCGCAACGGTTTCCTCGGCCTCCATGCATGCCCTGCACAGAGGACTGTCCGTTATGCCTATTGTGTGGAAGTGTTTGTTGAGTGAGCAGTGTCCCGTGATGGTCCCCGTCACCAGGCGAAGGCCATTCCTGTCCAGGCGTAGAGGACGCCTGGTAAGCCTACTGTCCAAAGATGGCAGAGCTTCTTTGGATTGCCTACAGCCCGGTACCGAAGTCCACCAGTTCTCCGCCTGTGTCTGGGTGAATTCCTATAGCCATCTGCGTATTTGGTTGAAGGGGATGGGTACAACAGGTTCGGGTCCGTAGACTGCCGAGCTGGATCCGCGCCTCGCAAGCTCGTCAGCCGCGTCGTTGCCCAGCGATCCGCTGTGTCCCTTTATCCATTGTAGTGTTACCGTGTTACGGCTGGATACAGTTATTTGTTCTAGTGCTTTGTGACGTTCTTATATTAGTTTTGATGTAATATATTCCTTCCGTAAGGATTGGAGGACTGATGCGCTGTCGGAGAGTATCCGTATGTGGGTGTCCGTAACCCTCCTGGCTTCTAGGGCGTGGACCACTTGTATGATGCCCACACACTCCGCCTGATAGACGGTGTTGAAACCTCCTAGCGGTCTGGATATATTTATATTGGAATCTTGTGAGAAGACTCCGACTCCGGTACCGGAGTCAGTCTTCGATCCGTCGGTGTATACTCTCATCTCTTTCGGGCCTGAGTAGTCACATCGTTCTTCTTTGAGAATTATGTTGTAGTGCCTATTAAAGTGGTGTGTCTTCGGGGCTTTGTCGCATGGTGATTCTAAAATCGGTTTTCGCTTGATCGCATCTTCCTTTATGCGTGTCTAATTCTGGAATCTTAATTTAGGGTACCTGATAGGTGGAGTCTAAAAGTGGCCAGGGCTGCCTCCTCCCGTACAATAAGGTGCAGAGGTGGCAGTCCCAGCATTGCCTGTAGGGCAGCAGTGGGTGTGGTTCTCATACTGCTAGTGATTGCAACGCAAGCGAACCGTTGTAGTTATTCGAGATCTCTTTGGGCTGTGCAGAGGTCTGTTCTGGGCCACCAGACCAACGAGCCGTATGTGATGATTGGTCGGATGACTGTGGTGTATAGGCAGTGGGTGATCATGGGGCTAATCCCCCAATTCCTGCCTAACAGTCGCTTGCACTGCCACAGTGATATGCTGGCTTTTGTGGAGATATAGTTCGTGTGTTTTGCCCAGTTCAGTTGTTTGTCTAAATAGATGCCCATGTACTTGGTTTCGGTTGAAAGGCTTAGGGTTGCTCCGAAGAAACGCGGTAGTTGCATTGTCTTCGGTTTCCTCTTTTTTGTGAAGAGAATTAGTTCAGTTTTGTGGGGTTCACTGAGAGTTGGTGCTCGCTGCACCATTCCTCTACAATTTTCAGGGCTTGACGCATGAGATTGCATAGTGTTTTCGTGGGTCCCGTTAATTATTATTGTTATGTCATCCGCGTAGCCAACGGTGAAATAACCTTTGTCATTGAGTGTTTTGATGAGGCTGTCAGCTACCAGGTTCCACAGAAGTGGCGAAAGGACGCCCCCCTGAGGACAGCCCTTCGCGACGATGGCCCTTGTAGTATCGTTAACCGTGACTTGGACGTCGCTCTCAGTTTGAGCATATTGGTGATCCAGCCCCCTAGGGTCGGGTCTATGCTGTGTCTGTCGAGGGCCGTGTTTATGCTGTTGAATATGGTCTTATCGAAGGCGCCCTCGATGTCAATAAAGGCAGCCAGTGCTGAGCATTTGTGGTCCACTGCGCATTCAATTTTAGATACCACGCGTACGCATGCTGTTGTTTGTGCAGTTGTTTTACCCGGAGAGGCTCATCACGGATGTGCCTATCACAGAATCTTTCGAGGGTTTTCAGTAAGAAGGATGTGAGGCTTATAGGTCTATACGCCTTGGGTTGTGTGTAATCAGTTTTCCCAGGTTTGGGTATGAAGATGACTTTCACCTCGCGCCATGCGAGAGGTATATATCTAAGTGCTATGCAGGCCCGATAGATCTCCAACAGCCATGGCGTTAGATTATCTACCCCCAATAGCAGCAGGGCCGGGAAGATACCATCCAGCCCCGCCGACTTGTATGGCTGAAAGGTGTTGATAGCCCATTTTATCCGGTCTACTGTAACTATAATGTGGGCTCTTGACCAGTCTTCTTCCGTTGGAGTCCATTCGGGTTCAGCCTCCCACGTCTTGTCCTCCAGGACTTGACAGTCCGGGAAGTGAGTTTCGAGTAGGACCTTGCTGGTTTCATAGTCAGTTTGTGTATATGAGTTGTCGGGTTTTTTCAGCGCGCCGCGGGTCCGGTCCTGGTCCGTTGATAGGATCTTCCTCACCCTTGCGGCTTCATTATTTTTTTCAATAGATTCACAGAATTGCCGCCATGCCGTCCTCCTGGCGGTTCTAATCTGTTTTTTGTATGCATAGTGTGTCTCTTTGTATATCTCCCAGTCTTCCGGGTGTCTTGTGTTTTTTGCTCTGTTAATTTGCTTACGTAGCATATCTCTGAGATTGGTATGTTCTTTAATATTATAGTAATTTTTTCTGTGCTATCATCAATACTTTTTGCAGCGCATGCAATGTAAGGAGTTTAATGTAAAACTTTTTTATTCCTTGGGTTACATTTTTTAAGTTTTCGTAGGGACCCCTAATTTGATTCAATTAACAATATAGCCAATGTTACTCAGTGATAATGAAAAATTGCACTGGTGAAAGAATTTTTTAAATTGTCCAGTTGTTCTTGAGCTTATCCATTACAAAAAAGTGACATACTTACAAACAATCAAATCTTTCTCTTTATAATATATTATTAGTGTTGATGTTCACTCTCATATTATTTTCAAATATTCGTTCTCAATGGTGTAATTGCCAGTCTCAATGAGACACTGAGACAGGCCATACATACCATTTATGTGGGCCTTATTTTGATAACAATCAATTACAATCTGAATTGAGCAATAGAATGGAACAAGCTGTTGAGTATAACAGTTTTTTTCTTTCAATTAAGGCCACATCTCTAGTAACAAAGACCGTGCCAACAAGGGTTCTCTTGGTTGCAAAAGTATTCTTTTTTTTTAAATTTAAAACAAAGATTTTTAGGGTACCCAATGGATAAAAATGGGACCCTATTACTAAGACTCCACGATCCGTCTGTCTGTCTGTCACCAGGCTGTATCCCATGATTCCCATGAATTGTGATAGCTACACTGATAAATATTTAGCTGGGGCTCCTATACAACAAACGTGATTTTTTGCCGTTTTTTGCGATAATGGTATGGAACCCTTCGCGTGCGAGTCCAACTCGCACTTGGCCAGTTTTTTTAGATTTAACTTGGTTTGCAAAAAGCAGTTTGTTAAAACATTTTACTGATTACTAAAACTGTACTGTACTACTAGTTACTCATTTTCCTGTCATTATATGACAGGAAAATTAGAAACTTAACCATTTTGGTACCGAACCCTAAAAAGACACTATAAAAAATAATATGACAAAAAGGAATTCCTTACTACAATGACATCATATTTATCACCATTGGATGGCTTCATGTTGAAACAGAACTAAACAGAGATAAGATAAGCATAACTTACTTGCTTTGTGAATATTCGAAGCATAAATAATAGTAGGAGTACAAAACTTCCAACCCATCGAGACCTGGTGTGGGGTGTCCATCTATCTAATGTTCCTTGGTAAACCTGTAATATCAAGGAAATAAAATTGGCACCATGATATTCATTTATGAAATAATAAGTTGTATAGTTTAAGAAAAAAACATGGAAATAAAAAAATAAAAAATAAATGTATGTTGTCATATTTGTATTCGTCTGATGTTTTGATAGATGGCCTATGGTTTAACATCTATATACACAGTAGTTCGATAAGTAAAAATCTAGTTTGGTATTTAGAATCGAAGTCTTATTCAGGGCCTTAGGGGTACAAGTTATTGTTAGTAAAGTCAATTCAATGCTTTGAAATTTAATATTACCTACAATTATTTAATGAAATTCATGGACATTTGTAATTCGCGGACTAAGGACATGACAACTCGAAAAAATTTATGTTAGAGTGTGCTGTCATCTACTTAAATAGTAGGTATATGTATTAGAGTAATAACCCCAAAAAAGAAAATTACCTGAGAAATCCGCGTCCACGCTTGTGAAATAATACCTCTTCTTGAAGGTTCAGTAACTAAATCATTTCCGTCCATCATTTTATATCCGTAATTTTCCTGTATCTTAAACTGTTTCTAATTCTCGATGTACATTACTGACACATACAATTAAAGGGACGACTACGGTGATAATATTTACACGTAATGTTAATTTACAAGTTGTATTTACAACTAAAACTTGTATTTCAGCAATAAGTTTCCTTTTTACTATCAAAAGTTAGATTAGAAAAGTCTAGTTGCCAGTTGGAACCTAGTTTTTCTCTGTGGCCAATATGAATAAGGATGGGATTGGGATCATTCATGGACTTGTATTATAACAAGAATCGATGTTTGATAAAAAATCTTATTTATGTTTTTTTTTAATTGAATATCATTTTTCAATACAGCTTAAGGTAACCGGATCTTTTTAATTTTACGGTTAAGTTTAATGTGTCAGTTGAAAAACAGACCGATTTTGCTATGAGAATGCGTTCAAGGAACCCATATTTGGATTTTTTAAATTTGTTGTTATCCGTTTGAAACCTATTATATCGGTTTACCATGTTTTTTTTTATTTGTTTAACAATTTTTGTTTCTCGATTATTAACTTACTATTTCTTTTAATATTTTGTTAATGCACAACACTAGTAAATATATGCGTTGACGTCGACAGGTTCGATTTGAGATAACGTATGATATTTTGTGTTGCCATGATCCGTTTTATTCATAGACATATTAAATAGTTTTATTCAGTTTAATTTTATAATAAAAAGGGACCTTAGAAAACAATACCTAGTTCATTATTTCAGTCCGAGTCCGGATATGGTTCAGATCGAGATTTTGGTTATTTTTTATTTGACCAACAATTCATTTTAATTAGTTGCCAAGACTCACAAGCTCATAACACTTTTACTGTTAAAAAGTTATCAGATCTGGTGCATTTAATAATAACCAAACAAAAACAAAAACAGGGTAATTAATATTCTCAGGGGGTGGAGCAAAACCCAACTTTTGAAGGACTAACTCTGCAAGCCTTAATTCTGCAAACCCTTCATTTTGGTAGAAAAGTATCGTATGGCCTTTAACATGTTCGTAGAAAAATGTAGTGCCTTGGTGCAAAAGGTACTTTTTTGAGAAATTTTAGTCAAATTCAAGGTAGAAAGGTCTGCTCAGTCTAAATAAGGGTTCCCTCTATCTGGCAGAATTTTGAGGCTCCGAAATATCTATGGCATAACACACTTGGCATAATCTTCTTTAGACGAATATTTTTAAGGCATAAAAAATATTTAATGTAACTATCGTTTGGCAGAATGTTTATATGTCCAAATTTACAATGGCAGCATACTTTTAAGATGATAGAATTTTAGTTGGAATCAAGTTGGCATAATTTCACTTGGAATATTATGAAGATGGCAGAAATTCTATAATAAAAGGAATAATTTATGGGAAAATATTATTTGATGTTCTAGAATCCAATTGATCTATTGTAAATGAGCACTTTTAAAAATAAATGATGTAGTTTTTTATGTTTAATCTTTACATTAATTATTGCGTCTATATTAGTTGATCTACGAATAAAATATAAATGAACTGCATTCAAAGTAACATGATAATTATGTTTAAACGTACTCAATTAATATTTGGTTGGCAAAAATAATATTTGATCCTCTTTTATTTATTACGTATCGGTTGGGCATTTTGTTACATATGGTCAATGAATTAGCCCAAGAGTGAGCGAAGCGAGCTCGAGAGTTTAGGGCACCCCGACACGGATAGGTTAGGTTCGAATCATGTTAGGTTACTTTAGACCCTGCAGACAGAAATAGGAGCCCCGCACGCACACGGCGCAGCGGGGCTCCGTCGACTTTGTTGTTAAAATACTAATCGTACATCCCGTGGACTGCATTCCACAAAAACGAGTCTATCTTTGGTAAGCTCAACATCAAAGCCAGACTTCCCACAAACTGCCTGCGCACAGTGCAAAAGCCTTATTGCGCAAGTGAATTCGGCATGGCAGAGTTTGACCGCCATCAATCGACCATCACATGCGAGATGAATGACGCGATGTGGATTTCCGTCTATGTGATTGGTCGATTAATAGCGGTCAAACCCTTTGCCATGCCGAATTCACATACGCAATTAGACTGCTGGAATTCTTTGGCCACATTGCCGGCAAAGAAGGTCATAACCTCGAGCAGTTGATGATAATTGGCAAGGTCGATGGCAGGAGACCGCAGCCCGATCATGTGGTCTGACCAATGTTTTTTTTCTTGCAACGCTCAATATCAACTTACACGAACCACTCCATGACGCCAATAACAGACACAGATGGAGGAACATCATAAGATAAAGGTTGATCTCTTTTCGGTGGAATCACGACCCTCAGTAATGAGGAACACGACGTGAGGAGAGTTTAAGAACTCCTTGGTATAGAGTCGGTTCAAGTACCTAAGTAGGTAAATAATTTTTACAAGCAGCAACGGTTGAGAAAGTTTTTTATGCTTCGTACTGAAATGTAAGTAAAATATGTAGTTTTCTGCATAATTCGGCATAATTTACTAGCAATTAGAACGAAGAAATGCAGAAACGAGTTCGAACATTTTAGACCCTAAGAGAGATCACCTTTTTACCATTCAAACCATCTGAAATGTCCATGGAATAGGTCAATGCTCTAAAAACGGTGCAGGATAACATACGTCCTAGAAAGTTCGTAGACATAATGTGACTTCCATCCACCAACCCGCACTGGGCCCGCGTGTTAGATTAAGGCCCATTCCCTCTCAAAGAGAGGAGGCCTGTGTCCCAGCATTGGGAACGTTAAAAGGCTGATGATAATGATGGTGTTGATTCAATAGAAAAGATAAACCTAGGCCCTATAACTATTTTCGAGCTTGCTCTGTCATCTTTTCTGCATAAGTCGGCTTAGGTACTATTATTTCTATAAGAATGTTCGAGCTGGTTGCTCCCGTTGGTCTAGTGGTTGCAAGCTTGAGGTCCTGGGTCAGATTACCAGATCGCTCAAAGTGTTATTGTGTTTTTCAATTAAGAATTTCTTTGTGACAGCCCCGGCGTTTGGAAGTTGGTGGTATGATACCCCATGCCTCGGAAAGCGCATTAAACCGTTGTTATTACAGCGTTTGATTACTCTCTAGCCATGTCGGATTGCCATCCTAACAAGGGCCAGATTTAGGGGAGGAAAGGTGGGGCTAAAGCCCTGGGGCCTCCACAAGAGAGGGCCTGGGGCCAATAGAGAAAAAAAATCCAAAGTTCTACAAGCCAGAAACTATTACGTATTTTTTCAAACTGTCTTTTTTCGCATTCACGCAAGGATGTTAAGGTTGCGGACACGAAGTCACACCAGACATCTGGTGTCCAGATGCTAAAGGATCACGCCTTCCGCGTCTCTCGCACCCCTTTGCTCGCCTCGGTTCGCTCTTAGTCTCGTAGGTAGTGAATCCTTACTGATACTGACCCTTGGTTTAAGGAGTGTATTTTCAACCAGTTAGCTGCCACTCCCAGCATTGATACTAGACGACAACGTGGCCTTTTAACGCGTCGAGTAGAGTTACGTTAGTTAAGTTAATTTAAGTTCTACGTGTCTGTATATGGTTATGCCTATGTATGTACCAATATATCATTATAACCACTCTTCGTGTCTCATTTAACTGCTACCGCGCCATATACGACTTAAATCTTACAGTTGGCAACACTGTCGTGGTTATGACGTGTCCGCTTGTAGCTCATAGCGCGGAATCCTGGCAATTTGAGTCAAAGAGTAGATATGTAACACTACGTTTAATTTGAGTGGCAAACACAAAGGGATGCAAGCTCTTATTTTGCAGAATAACCATTTATCAGCGTTTGTACCATGTTGTCGTCACTCACTCAACTTAGTTGGAAATGCAGCTGCACACTCGCAGTCATCGTAGTTCAATTCTTTGATTTCGTTCAGAATTTATATACGTTTTTTTACAGAAAGTACACTATACTACAAAATAAGTTTCTCTGTGTACAACGGGCTTTGAAGGCGTTTCGGCCACTAAGTTTCGTCCGATCCGGTCGAAACAGGAATTTCATTATTATTAATATTTTTAGTGGCGTTTCGGATATATTTTTTTTAAATGTAAAAACTTTGCCCCACACTAGGAATTTCTTCCTTTAACGTGGGTGCGTTTACAAACATATAAACTTACTTACACAACACCCAGAGCCGGTACAAATATCTGTAGGTCATACAAATATTTGATCCGTGCGGGCATCGAACTCGCGACAGGCACGCATCGCACAACCACTGCGCCAACCGTGCGCCCCACTTGGACGAATCCTTTTTTATAGGCAGTTACGTCAGAAACATAATTAAAATGACCACATTTCTAGCACCATGTCGGATTTGAAAATCACAAAATTTCGCTAGAGTATTGTGTTGAACTTTTAGTATTTTTAACCGACTTCCCAAAAAGGAGCAGGTTATCAATTCGACTGTTTTTTTTAGTTTGTTATCTCAGAGCTTTTTACTAAGTGAACTGATTTTGAAAATTCTTTTTTTATTTGGAAGCTGGTGTCATGTGGTCCCATTTAAATTTCATCAAGATCTGATGAAGAACTTCGGCGATATACAACAGAATTCTTCAATAAATGACGGCAATCTCTCGGGGTTGTTGCATTCGCATGTCTGTTTATTGTTTAAACTCTATAGTTTGGCGATTAAATTGAAGATCGATAAAGAAATTTGACAGTTTTGGATTCCATGATGTGCAGTTGACTGTATTTAGAATTATAAAGGGTGTTTACCTTAACAAGCCAAAACGTACCCATGTTAACATGTCTTTATAGATGTTATATCAAAGTCAAAAACTGGAAATTATAAAAAATAGCGACATTTCATAAGTATGGAGAGTCAAATTATAGTTTAAAATTTCCATTTATTGATGTTAGCGGGGTACAGTGATGTTAGGGGGTACATTCACGATCTAAGTGCCCCAAGTTAATAACCTCTCCTGCTCGCGGTGCATCCTGCTAAATAACAAACTAGGCTCTGACGACAACCGACCAATGGCGGTTCAACCATTTTAAAAAAAACCTTCGCAGATAAGCGGAACAGACTGGTGATGGGCAACAGCGTCACCAGTGCGTAAAGCTACGATCTACGCATGCCCAGCGTGACAATTATGGGCAAACCCTCCAATTATGACAAATCAAAATCAACCACGGCCCCCAGTTCCCGGCCACCCTGCTGTTATACCTGATTATGGCGGCGGTCACGGAGACGGCAGGGCTTTCGGGGGTGCGAAGAATCACCGGGTTATGGATGGCCGCCGAACCCAACTGACCTTGGCGACGTATAATGGTCGCACGTTACGGCTTGATGAGCGCCTCGTGCAAATTGAAAAAGAACTTGAGAAAGGTGGCGCGTTCTAGGGTTGAGTGAAGTCCAAAGAGAGGGTAGGATACAATAACACTTAAATCAGACCACCTTATTTATTTCAGAGAGGGAGACCAGCTATCCCTAGGCGGCGTCGGGTTCCTGGTAAACAAACCCATCTGTGATAACGTTGTGGGAGTCTCCAGTGTCTCTAACAGGTTAGCGTACCTATTTCGACCGGATCGAACGAAACTCAGCGGCCGAAACGCCTACTAAGCCGTACAACGATATCAAATTCTGTCTGAAAAAATATCAGAGATAAAAAGCTGTGGCGGTATGGTGTCTGGGACTTGCGACTCTGCTGGTGGCACACGTCACCACGCACCCCTGAATGCGTAGGGTAGTTCTAGGACAACCCAAGGACCCACGTTTTTGACTGACCAAAGAAACAGGAAATAAAAGGCGGATTTTTCTTGAGAATTGGTTCCGCAGTTTTCGGCTTTTGTGAGCTGCGCCTGAACTCATCGGTTTTTTATTTCTGTGTAATACTTATGCTTCTCGCAGTTCAATCAAAGTGATTGGCAACTGCTTAACTGGGCGATCCTGTGGAGACTAAGCTATATAGCTTCCAGTCAGGCACAAAAGGCTAAACCAAAGGGACCACGCTGAGGTCTCTCCCCTATGGGATACGAACCTCGGCTCAGGGCGTCGCTGGGGAGACAACTAGAGCTGGATCTTGATTAGTGATTTTACCATCCGTATGGAAACTACCTACGTGGAGATGAACGGATAAGAAACTTCTTTTACATCTAATCATAAAAATCAAAAATCAAAAAATGATTATTTCGTTATCTAATAATTTAACATATGCTCAGCTAATCGCGGACTGGCGGGAATTTATTGAAAGAGCACGCGACGGACCTCGAGGATGGAACGATTCGCTGAATTCACCGGGCCAGTGGCCCGACTTATATATGGCCCGTCGCGTCGTTCCCAAATTGACGACCGCGCGTTTTGAGACCATCCTTACGTTCATTTTCACTTAGCCGAAATCTATGGAGCCGTGTAATTTTTTCAAATTTCAACATAATCCTTACAAATTTAGGCTTAAAAGATAGGGTTTGACCACGTACTCATTTTATCACAATGATATTAACACATTTTACCACAATTAAAAAGTTTCTAAAACACAAACATAAAAGATTAGGTTTGCTAACATTTTGATTATAAAGATATGCGATTATCTCGAAAACGTGTGGACCGATTTAAACGGATAAATTGGTTTTAGTCCAAGACCTTTCATTTGACACTAACCCCATCAAAATATCTCCACAAACAAGAAATCACGTTTTGAAGTTCCTCGTGTAATTATTAACATGTATCAATTCCTTAAAAAACCGGCCAAGTGCGAGTCAGGCTCACGCACGAAGGGTTCCGTACCATTATCCCAAAAAACGGCAAAAAATCATGTTTGTTGTATTGGAGGCGCACTTACATATTTATTTTATTCTGTTTTTAGTATTTGTTGTTACAGCGGCAACAGAAATACATCATCTTTGAAAATTTCAACTGTCTAGCTATCACGGTTCATGAGATACAATTACAACACTCTAGTTAGTATCTAACAAGAAATAATTATCAATTACTAAGTATACTTTGTCATTTGCTTACATTCTGTTTAGCTATTCTTACATAATAGTTGAAATCTTATAAGATGTACTAAACTAACTTTATGTATAGTTCTTATGTACTTTACATTTGTACTTAAGGTACTTGCATGAGTAGGTATCGCATAAATTTCATTATTTTACCTAATCAACTTGCAGATGGGGTTTCGTCGCCGACATTCTCCACTCGTGCGTCGCACCGTCCTCCAAACTCGGCGACGTTCCCGGCACCAACAGCACCACTCACGAACTGGGTCTTCGCAGCACTCCTCCTCTGGTCTCGACGTCGACGATTCTGGTTCGCCCATCTGATCCAGGATACACATACTTGCTGGATTTTGCCGCGTGGCCAAGTGCATCTCGGTAGGATGTGGTCGACGATCAACACGATGTCTCCAACTTGCAGGTCTGTGGCGCTGGTACTTTTCGCAGTCTTTCTTGGCAGCAGAGTAGGCAGGTATTCTCGCAGCCAGCGTTGCCAGAAATGGTCGGCAAGCCGCTGCGTGGCCTTCCAGGTGGGCCTGCCCACAAGCTCGTGGACTTCAAAGCTGCCGATTCTTGCAGCGCCGCAGGATCGCCTAAGGAGGAAGTGGTTTGGAGTGAGTGCTTCCTCCTCAAGGCTCTCGGAGAGATGAGTATGAGGCGAGAGTTGACTATATGCTCAGCTTCTAGGACTCCTCCTAGAGTAGATAACTTCCTCCCGTGGATGCTTTCGTGGAGTGTGGCGTCTAGTGCGGTTTTGATGGATCGCACCAGACGCTCTCATGTGAAAAGAGCTCCCCATCTCTTTTCATGACGTCTTCCTACTGTGATGGTCATGAGACCGAAGTAATCTATACTGCACGTGAATGGTGGGTTACTGTGCATCAGCCTCTCAGCAGGTAAGTTGCCCGTTGGTGGCTCTTGAGGTCTTGCCTTCATTGTCCTGGACCACTGACATTGATGCTGAACTGTCTTGATCGTTAACCTAAGTCCCAGTACCCAAAAGCGTTGCCTTATTTCGTTCATAACGGTTGCGTGATTCCCATGGTTGAAGCGGCGGTGGAACTCTTTTATGATGAGTCTTGTAGCCTTATCCTTGCTGTCGAGCACGATCGTTTCGCATGTAGTGCGGTGTCGTGCAATGAAGAAACGGTCCATACAAATATAAGGACTGGAGCTCTGAATCGTCACCATATTTTGTCGTGTCGCGTCGTGAACGAACGTCCTACGCGGTAATTCAGTTTTTAATAAATGTTATTTGATTTATTATATATTTTTGTAACTAATTACTACATTCTTTGTTCAAATAATTTTATTTGTTGACAGTAATTGTTTGAAAGACTTGACGGAAAATAAATAAATATAGATATTGTAAAGGCAGTGGTGGCCCAGTGGTAACGGTCACGACTATAGGTGGAACCACGCTTACGTGTCGTGGCGTGGCGTGGCGCGGGATCCACCAATCAAACTACTCTGTTCCAGCCTACGTCATAACGCATAACGCAACGAGGTTTGTAGCCAATCAACTGCGTCAAATGGCGCCACTCCACGCCACGACACGTAATTGTGGTTTCGCCATAACAAGTTGTAGGTTGAGGGATCGAAACCAGACAGGCGCTTTACTTTGTGTAAATTATTTCATCACCACTGCTCTCAAACGGTAAAGGAAAACATCGTAAAGGAAACCGGCATGTCCTAGAACCAAAAATTCGAATACATGTGACATCCACCAACCTGCACTGGGCCCGCGTAGTGAATTACGGCCCTTTCCCTCTCACAGAGTGGAGGCCTGTGTCCCAGCAGTCGGAACGTTAAAATGCTGATGATGATAGTTCTAAGTATAGGACCTACATAGATTATTATAATTGGCTATCAATTTTCATACCAGATGGTAGAATATATAAGAGCGTTTAACATTGTTATAACAACTGTAACCCATACTCGCAATAAACGATTCCGATTTTTATTCGGAAAATAATTTGGGGCCTTCGCTCCTTCGTAGCCCCAGGGCCTCCAGACCTCCAAATTCAGCCCTGGTCCTCCTGACTATGAGAGTGATGGAAGAGAGAGAGCACCTTTGTTTACCCATACACTTGTGCACTTTAACATCTCCTGCGTCGAAAGCTAGTCTCCGTTCCGGTCAGGAGGACTTTTATGAATGGTCAAAAAAGCTGAACTTTCCGAAGCGAGATCCTAAAATTTTCAAGCTCGTTTTCTTGAGCGCTATATACGATTATTTTTTATATAGGTTAGGGCGCCGGTCTACGTTTGTGGATCGGCGGTATTGGTCTGAAAAGACCTTTATCCTTATAACTAATTATAACGTTACTCCGTGGTTACTCCTATTTCTATAACAATGGTCAAATGAAAAGCTGAGCCAATGCGGTAGTTCAATTTTATGCCATACCTTAACCCATTGCACCTTTGGGTTTGACTTACCGTACTTTGGACTTTGCGTACTGTTTATGTTAATTGGGATGTGATTTAAGTGTAAAAAAAAAACATTATTGCATGTTCCCTATTGCGTAAGATCGGAAAAGTGGAAAAAGGGAAAGAGGGGCAGGCTTACAATAGAAATTCAGTATAACTATGCTGTTTAAGAAATTTAATGGAATCACTTTTCTAATTACAATTTATACATTGCTATATTTTACATTTTTAATATAACTTTTATCTAAATAAGGTAGTTCTAGTGAATCTACTAAATAAATAACATGAAATAAAAAAAATATGCCTTATGTAGTATCTACGTCTACGTCTATTATTGCGAGTGTTTATTTACAATTACATCACTATATCATAAGGTATTGGACATACAATAAAACATATTTTATCTTAAAATATTATCATCGCTTTGAATATAAAGAAAATTTTGGTCCAGCTAAATCCTATCACACTAAACGCAACTCCTAGAGAAATGGGTAGATATTGCTATTAGGTTCATAGATAGAAATTTACAATGCAATAAAGTATTAAATGTAACTTGCTAATTATAACCATAATGTATTTACTAAGTTTACGAAAAATACGATACAATCGCTTTATCGTCAATATCCATACTGACATTATTAGTTTCACCCATCGGGTGCTAATTTTCGAATCTAAATCGGCGTCCGCTCTATAGCCTCAACGACGAATTTTATTGTTACGACGATTGCCTTTTAAACATTTTACAAGAAGAATAAATGCTATATATAGAAACAATAATTTAACGTCAACAATACTGAAAATTAATAAACAACAAGAGTTATTTAATAGAAATGCACCACCTTCTGAATTTCTGAGCGAGATATTTAATATACACTAATATTTTAGAATAAGTATGAAATTAATGGAAGTATTTTTAGCACTCATCAATGACAGTTATTGCATTCAATTAACATTATCGATCTATTTTAATGTAAGATTATTATTTATGAACATAGTCTTATCTAACAGTCCTTTATATGAATATTTCGGGTACTTTAAAAAAATATTTTACACTTTACTACATTGTGCCTTGTATTTCACGGCAGTACTTTGTTGAAATAAGATACTTTGAAAGAGATTCTTAACTAGAAGTATCTATCCATGAAGAATTAAATGTGGTGGGGTGTCGTATATATTCTGGGTTCTAACGCTATTTATTCAACAAAGTACTGCTTATGACTTTTACCAGAAATGTGTTTTTCATATAATAAATGTATATATTTCCTTTATTGAGTTATATTATTATTTAATGCTGGAGTTCCAAAGTTCCACATACGCCAAATGAAAATGAGTTTAATAGTCGTAATTAAATAATAAGTTCTACCGAATTTAGCAAAATTAATTAATAGTAAAAATGTACAAAGTATTACTTAACAAATCTGCTCCAGATGAATGTATCATAGTAAAAGATGGACCTAAGAATTGTATCACAAAATAGAAAATTATTAATAAGCTTAAACAATAAACTCAGGATTCTTATAGAGTTAAGATTTATTCCCGAAGTTACAAGATTGGATTTATTAAATTTGATATGTACCTATATAGCTATGTAGTTTATTTCACTGCTGAAAAATTTTGAATTTGGTTACTGTTATTGGATGCCACCCACGAACTGAAGACGTCTCTGGAAGTTACAAAGCAAATTAAGTTAATCCAGGGTAGAAAGTAAATAAAAAGTTAAAACCAAGAGCTCTTGAGCGAAGTTTGGGACGGGTTGCATTATCTTATTTTGTCAAACCAATATTATTAAATAGTTTTATCAGTATTTTTTGTAATTTAATGTAAAGCTATCTAGTAACCCCCCATAGGTAAATAAATAAATATTACCTGCAGTGGCTAACAACACATTCATTGGAGCAGTATTCGTCTTCCCATTCACTGTTTGCTATAGCTGGGTTTGTGCACCCCTGCCGGATGCATGATGGTGTACTTCGGTTTTCATTTTGCTGTAATTACATATTTCTGTTAATTTACAGTGGTTTTTTTAGAATCCAACCCTATACCTTATTGGTTTTTCTGCCAATTATGTTGAAAAATTACACTAGAAATGTTGTATTTTGAGTTTCTGTTCATTTCTTTAGGCTATAGATGTGACTTCAGTGACAGTAAAATTATGTAAAAATAGTTTCAGCAACTAGCTATGACATTAAAAACTAAGATTTAATGTTACATATAAACCCGTGTTAAGAGAAAGTTATTTACATCAGATGATTGTTGTGGAACACCAGGGTTTCCATTGCTGTTAGAAGACTGTTGCTCAGATTTAGAAATTTGATTCTGTTGTTGTTGCTGTTGTGGTGGTTGCTGTGACTGCTGCTGCTGTTGTTGCTGCTGCTGTTGTTGTTGTTGCTGCTGTTGTTGTTGTTGCTGCTGTTGGTGGTGAAGCTGTTGCTGCTGCTGTTGTTGTTGTTGTTGTTGTTGTTGCTGCTGTTGTTGGTACTGCTGCACTTGGTGCGCCTGTTGCATCTGTTGATGAGTTTGCTGCATGTGCTAAAAATTAATAAAAATCATCAAAATACGCTATTTGTTATAGGTTTGACATAAAAATAAAAATACAATAAAATATCAAAAAAATTAAGTGAAGTTTTATACTTTGAAATATGGTAAAACAGTACATTTCGTGCCGAGCATATTAGTCGCGATTTTATACACGATTATTCGATACCATTACCACTACTTGATGAGCTTATTTAATTAAATGCAAATAAGTTCCAACAACAATTTATTAGAAACATTCAGATTAAAAACCACACTTTATATACACACAATCAACGCGAGAGGTAACAGGCATCATTCTGCCGGATGGGGCAGTGGAAAAATCGCGGGCGTAGAGGCAGAATGCGTCTACTAACAGTAGCCTATTCAGTTAAGAAAAATAATTACGTTGTAGTTACATAATGATATCAAAACTCCATACAAAAGTCATTTTGTAACTGTTATTATGTCATTTTGTTTTTTTATTTTATATTATAATCTTGTGTTTAAATGTTCATATTTGAAACGAATTTCTTAGGCAATGTGTTACATAATAGACAAGATAGTGGAAAAATAATTTTCCAGATCAACAATAATATTTAAACATACCTGCTGTGAGTGATGGTACTGCATTGCAGCATGCACTGAGCCCATTGGAGGCGACTGAGACTGCACTTGTCTATATCCAGGAGGTGATAGGGCTGAGTTAGCAGTGTAACTAGTTGGTGATTGTGTAGGCTGGTAGTTCCTTGGCGACTGGGCAAGATTAGGCTGGCAACCTTGAGGTGAAGCAGATGGGTTCACCTGGTACCCTTGTGGTGATTGACCTGAAACACCCTGCTGAAAACAATAACGATTTTGAGAACAATAAATTCAAATTGTTTATTTTCTTTAACAAGTTTACAACAATTAGTTTGTGATTGGAGCCTTCTTTTAAGCAAACAATGCCTGTATTAGAAGACTCCGCTCTTCCATAACAAAATAATAACTTAGACATCGGTAAGTATACAGACAAGATTGACATAAGTACAGTTTGTGTGTGTGTGTGTGCTTGCGTGTGTATGTGTGTTGTATGTTTGAGTGCCTGTGTGTGAGAGTATAGGTTATGTGGTAACTTTTAGGAGTTCTTCCGATTCCTGATAAGTGTGTTGTGGTTTGATGCATTTCATTATACTTTTTTTTTGCATTCATAATATAAGTTGAGTACGAAGTCTTCTTACTAAGCCTTCAATGTGTAAAATTTTATGTTATATATTATATTTATTCTTCCAAACCCTTAATGAATTAAAATTCACTATCACAAATTTAATATGTTTACTTAGGTCATGTAGGCTTACCTGGTATGTTTGGGGTGTCATAGTCATATTGCCCTGATAATTTTGAGGAGATTGTTGTGGGTTAGGTGGATAACCCTGTGGCGTCTGAGCTGGATAAGGGGCTTGATTCTGGGTTCCCGAGTAGTTTTGTGGAGAGTAGCCCTGTGGCGCAGGGTTTGGCACATAACCTTGAGGAGAATGGCCATTACCATATGTTTGTCCTTGATAATAATTACCATAGGATGAATTGGCACTATTGGTGTGATTATACATTGGTTGGCTCTCTTGTTCTCCTCCCTAAAAAAAATGCATGATTTTAGAATATGTAATAACATAAAACAATACAATAGTACCAATTAAAAAATTCACGGTTTGGGCAGACTATCAGAAATATAATAAAGTTAATAAATCATTAAATCTCTGACCTTACTAGTAAGAAGGTAGTTTAGTTTAGAAGGACTTTCAAAACCTTGAAAACATAATATATTGTTACTAGATAACATTTGAAACACTAAAAGTGAAGTCACATAATTTAAATGATATTAACATTCTTTAAATAAAATCTAGTACGATAAACATCATTGTGTATAAATAAGCTTTCTTCGTAAGTACCTAACCTCAAAATAAACATCGTAAGCTTGAAAGTGCTAGCAACGAATCTTACCAAACTTGAATGAAAATGATGCGACGTTTAAGTCCACTATAGTTTTTAAAACTTATGAATAAGATAAATAACTGAAAAGGGTTGAAAGTGCCAGAATGCCAGTAAAACTTTACGAGAAACCCGCAACAGAAAGCTATCGAAAAGCTCAAGCTCAAGTAAAGTAACTGTCAAATGTTAAATTGTGAATAGCGCCATCTACATGAACATGCTGTACTTTTAAGAAAATACAAGTTTACAGTCGACTGCTTGTAGATGGCGTTACGTAGTCTTTCGCTTACAATAAAATTAATCTTTTATTTTTATGGGAAAAATTATTTTATTTTGATATTATTATTTTAATAATGATGGTGGAAATGAGCGAGAAGACAACTTCAGGGTTTCAATGTTTCTTTGGCTACAATTACACCACTTATATTTACATTACATTTTAATTTTAGCAACAAAGTACGACCAGCTGTATTGCGATCTTAAGGACTACGACTACCTACCTGATGATTTTAATTCTTTTTTAATACTAAAATAATAAATACAGATAAAATATTACCTTAGATACTAAGCTAGCTCTGTACGCAGCAAGTGCTTTCAGGTATTCTTTCTTAGCAACTTCAGTTTTTTGTTTATAGACCTGTAATAAAATGTTTTTATAGCTGTGTTGCAACTATACAACTTATTGAAATTATGCGAAATAACGATTATTGATAACGAAATACTTACACTTTTATGTTCGGAGTCTAATCCATCCCACATGGATGCTACAATTTTTGAGACTTCACCAAAGCTTGCATTAGGATTTTGACCTTTAATTGCAGCTTGAGTGTCCCGAAAGAACAACGCGTACGCTGACACAGGCCTGTAATGTACACTTAGTTTAATAGCCTTCAAAGATAATTTCTTGACTACTTTCTTGTATCAATATGTAGGTTATGGAATTGTTATTAAAATCATTACGTAAATCAAACTTACTTTTGAGGTTCATTAGGGTCTCGTTTTTTCTTTTTTTTCTGAACTTTAGGCTTCTTTTGCATCTGCCCACGATTCATACCATTCTCCATGGGTTCAGGTGACGATCTTTTTACAGCCATGTTCCCAACGCCCATCTATAACAACAGCATAAATTAAATATTTGTTCATTGCGTGGAAATAAGCGACACAATAATTTATGATTCTAAATACAGTTCATTGGCAACATAAATATGTAGGTAACAAAAGTATGAATATGTTCCTAAAGATATGTAGGTTATGTAAAGCGATAAAATTTGCCTATACCTGATGAAGCGTAGTTTGTTGCTGCCGGCTCGCTGAGCAATAATGGATAGGCAGAAGGCTTTCCGCATCACCAGGCAACTACCAACAAACAACCAATTCATTAGAATTTTATACTAGTAATACTACTGTTTGATTTGCTTATATTTTTAACTACTAATAAAAAAAAAGGTATGCCAATGAACTATATTTCTATGAAATGGACTACACTTAATGTACAGGAATACTTCTTTGGGTAAAAAGAATAGTTTTCATGTTTCAAATGTAATGATCAATTGCATTGCAACATTGAAAGCTATTATATAATATAAGTTTTTTTTTAAGGGTATTTTTTTTTTTTAGTAATTAGAAGCAGACATGTTTATGTAATCATGCTAATATGCTTCCAGATATTTTTAAATTTTTTATCATCAAAGCATAGCTCAAAACCTTGTTACTAGTATTTGTTTTCAATTATGGGATACATTTACTAGTATTACAATGACAGAGTGTCTTCTAACATTTTATTAAAAGGCTTGCTTGGCCTTCAGCTTACCCTTTAAAAAATTGTTACAGAAAAATAAAGACATACAAATTATTCACATTATCTTATGCATACATGCTAGTTTGGAGTAATTGTTAGAATAAGTTGAAGCATACCTTTACTACTATTGGGTGATGCATGATACAACAAAAAAAAAAGTAAAAAAATGCACACAATCTATTAGCACTAGTAGGCAGATATCAATTTTATGGGGTTCCATAAATTATACATATTTTATTTTGTAAATAATTCATCAAAACAACCAAAATACTAACAAGCAACTACAGAAACAATATAAAAGATTGAAAACAAATATATACTCTACCTATCAATGCAAAGGCTATGGCACAATTAAAATATTATACTATAATTATGTAAAAGTTAAAAAGGACTATTTACCTGTGAATGATGAGAAGGCACACTATCATCAGAATCATCACTTGTTGTGCCTGGGGGTGAGGCCCTCTGTGGTGAGCCATACACGGGGCCTGCAGGCTGCGTGGGAGTGCTGGGTGTCGGAGGGCCGCTCATGACTTGAGTTGGTTGTAGCATCAATAATCTCTGCTGTCCTCCTGGTTGTTGCTGGATCATGTAATTACCAGATGGTGCACCTGCTCCACTGGAAGTAAATATCGTTGTAATAATTTTGTGTTAAATTTGAATCAAAGCAAAAACATTTCTGAATGTTTTCACTAACATTAGGTGTATCCTAATGATTTTCAAGCCTTGGTTCAGTGCCGAGAGTTGAAAGCCCAACCATACAATAATGTCTAAGCAATCATCAGGTGTCACCTAGTGTTAGTGAATGGACATTAATATTTATGAAAGTCTGTAAACTTACATTTTAATCATGACATTGTCTGTGTGTTTCCATGCAGATCTGGGAATTAAAGAAAAACAGTGTACCTGATACATAATTACCATGGTAAATAATATATTAAAATATTTAGCATAAGAATCATTTTGGGGCAGGTTTTTATTAAGAGAAGTTTATGTCCAATAAGTAACAACATTGCTGGAAGCATACAAACATTATGTGGGCTTAGAGAAAGAGGCACTAATGAAATTTAAGGAACAGTTTAATGTTTTATATTTCTGGTTCGATCACACCTATTTTACTATCTGCTTAGTTATTTACAAGAGAAGATACATTTTAGTTGAAAAAGCATAATTAATTTAAGAAGTTTTCTTGATTTGGACAAGCTAGACTAAATAAAAAAAACAATGGTCCACACCAACCCTGGACCAAAACAGCTGGAACTTAAATAAGATTGGGTATACCCAACTTATAAGTTGACAAAAGGAAATAATAACTACCTATCTGGTCAACCGTTAATTTAGGAATACTACAGAGTAATATCCTATGATTTTCTTTAAGTCCCAGATCAGAATGGTATTATTACACTGTGCATGGTTTATAATATTATGACCTTGATGCAAAGTTTGACTAATCTAGCCAAGCCTTTATTGATAAATGGATAAAATTAAAGCAAGCAAGGTAAAATGGTTAATACATTAATACATTCCTTTAGGTAATGTTGCATCGCAATGTACCACACTTTATTTTTTTATCTGTGGTTCGCCTGTATAAATAAAAAACTGAGCTATATACATTTTTATGAATTACCACAAATAGGTTATTTTATCTAAATTATTGAATAAAAGTAAACACTTACCTATGTGATGTGACAGGAGTATGAGGCTCTTGTAAATAAAGCGGCTGTTGGTACGAAGGAGCTCCGCCGGGTGGTGCTAAGCCGTCTTGTGCTGGGTTCATCATACCAACCTAAGATAAACAATGTTTTGTATCATCACTCCTGAATTCCACATTGTTCTTGTTTATTAGACACAGCAATCCAATAAACTCTCTATGGCTTTGAAAGTAATTCAGTGTTTGTAACGGTTTACAAACGAAAATAATTATTACAATAATGTATGTAAACTTGTAGTATTTGAGTGTAAAATATTTGGACCAACGTGCAGGCAGATTGATTGGTTATAATTATTATCTGTATGGAAGGCGTAAGTTTCTCAAGTATTTAGAATCACTGATGATATAATATAGTTTGTTCTAACGAAATCAAGAATATTATGAAGAAGAAAATTAAAAAAAGAAACTTATAAGAAAATCGTAGAGTACTAAATTCTTGTCACTGCATAGCAATTTTTTATGACTTTGACAGATTGTTACTTTGTTTCACATGACATTATTCGATTGTCAAAGTGACAACAAGTGTTTCTACCAACTGCTAGTAGTTTTCTCTGTCTACGTGCTAGGTAAACTGCATGTTACTACACTACACAGTATCAGGGCCCTAAACCTTAATTAAGGGTGGTGTGATAACTGTTAGGAAGTTAGGTTCCCCAAAATAGCGACCGTAGCGATTGGCAGGCTTATTACGTAAGAAACAGCAATCAGCAATCATCATGCGATCAAACATTTTATGTCATAAAAGTCGCCATTATCTACAGTGTAGGTATGGTAGGTCCTACACAATCGTTTGCCAATCGCTCGCTGTTTGTAAATTGCACTTATTTAAAAAAAAAACGCCATAATCTCTTATACTTCTGTATTGAAGAGCAATTATTGCGCGAAAATCGCTATCGTTTTGGTGAAGCGACACGGTATTCAGGGCCCTGAATACCGTGTAGTGTAATAAGTGCTTAAGGCTAGGACACATCTAGAACATGATATGTTTTCGGATTCATTTGCCATTTAGTAATGTGCCTACTTCCGATTGAGCATGAGGACGCGCGGATCAATGTCCGCATCCTTTTAAATAATTTCTTTGAATAAATGCATTCGCATTTGGGACCAAAATTAGTTAAAACGGGAAAGGGACTTATTCATTCATTTTGTAATACTGAAAATGTAATGAAATAGTAAGCCTGTACTTACGCGTGCCCGTACAACTTTATTTAAATTATTACACTGATAATATGGCAACCCCATTCTTAAGGCGGTAACTTTAAAAATCAAACAGTGAGAACGTACGTGTCGAATTGATTATCTCCTTTTTTTGAAGTCGGTAAAAATATGTTGGGTAGTAGGTACTGATATCATTTGATAAAATTCTAATTAATTATTGCTGGTTTTGAATCTTTGATTGATGATGATAAGCAAATACTAGATATTATAACCTACCTACTACCTAAGTTGAATCCGCATCGGTGCTAGAGAACGTAAGTGTACTAGGTATGTTGTGGGCGTAATTGTTAGATATATATAAGTACCTACGGCGCGTTTCTCTTTCATAAGTTTCTCAAAAAATTAAGTGCATTTCTGCTGCTGGGCTAGCACGGCCTATTGTGACAGGCTTGAGTCAGACATTTTTATCACAGTTTGGGAGCCAAAACCGTGACAAAATGCGGGACTCAAGCCTATCACAGAGGCCGTGCTCGCCCGGCTGGTTTGAGCAAGACATAGGAAAAAAAAAAACCACGACAGTAGTTTTACATTATTTATTTTAGTTTTTTTATTTAGGTATGTTTCGAATGCAAACTTATCTAAGTATAAAGATTTAAGGATACCTACCGCATTTAAAATACGTAAAAATTACCAGCACTGAAATATACCTAACCTGCACTTCATACTAGCCAAAATTCTCGCACATCTCTAGAAACAAAAAAAATGTTTTGTTTTTTGGCTCATATCTCGATAATTAATGAGCAATAGTGAACCTTATACGGGACGTTTTTGTGCAAAATTTCTAAAGAGTAATCTAGATTTAGCATTAATTACAGTGAAACCAAAACTAAAGAAAAAACGAATCGGCCAAGTACTCTGCTCCGTATGGACCTTTCGGGTACGGAACCCTAAAAACAGATTGACCTTTGACAGCCAAAATATTTTTTACTCTTATTAGATTTTTATAAACTTTACAGACAACATTAGCATAATAAACATATTTCCGGTGAAAGAACTAAACTAGGAATTATTTTCCCAAATTGGCCTCCAAATATAGTTATTTTACTTTACTATTTCTCACGTTTCATTATTTTTATATTCCTTTAGTAACGTCAATGGAAATTACTTATATGCGGTATATTTCAGTACCGGTAAATTTCTATGTTTATGTATTATTTGTACACAAAAAAGTACTCTCAAAACTTGAAAACATACCAGAAAACATCAATATGAATGTTAAACGGCTTTCTCAAGCATAAAATCAAAATTCGCCTAAATTACCGTACGTACAGATCTAATACAAACATGTAAAATTAAAAAAAAACTACGACACATTTTTATTTCATGCTGCATAATTTATCTAATAGTAGAAACGCTTCGATCGACAATCTATTGAACACGTAATTATGATATGATATCTTGCGAAAACACCCCGATTCAAACATTAAAACACCCATAACTTTTGAACGACTGAACCGATTTTCATCAAACGCTTCGAACAAAAAACCGAAATCAAAATTGGTTCATCCGTTTAGGAGCTATGACGCCACAGACATATACAAATACACAAACACAGGTACGTCGCCCGTCGGGGGTTAAAATAAATACAAATAAAAAAAGGTAACGACTAATATTTAATCTTTATCTAGCACTTTTTGTGCACAATTTGACAAGGAATAATCTTGCGAAAAATTGCAGTAAAATAAAAAAAGAAAAATGAGTAATAAGCAAGAAACTGATTCTTGGGCTTTTTGACAAACATTTAGTTTGCCCTCAAGGGATTTTTATGGACTTTTCAGGTAACACTAGATACTGCTACCATAATTAAATTAAAAGGTGAAAGTACTCATAGTAAATGTCTTGTATTGATTTTCGATTCTATTTGTAAAAAAAACAGAG
The DNA here is from genome assembly GCA_947562075.1 of Orthosia gracilis. Taxonomy (NCBI): domain Eukaryota; kingdom Metazoa; phylum Arthropoda; class Insecta; order Lepidoptera; family Noctuidae; genus Orthosia; species Orthosia gracilis. Next base: position 8,606,220 of record OX387274.1, read on the forward strand.
TGGTCCATAGAGTATCCATTGACAGGCAATTCAATTTCGATGAAAACCAATTTAAAAAGTAGCGCAGATATACGGAGTATATTATTATACCATGGCGGGGCAGATATCCAACGTTGTGTATTTAACTAGTGGGTTACTTCTATGTGCCTCAAATTTATTACAAATTTTAAAGCCTTTTGTTCTTTTCTAAGCCATATAAGATATTGACTTTATAGATTTAAAGGGCAATTTTATAATTACGTGGGGTGAGAGTTTGATTTTCCTTGCTGCAGTGTTCTATCTTGTTGTAAGTTGTGAATTGTGTAGAATAGAATTTTTTGTTGCTTTTTACCGGAATATCATCCCGTTGCCATCTATCTATACCATAGATCTGTGCCTACCTAAATCTGCCATTGGGCGATCAATTCCAACTTTACCGAAACTGCGATTGTTAATTAGTGGTTTTAGTTCTGGCATTCCTATGTAGAGGTGGGTGTGATTAGGCATCCCACCTTCTCAAACTTGGACTATAAGAAGTTAGGCTTGATACATAGCAAATCTGACCTAAGCCTTGCAGCATTATCACGCTGCCTATTGATTCGGCTGAATAAAAACTATTCCGTTCGTGTAAGTCGACCTCATTTCTAATTTTTTCTTATTTCGGTTCAAACTTAGAAGTTTGATCATTCCATTGGATGACAGAGAAAATTTTTCTTGTAAATTGGCGACGTATCTACTTGGAAGTAACACGTTTAGTATTTTTTTTAAGAAAATTTCAAGTGCAAATCGTTGGATTTATATCGCATTGCGTCCATGCAAACCAATATGTTGCATTTAGTTCTGCAGCATTATTGGACATTTCTTTCTGAGAGTGTCAATTGTTCACCAGGAATTTAATTTGTTTCCGAGTTACCGGCGCATAAGGCCGTCTGTTACAAAGAACCGGTATGTATTTAAAACATTTTAAATTTTAACTGTTTGGAAGGTTCTGTTTTGAGTATTGTGGTGTTTATTTCCTTTTATTTTCTCACCATAGATTCGCTCAGAATCGGTTCTTGGAATATATAACAAGCTGTGGACTGATGTTCCGAGTTATTTCAACACCGACTGAGTTCGGGAAGCGTGTGCTTGCGGGGGTGACTCCATAATATACGAGTGAAGACCCCGGGAGGACGTCGTGACATCGCTCCGCGTCAAGTGATCCCAAAATTTTGTTCCTATTCACTTTTTATAATTTGTAGCAATAGCGAAGTATTTATTGAATAGTTTTTTATATGTATCACCTATTCGTGTCAAAAGGTCGTGAAATGAACCGTTTTTAATTTTACATTTATGCACGGTTATATTTTAATCGCGCCTAGGGCCGGATAGCGGTTGCAACCCCTTCTCTCCTATAGGCATTATTTTCCAAAATTACAAATTTTATTCTAGACAATCCATTTCCCAACTTTACCGATAGTCTTCCTTTACGCCGCCATTCCTTTTTTCTTTGTATATTTTTTATGTTGAACAATGTTTGTTTTTATTTTATCTTTTATTCGTCAAAATTAAACGTGACACATGTAGTGACAATTTTTTTTTTACGCTACAAATTGGCGCCCGAACAACTAAAGTAAGTGTTTTTACCTAATAACTTTGAAATTTAAATGATTCGACATAATTTATTTTTTTTTTGCTTTATTGAGGATGGTCACTCCCTCTGGGAGCTAATGATTCTTAAGCTTATTTGTTTCAGGACGCTGATATTCTTCCATTCAAGAAAGGTATTCTAGGATTTATACCACCAGTACAGATCTGTGAAGCTGTTATTTTCCTTGACATATTTTTTTCATGAAATGTAATGTTTTTTAATGGAATTTAATTTTGTGAACTATAGTACACATAACCGTCTTTTATTTTATCCACTTATGGCAGCAAATATAACGATAGGTTTCCTGATTTTTACTCCTTATTTAGCCTAGATCTTTGTTTACTAGCTTGGCGTTCGCTGACTGCTGGTTGCTGGATTATTTTTGTCCAGCTGTTCATGCCGTGCTTATTTTTCGCTAGGATTCAATCGTCCTTTGTCTGTTCTTTCATTCGTTATTAGGTCTATACTAGTTACATCATGTCAGAAGAGGAGTTCCCTATTGGTGAGACTCCACGTTGTGATAGTCCCATCATTTCGCGACCACCACCTTGTCCCATTCAGCCAAGAGCTTCTCGCGCTTCCTCACAAAGTGTTGTTCCTTCTCCAATAAGATCTGATGAACGCCCACAATTTACCAGGCAGTTCTCTCTTACTAAGTGGAAGATTGTTTTCGATGGAAAGACCTGCGTACGGGAATTTTTCACGAGTCTAGAAGAGTGCAGGGAGGCCGACAATTTGTCTGATGGTTACTTAGTTAGGCGATTCCATGAAGTCTTGTCAGGTGTCGCACTTCAATATTTTAGGTCAATCCGTCGTCCGGATCTTTCCTTCTTTGAGATCAAAGAAGCCTTTTTTAGGACATTCGGTACGACCGATTTTGAATTTAAGATAAGCCAGGAGGTCCGTAACCTCAAGCAGAGACCGGAACAGCTAATAAGAGAATTTATTATCGAGGTTTCTTACTTAAATGCTAAACTGAGCAAGCCTATTGAAGAATCGGAGTTGTTGCGGATCATCACTCACAACATGTTGCCAAAGTACACTCCTTGCTTGTCCATCCAAAAATTTCATGACATCGATAATTTAATCGAAGCTGTTACTCATCTCGAGTCCTTTCTAAAACCTCCAAAGGCGGTAGCCAGTTTCGATTGTGTTGCCGACCAGTCGACTTCTCAGGCTGTTAACTCACCAAAACCCAGGCCGAACAAAACTTCCCATCAACCAACAACTAGTAAGCCTCGGACTTGTCCTAGTTGTAGTCAGTCTCAGCTTTGCTTAAAATGTAACAAAGTTGGTCATTCTTACCGCTCTTGCCCAGAGATCACAGGCATGATTTGTTTTAAGTGTCGCACTCCTGGATTTATTACTAGAGAATGTCCGAAATGTAATCCAAAAAATGCATAGACCACTGGCGATACGCTTCTTTTCGTACAGTATCCCCAGTGTTTACTACAGATTCATTTGATAACCGACCGTTTATAGAGGTATTATTATGTGGTAGAGTTGTTAAAGCATTGCTTGACACTGGTGCTCAGATTTCGCTTGTTAACGATAATTTTATTCAGCAACTTGGTATTTCTTTGACATCAAAAGACGCTTGTCCCCGTGTTATATCGGCTAATAATTCACCGATTGATATCCTTGGTTCTGTACATCTTCCAGTTAAATTTAACGGTACAACTTTTATTCATGAGTTTTTAGTGGCAAGTTCGATGTCATCTTCTGTTATTTTAGGTATCGAATTTTGGAATAAATTCGGTTTGACGTCTATTTTTAGTCAGGCTTTCGATAAAAATATTGATGGTAATATGTTTATCCCTTCTGTTCAGCACTCTCCCCCTCAAGTTTCCTCTGTTAGTGAGGTTCGTTATATTCATCCTCGTAACATCCTATCGCCGGATCAAGAGTCTTGTCTTCAACAAGTTATTAAGGAGTATGAAGTTATCTCTTCGGAAAAAGTTGGTCTTGGAAAGACATCTTGGTTGTCCCATAAAATTAATACTACGGGATACCCTATCCGTCAAAGATATTATCCCTTATCCCCAGTCAAGTTGAAGATTCTCAATGAAGAGATTGACAAAATGTTAGATATGGGTGTTATTCGTCCTTCTCGTTCTCCATGGGCTAGTCCTGTGGTAATGGTGACAAAAAAGGATGGTTCTGTTCGGTTTTGTGTCGACAGTAGAAAACTGAATAGTGTGACAATCAGAGATTCTTATCCTCTTTCCCGTATTCACGATATCCTCGACAACCTTCGTGGTGCTAGATATATTAGCTCATTGGATTTTAGAAGTGCTTTCTGGCAAATTCCACTTGCTGATAGAGAAAGTTGTGAGAAAACAGCATTTATTGTCCCACAACGTGGTCTCTTTGAGTTTGTTAGGATGCCTTTTGGTCTAACGAACGCTGCTTCGGAGATGCAACGCCTTACTGATATGATCGTTAATTTCGAGTTTACTTCTACCAGTGACGACTGTATTTTTGGGTACGTCGACGACTTGATAATCGTACCTAAAGATTTCTTTGGTCATATGGCGCTGCTCAGGAAGGTGCTTGCTCGACTTAAAGAAGCAGGCTTATCTATAAATTTGAAAAAATGCGAGTTTTGCAAAAGCGAACTAAAATATTTGGGTTATATAGTTAATGAAAAGGGACTTCAAACCGATCCCGGCAAACTTGATGCTATTAAAGATTATCCTACTCCCACTTCAGCTAAGTCATTACGCGGTTTCATTGGTATGTGTTCCTATTATAGGCGTTTCGTTAAAGGGTTTTCTTCTATAATTGCTCCGCTTACTGCCCTTATCGGTAAGAGAAAGGGTAATGATCCAATAAGTTGGAATGATGCAGCCGATCAGGCTTTCACTAAGTTGAAACAAGCGCTAATCGATACGCCTGTTATGGCATGTCCTGATTTCTCCAAGCCGTTCATCCTGCAGTGTGATGCATCAGCTGTTGGTCTTGGTTCGGTACTGACACAAAAGATAGACGATGTTGAGCACCCAATCGCCTATTATTCGCGTTTATTCACTCAAACTGAACGCAATTATAGTACTACAGAACGTGAACTCTTGTCAGTTTTGGATTCAATTAAACATTTTCGATGTTATTTAGATGGGATGAAGTTTTCAGTCATAACAGACCATATGGCCCTTAAGTGGCTCCTCACTCTTAACAACCCATCTGGTCGTTTAGCTCGTTGGGCTACTATTATCTCCCAATATACTTTTGATATTGTGCATCGTAAAGGTTCGCAACATATAGTCCCCGATGTTCTATCCAGGATCTATGCTAATCCTGTGTCGTTTGACCAGGGTCCTGAACATACTAATGACCGTTGGTATAAGAAGGTGTATATAGGTGCTCGAGACACGCCACAAATGTTCCCAGCATACGCTATAAATAACGGTATCCTTATGAGACGCATGCCTGTTACTAGTCCTTTATCTTCTGAACCATGGCACGTGGTGTTACCAGCTGAAAAGGTTCCAGACGCTATTTGGGAAATTCACAATAGTTTTCCTTCGATACATCCCGGTGTTACTAAAACGTATCTAAAGCTTAGGGAGTTGTTCTACTGGCCAAATATGTTCCGTGACGTTACTTCGACGTTAAGTCAATGTGAGGTTTGTAAAGCCTATAAAATCTCGAACACGCAACCTCGCGGTCAGATGTGCTACCCTAAAGAGGTTTCCTTGCCCTTACAGATGATTTCTATCGATATAATTGGTCCGTTGCCCTGTGCTTATTATGGTTATAAATATATCCTTTCTATGGTAGATGTTTTTTCCAAATATGTTTGGCTAGTTTCTCTGAAAAGGATTGACGCTCTTTCTGTTATAAAAGCGTTAGAGTCTGAAATTTTCTTTAATTTTGGGGTTCCGCGTACTATTCTTTGCGACAACGCTACAGTTTTTCGTAGTAATCAATTCCTTAATTTTCTCAGATCTTTTCATATTCAATCACCTACTTTTACGCCATATTATACACCCCAAGCAAATACGGTTGAGCGATACAACCAAAGTGTTATTACGTGTTTAGGTATTTTGGTTGGTGAAAACCAAAGAAGTTGGGCTAAAATGTTACCTAAAGTTAAGCTTTACCTCAATTCTTGTGTTAATCTAGCTACTGGCTTTACGCCTAACTTTCTTATGTTTGGTAGAGAGGTCCTTATGGATAGCAGTCGTGTAGATAGTCAGACTCGAAGCTCTAATTTGGCAGACAGTCGGGCTCGTCATGCTTCAAACCTATCCTCTCTCAGCGAAGTTTATGCAAAGGTAGCTGATAATCTTTCTTTAGCTTTCCTCCGTAACTCTCGTGCATATAATTCTAATCGATCAGCTATCACTCTGAATATTGGTGATACTGTATGGAGAAAGAACTTTTCCAAGTCTTCTGGAAATGATTTTTTTTCTGGAAAGCTTGCTCCACGTTTTATTAAGTGCCGTGTAATAAGAGTCATTTCTAGGACCACATATTTGCTCCAGGATTGTGATTCAGTCCACTCCGGACAATATCATATCAAAGATATCTTAAAATAAATTTGATTGAATTCTCTTTGTTCCATTTTAACATTAACATTTGCTTTCTAAACCTTTTTCCTCTTTGGTTTATGGGAATATTTCTTTGCATAAGTTTTTGATTATGTTAAAAACTTCATGAATTATCTGTTAATAATGACATCTATTTATTTCTGTGTTGTGTCAACCTGTGTTCTCAGGTTATTTTATTTCTTTTAGTTTAACACAAATGGTGTGTCATTCTACATTTAATTTGAATTTAAACTTGAGTTTTCTGACTTGAGTTCTCTGATTTGAGTTTTTTTGTCTTGAATTCTTCTTTGACTTAATTGACTTAAGTTTTCTTTCTCAAACTTGTTTTTTTGTTTTTTGTCCAACTTGTCTTTCGTTTCTATAACTAAGGTTGGACTTTACGTGTTGACGTTATTTATTTTTTGGGGATCCCCGGGTTTTTTCTTATTGTTGTTAGGTAATAGTTAAGTCTTATGTTAAGTTAGGCTAGCTTTACTTAGATGTATAGTTCCCTGGTTGTTCTTCATAGTTGTTAGGATGTGGTAGTTGTTGGTGTTTGTCTCTAATTGAACAATATATATTTAGATTTATGAGTTTGTTATTTTCTTTCATATTCTCCATAGATGTAATCGAGATATCGCGAGTTGGCGCGGATAACGTTTAGATGTGGTGGCCACCGTGTTTATTCAGTATCTTTTGCACTTCGATATCGTTTGATTCAGAAATGATTCCTGCTGTTGTCATTGCCTGTCCCAGCTTTATCTTTCTTCTCACTCGTACTTTCGTCCTTTTTTTTCTTAGAAAGGGGGTATTGCAGCATTATCACGCTGCCTATTGATTCGGCTGAATAAAAACTATTCCGTTCGTGTAAGTCGACCTCATTTCTAATTTTTTCTTATTTCGGTTCAAACTTAGAAGTTTGATCATTCCATTGGATGACAGAGAAAATTTTTCTTGTAAATTGGCGACGTATCTACTTGGAAGTAACACGTTTAGTATTTTTTTTAAGAAAATTTCAAGTGCAAATCGTTGGATTTATATCGCATTGCGTCCATGCAAACCAATATGTTGCATTTAGTTCTGCAGCATTATTGGACATTTCTTTCTGAGAGTGTCAATTGTTCACCAGGAATTTAATTTGTTTCCGAGTTACCGGCGCATAAGGCCGTCTGTTACAAAGAACCGGTATGTATTTAAAACATTTTAAATTTTAACTGTTTGGAAGGTTCTGTTTTGAGTATTGTGGTGTTTATTTCCTTTTATTTTCTCACCATAGATTCGCTCAGAATCGGTTCTTGGAATATATAACAAGCTGTGGACTGATGTTCCGAGTTATTTCAACACCGACTGAGTTCGGGAAGCGTGTGCTTGCGGGGGTGACTCCATAATATACGAGTGAAGACCCCGGGAGGACGTCGTGACATCGCTCCGCGTCAAGTGATCCCAAAATTTTGTTCCTATTCACTTTTTATAATTTGTAGCAATAGCGAAGTATTTATTGAATAGTTTTTTATATGTATCACCTATTCGTGTCAAAAGGTCGTGAAATGAACCGTTTTTAATTTTACATTTATGCACGGTTATATTTTAATCGCGCCTAGGGCCGGATAGCGGTTGCAACCCCTTCTCTCCTATAGGCATTATTTTCCAAAATTACAAATTTTATTCTAGACAATCCATTTCCCAACTTTACCGATAGTCTTCCTTTACGCCGCCATTCCTTTTTTCTTTGTATATTTTTTATGTTGAACAATGTTTGTTTTTATTTTATCTTTTATTCGTCAAAATTAAACGTGACACATGTAGTGACAATTTTTTTTTTACGCTACAGCCTGTTAAAGTTGATGGTAACCCATCCATACTCTTTTATTTGCTACCATTCTGGCTTGTTTTCTGCTCATACACTTACTAACCTGAGGAGCTGAATGGTGCAGTTGCGTATACTGTATATGTGAATTTTGCACGCCGGCGTTTGTGGCATGCTGCCCATGAAGCAGTGGAATGTCAAACTCTTCGTCGCCAAAGGATGGTGTGTGAAATGTCTGAAACAAACACCACACTTATGAGTTAATATAAACTGAAATTATAAGTATTCAAGCACGCATTATCTGCTGTGATTGGTTGAATGAATTTTCAACTGTCAATCACAACAGATACCTAACGCTTGCTTGACAATTTGTCACATTAATTCTGTGATAATTTTGAGCTGGGAAACTCGGGGTATGTCTATCTACTGCAAAAAATTATACAGATAATATTTGGCAAATAACATTTTATACCAATAGTATCATCCGTTTTTGGTTTTTAGTTAATGATACATAGATGCATTTCACAGTATATGAAATTAATAGGCACTTTTCTAAAGCTTTTTCTTATTCTGGCTACTTGGATGGAATTTGTGCACGTACATTGTAACAGCGTTTGTTCTCTCACTCTTTCTTTTTTTATATTTTTATTGTTTATGGTTGGTTCCTCTCGACGGCCGCGACACCTGAATCAGGCATGGACGCCATTGTTTTCTATTGTGTCTGCTAATTATGGCCGCTGAAGGTATTGATAGATTCGGACCTGTTTTTATAATTTACGTAATAATTATGATTACGTAAAAGATACGAATCGAATACGAGTAGTCATATTCGTATTCATTCAGATGCGCAAATTCCACTCTAGAAATCTAGGTTGAAATGGTTTATCGAGTCTACCCACATTCGTAAACAAACGCAAACGTTTTTGTTGGACGTTAGCCGTTGTCGATAGGATGCAACGATCATGTTGGTAGGATGCTTTGACAACCAGATTTACCTTACTTGCCTGGAATGATCAAAGCCTAATATGTGTTAGAGTAGAGAGGTAGGTAATGTAAGTAGCGTAATACCTTGAAATTGTTTCAATTTCAAATGATTGAATAGCTAAAAGGTATAAGTAACTCATCGGTCTAATATAACAACGTAGGTACTTACCTGGAACTTCGAGGTAAGAAATAGACAAAATGCGTGACAAAGGTTTCCTACACCTGTCCTTGAAATATTCGCAAACTTTATGGCTGTTTCCAAACGAATAAAACGTTCGTAACTTTAAGGTCTGTGTGTGTGGACACACACAGGCCTTAAAGTTACACTAGGTAAAGATGAGAATGTCGAGCGTATTGGATCAAATCTATCAAAATCAATTCTTTTTACTATCGTTATCCATATTATAATTATATCGTTTCCACTGCCTGCTAAAACCAGTTTTTAGCAGGCAGTGGAATCGATTTTGGGACCTGAAAATGGTACGAAGAATATGTTTGTATTATAAGAGGTGCAGTTGAAAGTGAAGCATTCAGTTGAGAATCATATGTCGGCCAAGGATAACTTTCTTCCTAATATAACTTTACCATAATCGTATCACCAGCACTATTTTTCGATCTATATTATAGATACTAATGAAACCTACTATAGTCATCTAACCTGTCTGTTTTGGTGAACTGCCAGCCTAATAAATCCGTATTCGCCGTATAATAGTAGTTTATGAAACGGTCATATAATAGGGTTTATTTAAACTTTGCTTCATCTCGTGTGGTATTAGTATCACACGAGTGTTTTAATCCCTAATTATATGCCGTTACATATAGTATTTTATATTCAGTCATACAGTTAAAATAAAAAAGTGGAAACGGAAAAAAATATGTGGTATGGCGAGAAATTTGGGTTCTCATTGCGCATGACTGCACAACGCGCGCATCCATAGGCAATGACAGTATTTTTCTACATTAAGTCAATGAGCCCTTACATGCCAACAAATTAAATAGTAAAAGTGTGCTATAATAAACAATGTTTGTTCGAAAATCGAAGGAAAATGTTGCACTGTAATGGCTTTCTTTTTAATTTTATGTATACAAGAAAAAAAAAAGTTTATAAACAATATTTTTTGAATTCATAATTGGAACATTCCGTTGTGAGTGTAGTTAAATGAAATTAATACCGTAGAAAATAAAATGTAAATAGATATGGGAAAATTTGGTACGTTTGGATGTTGAGATATTTGTTAATCTTACACGGCACAACAGCTAAGAAGGTTTGGACAAAATTTGGAACAAAGGTAGACCATGGCCGGCCTGTGTTAAGACATGGTCCGGTTTGTTGGACATGGATGGTTTTTTTCCGGTAGCACCTAAGTTGCCTTGGGAGAAAGGTTCGACATGGTCCAAAGTTGTTCGTAATAAATTATAAAATAAGTATGGTTATTCAAAAAATACGACTATCTGTTTAGAGATGACGTTACGAGGTGCGCATAATGCATGTAATTTGAAAATCTTGTAACTAATTTATACCTTATTGACACGGTCTAATATTCAATACCCAGTTGAACATTGTAAGAAAGTCTCTGAGAATAACAGAAGGCAACAAGAAGTTTCCATACAATGCTAATGACTATAAAAAGCTCTCAGTGTAATTGTACCATTGTATGGTGTTCTCTTGTCGTCGTGCCTCGTTGTGTTGTATATTTTGCTAACATTTTTTTTTGTTTTTAAATATTAATATACCTAGTAAGTTACTATTTAATTTATGACGCTTAGGCCTGCACATTGTACTTAGAAATACATGCCATAACAAATAAAACAACTTTTTAACGCTACGTTGTTTCTTGTAGATAAATTATATTGCACTTTTCAATGGCAGAATTATTCAAATAAACAAAAGAAGGTAGGTATGTAGTTACTAAATAGAAGTTCAAAACCTAGACTTTAGTAAGAACAGAAACATAGTTAAAATTAATAATAGCAAGGAAGAAAATAGTCTCAAACTAAAGTCTTTAAACTTTAGCAAGAATTTTGCTGGTTCAATATAAAACGTTTGCCGGGGCTGGTGATCACCACTCTCTAGGTCACTTTTAAGGGTTCCGACCTTACCTAAAATAATGGAACCTTTATAAGATTAACATTTGTTTGTCTGTCAAAAATGATTTTTACATAATCTGTACAACTTAGATATTTAGATTTGGGTTTTCTCTAGATCTCCATTATGCTGATACACAAACTTATTTTTTTTTTTACTTTCGACATTAATTCCAGGTAGGTATATACATACACCACTATCAACAAGTATGTGAAAGGACACGCCGCTGATTAAAATGGAACCTTTATAAGATTACCTTTTGTCCGTCTGTCAAAACTTGTTTTTACGAAATTTGTGCAACGTAGACATTTGAATTTTGTTTTTTCTCTAGGTCTCAATGATGCGGGTACAAACATAATTAATTTTTAATTTTCAAAATGAATTCCAGATATGTATACGCGTACAAGAACCGAGCAAAGCTAATTAAAAAAGAATCTGATAACGACGGAATTAAACCAACAAACAAAAATCGCTCCAACGATCAAAATAAGTTATTTTTTTTTTTTTTTTTTTTACTTTTGATGGGTTTGCTCTTGACTCTAGTCTAAGTCAATGACAGAGACAGAGTCGACGATGGAGCGAGCTTACCCAGAAGAAGCCTGTTCACTCTAACTTTGAAGAGATTCGGGTTAAATGCGTTCGGAAACACAGACGCAGGTAGTGAGTTCCATTCCTTCGCTGTGCGCATTATAAAGGATGTTTGGAAGCGCTTGGTGCGAATTGGTGGAATGGCAACAAGGTAAGGATGGTAACTTGCAGTGCGTCTAGATGTCCGATGGTAGAAGGGGGCTGGTGGGATAAGATCGTGGAGTTCTTGAGCACACTCACCGAAGTACAGTCTGTAGAAGACCGACAAGCAGGCAACCTTGCGGCGATGAGCCAAGCTGTGAAGCTTGGCATTTACCAGCTTAACGTCGCCGATGAGCCTCTTGGCTCTGCGTTCCACCGAGTCAAGCGCGGCAAGCTGATACTTAGCTGAGCCATCCCAAAGGTGGCTGCAATACTCCATGCAGGATCGGACTTGCGCTTTGTATAAGGTAAAAAGCTGTCCAGGCGTAAAGTATCGCTTCACTCTATTAAGGATGCCCAGTTTTTTGGCCGCAATTTGGGCTTTGTACTCAATGGAGGTGCCGAAGTTGAGACTGGATGTCAACTCCATGCCTAGGAGCTCGAGCCGATCAGTCACAGGAACAGACGCACTCCGTTATTTTTGGTATCTCGTGTTACCCATAGCTACCTTTGTATGACCCTTCCCTAGACATAGCACGCATAAAATGATTACCCTCTACACCTAGGTTTCAGAACAAACATTTTGATTCCAATAGGATAACTTTTTTTTTTACTATATATATTTGCCAGGAAAATTGTTGCCGTTTCCAACAGTAAAAAAGTAGGTTCTTATTTACGAAGATCTTCTGAATTGTACCGGTAGATATCTAGTATTTATTATTATCAAACAAAAAAATATTACTTTGTTTGTTTTTAGAGTGCGGTTTTTTTTTCCTTGACCCTACGAGTATTTCAGTTAGATGTAGATTTAGTTCTGAAGCTAGTAAATGTTTAATAATTACGCAAAATGGCTGGCCAGCATCGATCAGACCAATGATCGTTCCATAGACCCCTAAAATGTAGTTTGGTCCCAAACCTTAATTTTGCGAGTACGAACATCTCCAACCGGCCAAGAGCGAATCTCTTGGCCGGTTGGAGATGTTTCAACCGATCGCAACAAATCAGCTGAGATTGGGGCACACGTGTGTAGCTTCTGATGATGTCTTACAAAAGCTCATAATTATAGATAACGACTGAGAGCCTGAGAAAAATATTAAAAAAAAAAAACTTTTTTTCGTATTCTTCTCAGTAAACCCTTGCATTTGATACCCATATTATAACAGTGCACAAAAAATAACTAGTCCACCATCTTCGGCTGTTCGCCATATTGGATTTAGAATGACGTCACTTAGCTAACCATGCATTGTCAACGTCACTTATCCAAACTAAACGTGTATGCAAAATTTCATCTTAATCGGTGGAGGATAACTGCTTTAAAATTCAGTTCAGGATTTGATCCGAACACACTTACATACATACATTGCAAGTTAATTAAAAACTTGTAAATAAATAACTATAAAATAACGTACGCGTGGAAATAAAACTTTAAACATGATTCAGAATCCGTTCCAAAAAAACAATATTTAATTAAGCTTATTTATTAATGTTTATAACCGGCATTTGTCAAGTAGACAATGACATTTTAAGCACTATGAAGCGTAGGGATTTTCATGAGAACATAGATCATCTATTACAGTGAGATCGTCATAATATTATGTCAAGGTTAACCAACCTGATCATTCATAATGTAGATGCTGTTCTTCGTGTCGCGAGGAACAGACAGCGGCGATTCGAGGTTTTCTGGTCTCTGAAACAATAGAAAGTACAGATGTAGTAATACTATATAATTAAGAAAATCAGGTTGTTACATTAGGTACAATTTTAGAAAAAGTTTCTGATAACTTTCACATTTTATACGAGTACCTACTCGTAGAGAAAAGGAGAACAGTCGATATTATTATTTATAAAAAGTTTGATTTAGCATAACACTTTTAAATGTGTTTTGATATCGTGAAAGGCCTATGTTAAATATGAGAAATAGAACTTCCTGCTGACCTATGCCTACCCTTTAGAGATATTTTGTTTCATATTTTAAATTTATATGAAACATATTCATACATAATGAACATCTATCTCCATTGATTTAGGTACCTATATATAGTTTGTACGACAAGAGGGGTCCGGCATAACTAATACATCCAAATGTAAATGATTGTAGCAAGTATAGGAACTTCTTTCCTAGAGTGTCTTGTAACAATATAGCAGGTTTTCAGAAAAAAAAAACATACTCCGCATACTTTTCAGTAAAGTTTCAAATCTTCAAAGTTGTGTGATTTCAAATGAAAACTACGCTTTAAGGCTCTAACAAGTCCAGGAACCATCCAATAATAATAATTTATCGTAATTATAATAAGCAAGTATGTTGTCAGACATGGCCTCAAGAGATGTTTCCTGTGCTATGAACGGGGCGGGTACAATTTCGCGATCACAAGTATAATACCAATAACCGTGGTACACAACTACCTCGTTAGCTTCCCAACATGATAGTTACGATCAATTTTATTGCTTTTTACTTTTTACACAAAATTAAGTTTCCTGCGGCCTCTATTGGGTAAATTGTTGATTATAATCTGTATGGGTTCAGGAAAGTAAATTATTCTAAGCTTAGATTGCGGTGTAGCTCAGTTAAAATTCCTTGTACAACATTATGTAACCAACTCAACTCGATCTCAATTACCAACAGGGGTAAGAACTGAAACATATTGCAGTTTATGATTTAAATTTTTAATAGCTTATTATTAGTACCTGGGCGAACGAGCTCTGCTCGGGTGACGATAGAGAAAACGACGTTTTCTAAAAATTTAACCTAGCTAGATCGATTTATCGCCCCCGAAACCCCTGGCATACTAAATTTCATGAAAATCGTTTGAGCCGTTTTCGAGATTCAGATTTTATATATATATACAATAATTGCTCGTTTAAAGTTATAAGTATAGATAGATACATCTGACTATAAATTTTTTTTTTCATTATTCTAAGTAATGCTTAAAGATTTCAATTTAAAAAGTAGTAATAATATTTATTTCGTATACTTATTGCAAATCGGTGCGCCAACTCTTGATCCAGTTACTATTTCTTAACATTGCGATATTGAATGGCGAGAGTTGCGCACACAAATGGCATTCTTCGATCGAACTGTACTAGCCATTAATTTATTTATAAGAAGTGCTTTTATCTCATTGTATTATTCTATAAAAATACTACAGTAACTATTTATTATCTATGCAAGCGATGTAGACTAGTTAGTAAAATGGTTAATCGCCAGAATTTCACAAGATAAAGTATTGGTATACTGGTATCCTCTAAGGATGTCTTGTTCCTTTTTTCACTTGCTTTTTCTTTTGTATAAGTATAAACCGGATTTTTAAGAGTTCAGACTTTGCAGTCTTCACTTCGGTGGTTGTGCTCGCTTTACCAGATACTCCATCTGTCATCTATCTCTAAATGATGTTTGCCTGCTGTCATTACTATGCCATCCACCATTTTAAAACTGATTTATCGTGAAGATGGACTTCCATACCACCAGACTGATCATAACTAGCCGAAACATGTGCTCACAAGATTCCTGAAGTGCCTCGAACGATATTCTAGCGTTTTGTTGACTGAGTCACTCGATAAAATTAGTTTTAGGCATGCTGCCCTGGAAAACCTTTGAACTTTTAAGATGTATTGACGCACTATCAGGATTTCGATACGAAAACTTTATAAAAAACCGATGCATTTTGTTTCAATTAATTAGTGCAATAAAACACTACTGTGTTATGGGTATTTAAACATTTACATTCTTGAATAATTTAAATTTTAAAATTGTCTTTTAAGACCCAATAAGTATTAGAACCAATAAATTGTTTACTGTGCGTAATGTAAACAGCGAATAAAATTAAGATTTCCGGTTATAATAAATTAATTTATTCAAAGGAATTTATAAGTAGACATTGGAATCTTTTTCTTGAATAGTTAACTATTCTTAATATGAGAACCGTTTTAAACGTTGTTCCAAAATGCGATTGATCAACATTGTAATAGTACCTTGAGCCACAAGTCGGTCTCATGCCTCTCGGACCGGTTTCCGTGGCACACCGGCTGTGGTCCCATTGGACGTTTATACACACACCACTATCAACAAGTAAGTGAAAGGACACGCCGATAATTGCTTTTTGTACAATTCGATTTTGTAACAACTTAGTAATTAGTATCAATTAAAAATATTAATTAAATACTACTACCAGGTGGCTATTGTTATAGAATATTCCCTGTTGACGGTGCTGTCGAACAACATTGCATCTTAATTTGCATAAATATTGTAAAAAAAATATTCCGTTCCATAATTAACCAAAAAGATTATTTTGTTTTTTTAATTAGGTTCATTAAAGGTAAAACTTAAATACTAATTTACAATTTCCTAACTGATAAATCTTAGTAATGGTCGATTATATTGTGGCATCCATAACGATACGATGTTTCTAATATGTTTTTAGAGCGTGGAAAGTAGAAAGTTTTAAAAGTAGGCAAGAAGTTAATACAGTTCGGAAAGTATCTAGTATATTTGTTTTAAATATTTCATAACTTATCAGGATCTAAAACAGATTTCTTTAATATTTTGGTATTTTTAAAATAACCTACTTGCCATTTACCACGATTTTGGTCATCAGCTAATCGTTTTATTTATAACTAATTCGATAGAGATACAAATTAAGTTACTAGAGCTACAATAGTAAAATTATGATAGGTAGGTAGTAAGATTTGAATCCATTACTGTTGTGGAATGGACGATTCGAGTCTCTAGGAGGACGTAATTGTCGGTCAGTGACCTCGTTTTGTTCCTTCCACTAAAATAGCGTTAAATCAATTGATGTTATTACAATTGGAACACAACTCTCATAACTTACAATTTGTAGGGGAGACATGTCTTAAAATAAGCAGGTGGTTATTTTTGACTGTCTTTTTTGTAAGTAAGTATACAGAGTCCAAACACTGCATATTTTTATTATATTTGTAATAACTGTTAAGAAATATCCGGAACTAATTCCGTTTATTTATTAAATAGCCATTGTATTTTAAACCACGCGCCTTCATTTAGGTTATTCTAAAAATCAAAAATATTGTAAAAGCATGCAACTCTTAAAAAATCCCAACTATTTTTATTTTCTTTGGACTGCAAATTGCCGTTATTTGACTCGCTGACGATGCCTTCATAAGGTTTCACCATCGCCGTTCATTGCTCTTGTTTTTAGGGCAAATGTTTTGTATGTTTTTCATCCAGTAAATTATTCTTATTAACCATGCATCGTTACAGTTTTAATCATATAATGTAAATGTAATTCGTTTGTTTCATTTTAAATTTATTTTTCAACAGGTTTCTCAAAACCTTGTAGTTTTTTTATTGTTATCTTTAAAGAAGAATTTGTTTGTGTAAAGAAAATTTTCATTTTGTGTGTTTAGTTAACTTCAAAATTTGAAGTATTTGTTTGGTGGAATTTTGTGAAAGGCATTATTTCATGTTTTATTTTAGTCGTTTTAGCGTCTGTTGTCATGTTAGCCTAGAATACGTTCTTATTTCTCAGACTTTGTGTATGTCGCAACTGAAATCTGCTAATTATCTTGACTTAATTTAATAATTTCGAATTGTAGAGAAAATAATATGACCAAAATTATGCGCAAAAATGAATCTTATCAAGGTTTAACTTAGTTTCAAAAACTAAAACCAGATTCTAAAACCATTTATTGGCTTATATCTAAGTATTTATAAATATTTCTCTTGTATGTATTTTGTGATGTACAATAACGTACATAATAATAAGATATATACGAAATAAAGACCACAATGAAAGGTCTAACGCGGTGAATGTGGCCAAAGATATACATAAAAAATTTAAAGCTCGATTCCTGTTTTTGCTTCGGTCCGCTCAGTTTTTAGGGATTGGTCGGCTGCAAAGCTTGGAGGTCATGGGGACTTCAAGTTTTTTGTTCTTAATGGTTTATTCCAGCCAACTCTCTAACCTAAATTATGCTTGTAGAAGATTTGTGCAAACAAGTCCTCAGTCCTTTCGTGGCTCCGGCAACTAAATGATTGCAGTAAATTTTTGCTTCTAGATTCGGGTAAAACTGGTGTAAGAGTAAGTTTTAGAAAAATAGAATACAACATCAATATTTAAAATTTTGATTGCCTATGTTTACTTCGTTGCTCCTGTTTTTGTATCGAATGATTTAATCGTTTACACTTACATTAAAGGTGTGATTGGCAACATAGGTTTATTGGTAGACACCACGTGTGTCTATCAAAAAACCAGTTAGCAATACAGTGTAAACAATTAAATCTTTTAAAAGTATTATCTAGGTTTAAACATACGAAAATGATCAACATTAAAGGTAGGCATACAACGAGAACCCACCCCATCAGGCGTGTCTTGCACTTGGTAGGTTTTTATATCACGTTATTAATAAAAATTATAGTAACTAATCAATTCAAACGTGCAACGTAAATATTAACGTAGACAGATATATGTAGGTATATCTGGTAAAAGTAGGTCGCTGATGCCTTGGTTTTTCTATTTCATTCATTACGATAAATAAGTAGGTTCCAAGATTATTGTCTAGGTGCTTGAAATCTCAGCAAATTTGATTTGATTACTCCTTTTCATCATCAGTTTCTATAAATTTAAAGTCAAGTTAACTTTTTTATTATGCTTTTGGAAGCATGCCATCTATCGGTGGATGACAGAACTCAACGAGTGTAGTTAAGGTGGACGGGGAACATGAATGTTGTACGCGTTCCTCTTACACCCTCTTACATATTTGAGTAGGCACCGAATAAGCCGAATTCCGATTGCACAACAAGAGAATATAATAGAATAAATATACTTTATTGTACACCGAAATAGTTAAATATACCTTTAACAAAAAAATATTCTGTTGTTACAATGGTTGAAATTCTTAAAAAAGTCGCCGAAATTAATCTAGTCGGGAAAACGATGATGCAAAAAGAAATGGAATACTTCGAAGTTTTAGGGACAAACGCCCAATTGAATTCTAGAATAGTTTTCTATGATTCAATTTCTACATAATTGAATCCAGGACCGTGTGTTAGGCTGCCAGCTATGCTCTACATATGTAGAACAATACCACAGTATAAATATGGACAAACAGTATCGTTTCGATCGTTTGTAGGTAGTTTCCGTACTGTTTGTCCATATGTATACTGTGACTATACCTAGTACGGTTAGCCCAAAGTAGCAAATCTACAATGTTATTCTTATTGTGAACCTAATTGTTACCTGCTTTAATTAAGGTGTCAGATGTAGGTACATAGATAAATTTCACATCCGTTGCCATACGGGAGTATTCTGGTTTCGTACACAGACACAATATTACGCGAAAAAAACTGCGTTCAGAATTTGATTGGTGCTATAAAATTTAAAATAACTATATGTTAATAACATCTGAAATAAATGAAAATAACTAATACGAAAATTACAAGTGCTTATTCAAATAAATAAGTAATCATAATTATGAACGCCTTACGCCTCTATCTTATCTTTGTATCAATATCTATGCTCCAGTTTGCTACAGATAGTGTAATTTATCAACCACGGAATAGTTTTGTAAATATTTTGAATTAATGTAATTTAAGACAAATTATTATTATCACTAAAGTTTGAGTATTACGTGTACTTATTTTAAAATATAACGTCGTAAATGACACAGCTCAATCTCATTTTCTAATATAATAAGTGGTGAAAATTATAAGAATATCAAAATATGAAAGGTAATATGAAAGGAACCCTAAAAGGTAAGCAATTCGTCCAGGAAGTAGTTTTAGTTACTTTGAACGTTAGCAAATAAACTCTCTTTTTCGAAATCAGGTTATTCCAAAACAGGCTTCGGTGGGTCTGATTGTATCAGATTTGAAATTACTTCCGCAATCATTTAAATAAGTAGGTCTGAACTACAAGCGCACGATGCGATGTAGCAATTTCAATTATCTTAAATAACAATATAGCACACTTAGGCAATATTCACTAGTCAAATCAGTTTAAACGATAAAACAAAAGTTATATCTTCGGTTAGAATAATCACAGTGCTGAAAATCCAATTCTAACTATCAATCATAGTTATAAACAAGTTACAAATTACACAACTAATGCACAGAAAGTTTGTACCCACCATTTAAATATTTAATTAGCTGCCGTTGACATATTCCATCCAAAGAAACGAATTGGGTTTAGTAAACATACATTAATTAATACGTTCCGGTCCCATGTAAGATCTAATTAATCTACGGAGGAAATAGAAAATAATACAATTTCAACTTTAATTGATAGAGCACTGAAGTCATTCATTCATTACACAGTAGATACAAGTTAAACTACCGGAACGATAGATTGGACTGCTCTGGTCCTCCACGAAATAGAAACACAATCAATTTCTGTTAATATTAATTTGTTCCACTTGAATATAGACCTATTTCGAGTTCGTACGGAAACATTTAGTAGAAGCACGATAGAAAGGCACGCTAGACGCACGTGCGGACCGCGCGGGAAGACTGCGTGGCGGTCGTGGCGCGCGCTGCGGTGGGGCGTCGCGCCGCGCCTCGCCTCCGACTAGTACGAACAGCCGCCGCAACTTGCCGATGGCGCTATGTTCATCCTATTCCTAAAGCAACTTACGGAACCACAAGAGCTTGGAGACTTCCACCATTTAACTCTGGATGCCATGCGAAAATCAGGCAACAGTATTAACTAAATGCACTTTCCATTATTTAGAAGGGTTGAAAACTTTGTGATGCTATGTGGTATAATTTTGTATTGTCTGGAACCTCAGATTACAGAAACCCGAGTTTGGAACTCTTAAAAATCCAAAAAGGTGAAGTGCTAGTAAAAAAATAGTTTAATTTTGTGGTCATTACTTCTGAAGCTTGTACCTGAATGAAGAGCAAAAAAAACACTTTCTTAATAGCAAGCCTGCAACATTCATTGCGATCCGAATCAAAATTGTTGGTCATGTAGAGACAGAGGGCGTACCTTTCGGCGAAGAAAAATTGCATGCTTTCCGATGTACAGAAAATTAACGCACAAACAATGTCTATCCAGGAGCAATGGTTTTGGATGCAATAAAGGCAATGGATCATGGTAAAACCTAACTAGAGAAACTTAACTAACATGCTAAAAGTATTTGTTTGTAAAAAACCGTGGGGATCAAAACGGATATAGTTTGTATTAATTTCATGTTAATCTTTACAAAACTCAACTTATAATGAAATCGAAATGATTTGGTATTGATAACAATAGTAAATTAGGAATATTAATGGATTTCAGTCAGAAATAGAATGTCATTAGGTTTTGTTGGATGTTTTAGGCACCGGTCAACTTGATTTTTAGATACACAATTTTTTTTTGAGTATTTTCTATGATTTACTTAAGGCTTTTGATTTTGTTTTAGATGAAAATAATATCGATAAAATGTACTTAGTGCCATTCCATTTTGGGTATTTGAAAACTCTTTATTATTAGTTAAATACCGTTGCTTATCGGACAAGATAAGACGTTAAAGAAATCTCCAGGTTCCATGTAGGAAAACGGAGTGCCACAAGGTACAATTCACGGCCCCTTCTAAAAGATTTAATAAATAGATATTTTTTTATTTAGAATAGGTTCGCCCTTGACCCCTATCTCACCTGATGGAAAGCGATGATGTGGTCGACGGTGAAGCACGCTTGCCTAGAAGTAACCTATTCACTCTTGACTTAAAGACCCCTAGATTGTAGCTGTCGGGAAACAGAGACTCCGGCAGGGAATTAATTTAATATAATTGTTATAAAATTTTATAAGTAATCTTAATCTTAAATGAAATAAAAACAAAACTAGCATTCGTTTTAAAACCATTGTGCATTGCTGTCTAAATCTTGTCATCTTTCAGAATCAGAATGCTATAGTTATAAACATAGGTCAAATTACAACAATGTGCGAGGTGTTATACAGATAGATAGGTCTTCTATGTTTTGCACAGAGGCGTACAAATATAATTAATTTACTTTGTCGTTTTTTTTTACTTTTTAACACACATTTAACTTTTAAGATATCGTAATGTGGTCGAATAATGAAATATTTCAAAATTAGTAATAAAGTCGATATAGTAGGTACATGTATATTAAAGCAGCCGACAGAGAGAGATGGCGTCGCATCGTGAGGTGAAATATGGCAGCCCGAATTCTCACTGCAACATGATGACCACGAGCGCTCTGCCAAGAGCGTACCGACGAAGAAGAAGCATATCAATGCATATTTAAAATACAATCAATTTGAATAAATGTCAAATAGATTACATATTAATGCTAATGTCAAACAAAATTTAAAATCCTCAAAATAGGTGAGGTGATGTACAATTTGCTAAAGCAGTAAGTCTAGAATTATCGTACAAATATTCCTTTAGTGAGTAATAGCATTTATTTATTAAAATTCTTAATAGTTCTGTTTAGAAATGGCCCAGACTTAAGGTTTTAATTTTTCAGAATGGAATAGAATAGAAAGCTTTTTATTTCCCTAGTTCATATGTTACATTATGTCCACAGGTCGATGGTGTATTCGGCTTGTGGGTGTGTCAGACCTTACAGTCTACCTATGCTTGTCTGAAAGAGATCTATATAAGTGTCGTGTAGTGTTTGCTGTGAGCTTGTTAGTGTGTACGGAATAAATTTATATAAATTTATAATGTTCTTCGAAATTGTCCTATCCTATTTACAGCTAATTACAATTTATGGGGACGTAGAGCGGTCGTTCGCTTGCTGAGCAGCCGACTCCTGTCTTTTTCAGTACATAGTCGATTTCACCTAGTCTAGTATTAGTTAGGAGGGGTATGTGCTGTCCGTATCCGAGGTAAGCGTCACCAAGGGTCTCTAGATCCTCGATGAGCATTTCACGTAGTCGGCACAGCAAGTCCTCGTTTAAATCTTGTGCACGGAGGTGCCATGGGTCCCAATCAAGCATATCCCAGAGTAGTGAGGTTTCTAGGCGTCTTGGGATTTAATTTTTCAGGTAGTTTGATAAATATTTTTTTGGCCATACAGAAGGTACTTTTATTCATTAGTGCTATTTTCCCATAAGTCACTTAGAGTTCTGACTTATTTTTATCGCGTAATTTTCTGTAGTAATTTTTAGTTTGTGTAATGAAATGTTAGATTTGAAAAACATATTTATTTCGTATATGTGACGGCAAGGTAAGAATTTTTAGATGTGTATTGAACGTTTGACAACAGTCTGTTCTTTTAAGGCCACACATAGCTCTGACACATATTTTTATGGGCTCTAAATACGAGTTCTCTATCTACTGAATTGCCCCAGTATATTACGCTATATCTGAGTGTTGATGCAACATAGCCGTGATAGGTTGTTAGTACTCTAGGCTCACTATTTTTGATAGTTTATAGAGAACATAGGCAAATTTATTAAGTTTTTTTTATATATTTCGTATGTTTGGTGTCTCCAAGTCAAATTGTTGTTTATATTAATACCAAAAAATTTAGCAGCAGTAGTTTCTTTTTTTGTCCCTAAATAGCTAATGTCAAGGTTTTTATTTGGGATCATTTGATAAAAAATTATGATTTTAGTCTTTTCTAAATTTATAATTAGATTATTGTTGTTAAATCATGAAATAATTCTATTTAATATCATGTTCATTTTATTTTTATAAGTATTGGGATCATCACACTTAATGATTACGGTGCTATCATCGGCAAATTATACCATGGAGTGGTTTGTTAGCCTCGGAAGGTCATCTATTAGTAGAGCAACATTATGTAGAGAAAAAAAAGGGCGCTTAGCACGCTACCCTGAGGAACGCCGTAATTAATTGTCTCGCTTTCGGAACGCTATTTTTTCTCGTAATCTTTGAATCCCGCTTGTAACTTTGTTGCAGATAGTGCTGTCGTTGACTAGTTGGGGGTGATGCACTTCACTAACCCGCGTACTATCCTTTGGGCCTTTGCCGTGACAACCGTGCACGACGAATAATACAGTCCACTGTTAGAAAAACTTAGTCTTCTCTCACCATTTTATTCAAATTTCGACCACATGAAGTCAGCTCAACAAGCCTTATCTTCACCAATTTTTCCATAGACGTCCCTTCTAGCCTGGCCTGATACTTCTACCGATTTTAATGCTATAGGACTTCTTATATTTCAACGTCAGTGACCTATACAGTAACACATATTATTTAAAAGAGTGTCCATGGAGTTTCTTGCACGTTCTTCTCCATAGAGATCTACTCCTTGGAATGTGCAACTTAGCTTCACTTGTTAGTTTGACTGACCGACATTTGACAATTCAAAAGTGCCTGTAATTGGTCTATTTGAAATAAACGTTTTTGATTTTGATTTGATTTTGATTTTATACAGAAAAAGCTCATTCCATTTTCTTCAATTGTCTGTCTTCTGTTTAAATATAAATATTTTAATTTGGGAAATTTACATTTACATTTATAGAATTTAGTAGTATTGACACGCTAGCAGAAATGAGGATATCCGCAGGCGAACCAAAGTTACCGACATAGCCCGGAGAATTGCCAAACTTAAGTGGCAGTGGGCAGGGAACAGAACTGCTCGCAGAACGGATGGCCGATGGTGCCGAAAAGTTCTGGAATGGCGACCGCGAACCGAAAGACGAAACGTAGGAAGGCCTCCCACTAGGAGGACCTAAGTAGACCTTGTTGAAGGCCTATGTCCAGCAGTGGACGTCTTTCGGCTGAAATGATGATGATGATGACACGCTGGCTCTCGTTGTTTTGGCTACTCTGAGAAGTCTCAAATGGGTCTTCTTCTATTACTTCGAAATGTCGTGCTAGCTTACCTTATCTGCTGCGTGGTCTACATCAGCTTCAGAGGTTTTGTAACGTAGGTAGTAGAGATCTATGTACGCTCGTACATTTCCGTAATATCTATACTAATAATCGTAAGAATATCAACCTAGGCTCAATTATTGTATATCGGGCTGGTGTAAGCAACGACATAAAATATATGTAATAACCTGAATCTCAAATGACTTTATAAAATTTATAGTTGATCTATAAAATTATTTTCATAACTGTAACGCATGCTTGCATGCTTCAGTGAGATAACTAAAGCGCTTTAAATTTTTTGTCCGTCTGCAAAACTTTAGAATAAAGATCTTGCTTGATGCTAGCGAAAAATTAAGGATACAAAATATAGAGACTTAAATTATGTGTGTACATAGTCCTCCTCTCATAGAGAGGGAGTGGGCTATAATCTACCATGCGGGCGCAGTGCGAATTTTTGGTTCTACGACATGCCGGTTTCCTTGCGATTTTTTCCTTCACCGTTTTGAGAGCAGTGGTGATGAAATAAATTACACAAAGTAATGCGTTTGCTCGGGTGCAAACCCACGATCTGCAACTCGTAAGTCCGGGCTGTAATCACCACTGCTTATTGTCACATTAGTTTTGTGAAATTAAAACACATTTGAGTAGTTGAGCGAATTTCTTTTTATTGTTATGCATAATTTTGTAATTTATGACAAGATTAACTTCCACCCGCGGTTTCGACCGCGTATATGTCGGATATAGACACAAACCAGGGATGAAAAGTATCCAATGTCCTTCTCCAAGGTTCAGTCTATGTCTGTTACAAAATTCATCAAAATTGATTTAGTGGTTTAGGCGTGAAACCGTGATAGACAGAGTTACTAACGCATTTTTATAATAATGTATGTATAAGAAGGGTAATTTTTCAGCGTATAATCTGAATAATTTCTAATGAGTGTAGAGGGCTCTTTTCATACAAAGGAGGAAAGAGCAATCCTTGCTGATTGTAGGGAGTGCTGAATCCAGAGTGGCGATAACAGATTATTTGTAGCTATGCCGTCAGTGAATGATGATATTGATACAATAAGAAAGTATATAAAATAGCATGTAATTGAAAAAGTATACTTAGGTCCTTCGTGCTCCATAAGCGGTTACCTTTAGCTCCGGTGAGAGCTTAATATATATCAGTAGATACGGTCTGGTGATTTTGTAATTATTTTGTACGGCTTATATAGGAACACATTCCGCCGCCTAAACTTTAGACATGTGAACGAGATCGCAGGCTAAACTTAGTGTAGTAAAAGAAGTGTAAGTGGTGCTTTTTTTTCTTAATAACCGCTCAATAAAGTCACTAGCTAAACGTTTTTCTAGGGACAAAATCGTAACAGTTTCAAGAAATTTGCGGATGAATCCCGAGCCTGAAAAAGGCCGGTGACCCAAAACCACGTTAGTAACGCGTCGTTGAAATATCATTTCAGCGTGTATTTTTAAGCATGTAAAACGTTTAATGATACCTGATTAAACATCCTGAATAAAACAGAGTTACAAAAATAGAAACGATAATCTCTTTGAGTTTTTATCTTATCAGGAAGATGTAGAATCGTCTATATAAATTCTAGAACTTTCTTAATCATGTTTTAAAGCTCATAAAAACTTCAACAAGGTCTACTTAGTAAATTAACATAAAGTTAAAGTGCTGAAAAATAACAAGTAACTTGCATAGTTTATTTGGAAAGCTTACCTTGTACATATTGTAGAGTTTGTAAGCTCTTTCCTGGTCGTCCGGTGTAGCTTGGACTGACTCCATGCTGTCTCATCTACTGCGGAATCAGGCACTAAATCCAAAACCTTGTTATGTCGGTCCATTTACTGGTTAAACAGATATCAGTTCTTGCACAATAATTCTCGTTCTGGCGTTCTGAATTATTCTCATAAAGTTTTTTTTTTAACGATCTAAACAACTACTTAGTCATAAAGATCTTTATAATAAAATGTGTATACTTATATGTGTTAATTAAATAATTATATATTTATTAATGACGAAATATAAATATCTAAATAATAAGTTTTATTGATTGTGTATAAACCAATCATCTTAATTTAAATACAGTTGATACGGATTCGTAAATCAATAATATATTAGGAAATATAGCTATACTAAATTATTATAAAAAAAATTAGTTATTTCCTCATCAAACGCCTTATCCCTTTTCTCTTCCAAATATTATCCTAGTACTAGATTTTTAAATTCAGGTATTGGTCTGTTTAAGATTTGCAAAATATGATTCGTTTTACATTACCGACGGCAACTTTGCTGAACTTAAGTATACACTGTGTACAAATAGTTCAGTGGAATAGACCAATTTCTTGTACGTATGAAATGTTTTAGCCAGGGGTCATTTAAACAAACAATTTTTTTTTTATGTTAAAACAACTCAACTAAAGTTCGAAATAAGTTTCAAAGCTATAGTTACAAATGTATGCTTTTATAGATGTCTGTAAGCGTTTAATGAGGACTTCTAGCACTATTATATAATTTAATTATTACGTAATCTTAAGTATCTTATTTTTAATTATTAAATAAAAAGTGCACTTAAGTACAAAAAGTGTGGTTTACTTTAATAGCCGATACTTAATTAGAAGTGTTTTATCAATGGAGTGCGCGTAAAAAAGCGGGGTGTCGCCAGTAGGTGAGCGGAGGCCACGTGGCCGGCACGCGGGCCCGGCGCGGCGGGATACACTTGCGAATCCGCGAGGGAGCACCCGCCGGAAACCGAGGTGTACCGGGGCTCCTCGAGTACAGAGAAGTGGCGGCCCGCGGCGCGCAGCCCGCGCCCTCGCCCCCGCACCCCCGCGCCACACACCCGCACATGCACTGACTCCGCAGCCTTCGTCTCCACACCACCACTCACCCCGCGCACTATGTTTGCCTTAATCGCGAATTAAGGTTCCAGTAATGTTTTCTGTTAAGCTTAGAGCTTAATTTGACGTCATTCATTAGAGATCCCGTTTGTGAAACAGACGAAGGGATTGCGGTACCCACTGAATGTATGTTCATGTCTCTCTTTTAATGCAAGATGATGAAACATTCCTTACTCGTAAATGTTTCGCCGCTACGCATGAAATATCCTGGGGACGTTATGTAATTTATTACTTTAAAATAATCAGTTCAAGGTTCTGAAAAGCATGGTACCTACTTCCCTACAAATGTAAAATATTTCTGTCACATATTTTGAGAACATAAAAATAAATGATTCTGTAATAAAGTAATCCTCAATGTGATTGAAAAATTCTAGTCTTTGATTTCAACGGATCGATTAAGTTAAGCCAGCAATAAATTAAATAAAATTAGTAAAATTAAATTAGTCGAGATTTAAAAAATAATAACAGCAAAACACCGACGATCTTCTCTATATAATCAAACGGCTAATTCCTGGCCTTGAAAGAGAAGTAAAGATTTTCCTACGGTGCGCGGTCAGGAATTGATCGTTTATTTAGTTATTGCTGAAATCCTTAACATCGTAGAGCTTTGTCATTTAGAATCTAAGGTGAGAGTTTTCCTTGAAACGGGCCTATAATCTTTCAGTTCATAGAACTTAATTTAATTTACATTTTAGTGAGTTCATTTGTTTATACTGAATGCCAGAACCTAGAATTGTCGAAATAGTGACGTAACGTTTAATAAGTAACTTGCTAGGACCTTTCATCATCAACACAGTAGACCACATTGAGAAATTATACTTTCAACTCGGATACTAGAATGATGTAGTAATCTGAAAGCGATACTAATTTATTAAAATTTTCATTTGAAGCATGAAAAGAATATTACCTAAGAAAGTAATGAAACGTTGCAAACGTTAAGAGCATTGAAGAAAATTAATTTCCCAAGGGCATAAAGCATGTAATTATGTAGTCTTATCAAGTATATATCTACTATATCAGACATTTTTGATTTAATTTAGACCACGAGTGCCTTTTGAATATTGCTTGTTGAAGATGATGATGAAAGAATCGTATGTGCGCCTTTACCCTTTACCTAGTCATGATAGTAGTTAGACAGTAAGAGTTGTCCGGAGAGAGAGAGGGGCTTTAGACAACATGTTTAGGTATA
Source organism: Orthosia gracilis (assembly GCA_947562075.1). Taxonomy (NCBI): domain Eukaryota; kingdom Metazoa; phylum Arthropoda; class Insecta; order Lepidoptera; family Noctuidae; genus Orthosia; species Orthosia gracilis. The sequence goes on from OX387274.1 coordinate 8,634,828, forward strand.
GTGTGATGTTGATTTTCAAAAAGTCCAATATTAGATTGACATGCGCTACCGAACTCATGTCTCATGGTCATTTTGGACTTTTTACGATCGTATCGTTGATACAGCATACTTTGTCTAGACCAAGAAAGAATCAGCTGTTGATGTTTGTTACCTGCTAGTGACAAAGTTGTCATGATCCTATTCCTGAAATCCACGTTCTGGATAAACTGTACTGGGCAATATTATGAGTAATGTGTTGTATGTTGCGTAAAAATGACCTTACATAACAATGAATCATGCTTTGTAGATCAGCAGAACTTAGAAGATTTATGTCGAAATTGATTTTCATATAAATTGAGACGAACAGCTTTGAAATGTTGCTTAATCACGCTACGGTGTGAAACGAGTGTGTCCTGTCTCCTACGCCAAAAAAACTTGTCCGGCATAGTGCCGGCGCTGTAGTGGGCTCGTGTCGAGTTGTTGCGGTAGATCACAGTGCTGTAGAGTAGGTCGGTCTATTTGTGGTGACAGGAGAGGCGTGGGTGCCGCGTGTACTGAGCTGGAGTGGCAATGACCTTGACACTAAGCGAGTGGCCTTGGGTAGCACGTGGCGGCTGACACCCGCTGTCTGTTGTCGGAACGCCGCCGCCGCCTTTCCCAGGGGAGCCTATTGTGGACATACCCAGTAACAAATACCGTTATCTGCTACTGGTTTTGAGTGCATCTTCGAGCATAGTTGTCTACGTTGAAGCTGTAGTTTTTAACTGGAATTCAATTTCGGATTTTATTGCAGTTCGTATATTTGAAATCATGTGTAGATAACTACATAGTTTTCAAATTAACCGCTACTGACACCCTAAGTACGTTTTGAATTAACAGGTGAAAAACACGGGTTCATCGACCGGTCGGTCGGTTTGAATCACTGAACAGTATAAGGAACAAATTGTAAATCTGTCTGTCAGCATCATACTATAAAACAAATAATAGTCACTTGGACAACATTCATATGAGTATTTTTTTAAATAATAGCTACTGGTATAATTTTTGATTTATGAGAGAGCTAGAACTTACGGACGTTGAGAGGAGAAAAATTAAATGGGTTATTCAATTTGCAAATAGCTAGTCGGAATGTCCACAGTAAGATTGCGTGTGAATGGGTGCGATTCAGAGCGTCGGCGACGTGCGGCAGCGTGTCGAGTGCGGTCGCCGCGGGGCGGCGGCGGCGGCGGCGAGCGTTCAGTAGCCCCCGCCTGGCCGATACGTTTACGAGCCGACACTAACTTTAAGTGACCCCGCCCGCACTCGTGCGCCACAGCCTTGTTTATATCCCATCTCAATGAAAATAAAAGCGACGTCATTTCCTTGACTTTTCGTAACACCGCGAGATTTGACGACATCCATCAAGCTTTTTCAAAGCAGCTACGAAAACTTTGGAGCTTCTGCATTTGACAAGCACTATGAATTCTGATCTCTCAGAATATGCATTCATTAGCATAATGTATTATAAAGTCATGTAAATTAATTTCAATACACTACAACCAAAAACGAAAAATGACGCGAAACTCATAAATATTCTGGCAATAGTAAGTATGGAATCCAATATGCATTCCTTTCAGTTACAGAATAAGCAGGTATTGAACAATTTGTTATATTTAGTTTTGCAATACTGAAACGAAATGCAAATAATTAAAGTTATTGCTAACCATGATGATCTGCTGACGTGCCTTAGGAGCTAAAGCTCAGCATACGTTGACAGGTTTCCAACATTGAATAGCGAACAAATATGCCAGTGGGTACAGGCATTTGTAGGAAAGAATGCAAAGGTAATCGACGAGGTAACAGTTGTCAAAGAATGCGTGTGACGTGCGTGACACGATCTGTGTGCAGCGAGTCAGCGACGAGCCGGCACGCCGCGCCGCCAGCCCGCCAGCCGCGCTCAACATGAATGAACGCGCTAACTTGCTTTTTATCGCTATTTTCTCGTACCGAAAGTGATGATTTAGCTTCGGACACCTGTAATTTGCTCGTTTGTATATGCCAATCATTTTGATTGACGACTACTGTCGGTAATTAAGCCGTGAAGTATTCAGTTTATTTATAACAAAGAGCTGGATCTGTGTTCGGTATTGTAAGTATGTTTATCTGTTTGAAGATTACTTACATAATATTTTAATAATATCTTTAAACCATTTTATTTATTTAATACTTCAACACACAAATGTACAGAGGCGGACTTAATACCTTAGGCATTTTCTACCAGTCAACCATTGGGTGATGCAGAGATAAATAGTGGTAGGTGCAATAAGGATAATGAATGCATTTGAATATATATACAACACAATAAATAATAAACGAAACATAGGAATATAACTTAACAATTAGTAGAAATAGACAATTGGAAAAAAAAATAGCGCTGTGACGATACTCCTGCCAACTTCTTACGAATGTGTTCGCGAACTTTGACTTTGGGTTTGGTTAGTCGGTTGGTGACTATCCTGATTTCCTAGGGGAGCGCATTCCACAGAAAAATGAAGAAAGAACGGTGAATGAAGTCAGTGTGGTGAGTAGGACATTGAAGAAGGCGGTTATTTGAAGATCGTAGATTTTTATTGTAGTTATCGCAGATGTATTGAAAGTGAGGTACCAGATAACTAGGGGAATCGGGAGAGTCAAGAAATTTGTACAATGTAGTAGAGCCCTTTATTCTCTGCGCTGTCGTATGGAAAACCACTTTAGAAGCTACCGTTGCGCAGAGGCATGATCATCACGATGGTCATCAAGTTTTTGAGCTAGTATAAACATAGAGCTCTGCTCGGGTGAAAATACAGAAAACGACGTTTTCTAAATTTGAAACCTAGCTTGATCGATTTATCGCCCCCGAAACCCCCTGCATACTAAATTTCATGAAAATCGTTGGAGCCGTTTCCGGGATTCAGATTGCTCGTTTAAAGATATTAGATAAACTATTTTGTTGAACATTCAATTTTAAATTATTCTTATAGGAAGAACCAGTCACAAATCATATCAACGAAAATAAAAATCTTCACTATAGAAATTATAATTGAACACACACAACAGCTGCTAATTCTGGTGCTACGATGAGTGCTACGAATTTGCTACGGCGTAGCAGTGGTAAAATCCTTATTTATTATGGGTTATTTTTTATAGGGTTCCGTACCCGAAGAGTCCAAACAGAGCCCTATTGCTGTCACTCCCGTGTCCGTCTATCTGTCTATCCGTCGTCTCTCACACAATTTTGTTCCGAAGAATTTTTTAACTTCCATTTATGAACTTGAAATTTAGTGATCATTTTTATCTTATTACGTATGTTTTACTAACAAATACCAATATATTAATAAATCAGTTTTTTCTTTGGTACGGTACCCCATATGTGCGTAGTCCGACACGTACTTGGTCGGTCTTTTTTATTACAGCTTATAACACCTAGGCCGAGTTTCTCACCTATAAATTATCGCAGAATTAATGTGACAAATTGTCAAGCACGCGGTATCTGCTCTAGTAAAGTGACAGGACGTTTAAATTCCCTAGTAATTTGTTTTTGTGTACTAGAATTACCGTCTGAAATGAGTTGGTCTCTCGAGATGCACGAGAAATATGCTGAGCGATGACCGCTCGGCGCTGATCATATTTTATTTTAACTTTTTACTACACATTAGTTTCTAAATGTAAGTATAGAGTTAGTTTTTCTCTTTCTAAGGGCTGTGAATGACTGTTGATATAACTCATGAAGACACAATATGTCCCTCGATACCCGTATTGCAAAAAAAGTTAGGGATCTGGAAGAAGAATTGATTTTACAAAAAGAACAGGAATCAACTCAGGTTGATGACACTTGCCATTTGAATGACATCAATCTAATTTCAACCCACTCTCTCTTGTCACTCTCTCTCTCTCTTCAGTTAGGTCAATTGTAGGTGTCGAAACACCTACAATTGACCTTACTGAAGATTCCTTGTTAAATCAGAAGAATTGTTACAAAGTTAGTTATAAGAAATTAAAAAAAAATGCTAAACTAAAAAGAATAATTAGAAATTGTAACAAGTTCAGGAAACAACACAAGTTCTTTATTAAAAATATTCCACTTAGGAAATAACGTGTTGACCTAGTTAATAAATTAAATAATTACCAAATTAAGATTAGAAGATAGTAAAAAAATCTTTGAGATTGACACACACTGCCTACACTCAGAAATTCAGTTTCATGAGAACAGACTAAGTTCTCTTTACAATTAATATGTAAATTTCCGCAAAATTTCTAGTATAAGCCTACCGGCGTTCCTGTCTTCGGTCCACGGCACTCAAACTTTAACCACAAAAATTTTATCCCTTTCACTGGTTAACTTTGAAGTGCCGTGCTCGACCGACGCCGTGTGCGCCTGGAAAGTGGCTTGCCCGAATACGGCGTTGCCCGAGAACCCATCTTCCCAGAGACAGTGGGATGAGCCGCTCTGCAGGTTGGTACGGAATAAACTTATAAATACGTCCACCAATACTGCTGAGCGTGCCCGCCTGCTGGCTGTGGGAGAGTGGGAGTCGGGTCTCTGGCTACAGGCACTACCGTCACTCAACATAGGTACTATGTTGAGTGACAACACCTTCCGGATCGCTACATGTCTGCGTTTGGGTGCTCCTAGCGGAGCTCCACATCGTTGTCAATGTGGTGAAGCAGTCGACCGCCTCGGTCATCATGGCCTATCCTGCAGTAGGAGCGCTGGCCGGATAGCACGGCACGCCAGCATTAATGACATCATACGTCGGGCTCTTGTCACCGCCGGGGTGCCAGCTGTTTTAGAACCCAATGGCTTGGCCCGCGACGATGGGAAGAGACCAGACGGGATGACCATAATGCCTTGGAAGGTGGGTAGGCCTTTGGTGTGGGATGCAACATGTGTCGACACCCTTGCGTCATCCCATCTTCTTAGCACGGCGGGCTGTGCTGGGGCGGCTGCTGCCGGTGCAGAAAACCTCAAACGGCGCAAATATAACAACCTTATTGGAAGTTACATGTTTGAGCCGTTTGGGGTTGAAACATTAGGTCCATGGGGTCCGAGTGCGCATCGAGTTTTTCGAGAAATTAGCACAAAGCTCGTCGACTCTTCACGTGACCAGAGGGCTGGCCTTTTCTTCGGCCAGAGAATCAGCATTGCCATCCAACGTGGCAATGCTGCCAGCGTTCTGGGCACGTTTCCCATTGACATCGATGTGGACGAATTTTTTGATGCACAATGAGCTCTTTACCGTCTCCCTTTTGTATTTGTATATAGGTTTGTTTTTATTTTGGAATATTCAATTGTATATATGTTAATAAAGGATATAATTATTAATATGTTAATTCTAAATTACAAATTAAAGAACACATTTTGGCCGTAATGGAGTTGGTGATGTGTCAGTGTAACTGCCAGACAGTCTCAATCCTAAATGCAGTCCAGCCTGATGCTACGATGAACCCGGTCCAAGCGGAGAGGGTGTCTCAGGACAGTGTCTTTGTACAAGACATATCTAATATAGCACAGGATTTGACACAAGTAGACCGGCCTGAGAGAGCTGGCTTTCCATCTAGTTACAGTAATTATGGTTTTCATTCAGTTAAGTTTTCAGATGGTATTGGAAGAGGTTCATGTAAATTGATACAAGGACATAATGGAATCTGTGACAAAAAATATATATAAACCAGATACCAATATATCTGTATTTGTAGGTAATGGTATAATAGTATATTATGATACAAGTGAGCTATGTTGCTCATTACACACGAGGCTGTAGGTTGCAGCCCTAGCCGTAGGCGAGGGCGTTATTCAGCCGAGCGTGTAATGAGCAGAGCTCACGATTTTCATACGACGTTTTATAACACATTTGCGAGGAAAAAGTAAACATGTATTGCTTATAACCGTTTAATTATTTAACAATACGCCGTACAATTTTCAAAGCGATATTGGTTTGATTTGGATGGCAATTTCACAGTTTGTGTTACAGTTGTACTTGTCACTTCTTTATTAGATACTTTCGTTTTCTTCTTGTGTATATGTTGGCGACAAAGACAAATCATAGAACAGTAGGAATCAAATAACTCATGCTACGAGATGTACGTATGCTTGTGGTTCGGGGCAAAACTTACTCCAAATTAATGGCTTGCGTTATTTTGTCACTGATTTTCGCATTTTTATGAATAGAGTCTGCTTTCGGGTTTCTACATCCTTTGTTGTAATATTATAAAGCTCTTGTCCTCTACATGCACCAATAACACCGAATATTAAGACAACCTGGAAAGAATCCATTCATTAGTTCTAAGAAGTTACGCAATTATTTAGATACGTTTAGATTAATAACATTCAACGTACGTTTGTTGCTAGGTACTGTCTATCCACAGTCTCTTTCAAAAACTTTTCTACGTTGTTTTACCGTCTCTTCATAAATGCCATCAGGTTACAGTACGTTTTGATATCAACCCCATGTTTGAGCACCACCAAGAATAGATGCACCACAGGGAGCTGGGCTTTTATGTATTACATATTGTAAATACGGCAAAGCACATTTTCAGAAAATGACTGGGTATTATTTTGCTCTTCCATTGTAAGAAACTATCGTAGGCAGCTAAGCACTTTTCTCTAGATTTTGCGGGGATTAGGCTATCGCTTGCATTTTGTGCTTCATTTAGTATTTCTGACGGGGTTAACTCTATCAATTGTTCATCTTCTGCACGAAAACTTGAAATTATTTAAATAATTTACCACACAGCGACAAATACGATAAAACAAAATATGAAAATTATGGGAAATGGCGCGCAAGCTTTTTTATTTTTCTCGCGCCAAATACAAGGTGAGTGAACATACAGCCTACTTCAAAATTATAATTTTAAGTGATAAAAAGCATACATTTTAATATTTTTTATGAAATTATTGTGAATTATGAATAATTTGAATAAATGTTTGTTTGACTTAATTAAGGATGTACCTACACACTTATTTATTTCAAAAATGTATATGGATTTTCAGCGGCATAGAACCTCTTTGTTGTCACAAAAAAAAATACCTGTATTACCCGGTTAAATTGAAAATGCTCTGTTTACTCGCATATAACTTGCAGAAAGGTACTAATTTAACTTTTTAGCATTCAGTCTATTACGCACTACTGTGTAATGTTATTACGCACGTGTGTTGTGCACGCTTATTATAAGTACTACTCTATATTTGAGTCAGTGATGGAAGATGTTTTACAACGGTAATAAACTAGTAATTGTCTGTGGTGACTTTAATATTAATATTTTAGAAGATAATTCAGATAGCAGTAAGTTATTAAATCTCTTTAAATCATTTAATTTGTCACATGTGTTTATGGAACCAACCCGAACTACACTGACTGCTACATGTATTGATAGTGTTTTTTGTTGCTGCAACTACTTATACAAAACGATTATAAATTCTCTGCCTTCGGATCATAGTGGGCGACTTTACCTTTGAGTCTAATAAACTAATACAACAAGCGCAGATTCAATCCAGACCAATTAACACGGTAAATTAAATAAATTTAACAGCACTTTAATTAGTAAGTTAAGCGATCAGTACCTCACAGTGAACAATAGTAATATTTTATAATGAAGAAGTGTTTTCAGTGCTTCAAACAGAGTTCAATAACACTTTTAACAAGAAAACTAAAACTATAATTAATTATGCCCTAAGTTTTTATTCAGTGACTGGGCGACTACAGGGGGGTGCAGGTTTAGTGTGCGTAAGTGACAGATGTATCTGACTTGTATACATCTGTCACTTTTTCACAGTCGAATCATAATAGTTTTGATACGTCATGGTACGGGGACAGGACTTAGAAAAAGGAGGGGAAGACTTTACGAGCTATATGGCCTTTAGCCTTATGTTAACCCTGAAACTTTTAGTAAGTATGTTGCTACTTACTCCAGATTTTTTTTTAAACTATTTGTAAGGCAGCTAAGGCCTTGTACTAGTAATAAGATTAAATTAGCACAAAATAAAATCAAGTCGGTTTGGTAAATTATAAACAATGAAACGAACAGAAATAAAATAAATAATACTCATTACACGCTTGAGACTACACATGGACATATTAGCGATAACAAAAATGTTACTGAAGAATTTGTATTTTTTTTACAAGCAAAGAATTTAAGGTTTCAGTAGTTTTAATTGGGATAATTAAAACTACTGAAACCTTAAATTCTTTGCCTTCACTTGCTCTTGGTTTATTAAACGCGAACGTTTCAGCCTGCCCGAATGAATTTAACTTTTCACATATAAACCCCATAACAGTAATAGAAGCTTTTAAGCAAATCAAGATCAAAACGACCTATCTATGGGGAATGTCCATCAAAGCTTGTGCCTCCATTATTGAGACTATAGCGCCGTACTTAGCTTTAATTTTTATTTTGTGTGTAGATCAAGGAGTCTTTACGGATGTAATAAAATAGAGTAAGGTTTTAAAAAAAATGAAGTCTTTTATTTCCTTTTTTTTTAGTAGTTATTAAATTTAATTTATGATTTTGAACAGGAACCCCTCTCAGGTGAAGGCCTCTTCCAGAGATTGCCATTTATCTCAGTCTTGAGCAATACGATACCAGTTTGATCCGGCTATTTTCTTGATGTCGTGTTCCCAGCGTCAATGAGACTTCCTTTGTGGCGTTTGCCCTGAGGACCTTTCCACGTTGTGACCGCTTTGGTCCATCTACGGTCTTTAAGGCGCGCTCATGGCCGTTCCATCTCCATTTTAACTTTTGAGCGTGGCTAAGAGCATCGATTGCTTTTATCTTTGAACTAATCTTTGGATGGTAAGGTTATACCACTTTTTAAATCCGGGGACAGTAAAGACACAAATAATTATAGACCAGTATCTGTGTTGCCGGTTTTTGGCAAGGCATTTGAAAAAGTAATGCTAAATCAAACGCTCATTTATTTTAATACGAATAACATTGCATGATTTCACCAAAGGACGTTGTACAACTGTCGCTGGTGTCCACTCTATTAAAACACATTTTTAATGCGTGGGAAGAGGCACTAGATGCCATAGGTATCTTCTGCGACCAGTCGAAGGCGTTTGATTGCGTTAATCATGAAACATTACTTCTGAAGCTAGAGCATTACGGGCTAGGTCAATCAGCGTTAAGTTTAGTAAAATATTATTTGTTTGATAGACAGTAATTAGTTCAAATAAACGGTGTCAATTCGTCGGGATTAAACGTGAAAATGGCGGTAAACCAGAGGTCCTTTCTTATTTTTAGTATACATAAACGATTTATCCCGTTTATTGGCAAACAAACTAAACATGGTATTATTTGCTGATGACACCACCTCCACCGTTCCGTACCTTTTGAGGAACGGAACCCTAATTACTTTAATTAGGGTTCCGTGTGGCCTTAGAGAACGGTGGAAGGTAACCCTTATAAGATCACTCTCTTTTCCGTCTGTCTGTCCGTGTGTCACCACCGATTTTCTCAGGAACGGGTGGACTTAGCAAGTTGAAATTTTTACCAGATACTAAGATCTATAGTCCCTATTAGGGAAACCAAAATTGACAAATCTAGGTCAACCCCAAGTACCCTATAGATTTTGGGTCGAAAACCTATATGGCAGTTCCCGTTGACTTCTGAGAATCACGAAATTTGGCAAAAAGTAAGGTCTTACAGAACAAGTAAAGGCAAAATTCAGAAAAATAAAAATAATTGAAAATTATGGTAAATTTTAGTACATACAAGTTTTCGTGAAAATCTAAATTTGCCCATATCTTTTTATCGTGTTGACTTAGGACCTTGATTTTTATACCGTGTACGTTAGCAAATCAACCATTACAGCAAACACACGCACACCTAAAACTTAGCCACCAATAATAATGATACAAATTTTATTATGGCGGTAGGTATAATGGGTAGGTAGCTAGCGACCACACAGCCCCTAGACGCCTAATAACAGGCGAGCGATGTCAGTCAACACATATGACTAAAAGATCATATACAGGTCGCCACACGACAATTTCGAATTAGTAGAGACCACTTCTGTGAGCCGTAACCACTTCCGCGTCAGTCAATAAAAAATTGATGAAATAAATATTATAATGTCCTCTTGAACAATACGTTGGTATGGTAACAACAGCCAGATTTCGAGTTTCCGGAAAATGGCATAACATTTCATTGATAAGTTAATAGTAACATAAACATTATTAGATTTATTTTCTCAAACATTAGGCCCTTACATCGTTGACGGAGATAGGTAGTAGACCTCCGGGTCCCAGGGAGAACGACGGGAACATGAATGACTCGGACTGGCTAGGGCTCTGCTTTATACGGTACTTTGCTACGAGTATAGCAGAAGGAATTTTTGGTACTTTATATGTAATGCTGTTCTCACCAACAGCGCTTCCTATCAAAACATACCCTAGGTTCAAACATACGTACATACAGTCTCCACATAGAACGTCCTCATTTTTGAAGTCGGTTAAAAACAAAAATATTTTAACCACTTTATCGATACTAAAAGTACTAACTAAAATTTGATAATAATAGAGAAAATAGAATCAAAATTGATCGAAAAATCAAAGAAATTTATCTGTCCCTCTCTACGAAAACGTCATTTTCTATGGCAGTTGGCTTCTCTTTTGAATTCTCAACTTTGACGCTTTATAACTTCATCTCCGATCAAGATATAAAAAAAAAACATATTAGTTTATTATAATTAATAAGTATTTAATTTAGCAAATAAAAAAAATACGGGCATATTCCCTATTTGCTGCAAGGTGTTCCAGGGCAAGGATAAACGAATAAATAAATAAATGATGTTACTAGCTTCTGCCAGCGGCTTCGTCCTCGTGAATGTCGGCAATTATCCATATTCCAAAATTCATTTAAAATCCTTTTTTTTATTTGTTGTTTTCACACATGAAACGTAAAAAAACAGACAGAAATGCAGAGTTATTTTCGCATTTATGATATTAGTATGGATACTATGAATTAGTAAATCGATTCCAGTTGTATAGAAACTTGGAGGTAGATTTGTAAGGGCCGAGTCTGATATTTTAAATCAATTGGAAGTGATAGCCTTTCACAGTCGGAATGCCCCGAAGCAGCTCTAGGAGTTTTTGCTGTCTAATATGAATTTGATTAGTTCACTAACAAGTCCTATCCTACTATTTATTTATTTACTATATAATTTATTGTACGTTACTTAAATTCGGAATTCGTCCTTCTAATATCATAATCATGAAAATCTGTATGTTTCTTTATCATTATGCATCAATAGCTGAACTGATTTTAATAAAATTTGGAACACAGGTAGACCATGACTTGGATTAGGATGAGGGCTTTTATCCCGGTAGTAGGTCTTCGTAGGTCAATATTAGCCTTGCTGCGAAGTCGCTGGCAATCATCATCATCAACGTCATCGTCTATTAATGTTCCAGAGCAAAACGCCTGCCTGGTTTCGCTTAACTTTGTGTAAATTATTTCATGACCTCTGCTCTAACCACAGTGAAGGAAAATATCGTGAGGAGACCACAAACATATCTTAGAACTAAAATTCGAAGACATGTGATATGCACCAACCCGCACTGGGCCCGCGTGGTGGATTACGGCCCAATCCCACATACAGAGAAGAAGCCTGTGGCCCAGTAGTGGGAACATTAATGGTCAATTTTAGCCTTGCTGCGACTTGCCGGCAATACTTATTCTTATAATTAGGTACGAACCTAAACGGGTAATAGAGCTGTCCAGTTAGATTTGTATATTTTTTATATTTATTTTGATTTTCTGTGCATTTATTACCACTAAAATAAAATTGTAAATTAAAACATAGCATACTTACATACAAACTACGCGTATAAAAAGGAGAGGGCTCATTGGGCGTCAAAAATTCGTCCACGTTGTTGTCGACGGGAAATATGCCCAGAACGCTGGCAGCATTGCCACGTTGGATATTAATGCTGATTCTCTGGTCGAATAATAAGCCCAGCCTTCTGGTCACGTGAAGAGTCGTCTAACCGTTTACTAATGTCTCGAAACACTCTATGAGCATATTGGAGCATAAGTATATTGGATGTGTTTGGCTGATTTTCGGACGGTACTGTTTGACACTTAGCTAGTGTGATTGCGGCTTTTGGTCGGAAATGTTGTGCATCTGACCAGTGCTTCATGTTACTCTTTTCCTTCATGTTAGCTTCAATTGACTGTTATTGTACTTTTTATTTTCTAAAAAAGTGGTTTTATTAGAAGCCCAGGTTTAAACCTTACTTACACCGTAGTTTATAGAGGTTTAAACCTGGGTTTTTAGTGAAACTGCCTTTTGGCTTTTTTGTAATAAGACTGATATTTTTTTAATTATAAGTTGTAGTTTGAACGTTTAAATACAAAAAAAATCACATAATTTGCAAGGTGTCTTAACGATTTACTCTGTGTTAAATTTAGTTGGTTATCCTTAATTTCGCCTTTTAATAGTTATCATCGGAAATTGTAAAGAGTTAATATTTTTTTTCAAAGTCAAAGTCAAATATATTTATTCAACTAGGCCAAAAAGCGCTACTTTTGAACGTCAAAGAATTAAAATTAAAATTTACAAGAAATTAAAATTGATTCTACCGTGCATTCGGAAAAGTAGCTTGTTATGGAGAAGAACGCACAAGAAAGTCCATACTTACTCTTTTTAAAAAAAATATGTGTTTTACAATATTTACATAAGTACATACATTAATAAATTCATATATGTGAACGATGCACCCAGAATAGCACTACACACTATACTACGTATAGGTATAAAGTATTAAAAGCATTAATAGGTAAATTCATTAATTTGATAAATAGGAATATGGTTCTCACATACTTACAAATATTGCAAACATAGGTAAAATACCTAATTCAACAACAACGGAACAGTGTATGAGACAAATTCTTAAAAAAATACAATAACTATGAATAGGAATATAAATTAACAAATTTGATTTTGTCTACACTAAAGATTGCTACTCCATTGGGCAATCTTTAGCAAGCATTCTTATCTTGAATATAATCATCTAATTTGTAATATGCTTGTTTACAAAGTGTGCTTTTAACTAAAGTTTTAAATTTACTTTCATTTAGTTTTAATATATCACAAGGTATTTTGTTATAGATTTTAACACAGTACCCCATGAAAGATGAGTGTACTTTAGCTAGTCCATAAGATGGTTGATCTAACTTATCGTGTGATTTTGGTCGTGTGATTAGTTCCGCTACCATGTTTTCCAGTGATCTTCAGCCTAATCGCGTAAGTGAATTCGGCAAGGCAAAGGTTTCGACACCATGAAAAATATGTTTTGTGATAGTTTGGCATCTTCATTGTGAACTTTATACCAATCATGTGCCAAAATTTGAGTAAAATAGAAACTATAGAAAAAACCAACAAAATCGAAACTATTTTATTTTATTCCCATTTGGAAAATCACAGACCCAATTTAGTTCGCGATTGATCGTGAGACACTGAACGACCCCTCTTATAGTCGCGCCCCTTCATTTCCACACAATTAAATGAATTCGGAATTTTTATTGTGTTTTTGTTCCTCAATATGGAATTGATTTATTCGAGTACGTTATACTAAGGCAACTTATTTTACGTAAGTTTATTTTTAGGAAGCGACAGAAGTTTAGCTGATTAAATATAGGACTTGAGCTTTCAGAAATATGATCGCTGCGCCTGTAAATCCGACACTAGTCTTGCCAAGGAGTATCAAGAATAGAATCCATACTAATATTATTAATGCGAAAGACATGTATGTCTGTTGTGTTGTGTTCTTTGTCGAAAACAACAGCACAGCGGACATGCATGTAGTTACCTTTCATGCTTAAACCGTTGAACTGATTTAGATGTAATTTGGTATGGAAATAGCTTGAGACACAGAAAAGGACATGGGATAGTTAGACCGGAAATCATTCTTAAGGGAATGAAAAGGGAGGTGAGAATTTGTACGGTGAACCAATAATTTATTAAGCAAGACAACTTACTCACCTACAATAATATAGCGCACGTTAAAAAATGGAAGTACTGCTACGCAGACGAAAGCTAGTAGATTATACTTTTTTGTCAACAAATACGTCCAGATCCAGTAGAGGTCACTCGTCTGAATAAGGTAAGACTGATAGCCAACTCCAAAATAATTATTTAGTTGGGATATAGCTAGGCAAATATATAGGTATTTTCCAAAAAATGTATGATAGTAGTTTCTACAACGGTTATATAATAGGAGTTATTACAACACGAGTCTTTTAATACCTTATTATATACCGTTGCATACACTATTTTATCTTCACTCATACAGTTGAAATAAAACAAAAGTGATAACGGAAAAATATATGGTATGGCGGGAAATTTAGATTCTCATTGCGGATGACTGCGTAGCGCGCGCATCCATCGACAATGACAATATTTCTCTACATTAAGTCAATGAGCCCATACACGCCAAGAAATTAAAAAGTAAAAGTATGCTATAAAAATTAAAAAGTTATTTTATGATGCAGTTGTTTAAAAATCGAAGGTAAATATTGCAATGTAATGTTTTTTATACCATTCCCCCTCTAAAAAGCTTATTTTATTCACTGAAAACAGTGAATAAAAAGAACTTTTAATCACTGTTTTGGTCTTTGAATTTAGAACACAAAATATTCTACCTCCAACTCAATGCTATACAACCTCCTTGCGCATAAAATTCTCGATGCAAACTTCTTGTGCAAAGAATATTCGATTTTAAAACTCCTTTGTCGATTTAATTTTCAGTTTGTTTATATTTAGGATTTTAATAATGATGTTGATTTTGGTCTAGGATATTTAGTGAATACTTATTTAGATTGTAATTCTGATATTAATTGCATTGGTGCCTAATTAATTATAATTATGTAACGTAACGGAGGTGGTCACTGGCGTCTGAAACACACTAGCTCAGCTTAAATTTACAAAAAATGTGGAACCCTGAGGTTTCTCATTTTTTCAAAAAAATTAAGGTAATTAACCACTTATTTATTTATTATTATCCCTTTTGCTTTAATCTTTCTTTTTCTCGTAGTCATGGTATAAAATATAGTATGCAACTCTTGAATAAAACGGATTTATATCGAGGACCATGAATCACTCGCGTCGCTCAGGATTCTAACACTTGAATCACTCGCTATGCTCGTGATTCAGTTTTTAGAATCCTTCACTTGTTCGTGATTCATCACTGGCCCTCGCTTTAAATCCGTCCTTTATTCACTAGTTCCATAATATACAATTTTTTTTTAATTTCAACTATCCATGAAAAGAAATGTGCGTGTTTATATTTTTTTTTTTAAATATTATTTTCAAATAGTAATAAAAGCAATATTTTCATAAAGTCATGAGCATAAAAAGACATTAAAATTTTCGCTTCCAAAAGAATTAGGTAAGCATGGGTCACACAATTACCCTTGGTTCCGGTGAGCCCCAAGGCACGTCAAATTAGGGTTCTCTTCTATCCAACAATTTTATTTTCATAACGTTTCCGCCCGGAAAACTAAAAATGAAAAACTCTGTAGTTACCAAAGTTATAATATAAACGTACATTATTATGATAAGATTGCAATATGGTTTCACACGTATTTTGTTCAAAAATTTGTACTTAGATAATATTGATTGCTATGCATTTTTTAGCTGTTTTTAGTCACCGAATGTGTTTCCTTCGACAGTGATAGCCGGACATCATTGCAAGATAATTGTATTACTTTGTTGTTTGTTGATTCCTCTCTACCGATCGTAAAGTGATAGAGTTAATTTCTTAACTAAAATAGTTAAGGAGGAGGATACATATGCGCATGTATCCAGGCTGGTTTACCAAAATCAGATGTATCATCCGACTGCACACCATAAATTTTTTCCTGGTTTACGTCTTTTTAGTTCGCTTTTCAAGCAGTCGGGTTTTTTGATTTATTGAATTTACTTTTATTATTTATAAAATGTTAGTTATTTTTTTTAGAATTAGTTACATTTAAACATATAAGTAAACATAATTGTTTTGAAACCACCTCTTAAAACCCTTTATTTTGATACCCCACACGACAGGTTAGGATGAAATATGGCGCCCAATATCCGCCATTTTCCTATTTTCCAATTTTAATGTTGCCAGTGACACTCGCAGGGTTAAGACGAATTGATATACGTAAGAACAATCAAAATCGGCCCACGCGTTTGGTCTCTAGAACGCCACAAAGAAACAAACATACATACATACACTGATAAACATATTACCCTCCTTTGGTAGTCGGGTAAAAATAATAGGTTGAGTGGATGGAGGAATACGCACATTCAAGAAACAAGCTCTCTCGAACTGCACCAGTGCACCAGATGATGGCCTCTCTATCTTACTGGCATCCATGAAGGAAGCACCACGATATTTAACAAGCTTTTATTTGTAGAATATTAATGTAGATTTTATGAAATGTGAGGATAAATTAACTTGAAAAAAGTATTGAATTTTCTAAAAATGCTAACGTTCAGGCAAACATGGGTTTCATAACTGATATAATAGACATTTTAAAGAAATGGCCCACAATATTTTTATAACTATGATATATTAACAGGAAACATTTTTTAAATATATTTATTAGCTAATAGTGTGGCTCGGTTTGACCTTATGACCTCATTAACAGTAATTAGTCTGAAAAGCACTTTCAACTGAAACTCAAACTTACAAGTTGCTCTTAATCCTAGTGATTCGAAAGTTTTGATGGATATTGGTTTCCTAAAACTTTGTAACTACGCTTTGCTTTAGGTACCTACCTATACTACTATTACTTACTATTAACACTGAGGAAAAATATCAAAGAAAAATATATAGTAAAATAATTTAAGTAGAGCGTGGCTAAACGTGCCGGTTTTTGTAAAATACAAAATTGAGCTATGAAAACAATGTATTATATTTAACTAGCTGACCCCCGGGGCTTCGCTCCCGTCAATTGGCTACTTACCTACCTACACTACTTACACTACCTACCCTACCTACCCTACCCTACCTACCCTACCCTACCTACCCTACCCTACCTACCCTACCCTACCTACCCTACCTACCCTACCCTACCTACCCTACTCTACCTACCCTACCCTACCTACCCTACCCTACCTACCCTACCCTACCTACCCTACCCTACCTACCCTACCCTACCTACCCTACCCTACCTACCCTACCCACCCTACAAAAATACAGACAAAAGTTTATTCACCCTTTTTAAATAGTTTACACAAAATACATATATATAGATGTTAATAAATTAAAAAATCTTACGCACATATTTAAAGAATGATTATTGGCGTTTCGGAATAGTGACATTGTTTTGTGCATCGTTAAACAGTTTTCTTACCAAAACATCGTTTGTGGAATGCATTACCTATTGAGGTAAGGCGTGCGCAAACATTACCTTCATTTAAAAAAATGGTGAAGGAGCATTTCCTTTCTTTGTAACTATTCTTCTCCTTTCTCTGCCCTATTTTTTTATATGTATTAGTATATTATTTTATTTGTATGTATGTATTTTATGTTGTATCTAAGTAATATTATTTAATATAGTTTTTGTACACTGACAGCCCTATGTCTATCTCCTCTCGTTCTGTCCATCCAAAGGTTGTCTGGAAGAGATTGCCTTGTGCGATAAGACCGCCCATTGTACACTGATCTTTATAATGTTTTGTCCTGTAATTATTTAAGTGGTGTACAATAAAGTATATAATAATAATAATAACATTTTTTGTGAGATCAATCGGAACGACACAACTAACCCCGTTATGGGCCCGTTGTTCCGACGTTTCAAATACAAACTTACCCTTCAAAATTTAAATCTCAGTTCACAAGCACTAAAAGAGTGTTTTGTAGTTCGTCAAAATATGTGATTATTTTATGTGCAGATAACAAAAAAATCAACAGTTAACAAAAAAATCAAAGGCAAAAATATATTATTCCGAGGGGTTTTTTGTTTCGTCTACTATACTGAAATATGCTAACCAATGGTTGCAAATTTTAGTAAAACACAATTTTCTTCAGTTGTTAGCCTCACAAATGGTCAAATAAGTTGGAGAGTTAATTATTTGACAGATTGTTATACTAACAATAGACGAATAAAAGCGTTTTAACGAATTTTGAAACCATTGCTAGACTTAAATACTGATAAAAAAACTGTTCCTAAAACGGCTCCTGCAACGGCCGACATTTTGTTTTATTTTATTTGGGAAACAAACAGATGCAATAACAAACATAAGCATACAATTAGTTCAACACAATCCAGAAACAGTTTCCACAGATTAATATACAAGTAAATTAACCTAAGTGTAACAACAACCAGAAGTTCACACAGTTTAAAGAAGTCACAATTTAATATTATATTATTGTATAACATTATATTATTTAAATTATATAAATTTAGCCCAAAATATTTCTTATGCAAAACCTAAATTTGGGTAGAGAAAGGTGAAAAATATCTAAATCTTGATTTTCTTTTAATGAGATTATATCGTTGTACAGACGACATGCTCTTTTAATAAAAGTATTGTTGCCGTAATTGGTTCGGCAGAAACCAATTTGGAAGGAGTTCTCCTGCGTGCATTTAAGCGTGGACATCCAAAACTTATTTTGCTCAGAACATAAGGGGAGTCCAATTGGCCTCTAATAATTTTATATCTATAAATATATTAGTTCTCCGTAGTACCATAACGTTTCGCGACAAACATCATACGAATCGCTCTGTTGTTTACTTGCGTTTGCTTGCTCATCGGAACAATTACCGCCGACACTTTTATCCCCGCTCTCCATAATTTTATTTTTTAATTTCTTTAGTTTTGTGACAAGTAGACATTTAATGACTATCTTTTTCACAAAAATCAAAAATTTCATAACACCTTTAATTGTACATATTCCTCGAAGAACTAGGCGAAGTTTCCATAGTTGTTAGTATGGCCACATTTCGCCAGTAAAAGAAATATTGATATGATTAATCAATACAATATATTATTAAATAACTTGAAAGAGCATAAAATATCAGAAATATGGATTGATATAAATTTAGTTCAAAACAACTATTCATTATTCACCCTCATTTGTTTGCTTTTCAATTTGCATACCGTAGTCGTGAAATGTGGCCACAGATAACTATATTGCCAGTTTTTTTTTCTGTCTTTTTATGGTGATTTTTTTATTAATATCTAATATTTCACTTTCATCCAGTTCCACAAGTCAGAAGTTTTTATTCGCTTTTTCTCAGAAAAGGGTCTCAGTCTTTTTTAGACCTAATAGTTTTTTGACTAAACTGGGAAAATAAATTGAATATCAAAAATAAACAATATGTTTTATTAAGTTATTTCCTTTTTATCAAGAAATGATTGTATAGTTGAGTTCTTAATACAATTTCTTATAGGCAGTTTGACTCTCCTTTAAAAATTGAACACGGCTGACGAAAAAAAACATAAATAAAAAGTATAATTTTAGGTTGTGTTTAAAATTGTATTAATTTTTTTGCAAGTGTGTAGAATTTTGATACATGTTATACATGTTATAAATGCACTTTCGTTGAAGTAACACTCGAGTCAAAAGCAACGGTTGCAATGACAAACTTTGCTCACTTGTATCAAAATAAGTTCTTTATAACGTTACAACAACACAAACACACTTGTAAAATATAAGTACTTGTTCCTTTCATCTAAATATTTTGTGTACCAACTTCTTCTCGACTGAAGTCGGAAAATTGTGATCTTTGCAATGCAATTGAGTTTAATATTATTCCCTTCCACGTTGAGAGCTTTAAATTTAATTATATGGGGACAACAGCGATAACGCAGACTCGGTAGAAAGAGACAAACTTCTGTTATATTTGCCTAACGGGGATTTATACAAAACATAATAGTTGATACGTAATAGGTCCCATCATTATATTTTATATTTAATAAAGGCTAAGTACGTCATTAGAAGTAATTCAATTCCATAGAAACACATAGTCGCCTTCTACCTACGTGTTGATACAGCGATACACATACAGAGCACTCTAAATGTGATACAGATAATATAATAAAATAAAATTGCGATACGAATTCGTGAGAAAATTTAAATAAATGACTTTTCTGTTTGCACATAAAAAGAAATATATTGCGGCACAATGAATGTTGGGGGTGGAGTGGGTAGTGGGGACAGTCGCGAGGCGGACGAGACGCCGGGGCCGGGGCCGGGCCCGCGCCCCCTCTAGGGGGTGACCCACTTTAACGGGACAAGTAATATTACTTTTTACTTTTAGGCAACTATTTCATGTTTTATCGCGATAATAACATATATTACCTATTGTATAACCTTACCCTTTTCACTTGAATTAAATATTTCTTATGAATGTAACGTCGCGTTACAAACATCACAAGAACGACAAGAAAAATCGAATAAAATTATATTTCCGCTTTCCATAACCGTTATTTCATTTTCCTCATACCTTTTAACTTTTTCAATTAGTGCTATAAATCTGAGGTACGGGGAAGGCAGTTTTAAAATTATAAGAACAGATAGTCTTTACAAGAGGTTATTTCAATTATTATCAAACCATACAATCAAAAATCGAAACTAGCAATG
Source organism: Orthosia gracilis (assembly GCA_947562075.1). Taxonomy (NCBI): domain Eukaryota; kingdom Metazoa; phylum Arthropoda; class Insecta; order Lepidoptera; family Noctuidae; genus Orthosia; species Orthosia gracilis. The sequence goes on from OX387274.1 coordinate 8,655,404, forward strand.
CGCAGGAAAAATAAGAAAGGATTGAAAGCAATCGTACGTGTGATCTAAACGAACACAATGCCTATACAAATTGTAAGCTTACAGTTTATATGAGCTTATGTTTTATTGACGTAGCTTGTTTTCATACATACGAACGTACTGTATGTGTATTGTATGTTGGTTATTCCACACTCTCTTGTTTTGCGTAGCAGGATGAATATTTGTTTGAATTAATTAATATCAATTATTACGATCGCCCACATTTCCGCCCACGGAATTTAATTGTACGTCTTACTTGCTGTAGAATTGAAACTTGCATTTAGCATAGAACTACAAAATAATCAAAATTTAACTTTAAACCATTTAGAGCTCGTTTCCTGGCCAACAAAACTTGCAAAACTAACACTTTTAATGCTGTTTATTTATACGTTTTACGAGCAGCAAATAATTAATTACAACATCAATTCTTAATAAAATAATCACACGTTTCATAAATTCCGTAAATGTACATTAAAACCTTGCATTCGTGTAATGGATTCAAAGAGGGGTCCCTGGTGCCTAATCTCAGAGTCGGGACTTAAAGCAGCTTTTTAATTTTCAAATATTTTTGATGAAGGCTGACGAGGAAATTTAAATTTGACGTTTTTGTTTTTACGTAGCAAATAATATAGAAATGCTAACTTGTTAAGAGTAACCCTTTATCTTTTTATCGCATCTTTACGTAGGTACTTAAATACAAAAATGTTAAGTAAAAACTAATAAATAAAAAAAGTTAATTGAAAAAATCAAAAAACCCGACTGCTTAAGAAGCGTACTAAAAAAACGTAAACAAGATGAAATCATGATCATGATTTATTCAATTAACTTTTTTATTTATAAGTTTTTAGGAAACATTTTTTTTCGAATTAGGTACATCTACACATATAAGTGTTTTATATTTTTGAAATTAACCTTTAAAACTCTTTATTTTGATACCCCACACGTTGGGTTTGGAAGAAAAAAAATTGGGCCCCCACAATATGACACCCAAAAACCGCCATTTTTCTATTTTCCAATTTTAATGTACCAATGACACTCGCAAGGTCAAGAAGAACCGATTGACGTAAGAATCATTAAAATCGGTCAACGGGTTTGGTCTCTAGAATGCCACATATGAACAAACATACATACATAGACTGATAAAAACATTACCTTTCAACATTACATTCCTTCGGCAGTCGGGTAAAAAGAAGTTATAATGAGAACACATGTTGGTGTGTTTGAGGCTTTATATACCTCCGCAAAATCAATTACTGGGAGATTCCGATATCCTAGACAGACTTTCAGCCTTCGGGCTTCTGACTGCTATTGCCACAGATATAAATCTAAATAGATAACGCAAGTCCCTCCATCTGTATGAAAACCAAGTGTGCTACTTTTTCACAAACAATTTAAAAATAAAATTTATTTAACAATGAAATCAAACATTATTTACGGCTCAATATAGCATAAAAAGGCATTTTTCTAGGTTTCGGTGGATTTCCGGTGGCGATAATGCTAAATGAAAAGCTCAGATTACGATAATTGATCGTAACTTTACTTCGTTTTTTGGCACTCGAATCGCGTCATCTAGTTAGATTGATGTCTGTGGCTATTACCAATAGCTATTCGCAGAGCAATATTGTTGTTCACAAAACAACTGGGTAGACTTGATGTTTGAAGAGTAGTAATATTTTGGTGCATTGCATTGCAGTTATATAAAATCAAATTAAATAAATCGAGATATTCTGTCACATTATTGGGTAACTATTAGGTAGTTAGTCACTACGTATCTACCTTTTGGCATTTCTGATACGTAAATAATAAAAAAAGCGTTTAGAAAAGGAGTAACCTTGTAGTTTTGTACTACTATAAATTTCATAGAAATGCTATAAACCGTGATTCCCAGAAGGTACGCAAGTACAACTAAATAAATAAGTAAAAAGCCTTTATTATTTGCCATCCTTAGAGTTAACAGTATGTGTGTATATATTATATATTTAGTACATTTCATTTTTTACTTTTGTTTTTGTACTATACACTTTTACAAATTTCCTTTTTCTTGGATAAGAACCCTTATTCGGGTATAGGCCTCCTCCAGTTTTCATTTTCTTGTTTTGTTATATCGTCTTTAGTTTTTCTTCAGTTGGTTTTTCTTCAGTTTTTAATTTATTTTCATAATTGTATTTTTCTTGTTTTTTTTTTTCATTATTTTTTTTTTCTCAGAATGTACGCAAGTACAACTACGACACAGAAATTATTAAAATTTTAGTTACGTACTAGTGGACGGGTAAATGAATCAAAGGAGAAGGTAAAAGTGGTTTTGAGAATATTCGATCAGACTTTGTAACTGAAAATAGTGAGTTTATATGCGATAGTCTGCTTAGTTTCTTAGAAATAATACGTTAAAATTTATCACTCAATTTCAAGTAACACAATGTACCGCTATTATTATTTTTATTAAACCATTAAACCATTTTTGGGGTTCCGTACCCAAAGGGTAAAAACGGGATCCTATTGCTGTCTATATGTTACCAGGCTGTATCTCATGAACCGTGACATCTTGACAATTGAAATTTTCACAAATGATGTATTTCTTTTGCCGCTATAACAACAAATACTGAAAACAAAACTAAATAAATATTTAAGTGAGGCTCCCATACAACAAACGTGATTTCTATATTTTTTTATATTTATTGTCAATAGGCTCGCGCTTGACCACTATCTCACCTGATGGTAAGCGATAATGTGGTCGACGGTGAAGCACGCTTGCCTAGAAGTAACCTATCCACTCTTGACTTAAAGACCCCTAGATTGTAGCTAGCTTGATTTTTTGCAGTTTTTTGCAATACTGGTACGGAATCCTTCGTGAGCGAGTCCGACTCGCAATTGGCCAGTTTTTACTAAGTTTTTAAAAAAAAAAATTATTATGTATTCATCTGTACTTTCTAACTTTATCTTGGACATCACAGACAATAATGAAGGGAAAACATCGTGAGGAAATCTGTTTTGTTATAGTTAATGTAAGTCTGAAATCGCCAACCGCATTGAGCAAGCGTGAATCAAATCAAGGTGATCAATGCTCGTGCCTTCTTAGTATGAGAAGAGGTCTATGCCCTGCAGTGGGACAATTACAGGTGGTGCTATTATTACATTGTAGGTAAACGGCAAAACTCTATAATAAATTCTGTTTTATCTAAAACTAGCTTCTGCCAGCAGCTTCGCCCATGTTATTGACGGAAATTATCCCCAGAAAACATATTTCCGGAATAAAAAATATCCCATGTGCTACTCCTGACTATAATCGATCTCAGCGCCAAATTTTATTCAGATCCGTCCAGCCGTTTGAGCGTGAAGAAATATCAAATATACACACTCACAAACTTTCGCCATTTTTAATATTAGTGTGATCATTTAACTACCTATCACAAATTCACAACACTTATATACTAAACTTTGCCATCGAGAAAGTATTTCATTACTAGAAAGATTTTGTCCTAAAACCACTAAAGAAATAAAGACAGTCCGCAGCTAAACTGTCTAAATATAATATAATTTTATTTCATTTCTTTCCTTATTCCTTCATATAGGGCTAAACGTTTAACGTTCGATATAACAGTAACACATAGTTTGCCTTTAGGCTTTATTAGGTTTGCTGAAATTATATGGTGCACAATGTTTTGTGAAAATGTTAGGGTCGCTATAAAGCAAGCGGATTGAATGGTCGCGCGGATGTCCGGTGGTCGCGGCGACGCTGGGTCATTGGGTTCCAACCTTTATAATTGATCCAATCAAAGCGAATAAAATGTGTGGGTAGATGTGCGAATTTGTGAGCTCTTACTATATTATGGGACAAAACTATGTACAAGAAAAAGAATAATTTATTAAACGTAAGAAAGTTCACAAACATTTTCTTTAGGTGTATTAGTTTAATTTCTAATGGTATAAATAGTGCTTGTGTGTAAACTATTACTAAAATATTTTATTGTAACAAGATAAACAAGGATTTCTATGTTTGTTAGCGAAATGCTGATTTTGGTACTTTCAAACTTAAAAAATATTTGTACATTAGGTCTCCTCATAGTATTTCTCACATAACGTACCTAATAATTAATGGAGATTTTAGTATCGAAAAAAGACAGGAACATGCCAGCAACATGCCAGTTTTTCACGCAGAGACGCTTGTGTGATTATGTCCTTGTAGCTATTAATTATACTAAATCTACATCTACACAGCAAAGTATAGATAGGTATACCAAAGCCGTATTGCGACAGCTTTTGTATTGTCGCGCAGTTGACCTTTTTTAATTAATTCCACTCAGCTCGATTAATGAGATCAAAGGGTTCCTGCTATCAGATAATCGACACCAAAGTAAAGCAGTATATTTTGCCGGTTCGACAATGTTTTATTTATAGAGTGCCGGCTATAATTGCTGCTCTGAATACTTAGAACTTTATCTCACTAATAGAATTTATATCTGTGTTGTCATGTAATTTAAAAAAAAACCGGCCAAGTGCGAGTCGGACTCGCGCACGAAGGGATCCGTACCATTATCCCAAAAAACGGCAAAATAATCACGTTTGTTGTATGGAAGTCTCACTTAAATATTTATTTTATGCTGTTTTTAGTATTTGTTGTTATAGCGGCAACAGAAATACATCATCTGTGAAAATTTCAGGTGTCAATTTCAAGTGTCAAGCTATCAAGGTTCATGAGATACAGCCTGGTGACAGACTGACGGACAGTGGAGTCTTAGTAATGGGATCCCGTTTTTACCCTGTGGGTGGAACACTAAAAAGACTTGTTAGTCAACAAATACTGAGGAAATTTTGCTTATTTTTATCACTTACTGAGTATCTCTTACGTTAGCTAAGGTAAACTAAGATTACTTATTCGTGTTATTAGGTACCAGTACATCTTATTAAAAAAACAATAAACGAAAGTTAAATTAAACAGAAACCCTAATTTTAAACGAACTCTGAATTATAATACAAAAAAAAATCTTATCTAAAAGTCAACAGACCCCTAGTTTGTTTCCCCAAGGGGAAGAGTTTGCTCACCGAGAAAAAAGGATTAACCTAATAAATGTCAGTTTTTGTGCTTAATTATTTTTAAACTGTTAACTGTGTTTACTGACCAACTTTTATATCTTCTGGTTAAAGTAATTTCTGCTTCATAAATTAAAAATATTAAATTTAGGTTATTAATCTTGGAATTTGCCATTTTTTAAATAGTAGAGTAACATAGTGACGTATCATAAGTCATACGTGGCGTATCAAGCTGCTATCACTTCAGGTATGCTGAAATTATACATTTCTAAATATAGACTACAATACAAACGTGAATATCAAAATAGTGTGGAAAACAGAATGGTGTGCCACATAGATTATACATCTGCAGTACGTAGACATTTTAACTCTTATGTTTTGTCGCTTGTACACGGGAATTTTAATGAAAACTAAACTCGTATACTTGAGCAATTTCAGGAATGAAACGAAGACGAGTGCTCGTTTATAAGCGTGATTTAACAACTCCAGCATATTGATTTTTACGTCGCCGTGGGCCCACCCCCTCCCCCGCGGGAAGAGTTGTGCACGGGGGTAATGCTAAAATGCTTGTTCCCCTATTTGAGAGTACATGCTGGAGGGACGTTCAACTGAGACCGCGACTGTGTTCAGTTTTTCTTATTCATTTAATACAATTTTTTTGTTTATCAAGAATACTTAACGTAAGATTTACGACCGGATGCGTCTTCATTGGAACGTGAATGTGACACGCTTTCTATCGTACACTCTTATCTGTATTGTAGTTTAACAACTAGTTTAGTGGCGCTATTGTAATGCTTTGTTTTTACAATAACTGTATTTTCAAAGAATACTCAAATCGCTATTCGCATTGCTATTAGCATGGGTATACAAAATTTGAATGTGTTAATGACACAAAGTGAACTTATTTTATCTCAACCTAGTACAGTGCCAATTATCAGTAGGTACAGAGTTCCCGTTGTTGTTATTACGGTTATTATTTTTATTTTACCTAGATTATTTTAAAATCTTACATATTAAGTTCCCATAACAAGTAGCGACAAAGGTGCTATTGATTTAGGTACTAGCAAAGCTATGAAAAGATCTTTTAATACCAAAAACAGTTCCTTTTATATTTGAATGATATTTAGTATTGATTCGCAGTGTATAAGATATTTGAAAGTCGGTTGCCGCATTTGTATGTCCCCGCGAGTTTGTTCAGCCCCACCCGCGCACTTTTCAGTGGGCCGCCCCGCGCCGCACCCTTCACTGCACCCCATGTGTTATTCTCCACTCCGTCCCGCGCCGGGACGCTCCTTCATTTTACTCCAATTTACAACCAAAAAAATTCAAACAAACATTCCCTAAATTAAATTTAATATTAGGCCTGGGATTGAATCCCATGTTCTACTGTACGATACTTACTCAGTGAAAAGTTAGATTGGAGTATTTCTTGAAAGCCTCCTTATCTGTAGTCTTTCAGGCGTAACTAATTACTGGTGCTGTTAAACACCATTTCGTTACGTCAGTATGCTAGTAATTTGTTACCACATTTGCGACACTTGCGGGATTTATGTCAAGTTATAAAGTTGTCCAGCGGTTTCTGGTTGCTCTTTTATTTAGTACTATTTCAGTATTCTGTATTTTACTGAAATGGTTACCGTTTACTTTTATCGTCGACGTCTTGTAAAACTGAACGGTTTTCACATTTTATTTTTAGTGCCCGCATTTATTGAAGCTATCGTTTTATTATTTTATAAGGAGTTAAAGTAGAATTTTACTAATCTGAACATGTATTATATCAGGGAAAACAGAACGTATAACGTCACAGATCTATACTAACTACGACGTATAAGTACTCAGAATGGAATATATTTTAGTTCGGTAGGTATAATAATTGAGGGGCGCCACCCCAACCCTACCGAGTTTGAAAAGGAAAGCTTTTAAGAGCTTTTTGTTTTGTAATTAATTATGTTTTTTTTATTTATTTATAATGTTTTAGTACGGTTTTATTAAAAACAGATCTTAAAATCCTGAAACAATGTTCATATAAATATTACTTATTCTAAAACAAGTGAGTTAAATATTGAAGTTGTACCTATATCTACTTATAGTTCCCAGTGTCACTAGTTGGGATCATAACTATAATTGCGGTTATTCCTGTTCAATGCATTGGTATATATTGGTTTTCAATGCATTGGTTGAATAAATATTCCGCATTGAGTTTTTTTAACACTCGATGAATAAGCGGGGTGTTATAAGTTTGACGTGTGTTGCTATCTGTGTATTTGAGTGTCTGTCTGTGGCATCGTAGCTCCTAAACTGATAAAGGGATTTTGATTTAGTTTTTTTTTGAAAGATAACTTGGTCGAGAGTATTCTTAGCTATGTTTGTATTGTATTAAAATCGGTTCAGCTATTCAAAAATTATGTTCTTTGAACCGGGGTACTTTCGCAAGATATCGTGTATAAATACGTGTTTCGATGGATTGTCTATCGAAGTGTGTCCACTACTATGCTAGTATTATATTAACCGCGTTATCGTGTCCTACTATTAAATTTAATAACTATCGGTAAAAAGGAAGCAGTCCGAGTGCTATCTTGGTCTAGTGTTAGAGAGGAATTTTACATTTATTGATCATATTAAAATAGTCGGTGAAAAAGCAAAAAAGAACTTCTATGCCTTAACAAGAATATCTAAATCTACGTGGGGTCTGTTTTTTTTTTAAATTTAATGACTATTTATGGGGCTACTTACTTGGGTTGTATGTGCTATGGGGCGCCCGTTTGGGCTGATAGGGCCATAATCGCGCAGGGCGGTTCGACGTAAATTACTTCAGAGTCAGCATTTAGCTTTGATATTCTTATGCAAAGCATACAGGACGGTTAGTACTGAGGCCTGACCGGTACTTGCTGACGTACTTCCGGTCGACCTTGAAGTGCAGCGACGTGCTGCAATGATAGTACATTGCAGCACGTATGCACGAGAAACCATGGACGCGGACTTTTTAACGTGGAGTGACCGTGAGAAAATCTCTAGATTATTTTCTTTCCATCCGTTCGCGTGCGACTGGCCAGGACGTGACTGGAGGTGAATCACTGTTTTGCCCAATTTTTCACAGGGCATGGTAACTTTAAAAGTAAATTATTTTCCTTCAAGCTCGTTGCCTCGCCTTTATGTCAGTGTTCTACATCTGACTGCGAATATGTAGAATCTGCACATCATATCTTAAGGCAGTGTATTCTTTGGGAGAATGAACGCAATACTATTTTGAATAATGTACAGGCTGCATCAGGAGTTGTTATACGGACCTTGAGGAAACTAGAACAAATTTCCGTGCGTTCAAGCGTTTTTGCCATACCTATTATTGGAATCAAATATAACAGATCAATATGTTAGGACCCATTAATATTAATGCAAATTTTATCCGTTGTGCTAGGCAACTGGGCTTATCCCAGTTGTAAACGACCCTTTGTGCCTATTGGCCTTGTTTGTTCTGTCTCCTGCTTGATATGGAGGGAAGTGGAAATTTATATATTTTCCTACTCCTGCTTTATTCTTTTCTGATTAATTTCGTTGCGGGATCCAAGACAGTTAAATTCATTCTCCGGGACTTGGCAGTCGCCACTATTCTGGCTTTCAGGAGTTGCAGTGGTTTGGGAATAGTGCGGTCGGATTGTCCCATCTGTGCTACTACTAGACACATTATCTAGTTTAAAAGGCTTGAGTTAATAAACTTCGGGGCTTATAAAATTTTGAATATGTAATATTTTTGAAATTGCACAATATTCACGTATGTTACTCTTTATGGGCTTCTAAACACGTGTGCCAAATTTCATAAGTGTATGTATGCTTGTTTGTATGCAATTGAATGAAATTTATTTATTTGCAAGAATATACATATTTACATAGAAACGTGATAAATTTTTAGTCACACTTTATTCGACTTATCAGTCGTGCAAATATTTCTAGTAGGTACATGCATATGCATATGTATGTTTGTCCACGCATATCTCCTAAACTACTTATCGCATCGTGATCATTATTTTTTAATAATTAAGATTAAATATCTCTCAGCTTAGGAAACAGTGTAAGTTTCATCAAAATCGGAGCACCAGTTTTCAAGACATTGAACATACAACCGAACTCCTTAGCGACAGGCAGCACAAATGTATAAATTAAGTTATTATGGGTATTTATTGTCAATCCTAATGAGACAAATAAAAACCTTTTCACAAAAAGTAAACCGACTTCTAAAGCAAAACAGTAAAAATTGCAAAAATAACTTTCGTTTCGGAAGTCGGTGTTGAAAAACGATAAAAACTAGAGTTACCAAAGACAACGACTTCCGAAACGAAAGTTATTTTTGCACTTTTTACTGTTTTGCTTTAGAAGTCGGTTTAATTGTTTTTTACACTTAGTTGACATCGACATCTTAGTTCGTTCGCCGCGCGTTCGTTACGCGTTGGAAAACAAGTCAATAATGTATGGGAATGTCAATCGGTATAGAAATGTCACCTGAGAAAGCATTTATATTTTGGAATTTCAACCATCGCCTTCTTGATAGAATGTCACTAGAGCGTCAGGTTATATCCGCGATGGTGGCACGATTGTTCCAACCAACCAACAATGTCGTCTTTCCATCACGCCTCTGTTCGACCAAAACTTCTCCCAATTCTTTAACGCCACTCGGGCAGGCCTTGTTTCCGAAGACGCGGGCCGTCGCCCGTCGCGTTATGTGGTGCGGACCACACTAAATTCAAACATAAATGGCGTTATAAGAGAGCGTTACTCCACCGGTCGGCACCGCACTGTGTGAGGTTTTCTGTCATCGAAAACATTCTTTCGTACGTCTTCGGACCTCGACGTTTGGAACTCGGTCTTTAGGTAAGGATAGAACGTACCTTGGTTCTCAGTGTAATTCTTAGTCATAGTCTTTAGTCAGCCTCCTCAGCCCAAGTCTCAGTACTGTACTTCTAAGGTTCAGAATTTTGAAGGCAACTAGCCTTTTTTTATTATTGATTGGCTCGCGTTTGTCCTTTATCTCACCTGATGGTTAGCGATGATTTGGTCTTCGGTGAAGCACGCTTGCTTAAAATGAACCTATTCACCCTTGACTTAAGTTCCCATATTGTAGCTTTCAGGAAACACAGACTCGGGCAGGGAATTCCACTCCTTAGGTGTTCGCTCAATGAAAGTATTCTCAATACGTTTAGTGCGTATGGGTGGCACATGTACCGATGGCGCGTCGCTTTACGCCTTGTAGTCCGATGATGGAACGGGCTATGCGGAATCAAATCATGCATTTTACATCGCACACTCCGCGAAATGTAACCGATAAAAAGACTTTAACACATGGATTTGAATTGCTGAAGACTGATGTTTGTCATATCTTCGTCTTGCCCATAATTATTATAAGTCCTACCTTATGAGCATCATATGGTTTTTAAAGCATTATACTCTTATTAAAAGGTTTGCTAAGTTCAACAAAACTGACTAACGTTCGTCTTATGGAGTGCATTTACATGCACTCCATAAGACGAACGTTAGTCAGTGGCGTGGATAGCCAAATTCTTGTAAGTAATTACTTACTTACAAGAATTTGGCTATCCACGCCTACTTGATAAACTCACCAATGAGATTTCCGTTCAATATGTGATGAAAAATTAAGAAAAAGGTTCACGAAAAGAAGGGAGAAATTATCTCGTATCATTAAAAAGGTATGGCGAGGAAATGTCATACAGTTTTAACATATCATGACGGAAGTGGTAACTTATCAGTTTTGACCATTTTAGGATGCTGCACCCAAAGTCATAAAAACAGCACTGACTGTTAGTTACAGGTTCATATCCTTAGAAGCGTTATATATCGCTAGTTGGAATTCACTGAGTACATGTGACTATACTACTATTTGGCCAGCAACTACATATGAGGCTGAAACTGTGAGGAATAGCGAAAAACATTTAAAGTAGCCACGAGGCCGATTTTGTTGAAAACTAAAACTCAATCATTGGATTTTTGTAAAATCAATATTCCTATCTAGGACTCGAACCCATTGATTTTGTAAAAAAACACATGCTGTGTTATAACACCATTCGAACTAATAATTATCATTCTGGTAAGTAATGTCATACAGCCAACTTGAGGATAGAACTCATTTTTTAACCGACTTACCAAAAAGGAGGAGGTTCTATGTTCGACTTCATGTATGTTCCTTTTTTTTATGTATGTTCACCGATATCTCCGTCAATTGTGGACCGATTTTGAAAATTCTTTTTTTGTGTGAAAGAGTATATTTTGAAATTGGTCCCATTTTAATTTGGTGAAGATCTGATGAAGAACTTCGAAGGTATACGACATAATTCTTCAATAAATAACGGCAAAACTCTCGGGATTGCTGCAATCGTATGTCTCTTTATTGATTATATCATTTCATAACATAACATCACGCCAGTACGATCTTCAAGGGTACGCAGATCTCTCATTTCACCGGCTATGTTCAAGTTTTATGATATTTGGGTTATCTATTCTGGCGTTAAGGTAAGTTACTAAACAACTTGCCTAATAGGTAGGTACTACTAAAAAGTGAAAAATAAAAAACTTTTTTACAAAAAAATACTACCGACTTCCAAATAAGAAAACTACAAAGTGAAAAATAACTTTATATTTGGAAGTCGGTGTCCGTAACGCAAGAAAATGGTACCTACGAAAGACACCGACTTCCAAATATAAAGTTATTTTTCACTTTGTAGTTTTCTTATTTGGAAGTCGGTAGTATTTTTTTGTAAAAAAGTTTTTTATAACAAAATACTCTTTTTAGTAAGAAATTTGCGAAGGCTCGTATCATGCAATTATTATTATTGTATTATTATTTTCAGTCTGTTCTGTCCAACTGCAGACCCGGCACTCCTCCCGATTTAAAGCAATTGTATACCACTCACGTTGATAGGCGTCAAGCTCGTCCCACCATCCTCGTCTGGATCTACCGCGTTTTCGCCAAACATTTTCTGGGACACACATTGTGGTTGATTTAACCCACGGGCCGTTCGACATGCGGCTGACGTGGCCCAGTTCCATAGCTTGGCAGATTTTGGGTGAGGTCGGCAATTTGTGTTTGGGACCGCAGCATTGTTTCCTAACGCGATCCGTTAATCTGACTCCCAAAATGTTGCGCTCCATTGTTCGCTGGCAAACCTCACGCTTTTTTCCTCTGCTGAGCTGTCAAAGACCAGATTTGAGTGTCGTATGTCAGTGTAGTGGTCTCCATTCATGAGCGCCTTCATCAGCCAAACACTTCATCAGCCAGCACTTCAAGACGTTTTCGGTGCGGCGAGCTTCCTTTTGCTGTCTCACCTGGAAAGAGACTATTTGGCCGAGGTAGGTAGATGTATTCAAGAACATATGCAATCTCCACACTTCCAAAACACGGTTTCTGCTGGACCCTGTTGGTCATGAGTTTGGTCTTCAACATAGTCATCCGAAGTCCAATCTCTTAACTCGCCTTGATGAGGTCGCTCAGCATTTCGCCAAGTTCAGCTGCCGAAGATGAGAACAACACGATACCATCGGCGAAACGCAGGTTAGTTATCCTTTTTTCGCCAGCAATAACGCTTTTATCTGCCCTGGGATCAGATAGGATCTATAAAACCTCTTCAAGGATGGCAGTGAACAGCTTGACACCTCTTTCAATAGGAAAGCATGGTCCTGTGGTAGCGATTTTATTATATTTGCGGTATATGAATTTCAATAAGTTGACATAATATGGCTGGTCTAAAATATAGACCTGAGGTTGAGGAGGCCCCTAAATACTGAATCATGCAACGGATGACATTAAAAAAATATTTAAAGAATATTCTAAACGGAATCAAAAGTACTGTAATTGTAATGGCTGAAAGTAGTACAATACTTAAATTGTTAAACCAATTATTATTAAAAAATAATATACAGCTTTCATCACTTAAGGTTTTAGGGAGATAGGTACTTTGTTAAAAATTAGCCCGCCTAATTTTAGTGTTTTATTTACAAAATATACAGGTTCGATTCCTGGCTAGGAATATTGATTTTTCAAAAACCCAAAATACCAAAAATAAATGCATGAAATGGATCATATACAGCGCGAGTTTGTCAATTGGGCGTGGACGGCCAAAACCGAAACTACGAGGAACTAAAACTACATAGTTTTAGTTTTCATCACATTACAATTTATGAGTAACAATCACTTAACCTTAAACATAACATGTTTAGTAGTTATAAAATCATCTGGCAGATACTTATCAAAAAGGTTTCCCAAAACCACTTTACTTCAATTACATTATGATAATAAAATACACTCTCAAAACGGTGAAGGAATACATCGTGAGGAAACCGGCATGTCCTAGAACCAAAAATTCGAAGAAATGTGTCATTCACCAACCAGTACTGGGCTCGCTGGGTGGATTAAAGCCCATTCCCTCTGACAGAGAGGATGCCTGTGACCCAGCAGCGGGAACACTATAAGGCTGATTATGAATAAAATACACGACATATTTGATGAAAACTAAAACTACATAGTTAGTTTTCATCAAAATCGGCCTCGCGAGTCCTTTGTGTGTTTTTCGCTACTTCTCGTAGTTTCGGATTTGGCCATCCACGCCCACTTAAAAAACTCACGCTGTATAAATATGATCCTTATCATGCATTTGTTTGTGCTATCATGGAAAATTATAAAAAGAAGGGCAACTGTAACAGTTTTGGCAACGGAAGTCGGAATCCTTAGGACGCGAGACTGATTAAGAAGTCATCACCTGCACGTACAAATATTACTGAGGGTTTGTCTTTGGAGGTTTTTTAACCGACTTCCCAAAAAGGAGGAGGTTCTATGTTCGACATTACGTATGTTTTTTTTATGTATATTCATCGATATCTCCGTCAATTGTGGACCGGTTTTTAAAATTCTTTTTTTGTTTGAAAGAATATGTTCCGAAAATGGTCCCATTTTAATTTGGTGAAGATCTGATGAACAACTTCGAGTATACAATAACAGAACTCTTCGATGAATAACGGAAAATTTCTTGGGATTGCTGCAATCGCATGTCTGTTTATTGTTTATACAATTTCATAACATAACATCACGCCGTACGCAGATCTCTCATTTCACCGGTTATGTTCATGTTTCATGATATTCGGGTAGTCGATTCTTGCGTTATAGGTACCTTACTAAACAAATTGCCTATTAGGCAGGTACAACTAAAAAGTGAATAATAAAAGAACTTTTTACAAAAGAATACTACCGACTTCCAAATAAAAAGTTATTTTTCACTTTGTACTTTTTTATTTGGAAGTCGGTAGTATTTTTTTTATATCCCTTTCTTTTTCTTATCGTGTCAATTTGGCTAAAATGTTGTCCTATCAATATGTAGCCTCCCTGGATAGCTTTGTCATTGACTTCGTTTAAATCGAATAATGAAAGGTGTAGGTGGTTGCGCAAGTTGCGCGTTGTTGTAAATTAGCTTGAGATCTGACACCAGTCTTGCCAAGGGGTACCGTGTTACCCAGTTACTGGGTTGTGGAGGTCAGATAGGCAGTCGCTCCACGTAAAACACTAGTACTCAGCTGAAACCGGTATGACTGAAAGCCGACCCCAATATAGTTGGGAAAAGGCTAGGCAGATTGATTGTAGGTGGTTGCGCAAGCTGGTAAGGAGGTGACGCATGTCCTGTGAATGGGCCTCACAATAGCCTTGGATTCGGGATGGATCAACGAAAGCCATTTGCCCAGATTATTTATAATTTTCCTTTACAAGTTTATTCTCAAAATTAACCCGAATGTCTATGGCTCCACTAGTACAAACTGGAATCAAATGACCAACGATGCTTCTGGTTGCTTCTTTGTGAAATTGGAGTTAAACCAGAGAAGCTTTAGAAGACTTTGTTGCATTCTGTAGCATAAACAACAGCACTACCGAAGACACTATCTCAAACAAATTAGGGGTTTTGAAGTGAGTGTCGATTAGTTGGGAGAGGACCTTGCTGAGCGTCTGAGCGAATAGCTGAGCAGTCTACCACTAAGATAGAGATGCTCTAAGAAATATAATACTTTACATACAGTTAGTCTTCAGATTTATATACTACTATTACTTCAGATACTAGCAATGGTGGCCCAGTGGTAGCGGACGCGACTTACAAGTTGTAGGCCCAGGCAGGTGCTTTACTTGTAAATTATTTGATCATCACTGTTCTTAAAACGGTGAAGGAAAACATCGTGAGGAAACCGGCATTTCCTATAACCAAAAATTCAAAGACATGTGAGATCCACCAACCCGCACTTGGCCCGCGTGGTGGCTTACGGCCCATTCCCTCTCACAGAGAGGAGGCCTTGCACATTAAAAGGCTAATGTTGATTACTTCAGACATATTTCTATTCTAGTTCGATTATAAGGGGTATCATAGTATAATGAGGGTGGGGGGATAATAGTATAATAATATTTTTTGTATAAATAAATATTGTATTACACTAGCTGTCTCACGCGGCTTCGCTCCCGTCAACTGTCTACCTACCTACCCTTCTACCCTACCTACCCTACCTACCTACACTACATACATGATTGTTGCGTAACTTAACCGCTTACGCAGCGCACGCAATGGAAGCTCTCAAAAAGGAATAATTTTGCCCGTTTTTGCAACATTTTTCACTTATGCTCCGCTCCTATTGGTCTTAGCGTGATGTTATATAGCCAATAACCTTCCTCAATGAATGGTCTGCCCGACACAAAAACAATTTTTCAATTCTAGCCAGTACTTCCTGAGATTAGCGCGTTCAAACAAACAAACTCTTCAGCTTTATATATTAGTATAGATATATCAATAATCATCTAGATATAAGTTTAAAAGGAGATTATAATTTTTTAATAAATTTAAAACTTTGTAATAAACAATTCTGTTGTATTAACTTGCCCAGTAGGTACAACAACGCATTCCTAAAGGCTTTGTATTATTTTCCTTAGACATCAAGGCTAACGCAGCTCGTTCTTACCTATGGGTATTAATATTATATTATATTTTCTATAAGCTCGTTATTTTAACCTTGCAACCTAGTGTATAGCTATAATTAAAGAGACAATTTGTCTACCTCTTGTGTATTCACGGTGATTAATTTGACAGGTACCACAGTAAACAACTTAAGTGATAATTTTAAATTATGCAATCGACTTTACCTCACATAATTACTTAAAACCATTATTTAAAAAGCATTACAATTTATGAGTAATAATAACATAGCATGTTTCATAGTTATAAAATAATCTGGAAGATACTTATCAAAAAAGTTTCCCAAAACCACTTTACGTCAATTACATTATGATAATAAAATACGCGGAATATTAAATTAGAAACATTAAAAGCATGTATTCTGGGCGCAAGCAATAACATTATAATAGCATAAGTACATTTCCATTCATCATGAATCGCTCATGGGCCGTCTAAAGAAAAGGTTTTAAATTGTTTCTCGATGTTAATAAATTTTAAACAGATAAACCTGTACATCTCGAGCTCGCGGCTTAAAAAACGAGTATCGTGAGTATAGAATCCAGACGAAAAAAGTAGTCGTGCAACATTTCACAAGGCACAACGGCCCGCTGCACTCGCATTGTGTGCCTTAACAATATCCACAGGCCCACAGAACACAACACAATAAATACAACACGTCTACGACGTCATTTCAACAAATCAAATACCCTACGCAAACAAACTCAAATCGACAATTCCAGCCAATTTAAATTTTATGCCCTCCCTATAAGCAGGCACGGCGACGGGAATAACATGTTCATATACAGATATAGTCGGACATTTTGAAATATACATATATTTGTATCAACACAATAACATTCAGTAAATCCAGTGTGTACAGGATAAACTTATTGATCATCTTAAAATTGCTACGATATTTCGCTACGATATAGCTTGTAGAAGTGGACGCTTCAACGTGAGATTACGAATTGGTTTGTGACGATGTGATAATGACCATTATTTAATTAGGAAGGCATAATAGTAGATATTATTTATCCTGAAATAAAGTCCAAAAATATATACATAAAAGAGCTTATGAGAAGGATACGCTGCACGCTAGTTGATATTCGTACCTAACTATCGCTAAGAAAATTAATGTCCGTGCAGTTAACTAACTATAATACGTTAAAGTGAACCTAGGTGTTTCTTTTAGGTTTTTGTGGCAAGGTTAAAAGGCTTCAAAATAAATTATTATTTTGATTGTTCACCAGTTGGAGCCCAGGTCACTAGAGTACACGGAGCGCCCGCGGTCCCGCAGGGAGGGGTCGCAAACAGGTTATGACCCCGACAAGTTACTTGTTCGAAGCCTCGAATGTAGCCACGTACGAAAAGCTCCTGCATCTGTTGAAACATCCCCGCTGACGCCTCAGTAGTGCGGCCGGAGCGGGGGGCGCACGCTCCGTCTAACCTGGCCGCAGCCACCGACTGCGATCCTTTCTGTCCCAAACCAGGATAAGATAAAAAATATCTTGACGTTAAGTGTAGATTTCTGTCACACTACCTTTGATTAAACAATTAGCTACTTCAGTTTATATAATACCAGTGTTTGCATTGCTCAAATGTGTGTATCTTTGAGGATATATACTCTACACAAAATATATATCTAAAAGCTCTATACCGTGAATGCCGATCGGCTGGTAAAATTTTTATGAAAAATGAATAATGGTTTGCAACAAAGGTATATTTGTTGATACGCATTATTCACATGTATATGGGCTCGACCCTGTCGAGTATAACAATGCTGCGATTTGTTTAGATACTTTTTTCCACGCATAAGCAAACGAATATATTTCTAATATTACCACATAATACTCCATTGTTCTCCAGTTCGTTGATATTTCTCCAGCATTTCCAACGCTTGGACGCTATTTAAGTGATACACATACCTAGCGAAGCATGAATACCATAAAACAATATTACAGTTTGCAATTAAATGTCTGACCGTAGTTTTACGAGTATGCGGCTACTTAGCTGGTTTTTGCGTACATTAAGAATATTATGATATTTTATATTTAAGAAATTTTAGCTCGGGTTTATACATAAATATATAAAATCACGCCTGTATCCCCCGAAGGATAAGGCTGAGTCATAAAATCTTGTTATATTTGTCTTTTACAATACATCAATTACTATCCAATATTCAGTGTGCAATCAAATCAGATTGTGTTGCCAGTAAAAGTGTTCTATATTCTAGTTGATCTTATTCGCTTTAGAGATCTCTTACTTAGCGATAGTAAACGAGTATTATATAAGAGGGCTGGTTTAACTACATATTTCCGTTTATATAACGTCAGAAACATTGCCTGCCAATAATAATGTAAGTTACTTTTGTTAGCTTTGCAAATTATAGAAATTGGATGGAGGTTCATGATTAGGATTGCAGTACATAGTGAATATATTTATTACGATAGGGATAGGATAGATGGACCACTTTTCCGCTCTGAGAATCCCATTTGGTCCCTTGTCCTCCTCACTGTGAGAGGGAACTGGCCGTAATCACCACGCAGGCCCAGTGCGGGTTGGTGGATGTCACATGTATTCGAATTTTCGGTTCTAGGACCTGCCGGTTTCCTCACGATGTTTTCATTCACCGTTTTGAGAGCAGTGGTGATGAAATAATTTACACAAATTAAAGTGCCTGCCTGGGTTCGAACCCACCACCTACAACTTGTAAGTCGCGGCAGATACCACTGGGCCAACACTGCTGCTAATATATTTATTAATATACGAAATTATTATTATTAAACGAGCCATGAAAAACCTACATAAACAAAAGTACATATACTCATTTTGGCCCATTTATTCAGTTTACAAATATGTGTAGGTCATTATCACCGTGTTTAGGCCATTTTGACCCAGTATGATTTTTCAGTTCAGCAATATGTGTAGGTACCGTTTAAATTATATTTTAGTTTGCATGCCCATCCAATCGTGTATTTTGATGGCGAACGGACACATGAGGTTTATACAGCATCGTAGAATTTCGGTTATTTACTTCACGATGAGCTATTTCGCTACCCTCCTAAACCCAATTTGTCATTCAATGCAAGAATTAAACAAACATTGTACGTATAAATCTTGAACAGATCAAGAACTTCTCTAAGGCCATCGGCACACTAAAGGGTCTTTCAAAATGGCTGAGAATGCGTCGGTTGGACATTCAAATTTCAAATACTGGCGCTCGAGTCTGATAAAGCGTTTCAACTACCAAGCGAGTTCCAGAGATCGTTATTTTCAAAGAAATGAACGCTTGCTTTAATCTCTCTCTTATTTGTTCTCCATTACAGCCTTCTAAGCAAGAGTGAAAATGATTCATTGCAGTCTCTTCCATCGCTTTTCATAAGAAGTGATCGATGGCGAGAGCAAGATCATAGTGAAAAAAAAGGCGAATCCGATAAACATTCAAATGTTGGTGTCACGCGATGAGTGACTCCCGGTGTCAATAAGTGAATTAACACTTTTATCGTGTAACAGTTGCTTTATTAAATCACTATCTTTTTCCCGTGGTCTACCCCGCAGGACCCGATGTTTTTCGGGAAAGTCTTTGATACTCAGCAATAATGTAGCTTTCTACTAATGAAATAATTTTCAAAATCGGTTTAGTAGTTCCAGAGATTACTTTCTACAAATAAACTCACAAAATTTACCTCTTTATAGGTAATTTTCAATAACTAATAAACAAACTTTCAATAACCAATAAATAAACAAAAATAATTTTCAATAACTAATAAATAAACAAAAATAATCAATACATATAACAAATCTGTAGAAAAACGTTTTTGTACATCGAAAATATTTCCAAAAAAATAGCCAGGGTGTAAAAGGATAACCAACATAACCCATTGCCAGCAATTTTGGTTTTTTTATTTGTTTATCTGATTTTTTTTTATTTTTTATTATCAATAGGCTCGCGTTTGACCACTATCTCACCTGATGGAAAGCGATGATGTGGTCGACGATGAAGCACGCTTGCCTAGAAGTAACCTATTCACTTTCGACTTAAAGACCCCTAGATTGTAGCTATCGGGAAACACAGACTCCGGCAGGCAATTCCACTCCTTAGCTGTACACATAATGAAAGTGTCCCCAAAACGTTTTGTGCGTATGGGTGGGATATCCACCATGTACCGATGACGCATCGCCATGCGTCTGGTTGTCTGATGATGGAACAGACTGGGCGGAATTAAATCATGCAATTCCATCGCACACTCCCCGAAATGTAACCGATAAAAAACCGACAAACTGGCAACTCGGCGACGATGTTCAAGGCTCTGGAGCTTTGATTTGACCAGTGCTTCATTGCCGATGAGTCTCTTGGCCCGGTTTTCGATCGACTATAGTGCATCAAGCTGGTATTTGGCAGATCCGTCCCAGAGATGAGAACAGTACTCCATGCACGATCGAACTTGCGCTTGATACAAGTTGAGCAACTGTTCCGGCGTGAAGTACCTTCTCACCTTCGCAAGGATCCCCAACTTTTTGGAAGCCAGCTGAGCCTTTGCCTCAATGTATGGCCCAAAATTGATATTCGATGTCAACGTCAGGCCAAGAAGCTCAAGATGGTCCGTTATTGGCACGATTTCATCACGGAAAGTTGGAGCCGGGTGAAATTGGCTCTTTTTAGCGGAGAAAAGACACGCCTGGGTTTTAGCAGCATTAAATTTATTAGTTAGGTATTAATTGTTTATTTGTGCACACATCACGTAAAATGTATGAAACCAATGTAGATAACTAATTTATACCTAATAATTATGCGAATCTTGAAATTTACTTAGTTTTTGTTTCATCGCAATCGGTTCACTCTATTAAAAGTTAGATGCATTTAAAGTTTTCAAGAAGTAAAATATCACAACACACGCAATTCAGATACTCGGACAGTTGTCAGACAACTCCATATTCGAGAGATTGCGTTAAGCATTCGACGTCATTTTCTGAATGGCGGTGTTAAGATTCTCCGTGGAAGAATGACACTAGAAACAAATGGTAGGTAGGTAGGTGGGGTAGGTATCAAGTCAGGTGGGGTAAGCTGGTATAGTTATTGCCAAAATTCTGGATCGCCCTAAAGTTAGCTTTCTGATTCGCATGGCATTTATGCTGATTTTGTATGGAATTTATTATTTATTACCATTGTAGAATCAACGAATTACCTTCAAGGGCTATTTCAGGTGTGGCTAGAGTAAAAATAATAATTCGGGACCGATTTGCTTTGGGCACGAGAAAAAAAAAACGTTTTATGAGGTTTTATGTATCTAATCATACTTGTTCGATTCTTATTATCGAATTGAGGGTAGTTGGTAAATCATCACTAAACTCGCCCTCGACCTACGTCGCGGTTCTATATATTCGTGGCGTGCAGTACGAATTAGAGCCCTGAGCTGGATGAACGTTTCTTCCTCTCTTGTTGTGATCGTGTCTCAAGCTAAACGATTTAGCATCTTTAGTGTTTCTGGACTCACTACCGTGTGGTGTGCGATCTTCAAGACCTTTGAACCCAGAGTACGTCTAGACTGCCTATCTGTGAAGTGCAGTGCACGCCGCAGGTCTTCTGCTGACCCGGGAGTTGAGACGAGGTAGGTGGTGTTCAATTGCCTTCTTGGAGATAGTAGGAACGAACGATTTCCACCCACAAATACTTTACATACACATTCTTAGGTTCATAAGCCGCCAGCAAATATTTTCTTAAAAAATGTTGGTCAAAAACCGAACAATACTACTCCTGTCAATGATGACGATGACGTGTGTGCAATGTAATTCGTAAATTTGCCGCCGCTACTGCCCGTCTGGGTAGCCTAATGACAAACGCGGTGGCCTACTACGCCTAAGGTTCCGGCTTCGAGTCCCAGCTATGGGATAGGTATAGGTGTTTTTTTATGTTTTCGTTTCGGTGTGGTATTCTGGAGTGCTACTAGATAGCGCACAGTATGAAATCGAGATTCTTCTCCCTAGAGTAAATAATATTCTGTGCAGGTAGGTAAGTTGGGTAGGTAGGTAGGTAAGTAGGGTAGGGTAGGGTAGGCAGTTGAAGGTAGCGAAGCCGCGGGTACAGCTTGTATATAAATAAACTTACAAACATTCCCTCTTTATAATATTAGTATAGATTTAGATACTTGTATGTACTCAGTCAATACTTAAAATAAAGTTGATAAAGCCTTTGTTTAGTTTCATCATGTTGTGCAATTGTGCAAGTACGGTCTTTCTTTTCCACAAAACAAGGTTTAATATTAATAATCTTCCGATTAATTTACTTGAGTTAGTATTGTGGATGATAAACATAAAAAACCGGCCAAGTGCGTGTCCGACACGCATATTTTCGCAAATTTAAGGTTCCGTACCAAACCGCAAAATCAAGTTGGTTGTAATAGGAAAACAGAGGGAATTTTCGAGAAATATCTGATTTGTTAAAAGTATACGTAATTATACATTATCACCAAATTTGAAGTTCAAAAGTTTAAAAAATTTGTGGAATAAAAATTTGTAGAAAAAGCCGAATTTGGTAGTTTCTCATTCCATTGTTTTCAAAAAAAAAAAATTAAACAAAATATTCAATATTTATCTACACAACGGTCTCTAAACAACGACATTTCGCGCCCCCGTTCTTCTGTATGAGAGCCCCCTTAAAAATATTTTGTGACAATTTTTATGGCTTTGGGTCAACAAGATGCTTATACTGTGAATATTTTAAGACTCTAGCTCTAACCGTTTGGCTTTAAAACCTGAGTGACAGAAGACGGACAGACGGGCTCTGTGTGGACCCTTCGGGTACGGAACCCTAAAAAACTAACCTTAAAGCCAGCGTATAAACGAGATTTGGGCTGAAATCACGGAAAATTTCTAAATTGCTATAGGGAGTTCCACAGGGAGTCATTTCGGGACCATACAATATTTCTTTTCAATCGATAATTTAAGGATCACTTCATAAATATTTCCAGACGATTTATATGATAGGTACTATATTTTATACATCATTAAAAGTAAATAAATTGAAGTGTCATATAAAAATAATAGCTTTTTATTAATTGCATATGAAAGTATATACGAGGAATTATAAAAATTTTTGTCTGTCTGTCTGTTTGTTCCGGGTAATCCCCGAAACGGCTGGACTGATTTTGATGAGATTTGATGTTAGGCTACTTTTATTTTAGAAAAGGAGTAAGGGTGCCGCGCTAAAAAACCTGTTTTTTTTTTCGATGTTTGACGCGGACGAAGTCGCGAGTTACAGCAATAAAAAACTATGTCTTTCAGTTCGTTTTTGAGATTTCTGTAAGGACAACCGCGATTGATAGGAATTACTTTGTTCAGGCATAGTGGGGTTGACTTTTTAGTAAAGTTATCCTTGTATTTTAATGGGAAGCTAAGCAGTAATTGGCAATAGGAACACTTTTAAAATATGAAAGCGTAAAAGTATAAGCAAAAAAAAAAAAAAAACAAATACAGTTGATTTGCAATCTAAGCTACAGAAGTCCACTAAACAGATTATATTAGTTTATTCTGTGAAAGTATTTATTGTATTATCCTGAAGTTGATACATAAGTAATTAAACACAATAGGTATTAGTATAAAAAAAGATTTTAAAAGTCTTAACATTATTTAATTTATTATGCAAAAAGTGTAATTAAGTTTTCTTCGTTTGCCTGTGTTTCACCGGAAAACCCCACAACAATCTTAATGTCTACATTTGTGTAAATTGTGGGCTATTTACAGTCTGTGTGTGTGTAAAATTCTATAGCGAGAGAAGAGGGTGCCATGTTTATAGCTGTTAAGAAATGAAACCATACAGTATCCACGGTGTGAACACACTGAACACTATAGCACGCCATCTGGTGGCCATCAACCAGTCCACAAAAAATAAACTTTGAGTAAAAATAAATAAACGCCGTAGATATCGTAAATAGACAGAGCTGTTCAATTTAAACAATTTCTATATTTTGATTTATTACATTTACGGGCATAGGAAGATGTGATTTGATATAACCATAAGATGTGCTCTACAAGCAATTAAATAAAAACATAATTGCCATTCATGTCCTTATTGAAAAAGCCTTTGCATTTGAATGGGTTAAAAGATTTAATAATCATCAATTTATTCAATCTCGAGCAAAGTGTTAAATAATTCATGAACAAGAGGATTTATACCTGGATATATCTGAAGATAGAATTCTATATTGAATTTTGAATGTGGGCTGTAATAAAATACCTACCTACATTTAAATCTAATTTTAAACTCAATAACATAAAAAATCATATTAAATTATTTCTGTTGACCACGCAGTAAAAGTTAATTCGATGCTGACTCGTATAAACATTGTTTAGTCTCAGCGTCGTGTATACAAAAATGAAAATAAAAAGAGACTAAAAATTGTAGAACCGGTCCCGGGTATCGTGGCGCGGAGAGCGTCGTCGGAGGACTGACCTCACTTGGCCTTGACAGCTGCGCTCACTCCGTCCAACGTGAGCCTCTCGGCTGATTCAACCACTAATAACTTCACTATAACATTATAATGCTCTCGATGCAACTATGCGTTACATTATATTACATGCGCTCACATCCTCATACACGCTCGCGACTCAACAGTCAACCTCTCGTCTAAACATGATTTGTTGCTGTTCATTTGTCTTCACGATAAACTATGTTGCTGTATTGTGCTGTGGTGACTGTGGCACTGGAGAGGTACTAGCTCTTATAAGTCTTTTATCTGGCTTGCTATGGCACGTTTTGTTATTAATGTTTAGCATTACGTCCCTCTACATAATTGTGTATACCTGTGTTTACATTTCAAGCCGTAAAAATATGCCATGGAGAATCGCTCTAAAAAAATGTCCTAGTTATAATGGTACTATGTTTCAACAATGATATTTTTTAAAATTTCTAAGTCAGTAGGAAGCCTTATGATTTGTAATATCGTAAAACCATCTGCGCATACACAAAAAACCAGTAACGCTTTTTAAATTGAACTTGAGAGTAGAATCTGATAAAATCTTGCTAGGCGTTTGTTTATCTCAAATATAGCTAGCAGACCTTTTCATTTTTACAAGCTTTTATTTAACTTTCAATATATGTATGTATATTTGTATGTATGTAAGTGTGTTCGGGTCAAATCTTGCAACTGAATTTTAAAGCAGTTATCCTCCACCGATTAAGGTATAATTTTGCATACGCGTTTAGTTTGGATGACAATATATGGTTAGCTAAGTGACGTCATTTTAAATCAAACAGGCCGGACGGCCCAAGATGGCGGTCTAGTAATTTTTTGTGCACTGCCATGATATGGGTATCAAATGAAAGGGTTTGCTGGGAAGAATACGGAAAAAGCTTGTTCTAAACGGCTGGACCAATTTTGACGAGACTTTTGCGGACAGATGGCTGATGTTAGGCTACTTTTATTTAAGAAAAGGAGTTAGGGTGCCAGGCAAAAAAGAACAGATTTATTCCATGTTTGCCGGAGACAAAGTCGCGAGTAACAGCAATAAAAAACTATGTCATTTATTTCTGTAACAGCAACCGCGAAAACCGTGAAAAAAGTTTTTTAATTAATAACTTTTGCCTTTTACTATATAAATCGAAAACCAATACCTAACTTATCAAGATAAGTCAAATTACTGCTGCTGCTTTTTGGTCTAAAAACACAGACTAACCAAAATGTACCACTTACTTAACTTCTCGATCGTGTAAAATATATTGAGTACGTCTGAGGAATAGCATGATACGCTAGCAAATAATATGCAGAACGATCACTCTTTATTAAAGTCAAGGAACTATTACACTAATGCGTGCTCGACACGCACTTAGCAATTTTCTTAAATTGTTGTCAGTTGTAGTACCTACGAGTACAAACGTAGCTGGATAGAAGAGATACTGAAGATTTTTTTTTAAATTATTCATTTGAAATATTGTAAAAGAAATATTAGATTAGTATATCTTTTTAGTACGGATGTGAAATGTGCTTGAGGTTAAGTTGTAGCGTCTCCCAAATTCTTGATGAGCAGGGTTGTATAATATTGGAATTTCCAAAAACCTTTAACAAAAACGAGTTAAATCAGATAAAATTTTAAAGAATTTTTAAATCAATAAAATTAATAGCTCATACAAACAAATGTAGCTATTGACATAAGTGGCTTGGCAATACTTGGCATAACATCATATCGACGGGACAATGGGCATTCCAGCGCGGGCGGGCAAGGGGCCCGACGGCGGGGGGTGCGGGCTGCGGGGCGGGATCGACGTGTCCCGTCCTATCCTATTGTGCAAGTCGACGTTTCCCGGACACCAACTTATTAATTAAGTACATAATGTTAATAACAACAATATCTGCCTTGCTTTATCTCTTGTCGTTACTCAGTGATGCATGCGTAGTAAAGAGCGTAGATTACTCTGTAGCGTAACGAAGGCTCTACCAAATTAATAAGGTTTTAAACCGAGATTGCTGGTTTTATATAATTGCAACATTGATTTATTTAATAAAAGCTAACCAGTCATGAAATGCTCTTTTTCAAACTTGCTTTCAATACCGACGGTATCAATACAGCTAATAATATTTTGTCGTATACCTACGCTAGACAATTTTTAAATCAGTTTTTGAATTCGGTCTGTTGATGACGGGATCTATGCGCAGGTTTCCTAAGAAACTCGTTCAGCGATGTTGGGAACGCGCCCGACTCGTAATAATATGTAGGTAAGTGGGTATTCAACTAGATTGAGCGCGGACAGTTCATTAGCAAGCAAACTGTCTTTTACATTCCTATTAATAAATATATACAAGATAAACAAAGATGTAGTAAAAATGGTTAACATGAAAGTTAGTGCCAGTAATGAAGCACTCATGATTTTGTTACTTATAATTTACTTAAATATATCGTATAAAAATAGGTACCTATGCAATAAGGAAAAGGAATTAAAAATCGTAATTCTAGGTTAAGAAATTTTGAATATTCTGGCCTTCAGTACCATCAAAGGATAACTCTTGTTGGTCGTGGACTACAAAATGTTTCAGAATATATTTAACTAGATGTCCCACGCGGCTTCGCTCCCGTCAACTGGCTACCTACCTACCCTTCCCTAACTACCCTACATACATGAATTTTACTTAACTTTAACCACTTACGCAGCGCACGCAACGAAAGCGCTCATAAAGGCATATTTTTCCCGATTTTGCAACATTTTTCATTTATGATCTGCTCCTATTGTTCGTAGCGTGATGTTATATAGCCTATAGCCTTCCTCGATAAATGGACTATCTAACAAAAAAATATTTTTTCATTTCCAACAAGTAGTTCCTGAGATTAGCGCGTTCAAACAAACAAACAAACTCCTCAGCTTTATAATATTTGTATAGATTTTGTAGTTAATGAGTGCTATTTGTAGAAGAAAATAAACTTTTATCCCTTGTTCGTATTAGACACAAGTATTAGGCCTATTAGGTTTTAAGACAGGTTACCATTCGAGTCATCAGTATTTAACAGTCAATCAAAATCCAATTTCATTGCACGGGTTTTAAACGTTAAAGGTAGGTCAATGAACACAATAATATCTTTATAACTTACTTAAAATTATCCAGTCCCAACTCATAAAGCGTACATAAGTAAGTTTGTTCAAACTTAAGAACCGGTCCGTAAGAGAAATTGTTAACTGTACTTGATGAGTTCGTAACTAAACACATATTATTACGGAATATTGTATCGAGATTATAAAGCTCGTTGTTTTGTTAAAATATTCGTTCATACTTCTGCTTTAATTGCACAAATAAATGTTTCAAAGTAAGGGATCTCAAAGAGATTATTTAAGCTCGGAGACAATCCTACACTTTTAATGACATTTATTTTTCCTTTTCCTCAAGAATCCAACTAAATATAACATTTATCGACGTAACATCTATTTGTAAAGATGTGTTGTTTATAAATGGTTTATATATATTTAGCTTGCAGTGAGATTATATGTACGTAATAATGCAGACTAGTGATTTAGTACAGGTTTTGCTCGCGAGGATCTATATTTCTTAGTTCGCATCGAGGGAAGACGTTATGACTGAAACTTAAATCGGTAGAATAGTGTTCCACTGTTTTCGTTTCGGGTTACTATTTTTTAGTCGATATGCGGAGTTTGGTGGGTTTTGTAATCTGCAATCAGATTAGCTTTAAATACTAATGACCTAGAAGTATAGAGGATACCTACGTATCTGCTTCGTAATAACATCTTCAAAATTACATATTCATAACTTTTAAAATGTGAGACTTTGAAAGAATTTTATTTTCGTAGGGTGCATCATCCAATATACCAATAATAAATGTTGCAGTACCTAGTTGTAACTTCTTAACACTTATCTGTGCCTACACTGCTTACCAGCTGTGCATGTACAACTGAAGTCAGCCTGTCCTATCACCATACCAGGTATATACCATACAAGATATACCGTCTTATGAGAACCTACTATATTCTCAAAATTATGTTGGCAACATAAGCTTAAATTACCTAAGGAATAAGTTCTGAGTCGTTTTATATTAATATTTCATGAATCTCCAAGGTTTCCCTGTTCTCTTTGCAAAAGTAGGTTTACTCACACTAGAGAAAATCCAATTCGCTGTGTCGTGCACACGCTCGCACACAAGCGCGCGTGACTTGAGGGAAAAATAAAATTTCTCGCTAAGTTTATAATGGGAAAACTTTGAGAACCACTTAATTATGTTAATGTTTGAAACAAAATTTTAGAAGAGACGTTTAAACACGACAATGATTTAATTTAAAAATAGTTATGTATTGATATTAGGTGTACGTTAGGTAGGTTCTATGATCACACTACAACCCCGGGTAGACTTAAGAGTCGGAAGAGTTTTCTTTGATGCCCACGGGCCATCCAAGATCCACCGTCTATAGTGAGAATCAAGTTGTGGAGAGAAGCTTATCTACCACCACCCGATTTCTTGAAACCCCAGGAACACCTGCCACCTGGACGTGAACTGCAGTGGCCTATATGGCAAGCACTCAAACGTTTGCGCAACCAAGTAGGCCGCAGCAAACACAATTTGGCAAAATGGTGTTTTATAGACCCGTCCGATGCCCAGTATGAGTGTGGCGCCCCTTTTCAGAATATGGCACTCATGCTGGCGTGTCCCAAGTGACCACACACCTACACTTTGAAGACCTTATGGTCGCCACTGACGCCGCAATCGGGGTGGCCACCTACTTGGCCAAATTTTATAAAGAGTGTCCCTTCATCTCGAAAAGAAGAAGAAGAAGGTATTCTGGTCGCTTTATATGGAGATCAACAATCTTTTACATATGTAGGTAGGTAGACAGCCATCTCAGCCTTGTAGGTGTTTATTTGTTTTTCTGTAACTGAAATATGGTTATTCCATTTTAAAAGCCTATTTATATTCCAATAGGCCATAATTTTATGTTGGGGTTAGTTGATGTAGCATTATTATCATCATTGGTGGAGGATATGTCAACACTTAAGTACCTCGATATACGACCTGTAAATATACTTAATTATCATAGTATACATTATTATTATATCTAAATCACATAAAATACAAACACATCGAGCTGAAGTATTATTGCACAGGTTTAATTGCATTTTAGTTTAGGTGGGAAATTAATATCTCGAACTAATCAAAGTTTTGTCGGTGTTTCCGAAGCACGAGCCGTGTCTAACTATCTAGTTTGTTTTCTTATTTCTAGCTAGCTATTACGTATCCTTTTGTTTTTTGTGGAGACTGCTTATATTACAGCTTCTGGCCGTGTTTTGCGTACATTTATTTTACCTACTACCTTTTTATTAACATTTTCTTTCATTTTCTTGGTACTAAGTATTCTAATTGAAGATATGCCAACATAAAGTACACGGCTCTTTGCAATAGGGTAGTTGACAAACAAAAAACTATTTAGTCCGTCAGTTAGATAACCTAAATATATTGCACTCGTATGTTTGCTTTTGCCTCGTAAACTAAAAATTACGACGATACAGTATTTTGAAATATCGTGTGACGTCATAATGTGCTGACAAAGTGACGTCACAAGCCCCCACTTCTGAACTTTGAAGCGCTTTATCTTTGTCAATTTTTATTTATTTGATAAAGCAAAAAATACGTGTTCAATATTATTTGATAATCTCACTGACGGATTAAATAGAAATATCATTTTTCTACCTAGGAAACATCCCTATTAAAGTGTAAGCATTCTCTTTTTGAACAAACACATACGAGGAGTTGGCTCATTAAGACTCATGCTAGGGGAAGCTTAAGCCGCGCATATGTTTTAAAAGGAAAAAGTCATGAACCTCATTTTCATTTTAATGAAAATATCATTTCCTTCCAAGGAGGTATATCCAAAGTTTACATCCGTCATTTTGCATGGGCCAACGGTCGAGTGGCGGTGGCAGGGGTGCAGGGGTGCTGGGGGTCGCGGCGGGTGGAGCGGTGCCACCCCGCGAGCCCCCCTCCCTCCGCGGGATCGATACGTCATTTGAGCTGGTCGCCATGGAGACCGCGAACGGAGCGGGGCGGCGCCGCGGCTTCGGGATGGTGGGTGCACGGCGCTCCGCGGAGCCCGCGAGCCCTCGCCAAATGAAAAAATAGATACAACCTTATTTGGGACAAATCCCTCTATAAAAATTGCCATTTTGAAGATTCCTTCAAATTATATCTCGTATTTGTATTATTTCATCTGGAGAGTATTAAGTGTTCCAGAAGTAGAGTCTATACTTAGAATAGATTTAAGTTTATGTTAGTGTAAATTTATTAAAACTTGCTTGTACACAGACAGTCGTATTGAAATTCTTAAATGAAATAATACTGTCTTAAATGTATTTGGATAGAGACAATGGGGATTATGTAAAACATATTTATAACGAATGCAAACTTTTTGGATATAATGTTTGCAACCATTAAAATGGAATCATTACTTGTTTGAATTTTTCTTTTCATCCATAGATAACTATTTTCTTTCAGGACCTGCCGTATTACCGACAGTTATAGCTCTACATCAGACGTAGTAGACATTACTGTCTGCAATGTTTTTTAAGTTGTGTGTCATTGCCCTGTGGTATCTACGTAAGAGGGTAGTTGAAATAAGTAGCGCGTCATTGATGAATTTGTATTTCTGATGGTTGTATTCAAGAAAATATTTAGTTTTAACGTTCTATAATTTTTTCCTGTGTAGCTACTACCTATAATTATATCGTAAATGCAGGATTGTCATAAATTATTGCTCTAAGTATTGAAACGGCGTTAGTTTGAGCCATGTAAGTATTGCGATATTCGGGGTGAACCTTAGGGCGGACACGTGTTTCCAGTGTCAGAGGTTGGGATCCAAATATATTACGGGTACTATTCCTCCTTATTATTAAATTGGTTGTAAGCTTGTTTGTTGTGGGTTTAATAATAGACAACTAGTTTGTGATACCAAGTAAGGCGTAAGATAAGAGGGATATTTAGAATGTGGAGGTGCTTTTAGGCAGACTTATCAGTGTGTGACGTAAAAAAAGATCGATGGTTGGTGGAGTACCAAGTACCAATGATCATCTTTATGGATACAGTTGTACTGAATTGTATTAATCAGTTTTGATTCAGTCATCATTTGATGTATAGATTGGATTTTAATAGGTGTTGTGATACAAAATGTAGGCATCCCTGCTGACGTGGGTTTGTTTGTATGTAGCTATTTGATCTTTGAATGCGTTTGGCTGTTCAATATCGTTTGATTGTTTGTGGGGGTGAAATCAATGATTATATAATAATCATTAGCATAATACCTTCTTAATATTTATTCTTTGTTGCACACAAAAAAAGGTACATACATTAATATAATAAGATACAGCTTATGTACAAATTAACGCGAGTTTAACCCATAATTGTGTTTCCCCAAATCATTAATTATAACAATGTAATATATATTTTTTATAATATTTATTTAGTTTCACCTTCATTGTTGATTCTTCAGAAAAGGGATTAGTTAGAAATCCAGCTTCTTTTAAGAACTGTTTAAGGATAACTATTGAGATTGATTAGACACTTTCACAAAAGTCTTAATCAAGGTTTTCATTTGAATTAAGTAACTAAAGTAAGTTAATTAGTACGCTTTTTACTTTTTAAAATAGAAACATTTCAATTTTCTTATTTGTAACTACTTAGAACTTAGTAATATTATTTCAGCATCTTTAACTTATAAATAAAACATAGGTTGATATTTAAAGCTCACTGGAAGATTAGACACAGGCAGATAAGAGCCGTTCCGCGATACTAAGTTATCAATACGTAATGAGGGAATACAAAGCGAGGGAGAACACTGAATTCGAAGTCGCTTATTTTTCCTTCATGTAAACATTTTATGTACTTATTCCCGCCGTTCCTATTAAACGTTCTTTGAATGAAGAAAGAATTATTTTTAACGGTCTTATGATATTTAATCTATGCTTCATTCAAAATGCTATTTATTTGTCATATTCACTTTCAGGGAAAAAACATCTTCTCATCCAAAGAAAAATCTTGTAAATCTGATTCAAGTTTGATGCATCAGAAAGCTGTTTACCTACAATAAACAAGATTAGCATAACTAGAAGTGTGCAGCGATGAAATTATTACTTATTCAGCACTAATCGTAAAATCTTTACCTGATATTATTTTTAAAGATGATCAATATACGTTTATTTATTGATCTCATCAAATAAAAGAAAGCCATTATTCTAAATATACATTGAAATCTTTAAAACTGTACCTACCGACATCTACTTATCATTGTACAATACAATCTACAAATATACAAACTTTCAAATACGTGTATTTGCTTATACAAACAAGAAAGTTAGCGAACAATATAAAAGTAATGGGATAGAGTGAGAGGGCATGGCCAACGGGTGGTTGTGGGAGAGAGATGGAGTTATTCAAATTGAGGGTACATATTTCTACATAGGTAACAAATAGCTTGTTGAGAAAAATATGGATATTCCATTTGCGGGCTTTATGAATTTTAAATAAAATAACCTACATTTTATTTATGACTTACGCTTAGTGCTGGTGTTCTTACTGGCGTTAAGTTCATTCTACGAAGTTTTTAAAATGAACGCCTTGTTGAACGTTTATGGTTCATCGCTGTTGAATCCTACTAAATTCTTTACAAACAGATGTCTGATAATAGTATGCAATTGTTTTTAGTGCTTATTATAGACAATAAATATTTTTTTCGATTCAACGTTAAGCATCACATCAATGCGGTTCGGAATAATAAGCTATTATCACGCGGAATGAGCCCTCCCACCGACAACGTCTATAAAGAAAATATTTATCCATCTACTTTATAAGGTTTTACTTGTGCTTAATCGATTCTATTTGTTTCAACGTTGTGGACAAGTTTATTAATTTCGTAATTACTTTGTCAAACAATACTGATGATGAATGATTTAGTTAATTGATCAAATTCCAGGAAAGAACTTACTTAGTAATTGGTTTCAATTTTTTTTTGGTTTCGCTAAAAAAAATAAAAAAAGTCTTGACTTCTTTACAGATACGGATGATGCGCGAATACTTCCGATGCTAAGTGCACACTGCACATCTGTTAGTAAATATTGTGTAATAAAGTGTGCTCGCATCTGAGCTGGCAGTGGCAGCGAGGTGGTATTTCCACGTTATGATTATTGAACAAAAAGTAGAAAAGTTGAAGAGAGTTGCAGGAGCAACTTCAAGAACAGGTATTTACACTGTTTGAATATGTAGGTTGTGCAGGTAGTTTGAAATTATTTTCTATAAATTCTGTCAAAGGAAAATATGATTTTATCTTTTGTGTTTTGATTGTGGAGTATTAATTGTAATTGGGTGAACGCTCAAAATATGGGCATTTTTGCGTTAACGTATAAGCAACTTCTCCCCTAGTTAGTACCGTACAGTAAATTCGGCTTTATTGATCAGACATTTTTATCATGGCAATATGTAGGTTTCTAGATACTAGCCGTTGGAGAATAGAAACTATCTTAAAGCAAATAAAAATACATAAAATAAACTTGCATTTAAAAATCTCAATTTAAGTGATAATTGAGATTTTTAACTGTTTTTCAGATTATGCAAATGTTGTCTGCAATGACCGTTTCATCAAGCAATCATTTGAAAACCTTTTTGGACAGATTTCTCAAAATGCTACACGGCAATGCCTGCAGGATAACATTTCGAGAAAATAATATGACCTCATGATTTAACTATTACTGTTACAGTCGTTTATCTCACGAACAATTTATAGTCAATCTCTGCCGTAATTTAATTACTTCAATAAATGCTTTAATTGTTTCAATTACCCGTAGATGACTACACAATTCCAGGCCTTGTTGCTATTAAATTAACTGAAATAGGTACTATGTTGCCTATATAAAATATTGCCTTTATCATTAGGAGGAGAATTAATAAAAAACAAAAAAAACCGGCAGCGGATCCCACTGGTTGAGTAGACTTTGTGAGGGGTTTGCCGCCACCTATGGGTCACGTTGCGTATTAATATTTGGAGAGAAACCTACGCAGATGGTGGAGCCATCTATGTTTAAATTGCTTTATTGTTACGTATGGTACCATCGGTGGCAACTCAGGTTAGGAACCTCTCTTGAATTTTACAGAGAACTATTATCGCCATGCGATGGGAATCACACGCTTGGTGAAAATGATGTTTAAAGAAGAAATTATTAAACCATCGGGTCTGTGATTTCTATCGTCTGGATTGCCGGCAGATGATTACAAAATCGGAATATTGCAGAAGATTTTCATTTTCTTCTTAACACAAAACATTTATACCTTCAACCTCAGGCAATATAGTAGAAAAAAAAACAAAAGAAACTAGTGATATTTATTTTATTTCGCATTATCTTAATGGTATTGTTGAATTTTCGAGGAGGTTTTATTCGTTTCCATCAATCTTGTCAAGTGTGAATGAGGATGGTTCTAAGAGTAAGGGTAGAAACGACGGAAGGGCTGTGTGAAAGAAGAATGGCTACAGAGGAGATGACGGCTAATAGACTAGTGTGGAAAAGAGGATTATGTTTTGCCGACCCTTATTAAATTGAGAAAGGATCATTAGGAATAGTGATGAAACTTGAAACGAGAAAGCTAACAGCGAAACCGATCGATATTTAATTCTAATAACATATTGTACGTTTACGTTTTTACATATTTACGGCCTATGTCCAGCAGTGGACGTCTTTCGGCCGATATGATGATGATGATGATTGTAAGTTTGGAAGTGTGCTATATCATACTTCAAGTACAAAATAAAACACTGCCATCGCCAAAATCGAAATAAGTTGCCGAAAAAATAACTAAGTGTTCTAGCCTTTGTACATAAACTGTTCTATTGTATTTTTTTTATGTTTTGTGTACAATTAAGAATAAAAATAAGTGTGTATCAAAATATTGACGAAACAAGAGCGCCTGTGTTCGGCCCCTGTCGGGTCACAGAGGCCCCTTATAAACACGCTTGAATGCACGCGCTGAGCTATTGCTCTAAAAATACTTGCAGGCGAAATAAATAAGAAATCTCCCTTTATAGTGCGCTTTATTAAGGGAATGTAAACTGTTGTTATCCTTATTTAACGATTACTTATCTACTTCTTTATTGAGTTTATCTAAACAACTACCTAAGCGTCAATGATAAAAAACTTTTTTACAAAAAATCAAACCGACTTCCAAAACAAAACACTACAAAGCGAAAAATAACTTTCTGTTCCGAAGTCGGTGTCTTTTGTACCCATTGTTTTCTGTTATTCGACACCGACTTCGGCAAAGAAAGTTATTTTTCGCTTTGCAGTGTTTTGTTTTGGAAGTCGGTTTGATTTTTTGTTAAAAGTTTTTTATTTTCCTCTTTTTAGTTTTGGTAGGTACATCCAATTAACATCAAAATTTATAGCCAAAGTACATCTCATGACGATTCCAATAAGCCCAGAAACGATTAGTATACATTGTTTTATTTCGGAATTCCAGTGGCCATTGTAGTTTCTCTGAAGTGTAGTTCCACTTGACCAAATGATACTTTCTAGTGCAAATGATTGCATTATTAATGAAAATACCAAAATCGCTGTATGTATGCCTATAATATTTGAGGAGTTCCCTCGATTTCTCTAGGATCCCATCATCAGATCCTGGTTTCCTTATCATGATACAACCCTTGAGATATTTCCTTTCCAACAAAAAAATAATCATCAAAATCGGTTCATAAACGACGAAGTTATCCACGAACGCACATAAAAAAATATATTTAAATACGGTCGAATTGAGAAACCTCCTCTTTTTTGGGCAGTCGGTTAAAAATATTGTTTATATTACACTAGCGACCTACCCGGCTTCACATGGGACAAATTGTATACACAAACCTTCCTCGTTTAACGCACTTTTTATTAGAGAAAACAAAATCAAAATCCGCAACGATGCGGCGAAACAGACATAGGCAAATAAAGCGATTTTGTTGTATACTATCTAGTTTATAATATTTTATAAATTATATCTAGACCAGTCCCGCAAAAGCACAAATATTGCAAATGTAAACGATATAAAAGCATAACATACACCTTATGAAGACACTAAGAAGACGGAAATAACACGCGTCGTAGACGCTACGATATCGCTACAAAATTGGTACGAAGATGCTACGCTCACACGTCGTAGCAGCGACGGAAACGGTACGAAAACAGCTATGAAGATGCTACGCTCTGACGCCGTAGCCGCTACAAGATCGCTATAAGGATGCTACGCAGCAACGAAGATGTTACATACACGTAAATCATTATGCAGCTACGGAGATGCTACGCATACACGTCGTAACCGCTACGAGAACGTTACGCTGCTACGAAGATGCATCACATCGACGTCGTACCTTGATTTCTTTTTTCTCGCTCTCGACTACTATCTCACCAGATGGTAAGTGATGATGTGCTCGACGATGAAGAACGATGACGATGAAGAAACCTATTCACTCTTGAATTTAATACTCCCAGGTTGTAGCTATCAATAAAACGCTTGGTGCGTATGGGTGGGTTGTTCACCATGTACCGATGAAGCATCGCCGTACGTCTCGTAGTCCGAAGATGGAACGGGCTAGGAGGAATTAATTCAAGCAATTCCATCTCGCACTCTCCGAAATGTAACCAATGAAAATCCGACAGGCTGGCAACTCGGCCGGTGCCATCAGTAACATCCTGGCAACATCTGTATGTTCAAGGTTCT
The DNA here is from genome assembly GCA_947562075.1 of Orthosia gracilis. Classification (NCBI taxonomy): domain Eukaryota; kingdom Metazoa; phylum Arthropoda; class Insecta; order Lepidoptera; family Noctuidae; genus Orthosia; species Orthosia gracilis. The sequence goes on from OX387274.1 coordinate 8,692,648, forward strand.
GGAGCCTAGACTCGAACAGTATCTGAATACCGATGGGCCTCTTGACCCGTTTTTCAATAGACTCAAGTGCACCCAGCTGGTATTTGTCAAATCCATCCCAAAGATGAGAGCATTACTCCATGCATGATCGAACTTGTGCTTGATACAAATTGAGCAACTGTTCTGGCGTGAAGTATCGTCTCAGCTTTGCAAGGATCCCCAACTTTTTGGCAGCCAGTTGAGCTTTGGCCTTAATAAATAGACCAAAATTGAGAGTTTGGTGTCCACGTAACGCCAAGAATATCAATATGGTCCGTTAACGGCCACACCGCGGCGTGAAGGAGCCGAGTGAAATGGGTGCCTTTTAGCGGAATAACGTCTCGCAAGGGACTTATCAGCATTGAACCTGACCAGATTGGCATCGCCCCATTCGGAGACTATGGCCTCCCTGAGGCCCAGTAGCGTCGCTAGTGCTGTCGCCTGCATAACCGAAGGTTTTAGCAGATCGTTTATGTACAGCAAGAACAATGTTGCTGAGAGTATCGACGTCTGACGGACCGCGGCGATAATATCCAATTGGTCAGACGAGCGGCCATCAATAGCCACTTCAATCCGATCTACTCCCTCAAGAAGTCTGCAATCCAATCGCACAGACCACTGGGCACACCGAATGGAGGAAAGCTTACCAATAAATCTTTCGTGCCAGACCCTGTCAAAAGCCTTCGAAATGTCGAGGGAGACGGCAAGCATTTCCTCGTGCCTCTCTATGGCCACACACCAGACGTGCATGGCATACGCTACTACGATACTCAGTTGACCGATTTTGGCGGCAGCGGTCAGTGGTGGGTGGCTGGGTCAGCCCGATTGCCCTTCTTGGGCACAGATCGAACGTTAGCTTGCTACCAAGCATTCGGTACATTTACAATCTCATATGAAAGGCGAAGCAGGCGTGTCAGGTTTGGAGACAGTTCAGGTTCACAACTCACAAGTTCTCGGAACACTTACTGGTATCCCGTCAGGGCCACTAGCTTTGTTCACGTTCTTTTGATGGCAGCGAATTTCCGACATACTCGTCTCGCATCCATCAGGAGAAGGAGATGGCTGCGCGTCACCAGAATCCAGACGAGAAGATCCCGCAAAAAGAAAGACAAACAATAGTTTGCTTTGTTAATTCTCCTCAGCAGAGGTGGCCAGCGACGCACCGGGTTTCAGCAGTGGTAGTAGTGAGGGGCGGCAGAAGTTTGATTAAACAAACTTAGCCAGGGGCTCAAAACGGTTTACTACCAGCTGGGTAAGAAGCAGGTTTGGTCCTTATGTGGTCAAACCGAGCCCTTCGCATCGAGTGTCATTCTGAATTTCGACAGTTAATTATTTCTATACAGTCCTAATTTCGAAAAACAATAGTTTAACTACTCATTGTTTATTTAATCATTTCTTCAGATAATTTATTTATTAATTATATATTTTATTGTACACCATAAGTTACATTTATAAAGGAAACTTAACTAAAAACACATAAAATGGGCGGCCTTATCGCAAGCCGCGATCTCTTCCGGGCAACCATGAACAATAATGGACAATAATTGCTGAACTGTTATTGGTGTGAAAATACCAGTGTTAAAAAAACATATATATGTCGTAGGATAATTTGATACTTCGAATCTTCGCGAAAATCCTAGGGGTTTTGCGAAAACGCGGATAATTAGACATAGGCGAAAAATTATCCAAGTACGATTAGTACTTTGGCAACATAGTCGACGGAGCCCCGCTGCGCGGGGCTCCTATTTCCGTCCGCAGGGTTTAACGTAACCTAACACGAACGAGATGACGGGAGCTGAGTTCGCTCGCTTTGCTCGCTCACTTCAGCTCCCGTCATCTCGTTCGAACCTAACCTGTCCGTGTCGGGGTGCCCTAAGCTCCCGAGCTCGCTTCGCTCGCTCTTGGACTTTTTCCAGTAAGATTGAGAAACAGTTTCGCCATTGTCTAAATATCCGTGTTTTCGCAATATCCCTAGGGTTTTCACGAAAATTCGAATTATCAAATCATCCTACGACATATATATTATAAAAGATAGACAGATACATACATATGCTTTTTAATATATACATACATACTAAAATATAAAGGCAATAAATAAAATGATGACAGTCAATTCAGAATTACAGCGACAGGTAATGCTTAGGTAAACCCTCACGAGTCTTTTGAACACAGGCAACTATTGGGCGCATTTGATTGGGTCTGGCAACGCATTCCACAGACGAGTAGCTTGGACAGCAAAGGATATCCATAAAACTCGTGGAATGCATTGGTATTTGAAGTCGAAAGTTATCTGATGACCTAAGAATTTTTTTGTGGGAATCGCAGAGAAACTGAAAACGTTTCTTAAGATAAAGAGTAGTGGAAGGAGTGAAGAGCGCATTATATTAAAGCGAAAGAATATGAGCATTCCGGCTAAGGCGAATTGGCAACCACTTGAGCTTCACACGGAATTCGGAAACATGATCATATTTTCGCAAACCAAATGTGAACCTTATACAAACGTTTCGAAGTCGCTCAAGTTTTTCGAATTGTTCTCGAGTATGTTCAAGATAGCTGGCATCAGCATAATCAAGGATGGGTAGTAGAAAAGATTGTGCAAGCGCAATCCTGGTGGCAGTCGGAAGAAAAATATGAAGTCTCCTCAAAGATGCAGCAAATGCAAATAGTTTGCGGCTAACCTTAATTTAAATCATAACATCATTTATTAATATATCTTCTTGATTATTTATTATATTGGACATGTGTGTGTGACGCTCCTTACACTCCTTCCCACACTTCTGGAGTTCTCCCAGAGAACGGGACAGAGTTGAAGAGCTTCCCAAGCCCTTTCAGTACCGGATGTCCCCTGCTTTCAGAAGCTCGGTTGTAATCCCCTACTCGCCCGGGGCTTTTCCATGTTTAAGCGGTTTAAAAGCCGCCTCGATTTCCTCATGGCTTACCTCAGGCAGGTCTTCTGTGAAATTGCAAGTTAAACTGGCTTTAGAATTCTCATTTACGGGACCAGGTCGAGATGCATGCGATGCGTACAGTTGGTCGTAGAAGTTTTCAACTGCCGAAAGAATCTCCGGCTTCGAAACGACGATATTCCCGTTAGATGTCAACTTCGTCAGGTGGCTCCTCCCATGTGAATGGACAAACACTTTCGATCCCCGGTTTAGCTCAATCTTTTTCTCTATAGAGAGCGTATTGGCTCATGTTTATTGAGTTTCAATGATATCTACCGGTCACATCGTCAGAACAGCGGGTCGGACGAAGTGACCGGTAGATTTACCCGTCGTTCCATCATAAGCTTCAGAGTTTCCTACGAAAATTTAGACTTACTGCCCTTACGCCGCATTTTACAAAATTTCGCACCTTCCTCCCTGACGATTGCCACCATTTGGTCGAGCGGTCAACGTGTTTGTGGTGTCCACGGCAGAGAAACGGTTCACTAGGTCTGACTGGAACGCTTCAGATCCCAACATAGTTTGGACGGAGCCTAGAATTCTAGAAAGGAGTTCTCTCAAGCTTGCAATTGATATTCAGGGAGCCTCTAACAAGTCTGTGATCGCTGTCGGTATTAAACCTGGTATTCAATTTTTTATTGCTGTATCTTAAAGAAGGATTTCATCACGAAAAGTCCCCTTCTCTTTCTAGGAAGTTGACAAGTATTTGCTCCCTAGATTCCTGCTACTAAACCCGGAGGATCCTACTACCGAATCGCTGCAATTCTGTACTCCCACTTTGGCATTAAAATCCCCCATGAAAACGCTGTGGTGGATCTAAGTGGTGGATACAAGGCCTTGAAAATGTCCTCAAACATTTCCTTCACTTCGTCGTCCGAGTGTGCCGAGTTTGGTGCGTAAACCTATACAACCTTGAGGCTTTACCTCTCGGTTAGCTTAATTATGAGGTACGTTACCTTGTTCAAGACACTGGAAACTTCCAAAACGTTGTCACAGAGGGATTTGTTAACCAGGAACCCGACGCCACCTGGTCTCCCTCTCGGAAATGCATAAGGTGGCCTGATTTGAGGGTTAGAATGTGCCACCTTATACTCTCGAGTTCTTCTTCAAGCTGCACGAGGTGTTCATCAAGCCGTAACGTCGTCAAATGCACAACGCCATCTATCGAATATGGAGTTCAACTGTCCGAGTATCTGAATTGCATTTGTTGTGATATTTTACAAAAACGACTTTTCTACAGATTTATTATATGCATTGATGATGTGCGGATTGTACATATTCGCAGTCAGATGTAGAACATTTACATAAAGGCGAGGCAACAAGCATGAAGGAAAATAATTCACTTTTAAAGTTAACATCTTCTGTGCGAAATTGGGCAACACAGTGATCTACCTCCGGTCACTAACGGATGGAAAGAATTGGTGCAGATATGTCAGCCCTTGATGGAATCATCCCACCTAAATTGCCATTCGGATAAAAGTTGCTCCCATACGCAATATGTGGTTTAAATAATCTAGAGATTTTAACACGGTCACTCTGCAATAAAAAAGTCCGCGTCCATGGTCTCTCGATCGGAAAAGTACATTGCAGCACGTCGATGCATTTCAAGATCGATCGGAAGTACGGCAGGATTATTACGTATGAAACAGCATCGCTTTATATCATAAAAATGGGCAGGCTTATTTTTGCGAAATAATTGTTTTTTAATCGCGAATCCGCATTATGTATGAGCGATAGCCACACCATAACAATTTTGTGACAGCGCTGCTGTCAATAACAATCTGTTAACTAAATAAAATATGCATTCATCGCTATGTGATCACGATCATTTCACGGTTTTTGACAGCAGAGCGGCAGCCATCGGCAGGTAAATTCGGCTGTCAAATTGCGATTACTTTTTACAAGCTCTATTTAACTTGCAACATATGTATGTAAGTGTGTCCGGGTCAAATCTTGCAACTGAATTTTAAAGCAGTTATCCTCCACTGATTAAGATTAAATGTTGCATACACGTTTAGTTTGGATGACAATGCATGTTAAGCTAAGTGACGTTAATCTAAATCCAATATGGCGGACGGACCAAGATGGCGGACTTGTTATTTTTTGTGTACTGCCATGATATGGGTATCAAATGAAAGAGTTTGCTGAGAAGAATATGTCGCATCATGGCTGGCCGATAGATGCAAACCATCGGGAAGTCAGGATGTATTCCCTTAGGTTAAGACATCGTGTATGGGCAGGTCGGTGGGTACAGTCGTGCAAATGAAATAACATAAATTATTCGATACACTGGGTTTATTCAAATAGTTCACAGTTACAATCTTGCTCACTAATATTACTGATCGATACTGATTCTACAACGTCTTAGCTCTAGGGCGGTCAGTACTCAACTCTTATATTCTGTGTGCCCACCACACAGGTCGTTAGAGGAAGCGCGCCACAGCGTAGTTCTTCTTGATTTGCCGACTGGTGGCGTGCTCGTGATTTGTTTTGACGTCCGTACTATTGACTAAACCCGACACGGCCATTCTGCGATACAGGCGTCCTCGTCTGTTCCTCATTGTCAGGTTTTAACAGTGTATCGAATCATGTGGAAATCCTCAATGGATGTCCTCAGCCCTTGGGGAAAGCTGAGGGGTCTGTCAGACTCTTACTGACTAAAACCACATGGTGTTCTCTAGGCCGTAATTCCTATTGAGAGGCGAGCGTGGAACACAGCACGTCGCCTTCTCGGGCCTCTCTCAGGTGACAGACTCCCCAAATCTATCACCCACAGGCATTATCTTCTTGTCCTTGCTCCATGCCATCTCATGTCGTGTTGCGCTACACGTTCTTAGTCCACACCGTTCTACCAGTCTCCCATCATACAAGGGAAGTTTTCTGAAACACACAAAATCTCCACACAGTATTCGCTCGTCCAATCCTGACTCATACTCTAGGTGAGTGAGGAAACATTTTGCATAGTTACATATCGAAAGGATCACTGGTCTAGGTATTTCTTTACAACAGAAAACCCCTACAGTTACAATCAAGCTGGTCTAAATCGTCACCCACCAATGCAGGTGAGATTCCTGCAGCACCTCGAAAGGATCACTGGTCTAGGTATTTCTTTACAACAGAAAACCCCTACAGTTACAATCAAGCTGGTCTGAATCGTCACCCACTAAAGCAGGTGAGACTCCTACAGCGCAGTTACAGTCAAGCTGGTCTGAATCGTCACCCACTAAAGCAGGTGAGACTCCTACAGCACAGTTACAGTCAAGCTGGTCTGAATCGTCACCCACTAAAGCAGGTGAGACTCCTACAGCACAGTTACAGTCAAGCTGGTCTGAATCGTCACCCACTAAAGCAGGTGAGACTCCTACAGCGCAGTTACAGTCAAGCTGGTCTGAATCGTCACCCACTAAAGCAGGTGAGACTCCTACAGCGCAGTTACAGTCAAGCTGGTCTGAATCATCACCCACTAAAGCAGGTGAGACTCCTACAGCGCAGTTACAGTCAAGCTGGTCTGAATCGTCACCCACTAAAGCAGGTGAGACTCCTACAGCGCAGTTACAATCAAGCTGGTCTGAATCGTCACCCACTAAAGCAAGTGAGACTCCTACAGCGCATCACAGATCAACACCCACAACAGCAGGAGTGATCTTGACATCCCATTTACAAAAATGATCATCTTCCACAAAAGTAGAAAAGACCACATACTAATTGATCATTCCAAAGATTCTATTATAGCTTCGGAATTATCTACACTTAAGGTGCAAGAGCATATGGAAAATGTTTCCTCCGACTCCGAGGGCGTATTATTAATTACAGGTACAAAAGACATACCGAACTCATCATCTGTCGTCACGGTCCATTCATCATCATCATCACCATCATTTTCGCAAATTTCCAAATAACCTTCTTGCCCTTTAGGTACTTACTTAAATTTTACTACCCTTAAATTTTTATTAGCAATTTTATAAATTCTGTTAATCAAAATTAGAATACCAAAATTATTTAAATTTTCGTAATGAGGGCTTGACGATTCGAATGTCATCAACATTAACATGGTGACCTCACCTCTGGCGTGATTATGTGAGTTTACCTTCTTTCAACGTCATAACTCAAAATGAACCTTCTGCAAGGTCTCTAACATAAACATGAACATTCACACCAGACATAGTGTCACACAGACTTACAGGTGCCATACAGGCCTTCAGTTGACACACAGGCTCACAGTTGCCACACAGGTCAACAGCTGCCACACAACGCTCGGCTACTCCTGACCAAAATAGATCATTGGGTTCGTGAAAATAGGGAAATTTTAGAACTCTACTCTTTAACTGAATCATTCATCATTCAATCATCACCTTGGGCCATGTACCACAAATCGAACCAAACCAACTTTAAAAATTCTGCTGCTGCAAAAACTGTCACGCTTAAAGAAACCCTCGAGTAAAATCTTCAACGCCACGGCCCTCTAGCCGACCAGCAATTGTATTGCTCTCACAACGGTCTCTAGACCCCGACCTCCACCAGAATCCACTGGTACGGTCAATCATAATACATTCGATAGACTGAACTACTAGACACTTTAAGCTTGCTCATCATCATCAAAATTCCTTTAACATCAACATCGACTGGTACATGACCCGTTGGCATCTTCCCTAACCTACCGCGTGCATACTTGTAGGTCCTAAGCGTTCCTATTTAAAGCTTTCATTGTATAACTATCACTGTCCTGTCATAATAACCTATCGCGGACTTAATAAAGGTCCCATTTAGTTTTCACACTAGAGTTTCCCACACAACACTATTGATTAGAAAAAGATCCGACGATCAACAACTAAATAAAGTAATTGTAACATTTCCGTTAATCTTTACCATAATTCAAAGGCAATGCATACTCAACGACACCTCTTCGTAGACCCATCGCCACATGTTACTCATGAGGGGCGGTCCAGAATTTGTCGCATGAGTAGACATGTTAATCAGATTTGGTTTCACTACCACTGTCATCAACTATGATGTCTAATTCTCAAGGAACTTGGTAATCGAGGATCCTTCCCAAAAGATTCGCACTTTTTACTCAAAGATTTACATACCGATTGCTAACAAAAGGGAAACAACTAACCCTGATAATATTAAGGAGCTTCACGAATTAATTCGGATCAAAATCTTTAAAATTAAATACCAACAGTAACCATTTACTATCGCTCACTACCTCAGTTTTTATGTAAGGAAAACGATCGCGAGATCTACTGCTATCCTAATGTTACTTTGAAAGTAAGCAAGTGAATTCAGATCTGAAGACGGTGGTCGTAAATCGTGACGCAACATAAGATTTGTTCTGAATACACGTAAATGACCAGTACCGTTACTAACTCGATACAATTGCGATGGCCCTACGTCATTACTAACTGGCTTTGTTACTGAAAATCTCCTTCTTATGGGATATCTCATCCTAAAGCTCGTATAGAACCAAATCTTGAAACTATACTGCCAATAGGAAACTCATTACCTAACTACTTGCTTTTTACAAGTGTGTCTTAATTACCTAGTGATAGTGCTAGATATAACCACTACCAATTCAGTGATCAAACATGAACACTTAAAACTCGAAATAGCATCTCTTCAGTAGAGAACTTTCCACCTCACTATCGAAATAACATGGAAGCGACTCACCGAGTATTCCATTTCAAACTTGCGCGCTCCCAACCTCAAACTGCTAGTCTGCCGTTCCTCCTAACCTCTCAGATGTTGACAGGTCAGCCTTCGCATACAGCATCTGAACTGCTAGCAGCAGCAGAGGCTCCACTGCGACACAATATGGTATCTGAAACATGAAAAACACTACGAGAGTACTTGTTTACACGGTTATCTTAACCATACACAGCTTTGATGGAAATTAACCGGTATAGTAACCTAAACCGGCACGGCAAAATGGGTTATAATGAACACTGAATGTGAATGCAGAGACCCTGTCCAAAACATGAATCACACATTACAATGTCCCAAGTGCCCAGGTAGGTATTCTAACTTCCAAACAATGATAGTCAGCCAAGGCCAGTCAAGGGCTACCGCCAGTGATAGTAGAATATAACCCCTTAACAACACCCAACTTGACCATCGATAACTAACAAGAAATTATAACCTAGCACGGGCCACCCCGACGATCCATTGACCGCCACAAAACCAGAATTTTGAATAATGAACACTCTTGGCCATAGTCAATAACAAAATGAAAACGACTCACCAGATTGGCTTAAGATCCATGTGTATGGATCTTTCCACACGTTCCTCCTTGACCTGTCCAGCTCCTTGGTTGTTGCTAGCTTCCTTGCTGCTCCGCTCTAGACTGGTTTTTTTTTTATCCAAGGCTGAGGGTAGTCGCAGAAACGAACCACTACTGTTTTTTTTTTCTCAACTGACACCGCATTTTTTTGCAAGAATGTAACCGCCATTTTCACTAGCATTGTTTTTACGTGTGATCTCATTAGCACGACCGAATCCCAATTCTGATGTCGCATCATGGCTGGCCGATAGATGCAAACCATCGGGAAGTCAGGATGTATTCCCTTAGGTTAAGACATCGTGTATGGGCAGGTCGGTGGGTACAGTCGTGCAAATGAAATAACATAAATTATTCGATACACTGGGTTTATTCAAATAGTTCACAGTTACAATCTTGCTCACTAATATTACTGATCGATACTGATTCTACAACGTCTTAGCTCTAGGGCGGTCAGTACTCAACTCTTATATTCTGTGTGCCCACCACACAGGTCGTTAGAGGAAGCGCGCCACAGCGTAGTTCTTCTTGATTTGCCGACAGGTGGCGTGCTCGTGATTTGTTTTGACGTCCGTACTATTGACTAAACCCGACAAATACAATAGAAGATAAAAAATAAATTTTTTAATGATATTTTTTTTCACTTGTTGTTGGTCGATTGCCAATCGCTCACTGATGGGCGATGGCTGAGTACAGAAGTATTCGAGTTTTTGGCGTCATTTTTTTGTGTGTGTTTTTTGCTACTTTAATTATCCGCAAATTAATTCCTAGCGGATCACAAGATCCGCTAGGAACTACACCAATTTGTCATTACAAAATGACAAATTGGTGTAGTTTTCTATATAAAATCATTGATACAGACGTGATCTCGGTAAAGTGGAGAAGGGAATTTTACTGTAGTGTTGGGTACCTCAGCGAAGATTGCCGAAAACATTAACAAGCTATGTCTACTGCCAAATATTTCTGAACACATTAGAATGTGTTACATCCGCAACTTCGTGTGTCTTCTAATAAATTCTATATTTTTATATGGCAAACACCGATGTTGACTTCGATGTTCTATTCGTTATTTCTATTCTATTCTATTGTTATATCCAACGATCTATTTTACGTTTTATAGCTCAAATACTGGTCAATAATATAGTGATATCCTATTACCTTTTCGATTTGATTTCACAAACAATCGAATTTATTTATGAAGAAATTTTAATCGATTTTATATATTAGCACTTAACAGGAAATGCACGTCCACGTCAATTTCCGGTCTCTAAGCTTTCTCCATCCAGTCTTAGTGATGCCAGCGCACGGGAAGTCATACTGGCCCTTACAAGCCTGCATGCATCTGAACTCGTCATTGACTTGGTTGTCGTAACTCTCGCACTTGAACATCGTATTTCAAGGAAGATAAAAAAATTGAGAAACTTTGTCGAACAATGAGTACTTAACGAGCGTAGGGCGAACATATGTGTGCACGATCTCGCTGCCTACCGTCAAGTGATCCTAGAGCTAGATTGACCCGACACTATACCGAAGACATTCCGGATGTCAGCCTGTACGAGATTAGGATAGCTCTTAAACAGCTTAAGAACAACAAGGCACCGATTGATGACGGAATTACGTCCGAACTCCTGAAGGCGGGTGGAAAACCAGTACTTAAGGTCATTCAGAAGTTGTTGATTCCATCATACTCGAGGTGAAAACGCCACAGGCATGGTGCAGGGGTGTTATTCTTCTTCAAGAAGATTGACAAAGCCCGGCTGAAGAATCTCACTTCTAAGCCATGTCTTTAAGCTGTTTTCAAGAGTCATTACGAATCGTCTCGCACACAGATTTGACGATTTCCAGCCTCCCGAACAAGCTGGATTCCGCTGCGGCAGGTTATACATAAGACCGAAGAGTACAACCTGCTTCTCTGCTTAGCGTTTGTGGACTACGAGAAAGCTTTCGATTCGATCGAGACTTGGGCTGTACTGCAGTCTCTCCAGGCCTCCTACCAGGTGGACCGATGACCTGGTGAAGGTTGCGGGGATCCGCTGGATGCGGGATGCACGGGACCGGTCAACGTGGCGACGCTTGGGCGCTTTGTCCGTCTTTCGGCTGATATGATGAAGGGATGTTAGCTTCGAGAATCCTCTTCTATGTTTAAATAAGTAAAAGTCTGACTCTATTGCGTAGTTCACGCAATAGAGCTACTTCTTCGAGTCAGATTTGGTCAAGCATATAATATTTCTAGCAGAGTGAGCAAGGATAGGGTAACTTTTCTGTATTTCCGTAAGAAGGCAACAGATTTATACAAAAACCTCTAAAAAGTAAATAAGCCTCGCACTCGCGCCGGAGGATCGCTAAGTACTGCTCTTAACTTATTTTTTTTCCTTTTATTAAAATACTAGCTTCTGCCAGCGGCTTCGCCCGCGTTAATGTCGAAAATTATCCCAAGAGAACTTATTCCCGGGATAAAAACTATCCTATGTGCTATTCCAGACTATAATCTATCTCTGTGCCAAATTTCATCTAGATCCGTCCAGCCGTTTGAGCGTCAAGAAGTGACAAACATACAAACACCCCTACACACAACACACTCACAAACATTCGCCTATATCATATTATCACATCGCACTTCGCACCGCTCCCCCGCTTTACCCGCCGCGCGTATTTATGTCGCTCGAGCTCCATTCAAGTCAATCTTATCGTGATAACTTTTAAACTATGCGTTCAAATTTCTTAGTGTAAAAGACAAAATTTATCTACATTAAATATTTAAAGCGACATATGTGTCGATTTTGATAAAAGTTTGATAAATATTTTAAAATGTGCATTTTAAAAATGTATCCAATTTGATTGTATTTAAAGTTCACTATTTTGGTCATAGTGGCTTCCACATAAAAGGTAGATTATATGCTGTCGCGGACTTTTATTTAGAACTATTTAAGACAAACAATCCTACGGTACATTATATTGGTGTATCTCCAACGGTTTAGGCAGCGCACGCGAAGATAGCTCTCAGAGGGCAGAATTTTTGCCGACTTACTTGATATTTATCGTTATATTATGACCAAATTACAAAAAATCATTATAAATTGTAGCCTATGCGTTATTCTGATGTATAACCTATATTACTGTAAAGTTTCATACAAATCCGTTCAGTAGTTTTTGCGTGAAAGAGTAACAAACATACATCCATCCTGACAAACTTCCGCATTTATAATATAAGTAGGATTAATTCATGTTTCTTTTTACTAAATATGTACCTAGTAGTAGACATGATCGACAATCTATCGAAACACGTTGACACAATATCTTGTGAAAAAAACCCGATAAAAAAGTAAAATGCGCATAACTTTTGAAAAGCTGAACCTAAATTCATCCAACATAGCTAAGAACACTTTTGACAAAGTCACCTTTCAAACAAAAAAAACTAAATCAAAATCGGTTCATCCGTTTAGAAGCTATGATGCTGATGTTAAACCGCTGCACTGGTGGTTCGAATCACAAGTCGGGCCCGGAGTTTTTAAGTTGAGTAGATCATTTTTTCAAACATTTTCCGGCTGGAAGTTGGCAGACCCAGAGGGTCTCCTTTGAGCCAGATTCAAACAAATTTCTAAACTATTTTCTTCACATTTGCATTTGTATCCGATGAAGGGTTAACATAGGTTAGGAATTAACAAAACATCATTTTCATTTGAAATATTTTATTCAAAACTCATTCGCACAGTTGTACAGACAGCTAGATCGTCGCTAGTCTTGGTAAAATATCATAAACAAATAAAATATGATTTTAATTATACTTTGTTGTGATTGAATGTATTTCTTTAAAAAATCGGTGAAATATTCAATTCACAATAAATTTTTTGACCAATACTTCTATTGCTACGACTTTAAATAAATAAGAAGAAATATAACTACAACTTGCGTACAGATGGAGGTTGGTACGAACTAATGCGAGCTGACGTGGTGAGCACACACGGTCGCAACAGTCTATTAAACTTTCGTACCCATCTCGATCTGCTTTATTTATAAACCTACCAGCACTTTAATATCAAAAGTTACAAAAGATCCTACAATATGTTTTCATGTCATCATATTGTAAAGTTTTTTTACAAAACGATTAAAATATTGGCCACCATCACTGAGTAAGTGCTAGTAAAAATCACGCGTCTTCCACGAATTAAAGAAAACAAGGACAGTCACTTTCTGTAAGACGTGTAAGAAGGAAAAGCACTGGCCAAGGATAACACGTCGACCGGCGCTTTTCTCATTATAGTAATGGCCTTTTTACTTCTAAAATTATAATAGTCACTGGTCTCAAAACATGGCTTAAGTACTATACACCTAAAATATATAAATTATTACAAATTAAGTAAGGCATTTACAACATCAGGGATCCTTAAGATAACTTTATATTTACACGATACTAGATCGCTTCCAGCAGAATCGTGTAAAAACAAAGAAATTGACTAAGCTTAAATCGGTAAAACAATTAAGTTTACATTAAAATGGTCAAGATTTCGGCGATCTAAATGACCTTTGAAGCTTGATCTTGGTCAAAATTTATTTATTTGAGAGTATATTAGCTTCGCTTTGGTCAATACGAATTTTAATATATGAGTGACATTTGATAATTTTGAACTTTTTATCATAAAGGCCTAGTCGTTTACAACTTAGCACTATCGTTTGGCACTGACTTTTGTTAGAAAAAAGATAAATAACATAATAAATTAGCCCTAAAGTGAAGACTCAAAATTCGTTAAAATTTTAGTTTCAGAAATTAACATTTAAATTTAATATCTTAATCACAGTCATGAACAGTTATTTCCATAATAATTGAGTTGCGCGTGCCACGACATTTATGAAAAGTAAAAAAAATCAATAACATAGATTACTACATATGACACGAAATCTTAAACTACTCCATGGGGATAATTTGAGTTGAGCATTATTCTTGTGCATAGAAGAGTAGATGGAATTAATTATCACATAGGCGCTTCATCCTTGTGACGGCGTGTACGAGACAGACTGGAATCTCTCGTAGGGCTTCACCTTCGTCGCTTGGCGGACACAGCAGCTGCTATCATTTGTCTTAACATTGGCTCTGGGGTGCACGCTTTAGGATCGCATTTCATCTGACCGTCTCCTCCACATCTGAAAAAAGGGTAAATAAAAACACGTGTAAGTATTTAATTCGTGTACAAATTCAACTTTTTAATTCGTGTATTATGACATTGATAACGAAACCGTTTTTATAAAGCGTAGATAATCGAAATACTTACGTGCAGTGTAAACATGGTCCTGAGGATGAGCGTACGACTTCTCCAACTTTGTACGTGTGTCCTTTTATTTGGCAGCCTCTCCTTTGTGCCTGACCCTTGTATGAGTGGGTCGGGAAGTGAGGTGGCAGTGTAGTCGTGGTTGTAGTTGTCGTCGTTGTAACATTGACTGTGGTTGCCATTGAAACAGGACATTCATATCGGGGACAGCAGAAGCCTTGAATGGGTTCTTCGTGGCATCCATGAATTGGAGGCGGGCAACTTTGTTGTAAACAGATGATGTCACTTCGGAAGCAGAAGCAGAAGTCACATGGGTCATCTCTCGGTATCTGTTGGGCCGACACGTACACTTTGCCTCCGTAGCGACAAGTTCCTGGTCCGAAGGCTTGATCCTCTTCGACATAGTCAGGCTCACCATATCCGCTAGTTCCACTAGTAGGGAAGTGTCCATCGTCGTCGGGAACTGGTATCTCATCCGTAGGTTGTAAATCTGGAATACTTGGTTTAGAAACTTCAGTTGTCGTACTCGATGGAGGAACTTCGCTAGTCACACTAGGCTTTTCTGCAGGTTTAGCAAGCTTGTCATCTGACACAGGCGTCTCAATATCTTCACCTTGGCGTATGGTTGTTGCTTTAGTTGTGGAGAATATAAATTCTTCCTCCGGTCCGGTGGTTTCATGCGATACGATTGGGTGTGATGGTTTTTCGCTACTAGAAACTTCCTTCTCAGTTTGTACTGCGATGTCTGATTCAGAAGTTGGTAGTTTTTCGGACTCTGTGACAGAGACAGGCGTAGATTCTTCAGAAATTTGAGGGGGTGCTGCAGTTGTATATTCTTTATGATCCTTGTCATCATCACCGTGAATAACGGCTGGTGTTGTTTCGTCAACAGATGTCGATTCTGAGACCTTTTCAGATACGTCTTCAGGCAACGACTCTTCACTGGGCTTAGCAGTACCTTCTGCTTCCTTAGTTGCGGTTTCAATTTCGTCAGTCTTCTTAGTGGTTAGCTCTGAGACTTGAGGTTCTTCTCCGGCCTCTTGTTGAACGGTTGTCGGTTTTTCGTCTGAAGGTGACACAGTCGAGATATGCTCTTCAATCTTGGGAATATATTCTTCTGCGGAAGGTGATGGTGTTGAGATATCTTCTACAGGTTTATGAGAGTGTTCCTCTTCGGAAGGTGACGATGTTGAAATGTCTTCTACAGGCTTGTGCAAATCTTCTTCTTCGGTAGGTGAAGATGTTGAAATATCGTCTATTGGCTTATAAGAGTGTTCCTCATCAGACGGAGATTGTGTCGAAATGTCTTCCACAGGCTTTTGCGAGTGTTCTTCTTCAGATGGAGATGATGTGGAAATATCTTCCAAAGGTTTTTTTGAGTGTTCCTCTTCAGAAGGTGATGACGTTTCAATATCCTCTACGGGCTTTTGCGAGTGTTCTTCTTCAGACGGTGATGTTGAAGTGTCTGTCACAGATTTGTAAGTGTGTTCTTCTTCAGAAGGCGATACTGTTGTGAGGTCTTCCACAATTTTGTGAGTGTGTTCTTCTAATTCAATCAAATATGGTGTCGTCTCTGAGACTTCAGTTTGAGCCGATGTATGTTCCGTAGATTTCATGACTTCGTGTTGTTCAATTTCTTCAGTCACCGCGGGCGGTACTCGCAACGTAGTTGCGGTATCTTGTTTTTCTGTTACAGCATCCTCTGAAACGTGAGTTATTTTGTCATCTTGTTCTGTTTCTTTTGTGCTTATTTCCACGGGTTCGGTTCCGTGAACCGGTGCTTCTGTTTGAATTTCCTCCTGACCATGTTTTTCTGGTGCTTTAGAACTATCTTCAGACTGTGTTGTTAGTAAATCTGGTTTATATGAAGGTTCTTCTTTCGGAATGCTGGAAACTGTTGTTTGATCACCAAGTCTTTCTTTTTGTTCGGTTACAAGTGATTGTGGAGCTTCACTTGATATTTGTATACCTGAAATTTCTGTATGTACATCTTCAATAGGCAAATCAGTAGATACTTTTTGTGTTTCCGTACTTATCTCTACCTCGTTAGGCCCAGTAGCTTTGTATACGTCTTCCGTTGTTGTTATATGATGTTGCGTAATTTCCATGCCTGATTCTTGTTGTTGTGTGTAACCATCTGGCAGAGTTGTACTTTTGTATTTATCGTCCAATAAGTCTGGGACAGTGGTAGCCTTTTCTTCATAGCTAGTAACATCCTTTTCAGAAACATCTGAGATTGGTTGAGATTCTGTGACAACTGAAATAGGTATTTCTGTGGCCGGTGATTCGTCAGTCGGTTTTTCTTTTTCAGCTTCTGGTGTCTGATAACCTTGTTCGGGCATCTTTGTGACGGGTTTATCAGATTCTGTACTCTTTTCAGGTAATTCTGACTCCATATCTATTGGCAGTGGCTTTTCTGAACTGGTAATACCGAAGTCTCCACTTTCATCTATTTTCTCGGTTCCGGAAGGTACACGATGTTCGGTTGTTTCTTCAGGATATCCGGTTGCGATATCTTCTTGCCCGGTAACGGATGGATCTTCGATTTCTGTAAACCTTCTCACAGGTTCAGTAACAGAATATTCTGGGGTTTCCGTTATTGTTGCCTCTTTCTCGTCAATGTGAATCTCATCTGTTTTTATATCGACATGAGGTCCTTGTGAAGTTTTTTCATCCGGTTCGGTGCTATGCGGTTCAGGCAATTCAGGTTCAGGTTTCTGTTCATCCTTAATTTCTGGGATATCAGTAACTCCGTCTGATTCAGGTAAAGTAGAAGAAGCTTCAGTTCCATGCGACTGTGGAACAGGTTTAGTCTTATCTTCTTCATACATTTTAGTCGTACTCTCCTCGTCCGATTTACTAGTAACATGCATTTCAGGCCTGTCAGGCTCTTTACCATCTTGCGGTTCAATAATAACTGGGCCAGTAGCAGGTGCTTTAGTCGGAGATTCAATTTCGGATATATCTGTGGATACTTCTTGTTCGGTGGTCAATCCCGTTTCAGTTGTTTTTTCTACAGAATCTGACGTTTTATTTAATTCTGGCACCTTAGTGATCAAACCTGGTTCCTCACTGATCAAATCCTGTCCGACTGTACTGCCTTCCTCCTTGACGTTAGTAGTATCTATTTTGAAGGTAGTTCCTTCAACATCTTGTTCAGAAATAGACACTTTTTCGTGGTCTGGTACAGATGTCTCAGTACTCATTTCTTGTTCGGTTGGGATGTCAGGAGTGCGTGTATGGTCATCAATAAACGGTTCTTTACTATAACTGTCTTCAGCTTCTGTAACCTTTATTGCTGGTGTTTCTTGTGGTGATTTGCTTACATCTATGGGCTCAGCAGCATTTGATTCTGTAGTGTACGCATGTGCAACATCTTCAGCAACAGCGGTTTGTGATTCGGAATAAGGAGTTTTGGTTGTTTTTTCAATTTCAGTGATCGTCACCTCTGTGGGCTGTACAGAAATTTCTGGTGATATCACTTCCTTTTTAGGTTCAGTAGTATGCGATATTTCGGGTGTCTCAGTGCCCGATCCTTCTTGTTCATGAGTTTTAGGCTCTTCTGTGCTCACTACTTCGTTGACGGCAGGTTTATCTGTAAATTCCTCATCAATTGGCTGGACAGAAATTTCTGGAGATATCTCTTCCTTTTTAGGTTCAGTAGTATGCGATATTTCGGGTGCCTCAGTGCCCGATCCTTCTTGTTCATGAGTTTTGGGCTCTTCTGTGCCCACTACTTCATTGAAGGCAGGTTTATCTGTAAATTCCTCATCAATTATCAAAGGTTTCTCTCCATCTTTATTCACAACAGGTTTTTCTTGGTCTTTATCTTCGACTAGCATAGGTTTTTTAGAATCGTCTTCATCGGCAGGTTTCAATTTACCATCCTCATCAATCAAAGTAGATTTCTCGGTGCTTTCTGGTTCAAACATAGAAGGTTCTTCCGTGCCGTCTTCGGGAACACCTGGTTTTTCAGTTCCTTCTTCAACGATAGAAGGTTTCTTTGTGCCTTCTTGATCAACCAAGTCAGGCTTGTCTTTTGTTTCTTCATCAATTACTGCAGGTTTCTCTGTGCCTTCTTCATCAGTAATAGCAGGTTTTTCTGTACTAACATCGTCAGTCATAGCTGGTTTCTTGTCACCATCCTCAGTAACCAAGCCAGGTAATTCCGTGCCCTTTTCTTCAATGTCAGTTGGTCTCTCTGTGCCTTCTCTTTCAGTAAGATCAGGCTTTTCAGATCCCATGTCTTCAGAAGGTTTTTGTCCAGGTTTGTCTGTGTCTTTCACATCAATATGTGTAGGCTTTTCTTCTTCATCAACTGTGCTGGGCTTTTCCGTGTCGTCTTTAGGTTTATCTATCGTATCTTTTTCAATGTCAACAGGCTTAACTTTGCCAACTTCATCAATTAATGTAGGTTTCTCGGTGCCTTCTGGTTCAAACATAGAAGGTTCTTCCGTACCCCCTTCGGGTGCATCTGGTTTTTCAGTTCCTTCTTCAACAATAGTAGGTTTCTTTGTGCCTTCTTGATCAACCGCATCAGGCTTTTCTTTTGTTTCTTCATCAATTACTGCAGGTTTCTCTGTGCCTTTTTCTCCGTCAATGGCAGGTAACTCAGTGCCTTCTCTTTCAATCATAGTAGGTTTCATCGGTTCTTCTTTGTCAATAGTGGTGGGTTCCTCTGTACCTTCATCAATAATAACTGGTTTAGCCGTAGCTTCCTCTTCAGTGATTTCTGGTATCTCTGTACTTTCCTCTTCAGTGATGAATGGCTTTTTGGTGTCCTCTTCTGTATCAGGTTTCTTAATGTCTATCTCATCAATTACATCAGGCTTCTTGGTATTCTCCTCGCCGATGTAAACAGGTAGCTCTGTACCCTCCCTTTCAATATCAGTAGGCTTCTTTGTGACAGTTGGTTTTTCTTTGTCATCCTCATCAACAAATGCAGGTTTCTTCATGTCTTTGTCTACAATAGCAGGTTCTTCTGAGCTTTCGACTATATCCGGTTTATCTGTAGTCTTGTCTTCGTCGACTAAATCTGGTGCTACTGTGCTTTCCTCAGAAACATCAGGTTTGTCTTTGTGTTCGTCTTCAATTTCCGGTGTTTTTTCAGGCTCTGAATCATCAGATGTTACAGTTTTTTCTGTGCTTTCCTGCTCAACCCCTGCAGGCACTGTTGTGCCATCTTGTTCGACTACTGGTTTTTCAGTACTTTCTTTGTCAAGAGCGGTTGGTTTTTCTGTGTCTTCTTGTTCAAACACTGCAGTTGTCTTACCATCGTCAGCCGTGATAGGTTTCTCTATGCCTTCTTCATCAGTAATATCAGGTTTTTCTGTACCATCATCGTCAGTCATAGCTGGTTTCTTGTCACTATCCTCAGTAACCAAGCCAGGTAATTCCGTGCCCTTTTCTTCAATGTCAGTTGGTCTCTCTGTGCCTTCTCTTTCAGTAAGATCAGGTTCTGTAGAACCCATCTCTTGAGTAGGTTCTTGTCCAGCTTTGTCGGTGTCTTTCACATCGATATCTGTAGGTTTTTCTTCTTCATCAACTATGCTGGGCTTTTCCGTGTCGTCTTCAGGTTTATCTGTCGTATCTTTTTCAATGTCAACAGGCTTATCTTTGCCAACTTCATCAATTAATGTAGGTTTCTCCGTCTCTAAACCTGGAGTGCTTGCTTGATCAATAATAGCAGGTGTATCTGTGGCTTTCTCTCCAGTACCTGATATCGTTGTAGCTTCCTCTTCTTTAATTATTGATTCAGTAGTACCCTCTACTTCTACAATGTCAGATTTCTTTGTACTTTCCTCGGCAACGACAGGCTTTTGTTTGTCATCCTCATCAAATATATCTGGTTGCTTTGTGCTATCGTGATCAACCACAGGCTTTTCCTTGTCATCCTCATCAACTATGTCTGGTTTATTTGTACTTTCCTCGTCAATCACAGGCTTTCCTTTGTCATCCTCATCAACTAAGTCTGGTTTCTTGATAGATTCTTCGTCAACCACAGCCTTGTCTTTGTCATTCTCATCAGCAATGTCAGGTTGCTTTGTACTTTCCTCGTCAATTACAGGCTTTTCATTGTCATCCTCATCAACGATGGTAGGTGGTTCTGTGGTTTCCACTTCAATAACGGCTATTTCTTTGTCATCCTTATCGATAATGGCAGGTTCTTGTGTGGTTCCCACGGCAATGGCAGGCTTTAGTTTATCCTCCTCATCAATCGTGACCGGTTCGTTTGTGCTTTCCTCGTCAATAATAGGCTTTTCTTCATCAGTTATGGCCGGTTTCTCAGCACCTTCTTCACTATCGATAGTTGGTAGTTCTGTGCCTTCTTTTTCGATAATGGCAGGCTTCTCTTTTCCTTCGTCACCAACCAAGGTAGGTTCCTCAGTGCCTTTGTCTTCAACAATTATAGGTTTTTCGGTATCCTTTTCTTCGTCTACAGTAGGTTTCTCTTCACCTTTCTCATCTACCATGGCAGGTTTAGTTGTTTCCTCTTCAATAACATCAGGAGTTTCTGTTCCCTCCTTTTCAATCAGCGTTGGTTTTTGTGGAATTTCTTGTTCAGAAATAGGTGTTTCCTTATCCTCCGTGTCCATGGTATCAGGTTTCTCTGTTTCTTTCTCTACATCTGTCGTCGTTTTTCTAGTGGCTTCATCTTCAGTTTCAGGTTTCTCTTTGTGAATATCAGCGATTGTAACATCTACAGCAGTTAGACCTTCAGTTGTGTACATATCAGTTTCTTGTGTGTCTTTCACGGGAATCTTCTCATCAGTTTTAGGTAACTCGGTACTTAAATCAAAGATATCTTGAGCAACAGTTGTCGCCATTTCACCAACACAGTTAGCACCTTCGCAAGTAGCTGGTGGCTTGGCATCACTATCTAATGTTTCTTTTCTCCTACAAGGTCCGTCCCCTGTGCATTCAGGAATAGGAATATCTTGAGGTTTGCAACCATCTTCTTCTTTACATGATTCCAGTTGGTGATCTGGTGGAGATGCAGTAACGTCAGAACCACAACCGCCGTCTCCACAATCAATTTTGTTACAAGATTCTCCTTCACAAGGAGCGGTTTCAACTGGAGGAATTGCCATAGTTTTGCAATCTTCTCCGTGTTTACATTTTTGTGGCAAATTAGGTATTGTCTCAGTTTTCTCACAATGTTCGCCTTCGCAAGGTGTAACTGGAGATACTTGAGTTTGTGGTAACTGACATTCACCGTTAGCACAACTTTCAGGTTTGCATTTATTGTCTGAACATCCTTCGGTATGTTCCACCGAGGGTAATGAGGTGTCTGGTTTTTGTGGAAGATCACCACAACCGTCTGACCCACATTCAGTTTCAGTTTTATGATCACCTGCAGACAAACAGTTACCAGAAGTGCAGGGTTCAGATGGTCCTATGGGTTGTTTTGTTGGTTCACTTAATTCACATTGGTCGCCACGGCATTCAATCGTTGGAGAAGGCATAGGAGATTCTGTTCCAGACATTTGGTTATCTGATTGAGGTGGTGCTGTTTCTCTTGGATGATCACATACAAATGTGGGACAGCAAGAATCGGGAGAGTCGTATATTGATTGACAATTGTCCATATAATCAGGTGGTGGGCTGCATATAATGGGGTCACATTTGATAATACTGCTGGCACACCTACAACCAGTGTGGCAATTATTTGTGCTAGGTACAACTGTATTATTTTTATAAGTAACGCCATTCAGGAGACAGTCGCCTTCACCCGGAATTCGGCTAGGCTCTTCATGAGTTTCAACGAGAGGGGTGATTTCAGTCAACTTTTCTGTAGTCGATGGTATATCACCATCCTGTTCAGATGAAGGTTCAGATACTTTTTCTGTAACAACCGATGATTCTTTATTCTCTTCAGTTGTTGTTTGTTTTGATCCCAATGTTTCTGCTATTTCTGTAACATATTCGGGAACCGAAGTAGTGAACTCTTCTTCTGTTGTCGGAACATCAGAACTTGTACCAATCTTGTCTTCATGCGGCGATGTGGGAATCAATCCTTCGTCGACGAACTCAGACTTAACAGTGGTTTGTTCAATTTCTTTTGGTTTTTCGGTAGAAATGACACCTTCGTCTTCTTTTCTGAATGATGGTTCAGTTGTGACAGTGAATTGATCACCTTTAGTAACAATGCTCTCAGGTAGTGGTGTCGTTAGTTCAGAAACAGTTGTTGATTTAACATCAATGCCTTGAGTTTTCATTTCGTCAGTAATGACAGACGGTTCAGTTTCTTTGGTTTCCTCAGAAGGTGTTGTTCGTCCTGGTTGAGATGGCTCGGAACTAGTTTCTTCATAAATCTCACTTGGAATAGTGTTTAATCCTTTATCAGGTTCTGCAGTAGTGAATTCAGTTTCTTGTTCAGCTGGTGCTGCTGTTGTAACATGTGCAGGAATATCCTCTTCAATTACTTTGTCAGTAACGACATCTTGATCTTGCTTGAATATAGTTGTACTTTCTTCTTCAACTGTGGGGGATGCCATAGTGGTTGGAATATGTGAATGAGGATGAGTATGGTCTTCTTCAGAAACAGCAACCGTATTTTGTGCGTGATCAGGTTCTGTAGTTAGTTTTTCTTCTTCTACCAGTGGACTACTAGTTGTAATAGGAGTTAGTTGTTCCGGTTTCGAACTTTCTTTTTCTTCCTCAGCTGGACTACTTGTTGTACTAGGAGCGAACTCTTCAGGTTTAGAACTTTCCTTTTCTCCTTCAGCTGAGCTAATTGTAGTACTAGGAGCTAATAATTCCGGTTGCGAAGTTTCTTTTTCATGTTCAGCTGGGCTTCCTTCAACAGAAGTGGCACTCGTCGTTCGTGTGATATCACCTTCAACATATTCTTTTTCAGTTATTACTTCGGGCGTAACGTTTGATGCATCAGTAGTGATTGCCATTTCCTTTTCAATTTCATCCAAAGTACTAGAGCTGGTAGTGCTGTATTCAGGTTTAGAAGTTGCGCTCATAGTGACATCTTGTTCTTTTTGTGATGAAGTTTGTTTATCATCTTCACTTTCGCTTGATGGAACATTTGTCGTGCCTGGAGCATGCTCATGAGTTTTAGCGATTTCTTCATCAGGAATGACATCAGGAACTGTATTCTGTGAGTCTCCCAGTTCAGTCGTAGCACTTTCATAGATTTCAGGAGCCTTTGTAGTAGGAACATGCTTATGCGGTTCTAAAATTTCTTCTTGTACGCTAGTAGTAAGTTTCTCCTCTTCATCACTAATAGGCGCATTTGTTGTAATGTGGGGTACCACAGTTTTGTCTTTCATGTCTGGAATAATGTTTTTATCGAAAGCTACTGTAGTTTTTTCATATTCCTCAGAAGCAGGTCCTTTAGTAGTAACATAAATATATTGGTCATCATCTCCAGGCGTAGGTATTATTTCGTCAGGGCCAAGTGGTTTTGATGTTTCTTCTTCGTCGCCACTACCTTCTACTTCAGGTTCTATAATTGGCATGTCTGTGTATGGTGCTTCATCAGGTTCATTCCTATATCCACTACCTTCGACACTAGTTCTCCTTGGGGGAGACAATGTTGTTAGTTTTTCCATAATCGATTCAGTCGTAGATTCAGTTGGAAGGTCAGAGGTAACCTCATCACCTTCACAAATGTAAGTGTCTGGACAACATTGACCTTCACGAGGTGGCAGTGAGGTACAGTTTTTGCCTTCATTTTCCATTGGTGCACCACATTCCTGCACGACACAAACTATATCTCCTTTCATGCAGTAACAATGTTCACATGCTTTTTCTGTTTTAATTAAAGCTCCATCTGAAAATACTCGGTCATCGTGCACACAATCCTGTGTCATCTGTGTCACTGGTGAGATAGTTGTAGTTGTGAGTAAAAATCCTGGCGTCGGTCGTACGGTAGTTGACATGTCGTCCAAAAGAGGTAGTTCGTCTTCGGGATGATCTGAAAACGATTAATTTTAATTAATATGTGGACGGTGGTGAAAAACCTGATGAATGAACAGTTTACATCTCAAATATTACCTAATATGTTCTTATACCTACTATATACTTACTTATAGGGAATAATTTATTATTTCTTGGCCACTTGAATGCATGTGACTGTATGTATTACTTGAATTTCCTTTGCTTGATTATTTAAAAGTTATTTTAATAGCATGCATTTTTGGAAACGTATTATACAAATCAAGTAATCAATATTTATAGTAACTGAATAACTCACCACAAGAATAACGGACCGGACAGCAGACGTCTTTATGGTAAATAGGCGTACATCCATCCACATGCAGAGTACATTCTTGCATAACGCAAGTCGTCATATTTCGAATACAGTAGCAATGTTCGCAGGGCTTGTTCGGTGTCGGGGGTACTTTAGATCCTTCGGGGAAATATTTTCCGCTGATGCTGCAACCATATTTATCCAATTTGCCAAGTCCAGTTGCTCCATATTCAGCTGGAGACGTGGTCGAAGTAGATGTGAGCAGGTCAACTGGAACTGTTCATAAAACACATATTAAAATCACGCCGCTTGCGCATTTTGGCTAGATGAAATGATTCTACATTATTTATATTCAAATCGATAAATAAATATACTGTGCCAGAAATATTCGGTGGCAAAGATATTTTTTTTTTCAAAAGACTAAATGAATATTTCTTTATGTTGTGATATGTAGTTTTTTAACTGACTTACCATCAGGGCATGTAACGATAGGACAGCACTGGTCCGCCCGCTTCTCGACGGTGCAGTCCTGACCGATGGCCTTGGTGAAAGGACAGACCCTGAGGTAGCACATCAGCATTCGATTGTGGCAAGTGCAGTTGAGGCATGGTTCGTTGGTCATAATTCGGTCACCCTCGCCATAGTGTTGGAAGTTGTAGTAACAACCCTCAGGAGCGCCTGAAATTATATAAAAACAATCATTATTTTAACAGTCTTCATTAAAAGCATTTATTTTTCATTTACTTCTACTCTACTAACAACAGAAAATAAAGAATCCAAGGCATCTTTTGCACGTAGAGCCATACTAAGTAAACGTAAGTAAAGCGACGCACTTAGAACCGTCTATGTCGTGTTAAAGCTGCGAGATACCTCTATTTAGAAGGGATATTGTAGCGGAAGCACAAGTACTTTAATATGTAAGTTCATTATAGATTTCATATAATGGTTAAAATATTCAAAATCAACTTACCTTCATATAAATCTAAAGCTGTCTGATTACTTGCTGTAGGAGCTGAAAGTAAAAAATAGCATTTCAGTTACATAGATACATTCATACATATTAATATTAATCTATTTAAATTATATCATTAATTAAGATCGTTTCTCTACTGCTTCTCTGTGTTAATTTAATTTTTCAGCTTCTCGTAATTTTCTTATCGGATTCTGCAGTAAAGTTACTCGTGTAAAATATGTTCCGCTTGCATGTTGCCGGATTATATTTTTTTTCAATCGTTTTCAGTGAATCAACCCATGTAAAAGTAACAATCTTATTTCACGTACTCAATGCTGCTTCGTAAAAATAACACATTGCCAAGTCTTGCACTGTTTTTGTGTGAAATAAATGTAAAAAGATAAGCTATTCCGTAATTTGGTTTGTATGTATTAATATTTTCGGGCGAGCATCAACTGCTGGTAAGAGAAAAATATCGATACAGACATTAAAGGCAGAGCGTTCTGAGAATGTTTTACTGCTGTTTTTACGACTGACTTATTAAGCACGTTACAGCTGGGCAGGATATTAGCTGCAAATCGCTCGAGACCCGTGATCGGTCATCGTCTTAAAGTCGTTTTACATATCCGTTTTACTGCGTATAATTACTGAAGCTGAGCGGCGACGCGACAAAGCTGTAATTAAACTAACGGAGAGTGTCGTTAACATGGATACCGCGACTTCTCTCGTGATTGTACTGAGGGCTAAATCATAACACTGAAACGGAGGAAATGTTTATACGTATAATAATCATCCTGAAGAGATTATCAAGTTTTAAACTACAGAGTACCGTTTTGGTAGAATTCGTTTCAATAATATTAAAAAATGATCAAACATTTGCATAACAGTTGCACCCAAGAAGTGCATTTAAATATAGAGTACGATATTACTTGTTGTCGTCAAGATTGATTGACTCTAAAGAAGAGGAAGATAACTCATATTATCGACATGTGCAATATGCATATCATTCAGGTGCATAAACAAATACCCAACCAGTTAAATAGAAATGAAGAAAAAATGAGACATGGAAAGTAATGTTGCCACGAATAAGTAGATTTTGAAGAGCACAAGCCATCTTGTATAATTGATGATGTCGGTGAATGCAGTATGCGTTGTGCTTATCAGGTCTCGCGGCACAGGCGGCACCGTTAGTGCGCGGCGGCACACGGCGCTGGCGCCGCAGCCAGATCGTCCACCTAACGGTCGCCAGGAATGTCGTTAGCATCCAGTTTTTGCCAACTGAGATTTCAATTATACTATTTCCACTCTCACGATTAAATCGATCGTAAAAAACAACGGAACAAAGTCGTAACGGATAAAATCTAATATCCTGTTTTGAATATTTTTTTGATATATTTACTAAAATATCACCTGTTTTTTTTACGATTTAATTAAAGTGGGTTACTCCCACGTAGAGAGAGTAGGTGTCGTTGCGCGACGAAATGTCCAAATTCCAAGTTGCCTGACTGAATAATAAGTACCGAATCATACCCGAGTTTTCGAGTACGTGACATAGCATTTCTAATACCCATGGTACCTAATGAATCGCTTTTACGTATAAGTGTGACGTTATAAATGGCTTTGCATGAACAAAAAACTACTTAATGCAAAATCGTGCGCTTAGGAACACGGGTCGAGGCAATCGAAATGAGGAGCCAGCATGAATTTAAAATTTGCACTACATTAATATGGATTGTTGTTTCAATGAATGAATGTCGGCGTGGTCGCCATGCGTGATGAAGTTCACACGGTACACCTAAACATTGTAGGCCGCATTTAAATATACTTCCTATGTATAACATAAATTCAATACGAATTCTTTGAAGGAACCGTGCTGCGGATACTAAATCTGTGCGGACCGAAATAGCCTCATCTAATAACATGCATCGCGAAACAGACACGCACAGACCTTTGTACTGTTAGTTGCGGGTACGGGAAGATACCGTCACGACCACGGCCTTCCTGCGGGAGAGAGCTCGCAGCCAATCATACTGCAGATTACAGGACTGCTAATCATAACATTCGACAAACGAAGAAAATACGAAGGGTTTTCCGGTGGCACAATTTAATGGTACGAGTATCTTATAAAAATGTCATATCTCACGATGGTATGAAACAGTACACATTATTGCACTTCCATTCGTTTATTATTTGTGAGCACTGAATAAATTATTAGTTAGAGCTCGAAATAGATACGCGTTTTCATATTTCTTTGTTGAATATATTTTTTTTTACTGAAATCTTTCATAATGAATGGAGATACTTTTAAGCTTATCTAGTAGAATTTACTTAATGCATGAAAAGTCAAACCGAAGACTTGTTTTGCAAAAATGATAGAACATGAAGCTAGAATGTTTGAAGCAGCGGAAGTGTAAGCGTTATCACGAGTACAATCTTCTCACGAGCACACTGGGTCGCAGACGACGCAACGGTAGATACTAGTTTAGCAGCTCAATCAAAATATAATAAACAAGAATTAGTGTAACGCCGCCACCTACATTAACATATTACTACCTGTTGGAATGTTTTCCTAGTATTGTCATAATAACAAATTCAGCACTCAATATTATTGATATGTATTTGCAATTCATATGTTTACAGGCTTATAAATAATAGGTGTACTATAAATACATACATATTAATGAATAAGAAGAAAGGAAGACTAAATAACGTCGTCGATTGCATAATGATCGTATGTAGATGAGTGTGTCCATCGAA
The DNA here is from genome assembly GCA_947562075.1 of Orthosia gracilis. Classification (NCBI taxonomy): domain Eukaryota; kingdom Metazoa; phylum Arthropoda; class Insecta; order Lepidoptera; family Noctuidae; genus Orthosia; species Orthosia gracilis. The sequence goes on from OX387274.1 coordinate 8,721,065, forward strand.
TCACCCTTTATATTTAACAATTAACTGAATTATTTACCCTTCTTTCTTAACAACGGTTCATAGTTATCTGAGTCTAGACAGTGGAGACTGAAACAGTTATTTAATATTAGGAAAGCTAAAACTGAAAAACTGGAATTATTTAACCACTCAATTGTAGCTTCCAAGTTTGTTTTCAATTATTCACTTATTTGCAATATTGCTTAATAAGCATTCATTAAATAGCTTAAATAAGCTTATCAAGTCCTAGTATGTGTTAGTCTTTTCACCCTGAAGCAATTACGTACAAACATTTCTTCCATTTAGAGATCATTTGATACAAATGAGTCTAATATCCTACTTCATCGGAAAATAGACGTTTTGTTCCAGGAGTGTTGGGTGACACGATGAGCGTAGCCCGTCAAACCTTGCTGTGAAACTCACCCGCAGCCGAGCACGCGAAGCACGCGGCCAGCGCCAGCAGCGCCCCCGCCGCGCGCCGATCCATCTGACCCCGTCCTCTGCAACAAACAACACAATCCATTACTGTCGCGTACTCGTGTCCCATCACCTCCACTTACACTACACTCACTCTCTTCACAATCACATTGTGATCCCCACATTTTTCTATTCAATATCGTCGGTCGCACGCCGTCTACGACAACTCAAAAATAAACAGCGCTCCAATAATAGAGATACGCCAAGTTACATTTAGTTGGGGTATGCAAAATTGTTAAAAGCACCGATTTTCTAAAAAAACAGCTTCCCATAGTAAAATGAATTTTATTTTTCCTAAAAGAACAAGGTAACAGCCGGAGCAAAGATGCCTAATGACGCGGAAAAAAACAATTATTTTATCTCCATAACGCGGACTACCTATAAAAACAATTGTGAAGCAAACAATTCGGACTGCAGACACATTTAATTTGCTTTTGCTTTTTGCTTTCCGCTAAAAGTTTTCAGTTCGCTGCGAAGAGCTCGAAACCGATCCACTTATGATTAGATACAGGTGAGGTAAGGAGCAATAAAATATTAGTATCCATCGAAGTAATATGCTCGGTATGTAATAACAATCATATGATATGGTCCAAGAGTCAGAATTTGCGTTCCCGCGTAGCGTCGCGTTCTTGTGTGGGAGTAATGTTAGGATCAAGGATCATTGTGCATGTTCCAACACTTCTGGCACATACCGATTTATTTTGCTTGATATTCCATTGGAAGCGGTTTCCTTATTTAACATTTGACTTGAGCTCGCTATAAACATAACAACTGCAACAGGTAATGTCAACATTTACCTACATCCCGGTGCTATCTTATCTGAGTTAGTAATGACGATCGTATAAAACAGTAATTAAGAATTCTACTTAGTATTGTTGTACGGTAAATTTTAGCCCAGAGCTAGGCCAAGGAACGCGGAAACGTGAGGTTCACACAAAAATGTGCCCATTTAGCTGTGAGTGAATGGGAACTTTAACTGTCCATTCAGAGTGGCTGGAACGACGGCAGTTCAAAACAATGTTTGCAGTGGGCAGTTTTAAAGGATTTTCAATGAAATACGACGTATGTGCTAACATATTTCTAGAAACCGCTGTGAATATTAAATGGCCACTTCTGACACCTCAAAGAACGGTCAACCACCACATATTGTGCACTTCATATGCTTACTGTGCTAGCTCCTACGTTTGTTTTAGTGCAACACGAAATAAACCCCTTTCTGAGTGTTTTGTCGCATAGTCGATTAAGTAATGAACAGATACAAAACAAAATTTGTATCAATGTGGACGTTTTTGATTTTTATAAAGTGTCTTTTAGAATTTCAGACAAAACATATTTAATGTATGATGAAAGTTTGTTTTCAATCATACAAAAATAACAGTTTGTAAGAAACGGTATGCTAAGTATTCGTGTTACGGTCCGTGGCTGAAACAGTCAATGGGTGTGGAGCAAATTATTGTAAGTCCAGGGTCCGTGGCGTAAGGCGAGCGTTACCGTGGGAACGCATCCGCGCCCGACTTCTGCACACAGCCGAACACACGCACACTCCCACTCATAACGTACCACACGTTACACCTTACACGCATTTTTCAACAACCCTTGCCTCCTCTGCCAGTCGTTGGGGAGCTTTCTCTATTTTTCTTGTCATAAGAGTAGGTACCTGTACAAACATTACGTGTAGGTACAATGTAGGTATATGTAATTACGTAAGTGCCTCTCATAAAGCTTCCTTAGGTAATGGCTCTTTGTCTTCTGATATTTTTCTTGGCAAAGCTCTTTAGGCGACTTTAGTTCCATCAAATTATAAAGTACCCTCTTAGTAAAAGGTGCGCAAATATCTATAGATATAATCTATATGGTTATTGTAGGGGTCCCTCCGTCTAGACACTCTATGCAAGTCACCTCCGCAGCTCCGTCGAGAGGGTGAGGGTGCGGAGAGTTCACCACTATCTATTTATTTGCTTTACTAACATACCACGTGCTCCGGACGTTGAGAGCCATTCACATTGTCGTGCTGATATGTTTTTTTCGATTTTTTTTCTGACTTCGTCAGTTCGTAAATAGCGACGCAAAGTGCCTCGTGCTCTCTGGCGATCATTATCATGTAATGTATGCGCGTACAGATATAATTAACTCCAAGCTAATGTTGTGATTACGAATATTCGTGTCGGGGAGCTCCAGTTCTTTCATCGTACACAATAGGAACCCACTTCTCAAGCATAATTTGGCATACCGTTTTTTCCAGCGGTGTGACGTCAAAAGTAACAGTTAATCCGATTAAAATAAACCTGAATTTAAAACGCAGTCAGTTGGAAAGCCACAAAATATGTGCCGCACTTAATTGTTATTGTGAACTCGTAACTGTAGAGCTCGAGACGAGTGGCGATGGTGACGCCTCATTGATCAAACGCACTCATCGACACAGACGTCAAGAGCTACGGCTCTACGAGGCGCACGGCGGCGGCGGCGCTACGCGATCTGTTACCTACACTTCTTGTTAGTTTGTGAATATTTCTACTATGCCGAGTATTTCTAACTGCTAGGGGGTAAATTATGCTATTGAAATGTGTAGGAATGGTGAAATACATATCATATCCAATGATACTACAGATAAATAGTTGTCAAAAGGGCCTACGATATCCATTTATGCATTTGTGTAGAATCGATTTCTCATTGCAAATGTGATAGTAATAGGGAGTGCTACGGATTGTGCACTATTATTATGGCGGGGAATAAGTAAAGTGATTGAATCAGATCAGAAGGGCGTGTTGGGCAGACGGCGGCGATTGGGCGCGGAGCATGTCCGCGTTGCGATGTTGCCCAACACATAATTTCGGAACACTGCAACCGCAGCGAGCATTGACACCAATTTCTTGAACATTGAACAACTACTTTGAGATCGGGAATCTTATACATTAATATTTGAATTTCAAATGCTTATGAGGATGATAATAATTTGGTTATTTTATTGCCCGATTTGATCAGAATCTGTAAAATGCTGTTGTATAAATTACTTATTATTTTGGTTCCATTGTGACCGGGATATTTATTGTATCAAAAGGTAATATATATATGTATATATAATACCTATACGTATAAGTATTCAGAGGGCAAAATGTCACCGACTAATATGTTTAAATCGCCCGTGATTTTTCTGGTAGTTTGTGTAGTACTACGTGATATTCTCTCGGCAGCTATTTGATTTGCCATGTAATCCATAAAACGAACCCAAAGCTCGAGTCTATGGAACCACATAATATATAGGTTTCATAAATTTATTAAAAACCCTAGAGATTGTTTGTGTGTAATATTGTCTATAAAAGTAGTAAGCTAGACCCGGATCGTACAGTAAGAGGCAGCGTACTAGATGTGAGCCGCGATGACCGGCGGGTCACCCGGCAGGAGGGCACATAGTCACGGCGCAATCCCGCCTCCTCCGCGAATGCAGCGCGCGTACCATAGCACTTTTATATTCTCGGTTTAGATCGCAATCTAAAACCTCTGCATGTAAAATTATATTGTAGAGTAGCTGTATCGATTTGTAAGTTCTCACAGGACGTTCTCACAGGTCTATCGTCGGGTCGCGCGTCGCTAGCGCAGCCACATATTCGCGAAGCACTCAGCTATCCAAGGCGCGCGCGCCGTTCGCACAATGCGCTCACGTACTCGTGTCGCGATTATCGGTCGTCGTAAATTACAAGTGATTAGCATAGAAGTCGTGTACGGCGACGGTGCGACGTTATTAGATTCGGCTACAAGGCGACACTACGTCGTTATTAGGCGATAATTGTCACTGAAGTGTAGCGGTCGATTAACGGCAGACGTGGGCAGCCGCGTCCATACTAAGTAGCCGCATGCTAGGTCGCATACCGCATGTAATGCACACTAGCTCTTTATGGCAATTATTATAAGCTTGCCATGAACATTAGTTAATACATTACTTTTAAAATTGATTAAATTCACATAATCCTATTGTATAGGTGTATCTTACGTCTCTACTGACATAATACGGACCATATTATACCGGCGAGCAGATAATAATAATCGAAAAAGGTCGGGTCTATCCTCTCCACAAAAGTAGAAGCACAGTGTAGTGGAAGTAACTTAACGTGGCAGGGTTTGTGTGCCTCAAGGGAACGGGTAGGAAGATAGCAAATATTAGTTTCCTTCATGAGGTACTCGCGGTTCGTTGACCCGAGAAAATTTTGTGCCAGGAGATACAAATAAGTATAAACTATCTAGACCGCTACATCAAGATATCACAGCGCTTTTTTCACCCGTCCGAACCGTCACTTTAATGGTAAAAAATAGGTCTTTGTTAAAATCGACCTAAACTAAACAGTCTCGTTGACTTTAGGGTCACAGGGAGAGGACGAGAAGAAGAAGAAAAAGAAGAGTATAATTAGTTATCAGTCGCAGTCTCAATAAAATCTAATTACTGAGAAGTGCAAAACACCTTGAAATACAGAAAAGTCATTAAGACAATTCTCAATAAATATCGCGTTATAACTGCAAAGGGTATTTTGAGCAACAGACGACTTGGACATCTCAGATCTGTGCAAGGATCGGAGGGAAAGCTATTTTAATAGAATATGGGATCGTGCACGGAGGCACGCATTCGTCGGTAACTTAGTCCGAATAATTTAGGTAAATCCGGTCAGACATCTCTGTCACCGTTACCACCGCGTTAACATTCCACTCAGGTGCTCTTACGAATTATCTTATTTCCATGCTATGCCGTGATTTCGATCTACAAGAAATATCTGTCTATGTGTGATTTTTTTTCCTAATCATTATTAGAAGCGCATTCAGGCAACGGTCCTGAGATGCCTCGGCGACATAACACCTGCAAAATGTGTTCCTGAGATTTATTTTACGAGGAAAGCTCACTTTTGATGTCACAAAGACCATCAAAGCTCAAAACTCTTAAGTACATTCTAAGTATGTCTGTGTGCTCGAAGAAAGCCACCGTTAGTGTGAGTGACTGTTGCTAGGCATCGCTTGAATTCGCGATTGTTGCTCCGCGGCCGCGTCGCTCACACGATGAGCGTTGCCCCCGCGCGTCGCCTTCGCCTGCTGCTTACTTAGCTATAACTCCGCTCAGCTACGTTCCAGGTTGCAGTTTACTGACACCTCTCACGGTGAACTATATACATTGTGTTCACTAATGTAATTAAGTACCGTGTGGTGTTATGAAAAACGTCTTGGGGTGGAAGAAGTTTGTCTCATCATAATTGTACTCTGCCACAGGATAGAATTTAAGGTTATAACATGATTTTGAAAAATCATTATTTCGTTAAGATACCTAAGTAACTATGAAAGAAAAGAGTGCGAGATGAGTGATGGGACGTGAACATGATGCACCCTCGGCTGTGGCGCGCCGCCCTCGCGCGCTCTCTGACTCTACCTATTAGGGCGACCGCTGACCCGTGCGATTCCGCACCCCTAACACGTACGAGGAAACCATGTGTATCTCATTGCCCACTAAATCAGTGACCTTTGAGTTCCGTATCCTTTTTATGTGCAAATATAATTAAATTCAGCTAAACTTTTACGACATCGCTCGGGGTGTGTGGGCTCTACGGCCATGTGGCCGTATGGGACATAACAGTTAGGCTCTCTGACCAGGAAGTGAGCGCCCTCGGCATGATGTCTATTGACTTGTATTCGCAGCCATGTTCGAATGCTTCGTGTCGAACAGTGTTTACGAGCGTCTGGCCGATAGCTGACCGACCGGCCAGTCATTACCGGCCATATCTCTATGTAAGGAATGAATGGCAAGTACTTACAAACGAACCTCAAAGCTTAGCTTAAACGAGTGAGCACAGGCACGTAGTACGGTTTACAGTCTTAGGATATTTCCCCGTTAGCTGTTTTACGGCTTGAAACATGATTTTCAAGAAAACCTTGACAGGTTTTGTTAAGTTAAGACGAAACATTTGTTTGAATCTTCTGCGACTAATAAACATGATATAGTTACCTAACCTACGTGACCAGATCCGCGCTAAACCCTTGTGAAGTGCCGGAAGGTACTTGAATAAACCGACGTATCTAACGCGCTCCGAGGTGCCTACAAAAATAACAATAATACCTATAAGGCCCTGTTTTCGCTGTGGAACTGCATTGTGGAGAACTGGTTATTGCGCAAAAAACGATAATAAAGAGCCCTAGACATGAAATATTTATACATCGCATTATCATATTACACGGGAATCGTGGTCATCGTTTAGAAAATTATGCTATACGTTTTCACTTGAAAACCGCAACGGGGCAAAAAATTACGTCTAAGTAAAAAACCTGGCTGAGGTGAAGCTAGCAAAGGGGAACGTGACCCTCGTCCTATTTCTTCACTTGAATAATTAACATATACATGATAGCAACTGCTGGCCCAGCAATTATACATTTTGTAGCTCTGGGAGTGTAGTTACGCGGTAATACACATTGTGAGAAAAAGTTTGGCATGGAATAATGATGATAGCAAATGAAATTATTCAATTCACGAAGTCAGTGGATCGAAACCATGACCTTAAATACATCGAGGCTGATATTTCGAACTCTACTATGTTATACGTATTGAGATTCGCGATCAATTTGAATGAATTACCCTTCAGCACAGCACGGCCGGGGTCAACTAATGCGTGCGGCACCGACCCACATTTGAAGGATTACAAGTAGCTGCCGAGAAAATTTACCGCTAACATTGCCATATAAGCTGTATGAATTTTAGGTCGGTACAAGCATAGCATGCTCTTGCGCCGACATCTGCGCAAATATTGATTTAGTAAGTGGGAGCCACAATGGCGGCGGTCGCCGCTCGCGCCCAGCACTGCGGCCTGCGCCCGCGCCACCTTCCTCTCGTCGCCGTTCTTTCACCAACATACGAGTACAACTCAGATAATCAATGTTAAGTAAATAATCATTGCTTTTTCTCACGGTGTGCTCACTAGCGAGATAACTTATATAATATTTATTTAAAGGCCAAGAGCTTGTTTTTACAGCGGAACAAGTATTACCAGAGACGAAATCACAGTTATTTACTGTAAGTAGGTGCTTACACCTATATCCAATATTTTAGAGAAATATTCAATTTGAATTTATCACAAAACGAGGCGAGGCTGAAGCGTCAAAATCGGTACAATGACCGCGTCCGGAGACCACCGTGAGTATCGTGTTTACCCGACGATTATATAGTTGCAGCCATTTCAGACGCTTTGAGTCATCACTTAACAATATATATCGATCGAATTCACTTAAAGAGCTGTTAACTTTCGGTTGAATCTTGAATCCCGTAACTTAAATTAAAATGCTTGGTCCAAAACTGATTATTTGTTGAAATCTTACAAAGTTAATAAGGTGTCCTCTTATAGTGTGGCAACAATTCTTGCGAGCCTCACAATAAATGTTTGCCATCAAGAGAACATGAAAAAGTCAGTCCAATGCAGGGAATTAGCTTGTTTTACTTGCACGAGTCCGAAATTGAGGCAGTTTAGTACCGTTACAGCAATGCCACAATTTTAAAATAACCACTTACTGAGACGATGTGCATTTATGTGTAATAAGTGTTATTTTTCAGACATAAAAACGAGAAACTGCCAATGAAATAAAATTAAATTGCTGTAGGTACTCGGTAAACGTTATTTGTAAAAAAAAATGCATAGAAAGATAACATGTTATATTTTATTTTATGCCAGTTATATTTTACGGTTTTTTGTTATTAAATTTAATGAAATTGTTGTCTAATAAAATAAAGAGAATAATGATAACCCATGGTTTCGTCCGTCCATCTCAATTGCTCTGAACCGAACTGTTATCCCAATTTTGACCTCTTGTCACTTTTCTTTAAAGTGGCAGACAGACATCTGTTCAAAAATAAGGTACACTTTGCTGATTTAATTTGATTAAGAGATCCTGATATTTTCGCTATTTTTCAGTTCTAACCTTTTCAGAAAGAAGGCGGCTAATTATTGTCAAAATTAATTTGGACAGTATTGTTTTCGAGAACCAATTGTTTTAGAGCTTAAACTTGCTTTGTTAGATAACAATTTAAGTCTGATTATGGCTGAATATAATATTCTCCGACATAGAAGGCATTCACATCATCAAAACAACCAACTAGGTATTCTTTAAGGTGTCTGTTATTGTATCCATAACTTATCTATCTATACTTTTTACCCGACTCCCCAGAAGGAAGGTAGTTTATCGAAGTTTTTCATGATTATTATCAAAAAAGGTTTTGCAGATAGACACCTAATATCAAGTTCAATTATAAAAATGATTGATTGGCTTCTAAAATAAAAGAAATCAAAGTAAGGAAGCGTATAAAAGATTACGTCAGCACTATAGTTATCAAAGTTCCATAATCACCATCAGGCATGAGGATTTTTTTCAAGTCTCATAAGAACAGCGATGTTCGTGAGTAGCTTCAGCATCAAGATATTGAATGAATACTTCTAAAAATTATCATTATTGGCTTGGAAAAAACAGACGTGAAAAAAAATGCCTATGTTCTTTCAAGGTGAAGATGTCGGCGCACGAATGTTTAAAAGCAAATTCAGGGAAGCGCCACGAATCAGGAAGTGCTACGCCACAAATAATCCTAATAACCTAATGATCATTTCGACGTAGACACGGAGCCACGTAAATAAATAAACATCACTATTGTTACTCGACAGATACATTAAACGTTGTTATTTGCTGAATTATTTTGATTACGTTTTTATGTTCTTACAGCGATATATAGTGGTGAGATCCCGAAAATCTTATCTTACTAATCTTACTTCTTTACTTAATAATATTATAAATGCGAAAGTTCGTTTGGATGGATGTATGTTTGTTACTCAATAACGCCAAAACCGCTGAATGGATCTGGATGAAATTTGGCACAGAGATAGATTACAGTCTGGAATAGCACATAGGCTATTTTTTATCCCGGGATAATGTTCCCTTGGGATGAAAAAATACTTTTCATGCGGGCTAAGCCGCTGGCAGAAACTAGTGTTCTATAAACGTGTTGGTGTTCTACTTGCGCTATGAATGTGGCTTTAACTAAAAAGTTAAGTCGCAGATAAACAAATGCTTTGGGAGGTTTTCAGGATGTTATCCTGACGTTTTATTTAAGTACTGATAAAGTCATACTTTGTGTATTCGGATTTCTATAAAATACAAAAGATCGTTGCGTTAAAAATTGTTCACCTCGAGAATGCTATTGATTTTTCGGTATTCATTTCCTTTGGGCATTCTTCTAATGTGAATAATTCATGTGGGGTCTTCGTTGACATATTACTTCCGAGACCCTCTCAAGATTAAAGGAAAACAAAGAGCGTAAGTGGGTAGGTAGGTGTACTTCATGCAAATTGTAAGGGGGTGAATATCTCAATCTGAAATACGATTTAAAATACTTTTACACATCACTTATTTATTCCTCTTTGCTTTTTCTCGCTTCACCGCAAAAACTACCGAACTATTTGATCTGATCTACATAAACAGAGCCTAGAATCCACTTAAGCGTGAGTAAGTAAAAAATGGTATTTTATCGAGATCGTGAACGCTGAACGCCACATTTAGCTTATGTGAATATAAAACGGTTAGATTGATATTTTATTCTATTCTATTTAGAAGTGAACCGCGGGAAAATTTTTGTGAGCCATAAAAATGTAACGGCTCTAAGCTGAACATATAAAAATGTGTAAAAGCTTTGGAGCCTCAGGCGCTCGCTCGCCGCTCATCGGCGGCGGGCGGCGACGGCGGCAGACCGCGGCGGCGCTGCATGCGCCTTACCCACTCGTAGGACAATGACATCGCACGTTCCGCACCATAAAACAACCTGGACATTATGAATTGTTGCCTGAGCCTTTTTATTAGCGTAAAAATGTAGACACTACTTATAATTGCGTCATTAAAACTTCTAAGCTCGTTTTGCGAACGCTCAGCTATTTCAGAACATTCACCGATGATACGCAGGATTTACGGTACTCTATATCAATGACACAAAGATAATAAAAATCGTGAAAATCATCTTGTTTGTTGGCCACGAAAAGAGGTAAAGGTTCTTTGAAATGTAAGCCGTGAAACAACAATTTGTATTTTATCGGCGATCGGTCCTCCGATGGCTCTACGGTTTTCCTCTCTTCTCATTGCCATGTTAACCTTTACATTCTTCCCCAAAACCTCGGTGAAATTCAAATCCTTTTATGACCGTCAAAATCCTTTAATATTTCACTAGAAAGTTCAAAACGAATGGTGTTTGAACATAAACAATGGGCTGTTAGTCGCGGAGTCTTTATTCTCTCACATTGTGGATCGCCACGCAAGGGTCGCGGTCACTCGGTGTGCCGAGAGCGCAACAGACAAACCTTAACCCTCATATATCGGTCGGTATAAATACTAATTGGTAAAAGACCTATTCAAACAATACATGGGAATTTTTACTCGGTAAATGGTAAAGTGGACAAGTCTATTTGTCTTGTTATTTAGAGTGTGGGTGCTATGAGCGTGGGCACAGAGCAGATACTCTTTAGTGAAGGTAGCTAAAGCATCGCTTTACCCGAGACCAGCCGGAATATCGATACGATAAATTTAAGCTCTGGTTATAAATTTAGTCAGTAGTATACGTCTGGCCTATTCTTTATTGTTAACGTGAGTTTAATAGCGATACTTGTGGGAAAATGCGAAATGAAATGAGCAGTCTAGCAAGCACCATATTATCATATCTTATTGTTAGAGCCTCGTTTGAATATGTCTGTCTGACAAAGCTCGACGAAGCAAAGCGCTTTTTTGCGTTATTATAAATCATATTTTGCTCAGATTTCCTTTTCAACTTAGGTAGGCACCTACCATTAATTATTATTTCCAAGGAGAATGTAAGTTATGCTTGTTATAAGAACAACTTGTTCGTTAAATTGAATTAAAAGTGAAAACATGCAGGCATGGCACTATATATAATCCATTCATATCCATTATCCATTCATTTATAAAGGCCGCAAGTAAGCTCCGTTATTTCTCGATTAATATAAAACAAGGAATTTTATTTAATATTTAGATTTACATATTTAAACAATATTTAGTCATTTTTAAACATTATAGATAATGCAATAAAGAGCTATCATATTTATGCGGTATAGATTGTTTCATAAGATTAATGTTAAATTGTTTTAATACAAATTGACGTGCCACAAATCACTAGCCAAATCAATAGACATAGAAGAGAGAGTCCTTTCGTTAAAATGGCGTCTAATTCAATACAGGTACACAAAAGCTTAGAAGCTTGATCTCAATAAGATGGCCGCAGGTAACATCGCACTGAACAACACTAAATTTAGCACAGTGACGTCAATACTTTCACGCCTTATATGAGATTGATTGGCATGGAAATAGATAACTATTAGCTATTGTAACTAATATAAAAACTTGCGCCGCCAAAAAACTTGGGCTAAATAACATCATAACCTACATTCCGATTGGTGGCACCGAGCACCAAGCGAACTGTTAACACTGAATGTGAATTTTAAACAGACTTGGTGTAGGGCCATATTCGTGTGTTTCTCTTTTATCGGTCATTGTGACTGGCATCGCGGCTTGGTTATATTCTGATATTGATATTCAGACGGCGAAGCGACGCGAGGTTTCTTACACACTTGCACCAGGGCTATGTACATCGGAAACTAATAACCATCCTGTACTAGAACAATACTTTCGTTGTGCGTTTATACTGCACGTGATATGTCGCCAAGTTGCAGCTTTGTTAATCTAATTAGCACAGATAAAATAGATATAAATCAATTGTACCTATCTATCGGCATTTCAATAAAAAAATACTAAATGAAAACTTCAGTCTGTGAATTTTATACTAAACAAAATCACGAAGTACACGCTTTGATTATTGCATAATAGTACACGAGAGCTGTCTATTGTTGGTAAATCTCCTTAAATATACCATGAAATAAAAGTCACGTCACAAAATTACAATATAACAAGTGAAACAGAAACGGTTTTCGAGCTTTTTGCGACATTTTTGTGGTCCGGTAACGGTTTCAGCTCCTACACCGGCGACGACGGCGCGCGTCGGTGAGGCAGCCTGATGCCCGGCGCGCGGTGGACGGCGGACACTGCGCTCGCGCCGACCACCGAGATGCGATGTCATCTACTAAGCTACCGCGCTTTGTTTGACACACCACTTCGTTTTCTTGTGCCAGATATGAATGTGTCACAATTAATTCGTTTTCATGGTTTGTAGAGCAAATAAGATACTACAACTGCCATTAATGGTAGTATGTGTAAAGCATCCTACTAAAAGAAAATAAACGTTCGAGCGAAGATCGTGAGGAATCGATCCACCGCAGTCATTAAAACCACTGGCTTTGCCGCTCCATTGTGGCTTTCGATTCTTACGAGTCCATAAACCTATATAAAGTGGAGGTATGTGGGTAAATATTAAATGTGAATGGCAACACATGTGCGTCGAGTGTGGCAGGTTGCGCGGGTCAATGGCACCTGTGAGGCCCAGATTCAGTTCCCCATAAGTTGCCATTTTCTCAGGAAGCGGCGGCGGCGCGTGGCAGGTCTGTGGACGCCGCGCGCCGCGCATTCTGTCACGCCGGGACTGCGCGCGCGCATATTGACGCGCGCTTTCATTAATGCGGAGTCACTGGAGTCGCCAAAGACGTTGCCAACTTTTAAGGATGCTTAATTTTATAGCTGCCTTCCATATAACGGCTTTGTCTCAGAATGGATGAGGCGGATTACCGTAAGCTAATATTCCACTGGCTCAGTTTTGGAATTTAACACGGTTTGGTAGGTAGGTAAGCAAGCAATTAGTGTAGCCACCTTCGTTAAAATCCATGAACTTAAAGTGTTAAATTTTGTATTGTTTTTATCGTTGCTTAAAAAAGTGTAGTTAACATCACGGCCATTAGGTATATTTAAAGGAAGAGCGTCATCCAGTCATTTAGCTCCCGTCAACTAGGCGTATTTCCGCGCTCTAAGTGCGAAACACTAAACAAAAGAATCGGAAGCTCGCCGACCTTGTAGGCACCATCATCAATGATTGCGGCTATTTACTTTTGATTTGCCATTTAATTTTTGTTCGTCACGTATGCAAAATAATTTTTATATTCATTTGTTTCCTTTGTACATTTAAAACATTACTGAATTTAAGAAAAGTTATTATTATTGGCATATTATTAAAATATATCTATCAGCTGTCGGAAGAGCACACAGTACTTAGGTATCTAATGGTCTTTCACTGAGTTAATTGAGTATGAAATATTTTAAAGTTTATGTTAAGTTTATATTAAGGCTCTATTAAATGATTTATGACCAACTCTTAATACTATCTATAAACATTTTTTTAACAAGTGTTGATAATTAGCATGAAGATCGTCCAAAGTGGAAATAGTTTTTCAAAAAGGTCAAATTGATGTTCCGACCGTCTAAATGACGAAATAAAAAACACTTTTGAAAATAACTCCACTTTAATCATTAGGAGGATTACGTCAAAGTATTTTCAATGTGCCATGAACTTTTAACCGAAAACGCAAGGAAGAAACGGAAACAGTTTGCTAACAATTGTTTAGCTGACAAATATATCCAAAGATAGCAGTTCGGTTGATACCAAGAAGACTTTACGGTTTACAAATTCCATTTCTTCAAGCAATATATAGATACGTAGATTGGGTCTAATTTCAATAGATTAGGGAGTAAAGTTAGATGTCTATGTGGCTAACAAAAGCACGGATGCGGACGGCGGCGGCGGCGGCGGCGGAACCTTCACCCTGCACTTGAACTCGCGCCCGAGCCCACCCGCGCGCCCGCCGCCCGGCGCAATCAACCGAACCGAAACCGACAATTCCTACACCACACTACACCGACTTAATCTACCAAAATTTCAGAAGTAGGCAAAATACCTACCTCGTGTCTACTTATACGATGAAGAAATCCCTTAAGACAAATTCTTTAACTTTAAGGAAACACCCTACCGAGTCTACAGGGAAATATAACATTTGCTACTTCGCACGAGTTTTACTGCTGAAAATTATTTCCCTAAAACTGTTTGCAATAAAACGAACGCTCACTCACGAAAATCTACTTAACCGACCGGCTGTTGATTCGTTTTATTATTCCAGCCAGTATAACTTCTGAGTCAGAATTCGCAGAGGCAACACACTGACCCCGAATAATAAATTTCGCTGCTAAATGAGCCCCGAGGGGGCTGGGACTCCGCAAGGAACTCAAGATAAACATGAGCAATGGGAAACAATCGTTCGACTTCTTAACTTAGGGAAGACAGGTTCAAACATAGATTGTATGAAAGAGGAGTATTTGTACTTTGTTAAAGGTATAGTAGGAAAATCGAATCACCAAAGGACACAATTTGGCAAAAAACGAATCATTGTTTGAATGCGAAATAGTTGAATAAATTAAATTTCTTATAATATAAAAATAAAAGAAACTAAACATGAAATCTGTAGAACGAGCATTAGGTAGAATCAGTTACTATGGAATGAAGTTTTTGAAGGGCTAAGGGTGCCTCGCGCCGAGAGTAAGCGTTTCCTTGTTCAAATGTACGTGACGTCGAACTCTCGGGAAACTTTTGTTGAGATGAGGGAAGAAACCTACATTTATCATTAATTCAGCATAATATTATTAACTTTGTCTAATGTTCGTGTTTATTCAATATACTTAAAACCTTATGCATGAAATTATAAAAGTGCAACTTCTTTTACTTATTTCAGATTTTATTTAAATAACTGTCAAGTTGTGATGTTATTTGTACATTCAATTGTGAAAAATATCCTTTGTATGCATCAACTACTTGATTTGATTCCAATCTACTTTGTAAGTACAATCGTGAATGATTAGTGGTGGTAACTGTGAAATATTGAATCCGCCACGCTCGTTGTTGTGGCACGCGGCTGAATCCGATCACTCACGCCATACTATGTATTTCATCTTTATTAAATTATGCCAATTCATATGATATTAATTATCCAGCAAAGTTATATTAAAAATCTATACAAGCTATTATTAATCCAAACAACAAATTCAATGTGCAAACTATTACAGGAATTTACATAAATGTGAAAATATTTTACTTCAAACTAGTAAGTTGTCTATGAAAACATGTTATTAAGATAATTATCAATAAAATGTAAGTAAACTAATATGAAATACTATTTTACACCGTTAAGAGTTAACAGCGTAGTATTTAATTTATCCTTTTATTTGATAGCGTACCATGGTTAAATGAATTATTAAAAACATGCAAATATTCAATAACGAAATAGGAAAAAAATCAATTAAAGTTTAACTATTACTTGATAAACCACTGCTATCTATTAGTAGAACAAAGTTAAAAATGTGTTATCTTAATGGAAATTATATCACCTAAAACACACACGGTAATACGCTCGGCCTGAACAGTGGAAAAGCTCACGGACCGGCTTTTTCAGACGCCGCTCTTGTGCGCGCGGCGCATCAATGTATCAGAGTATTTCGCATTTCTTCTTTACTTCATCAGATTAAATTTTTAATTGAAAATACCAAAAAAAAATCTTTTATTTAAAAATACAATAATAATACTTTGTTAATTAAAAAATATAAAACGACAAGAAAACTCACCAGTCTTTCACAATAAATATATTCGCGTACACTAGACGGCCGGCAAGGTATAATTGAAAGTTGTTGATACAGAGTGTGTATCAGTGTCCAGCAGTTAACAGTTAGATCGTATCGATGCCGGAGCGTGGTGCTTTCGGCACGGCCGGGCCGGCACTGACGCTACGCGGGCGCTCGCCCGTTGCCGCGCGGAGGCTTCGCCGCGAGCTTTCAGCGACACAAGACGCACGCACTGCACACTGCACTCGCCCTCGTCTACCCACGCGTTGCGATTCTCTCGATCGTCTACTGTTCCGAGCGCCCGACGCACGTTTGAACTCTTAGCGGCGTCCGCTTTAGCGTATAAATATGAGGTCCGGTGGCGGGGGCCGGCGTCGGAACCCGACGCATCGCGAATCCACATCGGCATAAATTGAAGATGCAGCCGATGTCCTCCCCATTGATTTTATTGCTTATCTATTAGATATAGCCAATTAGCAAAATTCTCACCATCGTCGTCGTGACCGTTTCCGTAATCAATGCGTATGTTACGTATAAATTATTAGATAACAGATAACGAACATTACTTACAATGTTATGAATCAATGAACGTACTTATTGTTTATGCTGGACAATTACATCAAAGCAAATTTCTAATGATAGAATCTGTAGTCAAAGAACTAAGGTGCTGAGCGCTTCCTTTTATTACTCAATATTTTTCCTATAGGTAATTAAAGTACGTATTTTCTATTTAAATAAAATTATATTTCGAAATACTTACATGATTATGCCAATTATTTGATCATATCATGAAAAGAATGAAATGCTGAATATGTTTGGTTGAAAATTGTTAAACATTTTCGCTCCTTAAAATCACTTAAAATCACTTTATTAACAAATGCTTTTTATCTTATGCACCGCATCATTTATTGTAAGAACAAAAATCACAATTTTAGCTGCTTTTCTTCATTTCAGAGTTTTAATTTCTTTGCTATCAACTACCACTCATGAAACAAAGATCGCATCTGTGTTTCATCTCTGAGTTCAACAATTATGTAAAGAGAACTGAAATATATTCGCAACTATCACGGGCAATGCAGTGAACAGATCGTTTTCGAAATCCAAAAGTTACCGCGTCAATCGAGTGTAATGTTAAAGTAATGAGATATGATGTGCGGTGCAGCGACCAGCCAGTGTAGCCAGTGACGAGGAGAGGATGCGAATCGTCCAGCCAGCACACTACACATGCAACACTGCGACATTCGACACGCATATACACGTCAATTACCTTACACTATTTATTCTATCATATAATTTCATTCCCTGCAGTGGGACATTACAGGCTGAAAATAATAATATAATTTCATAAAAAGAACCTTCGCAAGGTACCGCATTAAAAATGCAAATACACACGTAAAATGAAAGAGTAAATTAATCAAAATAATAACTTCAGCATGTTAATTCACTGTTTATACAATATAATGTGTTATTTTTTTTAGATCTGTGAGGGCAGAGGGCAAAAATACTACAGTGAATTATGCTGATAAATAACCGTTTATGAAAATTTATCAAGATTACAGAGGAAAACTGAAAGGACGCGGTACACAGGCGTGCGTACGGTGTCTAATGGAACACGTGTTCTGAAACCACCGTGACATAAGAACTAATGCATTTAATTACGCAAACAATTTTGAAATTATATAAGCGCGCTAGCAACTATTAGTCAAACTTATAAAAAAAAAATATTCATTTCTTATATATAGGTATAGCTATTTTTATTTATGTATTTGTTTACTAAATTGAAATGACAGCGTCTCGTTGCTGTCCGATATTCGTAAAATATTTCAGATTTTTATACTTATTACTTACTAGCTGTGCCCGCGGATTCGCTCCCGTCAACTGCCTACCCTACCTACCTACCCAGCCCTGCCCTACCTACCCACCTACCTTTCTTATTTTTCTTTTCGTAAGAACCTTCTACAAAGTATGAGACAACTCTAAAATAAAGTTGAATGAAATCGGTAATGACGTTCTCAAGTTATGGCGTGACCAAGGGAAATAGGGATTAATTTTTATTTCTTATATAGATGATATGTTTAGTTTACATTCAGTTCGCTACGGTAGACGATATTTTAACCTTAATGTAATTTGGTAATCGCGATGATTTAAAACAATACAAGCATAGTGTTCTTGAATAACTGTGTGCACAGGTGAGTGTTTCCAGATCTGTCACCTTCGGTAGAAATCACGTAATCGTCGCCGTCGCCGCGTCGCGTCACCGTGTACACTTTCGATCAATGTAACACAATCAAATTATCGGAGCGATTGTTATGCTCAATTTATTTTTAAACAAGTTGCACAAAGTTAGGTATGTCTTTTTCTTGTTTTGATATAAATTTATGGGTATATGAATATCTTCTATGGGTAAAATACACGCGACAATGGATTACTTTACCAACATTTTGAGCTACGATTAAGTAATGGTTACAAATTAGTGCCAGTGCACACACAGTGATTCACAAAATGCCTGCACCAACCATTATATTGGTGGTCAATCAGATATCTGACATTATATTCCGTGTAAACTGTTAGATAATAAATGTTTTATTACATAGCCATACCATATAAGTATACGTCGGTCAACATCACGGTATCAACAAAATTGTCCTGATTGCGATCTGCTATGTCGAAGTAAATGATCACCGTTACTAACAGAGAAATGTTTCTCTAATTAAGACATATATATTTTCCGGAAGGACAGTAATTAATTTCTACAAATTCCTCATTAAGAATCGACATCATTATCAAATTTAAATAACTCGTTCCATCCTTTCATTTGATCACTAAACACTATAATTTAACGATCAAAAAACATTAGGAATCAGATTAATAACTGTAACCCATGTTTCCAAGCAGTTTTTTTAAAGGAAGCTAAAGGAGAGAAGATTAGTATAAACATGAATTTGTATTTGTTTTAACGTAGGACATAAGAAATATCAATAAAATAAATTGCATGGCGCAATAAGACACAAGCTAATTCAAAATTCTAAACAATGCCTAGTTTTCAAAATATCATTCACTAAAATCGGCGGCCACTTTAAGAATGACTCCAAAAGTAACACTTGCTTGCTCATAATCGGGGAATTCAACAAAAACATATCGTGTGTAAGCTACTTACACTCTCGTCATAATAGCTAGAGTCAACGGAGGGAAATGGAGTAGAATGGAGGCAGTAGGCGCGAGCAGCCAGCGATCTACATGTGCGGTATCTACAACGACTTTATCTACATAATATCGGTATTATTATCCTTATATTTAGTATCAAAGCTCTACTTGGCACAAACATGGAAACTTCGGAGAGGATAAAATTTCACTATATGGATTTTGCCAGATTTAATAAGATAGTTTCTGAATGTAATGATAAATACTCTTTCCTATTATAACCTAGTGTTGTGATCTAGAAACCACAGGTGCTTGATATATCCGTTTTTTTTTGTTCGTCGTACAGATGATGGTGATTACATCCGTTTCGTTTCCGGTTTGTGGCTCTAATACCTAGTGTTTGCCGATAGCTACGCAAGAATTGTCTAATTACGGTTCATTAAAAACATGAATTTGAAAATGCATTACGTCCTGTGTTATTAATGACTTCAAGTTTTTTCTCAGTATTCAATACGAGATATTGTTAGTGTCATATCTGCTAAGGCCAGTGACACTACGTAGCGCCACTTTTTATATTAATTAAAGCGCTCTCAATCCTAACATAACGGCCGCAAACATTACTATGCTAATTTATTATTAGGGTATTTTCTTGGCATCCGCAATGTGACATACATTTTTTCAAGACTTAACTGTAGCGTAAATATGATTGATAGTTGACCGTTCAAGTACGCTTCAGTTGTCCGTACTCTGCAGGCTCATTCTGTGTGCAAATCTTAATCTGTGTGCCCAATCGTAGAGGGACAGCCGAATAATCAAAATATTTATTAGCCGGCCAAACACGCGAAATCTTATCTGAATGAGATTTAGAAATGTAATTTATTATTTGTGACGAGATAGCGATTGATTTATTTAAGTATTTCTAGATGAATTCGCGATAATTCAAGCTCTCCGGGATAATGGTTTAAACCCGTATTCAAATCCCACATCTTAAAAAACAGAACAACATAAATGGAGCTTTTACAATATTTTATGTAACCTAATTCCTCCGCTATCCAGGTAAAAAAAATAAAAACGCGAAGGCTCCTAAAGCCTCTTGTAGAGACTCATAAATACGACACCCCATGCTGGTGTAAGTTTATGAAAATGTGCATACGTATAGAAGCCGCATTATTATGTTCATCATAAGCGCCACCTGCTTGAAGACAATCATTTTGGGCGTGTGTGCGGGGCGGATATGATCCGAATAAAGAATCGCGATGTGTGCAGATTTCACGAGTGTAGTGGTAGCTATTCGTGGGTAGCGACTATTGATTTTGTCCACCCCAGACCGCACAGCCGCCAAACTGCATCCAGTTCCGCTGCCGAACACTTAATACCCATCTATTATTATCAATTTATTGACTGCTTCCATAATATTAGCTTCGTATTCCCAGACGGTAAATCATTTACAATGTGGGGAATTTTGTTAAGCTTACGGCTGTATTCGGTTTGTGGAAGTTTACTTTCAAATTAGTATGAATGGACTTTCGGAGTTCAGGTCGGTTAAAATGATTTATATAAATTAAATTTGTTAAAGCATTTTATAACAAATATAGGTTATAAATAAATATTAAATTAGGTGAGTGTACCTGAGATAGGTAGCCAGTATTCGGCAAAGGTTTTGTAGCTTGAGTGACCCGAGCTTACCCGAGTAATTTTAGCAACACCTTAGATCTTTGGGGTGAAGTGAAGATATATTGATATATAGTATAGTGTCTCGTCGGTTCCTACAATCCATAGCTAGGTATAGGTATTAAGTAACTGTTGCGTCGGACAGATACCTGCTGTTACAGGAATTAGGGGTGACAGATCACCCCTAAATCTTTGGATTACGCGTTGTCTAACCCTTACCGGGTTAGACAAATGGTTGATTAAATTTAGTAGATTGCTTACTAGAATATTAGACAGAATATTGTTAAATTCTTCTCATGGCTGTAATTTTTTTCATGGTTACGTTGCTAAGGTTGCAGCTTTATTAAATTTGTAACAAACCAATTTCGGGAATGTGAGTGTGGGGAACGATGAGATGAGGATACTGCTGGTAAATGTCTTAGCATAATTTTGTTTTATTTGCTTTCATCATCCATTTATTTAATCCGGTCTGAAGGGTGCTCTTTTAAGCCAGGCAATAATAATGCTTTTGTTAGCGCTACTAAGTGAACATTGAGGAATGTAGCACAGGGTGTTACAAATACATTTGAAATCCATCGCAAAAATCAGGATTTTTCATTTCTCGGGTGGAAAAAAAACTAAGTTTGTATTAAGAAATAACTCTCCGATTAAACAAAAAAATACTCTATTAATAGGTTCATCGCTGACCAGACCGTATGAATCAGAAATTCTTCAAGTTATGTTTCGGACGTCACTCAGGGACTTTTTATACTAGTACTTTGCCTTACTACGCCAGGTACGCAGAATTTTATCTTAATGATTATCGTAATTGACAGGCACTCTGTCAATACATTCGGTATCATTTATTATTGCCATATAAATAAATTAGGAAATACATTAGGTTCTGTTATATTCCGGTGGGGTAAATACACAGGCTTATTATTGATAAATTCTGCTCATTCAGTTACAGTAAAAAACCGTGTGAATAATACAAGCAGGTAGACCTGCCGGGCGAGCACAGGGTCTGTGATAGGCTTGAGTCACGCATTTTATCACGGTTTTTGTCTGATAAAAATGTGTGACTCAAGCCTATCAAAGTAGGCCGTGCTAGCCCGGCTGTACATAAGTATTATGTCGATTTTCCTCCGAGTGCAAAAAGATGGCGTGTATGTAGAGAGTGCACTCGAAATGAAGCGGGTCGCCGCGAGCCTTCCACGAATTTCCCGATTGTAAAACCGGTCAAGCTTGGGAATTGTTCACCGATGTCTCGATGAAACGTGATACGTGCTCGAACTTCGTTTCTGAAAAACAGTTAGCGCATTACCTCCTTATGAAACGGCCTACACTACATATAGTTAGCAAACATTTTTGTTTACACAGTTCATTGAAATAAAATTCGTGTGTTTGCGTCTTGATACGAGGGCAATGTCACCGCGCACTGTTCCGTTAATCCCAAATTGAGCTGTGTGTACTCCCATCCAATCAAATAGGCTAACATTGTCAACAGTTAAAGATAACATAAATTAAATACGGTAACTAACTAAACCTAACCCAACCCGAGAACAGCTGGAAATACTGTTTTTGATTTCGTTTATGTTATCGAATTAGTCATCAACTTACCGTTGAAAACGAGAATTTTATTCTCCTTCAAGAACTTGTCAGTGTTCTACATAACGCTAAATAATAACGGCTTTCCTTATTTTTGACGCAGAAACTAATTAGTACGTAGACACCCAATTCACAGAATATTCTCACGATTTGCATACACGATGTTGCTTGTAAAACTGGAATATTTTTATTAGGACTCATTTGAAGTGTAACACTCGACTGGGTTTCTATCGATGTATTTATTAATAGACCGACGAAGTCCAACATAAATTTTATAGAATGTTCAGATACACTTGCACCTGTACTTAAGTGGAATATGAAACTGCATACATAAATATCACTCCCGTAAAATGGTATATCAACGACAATGTATTTTTAATTAATATCTTGTGCGGGGAGTAGGAGGCGTTCTAACGAATCTGTAGTTTATGTTAATTTGTTTAATGTGTGTTGTGTGTGCTTTTTACTTGTGATATTTTGGAAACAATTTGAAAGAATGGACGTTCTTCAGAAATGTATGCCTTTCGTAAAAACCCCGTGTGCTACTTTAAAAAAAATTGTTTAGTATGAGAGTTTGTATAATGTTTGCAAAATTATCGAATTGGCCGTAATCCTCAAGATATTTGTCATCAAAATAAAAGGTTTTTTAATATGTTTAATGTGTATCCTTAAACTTTAAGGATCTATTTCTTAATAAAGAAGCACATACCTGTTCAAAATTACATTTTGGAGACATATGATTACAGAACATCCACTCTTAAAAAACATTTGTATTTTGTGAACCCATTGTTTTGAGATTTTATTTAAGTTGTGATTATTACTCGTACCAGGAAAATGTGCGAGTATTACGTATGTCCCCAAATTTAGAATTTTGGGGCGGCCCTGGTTGCAAAATAATCGAAATGGCTGCAAAGCTCATGATATTTGCCAACAAATTATAGGAGACCCTTACCTGAAAAGACCGTTCATGAGTTCGGCTCGTTCTTGGCTGGTAAATTTTATTTGTTCATAGTTTGTGAGGAACGAAAAAAGAAAAATAAACAAAGAGCCTTAGTTATAAAAATAAATCCACCGTTCATAATTACATGCATGATCAGCAGATCTTCATGCAATTTTTCTACCTCGAATGAGGCTGAAATATATAAGGCGAAATGAACTAGTTATATTTTCGAGAGTGCAACATTGATGTAACTATTTACAGGTGCGACACGAAAACTGCACTTTTATAATCGTACTATTCTATTTTCAGCTTCCTTACGATTCAATTAAACATTGTCAAAAAAGGGTTGTTTTTGTGCACGGAATCTCCCAGCTGCAGTTATCTATCTATTTATATATATATAAAAGAGAAAGTAAGTATGTATGTTCCTTATAGACGCCGCCATTCAAAAATTCTTTCACCGTTGGGAAGCTACACTATCCTCAGGTGACATAGGCTACTTTTTATCCCTGTATTCCCACGGGAACGGGCACTACGCGGGTGAAACCGCGAGGCGTCCGCTAGTAGTTAATAAAACTAACAACAAACTTGCTGTAAAACTTTTTCCTTTTTAATTTTAATAAAATGAATTGAAAATAACCAATGTAATAGTCCGGTCAATTTAGACATCCGAGAGTACAAAAATACGCAGCCAGCTGAAAATTGGTAGGATTGTTCAAAACAACATTATAAATGAAATCTAGAAAGTCCTTATCGATCCGACACCTGGAAAATAAAATACTCGGGGTCAAAGGTCACAAAAACGGGTTTTTCGTGATTTTCAACAAAACGTTAAGTTTCATCATAAAATTAGCCCAGACAAAAATTATAGATCAGATAATTATCTATAAAAATGTCCACATACTTTTTTCCTAAGAGCCACCGTTTTTGAGATATAATGATTGAAAAAGTTGAGAGAGTTGCAATCGTCATAATATGCAAACGTTTCCACCCCACCTTTGTGGTAGTGTACTTAGCGCTTTTTTTAATGTAGTTTTCCCGGTAGGCCTTTTATCAAAAAAAGGAAAAAAAAGTCAAAATCATGTACAATTTTTACACACAATAACTGGCTGTGATACGACATCTGCATTTTCAGGAGCCACAACTGTTTTTAAAATGTTTGAAAAACAAGATCTAGGTAAATGTTTTTAAAAAGAGTAAATCAACTCCACAAGAAGTTATCACCAACGGAATTCACTTTCTTCTCTCTATGTATGAAGCTCCTAAAAAAATAAAGTGCTTAGATAAGATCCGATATGAATGTTTCGCTAAAAATACTCGAAATAAAAACAAGTACAGTTAGCTTGTCTTCCTCCAACCTCAGCGGCTGCTCATCAAAATCTTTTTCGGGTTTATTACCAAGTTCAAGTTTTGCTTGGTTATCAGCTAGACCTAAAAGACTGTGGTTGGAAGTAGGACGACAATATATTAGAACCAGTCCAAACTTTACTCCCACCTGCGCCGGAAAAACTGCTAAACACATTTTTTTGCAACTGTAAAAAGGGATGTAGCACTAAATGTGGTTGCAAAAAAGTTAGACTGTTTTGTTCTGTACCATGTACAAATTGTCAAGACCGTGCTCCAATGTTGAATCACCAACAGTTGAGGATTCATTTGATATTAACGAGAAGACATGCGATGTGTCATTATTGAGGGAATTTACTTGCACCCAGGATGAAGAAGAAGAACAGGAAGAATAAGGAGAAGATGAAGCAGAAGTATTAGAGAATTATGAATCAGATGGATAAATTTCCCTATACTTTTTTTTAATTTACACCGCTTTTATCATTTTCAACCCTTGCATATATTTTTAATTATTCAATAGTTTCAAATTAAACAGAACCAGAACAGATCCGTGGAATAGGCCTACCGGGGAAACCACATTAAAAAAACGCGCTAAGTACACTACCTCAAAGGTGGCGTGGAAACGTTTGCAAATTATGACGATACAATTCTTTCAACTTTTTGAATCGTTATATCTCAAAAAACGGTGGCTCTTAGGAAAAAAGTATGTAGACATTTTTTATAGATAATTATCTGATCTTTAATTTTTGGCTTATTTTATTATAAAACTTACCGTTTTGCTGAAAATCGCGAAAAACCCGTTTTGTGACCTTTGACCCCGAGTTTTTTTCTCCAGGTGTCGGATCGATGAGGACTTTTTAGATTTCATTTATTGATGTTTTGAACAATTTAGGTGATGTTTTGAACAATCCTACCAATTTTCAGCTGGGTGCGAATATTTGTAACATCACTCCTATTTTTTGGTCTAATTTGACCGAACTATAATATTTGTTACATTTTCAATTATTTCCTAAAGCTGTAGGGATACAGATAAAACTTTTCTGTCAAGTTAACTTTTAGGATCTTCATGACTAAGATACTGCACTGCATAGTTTGTTGCAATTATTTATCGTCTGCTCGGTACCTATTTGTGAACTTTTCCTGTAGTTGTAACTTAGTTGTAAACTAAGGTGCCGAACAGTTCTCGATGTACTTGTTAAATTCCTGTAATATTGTTATTGAAGGCTATTAATAAAAATAGAATTATATTTGCATCTTGATCCAAACATCTTCACATTGCAAAGATATATTTCTTTTAAATGTGTTTTTATGTAATTAATTTATCATAAACCAATCTTAATTAATAAATAAAAGCGACCAGAATCGTGTTGCATTATAATGAATTTAAGTAGATATAATCGTTAAACTATCAGACAGCAATTTATATTAATGGCATCTGTATAAAAGTGACAGAAAAACCGACAAAATGATCGACTATATCTAAAGCGTAACTATTTTTCCTGTGTTCTTGTAGGTATATTTTATTACACAGTTGAAAACTCGGTTACCAAAACCGAGTTTACGGTATTCTACGGTTTTATTTACTTGCGTATTCTAATTTAACGATTATTTTTCTGTGCCGAGTATACTAGTATCCGTTTTATGTATTTTATAATACTGAGTTTGTCCTAATTAACATTATTTAAATGGTCTCATTTAAACTTTTATTATGCCTATTAAAGACGCATTATATTACTACAACATCTCATATTTTATTCGTAGCACTCGTAGCTGTTTATAGATGTCAACACTTTTATATAATTTGAATTAATTTGTAATCAGTTCATCAAATATATCATTATAACAATCCTTATAGTATATTTTTTTGATTTTTTTAAGATGATTTTTGGGACTCCGTATCAAAACGTCCGATTCGCAAAATTACTATATGAGCAGATCGTCCTATTTTCAAAATTAGCTGTAATAGTAGCAAAATGTCTTGTAAACAAAAGAATGGGAATGGTACAGATACCACACAAATTTTTGAAGGATTTAATTTTATTCAACACTAATTGTGCCCGCTGCTTCGCTCCCGTCAGCTGCCTACCCAACTTATTACTTACCACCCTACTTATCTTGCTACCTATCTAACTACCTTTACTTAGAACTTAACTACCTACCTTACTTACCTACCTACATACCCTACTCACCTACTTGCCTAGCCTACTTCCCTTGCTACCTATCAATTTTTCTTCCGCGGAGAATCTTAACACCGCCATTCAGAAAAATGATGTCAAATGCACAACGCCATCTATAGAATATGGAGATCAACTGTCCGAGTATCTGATTTGCGTATGTTGTGATATTGTACTTCTTGAACACTTTAAATTCATCTCGCTTTTGATAGAGTGAACTGATTGCGATGAAACAACATCTAAGTAATACTTCAAGTTGCACAATTTTTAGGTATAAAAGATAACTAAATTGGTTTCGTACATTTATTTATATGTATTTATATATTCTTTATTGTAGGTACACCAAGTTAAGACATAGAAAAGGAAACTTAAAAATAAAATACATACAATGGGCGGCCTTATCGCTTACCGCGATCTCTTCCAGGCAACCTGGAATGGATAGTGATAGCCTGGACATGAAATGGGGTTGCCATTGGTGTAACACACAAAATTACGAATATTTACTTTAATAATTATACAATAATATTATTACAGATACACAAATACATACATATGTTGTATAATATATACATAAATACATACATATTCAATATATATAGGCAATGTAAGTAAATGTTGACCAACGACAATCACAGTGACAGGTAATGGTCTTTTACAAGTCTTTTAAATACAGGCAATGACTGGGCGCGTTTTATTGGGTCGGGCAATGCATTCCACAGACGAGCAGCTTGGACAGTAAAAGATTTATCCAAGAAAGAGGTGGAATGCATTGGCATTTTAAGTCGCAAGTTATCCGATGACCTAAGTGATTTCGTGTGGGAATCGCAGATAAACTGAAAACGATCCTTGAGGTAACGAGGGGTGGAAGGAGTAAAGAGCACATTATATAGAAGAGAAAGAATATGAGCATTCCGGCGAAGGCGAATTGGCAACCACTTGAGCTTCACACGGAAATCGGAAACATGGTCATATTTGCGCAAACCGAATATGAACCTTATACAAACATTTTGAAGCCGCTCAAGTTTATCGAGTTGTTCTTGAGTAAGGTCGGTATAAAAGATAACTAAATTGGTTTCGTACATTTTACGTGATGACTAAACACAACAATACAAAAATTCCAAAAATGCCGGAAATGGGTTCTGTTGTTTCGAAAGTGATTCAAAATACTAAATTATTTATTTAATTTTGAATTTCCAGTTTACTTTATAAATCCGTCCAAGTGTAGAAATTCTTGAGGAATTCTCCATCCTGGAGTGGGCGACCCTAGACTTCTCTATTATACTCATCCCTTAGACCTGGGCATTGAAGTGCTTACGCAATTCATCATATTTCCCCGTCCAGTTAGTAGCTCGCATGACCTGATGCGGACCCCGTGACTCTCTGTGGCCGTAAGCGGTCGAAGTTCGTCTCGGGAGGTATGTAAGCGCAGAACACGGCGCGCAGCGGTCAGTTGTAGCGACGAACTCCTCAAGTTTGTCACCCGCGGGCTTCGATGTAATAAATATTCTGTTCTCGATGGAACACAACTTCATCAGACCGGAAGTATTTTTAACAGCATCATCAGACGGTTGACTCGCCATAATGCAGCAATGATTCTTCTTTTTATTTCAATTTTACTTTTAAAATAACTTATACAATGTCGTGATAGCCCAATGGCTAAGACCCAGCCTATCGTGCTTGAGGTCGTGGGTGCAAATATGGGCAAGTACCAATGTGACTTTTTCAATTCATATGTACTTTCTAAATTTATCTTGGACATCGCTGACAACGGTGAAGGAAAACATCGAGAGGAAACCTGGACTTATAGTTGATTTATTATAAGTTTGTGCTGCATTGTATAATTGCTGAAAGGCGTTCCAATGCAAAAACAATAAGCCATGACGAAAAATCGATAGTAATTTTTCAGTATATCTGTACTTTGATAGTAGGACTTTCTGCTAATAGGACGATTTGCTAATAGGTAATTTTGAGAATATAACGTTCTGCTCGTAGGTAATTTTGCGAATCGGACGTTTTGATACGGAGTCATTTTTGGATATATTATTGTTAGATATATTGGTGTTTAGTTACCGAGAGTCCCTTCTGGTTAAATTGTATCTTCAACAAGTGCGTGTCGGACATCGCACATTTATGTTGCCGTACAAAACCGCAAAATCAAATTAGTTGTAATAGGAAAAATGAGGGAATTTCAAATAAAATCTGATTTATCAATATATTGGTATTTGTTACTAAAATATACGTAATAATAATCATTATCACCAAATTTGAAGTTCATAGATCGATGGGAAGTTAAAAATTCATCGGCAAAAATTTTGTAAAAAAAAGTTGACTTTGGTGGCTTCTCATTCCTTTGTTTGCCAATATTTTTGTAAACAAAATATACAGTTTTTATCTACTCAAAGATC
This sequence comes from Orthosia gracilis, assembly GCA_947562075.1. Classification (NCBI taxonomy): domain Eukaryota; kingdom Metazoa; phylum Arthropoda; class Insecta; order Lepidoptera; family Noctuidae; genus Orthosia; species Orthosia gracilis. The sequence goes on from OX387274.1 coordinate 8,750,410, forward strand.
TCTAAGCAACGGTATGCCACTCGATGGGGTACGCCAAAAAATTTTGTTTCACCCCCTCCTTTAGCCGTATGGGAGCCCCCCTTAAAAACATTCAATTTTTTTTTACTATTTGCGTGGCTTTGGGTCAACAAGATGATAATACTGTGAAAAGAAGACTGTAGCTCCAACCGTTTGGATGTAAAACTTGTGTGACAGACGACGGACAGACAGACACGTGAGTGACAGCAATAGGGCTCCGTTTGGACCCTTCGGGTCGGAACCCTAAAACTAACCCAGAACCATAAGCACCCTTTTCCGTGACATTTGTACTATCCAACTGTAACAGCGATTGTCCATAGTAAAACTAAAAGTCATTTTCCAGTAATTATTTATACACTGTTCAGACGTTTGATGTTCTTACAGAATGGGTAAGTGACTAAAATAGACGGCCTTGTGATGGGATTTTTACACCCTGTACGATAATGTGAATGTTTACCATCACTGAGATACCAGCACCCTTATTGTGTACATTCAAAGAGGCGCACGGTATGTCCTTGCATTGATAGCTTCATATGTTCAACAATCCGTCTACTCGACAGACACCCTACAACACGCAATGACTATTGCTAATTTACCAAAATGAAAGGGAAAGAATGAGCTTCGTGCTTTAAAAATGATACGCAATTAGGGTGCAGATCACTCAAGGGTTCTGAAAACCGGACTACTTCTACTTACGAAGTTTATTTAAGCGATATATTATTAGATCTGTTTGAGTTTTAAGCGAGTCTTGTCACGTCGGTACCTTCTCCCTATAAATAAACGATAGAAAACCTGCCGAGGCAAGTCTCTCGAAGAATATTAAGAATGTCTCCAAATATCAATAATAAACAACAGCACACAGAACTGCAATTTAATGAAGAATATTCAATTATCTCGAAATATTTAAGTAACCAGTACTTTATGTCTGGAGTACTACTTTATACTGGAATGGGATAAGATGTCATAAGTTTTTATTATGGATGTAGCTGGTATATTGCAGGGAGCAGACTGGGCGAGGCGCGGCGCCGGCGACGATTCTCGTTTGTGCGATGGCTATCAGAAGCGCAATCCCCTATTCCTCGCAGTGCTAATCAATGAATAATTACTCTGTTTAAGGGGCACCTCTATAAATAGCCGGCTGGAGCGCTGACCTGGAGCGACGGGTTAGTCCGGCCTGACAGCCGCGGACACTCGCAGCAGCCTCGCTCGCTGCCCCCGCGCGCCGCGCCCTCCGCCACAGGGTTGCCTCCACCGCTCTTACTTTTCCTCGGTTCTGAGGAAATGTGACTTCACGTATCGAATATTTCTCTTCGCTATTCATTATAATTGTGACAAGTTTAATAAGGCGCCAGATTCTCTCCGCCTCACATGTGAGATGATTCATTGCCCACATATTGATAAGCCTCCTCTCGAATCGATTAGTTTCCAGGCGCCTACTAATTGCTGCGCGTCTTCCTGCGGGCGCAGCCCTACGCCGCCGCCGCTCTACTCGACACGCCTCCGACTCCGCATCCTGCCGTTTTTTGCAAAATTAACAACAAAGGAATCTTTGTAGGCAAAATGTGGACACAGTTTTTCCAAAACGATTCATCTCAATAGTCAAGTTACTTAGTTTATAGAGGATCGACTTTTTAAGTCGAGTTTTATTTAACACTTGTATATCTATAATTAGAAATAGAATTCCCGATGCATCGATAGCTGGTAAGCGCCGCCGCGCCGCCGCGCCGCGCTCAGCCCTTGGCCGCAGCGGCGCAGCACAATGCTAGGAGGATTGTGCGTGTGATTTTACAAGTAACGGCAGTTCTAACCGAGCTATCGGCTCAGGTACCTACGGTGCCAAGAGGTTATCGGTTATCGAGCTGTCTATATGGTTAAAGAGATAACCACATATGTATATGGTGCCTATAAGAATTTACGATTGAAATTGCTTATGGATAAACTTGGCGAAATAAATATTACTATTGTCATTGCTCAAGTGTTCTGTGCGATTAAACTTCGATTTATGGCAAATATTACGTTACTTTTAAGTAGTTTTGACCGTAACGTGCAATGTGCCAACTCAACGTGCGAGATAAGAAAACTAAATAAAGTAAATTCACATCTCCATAAAATTTCAACACAGAACAACGTAGCTGTTAATGATGCGGTTAACTAAATATAAACAAGTTGTTTTTCAATTTAGTGGGTCAGGTGATTGATTTGGCGGAACAAACGACAGTGACATAGACCCTGGAGAGACGGCCACAGTGCCACAAGGCTGAGCGGGCCCGCCCGGCGCCCGGCGCCCGGCGAGCGGCTGCGTGGAACAAATGCACAGAGCACGCCAATTTGCCACTCGTCATGACAGACACTCGCCATCTTATTTGTATAACGTTAACATGCCCCACTACGACTATATTTGTTTCTGTACCCAATACATAAGACAGTAGACTTACAAATTTTCAATTCATTTTCTATTTCATAGGAACGCACCGACTTGTACTCTAAAGTAATTGATGGAAAAGCTAAAAAAATAGGTACCTATTCCTTCAAAGCATTGATCATGAAAGATCTAACAATAAGTCATTAGGCATTAAAGCCGCCTTTGTACCTTTTGTGCATTAAGTCTTAATAAATAAGTAAACCCATTGTAAGTGAGTAGTGCATACCTCCTGGGCTCCAGTTAGGTAGAGACCACTTACAACACTCAATTAATCTGTACGACAATATTATATATGCCATTCCTGTCAAGGCTCCAGACCGTCCCTAATTAAGGTCGCTAAAGTGGCCTTGGATATAAGACATGATAGAACCTGTAAGGGAGAAAAATGATAAAAATGACTACACGGCGATTAAACTTGTTGTAATGAATTACGGCATTGCAAGGACGCAGTAAAGTTGAATATTGCATCAGAATGGTTACGAACACAGGGAGGCAATGATCGCGTGGAATGTTGGCGATCACGCGGCTGCAGGCAGCGCGCGCGCAGGCGCTGCCGCCGGCGCCGGCCGCGCCCGCTCCCGCGCACGCTCCCGCCTCCGCCCGTGACTCACCGCTGCGCCATCTAACCACGCCAGATTGGGGAAGTACGTGCTTAATGCGTCGCTCCAAGAGTTTCTTGCAAACCTTCCACTTACCACGCAGGTTGACGTCACATAACTGCGCAGATTTAATTCACGGGCCAGGTATTTTTCTTTCGTAGATGAATCATAGAATTTTAAGCTTGCCTGTCGATACAAAGTTTAAATTAAAGAAATTTCTCATTCTTATGGCTTCATGCCAAAAAACCCACGTTTCTGTGTCTTCGACATACTACAACAGAAGGCCAATACTACCTATTTAACTTCACGAAAGTCTGCACACTTGGTAGTTCAGTGTACTTCCCTACTTCAATAAATTAAAAGTCCTCAGTAAAATACCAAGATGAAGCATTATCTTTAACTGATTTTAATTCAATACCGAATCACACAGTTCATGTTACTGAAATTCAAAATATGAAAAATAAATCTCGAAGTCTGACATTTTGGAAAGATTTCAAAGTTCTTAACGAAAAGACCACTCAACATACTTTTAGCTTGTCACACATGCGTGAAATGTGGCAGAGATTGGCCACTTCGCTCACATGTCACGCTTGAATTCAACCGCCTCACTTCCAAAAGTTAATCAAAGAACTTTACGAGCCACCGACCGGAGTAAAGTGCTTAGAATTATTTAGACACTGGGGATTGCTAATAATTTAACGAAAAGGCATGCTTCATAAAGATGCCGTACGAATAACAGAACTTATTTTATATTACTAATTTAAAACAATAGGTGTAAATATGAAAAACGAACACGATAAATTAAATTAAAACAACCTTAAGGTCTACTCGCCCATAATATAGAAGTATTATTTAATTTTAAAATTCGAAGTCAATAAGAAAGATAACTTTATGTTTTCAAAAAATGCATAAAGTTATAATTCTTACTGATACATACATATTTATTTGCACGATGACTTGTCATGTAAAAACACAAAAAAACCCAAAGAAAAAAAATAAAAAGTAATATAGGAGTGGAAGTTTCTTATTAAAGCGAAACGTCGTCGATAGATATTATGGGTAGGTACCTATTATCAGTCAGTTCATGGTGAATCATGGTGACTTATGGACTGCAAGGGTCCGCACGGCCAGCGAGCGTGAGTGGCCGCGGTAACGCCAGTCCCGGCCGCCATGTCACCGATATATCTCCCGGCTGCTTAATAATATCGATTTTATGGCGCGGCAGATGGCCGGCCGGGCGGCCTGGAGCCCGAGACCGCCGTCTGCGACCCTCCCGCGCTGCACCGCCAAACTCGCCTCACCCCCGATTGAGATTTATCCTTCCAAAACATCCCCTGCACACACAAGAATGGATTATTCGATTTCGATTTATATTAAGTTTCCGCGATTTCTATTTAGAGGGTTCCCAGAGCGAGGTAAGCATTTGCGCGACGGATTTGGTGTTCCTTTGTAAACATTTCGAAGGGCATGTCACCGAGCGACGGTCATTAATAATAACAATGGGTAATGTTAGTGGGCTAATTTCCAATCGTTGCTCGTGCCATCTGCCGTTCCTCCTACGCATTTTTTGCTTGTTTATATAGAACACAAAACAATTTGTCAACAAATGTGAATAATAGGGCTATTCATTTACGTACATTTATTTGGTGTTAATATTCTTATAAAAGTGATTATTGATTAAAAACATAACAAAAAGAAAACTTATCCTTGTAGCTCGCCAATCTGCATATGATTCAAGCATAAACAAAGTCAAAGCTACGTTTAATAAGGGTAAAAGATAACGGGCATGTTTTTCACAAAGCGGAATGCCAGCAATCCAAGCATCGGAACACAAACAGGGGTATTCAATATGATACCAAACATAAGTCTGCGGAAACATCCCAATAAAAATAAACGAGTGTCAATATCCAAGTCCGCAATGCAAATTTGCTATTGCGATAAAAGGCCGTGAAAAACGAATAAGCTTATATTCCATTTTACATAATCTCCGTCTAGACGGAAGCTGACCGCTCCGCTCGTACGCCGCACGGTTGGCGGGATGACGTTCTCCTATTGAGTGGCAGTGCAGAACGCGGGCTGCGGGCTGCGGGCGGGCCTGCACACAGCTCAGGCACACCCGAGCCCGGGATTTGCATCCCACGTTTGTTTGTGAACTACGGCTGAATTACGAGCGATTTTCACAGCTTCATAAGTACTTTTCATGCAGGTGGGCTCGTAAATTTATCTCTATGTTCGACTTTTTAATTCTGTTGCAAAAGGAGTTTAGAGGTGTAGCTTGTGAGTTTGTGACGGGTGCTGCCTGTCGTAAATTCTACAATAAAATAGGAATAATAGTGGTCAAGCACGAGCCTATAAAAATTAAAAAAAAGGAATTCTCATCTGTGATTTAGAAATTAAAAATAGAAGTTCAAAAAGTAGCAGCTCATTGATCAGTGGCGGTGCGGCAGTAATGTATCATGTTTCGTTGTCAACGGCCGCCTCTGTCCATTTCTCATTAATTCTAATTACGCTCAAATGTTTAGGGTTTCACAGGGATCGTTACACAATTAACCCTTTGAGCTCAGAGACGTTAATTTTCATTAATTATAACAACTAAAGATGTACAGTTATTATCAACGAAATCTTTAACGCTTTGTTACTTTGTTGTCCGAGCTGAAGTTGAAATACGATATTTTTGAAAACGCTGAATAAAGTTACGCAATTTAATCTACAAAAACTTTTTAATAAAAAAATGAAACCGACTTCCAAAGCAAAAAACTACAAAGCGAAAATGAACTATCTTTTCCGGTGCCTTTGGTATTTATTGTTTTTCATTTTCATAGTTATCATTAAGGAATTCCAGTGGCAATCTGTGGTCTTCCTAATCAGTTCCACTTCACCAAATTATACTTACTGAGTGCAAATGCTTGTCATGTTGATAAAACTACCAAAATCGTTATAAGTTTGCTTATAATATTTAAGAATTTCCCTCGATTTCCATTGGAACCCATGATCAGATTCTGACCTGATGACCATGGGACCACCTGGGAAGAAAACAAACAAAAGAACCCCCCTGGAGAAAACAAACTAAAGAACAAAAGAATCCCTTTCAAACAATAGAAGAATTTTCCAAAGTGGTCCAGGCGTCTTTGAGTCTGTTGACGAATTGAGAACCTCCTCCTTTTTTTGAAGTCGTTTGTTAAGGAGGAGGATGTTAAGGGTATACTGCCCAGGTGGTCCACAAGACCACATATGGCCACTGGAACTCCTTAATGTCACGAGTTTAAAATATCTCGAATAGTTAACCGACTATGATGAAGCAAATAATTAATCAATAAATGGTACTGATGAAAAAGAGATTCCGATGAATTGAGAACCTCCTTTTTTGAAGTCGGTTTAAAATGGGACCATCAAACTGATCTGATGATGAAGCCGGAAGGTAGACACTGGATCTCCGAAATATAACAATGTATCCTAGCCGTGTTTGGGCTTTTTGGAATCGTCAGGTGATATTAGGTACCAGATAACAATAGGTACCAAGGACACCGACTTCCCGACTTTGAAGAACAAGAAGCTTTAGTATAATGAAAGACATAGACGTCCTGTACCAATTCAATCTTGAAAGTTATCACAAAAGCGTGTTTTTTGCAGATTAAAGCAAATCAGGCATCAAAAACAAACATACGATTAGTCTTTAATTAAAAGAAAATATGGCTTCACTTCAAGCTCAAGTTTAAATTACTGATAAATTAGGTACTATTTATATGCAATATTCTCGTTTGCTCACAGCTGCATTTGCACGTACCTACTCATTTTATTTATTTTGTTGTTTTCTACGGAAACTTCTATTTTCTGAGAAAGAAATCTTCACGCGGGCAGATATTGCGCTAAATAGTTTTATTAAAGGAAGTTTTTATTACAGCTCCGTAAATTTGCATTAGCAGTGGTGGCCCAGTGGTAACGGCCGCGACTTACGTGTCGTAGGTCGTGGGTTCGAACCCAGGCAGGCGCTTTACTTTGTGTAAATTGTTTCATTACCACTACTCTCAAAACGGTGAAGGAACATCGTGTGGAAACCGGAAATGTCCTAGAACCAAACATTCGAAGACATGTGACATCCACCAACCCGCACTGGGTCCGCGTGGTGGATTACGGCCCATTTCCTCTCACAGAGAGGAGGCCTGTGTCCCATCAGTGGGAACAATAAAAAGGCTGATGATGATGATGATGAAATTAGCTTTTAAGGCTACAACAGTCCAACACCGTCATTTATACAATTTAGGATCGTTTTTCAAGTCCGATAACTTTTAACTGAGGAATAAAAATGGCCGTCTGACATATTTTCTATACAAAAGCTGTCACACCGCTATTTTTATTCATCAGTTAAAAGTTGTCAGACTATTGAAAAATCGGGCCTTAAAGTTTTTAAGATCAAATCCTATCATCCAATTACATGCATATTGCTGTCCGAATGGGAACAAAGCTAGATTAATTTCTGATAATAAAATAAATATAAAAATATAAAAAAGACGAATAATAATTTACATCTGCAAAAAACGTTTGGCCGCCGATCAAAACAAAGCTCGGCTTCTCAGAAAAATGCCAGCCACACATTTGGTAATGGTTTGCACTTCCGCTTGTTCCCATACGCTTTTTAGTGAGCCCTCATGCGAAGCGTCGTACGCAGTTCAACGAATTAATTTAGCCAATGAAAAACTCCACCAGCCTCACAGCACCGCGCCTCTCATTAAATCGAACGATACAAACAACCAGTGTCCAACTTGTCACTTGCACATTTAGGATTTGTTTTTTCTCAGCTCCTGCTCGAAACACATTATAATCGCAATTTATTGTATTCAATTATAGGATGTTGGAACAGCTAGCAGTGACAATAACCTATTCGTATTCAAGTAATAATTAAAAATAATAGGTAATAATAAGGCGGACTATTATTTAAAGGCTATTAATATATAATTTTAAATAAGTCTGTTTCCAAAAATTTTAACAAAGGTTCCAAAAACTTTCAAATTTTTGTTTGGGTTTTATCGCTTGTGGTTTTCCCCATCAGAGTGTGCAGATTCCAACCGGTATCAATCGTCGTCGGTTTTTTGGTTTCTCATGGGCCACTTAAAGTCTGTTCTGGTTTCGAATGACAATAGCGCACGATAGGCCGATAAAAATTTGCATAAACACTTCACATTCACTACTTCACCTACAAATGGATCGAAAACTTTATTTGAATTGGATAACAATTTTCGTTGAGCGGATAATAATTAGGTCCGATGATGAGAATCCGCACCCTGAGAACAAAGAACTGACACTCCCCCCATGCTCGGGCGCCGTTTAGGTCGTCAAGGTTGTTAGCCCTCCGCCTACAAGCAAGATGATATAACTCGTTTCCTTCAGTAACTCTTACGACTGAGAATACACCAACGTTATATTATATCAGCTACGAATTGCTACGCGCAAATCCATGCGTAACCGCTACGCTTGCGTTGCCGTCGCTGGCGAATTAGTACGCAAATAAATACTAACCCAATAATCATAACGTCACGTCACGTCATATAACAAGTACCTACTCATTAAAAGTATAAGAAAACGACATATTAACTCGCTTAATAAGAAAGTTTATTTATAATGTGTTCAATGACCAGCGAATATGAGATAAGTATAAAATAATACAACCTATCAAAAAGTATCAAGCGATGGATGCATTCAGACACAAGATAGATACACAGCATCTTTCTAGTATAGGTTAACCTACATAAACAAAACGAAGATCAAGCAAAACATATAGGTAACTAACTTTTTAGGCAGGTACTTGAACAAGATCGATACGTGAACTGCAGATTTAGTCACCTGCTGATTTCCACGGCTATAATACATCAGTTTGACCAATTGTCTCACAATGGAAGGACAAACAGGGGGATATTGTATTTTTTATAATTCAATGATTTGCGTAATTTTGTAATGACATCATTGTCAGCCGGTGAAGCGTGAAGCTCATTCTTAAGTCTATTATTGAAATGAAAATAAGTTAGTTGTAGCCTAGCATCCGAATACCATGTAAGCCATGTTATTTGACGAAGCATTTCCAAAGTAGATGTACTACCAATTCCCCATTATTGCCCAGTAGGTAATTGAGTTTGGTCGTAGCTATTGGATTTTCTATCAATGGAAGTCTATTGCATGCCGTAGGGTCGAGACTGAGACAAATTATTTGACACGTCATTCATCAATTCGGTCGCCGCAGACTTAAAGCTGAACAAGACAAGACGTGTATACCTACTTACCTGCACATACACAGAATTTTAAACACATAATAATTTACTTTGAATTTCGAGACACGCTAAATTCGAAAAATAATTTAATTTGTGTATTGATGTAAATACAATTTATTTAATAGGTGTATTATAGTTTTTTGTCGTTCCACTGGAATGTTGTAAGTCTTCAGAGGCGCTCCATAATGAGGCTCGTAGATTACTCGCTATTACGGAGTAGAAACAACTTGACATTTGTGTTACCAACAACGCTTTGTTTGATGATTCGTTTTTATTTACGAACATGCGGCGAAAAGAAACAAAGGAATTTAGTGTTACCATATTTTATACGTGTGTAATTAATTACTTTTATTACTTTAATAGCTCTTTATTTCACTATCGTGGCGATGGCCAGCACTTTGCCTATATAACTTGAAGTTTGAAGCGAGAGACGAGTTAGAAGAGGTTTGATGCCTAACAAGCAAATTATACAAGACACAAATCCCACGATCCACGTTTCGCACTTGTCTGCCTTATTCTTAAGAATTCTAAGCCGATTTACATATTAAGCTTAAGATTCAAATCTGTTGAATAAGTTTAACCTGTGAATATAAATAAAGCACTAGGTATAACGCTTGCGGACTGCAAAGTCGTCACCGAACTGCGCAAGTAACTGTACCGACCGGGTACCCAAATATTTAATGAGATTAAACGGTAATGCTCTGCAATCATTATATTGGTCTCTCCGTAATAATATCTGGTTGTTTTCTGAATTCGTGTGCACGTTTGAGACCATTGCATGTTTTTAAATGACTCGCAGCGAGAAAGTCGTCGATATAAATAACCCAGCCTGGGAAACGGACCCACTTAAACACTTATCTAAAAAAAGATTGTCACACATCGCTGAACAGGGTACACAGGTATCACGACACTTATAAACGATGAATTTAGTTAATAATATAGTACATGAGACAAAACGTTAGTTTCTCATCTCTCAACGAGTGTACTAAGAACACATATTGTGCTAAGGATGGAGGTACATAGTGAGGCTAAACACTGACATTGCTAGACAGTACCGTAAGTAACTGTGGGTCATTGGCTCATGAAGATGTCAGGAAAGCAATAAAATTTATTCTATCAACACGACAGCATCGTTAAAATTAACAATACTGCATTACAGTCTAGGCTGTATAACGATTAATCTCGACGCTTAGCTAGCATTCCAGTGGTGCGCGATCTGCGCGGGCGCAGACCCCTGGTGCATACAACGCGCGACGACGCCGCCGTACCCGCGCCGTGCTGCGAGGATTCGACGACACCGCGATGCTGCTCCACAATGTGCCAAATGTCTACCTGACTGACGTGAGTCGTGACCCTACCTTACACTCTGTTCTTCACTTTTCCTGCAATTACCTACTGGCTCGAGGACCTGCAAGTTTTAAATCTTTTAGTATTCAATACTATAGTAGAGGGAAGTTCATAAGTACCTACCAAAGAAATAAGTTCTAATAGAACAACCATCTCACGAAGGCGGATGAATCATAACAAAATGACTCTTATTTCGACTTCGTAAAAGTCACGTAACCCGCCTTTGTTAGATAGAACAACTGTACCAAGATTTCAACCTTGCTGTATAATTCATAGAGCTTACGTTCAGCAAACCCTAGTGTATAGGGGTATTTTTCAATCGCAATGTTGAAGATCTTGAATGATCTTTATTGGAGGTCCATTTTATAAAAATAAATTATATAAAACAAAATTCACAAAAAGTTTAGGCCATAATAAAAAAAACAGGGTTAATATACTTGACTTAATAAATATCTATAACAGTTACACAAATTGTTTGGTCTCAATCACACGGTCTCTACATATCCTTCCTTATTTAAAAAACATATAACGGTCAGGAAGGATGTGGAGACACCGCTATGATAAAATCTGGTAATAGTTTATAATACAAAAGGGCTTAAAAGGATAAACGTATATGTAAATGTGTAAAATAGACGAGTTGCTGGTCCAACGCACCGTGCTTCTATAAGTTGTACCGGTTGTACGTCAATCTGCTGGTCGCCAGTTTAGTCTTGGGAGCGAGTGATTTATTACCGCTCACAAGATGCCCCATTAACGTGTCACAATCAATAACCGCCGCACTGGCGACTGATGAATCCCGCTTATTTCTTCCTCTTTGCCATCAAACACCCAGCGCAGCAGCACAGCTTCACTATTATCGCAAGAAACGTCTTAGAGGACTCACCATTATGAAACGGCGTCTGCGTCGCATAAAAAAGATAGATTATTAACTTTTAAAATAACTGATCCTTCATGTACAGCCACACTCGAACACTGCAAGAAAATAACTTCAATATTGTCTTCAATAAGCGGACTTGCAGTTATTATTTAAAATACGAGTAATGCCTCAAGTTCGAACAATGAAACCTAAATCGTCGGCTATAACAGGATAGTTCTATGTCTTATGAAACAAAGGAAAATTTTGCCAACAGCGAAAATGAAGTAAAGCTATTTTATATACTTATGTACAAGTGTCACATAAATAAGGGAAGAAGGCAAATACGGTACTTCGTTTGACGTCTTATCGTAAAAACATATTTATAGATCAAAAGTAAGTAAACGAGATAACTTCATACCTACGGCATTACGTCTCTAAAAGGGCTGCCTGAAATACATTACATAAAATCTATACTAATATTATAAATGTGAATGTAAGTTTGTTTGTTACGCTTTCACGCAAAAACTACTGAACCGATCATCATGAAACTTTCTACATATATTCTTGGAGGTATTAGAAGTAACATAGGATAATTTTTATTAAAAAAAAAAATTAATGGCTTCACTGCGAGCGAAATCTCATCGTCACCTATAGAAAGGTAAATTATTCCGGAGTGACATAGGATCAGCGTAGCCAGACGTCCCGATTTGTATGTGTCGGGTGAGATGTCCGCGCGGGACCTTTTCAGTCCCGCTTCTTTTCGGGGATATTTAAACTAGTGTCTTTCATATTAAGTATCCCAACATCAAACTGCTTTCCTGAACGTGTTTTTTCCAGATTATTTTTAAATGGTCGGATGCGAGAAATAAATGCTCCAGGAAACTTTAAAAAAGAAGTTAAATCTTCACAGAAATATCATGAATAAATAATTCTTATAAATAATTATTATATTATTGTAACACTCACTCCCCAGACTATTATTTGAAACTCCACATTTTTCAATGAATAAAACTTTTTGGTTTTTATTCAATAGTCAAAGAAGACTCAATTTCCGAACGATAGGGCAAATATGATTTAAAATATCATATTTTTATTAAAAACACATTTTCAATGGTTATTTTTGCTATCTATTGTCATGTAAATGTAATTTAAAACTCAAATACAAAGATAAATATTTAAAAACTTCTGATTATATACGTTTTTTACTATGTCCCGCTTTCGACGAAATAATCCCGCTTTTTTCACTCAATAAGTTAAAAGTCCCGCCAAAAAAAACTGGCAACGCTGTATAGGATATACATATTTTTTGATCCCTTACGGTTCTGTGGGGTAGGCCACGAGAGCCAACCCACGTGGAAAAGCTAGTAACAAATAAAAGTTGTGTTGCTACGCTCATAAAGGTTCACGAATTTCTGCGAATAAGGTATCAATGTGCCGTGTTTAATCGTATTAGATGCCAAATAAATGTGAAACTGTATCATATAATTAATAATAAATAATAGCAATATCACCAATCCACCTGCTAAGCCTGGCGATTCGGGCATTACCCCCGCCCTTCACCCAGAACCGGTCGTTTTAGCGATGTTTGGGGATAAAATCAACAGTGCAACATAATGAGTCAATATGTTATGTGGAGAATAAATTGCAGCTTTCATGAATGTTTATTTTATTTACAAAGGCTGAAAGAAACATCTTTAAGAAATAAAGATTTTCTGGTTACTCTATTTTACTAATACCTACCTACGTAAGTAATTATTCATGTAGATAACATTTCATGAAAAGTTGCTGTCGTAACATGAAAAACTGTTATTTTAAGTAAATCCTTACTTCCTTACTATAATATTATAAATGTGAATGTAAGTTTGTTTGTTACGCTTTCACGCATAAACTACTGAACCGATCATCGTGAAACTTTGTACATATATTCTTGGAGGTATTAGAAATAACATAGGATACTCCTTAATAAAAAAAAATAAAAAAATGTCTTCACTGCGAGCGAAGTCGCGAGTAAAAGCTAGTGGTTAATAAATAAGCGGATAGGCTAGCTAGCAATAATGAATCGAAATTGGGATAGCGTAAATAATTTTAGCACACCTATGTCTGCTGGACTGTTTAGAATTGTAGATTATTTCAACTAAATGCACTTCCTTTTAAAAAAAATGCATTTAAAATTTTGGCATTGGTACGTACTTATTACAATCAATAAAAGCAACAAAGAATAATATGAATCACTCTTTTTATTAGAGGCGGCCAACAATCAATCATGTAATGTAATTTTAAACTACTGTTCCTTGCACTAATAAAGTAATTGATACACATCGGATGATAGTTAATCATCGCGTGTAATAGCGCCACTAACAATCCGCCCACTAATGAATATATTAACAAAAAATATGCAAATATAACGCAAATATATATGTCGTAGTTATCTCTTCGCGCAGGGTAAACAAACTTGGGCAGTGGCGACCACTTCTCCACTCAACGGTACTTGACATAATTGTACAAGTTGATCTCGATGAAGCGAGCTTTCTTCTCTTGTAATGCCCACAACATGAGCACGTTCATAATCCGTGTATGTATGTATTACCAATCATTCACAGCCGAAAGTAAGTGTTTCATTACAGAAAGTAAAACCAAACTCACTGAATACTTTTCATAAATAATAAAAAACATTAACAATGGCTTTCGGATTACACAGATAAGTAGGTAAATGTGACTTTGTGTTGAAGAAAAAAAACGTCTACAACTTTATGAAAAGGAAATCAATTAACTTCCTTTCACTAGTTACCTATTTAAGAATCATTTTTCGCTGTCAGCGTGCAGTGTAGACGTTTCCTTAAAATTTTGTTGCTTTGAGCGGACGAACACGCGAGAACAGTTAGGAAATAAAGGTACATACATACTTGCTTACAAGAATTCCGTATTTACCCTCGGTGATTATTTACATAGAAGTTCTCAGGAGGTTTGTGGTCGTATAGGTACTTACACTCGTACTTGGTCAAGTGAACGGAGGTCTGTGTCAGAGCCGGAACCTCTATTTGTCTTAACGCAATACCTGTCAATAACCGTCTTAAGTTCATTGGCACTCCCGCTTTGGCGCATCCATTGCGTAGATTTGTGCATTGCGCTCGCGCACCACCATTGGCTCAATAGGAACCCATCCGACTGGTGGCCAGCGTTGTAACATGATCGCGGTGTACCATTAAGCTTGTTGACAGAATAAATACAAAATAATTGTACTTGACTGCAGCTCAGTATACTTAAATTAGTTAAAGTTTGCAATTTATCTTTAAAGATAGGTTGGTAACTTGGACCATCCGAATTGAATTTCATTTCCTGCTAATTAATTTTTGTCGTAGTTCTGTTCTGATATTATGTTAGCTTAAAAGGCTGCTAGTCAGCTTGATGTAGGGAAACTATCCGAATAACTTATTATTACTAGAATTTAGCGAGCTTCATTTAACTTTTTACGACCGCTATCAAGTAATTTAATTTCCCTTCCCAGATGGAATGCCGGCAACACGAAATTATAAATTTATTTCCTTTAGAGGTTCAGTTTTTCTTGGCTCCTTAGCGTAAGGAAACAGTAAGATTTATGTATAAACATTACGCATTATCCTCTAGTCCCGAATGACCTGCCCGTAACCACAAAAATGGTGAATAATTTTTTCGCTTGGTAAACATTTAGACGTGTAAAACTTTTTTATCTTCTTTCAATTAAAATTCCTAGAAGATGAAGTCAATATATCTGTGAATGCTTGGTAATGCTTTTCTGTTATCCTGTATGCCCATTGTACGGGTAGTTTAAGTACCTACATTATCTTGCCTACTTCGTACTTCTCTACAATATGTCCGTCTCAATCATTTAGTATCGTTTCGTAACTTCTTTCATGTTCAAACATGACCGAACTCTAGCTGTCAATACGACTAGTATTGACAGCTAGAGTTCGGTCATGTTTAATATAAGTAATTTGAAAGTTAGTGTTAAATAAAACGGTGTTCAATATTTTGTAACAAAACAAGGAACACAAAGGGCGTTACACTCTTTATGCAAACAGAGAGCAATAAGCGCAGGCGCAGACACGTGTCTCACACACTCGCACGTCGCACCACCGCGACAACCAACTAATTATCACAACTCTATCACACAAAAGAACATAAAAACGTGCTAATACGTGAAATAAATCGTTCAAATACAATGAACTTGTAATTGGCCAATTATTTTGGATTTTGGGGAATTCGAGACCACAAATCCCATATCTAATTGTTTGCCAATTTAAATATAGATTCAGGTTTCTAGAAGTAATTTTCAAAACAAAATAAACTGTTATTGGGATCTATTTTCTAGATTGGGGCTCGAGCTCGTGAATTTAAAATTCATTCGAGAGGTATGCAGAAGTGTTAACTAAACACCCATGTTTGTTTTATTCTTGTAAGTAAATACAGATAATTATATAGGCAGCTACTAATACCCACAAATATAATGTCAATAGCTAATGTAACGGTGGTAACACCAGGTAAGGAACTAAAGTTTTCACACGTGCCTAATGAGCAAAGAAAATAGAGACGACACCTTACAGTACCTTCTTAGTAGGTAGGTATGTACCTGTACACTAGGTACTCTGTATTCCTTTGGGTGCGTAACTCCTCAGTGCACCAGCAACAAAGAACTCTATTTATGATTTATAGTGAATCATTAAAATAAGTTTATGTGCAAGGAAATTGCTAGCCTGTGATTAGACCTTTGTAATTCTAACTTACTGTAATAAAGTACAGACATTTAACTGTTTTTAAATTGAAGTTCACTAAGAGGTGCTCACTGAAATAAAGTGCCCATCATTCTACGCAATAAAGGGAAGAATATATAAGTGTGCATTCTAATCGAGTTGCTACAGCGATTTTTTGTTTGCGGTTTAATAATATGTTGTGTTGTGTGTTCATACATATTACTCACGTTCCCATGTATGTAAAAGTAATTAAGTTGTCGTTTTAAGAATACTAATGAAATGGTTAGTCACTTCCTATATACCTAGCCCTCGTGTATGACTTAGGTAGTCCTAAATAATTATGAGAGAAAAGCGAGAACAAATTTAACACTGGTATTTAAAAACGTTTAAGAAAACAGTTTCGTGATTAAACAATTTAAGAAATAGCATAATTTGTGAAATCTAAAAACGTTTTTAATAACTGTATCGTCTTTAGCCTACATTTTTGTGCATGATTAAAGACGATGTATAAGAATTCCTAGTTTCTTCTAAAATTGTAACTGTGACCGCGCAGAGAGTCAAATTACAATAGTTTTATTAAGATATTATAACAATAACAGTTCGTGTTTGAGACTTTGACTATACTTATGTATAATTTCCATATGTTTTTCCAAGACCAAAAGTAATTTTATAACCTGTGACCGCAGAAAGTTTATTTAAGTGACTACTAAACAAACACAGCGGTTCAAGTGATGTAAGTACCGCTGCACATGTAATTTTGTGTTTCGAAATAATACCTTTATCGTGACGACAAGCTGCAGGCTGTATCCGCGGCCATTTGTAACAATATTTATGTTTTTTTAATTAGTTCCTGCTTCTATTCCCTTGTATGTTATTATGCCGTCATGAAATCGGCTCTAGTTATACCCAATGATAGTTATTGCCTTTTCTGCCAAGAAAACAAGTCTGAATGTCTTCCTGCGGGAAGAACTTGAAAAACATAAAATCCTCGGCATCGGCGAACCACATTACTAGTAAATAGGCATACTTGAAGAATGAAAACATCTCCTAAACAGCAAGTTGATGCGTCATATCTAAAAAAATCAATCAGTTACGTGTTATTAAAATTTCTGCCACTTTTTTCCATCTACACTTCGATCGGCTGACATCATATCAATTATTGTAATTCTCAGTTCCTTGGCCCTGAATAATTTGAGCAATTAGCAATTCAGGATACGATTTAGGATTACTGCTCGAGAACAATAAGTATGTCCGTACCTATTTTCCAATAGATTTTTTGAAATACACTCTATTTCATACCAATCTCTGGGTATAAAAGAATTAAAAAAAAGTCAAAGAAAGGGTGATGTCATTACACCGGACAGAGGCAAAGTAGAGCAAAGTTAAATAGAGGAGACGAGCACTGCCACCAACATAGAGATCGCGTGCTGGTTAATCATCGAAGCAAATGTATATATTTTTTGTGAATGAATCTCACATAGGTAGGCCATATTTTCACTAAGTGTCTAGTGAAAAGCTTATATTAATGTAAGCTTTAAATGTGTACACCTTTCTTTAAAGAAGCTTAAAATGTAGTCTGGTTGTCGAGAACCACTCCCAGTTTGAAAGCTTTAAATAATATAGCATCTACTTCTACAGGAATGCTGAAGTTTGACACCATTTACAAGAACTTCGCTTCGCTCCTCCACTCGACCCCCAATTGTGTTTCTAAGAGGTTAGAGGCGTGTTATCAATACTATAGATACTGTTAAGGAGGTCTCTACATCACTACGATCTTTATGTATCTGAAAGTCTGTAGTTAGTTACATTGACACCATTCGACAAGGCAAGTCTGTTTTAATAACCACAGAAACAGAAGCAAGTTCAACAATGAACTTGATGAAGATACTGATGTTCCAATGTCTGCGATGTTTGAACAAAAAAGGCTTAAGTTATTTAATAAATATCTATCAGTCTTATCCCTATTATTAAGATGTTTCTGGAAAAAAACGATCCTAAATTTTTATTTCGCGAAGTTAACAACGCGGATGCGGTCGTGCAACATACTTAATTAGTATAGGTAGTCAGTGGCCAGGTACCCGCCATCATTCGGCCAGTTGAGTGTGACGAAGCGCAATCCAAAGCTGCGGTCAATGCTCGGCGCCCACCGTTTGGAAGGTCGCGGCGCGGCCTTCTTTCGGCCAGCCATCATCTAATGTGCCCGCCCGCGCCCCACACCCTGTATTTATTTCGATACACTAACAGTTATGAGTGCTCTTGCATGTTTATATGTAGGTTATTTATCTGTGTCGACGTGTATTTTGATTTTAACACGAATAACTTCAATGAAATGGATAATTGGACTCAAAGCGGTCGCAGAGAATTTTAAATTGCACGAACGGATACCGTATCAAATCTAAGACATCCATCGCTTTGCAGCTCATTTAGCGTTTTCAGATCTCACGGTGACATTATCATGAGAGCTTAATAAGTCTTTCCTGCGAATACCTTTGTGAGAACGTCAGGCTCCGAGGACTGAGTCACACAACACGCATTATGCGCGAACCCTTTATGTTTACGAAACATACGAGAGCTTATTATTTATAATGCCCGTGAATATCTTTTGATTAGAAGATAATATTGAGATTTATTGTGAAAATGCTTATAAACATTTGTAAGGTGAAGGCACCGGCTGAATAAAAAGGTCAACCGAAGCTTTATGCGCATTTCTATCTCTATCCTTGTACACGTCAACCTATATTGCTTAACTTTTATTTACTCGTAATTTTGTTTATAATCAAGAGTTATTCAGATAACACTATTGTAAGATTTTTTTTATTATTATTTTACAATACCTATACATAACATTAACGAGATAGATCCCACATTTCTTGCAAAAAAATATTCAAATCATGATCTACCTAAAGAGCATGTAACATGCTTTACAAAGAAATTTATCGTGACCTAGAAATGAAAATCATGCAGCGCTCCTACCGTTACAATAACGAGGCCATATATCAGCTCTGTATTTGTTTGTCTCTACGCATTAAGAAACGTATTAGATTTCCATTCACAAATCTGTTTTAGATAGGTAGGTACAATACAAACGAGTCGTTTGTTGAATGTTTACCGTGGCTTCGTGATTGCTGCTACTATAATAGGTATAATCACGATAATAAACATGCAAATCGATGTGTATGTATGAAATCAAACGCCGCGGACTGGTTGTCGGCCGGCGATAAATCACGAACTCTCGACGATCCTTGCTGAAGAGGAAGTGGCCACAAGTATCTCCTGCACTATCATGATTCCGCAATTGAACATTAATAAAGTAAACTCGTTAACATAAACACTGCATACACGTTTTTATTTAAGTGCAGTTTTGAGTTATATTTCCAATTTTAACGGTCAACTAGGAAGAACTTATGGCTATTAGGGTCAAGGAGTTCCTTCAACGATACCTTTCAATTATTATGAGCCTAAGTAGAGAGTACTACAACTATCGAGCACAGAGCACATCTCTAGAGAGATATATAGGGTGAACATAAACGGGAGCAAACAAAACAACGACATAATAAATTAAAGTTAAGATAAATCTAATAAGAGACAAGTTGGTAAAAACTATGAATATTTCTATGCTTGGAATATGCCAATTTCACTTTTAATAAATCGTAGATGTGATCTATTTTTGCTTTTTTAACTTATAACATTGTGGTCCGTCATATAGATTCAAAAAAAATCATTCATTTCTACGCATGTTCCAAAAAAAGAGTGTCTGAGAAAAACTATTGACAAATTTGTAAGAAATGTAAAACCGAACAAGGCAAGTTTTTAAAACTACGGAGAAATCTTTGGCAAATTCCCTTTGCTAATTATTTGGCACTGAAAAACGAATTTTGTCGAACAGACTGTTTCTGTTTGAGCTTAGCAACACACCCCCATGTAGTAAGAAGCTTCTCAACCTCGTCCAACTACTTATACAAAATATATGCAAATTATTACATATCAAATTACATATTTAGGTATGTTGCTCACCCATTATTCTAAAAGCAGGAGGGTACAGAGTTAGACATTGATTTACAACCATTTTTTGAACTGAAAACTTCAGCGATTGTAATATGAAAAGAAAAACAGATTCGCTTTAAAAGTTTAATAAAGACAACACGATTAAAAGTTGCAAAGGGCATTGTCTCGGATAAAATACTGCTAAAGTAGGTAAACAAAGTTTAAAAAAGATCACAGAGACATGATCAAGGCAGTGAACGAGCACTTGAGGGAAATGGGATTCAGGTGGGAAAGTTTGGCAGAAACGCGGACCGCGCGCCCTGCCCAGCATCTAGGGGGCGCGCGAAGGGAGTGTAATGAAATAGGCAGACGAGACGCAGTTAACAAGTGCCGCCGTGCAAATTGCTTTTTTAACAAGTTTATTTTACCTAAATTTGCAGCCAGTTGCAAAAAAAATATCACAATTAAAAACAGCTTAATATGATAATTCGTTCATGCATTTGATTTTTGTTGAATCGAAAATATCGTAAACGACCTTTTGTTGCGTCCTTGTGAAGGCCGATCGTTAGCCTATTATTAATAGTAAGTAAATGGTGTACAGCGTACAAAATCTGAACCGTGGATACGTGACGAGGCTCTCTGTTACGCAAGCTCGCAGCACGAAGAACTAGGAAGTAACCTTTAACATCTGAAACCGTTCAAACAAATATAAGTATTACATTACCTGTTAGATATGCACGATTTTAGTAAATGAATAGACGATTAAGTTAAATACTTATCGGGTATATTTGTTTATTATCCGAATAAAATACCGTGAACAGTAATTCAACGGCTATAACTGTATAGTTAACTATACTGCCTTCCTAATTACTTCATTTATTGATTAGGTGAGTGTTTGTTACTGCATTTTGATGCATCGACAATTAATACGACAATATAAACATTTAGTCTACTATAAAATCCGATAAACCGATGTGTAAGATATAAATTAAAAGCTTAATGAAGTGTCATAGCCGTGCGGCGGCGGGCGGCGGCGGCGGCGCCCTCGTGGAGTCGCGCGGCCCCCGCGCGGCACACGCTCCGCGCCGCGCTATGATTGATGTGAGGCGCAGTGAAAGCACTTGTATATGTACAAACATCGTGAACCTTAGCGGTATCAAATCCAACCACAAAAACAGCGTGCCCAAAACACGCGTTACAATTTTTCTCCTACATTGCACAATACGAATTTGTTAACGGGAACCGGCCATCTACATTCGACTTTTTTGTTTGTGCACGGCGAGTATAAATTGATAATGTTGGTAATTTGGCGCCCGGCCCGAGTGCCGTTGCCCGCTACACTAATGAGTTTATAATGGACACAATAATATAGGATGATAATATATTTTCAGAATCAATGTCTAGGTCGAGTACGCACTGCGCGTGTAATAGCCAGGTATTAAGATGTCACGAATATTAAAATATGAGCTCCGGGAGAAACCAGAATATAAAAACGTAGCACTTGACTCATCATACCTAATGCTGCCGTCATAAGCAAAAAGGGCGCGCATCTCGGCCATAAGGTAGGTAAATATGGCTCATCTCACGTTGAAACAGATTACATGGCCACTTTTCATCTATGCCTGCAGCATACGTGCATAACTTTTCTTTAGTGTGGGAAATAATCCAGTGACTACGGCTCTGGGTGAAGCAGGAGGGCGTGTCAGACTTTTACTGACTAAAACCCCCACCCGTGTTCCTTCAGTTGCTTGAGCAAAGACCTGCCTTAATTATATAAATTATATAAATGGGAAATATATATATAAATGGGACTTCTTCCCATGATAATCTTAGATCATAAAAGCTCTTACGAAGCTGACTACTAAGTTTGTGTAGGTACAGTTAAAGGTCAAAAGTGCAGTCACACTCTACCAAGTTTTTTTTTAGGCAGAGTTATTGCAACTTTTCATGGTTAGTAGATATAATCTATACTTTAATTTCTATATAACATATTAAACCAGATGTGGATAATTTAACATCTTCTACAAAAACTAGCCATTTGAATTTTGGAAGAGTAAGACTGCACTTTTGACCCTTGACCGTACATCCTAACTATAGCTCGTGCATCATGTATACGGACTCTTGCGTGTAGAGAGGTGACGAAAAATATCATACATTTTCTCAGGTAAACAAAATATGAATATGTTTCACTTACAATGCAAAATGTCGTTTAATCAAACCTACACAGGTCAAAAAATATTACGCAGATAAGTTAGAACTTCGCAGATCATTTTCGTTAAACAGAAGTTTCTAAGAGAATATTTAGTTTCCCTAATCAAGTGATCAGAACTTGGGATATAAATAACAACTGAAACGGCGGAAACAGTCGTCCAAAACAATGATGTAGCAAACGAGGTAGGCAGTGGACGCGCTACTGAGCAGCGAAAACAACTCGCAAACGACAGGGAAAACAGAACTTAGAAATTGCTTAAATATTACCATGTTCGCTCATAGAAAGAACTACATTTACACTAACCATTCCTTAAATTATAAAGTTTGCACTCTGCGCAGAGCGAGAACAAGAAAACTTGATCTAAGTAACAAAAAATAATTGCGCACTTTAGTAACAGGAAATGTTTAGTATAAAATAAAATTACATACAAAACATTAATACCTATTCCCTGTCATTACTGAATGTTTATATTAAAACGATTCTCAGAGCTGTGCGGATTTGTGTCACGCACGAACAATAGCGAGAAATGCCTGCCTGGGATCGTCTAGGGCCCGAAAATAAATCAAGCATGACATCACAACACGGGCCTGAGGTACCGCCGCACCACCGCACGCGCACCTTCTATGAAATACTTTTATTAATAGCTGCATCGATCTGAAAAATTAACACCATATGGGCTGACTGCTTGCTCTTCTCAGGATACGTATAACTTGAGTGAACTCGACATATTGCTCACCATTCCAGCTAATTAGACATGCTCGTACATCATCAATCACACACACGACATAAATAAATACATAAAACGTACAACCGTGAATCGTACATATATATAATAAATCTGTAGAAAAGTCGTTTTTGTACATCTAAAATATTTCCAAAAAAAAAACAGCCAGGTTGTAACAAAATAACTAACAGAACCCATTGCCAGCATTTTTGTTTTTTTTTTCCTGTTCAGCGGTTTGTCTGTTTGACTGATTATTTGTGCACGCATCACGTAAGATATAGGAAACCATTGCAGATAACTTTTATACATAAAAATTGTGCGTAACTTTAAGTATTACTATTTATGTTTTTGTTTCAACGCAATCGGTTCGCTCTGTCAAAAATTAATGAATATAAAGTTTTCAAAAAGTAAAATATCAATTCAGATACTCGGACAGTTGAACTCCATATTCGATAGATGGCGTTGTACATTTGACGTCATTTTCTGAATGGCGTTATTAAGATTCTCCGCGTAAGAAAGACCCTAGAAAATAAATTGCTAGGTAGGTAGAAAGGACAGGTAGAGTAGGCAGTTGACGGGAGCGAAGCCGCGGGCACAGCTAGTTAATAATAATTAGATAAACACACAATAAACCTTCGAAATAATGATGAATTGGGTGTGGAAAACTGATTAATCAAATCCTAGACTACGCCAATGTTGAAGTGTTGTTATAAATATATAATTAATGAATTTTTATTAGTTGTAAACGTCGAAACGTGAGCAGCAGCGGCTGCGGCAGCGGCGGCATGACGGCATGGCTGCTGATCTTCCTCGTACTGTGACTCATCTACCAGTGTTCATGACCTGCTCTGCGGATTTTGTTTACTGGCCCCGACTAGGCTGTTAGCGAAATGACTTAACATTAATCGCATTATTCGTAATCGTGCTATACCTACTACTTATTTTTTTGTATTCATTTTAATTACGGAAATACCGAAATTGGCGGAACTAAAAAGGCGCCTAACTACTTACACGACCAATAAAACCTGAAAACAAAAAGCCTAAAAAAAGTTCTAAATTCAGCCTGAAGTGTAAAATCATACATTGCTCTCTACTGTAGGTACGCAGTACGTAAGGAGATCGTACGCATTACCTAAGGAGGTCTTTTCTCTCTCTCCTCGTCCTCACGTGCTAATTACAGAATAGTGTGAAAATAACTATCCGACATAAATAGCACTATGAATTTATGTTCTAATTGCAGTAACATGAAGGGAGTTATAATAAGCACGATTATGAACTTGCAAGCTATCAAACAAGTTGTCACGCCTCGTTGAAGGCCAATGCTTTTATTTTAATTTTTGCTGAATACATATCCTTCGAACTAATATTAGTTGTATTTGAACAGTAAAGTTTATCGCATGCCGTACGTAGGAACTGGTACGATCCCTGGAATTGCACATGATATCTGTCTGTAAAATGCAAATGCTGTGCTTCACATCCGGCTCAGATTATCTCGAGATATTATTTAATCTATGATTATGCCTGTATCACATCAGCCTGCACAACTCGTACGGCTCGTACGGACGCGGGACGGCGTAATATGATGACATTTCATCTTTTGCCCTTCATTGCCTGTAATGCGTAACTTATCGTAAATTAACTACAAGTTGTAAATAATTATGAATAAAGATTCCAGCGGTCGGTACGATATTGTTTATCTTATTTGTAGCGACCTTCCGTTCATTAGAGACGTTTACGGTGATTGAATATCCATAATTAGTGCGATGGTGATATCATAAAATGCGAAGGTTCGTTACTTAGTTTTTTACTAGAAGAAACTTGACTTGCATTTGTTTGTTTATAAAATCTTGTGGCAACTTATATTAACAAATAAAAATGTTTCAGTTGCATACTGAAATTTACCTATACTCAACTTTTCATTTTATTCTTTTTAGGGTTCCGTACCCAAAGGGCAAAAAAGGCACTATATTACTAAGACTCCGCGGTCTGTCTGTCTGTCTGTCTGTCCGTCTGTCACCAGGCTGTATCTCATGAAACATGATAGCTAGATAGTTGAAATTTTCACAGATGATGTATTTCTGTTGCCACTATAACAACAGATACTAAAAACAGAATAAAATAAATATTTAAGTGGAGCTCCCATACAACAAACGTGATTAATTGCCATTTTTTGCGATAATGGTACGGAACAATTTTTTTTTTCAAATAATACTACATAAAATCGTACTTATAATATTCTTATGTGCTATAAAAAGCCATGCCATTATGCATTTATTTAACTTCTACTGATTGGACGTAAACCACTACACATAACAGTATAAAGCTCTGCATCGCAAACATTTGAGCAAAGTTTTCACACATCTCTGATTGCTTATGCGATCACTTGTGCTTATACAGGTTACTGTCGATTATCTATATAAATAGTACGGATACCTATGTAAATGATTATCGAAGAACATTGCAAAAACTTGTAATGAAATAATAACAGCGCAGCAGTGCCGAGGCTGTTATGAGACTATAAGAAATAAGTACCTACCCATTGAGACTATTCAACGATATCTCGGCGTGTATCTCAATATGTACATCTCCGCGTTTTCTTGTACCCTGATACGGACTGAGATGATCAGTTCTCTTATCGACGTAACGTCTAAACTATTTACTTCCGCCATCGGTTTTTGTAATTTAGTCTAGGACGTACTTAAATATATATGTACCGTTACCACTTAAAACTTTCGTGAGAATGCAGAAACACTCAAATTAGTTTCGATTCAGTATGCGAATACACACGATTTAACTGAATTGCATTGCAAATACAGACAATGCTGGTGTACAGTTAATAAAGGGATCTATAGCTGCGCGGCTGAGCGTCCGAGCGGCCGAGCGGCGGGCGCTTGCGTCGTTGTCTTGAACTTGCTTTGCTCGTCGATGGGCGTTATGATTACAGTAATTAAATCTTTTGCCTTTGACTTACAATTAAAATATTACGGAATCATCTCTAACAGATTGTGAAAGCAGTATTATATTCGTTTTTTTTTTCAATTTACCTTATAAAATATTTTTAATGCGATGACAAAATGTAGAGCAAAGCCTGTTTTCTATCTCTAACTCTTTAGAACAATACCAAAAGCACTTACGAGTACTATCAGTACCTAACCTCCAGCTTTAAGTTTGAAACTCTTCAAAGAGCAAAACATTACAAACCTTTCCATAAGCAATGTCAGTTCAGTTTCAGGTTTGATGAGGTTCTGAAAACCATTGACCTTTCAAGTTACTGAAAAATACAGAAAGAAGTGGCATTCTACCTCTTTCTTTATACTGTATGGCGGCAATAATGATTGAGTACGAATAGATAAAATCTTAAATTGATGTATCCAAAAGTGCCATAAGTAGAGGCCTAGTAACATGTAATGTGCTCTAGTTTTGCGGTATCGCTTTAAATCGTCGGCGGCGCGGAGTGCACTGCAGTTAGTGGCAATCTGGCGATGTGGGCCGACGGTGGCGATCGGATCGTGTTAAGTAACGGCACCTAACTAATTATCTATTAAAGGCAACAATGGTCTCACGTCGGCGACGGCGGGCGCGCGGTCACGTCGTGTCGCACGCACCACTCGGCGCGCCCCGCGCTCCGCCGGCCTCCGGTCCTCCACCGGCATCCGGACCTCCACCGGCCTCCAGTCCTCCGCATTGCCGTTGTGACGTACCCCAGACGAAAACCCGAATTTATTTCATAAGCTTTTAATAAGTACTTTGACTCTTACGTCAAAAAAGCTCTATCATATTAGGGCATCCTGTAAGTCCTGTAAAGGCTTCTTGCTGCGTAATTCCTTTATGTATCTAAGTATATTTTACCAGCCTACAACCTTTAATGAAAACGACTTTAACATAGGACCCACGCCGCAAATTAAACTGACATAGGAGGAAATTAGAACGACTGAATGTAAGCTTGGGAGAGCTAGACCGCTAGATCGCCTTTCAACTTTCCGATATCTTTTGTGCAAGTTTTTTGGCTTAGTATAAGCATTGTGCACATTCAGACAATCGTAATAGACATTGCCTGGGTACGTTAGGTACATAGTTGCACTATCCAGGTCAAATCTCCTGCATTCAGATTGGATCATATAAAAACTAACTAAAGAATACCATACCCGTAGGTATGTAGAACTTTGAAAGCTAGTTAAGCTGATCCTTAACTAAGCTCAAGTAAATAAAGCGGTTTTTCTATTTATAAAAATGTCCCGTTTTTGCTATTCGCCGATTTTGTAGAATTTTATAAAGGCGTAATTTTATTCGCATGTAAATCGTCGTCTACAGTTTTTTTTTAATGCACAGCTTCATTCGTAGTTGCAAAGCGTTCCGCTTAAAAACGCTAAGGATTTTCCGTGACCGAATGAGAGCACTATCTGGCTGAGCTATTCCCAGGCGCATAAACAAATTCTGGTCACACCGGCGCGCGGCGCGCGGCGGCGGCAAGGCGTCGTGGAACGCTGCCTTGCCCACTTTAGATAGTTCGGTACGTGTACACTTATCTCTCGGTCATCACCACCAAATTAGCTTACTGAACACCATCACTATATTTTCTTCACTGCTTCTGTAGGCTTGGAAATGCTGACATTTTGATTAACATTGTACTTTTGTGACTGAAGTTATTCTACTATTTGTTCCTTGAAACTGAAACAACACTTGGTCTCAAAAAAAATAATTATCAGGTTCACTTAATGGACATATTCTGAAAAAATCTATAATATAGGTATATGACGAATCTTAAAAAATATTAATATGGATAATATTCAAATAATAGGAACCAAGTTCTTACAAATTCACTTTTGAATTTCTTTTATTGTAGTTAAGACAGGTCACCGCTTAGTCATAAACCATGTTGTGAAGAATTTCGCGTGTGAAAATCAAATATGCTCGTCGAGTCTCTCGAATTGATCAATGTTTGCATTCACATCGTAAGTAGTGGGACTTAATGCGTCATTTTAAGATTGTTTTTAAAAAAGCAATGAACTCACTCAAAATCCTTCCACTGCATTATGTTCTATTCTCAGAGGTCTGAGTAAAATTAATTCAATTCTCAATCTAAAATTCTAAGCATTAGATCAGCATCAGTTGTAGATCCCACGGATCGCTGCGAGCCTACGAGTGTTGTTCAGCCGATAGTAGTTGAGGAAGTGTTTGACGTGCATGATTATGATTAACGAATGTCTAGTGTAAGTTCGCCAGTCTATCTGGTGAAGTCGGTGAGTGGGCATAAGATTCAGGCGCTCGCCCTAACGGTATCCCGCTGGCGGCTCTGCACACAAATTAATGGTTGCCGCTCAAGGCCGCCTACAAGCAATCGACATAGATACATCGTTTTGTCGACTATGAGAACACGGCGCCTTCCGAGTCATGGTCAAGAATGGGGCCGAGAAAGCGGTCTCAACACAAGCAGTGGCCAGCGCCTGCGCCGCCGCAGCCGCCGCCGCCCGCGCCGCTTTGCAGAAACGAAAGTGCTCGTGATTGTTTGAGTAATTTGATGACCAACATGCTAATTAGATTTTGACCAACTTGTAATTGAAAAGCTCGTCAATTCATTGGTTAGTTGTTCGTTTTCAATCACGACCGACTCTCTCGATAGAGAAAAAATTGGCACAGAGATCTACATGTGTCCGATACGAGTTCGTACGTTGTGCTAATGAAATCCTTATCATTGACTCGAGACATGTATTTGTTTGGCGATCCATTCACTATTTCCGTGTCATTAAATCGAATAGGTGGATCACAAAGGTGCTAGCCGAGCAGACGGTGTAAGGCGCTCTGGGTGCTCAGTTTTTGCGTGGGTGTACTGTTACTGTTAGCCGAGTTTCGGCCGCCCCGCCAGCGACTAACCTTGATACTTTCAGTTACGACGTCTAAGTCTATTTCGCACTCTTCTTGTTACCGCTGTCATCTTATTGTGGCCGAGTTAGCTGACAAAAAATATCAATCAAAATTCTAGCACAAAAGCCCGCGGCAGTCGCGCTGTCTCTTGCCCAACATATAAACGAGAAGAAAAATGTTTTAACAACATCACTCTTACATGTATAAGTGAGCCGGATCGCTACGTAGTACGTACTCCTCCGAATTGAGTGCTTTATTTGGATTTATGGTACACACGTGTTTTTGACTACATGCATATAATTGCTATGCAGGTACCCAGCAACTAACTCGTGTTATAGATTGCTACTTCACTTGGTGCTAATAACGGTAGTTCTGGACGCATAGTTACACAAATTACTGTTTCTCAACCATTTTTATGTGTACAGTCGAAGTAAAATAATTTTTGAAATATCTCTTTTTCTCTCGTCTTAGCCAAAACTAGGAAATTGTCTGTCTACCTACTTTTAGTCATGCTGAAAACATTCCTCTGGGTATATATTATTGAATATTATGAAGCTTTAAGCTCGTATCCGCATGATAGTCTATTTTCCCTTTAAGCCTTAATTTGATAATTGTTTCTGAAAATTGCCTATAGAGCATCAAGTAAGGAATTTCTTAATTAATGTTACGATTGGCAATAAAAACGATCCGTTTCCAGACATAACACTCGGCAACTACATATGAATCTCATGATTGTTATAAGAAAAAAATCTCAGATTAACCTTTTTATCATGATAGACCTTTAGTAATAAGTAAAAGTACTAAAAGATCACGATGTGTAGCATTTCTCAAAAAATGCTTTTGTGTATTTTATTGTACTTAAAAGATTTTGTTTTTTTTTATAAATATCTCTTAAACGTCTGAAACCATTTGCCTCTGGAAATTCTTAGTAAAAAGCTTTCCTTCTAGAGATTTTTATAAGACAACATTTTTGTATCGTACTAATTAAAGATCTAACATAAACAATCATCTGCTGGCATTGTTTTAAAACCCTGTTAATCCATATACTATAATATGTTATTATATTTTCCGAACTTAGAAGATTCTCTCAGTACAGAGCAAAACTCATAACGCTTGTCCCATAAATCGAACAGACATCAAATGTGTTTTACTCGCTTTTGCAAATTCTCGTCTGCCTTTATAATAACAAAGATATTTTACAATCACAAGAACTATGAAGTAAGGAACGAGATGTAGCATGCGACGTGCAAGTTCAGTGACTTTACCTTCCCTTCGGGATTGGCAAGAAGCGGCATTCGCGTTCCCGAACCTGTTTGTGTATCCCAATATCAGCGGCGTGGGGATTTTGGAGGCCAATTAAGTGTACTTGCAAGTACAACGACGTAAAATTGGCATGTACCGAATATTTGAATGCGTAGCGGACGATGCACGTAACTTTTCTCTGTTACATAACAATTAGCGAGCGAGCTGGTCGCGGCGCGGCGCGGGCGCCTGCGTGCGGGGTCATTGGCAACGCGGCCGAGAGCTGCCACTTTAGGTTCAAGGGTATCTAGAACGGGCCTACATGCCATCGCGTTCGGACCGACTCTATTTTATCGATTCACCGACAGACGTACTCAACTTTTACCCCAAAAAAATCTCTAATTTTCAAACAGCGTAGTATAAACTGTTCTCTGCTAAAATTACCTTTCATTTATTTTCGCCCGCTAAACGGAACGGTAAAAAATATGTAGCGCCATCATTAATTCTTTGTGGTATACAATTCACTAAAGCAATGAGCCAAATAGGAAGTTGATCTTTATTCTTCACGTTTCCCTGAAAAGGTCAGATTTTGAGAGTAACAGTAAGTTGCATTCGATTTTAGCGATTTTGAGAGTAACAGTAAGTTGCATTCGATTTTAGCACCATTTTATCAAAATATATTTCTTGAACAAATGTGGAATATCGTAGTGGCATATAAAATAAGGTTTCCAAACGGTAATATGTCTGTGGCATCCAAATCTAATTTCTGAAAAATTGCATTTAGTGTTGGCTTCTCGACAGAAACGAGTACGAGATGGTCAGGAATTTCGCAAGTGTGACGTGTCTTTGGTTTTTTTATTTTTATTTGGTGGTTGGACTTGTCAAAGAGTTTAGCATTCCATCCACGGCGGCGCGACATGTAAGCCGGCCGTGGGCTCGCTGTTCTTTGTCATTAGCGTGCTCTCACGTCTAGTGCATTAGCTAATTTGTCATCGCTGGGTGCGCTTCGCTGATCGATTTTACATTATTACAATAGACTCCTTTATTTCACATCATGCTTCACAGAACTGTAAAGAATAAATTATATTACTAATACATACTTAACAATGTCCTGGAAACTAAGTTGGTACACAAGTAGATCTATTTTCCGCAAGTAATTGCAATCTGGAAAAACTTAATACCCAAGTGATAGATAACAAACTTTGTCCTGTTTTATTTAATTTTTATCGACAATATTAAAAATGAATATTGATGCAGCAACGGCTGATGTGTTACTTTTCTCTAATTGTCCATAAAATTTTAAATTACTCAAATGGTAACATTATGCAAATTACAATCAATTTCATAGATCCAATTCTGGCATATCCCATGAAGGCGTCATCTTATAAATAGATTGTACATGTGCATAAGGTCTTAGTTAGTTAAAATGCTGCAGTAAAAGTTTTGAAGTGATTGAGTGTCGTTTCCGTTAGCTTTGATTGATGTAACAACACTCTGATGAGAAACTGCAGCTTAGATGCCTTCTCTCGCATAAAATAACCAATATATTATCTAAATGTTGCTATTTTTATGTTCAATATAATGGCTCTTACAAAAGAATTGATATTGACAAAACATGATAGACTAGTTATAACTGAATTAAGTGATAAGGAAGTGCAATCGAATGCGATAGGTACCTATATGCGTTACGGATAGCACACGCTACAACGTTCAAGGGGGATTGCATCACTGACCAGGCATTTTTATAAAACCCGAGAGCCCTTGTCGTTTAGAAGAACCTAAGGTAAATCTTGTAGGAATGATGCACGACTATGACGCATTGTCTGCAGACGTCCATCACGAACTATACTCGTGCTTCACAATTCTTTCAGTTTTGCCTATAAATAACTATTAATAGATACCGACCACGAAAAGCAATCTCGCAGGATGGCAGTTAAGAGCCCTCAGCTTATTTTACAACGAAGCTCATTAATGAGCACAGCGCGCGCCCCCGGGAATGTGCGAGCACCGGCCTCGTCCTACGGTCGCTTCTCACTTGGCGCAACACACTACATTGTATAATTATTACTTAATAGTATAATTGATTGTAATACGTAAGTAGACTTCTCGTCCGCTCGCTTCGTATATCGATAACTACCTAACAGTAAAACATAAACATTAAAAGTTTAGCTGCACTAAGAAAGAAGCTATTCTAGATTATCCGTATCTATACTAATATTATAAAGCTAAAGTGTTTGTTTGAACGCGCTAATCTCAGGAACTACTGGTTGGAACTGAAAAAAATATATCTATGTTGGATAGTCCATTCATCGAGGAAGGTTATAGGCTATATAACATCACGCTACGACCAATAGGTGTGGAGAACGATTGAAAGATGTTGCAAAAACGGGCAAAATTATTCCTTATTGAGAGCTTCCGTTGCGTGCGCTGCGTAAGCGGTTAAAGTTTCGCAAAAATCATGTATGTAGTGTAGGCTAGGTAGGGTAAATGAATAGGTAGGTAGCCAGTTGACGGGAGCGAAGCCACGTGGGACAGCTAGTTTAACATAAAATAGGAACTGCTTTTAAAAACCCAAGATTTTGAATCAACCATCATTACTATTTAATATTAAGAATGAAATGATAGTAATCAGTTATAAATATATTGTTAATCATTATTGATTCTGCGTAAGATACGTGGAAGAAGTTGTGACGAGCACAGCACACCACTCTGCGCTAGCGTTGATGTCTAATACATCAGAACGTAATACGCGTGCGCGTGATTCCATTCAACTATTGAACGTGACATTATACACAACCGTACGTAGTTAGGTACCTACACTAGCATTAACATTCAACTGTATGAATGAGTGTCATGTCGCAAAAAGAACCTTCCATTTATTGCTAAGGTCATTACGTTTTATGACTGAGAGGAAAAAATTAAAAGTCTCTATATGGTGATAATATTTATATCATTACGAAGTACAGCCTACAGCTTTTTTATATCTATTATATCTACTCAATGAATTCTGAGAGTCAGTTATTCACTGACAGAGAACGCTACTAAACTGCTGGTTTTAGGAGCACGAAATTCTGCACGGAAGGATTTTTGAAAATTCAATCCTTAATCGGGTTGAATAGAGTATGAAATTTGAATGGTATTAGATACCTACGTCATTTCTACTGATGGAAAATTTCATCAGACACACGGTATTGATTGCCAGAAATTGACGTTTCTAGAGAAACTGGGCATTAAAAATACTGATCTAATTAAAACTCAACAGCAGCCTGCAGCTATCAGCTACTAGTAATAACAATTAACAGCCGGCAAAAAAACAGACTTCACCAGCCATTCGTGTTGAGTCCTCCCACGTTCAGAACAAGGCATAATTCTAAATTATATTTTACCTGAAGCGTCTTTACGAGCACGTACCTAAGCCGTAGGGAAACCGTATTTTCTCAAAGTTATATGCTCATGCTCACACAGCTGTGGATCCTAGGAAGTTCATAATTATATTGCATAAACTCTTATGACATTCATGGGAAATTAGGTTTTACCTTTGGGACAATAAGTATACCAACCCTACGAATATTTAAGATAGAGTGAATATGAAGATAAACTCAACGACCTAAGAGCTTTTCATTGCCTCATAAAATTGTTAGTCAGATAAATAGAATTTATATTTTGATGCAAGTGCCGAGACAATTGAAAAGAAAAAAAAACACATTAATATTGTAGTTACGTATGTAAATAAGCACTTGGTAAAAGCATCACCTCTAGGTGAACATAGCAATGCCGTCATTTGTGTTTAGAAGTCGTGTCGGCCGAGGCCTTCCTCGCGGCTTCCATCACAAAAACCACTAAAATGTTTGGCGGATGAGCTAACCCGCCCCGTCCCAGCGCACGACTCATTGATTACCTTGTAAAAAATTCAATCATCGGCTAAAATTAATATTCCCAACGGAATTATTGAATTCTAACATTTCAACAAGTAGCTTCGCCACTCGCCACGCAACAGCTCAATCCGCGGAACTCGGCGATCTTAGCTCAAAACTGCGCAGTACACGTACCTATTAGTAACATATATTTTCCGTATATTTAAGTAATTCCTTATAATTTGCAGTCTATAAATCAGTTTGTACATTTGTATAAAAAAGTTGATCGTAGTACCTAATTCCGTGTTTGAAATCGAAGCCTCAAAAATAAAGGTGTAGATATATTGTTTTTCTTAATTTAAATTGTTGTCAATAACTTAAATGAAAAACAGTTACATTTCTACTTATTCATTCATCAGCATTGCTTCAAATATATTGTATGAAGCGATGGAACCCTAAAGTGTAATCATTTAGGTATAGGAACTGATGATTCATGTAACTATTGTGGGCTCATTGTGGCAGACAAACCGGATACTGTTCGGATAATATAATAAGCGTAAGCTGATGTCAACAGGGATGACGTCTTCAAGAAGGTTAGTCTTCGCAAAAAGCACGACTATCATGATAGTGCGATGAGATAGCGAATACAAAAAATTATCCTTAGATGTATCTACACCTTTTTATTAGTCACGTATCAACGTAAATTGTTCGAAGACCACAGATCGGTACTTTTCGCACTTATCTATAATGTTATCACGGTTTTTTATCAATTAAGTTTTCACAGTTAACATTTTAGATATATTACAAAAAAAAACATAGAAAGAGAACAAAATCGTTATCATTTTTGAGCGTGTGAGTAAGTTGAGCTTTTCCAATGCCCTCAACATTAGCAGCTTGCATTTGCAGAGATTATTTATCCACAAACTTATTAAATAACTTCACGCGGCGAAGACGCCGAGAATAAACTCGTTGCTTTATTTTTAACTTCACAAGATATTATTACTCTCTGTTTAGCGTACTTACCTGTACTAATAACGAGTTACCTACTTCTATTAATAACGCCGAGCTATTTCCAACATCACACGATACTCTGCAATTGGCTGTGTGTGAGATGAGAGACGTGCGGATGGTCATGCATGAATAACGGGCACTTATTTAAAAAATATTCACTACATACCAGTTTTCTTTGCTTCATTAACAATGAAATATTTCTCATAATATATAAAGCTGTGTCTTTCTTGATTTTCCTCAAGGAACACATCGCCGTCCAGTCGCATCATAAGTGATAAATCATTAGTGAAGTAATAACTTTTTACAGCGCTGGAGTTGATATGCGGGAAGTACTAAGTGATCTATCATTGAATCTGCTAGTATACAGTTAGTGCCAGTTCTCCACCCCTATAAACTCGGTTTCAAACATTAAATAAGGCCATAAAGTTGTAATCAATTAAACATCTAACGTCGGTGAGGGTTATACACCTGAACATAAATCAATTGCCGTCTATAAGGAAATTGGCACGTTTATGTTTCGAGTGGGTACATCTGTGTATAATCTAAACCATTATTGTATTCCAGATATGCATTCGATTATCTCTGCATAAGGCAATTTTGATAAATATATTTTTTATTTCTCGACAGGTGGTATATTATGAACTTACCTAACCTTCCTACAAAAAAAACCAAAGATAAACAAACTCCACGTTATAAATATTATAACAAGATAGGATTCTTGCACTTTACCTCATACCCGACTGCGCGACGCAAAGGAGGGTAATGTGTTTATCGGTCTATGTTTGTTCCTATGTGGCGTTCTAGAGACCAAACGCGTAGGCCAAATTTGATGATTCTTACGTCAATCGATTCGTCTTAACCTTGCGAGTGTCACTGACTATATATTAAAATTGAAAAAAGAAAAGGGGTGTAAATTGGGCGCCATGTTGTGGGATATATACGGAGCTCCCAATATTTTTTTCTTCCGAAGCCATCGTAGGGGGTATCAAAATGAAGATGATTACAAAAATATATGATACCTATATGTTTAAAAGTAATTCGATAACTAAAAAGTTATAAATAAAAAAAGTTTATACAAAAAATGCCATGCTGTGCAGTCTGAGAATATCTGGGTTTTGGTCAGTCATCCCGCGATTATTTATCTTCTTACTGCACAGTATGATTTTCTTCTTGTTTATGTATTTTTAGTTCGCTTTTTAAGTAGTCGGGCTTTTGTTTTTTTAATTTTTTTTTTTTATTTATAAGTTTTTAGTTATCATTTTTATTTCGATTAAAAGTAAATTATGGATGCACAAATTCCAGACCCCATACGTTCTGGAACGTGTCAGCAGCTGATATATATCGGTTGTGTTCAAATAAATTCAAATTTGTATCTATGGGGCCTCCAAATTCAAACTGTTAACTGCGTCTTAGCCTGGAATAGAATTTGATAAAATTTTCGAGATTTGGAGGCCTCCCAGGATTTGGCAGAGAATTTCCCTCGAATTAGCTCGTGTACCTACACTTAATGAAGTACATCACTTCCATTATTTCTTCCAACTAGCGACTGTCAGTTACATACTTGATTCATTTAATCTCTATTAGCTTTTTCTATCTCTTTCTCTCCTAGAAATTCCTTTGAATAATTGTTAACCCTACAATGCTAATTAGGTTCAATATTAGCCGTTCGATAATGACACGCGAGGGTCGTTGACTGAAGTAAATATTTAAAATCTCTTTGCCATTGTGTGAAACCTGATAGGATTATATAAGTACATCGTGCGAGCGTTCGAGCTGCCGACTGCGGCCGCGCATTCGGAAACGATGCTTAAACAATCATGTACGCGCTCCCTGCTCATTAGTATAGCTTGGCAAACAATCGTTAGAAGAAGCTCTTCACTCCTGTAATGGTAGCTGTAGGCAGGCGTTTCAGCCATTTGTTTTGTGAGTAGAAATATTTAGCACTAGAGCCCGATCTATAATATTTTCAATCCTATCTTCTCGCAGTCCTTCATAATTTTTATCGCTATGATCTTTGAAGGCCTACAGAGCCCTAATTTCAAAAGAACTCGTATTTTTTAAACATAAGTAATACAAACTGAAGTTTATTTTCGTAACTCATTGAATACAAACTGAAGTTGATTATCTTTTAATAATGTATGCAATTATGTACACGCGCGTGTTCGTGTGATGTTATGTTTGTATGTGTTGTGATAGAAAATGAAAACAAGCACGGTTTCCTCGCACTGGGCGTCCCCTTAAGAGGAAATGCGGTCGCAGACAACCGACTGAATATTCTAAGTATAAAGTCATATTTCGAAGTTTGGCTCTCGCCTATTTCCTCCTCCAATATTGGACTAATTTATAAAATATAACATAAACTGAAAAAGAAAGATATATACTGTGCGCCTATATTTATTGATGATACGTTATCTTTAGAAGCACTAGAATCCTCAAAAAATGCTCATAATTACGCTAACAACATTGACAAAATTACGCTGGCAACATTGGCCTAATGTACAAATTTGACAACGATAAATGAAAAAGAAAAACATAGAAGCATAACATACATCTTTTTTATTCAGTTTATGGAAAAGCTTTTAAATTTTTCCAATACTGGAGGAGCAAAAAGGCGAGAGCTAAACCTTGAATTATCACTTTTACTAAGGAAATTCAGTCGGAGCTCTCTGCCGTCGCGCTGACACAACTTAGATGCTCGCTAAAAAGCTGCTACGCAGCATTCTACATATCGCGTAGCCGCATACTACGTAGCAGGGAAAGCAATCCCACGCTATGCACAGGGGCCTACACTCCGTGTAGCCGCATATGCTACGCAAAGGAAATAGTAATCCGCGTAGCCTCATACTACGCAGCGGGTTCTATACTCCACGCTGAATATGCTACGCAGTGGAGATAAAATACCGCGATGCCTCATACTACGCAGAGGGTTCTACACTCCGCGTAGCCGCATATGCTACGCAGCGGGGGTAACAATCCGCGTAGCAGCATGATATGTCAGCGGAGTCCGCTACACCTCGTGCAGTCGCTTACGCAATGATATATACACTTTGCGCTGCGCAAGTCGCGTATTCTACGTAGCGGAGTGTTCATTCCGCTTAGTCGAATGTTACGAACCAGAGTCAGCACTCCGCGTAGCCACATGCTACGGCAGCGGTATCTACACCTCGCGTAGCCCCATGCTACGCAAGATTCTACTCGTACAATCAGCACAGCCGCATTTTGCGTAGGACCCTGCACTCTGCGTAGCTGCAAGCTATGCAGCGGTATCTACACATTGCGTAGTCGCATTCTTAGTAGCGGAGTCTGCATTTCTCAAAGCTTATGCTACGCAAGAGTTTACAATCCGCATAGCCGCATTTTACGAAGGACTATTCACTCCGTGACCACGTTGTCGCTACTCAGTGTAGTTTAGAATCCGCGTTATCGCATGTTACGCAAAGAAGTCTACACTCCGCTTTATAGGTTGTCAATTGTTCATAACTTTTGTATTATATTGTAGTGAGTGAGGATACATGGCGTAATCCGGCCATCAACGCATTTTTCCTTTGCTTAGGATTTTTTTAACTGGGTTCTGCTTAAGCGTGGTTTCTTGTAATTTCTCGTTTGCGTTATTAAAATAATTCAGTAATGTATGTATGAGCTTAATGCAAGCGCATATATGAAGTTGTTTCTTCACATGTTTTGCCAAACCTTTCGTTTCAGTTGTATACACGAGCTTATTCGTGAGTTCGTTTTTGTAGCTCTACTAAGTACTTGTAATTGCACTGTAGGGGAAAAACCTGTTATAGTCAGTTTGCATAAAAACGTTTCTTTGGGCTTTTTTTTTCATACAACATCAGCTTATTCTATTACCGTATTTGACCAGTTTTCTTGATAGAAATTTCAAATTAATTCTATCTTTAAATAATAATTACTTAATCAATGGTTTCCATTTGTAGTTATTTGGCTCAAGAAACTCTTAGAAGTTTATAGGTGCACCCGCAGTACCAGCTCCATCTAGTTTTATTAGTCTTTTAATGAATCCTGATAGCCCGACGATGTTTTCAATCAGTATCGGTTTAATGGGGTCATGCCGTTCAGCTATCCGATTTGCGATTCCTATGTCTCGTCTTCGACGGTTAGGATTGGCTAAGCCTCCAAAATAGGGATGATTTCTGGGTAAAAATATGATAATACTAATTTTTTCTTTATCAAATCGATAAAAATGTGAAAGTATGAATAATAAATAATATATAATAATACGAATGACGTCACTTTTGGGTAAAAGTATATAAAATGTTATTTTTCGTTTACGTGACAAATACTTGTCAAATAATGTTTATAAAACTACCTGAAGGTCAAAAAAAAAATAATCCATCATCTCTATTTAGCAGAGCATTTCATCTGTAATAAGTTAACCAAACCCTCAAAAATAATGTAAAATGTGAAATGATACGACCCAGAAAGCTGGACATTTAGACATCCTAAAAAACCTACCCAACCCGACATGTTTCGTATGAGAAGTTTACCGGTTCAGTAGTACCTATTTATTTCTAGCTTCTTATGTTACATATTCGAAAAAAAAATTCACTGACAGGCAGCCCACAGTCTAAAATCACTGGGTTTACTATGCAAAAGAAAAGTCTCATGACCGATTAATTTTAATTTTCG
The DNA here is from genome assembly GCA_947562075.1 of Orthosia gracilis. Lineage (NCBI taxonomy): Eukaryota > Metazoa > Arthropoda > Insecta > Lepidoptera > Noctuidae > Orthosia > Orthosia gracilis. The sequence goes on from OX387274.1 coordinate 8,790,178, forward strand.
TATAGAAAAACGAAAAAGAAGAGAAGGATCAGGTGAGAAGTTAAAGGCAAAAACACTCAATGTAAGATTGAGTTATTTTTTTTTTTGTAAGAATCTAGTGAGGCTTTGGAAAATTTTTAGTGGGGCAACTGGTACGATTTATGAGAACCTAAGCATATTCAGGGCTGATACTGCCGCTCATTTTCATTTGACCGTGTGCGGCCTGACGCAAAATGACCTTGCAAAATGACTTAAAAATTATCCAAATCGAAGTTTTTAATATCGTTCGAGTAAGGGACAGCCCACGTAAATAATTGTTTTCTCTTTTACTCTTTCAAACACCATCACCATAGTCTAGCTCACATTTACCCCTTTTTTAACTTAAAAGGTTCGTTCATTCATCACAGTCATCACGTCTTGTAACTGTTCTGCTGACAATGGAAGTAGATCTTGATCATCTGCGTATTGTAGGCACTCATGCTCTTTCGAATCTATCAGATAACTACTTGGGATGAAAAACCAGTCCGCGTACGCCTCATTAATCCTATCACAAGCACTGGATCCTCTGTACAGAGATTTCAGTTCCCGTACCATGCGCCACACCGTACGTTATGGTCTGGCACGAAAGCCTTATTGGTAAGCTTCCTTCATTCGGTCTGTCAGGTGGTCTGTGTGATTGGATTGCAGACTTCCTGAGAGATCGGTCCAATCGAGTGGTTATCTATAGCTGATCGTCGGATATTGATGCCGGGGTCCCTCAGGGGTCGGTACTCTCAGCAACATTATTCTTGCTGCACATTAACGATCTGCTAAAACCTTTGGGTATGCAGACGACAGCGCTGTTGCTGAGAGATAAATTTCCAGCGCTCGGGCTACCGGGCCTCAGATCCGGTCTATCCTTGAGGCCATGGTGGAGCGTTTAAACCTGTCTATACAGGCAGACTCCGAATGGGGCGATGTAAATCTGGTCAGGTTGAATGCTGCTAAAACCTAGGCGTGTATTATTTCCGCTAAAAACAGTAAATTTCAGCTGGCTCCAACTTGCCGCGATGTGACCGTGCCAATAACGGACCTTGAGCTTCTTGGCGTTACGTTGACATTGACTCTCAATTTTGGCCCATACATTGAGGCATCTGGAATTTCTCAGTAGCAATCCCCGCAGTATGGATTTGTCCCCGGTTGATGGCAATAGGCTCGCCCCCTAATAAATGGTACTCAATCGTTACTGGCGAAAAGTGGGTGTACAATAACCCAATCTCCCAATCCCTCGGGGAATACAGGCGTGAAGTTATGTTATGAAATAAATTAGTACCTACAATAAATATGTAGAATAGTTGTTTTTGTACATCGAAAATATTCCAATAAAGCCAGGATGTCAAAGGATTATGCAGCAGTTTGGGATTTTTATCTGTACGTCTGTTTTTTTGTTTAATAATAATAATAAATCATTTATTTCAGATTCATCTAACGATTACATCCATATTTGTTAGTACAATTGCGAGCTTACAAACTAGTTTTAGTAATAATTAATTGACATACAATAAAACAGTAATTGGTAGGTCCGGGTAGACTCCCCGATGGTGGTGACAAATCACTACACGACAGCGTGCAGTCGTATCCATCGAGCCAGCATCGGAGAGTCCCACCGGTCCGCCAGCGCGCGCAGGATAGTGTTGGGACTGTCGCGCTTGTGGCGCATGATAGAAGCGCACCGTTTGCGCATAATGGCGGCAAAGCCGTCTGTGTCAGCTGCCGCGAACATCGCAGTGGCGCGGCAGCCCCATCAGCACCCGGAACGCGTTATTGTATTGAACGCGCAGATCACTGTATGTCCGCTGTGTATAGTTAACCCACAGGCTGAAGGTGTAAAAGGACTGACAGTACGCTTTAAAAAGCGCAACTTTGACAGGCCCCGTGCACCGTGAAAACCTGCGGGCCAACATGTTGCATCGGACAGACAGCGCTCTGCGCTCCCTTTCAATATCCACACTGTCCCGAAGGTCCTCAGTGACCCAGTGGCCCAAATATTTAAATTGCTCAACTTTGTTTAGAGCTGTACCACATAAGGTGAAATTCGGAACGAATGTATATCTGTTGTTGTCCGGCCTGAAAACCATTATTTCACTCTTTTTTGTGTTGTATTTTAGCCCATGAGTCACCGCGTAGGACTCGCACACTTTCAGGCGCCTTCGTTAGGCACCAATCGAAGGGCTCAGCAGCACCATATCGTCTGCGTAGCTGATGTTATTCACACACACTCCATCTTTATGACACCCGACGCCGGTGCCACTGAGCTCCTCGATCAGCAGGTTGACGTACAGGTTGAAGAGCGTGGGAGAGGTGAGCCCCCCCTGCCTCACCCCGCACTCCAGCCCGTACTCCCCCGAGAGAGCGCCCGCCCATCTTACAAAATTCTTTTGGTTTTTATACCAATGCATAAATAATAACACAATTTGCCTAGGAAGACAAGTTTCATCCCTTAACTTTCTCCATAGAATATCATACGACACAAGATCGAACGCTCTAGATAAATCAAGGTAGCATGCATACACTGGGGTCTTTCTACTCGTCTAATACTGTACAGTCTGCTTGAGGCACAGGATAGCACTCTCGGTGGAAAGCCCGGGCCTGAAGCCGAACTGCGCGTCGTTTAGCGAGACGTGTTTATCCAGGTGCTGCAACCAAGCAGACTGTCCAGCACTTTGGCGACCACTGTGGCCAGAGAAATCGGTCTATAGTTGTTTACATCTGATGTATCACCAGTTTTATTTTTGATGATTGGTACAACTATAGTACGCATTAGATTGTCGGGCAGATGAGAGTGGCCTAAACAGAGGGTAAAAAACATAGAAAGCACTCTGGGTAGGTGTGCACCTGCGTGCTGCAGGTGCTCGATGCTAAGGCTGTCGGGACCCGGGGATTTACCCCTCACCATGCCTCTGATCACCGCACACACTTCATTCGCAGTAAAATGAAAACCAAGCTCACTACCCTCCTCAGCATCGATCCCCTACCGAGCTAGGCCCAGAGTTGAATCCACCCTGAAAAGGTGGGAGAACATAGTGGCGATCTCGCTAGGCTCATGCACGCCCGCGATACTGACGGGGAGGCCCGGCTTATGATTCATTTTATTGGTGTTTTTCCAGAACTGACCAAATTTCTTGTTTGAGTGAAGTTCAGCTATAATATCCAATTTTATCTGTTGTTGATTATCCTGACACCACTTTAATTTTGGTTTAAAAGTGCGCCTAGATTCACACATCATTCATTTCATTAGTTCAGCACGCATCACGTAAAATGTACGAAAACAATGTAGATAACTTTTAAACATATAAATTGTGCGTAATTTGATGTATTACTTAGTTTTTGTTTCATCGCAATCGGTTCACTCTATAAATAGTTAGATAAATCAAAAAGTTCAAGAAGTTAAATGTCACTATCATACTACTCTACTTATTGAATTGTTTGAAATCCATATTCGATAGATGGCGTTGTGTATTTGACGTCATTTTCCGAATGATGGTGTTAAGATTCGTCGCGAAAGATGTCAATGATGACGTTGACGTGTGTGCAATGTATTTCGTCATTTCGCCGCCGCTATTGCCCGTCTGAGTATCCTAATGATAAACGCGGTGGCTTACTACGCGCAAGGTTGCCTGTTCGAGACCCAGTTGCTTTCCTGAAGCTGGGATAGGTACTTTTTTATGTCTTAATTTCGGTGTGGTGTTCTGGAGAGCTACTAGATTAGAGGCACTGTATAACTGTCTACTATTTTTGTATGAAGTCGATATTCTTCTCCCTAGAGTAAATAATATTCGGTGTAGGGTAGGCAGTTTACGGGAGCGAAACCGCGGGCACAGTTAGTCAATAAATAAATATACCTATCTCCATTAGCCCTTTTTAACCAGAGGTGCGTCAAACCAGGCTAAGAAAATTGATAGATTGTTTCCTTGCGCACTGACTAGCTACCGCGAGGTGCGAAGATCTCTGGTGTAATAGCATCCTTAATATGGGGATTAATTTCCATCCACTATGAAATTTAACAATCAGACAAAAAAAAGTTATGCTTTCCTGAAGCATGGAAAGGAGATAACATACCTCTGTTTACAAGTTGGGACCGACAGTACGCTTTAAAAAGCGCAACTTTATCGAATTTTGAGAATTATCGTCCTATATTCATACTGTCAGCTTTGTCAAAAGTTTTCGAGAGACTAGTCCATAACAAAATATACCCTCTGTTGCACAATAATATCATCCAACAACAACACGGATCCGTCAAAAACAATTCAACTACAACCAACCTGGTTACTTTTGTGGACATTTTTTTTTTTTTGACTTGTACTCCCGTGCTCAAGTGACACTATATACACTATTTTTCGGCAAGCCTTTGGCACAGAGATAGATTATAGTCAGGAATAGCACATACGATACTTCTTAACCCGGGAATATGTTAATATGTTCCCTCGGGATAATTTTCGAAATTCACGCGGTTGAAGCCGCTGGCAGAAGCTAATATCTTTATAGCCGTTAGTGTAGTCTTTGTAGTGTTTTGTTAGTCAGGTCTATGTTAGAGTATGCTGTTGCAGTGTGCAGTCTGTGCTTCAGTATATACAGATGCAATTGAAAAAGTCCCAATAATGTTTTTGAAATCCATGCATTACCGTTGTTTTCGCACTTGCCTATTATAGTGATCTTTTGAGCAGTATAAGCTGCAAAATCTTAAAGCGACACGTATTTTTGTGGACACAGTGTTTTTATTTAACTAGATGCAATAATAAATTTGATTGTTTTGATATTCTTACTAAGATTAATTATGTAGTACCTAGAACAACCATTAGTCGTGGAGTGCGGAGTACGTTCCCTTTTTGCCGTATCTTCTAATCGTGCGACCGCAGGTTTGCGAGCACCCTTACGTTGCCTTGCTGATCAATATAATAACTTCTTTGTACTTATATATATATTCGCTGATAATCGATATCTTTGCTGTTTCCGCAGGAGAGTTTAGAAGCCGTGCTTCTGAGACCGGGACCGAGACCGTTTATTCTGTTGACATTTTGTAATTTGTAGGCTCTTCCGTTAGTTGTTTTCTTTTTAAAATATATAATAATAAATAATAATTTAATAATAATTATGTCTTGATAGTAATTTATTTGATTTATTATTGCTTCTTTTTTAATTTATATTGCTTCTTGATTTTTATATGACATTTGTATATCGTGGATATTCGTTATTTATTTTGTATAATAATGTAATATCTAATTATAATGACATAATAATAATTGAATTTAATTTATTTTGATATAACTGCCCACTTTCCTTTCTTTTTATGCTTGCCTATTTAGTATTACCTGAAAGATTTAGGCCCAGTTTCTCACCCGCTTGTTACATTTCGAACTAGCTGACAATTTGTCACAAATTATTCAACCGTCAGTTGTCAACCGTTTGTTTTGGGTTTCTCAAAACTGAAAAAAATTACATAATCGCATGTTAAATTGAATAATCGGCATCAATTTATTTCGGTTGGTTACCCTAGCTGGTATTCGTTCATTTCATTCACTACTATAACGTAATCAGTAACTTTAAATAGTATTTTATTTATTTATTTAACCATTTATGCTCACACACATAATATGAAAAAATAGGTACATAGGTGATGCTTATTTCTATAGAAATCTCTTCCAGCATACCTGCGAAAGGAAAGATGAAAAAAAAGAGATGTAGACATAGTGTGTAGAGTTGAAAAATAATAAACATAAAACGATTCATAACTAATAAAAAATACCGATAATTAATTAATTTATATTGAGCGGTTGGGTTAGTGAAGCCGCGGTTTTTGGATGGGTGACCACTTTGTATTTTGGTTTGCTTGTTTTTGGATAGGTTTCCTCACACAGGTTAAGCAAAACTTAAAAAGGTTAGTCTTTGGATGGGTGACCACTTTTTTTGAATCGCTTGTTTATAGATGGGTTATTTTTTTAACTTAGCCTGTTTTTGGATCGGTGACCCAGCACAGGCTAAGCAACACTCACCAAGGTTAGTCTTTGGATGGGCGACAACTCTTTTTTGGTTCGTTTGTTTTTGGATGGGAAACCTATCCAAAACTGACCTTGGTAAGTACTTAGTACAGCAGGGTACAGTCAACATTAATGCGCGTGAGTAAGTTTCGATTCCCAGGTCAGTAACGTTTTTGTTTTTATTTTTATTTACATACAAGATAATGTCTCAAGTTTTTTTTATCATGCAACTAATTTAAAAAGTTTGTTATTACCTATTTTTTTTAAATCATGGTAATCAACTATAGGTAATTGATCTAATTTACATATTATTTAGAACGTAACCTATTCCAATGTTTTCGCCGACCCCTATTATCTTTTCATCGTAATTTAAGTCTTTAAAATCATAATATTAATTTTAATTTGTGAATGATCGACCATCCAACAATTATAAATTAGGCTCGTTGACTATAGAATAACATTGAAAGAGCTTTCCAGAAACCCAAAATTGCTGTGACATGTGGTTAATCCGAGATTTTTCTCAAATGTGACCAATTCTCAACCTCTTGTCACACTTGGTGTTGAGAAAAGAAAGATGAATTAACCGGCGATTATTCGTCGATTTCGTTAATAGCCCGATAATAGAATGCTGAGAAAACGGGTGTTAATAATGTAAATTTGAATTAATTAAGCTACGAATCGTAAGCGCACGTCGCATAAGTTTTGTAAAATGGTTTTGTACACTTTGGAAAATGTCATTGGTAGAACATTTGTCACGCTCTGTTGTTCAAATTCCGTTTTATTACGTTAATGTGTAACCGTTTGTTTTCCCAAATAAATAAAATTAATGTATGGATGGAAAGTCGAAATTTTTGATAATCAGGTAAAATTTTAAATAAAAGGTAATGTTATTGTGGATTATATCTATGGAATTTATAACTAGAATGCTTACAATCATAATGAACGCTTTTTTAACCCCCGAGACGGTAAAAGAGTGGTGTTATAAGTTTTTTAACCCCCGGCAGAAAAAAAAGGTAATATAAGTTTGACGTGTTTATCTGTGTATTTGTGTATCTGTCTGTGGCATCATAACTCCTAATTCCTAAACTGATGAACCGATTATGATTAAGCTTATTTTGTTTGGAAGGTTACTTTGTCGAGAGTGTTCTTAGCTCTGTTTGATGAAAATTGGTTTATCCGTTCACAAGTTATGCGCACTTTACTCTTTGTATCGGAATATTTTCACAAAATTTTATGTTTTACTTACGTGTTTCGATGAATTGTCGATCGAAGCGTGTTTACTACTAGATAAGTTATGTAACTGATTTAGAAACTAAATCAAATCGGTGCATCGGGACAATTTTCGACATTCACGCGGGCGAAGCCGCTGGCAGAAGCTAGTATATTTGTTACAATAAAAACTAGTTTTTAGATAGAACGCGTTTTCACTAGTTAGAACTAGTTTTGACTATATGCCTTTGTTAAAACTAGAATTAACGAATGCTCAAAATTGAATATCAGTTAAATGCCCAATATGGGTAGATAATTTGATAAAATCTATTATAATGGTATATTTTTATGTTGAAATTGGTTTTAATATAGAAAAGGTAAGTACGATTACTATTTAAGCAAGAAAGTCGACAGAGCCCCACTGCGCGGGGCTCCTTTTTCTGTCTGCAGGGTCTAAAGTAACCTAACATGAAGGAGATGACAGGAGCTGAGTTCGCTCGCTTTGCTCGCTTCGAACCTAACCTATCCGTGTCGGGGTGCCCTAGCTCCCGAGCCCGCTTCGCTCGCTCTTGGACTAATTCACTGACCATAATTGTGCCGGTTATGCCCAACCGTTACGTAGCAATATTCATAATGACCAGACAATGTGATAAATATAGAAGTTTACATCAGTATTCATTAGATTGATCGATTTGACTGGACTAGATTCATAATGCCCGGGTATTATACATAGTGACCTGATAAATCACTTGGTCCATGATTTCTCCAGTGCTAGTTTTAGCTAAAGCTCGGAGTGACAACTAGTTTTATCTGAAAATCAAATAGATCAGTGGCAGATTCTAGTTTTGACTAGATATTTCTAGTTTTAATTTTCATACTCTTTATCTTGCCGAATTCATTACGCAATAAAGCTGCTGGTTTCGTTTCTTCGTGTTTGACACTGAATACCAAAATTAAAATATTTTTCAATAAAATCTGATTATTACAAAGTCTAATGGAGCCATGTCTCTGACTTCCACAGCCAAAGATGGGGGAAACTTACCCACATTGATCTGGAGAGCCTCCATTGAGAGTTACTGAAAATTCGAATCGTGCATCTTTGCGCCAGGCATGCATTTCGAAAATACGAAATTTCACAATTTCGAAATTTCAAACTATATTTGCAAGTTTACTAATTTCAAAATTGACATCCCTAAAATTCGAAATTTCGAAACTTTGATTAACAATAAATATAATGTTATAATTTATATTTTAAAATAGAAAAATTTAGTATTGAAATCACCACAAAGAGGAAATGAGTCTGCAAAGGAAATGAGTCTGCCACTCTGACATCCTAGCTAGACTAGCCTCCCTTGACTAGCTAAAGTCTGGAAATTTCTTAAATCCATAGGAGTTGGGAAATCTAGCCAAGAATCGATTCCTAAAGACCTTGATCTTGATCAACTAAATCAGAACTTCTCTTCTTCGTCCTCTTGTAATGCGACCTTGAAAGCAACAACTTTGATCTATCTTTCAAACCTTCCAACTCCGGATCATTCCCCATTTATTTTCAGTCAATTCTCTTATTGCGATGTTAAGAAGAGCATAGTGTCAATTACCTCTAACGCAGTTGGTTTTCCGCTGCAGGCTGTTGATTTTATTCCTGCAGCTCCATAAGTACTATCGATGGCACTTCACCCGCGTAGAGACGGGCCAGGTTGACCAGCTGTCTATGCAAAGCACCCACTGGCTTATCAATGCTGGAGACCAGGCACGCGAAATGCTCTTCGAAGCTCCTCCAGCTCTCTGCTCCTTGGCAGTTTATTTAACCAATGCACCACAGTTTGATGAGGCGCAATCTGTTCACCGAATTCGCGGATCGACGCCGAACTAACGACTTTTGTCACTCCCAGCTCGACAAATTTGACAATTTCGTCCAAACTGTCAAACTGTCTCCGATATTGGCATGCCTATCCCACCTTTCATATGAGACTGGAAAAGTGCCGAATGCCTGGAAGCAAGCAGCCGTACAGCCCATGCCCAAGAAGGGCAGTCGAGCTTACCCGGCCAACTACAGACCCATCTCTGTAACTTCCACACTCTGTAAGACTATGAGCGTATGCTTAACACGCAGCTCTTGACATACCTAGAAACTAACGTTATCCTTAGTGACCGCCAATACGGCTTCCGCCGAAATCGGTCTACTGGGGATCTTCTAGCGTAAGCCATTCACATATGGAGTGAGGCCATCACTGGCACGGGGAAGCGCTTGCCGTCTCCTTCGACATCTCGAAGGCTTTTGATAGGGTCTGGCACGAAAGCCTTATTGGTAAGCTTTCTTCATTCGGTCTACCTAGTAGTCTGTGTGATTGGATTGCAGGCTTCCTGGAAATCGGTCCATTCGAGTAGTTATCGATGCCTGCTAGTCGGACCAATTGGATATCAATGCCGGGGTCCCTCAGAGGGTGGTACTCTTAGCAACATTATTCTTGCTGCATATTAACGATCTGCTGCTGACCTTTGGGTATGCAGACGACAGCACTGTTACTGAGAGATACTTGACCAACGCACGGGCTATCGGGCCGCAGTCTCTCCGTGAGGCATTTGAACCTGTCCTTGCAGGCAGACTCCGAGTGGGGCGATGCCAATCTGGTCAGGTTTAATGCTGCTAAAACCCAGGCGTGTTTTTTTTTCGCTAAAAAAGCCAATTTCACCCGGCTCCAACTTTCCAAGAAGTGTCCGTGCTAACAACGGACCATCTTGAGCTTCTTGGCGTTACGTTGACATCGACCAAATTGGGCCCATAAATTGAGGCAAAGGCTCAATTAGCTGCCAATAAGTTGGAGATCCTCGCAAAGGTGCGAAGGTACTTCACGCCGGAACAGCTGCTCAACTTGTATCAAGCGCAAGCTCGATCATGAAGGGAGTACTGTTCTCATCTCTTGGACGAATCTGCAAAATACCAGCTTGATGCACTAGAGTCGATCGAAAGGCGGGCCAAGAGGCTCATCAGTAATGAGGCAATGGTCAAGACAATGCTTCAGAGCCAGACGTACGGCGATGCGCCATCGGTACAATGGAGGACATCCCACCCATACGCACAAAACGTTTTGGAAACACTTTTATTATGCGTACAGCTAAGGTGTGGAATTCCCTGCCGGAGTCTGTGTTTCCCAACAGCTACAATCTAGGGGTATTTAAGTCAAGAGTGAATAGGTTTTTTCTAGGCAAGCGTGATTTACCGTCAACCACATCGTCCCTTACCATCAGGTGAGATAGTGATGGTCAAGCGCGAGCCTATAGAGTATAAAAAAGGTATCCCCAGCAGTAGAGTACACTATAGTGTATTAGAAGCAAAATAGTGTCGTTTTTGAAAATATGATTAAAGTAGTTTTTTTTGTTTTAATCACTTACCTAGCTAATCAAACTACTAATTTTATTTTTTTAGTTAAATTAAAATATTTTTCCTATTATACCCATTAAATTTGACTCCTCAGTTTGGAAATTCCGAAATTTCGAAACTGAGCTAATTTCGAAATTGAAAATGTCCGAAACTGCATGCCCTAGCTGTGCGGTATAGTTATTAAGTATCAATTTGATTGTCATATACCCATGTGCCTAGGCATCTAAAAGCAATTAAGTAGGTTAGTTAACACCATAACGTATTGATTGAATTAAAACGTTAGACGCGTTTGTGCATCCATCTCGTGTATATTTTAAATACGCTAAAGCAGCGCCTAAAGCAAGATGCGCACGGTAAATAAGTATAACGGTGCTTTTACAACCTCCGCACCGGTGCGCGCCTAGCCTCGGCTCGGAACTTTGCCAATTCCCATTGCTCAAGTCTTAACATTGGAATTTCTCACCAGTAAAACATGAATAGCTTTACTGTTTATTACATTATATATGAATAATATGAGTTTGAAAGTCTTCAGAAATTTATTTCATAATCAAAATATTTAATACTTTTATGTTCACTAAAAACCTTATTTCATTGCTAGTGAATAATCATTTAGGTTTCCCTATAGTTAGGCATCGCTAGCTACTACGTTATTATTATTTCTAATTGAATTGGTCAAGTAAGAACGACGAGTACCCGACGAGTACTGTTGCCGATAAACTTTTTTAATAGCTGGATGTTTATACCCAGCTTATAGTTACGTTAATTGAATATTTAATAGATAGTATCTACAAAGGTGCAAACTAACTCACTCTAATGGATAGATATTAGGTGGGTTTGTTTGTACTTTCACATCTTTATTGTAGCCTAAACTGTCCTGCTGGCAAAGGCCTCCCCCAAATTCTCCCAAGTGTTATTTTCCTGAGCCACCTCGGACCAGCCCCTTCAGGCCGGCCTCGTCGGTTATTGACCAGAGGTGCATACGGCTGTCATGACCCACCTAATCCCATTTTAGCCAGGCAGTTTTTATTCCCACGTCTATGATCTCCGTTTTAGAGCGCAGCGTGGCATTTCTTATTCTGTGAGCTCTTTTGACGCTTATAATACTGTGCTCCATTTCTCTTTGGCAAACTCAAAGGCGGAACTTTTGAGTACCTATACTCAAACAACAAAAAAGTAAATTTAAAAAGTCTAAATCCCGACTGCTTACAAAGCGAATTCAAAAAGGAGAAAATCATGCTATGCAGTCGGTGGATACATAGTTATTTGCGAACTAACTGAATTTTAAGTTATATTTTTTTTCGATTTACTTTTAACATACTTATAAATTGTATATGTTTTTGTAATTACATCTAAAGCCCTTCATTTTCATACCCAAATCGATGGGTTCGGAAGGGGAAAAAGCACTGGGACCCCATAATATGGGGCTAAAAATTCGCCATGTTTTCTTTACGTCACTAATATAAGAACTCTTGGGCGGTCAAGACGTATCTACAGTCCTACCAACTTATCTGTGAACTGAAAGAAAGAGGACGCCACCCTCGATTCAGTGTTGCTAATTAATATAAGGTCTCCAAAATTGAGAAAGTTTTCAAGAAGGAAATTTCACATTAGACAGAATCGTTTAATAAGTATTACAGTTTTTACAAATTAAAAACAATGATACCTATGTAAAAATAATAAAATAAATAAAAAGAATTTGATCATTTACAGTTACGTAGGTACGCTAACAGTTTAGTCTCTCAGCAATAAACAATGGCTTTATCTAAAAAGTAATGCAATGAAGTGGAAATTCAGCAGATAAAATGTTCCATGGGGGGGATACAACTTTCATTTAATGTGAAGTTAAGTAGGTAACTACCCTGCGAGAGGTACCTAGATGTCTAGCATTTAGTTATGACCGTATCTAACCCCTAACATCAGATTTGACGAATGTGAAATGTGAAATGCTTTACAATGAATAATTGAAAACCAGGTTTACAGTAATTGTGATCTTTAGATGAACCTGCATGCACAACTTCATCCTGGTTGTGAGGCCATACTCCGCTTATTTCCGTACCACTATCATCATTATCACTATCGCTTTAGGTTTCAGTGTCACTTAACACTTCTATAATAAAAGGTTTATCTAAATACAAAACACGTTTTAAGTATTCTCTTTCTAACCTGCGAACGTGTTTACAATGCTGTGCCCACTCATGAACTGTAATAGCGTCAAAAGCTTCTCTAACTAGGCAGGAAATTTCAGCATTTTTGTGCTCAATATTTATATCAGCAACTTTTCTTTTCATTGTGCTCCATATGAGTTTAATAGGATTGAGATCACAGTGATAAGGTGGTAAATATAAGCATTTGTCTATTCTCTTCTAAAATTTTTTTAGCAGACAATAGATCAAATGCTTATTTAACAATCTCATATACAGGTTCAGGCTTGTTTCTCTTAATTATTTCTAAAAGCTAAGGTTTAGTCAAATTCTCTCCGTAGTCAATTTTATTTTGGGTCAACCATAATTGCATATCTTTTTTTAAGGAATTCGTATTTCGGACTTTATTCACACAAATACGGTGATAAGGGGCATAACCCACCACTATTATGGATAGATCTCGTAAATTAGGCACAAGTTTTTCAATAACCCACTTTTTAAAGTTGGTACTATTCATCTCGTCATGATAATCACCACTTTTTGAGTTTGATTTAAACACAAGTAGTGCATTTGTAACAAATCCAGTATCTCCTCCCGCATGGACAATAATATATCTTTGCCCTTTCGATACAGGCTCCAATACTCCGTCTTCACCCTCTCCTTGCCAACATTTAGCCGATGTATGCGAAGAGTGAATATAAGTCTCATCTAAATAAATTATGGGCCGGGGCTGGGGAGATTTATTATTTTTATCCACTGCATGCAAGTGCTTAGCTCTCCAAGCTGATATTTCATTACACTCCATAAGAACCTTCCGATTGGATTGAGATTTTTTAAAACGAAATCCCACCTTGTGAAGCAGCTTTCGCAAACTCTCTCGCTGTCCTGTGTAATTTATTTCTGTCTTTAAGACCTCTAGAAGCTTTTTAACAGTAGGGACATCTTTTTAAGCAGAATAAAATTCATGTACTTTCCTCCGTATAACTCCCATGTCAAAATCATCTTCTTCTGCCTAGCCTTTTCCCAACTATATTGGGGTCGGCTTCCAGTCTTACCGGATTCAGCTGAGTACCAGTGTTTTACATGGAGCGACTGCCTATCTGACCTCCACAACCCAGTAACTGGGTAACACGGTACCCCTTGGCAAGACTGGTGTCAGATCTCAGGCTTCTGACTACCCGTAACGACTGTGAAAGATCTTCAAATGACAGTCGGGACCAACGGCTTAACGTGCTTTTCGAGGCACGGAGGAAACTCGGTATGTTGAAAATGTTCACCCATCCACGGACCGACCTCGTCAAGCATTGCTTAACCTTGAAGTTCGATCCGTGCGGCTGTTATTATTTAGCCACGAGCTCCAAAATCATCAACATGCACAAATCCACTTTTACGTTTTCTCTCCTTGCCTGATGTCCGAATTTTTGTACCAGTTTATTCTGCTGCGTGTATTATGCCCATGAGTGGAATTACAGGTGTGATCTAAAATGATTGCCGATTCGCCAGAGAAGAAGTTTACGAGCTTTGACCACGCTTTTCTCCCTACTAAATTCGCCCACCCCTCCTTCTTATCTTATGTCAAAATTTCAATATCTATGTTCTTCATATGCTCGGAAATTGTGTTCTTCCAATAATCTCCTCTTGCTTTATCCTTCTCATACTACTGATTTTGTTCACTCTTTCTTCAATATTCAGTCTATTCTGCTCTGGAACGCGCTTCCTCCCTATCAAGACGGCTATAAGTCGATTTTCATTCAAGCGGAAAATGATTTATTTTCAATCAATTTCCGTATATTTATGTTCAATATATAAGTACGTTTATTTTACCTATCTTAGTATGTTACTAACAACCTTTTTTTTTTATCTCGCGGCCGTTTTCGTCCTGAATCATCATCCATTTCGCTTCAAATTTGCAAAAAATGTGTATTCGTACGCTAAGTAGCTTCTTACTGTTCGTATTGTCGGATGAGATTACATGCCGTCGACCAAAAAAAAAACTGCGACCATAAGACGAATCGATTGACGTAGGAATCATCATGCGCCTTAAGCGTTCGGTCTCTAGAACGCCACATAGGAACAAACATACATAAATATACTGATAAACCCATTACCCTTCTTTACGTCGCTCAGTCGGTTAAAATAAATAATGATACATAGCGTGGCGTTATAAAAAACTGGTCACCAAAATAATTAAATATCATTACTGAAGTTCATAAACTCTAACGATCAGATAAACAGAATTGAGGGATAAAATTAACTTTGCCGTAGGAAAACTATAGACCCCGTACATCGACATAAGTCGCGGTCAGTTTACCAATCCATGCAAATATCTTTTTTTTATTTATATTTAGTTATAAATTTACAGTTTTCGGATTTTCCTTTACTTGTGCTATAAGACATTGCTTCTTGCCAAATTTCATGATTCTAGGTCAACGGGAAGTACCCTGTAGATTTTGATTACCTTGCGAGTGTAAAATATGAGTTATTAACGGATGTATCTCTTGATTGCGTTGACCTAGGAGTTTGGTATTTTCACAGCTGCAAGGTGTTGCAAACTTGAGTATACAATATTAATTTCAACTCGATACCTCCACGCGTTTCCGAGATAAAGGGTCTCGACAGACAGACGGACAGACAGACGGACAACAAAATGATCCTATAAGGGTTCCGTTTTTTTCCTTTTGAGATACGGAACCCTAAAAAAACTTAACGTCGCATTAATATATATAATTTTGTTTTTAAATAAAAATACACTAAGGTATATAAAATAATACAAAAAGGTAAAACATATTATTAAAAATACAGAAAAACCGCAGGTACAAATATCGAGTTAGTAATTTAATATATTTAGTAAAAAAAACGTAGGAATGAAATTTTGACGAGGTTTTAAAGAATAACTCTGAACACACGTACCTATCCTCAACGCAGTTGCAACTTGCAACCGGTTAGATTCTGGTGGAAACAAATCCTTAACGAAATAAAACTAAGTTTTAATCCGTTGAATTTTAAAAGATCAAACTATCAAGTAATTGCTACGTTAATTCTAACATAAAAAAAAATAATAAAAAATGATAAGCCAGCCACACGTCGACGCTCCACACGTAACGAAAAAATCCGCCTTCAGCAGTACCGCTCTAATGCTGGCTTTACAGGCTGAAACAGCACCACAGTTCTCGTAGCAAAATCAGGCCGTTGAAACACATGTACGGAACCATGAAGACTGCAGGCTCACAAGGGGTCACGCGCTCTGCCCGTACGGGAAAGCCGGAGTCCTGCTCCTATTAACTGATATCTACAGACAAGGAAATCAACAATCAAAATACAATCAAAACCACGATATAAACCACCTTTCTTAACATAACCCTTAGTTGTACACCAGCCTTTTTTTAACGAGAGCTTGAACTTTGCCCAGAAAACCTAGTGTTATGTATAGAGCCTGTCACCATTTCAAATAATATCGACACTTTTAACAGCTGCGTTAAAAGTGCCAATAATTTGACTGTAGTTTTCTATGCCACGGATGTTCTGTAAATGACGTTATTCTCATCAGATATTTTGACTTATGTTTTCTCGTCAATCCAAATTTTCAAAATTTGTATAATGGAACCGGCCAGTTGGACAAATAAAAAAAACCGGCCAAGCGCGAGTCGGTCTCGCGCACGAAGGGTTCCGTACCATATTAGCAAAAAGACGACAAAAAATTACTTTTGTTGTATGGGAACCCCACTTAAAATATTTAAGTGGGGTTCCCATACAACAAAAGTAATTTTTTAGTCTGTTTTTAGTATTTGTTGTTATAGTGGTAACAGAAATACATCATCTGTGAAAATTTCAACTGCTATCACGGTTCATGAGGTACAGCCTGGTGACTGACGGACAGACAGACAGACACACCGCGGAGTCTTAGTAATAGGGTCCCGTTTTACACTTTGGGTACGGAACCTTAAAAAAGGCGAGTCTTGTCGCGTTTCCCAACAATACCGCTTTCCAACAAAAAAAATTGAGTGGCAACCCTGGAAAGGTGTGACAACCCTAGCTGAGTGTTATAATCAAAAGAAAAAATAAATGAAACTACGTACTTAACCTAACCTAGAAAACCTAGAAAATATACTAGACCCTAGTGGACAATCTAAATAAATCTATTCAACAACATCGAAGTGCAGCATCGATAAAGAATAAATAAGAATCGTCTCTTAATTAAACGTAATCAATGTGAACTCCAGATGAGTCAGTAAATAAGCGTCTTCGGTCTGAAAACAACAGCTTCGGACAAAGAAACGCCTTAGCCAGAAATTCGATACCAGCCAGAAATTATATTCTCAGTCAAAAAAATGCGACATAGGACTGAAAAAAAAATACTAGTCTGAAGATATGTCTTCAACCAAAAAATATACGACTCCAATTCAATCATAGAACAGGAGTCAGAGGACAGGCAAACTAAGACTCAAATTCAAAGATAGGACTTGATTCATAGGTCAAACAAAGTAAAACTTGAGCTCAAAGGTAAATTATAGGTCAACAATACGACTTGGACAAAAAATATAGGACTTCAGTTCAAACTTGGAACGGGAGTCAGAGGAAAAAACAAGATAAAATCCAAGTTCAAAGAAGCGAATTGAGCTGAAGGGACATACTCGTACAAGACTGAACTCAAGTTTCAAGATAAAACAATGAGTCGTAGATTAGCGCTAATTACTAAAATATCTATAGGGTAGGATAGGATATCTTATCGATTAAAAACATCGCTAAAAGAATATTACTAAAGTTGATGATTCGAAAAAAAAATTGATAAAAGATTTTATCGATACAGGTACATCACTAGAGGAAACGGATGTGGAAGCGTAAGTTTCAAAAAATCTCACTAGCTGTCAAATGCTGTGAACATATTAATAGTTCGTTGCGTGCTTATACTAAGTACTATTATAAACACAGAGTACATAAAAAAGATTCATAAACTTTTTGCTTGGCAACAAGAAGTTTGTTTAAAGTGAAAAAGATTGTCAGTTTACGTAATTTGATTAAAACATATTTAACACTATTTTTGTTGCATATGTTGCTTATGTAAATAATTTGATAAAAAGTAAATTCAAAAATTAAATAAGCCGACTGCTTAAGAAGCGATCTAAAAAAAGGCTGGCTGACCAAAACGAGATGTATCCTCCGACTGCACAGCATGATTTGCTTGTTGTTTACGCCTTTTTAATTCGCTTTTTAAGTAGTCGGGTTATTTGATTTTTTGAATTAACTTTTTTTATTTATAACTTATTAGTCAACATTTTTTTTTCGAATTTTGTACATTTAAACACATAAGTGTAGGTAATATATTTTTGAAATCACATTTAAAATCCTTTATTTTGATACTCCACACGAAGAATTTAAAAAAATGAGGCTCTACAATCTAACGCCCAAAAGCCGCCTCTTTTCTGTTTTCTAATTTAATGTAGCCAGTGACACCCGCAAGATTAAGCCGAATCGATTGATGTAAGAATCATCGAAATTGGCCATCACGTTTGGTCTCTAGAACGCCACGCAGGAATAAACATACATACATAGACTGATAAACACATTAACCTCCTTCAGCAGTCGGGTAAAAACAACCGTCAATCAACTATCAGGTGAGATAGTGGTCAAGCGCAAACCTACCTATAATGAAAAAAAAAAAAAACTTCGCCGCGATGGATTTTCGCAAGCTGTCCTGGCGAACTTGTGGTGCGAAGTTACTTCAAACAAATCTATGGGAAAATGATGTAACTAACCCGACTTTGTTTTGAATTTCAGAATGATTGGCCATCTGCTGGATTTACCAGAACCAGTACACAACGCTATGTTCATTTTGGTCCGTCTTTTGCTTATTTAATGTGTCAGAGATGGCGCCCTGTGTTCGCCCTACCTCCATGGTGCCGAATTTATCATATAACCTTTTTTTATTTGTTAAAAACTCAGACACGGGACCTTCTTGGTGTACTTTTTTTAATTTATTTGCGCGTGCCATTTTCTGTTCACGTCATATTGTTAAAACCTTAGGATAAAAACAAGAAACTTGAAAACAAGTGAAAATCTAAAATGAGGCATTCTAGCGACGGGGAAGTTTACTTGACGCCAACAGAATTGTCTGAAACTGTTAATAATGCGCAAATGAGCAAAAGCCTGATTCCGGATATTTGGCGGCAAAAGTAAGTCAGTTGCACATTCAGTAGGTATTTACTTAATTATATTGATCAAATACTTAACATAATCTAATACGTACTTAGTAGATGTTGATAGGCATAATTATGCATGCACGTTACAGGTTATTCTTATTATTGGTAAAAACGAAGCATGTCGAACTGATGAACTAACACAACTTAATGTCATAAGCATTGAGAAACATTCAAAAGACTTACTATTAATTTACCTAATACAAAGACAAAAAGAGACCGCAACTTCGTCATTCGCAAGGAATACGTTACAATTGTTGAGAAATATCAAGCCTTACGTCCGCCTAACACTCCAATCAATCGATTTTTCTACAATATCGCAACAGAAAGTGTCTTAGACAGCCTATGGGTGCTAATAAAATTGGCAGTATCCCACGAGAAATAGCAACATTTCTTGAACTGCCAGAATCCCTGTTGTACACGGATCATTGTTTCCGACGAACTTCATGCAAACTTTTGGCGTATTCAGTAGCTGATCTCCTGACCCTTAAGTGCCATGGAGGATGGAAGCCCAAGCGGTTGTAGAGGGATACATAGAGATCCAAAATAAATTTAAAATATGTAAAGGCAGCGTAGGTACTATTACACTGAAAGAGCCTCAGTCAGATCCTTGGACTAGCCCTTCTACATCAAAAATGAGCCGTTACTAAACACCTAACCATCATCCTCTCTCGCCAACATTTACGCCAAGGGAATCCGATGAATCGGTACAACTATTAAGTATGACAGATAGTTTACCGAAAAACAGTACACAAGTCACTAACACCAACATTACAGTACCTTACAAACTATATTACTTTAAAATTTTCTTAATTATACATAACTATTATGTGTTATAATTAAAAGATTATTCTGTAATACTTACCTATCATAATGTAGTAGGTAATCCCTAAACTGAAATAAAAGTATCTTGTGATAGTAAATGTATTTTTTTTTGCATTTAGTCATTTCCTCACTCGAGTGCAAAGATTTTTCACCTCGTGCTCTTTTGTTTCCCTCGCTAACGCTCAGGATTCTAATTTTTGAATCACTTACTGCGCTCGTGATTCAATTTTAGATTCCTTCGCTAGCTCGGTCATCACAATTGAGCAC
Organism: Orthosia gracilis; assembly: GCA_947562075.1. Classification (NCBI taxonomy): domain Eukaryota; kingdom Metazoa; phylum Arthropoda; class Insecta; order Lepidoptera; family Noctuidae; genus Orthosia; species Orthosia gracilis. Next base: position 8,810,189 of record OX387274.1, read on the forward strand.
GCGGTTAAAACGCAACTTGCACTTTTGTATAACAAATAACTATTTCTTCGGTAATGTTTCGGATATTTTAATAGTTATTCTGATATTCAGGGTGGAGACAAATCAAAGATCATGAAAATCGATTCATGCGTTCTCTAGTCAAAAATGGTGTAACTAACACTACTTTGTCTTATATATATTTAGAAATGTATGTGGTTTTAAAATGACCTATTTAGTATCTGCAAACTTCTCTGCTTTTTTTGTAATGTACATATTGTACGTTAAATACCATACTCTATGGATGCTATCTCCCCCGATTGGTTTCTCAATAGAGAATTCGAAGTTGAGAACTTATCAACTATCAACACGAGAAGCATTTGAAGTTAACAAGTTCTGAAATTCGCATTATCTTTTCAAAACTGTCTTTTTGGTCTATTAGACCAGTCGTGGTAGTGTTCACAAGCGAATTTTTCAACAGCAGTCTAGTGTTTGGATTTGTGCTGGGTTGACGCTTGACGGCAATACACTCACCCCCCTATTACCAACATGAGGCTCCGGTGAAAAGTGAGTGTGCTATAGGAACTCTAGGTGTCTCTGTTTATCCTAAGATAGAAATAAAAAGAAATGTGATATTATGTATGACTATGTGAACACCATTGCTAGACCCCCATTCAGTACTTTTGTTTGCCAGCGTAGCTCTGCGAAACACAGGAGTTACCTGGGAGCTTCACAGGTTTCGCGGCGTAACTTCACTGTGCCGAGGATTTGTGCACAATGGTAAGCTAAAGTCATGGCCCCGCATTCCTGGATGACATGGGCAGCTGATTCCTCGGCGCTAAAGCAGCCTTTTCTGCAAAGGCTAGATAATATCTAGCCTTTGCAATGTTGAAGATGAGGAAGGGCTTGTAGATGGAAACACGTTTTTATTGATCACAGCAAGTTTTAATAACGACTGTTTTTTGCACAACTGACAAAACTCCAATTTTATTTTGTAAAAACAAAAAGAATATAATAAAAAGGAAACAATTACGTATTCAAAAAAGGTTTGTTGCTTGTCGCCAACATGGCCCCCGACGGTGTAAGCACCAATTTACTGACCGGCGACCAGCAAAATCACTTTGCGAGTGGGTCTACGCAGCACGCCCCCTTTCGTTGCAACGTCCACTACTCTTACTACCCCGTCCTTCCGGGTGCACTGCCGCGATTCGACCTCGAGTCCACTGGTTCCTGGGCAGCGTGCCGTCCGCAATGAAAACTAGATCGCCCACGGCTAATGGACGAGCCTCCTGCAACCGTCTTCTAGGTATGAGCGTTGGCAGGTACTCTCGTACAAAGCGCTGCCAGAAGTGGTCTGCCAGCCTCTGCGCCTTCCACCAGTTAGCACGTCGGATTAAGTCCGCGTCATCGAAGACATTAATTTCAGGCTCGCCGGTTGGGTTTCCAATTAAGAAGGTGAAAGGAGTCAGGGCGTACTCCGCGTCAGCTTCCACTGAGACGTGTGTCAGGGGTCTTGAATTAATGATAGACTCTGCTTCCAGGAGCAGGGTGTTTAATACCTCCTCTTTAGGCGTCCTTTCCTTAAGGGTCACGGAGATGGCACTCTTCACCGAGCGGACTAACCGTTCCGCGGATGGAGGGATGAATCTCCAATCTATTCTCCTATTCGCGCAGAAATTGAAGAGCGCCGGCAGCATCTTTGCCGCGCCGACGAATGTGGTCCCATTATCAGAGTAAATCCTTGTTGGGTATCCCCTTCTTGCAATGAACCGTCTGAGTGCCTTTAGGGCGGAGTCAGACGATAAGCTCTCCACGATCTCCAAATGAACGGCTCGCCCAGTCATGCATGTAAAAAGTGCAATCCATCTTTTGGCAGTGCGTCTGCCAATAGAGACGCTCAGGGGGCCAAAATAATCCAACCCTACATGGGTGACAGGGCGCTGGTGATGTGCCAACCTGGCATCTGGCAAATCTCCTTCTGGTGGCGATTTTGGCGTAGCCTTCCGATTGCGGCAAAACTGGCATCTCTGAGAAATTCTTCTGATGGATGGTCTGAGGCTAAGAACGTAGAACCTCTGGCGCAGTTCATTAACTACTAGCTCATTATATCCGTGGGCGTACCTGGCGTGATAAGAGCTTATCAGAAGCGTGACAATAGGATGTCGGCCGTCTAGCACAATCGGGCGAGACTCTACATGCTCTGCGGCGGCAGTACGACCAGAAAGACGAAGGAGCCCATCTTCACCGAGCGAAAGGGAAAGGTTCCGAAGCCTACTATCACTCGAAGCGAGACGTGCTGTTGAATCGCGCATCAAATCCTCGGGGAAGGAATCTAGTTGCACTTTACGAAACAAATGGAACTCTGCAACGTTGAGGTCCGTCCAAGCAAAGCGCATAATACGCCGATCTCACTGTAATACGTAAAAATTCGAAAGGCGCAATCTTTATCATAATACGTTTATTGGCCGTGAAGGTTAGCATAATCCTATAGACATGAACACTTAACACGTAATTGACGTAATGATGTTCACAATCCATCACACAATAAAATTTTAAGATTTCTTTTGACTAAAGTAAACATGGCCTTTACGACTGGCTATTTGTGTAACTTTAATAACTTTATTATACGTTCATAAAAAAAAGAAACAACATTGCATACTGTGGTATTTCGCTATTCTAAACCACATATTTTAGTTATTTCACTGAGTGAGCTGAAGTGTTCTCACCTAATTCACTTTTTCTCTTTTTTTTTTTTTTTATTTTTTTTTATTTTATAAGAAAACGAATCGTTTTAGACCGATTCGCAGAATAGTAATGCAAAAACCAACAAAACGTATAATAGATGCGATGCGATGTAAAATGTTTTGGCATGGAATAATATGAATACGGTGTGAGTAAGTAAGTATTATGAGACCTAAGTGTGAATTAGGTGAGAACACTCCAGCTCACTCAGTGAAATAACTAAAATATGTGGTTTAGAATAGCGAAATACCACATTTCCCCTGTTTTGGCATGGAATAATATGAATACAGTGTGAGTAAGTAAGTATTATGAGACCTAAGTGTGAATTAGGTGAGAACACTCCAGCTCACTCAGTGAAATAACTAAAATATGTGGTTTAGAATAGCGAAATACCACATTTCCCCAATTCGCTATTCTAAACCACATATTTTAGTTATTTCACTGAGTGAGCTGGAGTGTTCTCACCTAATTCACACTTAGGTCTCATAATACTTACTTACTCACACCGTATTCATATTATTCCATGCCAAAACATTTTACATCGCATCGCATCTATTATACGTTTTGTTGGTTTTTGCATTACTATTCTACGAATCGGTCTAAAACGATTCGTTTTCTTATAAAATAAAAAAAAAATAAAAAAAAAAAGTGAATTAGGTGAGAACACTTCAGCTCACTCAGTGAAATAACTAAAATATGTGGTTTAGAATAGCGAAATACCACAATACCCAGATAAAGGAAGGAAATAAAAACACGTTATATTGAAGTAATTCAATGTTTAATTAAAACGTCATGATCAAGACTAAAGTAACAGCATCAAATGTTTCAAAAATGAAAAACCTAATTACAATAGTTGTTAACTATAAGTATAGTTGTCATAATAAATTTGTTTATACACTTTTATCTACATGCAAAATAACCTGTTGTTAAAAGTGAATGTGTCGATCAACTGGTCGCAATGAGCACCAAAATCAATGACAGGGGTCGAAGCAAGTTCAATGTACAAAAATACTGATTTTACTGAGAGACACCTAATATTACTGACTTTTAATGACTATCAAAATCGAATTTACAAAAAAATTAAATAGTAGGTCATGTATCTAATTATATAAAATCAATAAAATTTACATTACAGTCCAAGTAAGGTTCTTGAGGAAAAAAAATTAAAAGTTGCCCGGAAAATTGAGAAATTCGGGCAATCTGAGAGATTTTTTCTTTGTGATTTTCGAGTGACAGTATAGACAGGACACCGTTTTTTTGTGATAGCCATGGGCGTACCCAGCATTTGCTTAGAGACAAAGTAAGAAAACTCCTTAAATAAGTAGGAGTTTTAGTGGCGGCTAAACCTGTCATACGTACCGGACGTTGAAAAGTTGTAGAGAATGTTAAATTAAAGAGCGAATAATTTTGGCACCCTTTGTTTCTACTTGCCATAGTGTAAGGGCCTCCATATTAAGGAGGATGGCTCGATACTACGGTACGACGCATAAAATAGGGGTCTGATATGAAAACCTTGGCTGCAAAACTCAAAAAAAAAACGATTTTTACTGACCGTACTTTTATTGATTTTACTGACTAGTTTCGCCCCTGCAAAGATAACAAGTTAAAAAAGTTTTTTTTTTATTCACATAAAATAGGATTTTTATAATTCCAATAAACAGGCTACTCCAAGTAGACATGCCTTAGCAATAAGCAAAGGCTTTACATGTTGGTACTTGGTATGTTTCGCATCACGCATGCATGCAAACTTGCTAATGAAACTTATCTAGTAAAATAATTGAAACTATTCGAGTGTATAATTGCATTAAAAGATAGACATTTGGATGCTGATAATTATAAAAGTGATGAAATATTTGCGTCTGTGTTATCTATGCTAGTTCTATACAAACCTGAGTAAAAACACCAAGTGTCCTTGTAATGTCAAACATTTTGTACTAAATTTTATTATAAAATTATCATGATGCGGTTGCTCACTCGAAATATAAAAGTGTTAAACAGTAATTAAACGTGTTTAGCTAACCCAGCTTTAGATTAATAATATTTCAATACATCAAAAGTGGCTGTAGTCGTTATGTATAGTAGGCGAAGGCAACACACGCCTAGAGCCGCGTAGCGAGAAAGAGCTATGAATGGCACGTGACATTTCGATGGAATCATGCAAAAAATATTAAAGGTAGGTATTGTATATAATGTATGTACTTATATTCATTTAAAAACATAATTTCTAAAAATCAAAAATATTCAGACGTGCAGTCAATTCAATAATTAACGATCATAATTGGATCAATTGATAATATTGTAAACCATATTACATGCTAGTGTCCTGTACTTGATGTTAGAGATAGATAATACGATACATTTTCTTTCTATCACCTAACTAGAAAATAATAAAAAATATAGTTGCTATATTACAAAAAAAAAGTAAATAAAAATAAGCTCAGCAACACTGAATTTCCGATTTATCTAACACCTTACATGTAAAACGGAAAATACGTAAAAAAAATAACAAAGTAAATGTAGCCCAGGAACACGGAGGTGGAATCCTAAAGCCCTTAACAAAATCTATTTATATTTTAACCATCTATTGGTGTATTTAATTTTACTTAATCTATTCAATTCCTATACTATAATGAGGCGCAATCATATTCCTCAGATCCATACAACGCGCATGCACCCGGGACAGAATGCTATTAATCTTTATTAAGCACTATTATCTTTGCAACATTAAGTCACCTCGCTTTCAAGTTAATAATAAAGTAAATCAGAAGATGAGCTAAACTGTCGTCAGTTGGGGCGCACGCGTCAGTTGCGGCCGGCCGGCTCCTCTGCCGGCGTTGGCGGAGCGCTCTGGAACACAAAATTATACTTAACCATATTTCCGCTATTTCACTGTCTACAACCTGGAAACTAGTTATACTTGCTTAGAAATATAAGGTGTATCAGAATGTTTTTCGTTTTTGATACTTAAAATACGAGTTTAAAATAATTCTAGGGTCTTTTTTAAGGATCAAAAACGAAAAACATTCTGAGACAACCTTTTTTTTTTTTTTTTTTTTTTTTTTTATTGATTATAGGCTTGCGCTTGACCACTATCTCACCTGATGGTAAGCGATGATGTGGTCGACGATGAAGCACGCTTGCCTAGAAGAAACCTATTCACTCTTGACTATACATAAACCTGTAGATATCTAACGCTATACCAATAGTAATTCTAAAGAACGCTATCAACTAAAGCTGATCATATTATCATAGTTAATTAGTGATAAATATGTACCGTCGGCGTCGGCGTCGGCGTCGGCGTCAGTGTCGGTGTCGGTGTCGGTGTGGTATCGGTACGGGTGAGGCCGGCCCACTGCACGAAGGAAGGCAGGTCGCGCGTGGGCAGCTCGGCCGCCAGCGCCTTGACGCGCAGGTTGCGGTCGTCCGTCAGCAGCACCACCTCGCGCACTCGCCGCACCACCTCTCTGCCATCGTCCCCGCGCGTATCTGCTAAATTATGGAATTTTAAATTCAGTTCAAATAGCTCGATAACACGACACGCAGACATACGATATACCCGCTAGTACAATTTTGTCGCGTATCGGAATGCAACCAAGGAAGCGTCATTAAAACAAATAATCGGCGGCGCCAGCGCAGATAAAATCACCGTTCACGCGAGCTAAAATATGTAGTTACAGACCGCCACCGTCTAGCTTGGCGGACTGGGTCGACGCAGACACATCTACAGGTCTGCTACACGCTTCGACCGTGCTCGTACACGCATTTGGAAGCTACTGAATAGTGCCGTCCAAATATAACAAACTCGCACATAATATTGATAAGTATAAAAATACAACAATTTTACAGTAAAAACCTTTTTAACAAAAAAATTGGCGCCAACCAAACATGCAAATTAATAACCTAAAGCGTAGAATGATTGTAGAAGCTAGGTTGATCTTCGTTGATAGTTTGTTTGGCGCCGCCTCAAAATGCTAGACTAAAAGATTTTTAATATTTTGCTTTTTAGTTCGTTATTTCGTCGGTTATATTTGAAATTTAAACGCGACCAACTTTGAGGTATACTCGTGGCAATAAAAACAATATATTTAAAATCGGACCACTCTAGAAAAAGTTATACATAAAATTATACATGTCGAATTGAGAACCTCCTCATTTTTTTTACGTCAGTTAAAAAATACACATTTAAGCTTAGCACGCATTGCGGTTTTAGCCGCGCGGAATTCTTCATTCAAATATCGCGCGATTTTTGTCTCTTTCTACCTGATCATAAAGCTCAAAATAATCGCGCGAATTTAAACCGCGGTGCGGTGCGGTGATTCTGCAAAACACAGATTTTTTGCGGATTGTATACAGCGCGGTTTTTTTTTACCGCAAGTGGGTGCAGCTTCACACAATTCCATACGTCGCAGAGTTATAATTCCATATGCGTGCTAAGTCTTAAGATCACCGTGCTAATTTGACGCATTTAAATGGCACCAGCAGCCTGATCCATGACACGACGAGATTGTAGTAATATTTCTGCATTTTAACCTAGCAATGACGATTAAACAGCGCCCTTATAGTAAGGGTTTGATTGTTGGTTCACTGTACTTTCGGAAAAACTTTATTCTTTGTAGCAAGCCTCACTCCGCAGTTTAGGTACGATCGGCCGGCACTCCTAGTGTATAGGAGTATCGCAGTAGATTGCCGCTTGCTGCTCGGATCGCACGCTATCCGCGTTATTATTTCTGTGATTTTTGCAAAGAACGATGAACGCCGCGTCGAAGCAATAATAATAGCAATAAGCATAAGTTTACTGCTTACTTCAATAATAGTAATAATTATATTTATTTATTTATTTAATACTTCATGCACACACAACTACAGAGGCGGACTTTAATGCCTTAGGCATTTTCTACCAGTCGACCTTTGGGTGATGGAGAGATAAACAGTGGTAGGTGCAATATTGAAAGTTATATGCCTATTGAATAAAAATAGGTAACTGGCTGCTACTTAATATACCTAATAATTGTTTATTTATTACAAAGTCGAAATGAGGTAGGTAGGTACATACATTGCAAACTACCTAACTAATTTATCGTTTAAGTACCTACTCACATGTAACTAAATAACATTAAAATGGTAATTTTCGGATAAGGGCTCCCGGTTCTAGTTGTGTAACGTGTGTGGCCGTTTCTTGTTCGTGGACCTACCTATCTTGTCTAGGAAACCACGAAACTGCAATAGGTAGGTTATTCTAAAACAGTACCCAATATCACAGGTAATATTTAGTTACGTGATTTATAAAAAAATAAGTGTAGAAAGGTAGGTACTTTACTTACCTAGATGTCTATCTGTTTAGTTGAGAATAGGGAAGCAAAAAGCCATTGTAAAATAGTTTTCTAATCGATTGCTACAAACAGTTATCAATTTATCAACCAAATAATTTTATATTATTTAAACAAAGCGATTTTGCCGGAAATTATTTACTATTAGAAATGCAATTGTTCACAAAAAAGAAAGAGATATTGACGTACCTAGACATGCAGCATACCTAGACCCAACATTTTATCCTTTATTGATTATTTTTCTTATTATTTACATTTTTATAAAATAAATTAAAAAAAGAAACGTTAATATTATTACACCCTTTATTTATTGACTATATTTTTATTAATAGACAATTAATATGTTGTCGTTAGCGAAAGCGACAAGTCGACAACCCTTACGAGCCGCGTCACTGCGCGCCAGACAGCGAAAGAGTTACGCGATAGAAGAGAGCGGCAACTTTTAGGTGAATATCACGTTAGGCATTGACCGATTCACGGAGCTGATTTGCTCTTTGTTGCTTAGCAGCAAGAGTCGCTATTTCTATGAATTTAAAGTGTTAAAGTGATCTTTCTGTACCTGTAATATTATTTACATATCTCTTGCTCTGTAAGTACACCCTTACACCCCTGAATGCCGGGGTGTATGACCATCATTACAGCATAGGTTTTGGAATTTGAAAAAAGAACTGTCATACTCATACTGCACGAAGAATATTTTTAAAAAGTTAATATTTTTTACATATCTCTTGCTCTGTAAGTACACCCTTACACCCCTGAATGCCGGGGTGTATGACTATCATTACAGCATAGGTTTTGGAATTTGAAAAAAGAACTGTCATACTCATACTGCACGAAGAATATTTTTAAAAAGTTAATATTTTTTTTCTCGGTATCGATTAATTACTCGAATCGGAATCTAGAAAATTTATTTTATAAAGATTTTATTTTAAATATGGAACTATTTGTTTCCACATCGTATCGATTTAAAAATCAAACTGGCCAGCAAGATTTGACGCGCTTGCGTGCGTGAAAAAAAAAAGGCAGTCTACTAGTAGGCGCGAAAGCATCGCGAAAATAATTAATTTTCTTGTTTTATTTCTTTTTCAAAAGTTTTAAACATTTCTAGTGACGAAGACATAGATCTAACGCCCGATTTTATTAAAGAAAGGGCAAAAACAGTTATCGAAAATATATTACCGCCGAACTAAACTATAAATATTCCTAAAAAGAACGTGACCATATCTCTTACAAATTGTAATAATTTTACTATTAATTTTAATTAAATACACATTTTTTTCTTCTTAATAAATGTTCATTGAAACCTGCTGTCTTGTTGTTTACTTACCTCACAATCGATATGTAAAGCAGAGTATTGATCTCGGGCGTAAGCATCAATTGCATACTCGGGTTAATTAGCGCCTTCGCTTCGCTCAGGCGCCAAAAACCTCGTATGCAATTGATGTCATACAGCCCTTGGTTAATAATCTACTATTATTGTGTGGTAATAGTTATTACCCTTAAAATAAAGTTAGAACCAAATCAGCCAGCAGGATCCTGTGTGATTCTATGCGGGTTCCCGTCGTCTTGTTTTCAGTGATCTGTGTGTACCTGGCTTTATATTGCCACTCAATATAAAGGTTTGTACAAATTTTCAGCTTATTAAGTTTCATTGTAAGGTTAACACAGTTTTGTAGACTCAAAGTAACAGTAATAATATTGAACCGTAGCAGGAAAGTGACCTTGGTCGGCGGCGATGCTAGTGTGCAGGTTGAGCGCGGTGGCGAGCACGCGGTCATCGTTGGTGGCGCGCGCCGCGTCCGGCTGCTCCAGCGTGCAGGCGCGCGACGCCAGCAGCGAGCCGCGCGACGTGGCCAGGCGCAGCGCCGCGCCCGCGCCGCCCACCCAGCCCAGCGCCGCCGTCGCCTGGCCGCCCACGCGCGCGCTCATCCGCAGCCCCTCTAGCTCCGTCATAACTGGGGGAAATCACGACGATATTAATTACTAGTTTTGCAAGCGGTTTCGCTTACGTGTAATTCGAAAATTATCCCAAGGGAACATAATTCCGAGATAAGAAATATCCTTTATATGTACATATTATCCTCATATACCGAGTGGGCCAAAACACGTGGATCAAACGAAACAGGGTGACATTTGGAGCTATTTTCAGAAGATCATATCACCCTAACTATCGCCCTGTTTCGTTTGATCCACGATTTTTTGCCCATCCTGTATAAGCTAAATTACTGTAGTTTTATGAAAATCCGTTTTGTAGTTTTTGCGTGACAGAGTAACAAACATGCATCCATCCATACTCACAAACTTTGACATTTGCCGAGTGTGATAATAGTATCACACGAGTGTTTAAATACCTAAATATGCCAATACATACACTATTTTATCTTCACTCATTCAGTTGAAATAACACAAAAGTGGAAACGTAAATTTAGATTCTCATTGCACATGAAATGACTGCGCAGCGCGCGCATCCATAGACAATGAAACTTCTTTTCTACATTAAGGCACTGAGCCCATACACGCCAATAAATTAAAAAGTAAAAGTGTGGGTTAAAAATTAAAAAGTTATTATATGATGCAGTTGTTTGAAAATCGAAGGAACATGTTGAACGGCAATGTTTTTTTTTTTTAATTTTATCTAGCCACGAAAAAAGAGTATGTCTTTATACAATATTTTTTTAAATTCATATTTGGAACATTACATTGTGAGTGTAGTTAAAGTGTTTTATAATCCCAAGGGAACATTATACCGGGATAAAAGTAGCCTTTGTGCTATACAAGACTATAATCTATATCTGCACCAAATTTTATCTAGATGCGTTCAGCCGTTCTGGCGGATTGAGTAACAAACATACATCCACACACACATCCATCCAAAATTTCACATTTATAATTTTAGTAAGTTTTTTAGTAAAATAGTAGGACACCGCCTCAAATGATAGTTTTAAGGTAGCCTGCATAATTATCCACTGTCGTTAGTCGATAGAAATCTTAATGAAGTCGACAGAATTTATAGACAGTTTTTTTTTTTTCTTAGCCTTTCTCTAGTATGTAATCAGGACTTGCAGAATGTTATTAGTTATTAGCTACTTACCCACTACGGGCACAGCCAAGGTGTAAGGTTGCGCAGGCGCTTCTACGATGGCCTGCAGCAGCGATAGGTGGTCGATGAAGCAGTTGGTGTCGGGTACCAACAGCCGCGGACGAACTTCAACCTCTGAGCTCACAGAGCCACCGCGTAATATTTCCTTGAAACAAAAAACAATTATCAATATGCAGATGCCTAGTTCATGTTAAAACGTTGCGTTATCTCCTTATAGCATCGGCTTGGATTAGGACAAAATGTTGTGTGTATGTTTGGATGCCAATTGCCTGATTTGTTTTACTTTAACATCAAGAGACTAAGAAACCTCACTATATTGCGTCCAGCCTATTATTTTACTTTTGACAGATGCAGGCCTATGAAATTTCATAATTAGTAACAGGCAACCATAGACACTAAAATGCAATACTTCATCGGCGCTTAGAGTAGTGAAGCGACGTACTATTTCGCACCGTTATTCCGATTATTTGAAATTCACAGTTACATCGAATTTACGTAGCAGTAAATATCGCATTGTTAATTGAATATTTGTTACATAATAATAATGTAATTATAAACAAGTTCTGCAATTAAGATTTGTCCTTCCAATGAAGGTTTAATGTTGAAAAAAGTAATATTGGATATACAAATATAGAAATACAGCAAATAAAATACTTGCGATTTTATTATGATGAATCGTTGGATTCTTCTCCATACAAACTGGAATCATATGTTAAATCGATTAAAATTTCATCATTAATAAAGTCGATTTGTATAAGAAATCGAATCGGTACTGCATTAGTTCATCACTAAATCATTAATTTTTGAGCTGTCAAAAATAAAATAACAGGCTGCACGGAGTGTAGGTATTCTGGTTCCTGTGGAAAACTCTAAGCGGGTAAAACCACAGCGCACACTCAACTAATTGGAATGTTTACTCATCAAAAAGGACGCTGATGTTGCTGGGTGGCTCAGCTATCTATACTTATATAATAAAGCGGATGATTTTGATTGTTTGTTAGTTTGAATTCTCTCTAATCTCTGGAACTGCAAGTCGTGAATAAATGTTTTTGTATAGCCACATTCGTGAGAAAGGTTATAGAGCATTACGCTAAAGTTCTTAGTTAGCCTTAAATATTATTTTTTGTTAACTAAGTCGGAAGAAAATGCGCTCTCGAACTACTTTTTCCGCATGGGCTGGGGTTACTACCCTAGCGCATGCGGATAAAGCAGTTCGAGACTATTTACGTAATTATTATTATACGTAAGTACCATGAAAATATATTAGATTTTAGTAGATCTAAAAAAAGATCACGACCCTATATATCTATCTCTTATAAATATATAAATACTTTGATATATATCTTATGAATTATAGACTTTGAAACCGTCCAACTGATGTATCCAAACTGGTTTCATTAGAAAGGCAATAATGCGAAGATGGCTTTAGACCAAAAAAAAAGCGTTAGGGTAGGGTAGACTAGGCCCCTCCCCGGTGGATTCCCGCATTGACGAGGCGGGAGGGCCAAGAGGAACCCGAGGAGTGGCCGCTCGTCAGGGCTTTTGCCGATTAGCCGACGACGTAGCAGCCAATAAGTAGGTTGCGGTGCCGTATGGGCGTTATCGCAACTGAAGCGACGCGGACGCGGTGGGGCCGCAGGGGAGGAGGAGTGTCGGTATAGCGTTGGCCGATCTCCCTATCCCCTGCGGCCGAAAAATGGTAGGTGGCGTGGCCCCTCACCTAACCCGTCACAGGAGGACTAAGGTTGCCATATACGCGGGTAAGTCTGGCGCCCATGTGCCATTTGGTCCCTGATGCGGTCACGGCGTACACTGTCCTGACCCGTCACAGGGGGAACAAGGGTGCCATATACGGGTTCGTCTGGCGCCCATGTGCTTGTTTGGTCCCTGGGGTGGTCACGGCGTACAGTGTGTTCTGGTGCACCGGTGATGGGGGGTAAAAACCAGAGGAGGGTCCGGAGACGGACAGCCACGATGGGTTCGCGGATGTATGCTAACGCGTTTCTGTGTTCCCGCCATAAGCGGCACAGGAGCACATCGTGGAGTTTTAGTGGGTTAGAGTACCACATAACTGCGCTATCTTCCCGTAGTAGAGCAGTTTGCTTGAGCATTTCATAAGGCTAAAAAAAAAAATAGGGTGGACTAGGTAGGGCAGGATAGGTTCGGATAGGGTAGGATGGGGTAGGATAGGGTAGGACAGGGTAGGACAGGGTAGGATTGGGTAGGATAGAGTAGTATAGGATAGGATAGGTGGAATAGGTAGGTAGGGTAGGTGCCCGCCCCGATGGGTTCAGTAACCGTGGCTTGGTAACCCACGGTGAAGCGAAGAGGAACCCGAGGGGCCGCTCGTCAGGGCTTTTGCCTATAAGCCGACGACGTAGCGGCCAACAAATAGGTTGCAGTGCCGCTTGGCAACAGAGGCGACACCGCAACAGGCGGGCCGCGATGTCGTATGGGAGGCATCGCGGCTGAGGGTAGGAGGCCGCGGCGGTAGAGGAGTGCCGGTATTGCAATGCGCCGCTCTCCCAACCTTCCGCGGCCTGGACGGGGTAGCCATCGTCTGATGGCGGACGCGGTGGGGCCGCAAGGGAAGAGGAGTGTTGGCATAGCGTTGGCCGCTATCCCTATCCCCTGCGGCCGAAAAATGGTAGGTGGCGGGGCCTCTGACCCGTCACAGGAGGACTAAGGTTGCCATATACGCGGGTAAGTCTGGCGCCCATGTGCCGTTTGGTCCCTGATGCGGCCACGGCGTACAGTGTGTTCTGGTGCACCGGTGATGGAGGGTAAGAGGAGGATCCCAGAGTAGGAGGGTCCGGTGAAGGAGAGCCGCGTCGGGTTCCACCGTGTTTCACACCGTGTATGTGACACCGTGGAGTTTTAGTGGGTTGGAGACCCACATCTTTGCACTATCTCCCCGTGGTAGTGTAGTATGCATGAACAGAAATAACCTAGGTATGGTAGGTAAAGTAGGTATGTAGGTAGGTAGGTAGGTAGATAAGTAGGGTAGGTAGGTAGATAGGTAGATAAGTAGGGTAGGCAGGTAGGTAGATGATAGGATAGGGCAGGGTAGGTAGGTAGGTTGCCAGTTGATGGAAGTGAAGCCGCGGGGGACAGGTAGTTTATTATATAGTGGTTTTCGTGCCGTCTCTAGCATACATTCAGAGTTTCTATTATTTCGATTATTTTTCAAACATTTACGTCGACTGGCGATTAAAGTATGACTAAAACATGACTAATTAGACTACACATACTTGCATACGAAGGCGATGTTTGTCGAGCGTAGCCTTCCTGGTCTCGAGTTGTTCCTTGCGCCGCAGTAGCTTGCGAGTCGCTTCGTCCGTCCCTTCGGCCTCCACTCCTTCATTGTGACTGGGCGCCTCGCTAGCAGTGCCGCTTGCGTTGCTTTCATCCTCGGAGTTTTCAGACTGAAATTAAAGTTTTCATTATTACCAACAGGAAAAAAGCTTTCAAATCGGATAGTCTCAACCAACTTCGATTTGAAAGTCCTCAAACAAGGTAATTCCTTAAAGCGTAAATGAAAAATCGTACAACAAGTTACGTATGACACAATAATCAAATCGTCCAAATAGAAACGATGGTCTTTTTTACGCCCTTCGGTAATGGAAAGGAAGCAGATTTATCTTTTTTATCATTTCTTTAACAATATTATTTACAGTTTAGACTGAAACACCACAAGCTTCAGGAACACGTTTTTGAAAATAACCATTGCTTTCTTTTTTGTTTCCACTATCGGCTTCTTGTAAAAAATACAAGTATACGCTTGAAATTATCTGTCATGCCCGCGACTTTAACAGCTGTCCGCCCATTTTTTTAAATAAATTACATTAAGTTAAAAGAGTATTAATAACTCTATATACTTCCAAGTTGATTGAGAGCGTCCGGTCTGCACCAAGTGCAAAGGGCAACTGATAGAAATAATCCGACGACTGACGAAACACGAAGTTTGCCGAGGGACATAAAGAAAATAGTTGAACTGTACAATCATATCATGTTTTCAGTTAAAGACTTAAATACAAAGGCGAACCTATTGCCAATATGGCTAAATACTGGACTCCGAAAGTCCAAACTGCTTCTGAGCAAGGCTTAAGCCAAGATCGACCCCTGAGTCGCAGTTCTACAGTCGCTCTGCGTCATCAATTCATCAAAAACTCGTAATCTGACTAAACCGATAACCTGTTAACCTTAGCGAATTGTTATGCACGTGAATTTAAATGCAATTATTGTTATTTTTTTTTCTAAAGGAGTTTAAATGCAATTTAATGTACCATGTAATGTAGTTTTTAACCCCCGAAGGAAAAAGAGAAGTGTTATAAAATTGACGTGTGTATCTGTGTATTTGTGTACCTGTCTGTGGCATCACAGCTCCTAAACGGCTTTTGAAATAGTTTTTTTTTGTCGGCAAGGTGACTTTATCGTGCGTGTTCTGATGAAAATCGGTATAGCCGTTCTAAAGATATGGGCGTTTTACTGTTTGAATCGGGGTATTTTTGCAAGATATCGTGTCATAATTACGTGTTCGATAGATTGTCGATCGAACCGTGTCTACTTCTATATAAATTACTAGCTTCTGCCCGCGGTTTCGCCCGCGGAAAAAGTGTTTTATCATCCCAAGGGAATACAAACTATCCTCCAAAAATCGGTTCAGTAGATCCAGAGATTACCCCCTACAACCTAACAAACTTTACCTCTTTATAATATTAGTATAGATTTAGATTAAATTGCATGAAAAAAAAAGAGCCGAGTGTTTTTTAAATTTTACTTGCAGTATTTATGATCCTTTCTATAAGTATTAATACTATCTGACTTTAATTCTATAGCATTAGATTTTTGGTTACCAAGTTCGGACTCCTTCAAGTGGATTCCTCGCGCCTTAAACTCGACTGTGTGAATTCTCGCGAGTTCATATCACTCAACTTCTGGAATAATTTGGTACTTCAATATGTTTAAGCTACATTAATACTAATTACCGAGGTGATAAGTGTGCTATTAAGAAGCTTGCCAATTATAAAAGATAATTTGATATTAAAATTTATATTACACGTAAAATCTTCCAACCGAAAATCTTGTATGTGCTTGCAAATAACTTAATGAGACCCGAAAACATGTAATACCTAGGCAAAATAGTGTTATTAACACTATCGAAACTTTATTATTTTTGTACTATCATAAGACTGCACGTCTCCTAAAACTTTTTCATCAATCGGTAATATTTTAAAGTATACCGTCGCCTTCCTGTTTTTTATTTTATTTATAACGCCGGATTCCACTATCGACCAATGGTAAACTCATGCTTACGATTTTTCGAGTCTATTACCGCGGTTTCTGTAACTATAAAACGTATTAAGTAGTATTGTTCGCCTAAAATCGGTGAAAAACTGAGTGAGGTTCATGGCTTCAAATGACTACAGTTCACTTTCTTACAATAATCTATGTTTGGATTTAATTAATAAAAAAAAAATGCTTGGAACAGGCTTATTACAATACCAGACACATAACAGCATTTTAAATTGTTTGGTATAGTTAAAAAAAAAAAGACTTTAAATATTCAAATTACCAGTTGTTGCAGAGGGGCATGCAGCGGCTGCACGCGCTGCACAGCGCTGGCGTAGCGCGGCGCCGAGTCCGACGGGTACTCCAGCCGTAGCACCGGGGGCTCCACGCCCACTAAGTACCTGGGTAACAAGCATAATGTCCACGTTAGCTTACCTTCTACACATTTATAACAAGTAAGAAGTTTGCTTCTTCGTCTAGTTTCTCGATCACTCAAGTCATAGTTGAGAGAATTGTTGAAATTACTCAAGCACCCTTATCCTTGAAAGCTTACTGCAGCTTATAATGTACTTTGAAGTTAACGCCGCACGCCTCCCGCAATATGTCACCGATACTTAATTGGCTTACGAGTGTAATATAAAATAGCTAAAAGATCCAATAATACATGTAGACTCACTCGGTACCGAAGAACAGCAGTTTGCTGATCCTTAGAGCATGTTCCGCGGCGTGATGTTGGCCCAACTGGTCCACTCGTACCCACGCGACTGCCGGCTCCATGTACATAAGTGGCGTGAACCCGCCCAGCGATGCGTCTTCAGGCAAACGGACGCATACGTAACCTTACAGAAAACATATTCAAATACAATGTTAATGTTGGGAATACTTCTGGTAACCCATCATCATCAAAGACAAAAGACGTCCACTACTGGATATAGCCTCCTGCACTGACAAAATCCGGCGAATTGACTCGAATAACATTATGTTAAAAAGTGCGTAGCCATCAAATAATTATTGATTAGATTTATTCTGTTTTAGCTTGCGTGGGATCCAATAATAATTTTATGTTTTGGGCGTAACAATGAAACGATAACTAAATAGTCAACATTCTAAGATTAACGTAACTAAATTACAGTTGCGAAAATAGAAATTCTAACGCGTTTAAGTTACACAAAAAAAGAGGTTAAAGTTAGTTTTATAGGTTAGTTCGGTAATATAAATAGGTATATTAATGTAGTGTCGACTTTCAGCGGGTTCAGGCGCGGCCAGAGGTGATGTACTAGTTATAAACATGCACTGTCGTTCTCTTTATCCTTATGGCATCTGCGGAACCCACGGCGACCGCAAAACGAGATACATTTATACTGGTACAAGCTATTAATGTGACGGGATTATCGCTGTAATTAGAATTTACTTTTATATCGCGAACAATGTAACTAATGTTTTTAAAGTTAACAGTGGTTATAGAACTTCAATGATCAAGCTCGATTTAAAATACAAATAACGAAAAAAAACTGGATCACTTTTGAGATATTTCAAAGCATCCTGCAAACACACTATACAATGTATTATTTGTTGATAACTTAGGATTATAACGCAAATGGGAATGACAAATATAAATGCATTCAGAAACTCAGAAAAAAAATGTTGTCTCAGGCGTTCTACAAACGACCTAATATGGCAACTTGTTCGTAGTGTAAACAAACAACAATGGATTCTCACCTTCTTTCGTTTCGTTTTCGAATTCTATCGACTTGTCATCAAGAGATTCCAATATGTTCATAAGCTTTGCAAGCCAGTCCCACGGGTCGTTATCGGCTCTAAACAAACATAAACAGTTTTTAATAAAACATATTTCAAATACAGATAACATAACTGTAAAAATAGAAACTTACCCGATTTCAAAACTGTCGAACGAAGGTGGTGGATTCCATACACTACTGTGGCATAACATCCAGTCGGACCACACCTTAAAATATAAATAACTATTATGAAACGATCATACTTAATAAATTATTATCAAATTAACGCGCACAAACAGCTATTTTCTTAATTACATGTTACACCAGAGTTCAAAAGTAATTGGTGTTTTTTAACTGTACATCTGTAAACGTTTAAAAAAAAAACAAGATCTGGCTCTCGGTATTACAGTAACCCACAAATCAAGAGATATACAGTGTAGCGATATAAGTAGCCAAGATACCATCACAATAAAACGTTTCTGGGGCGATATTGGAATGTTATCGTTTTGCTAAAGGCAAACTGGAATTGTTTCTTTATAACTGGAGTAACTGGATAAAATCGATATCCCTTAGGAATTGTGTTTTATGTTAAAAACAGTCCAGATTTGATGCAGTTTAAATTCAGGTAGATAAAAGCAATTTAGTTTTGGTTCCAACTTTATTTATTCGGGATCCTAAGTTATGCGCGGAGCTTTCCGTACAATGCTGTTTTGTTCGCTGTGTCTTCTCTGTTATTTCGTGATTGTTCCTGTTGTGTTGGATCCGCGAATAAAAGTGTTCTACTGTATTGTTTGTTTACCTTGATGGCAGGCAGCAGAAGCAGCGCGTCGGTGTGATGCTGTGACTGCGGCGCCTCGGGCAGCAGCGCGCAGCAGCGCTCCAGCATGGCGCCGAACATCAGCAGCGACACGCCCAGCGCGCACTCCAGCCATGCTGAACGTTCTCCGCTGTTGCCCTCTATAGGACAACCAGAATAAATAATCATTGTAATCTTATGGTTAAAAAAATAGTAATAAACATTACTCAATGTGTAAGAAACAACTGTACCTAAACCTATTAAGGAGTCATCACCATGTACAACTTTTTCTATAGGACCAAACGCTGTGGTAAATTGTCAAATTTTGGGGAACAACTGATTTTTTGTAACCACTTTTAAGAGTATATACGAATTTACTTGGGATCAGCGCATCATGTCTTGTTCTTCCATACATTTCCAAACGCCGTAATCTTAAACGTCACTCTCTTTCTACCCCTATCATCATCCACACAATCTTTGGTATTTCCCTTATTTTTATATCTAACCTAAAGAGAGTTATTGTTTTATTAACATTATACATCCAACAAAGTTCATTGGCTCAGTTATTTTAAATACGTACGTTTAATTAAACTATTCCTTATACTATAAAATAGAAGTCGGAACCCTGCCAATATAACACCAAACATGTATTACAATATTTGTTTAGAGTAATCGACAACCATAACTCTATATTTACTGGCAAGTAAAATTACGTATGTGCATACAATCGTGAGTCTCATCCAACTCACACAAAACAGTTTGCATTAATCAGTAAACGATCAGGACCAACCGGAACCAGCTACCTGTTGAATCATCGCGTTCTCCGTAAACAATACAGGTACATACGTCAAAATAAAACGAACGTGACCCAAAACAATATTTTTTTACTTCATTTGATCATATGTTTTTTCACAGAATCGCTAACAAAGTAGCTTAACTCTATGACTAATACATTTAGCAGAATCGTTTACTTAACCGCAAAACCTAGCTAGGAATGGTAAACTGTGTTCATCTTCCATAATTAAAAATGTGTTAGTCTCTTGTTCATTAAGATTAAGACCGGATAGGTTTTATGTTTATTCATCATTAAATATTCATATTTCATGTTATATCTAGTAATATAGAAACGTGCATGAATAGAAGCACGTCGTCATTGGATCATCCACCGACAGCTCATCGGTCGCTTCGAGCCGGTCCGATATAAATAGTCGTCTAAAAATACACAGCACGGATTGCACCTGCAAACACACAACACCTACTATACTGCTTAACAAATACCTGGATAAACAGGCGTACTGAATTACCTGGCAAGTAAAATTCGTTACGTATGTCATAATAAATTCAAGCATAGCAATATAGGCACGAAAGTGCAGATAAAACGTATTTCTGTATGTCAACTATTTATTGAAAGCCATTCTATCAATAGATAGATTTACATAATGTGTACGCGCACCTAAGCCTCCATGTTGCGTTTCTTTGAAACTGACTATGCATTTACACGCTCGAGTCTCGACACGATTCTCCAATGTATTGTAAGTGACTACTTAAAAGCATTTAATCGCAATCAAAAATCTATGTTCCGTCTGATTTATGTGTCGTAATTTTGTACATTCAAACGTTATCTCATATATCTTTCCAGGAACTTTCCTCGACATAAGCGCTGCCAAAGGGCATCGTCTTGCCGAACGTCGTAATTAAGGGTCTCGAAATTTTTCTATAATAATTCAAAACATCATTACGAGTAATGGCGTAAAAGAGTGGTCGTCACCGTGCCGACGTCGAGTCAGTTTGTTGAACCTGTCGCCATCAAATGTGTGCATTTGTGCGGTGCGCGGGCGCAGGCGGGCGGTGCGGCGGCGACGGAGTGCAGTGCATCAACCTCCAATAACTTGTAATTTGTAATTACAAACCTTTACTGCGCCCGGACGGAGCCGCAGGAAATAGCCACGTTTACAGCTCACGTTATATATTAATTTCGTAAATCGAATACGTGTACACCATTGACTTTGCATTTCTCCTAATAAATATATTTTTGTTCTAAATAACGTGTTTCCGTGGGGTCAAGGCAATCAAATCTAACTGTATAAGAGTAAAATAAACAGAAAAGCGGTAAAACTACCGGTTCAGTGCGATCCTTGGGGATCCTTCATAAAATTGCAGTACCTAATTAATAAAATGTACATCATTATTTATTATTTTTTACGTTTTAATGTTCCAACCGCGGCAACTTCAAGAGATTAATTTTTACCTTGATTAGTCGATTAACAACTCTTTTTAGGTCCTTCAGACGTAAGGATAATAAGATTAGTGTTTGATTTTTGATAAGAGTAATGACGCCAACAACACATTAACAAGACCCAATTTTTTTTTAGTACGTAGGAATTTTGTTCATAATGGGACACAGATCTGCTAATTAACTAATGTAACCATGAAGCTAAATATCCTATTCAAATATGAAAAATATCAAATATGAATGTATTGTACAGATAAACCTTCCAGAATAAATATTTTAAATGATGGTGAGAACTGCATCAAAATCCGTTACGTGGTTTAGCAGAACAACGCATCCCCACGGACACACAAAAAGCAAATTTATACCTTAAAATTACATTGTATTTTATCTGTAATATGTATAGAAAGAAAAACATGTGACAGTATGTATGATACGAGTACATACATTCAGGGAAATCAGAAGCTATTGATAGAAGATAAGGTGACATAATTATGAGGCCAGCATTATCGACTGGTCGATGTCGATGGACGACTATTTATACTCTGATTTTTTATTTCGTAGACTAAACTGACCGGAGGTTGTCACTTTATCGTTGCATAAAAATAATGTCGTATCCTGAATGATCGAAAGTTGATCGAAAATCGAAGCAGATCGAAATTTAAACTATTTCGCGGCAAAAAAAATACATTTGTTAAGAAACTTGAGACCCTTATTTAATTTCTACTCATTTATGTCAGACTTCATTCTGTCAATCGCATTTATTTTATTTTGATTTATTATTTATTACAATAAAAGTTTTTGTACTATGTGTATTAATACTGTTATATTTAAATATATTAAGTTTATATTCATAAAACATTTATTCACACTTAATAGTAAAATTTAATTGAGGTGCCATGTCACATCGATTCGATGAATCACTTGCGATTGAGCCTTACCTACAACACTATGCACCGCACTTGCAACATTTAAAAATTTGGCATTGGCAGCTGTCAGTTTAGTCTACGAAATTAAAATTCGCAGTATAGTTGTACATCATCTTCCTACTTTTCACTAACCTCATACCAAATTTGCTGTTTATTAAAAAAACGTTCCTTTGCGAATGCGAATGAGTTGATCAAATTAAGAATGCTCGACCTGTTGTTGCACGCACTTTTAATGTTTCGTTCAATTAAGTTCAATACAAAAAAAAATATTAGAAAACTAAATCGACGTCCTGTGCGAACCGAGTACTTAATTACTTTTTATAGCACATAATATTCTTACTTTTGTTAAATAACCATTTATCTGCCTAGAACTTCTTATTAAGGTCTCATAAATTCCCAGTCCCGTTAATTAAGCAATTTTATAGACTTGATGTTCAGACTGAAATAGAATTAATTATTGTACCTTTTACTTGAATGCAAATGTGACTTTTCATTGTTTTTTAAATGACTACAAAAGTTATTTACGAGTATATTTAAATTAATCTGTCTATTTTTAACATAAATTCCATTTGTATTAATGACCCTTTACGGCGCAGATACCGCGGAGTAGCCAATTTTAAAATGAGAATCATGTCTAAACGGCTAGTCGCAATTTTTTGGTTGGCAAATATATGTTAAATAAGACCATTTTCTTAATAATTTGATCTAAGAAAATTTTGAATTCAATTCGTATAACATAGGTAGTGTAATTAATTTGTTAAGTTATGTCTAACACGGACAAAAAACCGGCAATCGCACCAAAACCGCTGGGTGTATTTTAATGAAATTATCACAACTTCAAAGACAATTTAACTATCTACATTTCGATCTAAGGCTTTTTTTAAGTCGTAGAATAATAAGGAAAGTACAAAAAACACTGAATTTTGGGTCGCGCGGGTTTGAAACTAGTGTGCGTTGTGTTACCTCAAGGTCATTGGCGACTGTCGTCGTCTTAAATAGACGATGACACACGTGTGAAACATCCATGACTCACTTATCTGGATAATAAATATGTCGGTCTGTCCCATAGTAAAATCCTTTGACCATTTTAAACGCGTCTTATATCTTATCGGGACAAATGCGTGACTATTACTCCTATTCAGTGCAATTAACGATGTTGTCATGTTGGATTCTCCGTTACGTCGTGTTTGTACTTATATCGCGCAGGTATTACTTGAACTAATGCGGAGTTTTTGTAATAGCTCGAATCAACTTCGGTATAAAAAACCTTCATCATTGCAATAAATTAATATACTAATAATATTTTTATTATGCGTACAGCTAAGGCGAAGAATTCCCTCCCGGTGTCTGTTGCCTGATAGCTACAATCTAGAGGTCTTTAAGTCAAGAGTGAATAGGTTACTTCTAGGCAAGCGTGCTTCACCGTCAGCCACATCATCGCTTACGATCAGGTGAGTTAGTGGTCAAGCAAGAGCCTACATAAAATAAAATATGTGAATGTAAAAACATTATTTTCTAAGAGGTTTTCTTCTTTCAATAGAAATAACAATTATTAAAATATTTTTTCTGTATCGTTTTATTCAAGCAGGTAAAGATTTGTGATTAAAAAATACAACTTCTTCTTCTTCGTATCGAATAACAGAATTCAACCCCGCCGACAGTTTTTGGCATTTGCCAAATAGTCGAACTCAAAATTGCAACAAAAATATGATGATATTCGTATGCAACTGAGTTACTCAAAACGCGCTAATATAACTGAACGTCAACAAAATCGATTGAATGAACCGTAGAGCCACCACCGACCTACTTAAATAAGTCAATAATAATAAACTTAAAAAAAGCTTTATAATTAAATCGACAATTTGCCTAACTAATAAACTACTTACTTTTACTGGTAGCTCATAATAACCTTGACACTAGGTAAGGTTAAGTGTTTCAAAGTCCATAATAACAGTGGCAAGCAAAAGTAGGTTAATCGCTGTTTCATACGATACTTATTACTTTTGTCGCTTTAACAAAAATGTTAGTAATTATTTATCGTTTTATCAACCGCAGACTTTGATTATACGGTCCTTTTTTATTAACTTTCAAAAACACAATACCTAAGTACGTAAAAGGTTTCCCCGTCAACGACCGCGTAAAAATTTTAACATTCTTAGCAGTTTATTAAAATCATCAAGGGTCATAAAAGAAGGAATTAACAACAAAACCAAATTGATCTTGCGGGAAGTTTTATGAGTAACCATTATGCTTTGGGCAAAATGATTGGAAAACGTTATAAAAATCAAGGTTTGTTAAGGTAGACATAAAATGTATGTGCATTACGTGATTCAGCAAATTAATTAATCAGTACCAGTTGGCATCCCGGTTAAATTAACTATTGAGGTGAAAGGAGACGGAGGGAGACGGACCTATATTTTCATGAAGCTTATAAAAAGCACATCTTTTTTTGTTATGGAGCCATAAAAAAATCGTCCATGGAGCAAACTTTTCAATCAATGATAGAATAGAATGGAAATTGGAAGGATTACAAGAAGCGTTAAAAAATAATAGAGGCGTCATTTTAAAGCTTGTAAGAGGAAATGCGGTCGCAGACATCCGACTGATTTTCCTAAGTAAAAAGTCACAATTCGAGGTTTAGCTCTGGCCTATTTAATCCTCCAACATTGGACCACTTTTGGAGGTATTCCATAAACTGAAAATGAAACTTATATATATTGTGCCCCTATGTTTTCCTTTTTTCATTTATAGTTGTCAAATTTGCACAGTAAGGCCTCTGTTGACACTGTTGACAGCGCAATTTTGAGCATATTTTGAGGGTTCTAGTGCTTATAATGTTTCATCAAAAAGGATAACATAGGGCTACTGTATATATCTTTCTTTTTCAGTTTATGGAATATCTTTTAAATTGGTCCAACATTGGAGCAGGAAATAGGCGAGAGCCAAACCTCTAATTATGACTTTTTACTTAAGAAATTCAGTCGATTTTTAATTGAGGTCACAACAAAACCCGCTCATGGAGACGGGCCAAGATGCTCAACGGCAATGAGGCACTGATCGAGTAAAAGCTCCAGAGGCTTGAACATCTTCGCCGAGTTGCCAGCTTGTCGGTTTTTTATCGGATGCTTTTCGGAGAGTGTGCGATAGAATCATCGGACTACAAGACGTACGCCGATGCGACATCGTTATATGGTGGATATCCCATCCAAACGCACTAAACGTTTTGGAAATACTTGAATTATGCGTACAGCTAAGGAGTGGAATTCCCTGCCGAAGTCTATGTTTCCCGATAGCTACAACCTCGGGGTCTTTATAATAAAGAGTGAATAGGTTACTTCTAGGCAAGCGTGCTACATCATCGCTTACCATCAGGTGAGGACCAGGGCCCATAAATTTTTCCCCATCTGCTTTTCGTCGTTGATTAAATTAACTTTAGGGTTTGTTTATAAACGTTGCTTACAGTTTAGAGACGTTTAAACTTCAAAAAATTAATGGTTAGGCAGACGTTAATAGGTAACTTAAAAAAGTTTATAGAATCGTTTTTTTTATAAATGGTTTTGGATATTTTGCCTAATGTCGTACTGGTTAGTACGATAAATGCTTTTTGGTGCGTTTAGTAACAAAGCTTGACGAACTTGGCCTTTAAACATAATCATCCCAAAAGAGTTTTTGGCTTCGGTAATCCGATTAACTTTGTTGTACATATGGTAGAGTCCAAACGCAATAGTTACGATAAAATAATTTTATAAATGCTTTCTGAACGGTATAACAGTATTCGTATATAAATACGCAGGTAGATTGCACCAGCATTTAAATTCTGCCAAAGATCAATACGCAATGGAATCTTGAAATGCTGCAGTACTCGAAATAACGACTTACTTTATGATCCGCGTTTGCATGACAAAATTTCCACTAACGGGAAGTTAAATACGACATTGTACTTTATTGAACTAGATGTGCATTTCAGCAATAATCACTAAAACAAGATCTTATTCTTCGTCGTATCGATGATTCTGAAATTAAATACATTTTACCAGAATTCAGCCACGTCAACAGCGTTTTCATTTGCCTCACAAAGGTTTTAGAGTGCAGGAATTTTTTGCAAAGAGCACAATAGGAGGTGAGATATTGATTGGGGAGAGGTCCGCAATCGCACTGGGAGTTATTGGAGTATCCCGATCTAATCAAGTTGTACCTGCAGCGACCCACTTAGCTTCGAAGTCGGTTTATACATTTCCAGGCGGTTCATGGTAGTTACTAGCCTGCAGGGAGTTTTTCTACAGGTTCAACATAGTCAGTCGGAGGGAGATATTTCAGGAGCCACAGTCCTTTGTTTGCCTCACTAGAACTGCTGTCATTGATTGGTTTATTTAACCTCAGAAAGCTTTTCCCTTAGCTTCCCCACATTGTATAAAGGGTGTCGTCTATCTGTCTCTGGCTTTTGCTTCTCGGAAGAACAGGCCACATCTCTTCGGACCTCCGGAGGGACTATTCCTACAAGCGGGTACAGTGAAGCAAGTGGTGTTGGTTTAAGGCAGCCCGTAATTATCCAACATAATTATCTCATTAAGAGGTTCATCGACTTCTCGGGCATGGACGGATCGATGCCAGACTAGGCATGCGAAATCACCAGCCGAAAAGCAGAGAGCCAAGTCAAGTAGATGTACGAAGCACATGTGGAGTGGAGAGGCACCCGAAGCTGTAGATGTCAGACGGCGAAGCAGATTATTGCGGATGCTGATCTTAAATGTATTTTCAATACCTTGCTTCTTATTGTTAGTGATTGGTCTAAGGTGGCACCCAAGTACATAGGTTTATCATTATGCTCAATGTTAGCGCCTCGCCATTTGATGTTCTGAATTAAAGTGAATAATATACCGCCGATTACGCGACATTTCACGTGTGCGTTTGTCCAGCCAGAAAATGTCGAATATCGTCATCTAAGTGCAATAGATAATTAGATATACAACTTCTGTAATCGGTAAGCAGATTTTTTAATTTGGTATGCTGATAGTTTTTCAATTATTTGATAAAAACAGTTCCGGCAGGAGTAACTTAACCGCAGCCAGATCTTTTGTTTTCTAACGGGAAGGTTGAAATAAATGTTATCTAAATAATTAGATATCAATTTGAAATAAATATTTCAACTTAATTTGTATTTGTATTTGCTATGGTTGCGAAGATATTTAAAAACCTGCTTCAGTAACGTTTGCACAATTTTTCCGGCCACGGCGCGCAGCTGAGTTATTTCACGACCGATTAACCGAGTTTCCTGTTGTAGTGGTAACTGAATCTTATATCAATAATTTTAGAAGGTTGCGGCCGCTTTTTTATAACATTCTAGATTTGATCGGGTTACCACGCATAAATATTTTTTGCCGCAACAAATTGAAGTATCATCATAACTTTTTAATTACGTTTAGAAACTAATGAAACTTCAGTATCATTTATAAGCAATAATTACCTACATAATAACTGTTCAAGGTAGACTTTGGAGCGCTTATTGCAATTGCTAGGACCTATTAAAGCATCAACGACGATATAACCACTTGACGGCGCATACAGTGCCCCGACGCTCGAAAACTATTAGTATTTTGTCGCCTATGTAAAGGCTTCGGTACTAGTAACCATTTTAGTTGTGTCCACTTATTAGACCTGTATGCACGCTAAATAAATACAAATTGTTTTATCTTTTTATTGCAATTATAACGCATAAAAATGCCCTCATGCGCCGTAAAGGGTTATGGGAAACATGCCAAGACATCTAGTTACAAAAAGGATGGCATAACTTTTCATCGGTAAGTTATCAGTACGAAAATTATTTTTAATTTAATCAGATTATGAGACACCGCAGGGATCTAGTTAAAATGGTGAATGAGGTAAATGAACACACTTTTGAGACCCGCGTTGATGTCTTTTGGAAAAGTCTCGCTCTTTCACTAGACACTTCTAATCCCTTTCTCTCCCTTTGTATTTTTAACGTAAATATCTGTGCTGTTACTTTTAATAGCTGAAGTCGATATCGATAATAATAAAATTAAACTTAATAAAAAATGTATGAAAAAATATCTATCTACTTTTAACCGACTTAAAAAAAGGTGGGTGTTCTCAGTTCGTCGAATTTTCTTATGTATTATGTTCCCGGATTACTCGTAGACGGCTTGACCGATTTGGAAAAATACTTTTTGTTTCTCTATGTCCCCGACACACATATTTATATTTGTAATTGATTGATTTTTATTAAATAATATTTATATGATTTTAATTGAGTATTTTTAATAATGTTAAAATCCATTTTATCGATATCGACAATTTTCCCTTAATCGAGTTGATTAACCCTAACGATAGCCATACCTACGCAACTGACTTTGAACTGACCAATTGCAGGCGCGCGTTCTTCCTCGTCTCCCGGCCCGCGGTAGTGAGTCGTGTGCTTAGAAGAAATCGGTCTATAAGCTCTCTAGTGGTTATATTCTCTTTGTAAAGAACATTTCTATTTACTAAAATAACTTCAAAAAGTTGCATTATTTTGGATTATTTTATTGCGTAACAAATTATAACTAACTAGCACTCTGCCCGCGACTTCGTTCGCATAATTTCGTATTTTATTCAACTAAATACAGATGAATTTATTATGTGCAGTTTATGAAGGCGACCAAAAATAAGCTATTATTACATTAATAATAAATGCGGTATCGTAGATATCTACGGTTTAAGTTAGCGTTTATGAAACTTTAATGACGTGTGCGATAAGTTTTAGCTAAATAAAGGGCTCGTGGGTAAATAATAGTCACACCGATCATTCGATCAAAAAGCCGGTGTATTCGGTAGTTCCGAAAAACTAATGTTACCTTTATTAATTTGCCCAAGGAATTAGGCTTTTCATTCAAACAAATATCTCTCGTTTGCTCCCCTATATCATAAAAAGAAGCCGTATACAGTAAAATTCTTCAAAAATCTTTAACACCGCCTTAATCGTATTTTAGGAGTAGTTTTGAAAAACTTGTAATGACAACCTTTACTAGTTGCTGATAGTATTTATGCCAAGTTTCAAATATATAAGCCCAACAAATTGCCACCTTTAACGGCCTTAGGTGTGGCATTTCCGGAAATAATTAAACTCATTGTTTTTTTTAATAATCAAGAGCGTAAACCTAAAATTTCAGATGTTTTACCTTGCAAATCGAAGCAATTTAATGTAAAGTTATAACCCCTATTTTATCCCTTTAGGGGTAGAATTGCCAGAACCTAATATATTCATGAATTCTCTTTATCAACCAAGAGCGTAAATCTAAAATTTCACGTGTCCAACTTACAAACTATAGAAATTAGAAAAAAAAATAGAAAAAATTAAGATTTACTGATGCCTTAATAGGCATAAAACTAAGACAGACATGCGATAAATCAGCAAAAAAGAGTTATAAAGGACGTTGCTATTGAACGTAATCGACACACATTCACAGCCTGTATAACGTACCTATACTTTACGAATCATTATGGGCTTTTTTGCTGACTGTAAAATTGATAGGTAGAATGGTATTAATTAATTCTGTTGTACGAGTAAATATGATCAACATAGCAAACTTTAAATCTTATTTGATGCGATCATTACCACTGGCATAATTTTGCTATAAACCCTTTCCATGCAGTGGTTGGTAATAAGCCTTTTTTTTAAATGTCATATCTTTTTAGGATATTCTTTTTTGTTTTTTTTACGCCTCTATATGTTTTTGCTGTCCATTTATTACATTTTTGTCATTTTTCTCTCTGTAAGGAAAACCGACAGAGAAGGACCATTTTGGTATCCATCCAACTTAGTTCTAAGCCTTCAAAACTTATTTTAAGCGTAGTTTAGTTAAAGCAAATTAGTAATAAATGTCCGACTTTATCATTTTTTGATTGTACCTACTACTTGTCTCCTTCCATGGATGAAACCACATGTTGAACCCAGTAAAGTCTCCGTCACGAGTAGCTATAAATCACACTAATATTATAAAGGTGAAAGTTTGGGAGTTTGTGTGTGTGTGTGTTTGTATGCTTGTTACTTCTTCACGCTCTGGCTGGACGGATATGGATGAAGTTTGGCACAGAGATATAGTCTCGAATAGCACATAAGATATCTTTTTATCACGGGAATATGTTCGCTTGGGATAATTTCCAACATTCACGCTGGCGAAGTTGCTGGCAAAAGCTAGTTTTGTAAATTAAGCCTTCTACTAAGTTACGTAGCGACAATTCAATGAACAACAAATAATCCCAAATTAAAAAAAAATCGCTTTTCTCTAATGTTTTGTGGTACTGGAAAGTTACAAGAATCAGACGCGTTCCAGTACCCCAAAACATTAGACGACATCGCGAAAATATAACCCGACCAAGTGAAATAGCTCGTTAGTTTCGTATTACACGTATGTTACTTTCAGTTGATTGAATTTGGGGTTATTTGTTGTTGATTGCATCGTCCCTACGTAACTTAGTAGAAGCTCTTTATTTACAAAATTTATAGCTTCTCGTGACGGGTACTTTAGTTGACAATTATAGCGACATTATTGAATGGCGCTGTGCCTCTGAACGTACGTTACGCCTTTGTTCCCGGCTACCATTAGATCCCCATATCCCTTCTGTTACCTGCAGATATTTGTCTTTCGTTACAGGTAGTCTGAAGCCCGATAGTTTGAAAACCAGTCTTGCCAATTTTCATGTCACCCAATAACTGGGTTGAATTGGAAATCGCTCCATATTAAATACTAATAATCAGCCGCATCTGGTCAGACGGCCCAACTAACAACTAACATAATAATTAGTAAAATGCTAGGCAGATCCCATGCAGATTGAATGGCGCAGATTCCATGCAGATTGAATGGCGCTTTTGCAGATTCAGAAAACTAGGTTTACCTTTAAGTGATGCGGCGGTGGTCTCAACGGCGAACATATTGAGCGCCGTGAGTTGCAGCAGTCGTGCCGCAGGGGTTGGCAGTGGTTGGCGGTGCAGGAGTGCGCGGAACTGACGCAGCATCATACTCGCGCTCTCGTAGAACGTCTCCATTCTGACAGGATACAATTATAAACTTATAATTACAAACATGCCAGTTTTTGTTTCAGTTTTTCTAGAGGTTGGTTATTTGGGTGAACTACCATCATCGGCCTTTTAATGTTCTCACTGCTGGGACACACGCCTCCTCTCTGTGAGAGGGAATGGACCGTAATCCACCACGCGGGCCCAGTGCGGGTTGGTGAATGTCACATGTCTTCGTATTTTTGATACTAGTACCACTATACTTCACCGTTTTGAGAGCAGTGGTGATGAAAACTTACAACTTGTAAGTCGCGGCCGTTACCACTGGGCCACCACTGCGCTTGGGGTGAACTAATATTATTAAATAATAACAAATAGCATTTATTGCCACTTTTGATCTTCCTTTGCCTTATGACATGTGAATTGTCATTTGTCATGCGAAAATAGCAATTGATTTGCGATTAATCACTAACCTGTATAATCAATGGTTTTGGTGAAATGGACTGCACAAACCACTCTCATGTCATTACTGTGTAGATTATTGTCACAATAACAATAACTTAAATAAAATACATCGATTTTGGTGTTCAATTTCTAGGTTCTTAACCATTTAGAGTCTTCATGGTCTAAATTTTAGACAATATTACAGCCAGCTACAAGATTGTACTTGATTACCGATTTTATAAAAATATAATTTTATAGCTCGTAATTTTCATACTGCAAAACAACTTTGGGTCCTAAACAGGGAAATGTTTATGATAGTGGAAAAGGGCTACGCAAAAATATTTAATGAATCAGTAAATATTCAGAATACTTTTTGTTAAGTTTCGTGGTATGGTATTAAAATATAGCATAAATAACAATACTTACTTATATTTTCCAAAATATTTACGATCCGATAGGTTATCGCTATTAGGACATGAGCGGTCGCATCAATTATTCGATAAATGTGAATCGTCATCATCATCAATATGTATAATAAAAGTTCTCATTATAAATATTATTTAAAATATACAAATTATATTATGTAACTCACCCTATTTTAGTTATGAGCTTCCCATGAACGTGTAGATAACTGGTAATGAAATTTTTGTTCAACTGTAACAATGAGACAAAAATGTAGCCTTCACTAGAAATAAACCAAATTCTATACCAAATTAAAAAAACAATACAGCACCATATAACATAATGGTCTAACTATAATTTTGATAGTACTGCATGACTTTAATAAGAATTTGAGATTGAAAACTCTCATGTCGTAGCAGTAGTGTGACGGTTTCGCAAATCAATGGTAACCTCTAATGTGCGGCCGATTGAACAATAATTTAACTGTCTAAAATAATGTTTACCTCAACGGAAGTCATGGAAGCAAGTTGTTCGTCCCTGGAGGCGGGGCGGAAGGTGGTGGTCCTGTGTCCGCTGGGCCGCACCCACACCTCTCGCTTCATGCCGGCCGCGCCCTCCGCGTGCGCGTGCGCGTGCACAGCGGCGGCGCCCGGCGCAGGCGCTGCGCTTTCAGCGTTCTTTGACACCTCTAGAGCAGCACGACGCTTGCGCTCTGCCGCTTCGTACTAGATATAGCAAATTGTGTGAATTATAGCAATCGCGTAACAATCAACAATCTTATCTTATAATATTATAAATGCGAATGTTTGGATGGATAGATGTATGTTTGTTAATCAATCATGACAGACAAGCTGAATGGATCTGGATAAAATTTGGCATACGATTATAGTCTGGAATATCTTTTTATCGCGGTATAATGTTCCCTTGCGATAAGAAAACACTTTTCACGTGGGCGAAGCCGCTGGCAGAAGCTAGTGCAATATAAATTGCTAAGAATAATACAGAACAAACCTTTTTCCTATTTTCGTCGAAAAGTGAAAGTAAACTTTCTCGTGCTGAATGAAACGGATTGGACGACATTAAACTTCTCATGTAGTAGTAAACAGCATCTAATTTTCTTCTCTGAAAATAAAAATATGTTTATTATGTAAATTAGCAGTATTAAATTAACACAACTAAGTAATCAAACTCAACACTTACCGCGTATATTGCTAATATAGCTAACTGATTATATGGTCGGCCATTCTTAGGATTGATTTGTTGAGCTTTCGTGTACCAAAATTTACTCTTAGAATAATTATTTGTCTCATTCACTTGTTCCTTATACCGTGCTAAATCCCCCAAGAACACATAAATTTTTTGAACTGATATTAATGCCAAACCCACATATCCAAGACCCTTGGGAGGCAACACATGATTATCATTTATGTAATCATCAACATTAAACTTATAAGTTTTCTCCAGCATTTGAACGAGGTTTTCAAAAAATGTGTTTCCTTCTTCGATTATCACATTGATCAATTTCACTATTTCTGGCTTGTCTTCTGGCGTGATTTGAGAAAAACTTTTTCTTAATGGTTCTATGAAGTTATAGTATAAAATTTTCCAAAAATGATGTTCAATATTATCAGCTTGACAGTACTTAAGATCTGACATGAGGAGTCGGTGTAGCGCTTTTTGTAACAAGGCCCTGAAAACAAAAGAAAGTGTTACAATTATTTTATTAAATATTTATCCATAAGCCAGAGATTTAATCTACAACAAGCTATTTCCCTAGTATAGCTTGATAGATACCGTAAATAAGTCACTCTAGATCAATGGACCTGCGCAAATATCTAAAACGACCGAAACATTACGAAATCAAAGTTGCTACTTCACACAATTAACCATAGCTTATTTTCATAGACTCCTTAAAACTTGGATAAAAATGTAGTACCTTGTTTCGATGACATCGGGCCAATGCTGCGCGAGCCCGAGCGGCCCCCTCAGGATATGTGTTTGAAGGATGACGTCGAGTCGGTCCACCTCTTGCAGCAGCGCGCGGTGTCGGACGGCGCGAGCCGCGTCGTTAGCCTCATATCCAGCGCTTCCGCGAGACGAATTCTCTTTCATGCCTACCGGCCAAACTTGTTATAAGTACTCGGAAAGGCTCGTTCGTTACAGTCATGGGCATAATTCTTATTAGTAGCGTCGCATTACGACATTATATGATCGCAGCTAGCACGAACATTGCCTACATTACAGGTATTCTGTTGTCATTGGCCCATGTGGGTACCTCAAATCGTAAAAACGAGAAAAAAGCAATGAGGTTAACCTAATTAACGTCAGTTTAAACTTGGAACGTTGACCAGAAGTATACCTAGCTGTCAAAGTTTATTACGCATCTCTACGGGCGTTAAAACCAAGTTTACATTTAGATCATATTTAGGGCTAATCGCGATTAGTATCATTGGTGAAATCGGCCCTTAATACCTTAACCCCTCAGATGCCGCGGATCGCGAACGCAGATCTACGCGAGACCCAGTGGCGTTTTAATTATTTCAGTTAATTACGGCATACAAGGGGTTAAATCACTGACATTCATTGACCCGTAACTCATATTTGCCATAACTAATCTGAGGTATCGCTAAATATTCACAACAATATACATATTATTATTATTATATATTTATTTAAGAAAAAACCCGCCCACTCGTAACACAAACAATGGAGTTTGACATATAGGGGACCTTACCCTACACCAGCGCCTCTAGCGGCACACTTATTTGCGGTAGCCCCCATTGTGATGCATGTGCTTATATTGTATTGTTTGTGCTTGAGTTTTTTAATTTATGTTAGAAATAAAACCTCAGTGCAATCAAAACTCTGACTCATCACTCTAGCTCATGCTCCAGCTCTAAGAGTTAAAGAATCCACAGAGGGCATGTGTAAAAACTCATGCATAAGTTTTTTCAGTAACTATACTAGTAAAACAATACAATGTGTGCTTACCTCTCTCCATTCTTATGTCTATTTTATTTGGACTAGTTTGTACAATTATAGGTTTGGATGGATTCTGATGATCAAATAATATTTTTTGAGTCTCCACTGAACCTCCTCTCCTGAAAGAAAAGAGTACATAAATTAAAACCACAGTCGTCCATTGCCTATTACTGCTGCAACATTAACAACGACACGTACCCCAAATCTTTCTGCATGTGTGTTATCGAAGCCTGTGGCAACATAATTATCCCAGGCTGCGACGTGGACGAGTCTGCAGTATGTTTGTTGCGTGAGTTGGAATTGTCTGGATTTCTACAACACGAAGAAGAGTATTAGAAAACTGGGTTAATAACTGTAATACGTGTCACTGTAGATTGACTTACTTATCATGAGAGTTAAACTTCTTGGACTCTAGAATTTCCTCTCTCCAGTTGAGAGTCCCTGAGCTGGGACCGTGTGAGGACGATTGTGGTGCCGGCGCCAATGTTGGCGCGTGCTGCGAATTGTGTGAGTGTTGCTGATGCTGCGCATGTTGTTGGTGCTGCGCATGTTGTTGATGCTGTGCATGTTGTTGATGCTGCGCATGTTGTTGATGCTGCGCATGTTGATGTTGGGCATTTTGTTGATGTTGGGCATGTTGCTGATGCTGCGCGTGTTGCTGATTCTGCGGTTGCTGCGCATTTTGCAAGTCGGAGTTTCGTCCGCGGCGTCGCTCTATAGACAATGGTAAAACAAGACACTTACTTATCTGTTTTTTTGTAATGATAATGAAAATTGATCTTCAAAATAATTATAATCAGCATAAAAACCTTTCTCACATAGCATTTGCTTTATAAATGTTTTCATTTAATTAAGACTAAGAACTTGGATTTGGCTACGAAGTATATGCATTAAGTTTTGCTTTCGTGAAGAAGTAAATCCTTAACATTTAACCAGTGTACTAACTACCAGGTGACATCAGTAACCAGTTATAAAGAAAGTCACTAAAATAAAAACACAAGAAAGGACCAAGAATTTAGCCCTGGGGGACTCCCATTGTGACGATACGAGAGATATTTTTCTGTTAACGAGAAATCCAAGTATTGATTAAAAGTGTCTGGATCCCAATGAGGTAGTTTTCTGATTCATTTTTAATGAAGAACGCAATCGAATGTCTTTGACAAATCGCTAAAGACGCCCAAATATTGCACATTAATAACTGTGAAGATATTATGGGAATATAATACTACGCCATGCTGTTTGCTGAGAGTAATTATTCGGTTTTATATGATTTATGAGCTTCATGTTGTCTGTTAAGGTCATTTCTGTACAATAGCTTAAATAGAAAATTAAATATCTATAAATTAAATTACTTTACAGAAACATCTACTTAGCAAGTTAGCATCTCTTACGGAGAGATTGAAGATCTACTTGTTGTCAAATGCTGTGTCTTAATATTATAGTTATACCCATTGTTAATTTATTATTTTTATAAGTTTTAAGCACTTTCTAGCCTGAAACACCGTCAACCTAGTTCAGGGAAATAACTAACTGTGTTCTTTTATATTTTGTTGATTTTTTGCTGTATATTGTGCCTTAATTTATAAATAAACGATATTATATTTGTAAAATGGGCCAAAATAAGGAAGACGTTGCTGAGCCTGAACACCAATATAACCTTAATCATTCACGTCCCTAAAGTTGACGTGACTGATAGGCGACTAAAACATGCATTTCTATACTGAGATAGTTTTGATAATATAAAGTGTTACAGCTGTATATCCCCGAAGAGTTACACCGGATTAAGGTACCTACACCCACATATCGCACTTCATTCAAGCAACAAACCTCTGTTCTCCGAGCGTCGGCCCGAGCGCTTGCGAGAGCGCCTGCCTGGGCCCGCGTCGGGCGCGGCGGCGGTGCTGACGCTGGCGACGCTGGCCTGGCTCGGCGCCGGGGACTGCCGCCCGCGCTCGATGCTCGACGTGCGACCGTTCGCCCACGAACTGTTGCTTTTCTTCTAGAGCAAACGCAATGCTACAGATACATCCTTCATAGTGGTATTATTTTAAACATGCGAATTATTAAATGAGTATCTAAAATCTTAAACTATGGTATCATCACTGCTGGGACACAGGCAGGCATGGGACGGATATCAACCACGCGGGCCCAGTGCTGGTTGATGAATGTCATATCTTCGATTTTTTGGTTCTAGGACATGCCTGCTGTGCATGTTTCCTCACTATGATTTCCTTCACCGTTTTGAGATCAGTGATGATGAAATAATTTACACAAAATGCCTGCTTGGATTCGAATCCACGACCCTTTACCACTGAGCCACCACTGCTCTTGGGGTAAACTAATATTATTAAATAATAACAAATAGAATCTATTTGTATTTTTCATCTTCCTTTGCCTTATGTCGTGTGAATTGTCATTTCTCATGCGGAAGACAGTGGAAAATGGCAGTTGATTTGCGATTAATCACTAACCTGTATAATGAATGGTTTTGCTGAAATGGACTGCAAGAATCGCTCATCAGGTCAATACTGTGTACATTATTGTCACACCAACAATTGCTTAAAATTCTAAAGCAAACGCAATGCTACAACAGATACATACTTCATATTGGTATTATTTTAAACAGGCGAACTATTAAATGAGTATCTAAAACCTTAAACTATGGCATAGCCAAATAATCAAAGAAAGCAAGTAATCAGTTTTCGGCAAAAACAATACTGTTTATTCAACTCCTGTTTTAGCAAGGAATCGGACTTTTTTGCAAAATATAGTTATTGGTTATACAGTGCAATTTTCTAATAATCACTACAAATTATAAAACAAACTCCCCCGCCGCATCTGTCCGTCTGCTCGTGATAAATTCAAAAACTACTGAACGGATTTTCATGCGGTTTTCACCAATAGACAGAGTGATTCATGAGGAAGGTTGACGATGATTGTTGAAAATTTCGAAAAACTGTAGCCGCCTGGGAGCTTTTTATCAAAAACGCTGCCTAAACCCTTTGTGACATAATAAAACAAAAACAAGTTTCAAGTGAAGGAATTTACCTGTTAGTGCTTGTAATACTTATATGTAGTATAGTAGTGCTAGGTGCATCGTCCTCACGTATATGAATTTATTAATGTATGTACTTTAATATTGTAAAAGCATTTGTATGGAGTTTCTTGTGCGTTCTTCTCCATATCAATCTACTTTTCTGAATGCACGGTAGGATCAATTTTTATTACTTCTTAATTTTAATCGTTAACGTCCGAAAGTGCCGCTTAATGGCCTAGTCGAAATAAAAACATTTGACTTTGAACAATATATGGTGGAATTGTTCCTCTTTTATGGGTCAGTAAAGTCCGCTATAGCATATGTATATCTTTTAAGGATAGCCTACTATACCCTTTCTAACATAAAAAAGTGGTCGCGTACAATGCGGTAATTGGGAAGCTATTTTGGCGGATATAGTTTTAATCTTTATCAACTTAACCACTCTGCTCGACAAGATTTCGAAACATGACATACCAGCTGAGTCGACAGGTTGTTGCAAATTACGTCACGAAATTTAGCAATTTACATGAACTTTCAACATTCGAATTTATTCATAGAAATAAATTTACGCAGCTATTTTACACAGTAAATTTGTATAAAATTTATTTATTTGATTGATGATTTGAAATTTTTTTACATGTTGAGGTGGGTTAAACCGCGTCAGTCTACTGCAAAATGTGCAAAATACGAATTAATACACACATTTATACCTTTCCAAACGGTAGACAATTTAGATTTGCTCAAAATATGTGCATAAACAACCTTTTCGCTTGCTGAAAAGATGCAAAAGGACAAAATAGAGATGTACTCATATTATTTGCGTCCATATGGACCTAATTTTTCATACAAAGTTTCTTAATAAAACAAGCTAAAATCTGCAAAATATTGCTTAAAATTTTGATGCAACCTTGCAACATGATATTTCTTTGGTGTTGTTTTTTGTGCTATCCATTCACCTGTCTCATAATCGATTAAAAATTGCATTCAGCCTAATCGATTAAGTGTATCGAAAAAATAATTTTTAATATTTCGAGCGACTCGGTTCATATAAATAAATGAGTGAAATTCAAAAATGTATTGTTTTAAAATTTAAAAACCTGTAATAGTTTATAAGCATAAAATACTATAAGTAATAACTATACATGAATGCTTTCATAATGTTATCTTAACAGTATTTTACTCATTGCAGAAGAGTAGCAACATATTCCTCAAAACGTTTTTAAAAACTTCGTGGAATGCATGCCCAGAAGGATTCTAGCTGTGATTTTAGCAAGAGGAGGTCACACTCGTTATTAGGTTTTTTTACATTTGTAACATTATTTAATAATAAAAAAGTAAAAATCTTCTTGTCTTTATTGCCGACCACTTCTTATTGTTTGGCCGTGCACATCGGTTTTAAAGAAATCATCGACTTTTTTTTTTAATTACCAGATTTCACTTCACGCGTATTAATTTACATGATTATAATTAAACAAACCACCTCAAACAATTAAATTTCATTTAATTAACTCAAATCGACTTTAGAAAGTAAATTTTCTTAGGTGCCCGTTTTAAAGAAAAAGAGTGTATTTTTGAATAGCGAGCGCATGATTACTTTAAGAAAGTATTAATAGTAACTATTTTAAGTACTTATTGTATTGAGGGTTATTCTAATTTTAAGGATCGATTTGGGATAATCGCCCATTAATCGAGTCGATAGTATAAAAAATATCGATTGCTTAAATCGTTTAAGCACACTTCTATCACAATAAAATAAAACCGGCCAAGTGCGAGTCGGACTCGCGCACGAAGGGTTCCGTACCATTTTCGTTCAAAAAAACACGTTTCTTGTATGTGAGCCTCACTTAAATATTTATTTTATTCTGTTTTTAGTATTTGTTGTTATAGCGGCAGCAGAAACACATAATCTGTCAAAAATTTCAACTGTCTAGCTATCACGGTTCATGAGATACAGCCTGGTGACAGTCAGACAGAAGGACCGTGGAGTCTTAGTAATAGGGTCCCGTTTTTACCCTTTGGGTACGGAACCCTAAAAAACAATATCATTGACGAATTGGAAGTTTTGAACATAATTAAAGTAGTGGTGATGAATTCTACGTATTATTGGACCGGTGTTTGTTAATTACGTTAGGATCTTGGTTTGTTCTTGTTGTTTATTAAATTTAGAGACATAATTGTCATATTTGTAATCGTTTTTACATGTCGGTGGGTGATATTTGTGTAAAATTAAAATGTAAACAATCAAGATTGGCGCGAAACTTCGACATTAGATAACAAATAACTTCATTACCACTAAATATTTAGTTTGAAATATGTATGAATTCGTCAAATATTTAAACAATGTACAAACCACTACCCCTGTCGTGGAGTCTAACGTCCAGAATCTGCATTTTTACGTTTTTTTAGCTACGACCACCACTGTCATCAAAATGGCGATTATCGCATAATTACACTTGTATTTTACAAAGGCAAATTATTAAACTTGCGCACTTAATCTATTGTTTTTATCCAACTATTTTAATTAACGCCCTCAAAGAAGACTCGTTAGGTATCTTAACCAATAATTACTTTATTAGCCGGTTGAATGCCGTAATTGCCGAAACAATTAAAAAGTCATTATGTCTCGCGTGGATCCACGTTTCGGGCACACAAGGTGTTAATTAGGATGTCGATTTTTTTTTATTTACAACTTTTTAGTTATTTTTTTTTTAATTATGTACATTTAAACATAAGGATTTTTTTTGTAATCAGTTCTTAAAATCCTTTATTTTGTTACCCCACACGATGCCTGAATTTGGGTCCCTACGATATGGCGCCCAAAATCCGCCGTTTTTCTATTTTCCAATTTTAATGTAGCCAGTGACACTCGCAGGATTAAGACGAATCGATTGACGTGAGAATCATCAAAATCTGCCAACGCGTTTGGTCTCTAGAACGCCACATAGGAACAAACATACATTACATAGACTGATAAACACATTATTCTCCTTCGGCAGTCGGGTAAAAACATGTAGGTAGGCATAATATGCTCTACTACCCGTGCATAGCCAGGGCAGGTCGCTGGTAAATATACAGGGTGGCTAAAAAGTCGTGGATCAAACGAAACAGGGAGACAAAGGAGGTAATTTCCAACAAAAAATCTTTCTACAGCATGGCCATAACTTCATTGCACGAAAAGATGTGAATTATTTTTGTTTTTTCCATGAAACTACCGAGAATTTTTACAATTTAATCAGTAGAAAATTAAATTGATTAAAAACAATAAAACAAAAGGTGTTGTATTATGACTCGATTATGTATCAATACTACAAAAATTGTATTGCAGCTCTTGGTATCAAACTTAACGAGCAATGAATGTTTTTCCGTAAATTTTGAAGCGTTACAAAAAATTACTTCTCACTTTAAGACCACCATTTGATAAAAAAATGTATTACGGAAAAGTGACCCTGTATTAAAAAAGCTTGCTGGTTTAATGCTGATTCGAATGAGGTACAACACTTTACTCTTTGATTTTTAGTTTTGGTTTTACGGTCGTTTTTTCATATCAAGGTGCAAATTTAATAAAATAGTAAATTTAAAGGAAAGTTTAGATTTTTTATAAAAACAACGATTATGCCTTAGTAATTTTATTTAAATACAAATTTTTACATTAAATGCTCAAAGTTCCTACCTCTGACCATAATACACAATCTGCACCGCCTAATAAAATTCCCACGTAATCGGCGGAATGCACCTCTGTTATTTAGAATTTGTAACTTAGCAAACTCGAGCTTTTGTCGTAGTTCTTGTTCGGTGTTATTCTCTCCTTGATACACTATTTCTTTAAAATAGCCCCAAACAAAAAAGTCTATGGGATTAAGGTCGGGCGACCGGGGTGGCCATGCAATAGGTCCGCCTCGACCAATCCACCGGTTAGGGAAGCGCTCGTTCAAATGTCCTCGAAGTTACTAAGGCATAATCGTTGTTTTTATAAAAAATCTAAACTTTCCTTTAAATTTACTATTTTATTAAATTTGCACCTTGATATGAAAAAACGACCGTAAAACCAAAACTAAAGATCAAAGAGTAAAGTGTTGTACCTCATTCGAATCAGCATTAAACCAGCAAGCTTTTTTAATACAGGGTCACTTTTCCGTAATACATTTTTTTATCAAATGGTGGTCTTAAAGTGAGAAGTAATTTTTTGTAACGCTTCAAAATTTACGGAAAAAAATTCATTGCTCGTTAAGTTTGATACCAAGAGCTGCAATACAATTTTTGTAGTATTGATACATA
This sequence comes from Orthosia gracilis, assembly GCA_947562075.1. Lineage (NCBI taxonomy): Eukaryota > Metazoa > Arthropoda > Insecta > Lepidoptera > Noctuidae > Orthosia > Orthosia gracilis. The sequence continues at coordinate 8,852,473 of OX387274.1, forward strand.
ATCGAGTCATAATACAACACCTTTTATTTTATTGTTTTTAATCAATTTAATTTTCTACTGATTAAATTGTAAAAATTCTCGGTAGTTTCATGGAAAAAACAAAAATAATTCATATCTTTTCGTGCAATGAAGTTATGGCCATGCTGTAGAAAGATTTTTTGTTGGAAATTACCTTTGTCTCCCTGTTTCGTTTGATCCACGACTTTTTGGCCACCCTGTATAATTTATTAACAAGACTCAAATAAATCCATAAAATAGCAACTAAAATAAAATCTGCCATATTACTTTATTGTTTTACCTGATTTGTAGATGATAGCCATGAGGCAGATTTGGACATGGCAGATGGGATGCGAAAACCATCGGTATCACGCGGACTAAGGGCGCGATTGGCCGATGTGTCCCGGCTGTTGCATTGTGAAACTATTCTTCTGAAATAAATACGAAAAACTATGAGACAACTTCATTACTATAGCATCACAGATTTCATGTTTACATAAAAAACATGGTAAAAAGAAAACGACATATTTAGCATGTGCTCCAAAAGCAAGACTTTCTGGTAATCTTTATTAAAAGGCTCCAGAGAAAATTATTTTACAAAATATTACAAATAAGGCAAAAAAAGTAACACCCTACTAACCCTTCAGTACTTTGTTCTCTACTGTAAGAACGTAAGGACCTCCAGCGGTCTAAATCGTCTCTGCTGTTTCCAATAGTAGAAGATCGATTACTCCTGTGGCTGTCTCGCCTCTCCCGCTCCCTTTGCTTCAGTCCCGAGTGTATGATTTCGTGCTGCATGCTAACATTACTGTCCTTCCTAGGTCTCTCTGGTTCATGCTGAATGCTTGCTGTACTGTCTTTTCTGGGGCGTTCGGATTTCTTCTCATTATTTCTTAGCCCCCTACTGGAACTCCTGCAATTAGGAATAAATTATATAAATCAATGCAATATTCTTCATCTTCTCGAGTCGATGGAAAATAACAACAAGTAATGGACTTCTTTGTCTAGACCTAAAATTACTGTTAAATCAAGCTGTCAATTCTGTATGAATAAAAATAAAAAGTCAATGCAATACAAGCGCATCACTTAATACAGAGTGTTTTTTGTTTGAGAATATTTCATCAGAATAAGGTTTATGCGGGCAAACACGGAAAAGATACGCGGCAAGTTTGAAATTTCAAACTGAAAGTGCTTTTTCTTGAGATTTTTTTATGAACTAAGAAGTTTCGACAGGACAATGTTTATCAACTAGTATAAGATAAAAAAAAAAATGTAAGTACCTGCGATCTTTACGGCGAGGTCTGCCGCTACGTTTCGATTCTCGAATTTCAGGCTTAATGTCATCCTGAACAGATTTCTTCAATGGTTGTGAGAAACTGGTAGAAGTATCGCACACATCATCCAGTTTTATGTTCTTCTCTACTTCTTCTGTCCAATCCTAAAAAAAAAAACATCAATCTGGTTGCTCAACCTAATAAATATTGAAGCTATAGCTGAAGTTATCAATACAATAACAGTTACAAAAACATTACACATAATACATTCCTACATAATAACAATTTTTTTAGCAGAGCCAATTATTTGTTATTGTAAGGAATTAAAGAAAACTGTGTTAGTTTTTCAGTTATTCATTAATCAAGATCTGTTTCAAATTATTTTTTTCTTAAAAAGCTTTTTTTTTACACCTTCAATGCCACTCCGTACATAAGTGACCTCAAAAAAAATAATACTATTGTGTCTCATGAATGAAGAAATCATTATTTTCAAGGAATATGATTTGGTCTGAGAACAAGTAATTTTCCTTGAATTTACTAAAATCCCAACATATATGGGATATTATATCATACATGACTAAAATCAATTATTACAATAGGTGGGAACCAATTACAGTAACTAAATTTAAAAAAGAGACACTTAAAACACATTTTAAAATACACGCAATTTAAAATAAACGTAATAAATAAAAGAAGGATAACAACACTTTCATAAATCCCTCTCACAGTACTTCTGAAATGCCAACAAAATCTGCATACATTCATCTGCAAACAGATTGTTTGTTGAATTATATATAATGCAAGTGATCAAAAAAATCAACACGGAGGCAAACAGCCTGTGCTATTTGCCCTGGCAGTAATTGTCCATGACAAAGAAGCGAGCCAGCACATCTAGCAGATTAGGAGCGTCAATTGTGCCATGGAGTCTTACAGGCTACTGTGAGCTGATATTGTGCTTGCCTAGCATTTAGCGTGTTATATCCAAGGCTACCCAGTAAGGATTTAGTTGGATAGAGGTAAGGGTAACGCTTTTAGAACAATTTCCAATAAAAGTGCATTGGTACTTACTTAGTAGGTATGTGGTATCTACTACCTAGGCTCGCGCTACACCACTATCTTACCTGATCTAATTGAAATAAATGATTTGACTTTGATATTTACCAAATTAGAGATGTCTAATAAAGTTGCAGAGATCTGAGAAGTTGTCTCGCTGTCATGCTCATTGTCTGTCTCTTGTTTCTGTTGCTCCAACTGGCTACTTGATATAGTGTTAGCCATACTGCTTGTACCATTCTGCGATGCTAAAAACAAATACAATAATAAAAATGTTTTTAGCATGTGCAAATGCATATGTCACCGTAATATTGCAAAGACCATGGGATTGTAAAAAATCTTGCAAGAATATAATATCTTGATATAATGTTTCAAAAACTAAAACAATAGTTTCCAATGTATCCCTGGCTCAGTCTCACACAATTTATTATAAACTAACAGATTTTGCAATAATCTGGGCACACATATAACTCTATTTTTTGCTATTGCATAGATAATTGAAAACTTTCTTATTTTTCAGCTTACAAATTAAAGGTTGAACTGTTAAAAGTTTAATGATAAGGGACAAATAATAATATTTTTCATCTAATGACTAAGCATAATAACACATTTAATAATACTTGTTACTTCTACAGGGATGATGACTAAAAATTTTTTTTTTTTGTCACATTCAGAAAAACTGATGACAATACAGTGTGTTGAAACTTTGTGATTACGAAATGTTGTCATCTTCTGAACTTTTTAGCTGTTTAGATTTGTCAATTTTAAATAATTTCATAAAGAAAATTATATGTGTGGTTAATCTAACTGACAGAGTAAATAGAATAATATTTGTTTCAGTTACTTCCTTTTATCCCGCTGCTTGATCCTGATTCTGAATTGACCCGTACTTCCAGAAATTATACATTACAAACAAACATACAATTTTACATCATTATAATATTAGAAGAAGGAAGAAGAAGATAGCTCTGCCACATAGTAATTACAAAACAGCATAAAATATTAAGTTAGAATAGATTGCATCTTGTTCATTTTAGCCAACATATTAGTAGGTAAGTATGGTGCAAGTGTTAAGTTTTAGAACTTACATACCAAACCATACCAAGAAAGATGTTTTATTCTATTACTAGACAAGATTTACATTAAAAAATGTTATTTAAGTTAGTGACTTCTCATAACAGTTACACAGAATGGACAAATTGTGCAATTGTTGTCCAATAAATTATATTCTACTTATCTATAATTCTACATTGCATATATTGATTTTTAGACTAAGTAGTTATTTCTAACTTTTATAATATTATTTATAAATTATTAAAGTAAAAATAATAATTACAAAAAATAATTCTAAGAAAATCGCAGAAGCAGTTAGAAATTATTTTTTCATGTTCAAACTTATGACAAGAATCTTCAATAATATGCTACTGCTTACCATCATGGAATTCCTGACTTTCAGTACTGCTTGGTCCAGTATTAACTTTCTCATTCACATTATGTTTGTTTTCTGCTGAATTGGTATCATACAAATTCAAGTATGAACTGCTAGGAGTAGATTTTCTAGAATTTTGAACATCATAGTTTTTCAAATATGTACTTATAAATTTTTCTCTGTCAAAGCCTTCATTATCTCTTAATCTGCCTCTTCCTCTTGATGGCAGTGTTTGGGACCAGTTTGTCATGTTATAATAAGTATCCTGGTTGTATGTTGGCTGTACAGACTGATTTGAAGAATATTTATCTCTGCGTATTTGGTCAGCACTATCAAAACTGTGGTGGCCTGATTGTTCTAAAAATTTCTTTCTAAATCTTGGAGGTATATTATCTAAATTTACAGTGTATTTGGGTCTTGAGGAATCCGATGTATATCCTGAAGAGTTTCGTCGACCAGATGGTGGCTTACCACCGGAAGACGACATGTGTCGCCCTGCTGAAGTATCCATACTTCTGCTATCTCTATTTCTGTCAATAGAGTTTTGATCCTGCATGTGTGTAGGTGAAATGGACCTTGTTTCTGATGCTTGCCTATAGTGTCTATTATAATTAATATCATTGTTTGTACCATCCTTGTGATGATAATCTGTAAAATTTCTGTCCCTTTTGGAGGCACCTCTAGAATAAGACCCTGAACCCTGTCTTTCTGGATAATCAGACATTCTTCTATTGACGTACTGACTAGAATTATCACACCTCATTGGTACTTTAGATTGTCTACCATTGTCAGAACAAGAATCTCCTGACCTAGGCACGTAAAGCTGTTGCTCAGGCTTTTTGTGACGCATATTCGTCCCTTTATAAGTGTCGTTTAAATCGTCAGCAATAGAATTTTGAGATCCGTAGTAGTTTTGGTTTCGGCTTTTAGAACCTCCGTCTATGTCGTTTGTATCCATTTTTGCATCCAAACCATAACTTGATCGTCTTAATGGTCCACTACCTGGTTTATAAAACTTTTGCTGTGGTTTATTTCTTCTGTATTCTTTAAAGTCATCATCCATAGCAATCTTGTTTTAATGCATTAAACATTTATGATAACAACATATTAATAAGGATTTTTAAACTATAACATATTAACTATATCAAATAATCTTTTGCTGTTAACACATTTAGGTTATGTTAGAATTACCACTTTGTTAATAAAATGAATGCTTATTATTTCAGAGACTGAAAAACAGATTCACCTTAAACTATGTATTTAAAACAATATCAAATTTTGTAAGTTATGTGTTGAAAAGAGCACATCAATTCATTCACTATTTTTCTGACGAATTTCTGCATTTATTTATTTTATAATTTTCCAACAGTCAACCCCGGATTTTATGTTCCATAGATTAAATTACAGACTTATTAGTGTCACAGATACGGTCACAGACAAAAAATGTTATCATATTTTTCAGTAGCAAGGTTATGGTTATGATCAAAAAGTGAGGAAGCGAAAGTGAGCAAAGATTACTATTATATACTGGGTATAAAGTGAGTGAAACTCTATAGGTTCACTTACCCACCCAGCATTACATAATTTATATCGCTCCTAACACATTTATACCGCTGCTATCATCATTCTTTTGCCATTTTGAAGTGAACTTAGAGAAAAAAAAGATAACCCTCTCGAGTTTTTCTGTTATACCAATAAAGTCTTCGTCCATTAATTCACAAACAAATCGTTTGTTGGCTAAGAATCCAAGAGATCATTAAGTGCGCCTAGAGTGTGATGTGTTGAGAGCTTGAAAAAGACGCACAGCAAACAACCTTTGGTTTTTTTTCCCAGGCGGCAATTCTCTGGTACAAAGAAATGAATATGTGTCGGGCGGGATGTCCCGCGCGGGAAGAGACGGAACCACACTTACGTGGCGTGTCGTGGCGTGGCGCGGGATCCACCAATCAAATGACTCTGTTCCAGCCTACGTCATAACGCAACGAGTTTTGAAGCCAATCAACTGCATCGGAAGGCGCCACGACACGCCACGCCACGTAAGTGTGGTTCCGTCTTGTCGTGCTTTTCGGGGATAATTCGGGATAACTCGTTTTTTCCCAGATTAATTTAAAATGGTCGGATGCCAGAAATAAATGCTCCTTATAAAACTTTTTTGATTATTTAAATATTTTTTTTAGCTTATGACGAAGAAGACTCAAATACTAACAATAGGGCAAAACTGATTTAAAATATCATTTTTTTACTATTTTTTAGATTATTTTATGTTTAGATATAATCATATATTAACATATATACAATTAAATCTATACTTAATATTATAAAACTGAAGAGTTTGTTTGTTTGTTTGAATTCGCTAATCTCAGGAACTACTGGTTGGAATTCAAAAATTCTTTCAGTATTGGATATTCCATTTATCGATAAAGGTTATATAGCATCACGCTACGACTAATAGGAGCAGATCACAAATAAAAAATGTTGCAAAAACGGGCAAAACTTGAGAGCTTCCGTTGCGTGCGCTGCGTAAGAGATTAAAGTTTCGTAAATATCATGTATATGTCGTAGGATGATTTGATAATTCGAATCTTCGCGAAAATCCTAGGGGTTTTGCGAAAATGCGGATAATTAGACATAGGCGAAAAATTATCCAAGTACGATTAGTACTTTGGCAACATAGTCGACGGAGCCCCGCTGCGCGGGGCTCCTATTTCCGTCCGCAGGGTCTAAAGTAACCTAACACGAACGAGATGACGGGAGCTGAGTTCGCTCGCTTTGCTCGCTCACTTCAGCTCCCGTCATCTCGTTCGAACCTAACCTGTCCGTGTCGGGGTGCCCTAAGCTCCCGAGCTCGCTTCGCTCGCTCTTGGACTTTTTCCAGTAAGATTGAGAAACAGTTTCGCCATTGTCTAAATATCCGTGTTTTCGCAATATCCCTAGGGTTTTCACGAAAATTCGAATTATCAAATCATCCTACGACGTATACAATACAATATGAATACAAATATTTATTGGAACAAAAACATAATACAATTTTGTGTAGGTTAATACTGCTTTAGTTTAGTAGGTAACTGTGTCGCAGTTATTAGCGCCCACCCCAGGAACGAAAATACAAATTGGTTCCAAGACAAAATTTTGGATAAACTAAAGGTAGAAACTAGACAAACATTTATAATAACAATAAAACTAAAACTAGACATAGTTAAATTAATAATAGATTGTAGCAGTATAAGCTGGTGTGTGTGAGTGTATGTGTGTTCGTGTGTGTGTGAGGGAGGGTGTGGAGGTGCACGCGACTGAGTGTGTGTGCGTGTAGGAAGGGTGCGTGTATGTCTATGTGAAGGATGTGCTAAGAATACAATTTAAGTTTGTAAGAGGCACTCTGTTTCCTCGTAAGTCAGGTTTTGGAGCCATTTTTCAATTTTCTGTTTACACTCTCGTAAAGAGAGCGGATAGTTATTTAATTTTGTTGTAGATAACAGGACTCAAAAAGTTATAGTGTCTTCTAGCGATAATTAGATTTACGCTCTCTGTCTGACATATTCTGTTAACTCTGCGTTTTTGAGTATTGAGATTAGGGTCATATTTAATGTCACCATGCTCACGTAATAATAGTTTAATATATTATAGTAATTTTTTTAGTGTTTAATTAACTGAGAAGTCTACTAATTAAGATTTTTTCAAGAATCTTAGAAATAATAGTGACCACCGACCACCTGATAGTGTCACCGAGATAGGCCTATAGTTATTAACACTGGCCCTGTCCCCACTTTTATAAATAGGGTGTACAATAACCTTCTTGAACACAGCGGGAAAGTTTCGAAAACAAGGTTGAAGACATGAGCGATAAAAGGGATAAGAGTATTTCTAGCAGTCATAATTACGGTAGAAGTTATACCGTCCCAGCCTAATGCGGTATTAAGTTTCAAACCCAGGATGATTCTTTCGATCTATTCATTATCTGTACCAAACAAGGCCTTTGAGTCATGTGGTGCGCCAGTACCAATATCAGAATCTGAGTTATAATGAACACTTGTAATTTTGGATGCCAGAGTCTCTCCCAAATTCGCGAAGAAGTCATTGACGTGATTTAGTGAAAGACTAGGATCTGAATGAAGAGACAGAAGTTCATTGGGGGAGATCTTATCACTCTTTAAGTTAGATATAATTTTAATAAGATTCCAGGTAGCTTTTGGATTGTTTCGATGTTTTAGGAATTCAGATCTCTCATACTGACGTTTAAATTTTCATATTAAATTATTGCAAAAGACTATTGTGAGCTAATTTTATGCTCTTATTAAATTCGCTAGTAATTTTATAATAAACAATAGTTGTAAAATTCATACAGTTTCATTTAATCCGTTAAAAAATCAGTTAAAAACCAAGGTCACCTTGGTTTGAAGCAGCCGTAAATATATAAGTAGTATGACCTTTAAGCCCGTGCGGGGTTTAAAACCACACGTATGACAACTATGACAGTCGCACTTCTGCCTACAGGCGGCGAGCGCAGACGCGCGCGTCGCTGCGCACAAAATGACTCAACAGAGCGAACGTAAAGTATTATCAGAACTTATCGATACTATTCGATACATACAGAGACTTGCCCTGTCTTTCAGATTTGACGTCGGAGTACTATTATCGGAGTACAACTAGTAAAAATTTTACAAAATTATTAAGAATTAAATTACAAATAAACATTCAATCATTAAAAATTCACATAATAAACAAACACAAAATACGAGCAGGAAAAACATGAGAAAAAATAAATAAAAATTAAAACAAAACACAAAAAAGGTCATAATAAATTTGGTTTAAAATCACTGCCTAAACGCTTTAAAACGGCCGCTAAAACCAAGGTGACCTTGGTTTTTGGCTTCTTTTTAAACCGTGTAGCAAGGGCTTTAATTCGCGAAGAAATCACGTAACATATTTTTGTCTTTGATTTAATGTAACGGCAACATTCAAGTGATGTAAAACGTCAATTTTAGAAAGTTGTCTATTACTATAGCATGACTACTATTATTTGACACTTGTAACTCTACAATTCCCCTTTGATTCCACCTCTACAATAGATCAAAATTTATTTGTCGAACTATGTTTTCAACCTGCAAATTGCAATGGGTTCATAACCCGTAGGTGACGTTAATTAATTTTATTTATTTAAATGACATAAAAATTGTACATTTGTGTAGTGTTAAGTATAATAACTGTGTTTATTTTTATCAATTTTTAACAATACTGTTCATGAATAAGAAATAATGTCCTTCGAGTACTTGCCCGTGGCTGAAGACGAAAATGAAGAACCCATAGAATTACCAATCGAAGATGATGGTACGTTGATGTTAACTACTGTGTCGGCGCAATTTCCGGGCTGTTGTGGCCTAAAATATCGTCACCCCGAAACAAAAAACATCAGGGGTATCAGATTAAGAGATGGCAGATTGTACCCACCCCCAGAAGGATGGGGCAATCATTTATACATATGTAGCTTTCCTAAAGAATCTAAGCGTAAATCGGGTGAAAACTCTGAATCTGCTGCGACCAAGAATAAGCGAAACGACAATCTATGCTCTGACTTAATTGTGTTGGGATTGCCTTGGAAGGCCACAGAGCAAACTGTACGAGAATATTTCGAGAAATTTGGCGAAGTTTTAATGGCGCAATTAAAAAGAGATCCTAAAACTGGAATGTCGAAAGGTTTTGCCTTCATTCGTTTTGCTTCTTATACATCTCAGATGAGAGTGCTGGCTCAGCGGCACATGATTGATGGAAGATGGTGTGATGTTCGGATACCTAACTCTAAGGAAGGTTCAGTTGCATCTATGCCCTGTAAAGTGTTTGTGGGTCGTTGTACAGAAGAATTAACAGCTAATGACTTGAGAGAATACTTCTCTCAATTTGGAGAAGTAACTGATGTGTTTATTCCTAAACCGTTTAGAGCTTTCAGCTTTATAACGTTTTTGGATCCTGAGGTTGCACAAAGCCTTTGTGGTCAGGATCACATAATTAAAGGTGTATCTGTGAATGTATCCAATGCCTCACCCAAACAAAACAAAAGTGGTTCCAATCAGCGCAATATGCCAGGCCGGAGTTATGAAGATGGTCACCCACACAATGCCTCAAACAATAACTCGTGGAGCAGCCGTAACATGGATATGGTTAACATGCAAGCATTGAGTTTATCAGGACAACATGGTCAAACTGCAGTTGCTGGAGGCGGTGGGCAAGCACAAGGCGGCAACATGCCGCTTGGAATGGGTGGATTACCAGTGAACCAGGCTCTAGTAGCAGCTGCATTAAATCAAGCAGCTGGCTGGGGTCTCATCAACAACATACCGTCCGGTGGATCTGAGCAGGGTGCCTTTGCTGGCCCAGCTTCCTCTGCTCCACCAGCTCCACCCAATTTCCTCTCTTGGATGCAACAAGGTAACTCTGCACAGGGACCCTCTAGTCAGTGGGGACAAAGACACCAGTCCCAAGGCCACTCTGTTTGATTCATCATCTGGTTGAAAGCTCACAATAATTTCTGTGATTGTAGCAACAATTAGATAATTTTATCATTTGTTTTATCTACACTATACAAAAGGGTTGTTCTAATGGTAAAGAGAGTGGTTTACATACATAATTTGCTACTGATGTTTTTTATTTATTGTGGAGTTACTTGTGTTTCGTTGATTTTTTTCAAACTTATATAATTCTATTATAAATAATGTAGATTACAGTATCATGAATCATACATTACACACCACATAAATTAAATCATTATATTTGAATATTTATTGATAATGAAATAATTCTTGTTGTGCTTTTTACTTTGTCAATAGATTAATAATTAACCAACTTTTAATCTATAATTATGATTTTTCTTTTTCTTTTTATGTTAGTCAAAATCAGTGCAATAGTTAATTCAGTTGAATGCTATTACTGTAGAAGCCTGAACTATAATTCTTACTCTTAGACAATCATGTTATATTTTTTTCATATACTAACATCATAAAAGTATCTATATTCTGATTACTGAAGAGTTTTTGATTAAAACAAATCAATCATTAACTTTTATTGGCAAAAAAATAAAATGTCAATCATTTCAATTAGGTTGACATATCTTGTTAGGACAAGCTGGTCAATCAAACTTAATGCTTGATAATTTTAAAGTGACATCTCCGCATGCCTCAGTAAGGAATCAATAAGGGATGGTTCTGGCTTGCAAGCTATAACTAGAAATGTTGCCACATGCCAAATATTTAAATCAAGCTTTTACAGTAATACCTAATTAAATCCAGATTATGAAACATGCAGCACAATGGATATACAGATTTTTTTTTTTTTAATTCACTTCATTTTAAGAATGGTTAAGGCAACAGTATAATTCAGTATAAAAATTGCTTTTTTTTTAGTCAAGTTAAAAAACTGTTGGTCTTTGGTTTTGAGAAAAATAGAGTTTAACAAAATATTAAATCATGGAAAACATTGGGTAATTAATTAGTTGTTAATTTGTTATACTGCTACGCAGTCCATGTATTTCCAGGATTTTATATGGATCAGGTTCAGGCTGGTGTTCATTTCTGGTTAATTATATATTAAAAATTAGATTTCGCAAAGTTTCCTAATGTGTTTCTGAATCTGGATTTAAAAAAATATTTTTTCGTGAGAGTGTTGTTTCATGGAATACTTCACTTTGTATCCCATGAAATATATTTATTTTATTATGTTATGATTATTCTGTAGTTTTCTATGAATAAGGGTTATATTTCGATAAAGGACCTAATAAACAGGCCTTTAAAAAAAAATCAAGTTACCATTACAAAGAATTCAAGCTGTCATGGTTATTAAGATTTTTTTATACTTAATTAATATTTGGCAAAAGCTTAAAGGCGAAGAGAGCAGCAACCATCAAAATAATGTATCGTTTAATTCTTTGTTAAAAAATAATGGATTTTATAATATTTTAACATCACTGCATAGTTATATACTAATTTAAGAATTCATCTTTTTAAACGATATTGACATAAATTTTTACGAAACTTTAATAAATCTGTCTAGATACAATTTGCAAAGAATGCGGTGGAAAATTAATACTGATATTTTATTATGTTTAACTAAATTTATGTCGCAATAAATCAGATTATCTTTGGATTGGATCTTACGCAACTTCAGTGCTATTATGACTGTAATAGAAATAAGTATACTGTGCTTTTGTACATTAATAGTTAATGATATGATTTAACAGCAGACTGTTGAGAGTTCATACATTGTATAGTAAAAAATAGAAATCTATTGATTGTTATCATTGTTTAACAAATAATGTTGATTATTATAAATTTATTGTGTATGTTTCCTCAAGTGGATGTGGGTATGAAAATTGTAGACAGATGTCTATTTTTGACGAAATAAATAGTTAGAATATTTTTGTTACTAAGCAATGTGGGATTGTTTACTGAATGGGTATACATAGACTTAGCTGTAGAGCACTGATCCAATAGACAATGTAAATAACATTTAGAAGAAATTGGAAGGATGTTTGTACAAATTGCAAGACTGGATATACCTAAATGAGATGAAATAACGACATCTATTACGAATAATTATCTCCAAGGAGATTAAACAAACGTTATTAGATTTCATTGCTGCCGAAAAATCAATAACAGCATTTCGACCAAAACCAAATCCGGTGAATCTTAGTACTTACAGCTGTCTCTAAACAAGGGAATGGTTTTTTACAGTTGCGTGGGACTATTATAGATACCTCAAAAACTTACTTACTAAATCGATAGGGAGTCAAATTAATCTATTAAGTAAGTTATAACTATGGATGGTTCACACATCGTAATTACTAAGATAACGATTTCATTCAGAGAGATGGTTAACAAAAGAGTTAGCGGTAATTTCTAAGTATTACCGGTAGCTAAAAAAATATTTGAATGATGGTACTGACCTTTAGTGTTAAACATTAAACGTTACTCAATACAAATTAAATAACAAAGATATATTTATTTATAAATCATTCTACAACATACATTGTGTTGATTTGACAATTCTTAAAATACGGAGTAGTATACAAATTGGAGGATTCGAAATCTAAATAGACTTTTTTTTAAACCATACGCCTACGTGCCTCATATACTTTGTGTCGTAACACTGGGAAATTCCCAATTTCCCAGTGTTAGGTACGACACAAAGTACACTCTAGAAGACTCTAGAAGAAAATTCACCCAATTTCAAATTGGGTGAATTCTCTTCTAGAGTTCAACGTGAACGTTTAGGACTCCATTTGCGTACTACTCCTTGAGCAAAATCGAACCGTTACAGTGTAACTGCATCAATTTAACACCGCTCATGCATCAACGTACCTTAGAAAAGGGATTTATCAGTTGACGATACTTGCCTTACACAAGGTGTAATAAAAATAACCGACCTGAATAGGGGTCATTGTTCACTCATCATAATGAATAAAATTTGCTATGGGACTAACCCTTAAATCACAAAAAAATGCAGTCGTTTAAGTTTTATTTTAATTATTAATATAATATAAAAAAAAATTATCAAAAAAGGGATAACAACCGCCCACTACCTATAAATTGTCAAATAAAATCAGATAGAAACGCTTCGTGTGATGTCTAAACTCTTAACATAAGACGACAGAAATAGGAAACAATTATTTTCAAAACTCATACTTTAACTACGGGGTCAGCGACCGCAAGATCCATCACTTCTGTGAAGCTAATTTAATTTAACATTGCACAATGCGCGTAATTATAAAAAAAATGATTATTTTTGTCGAGTTAATACGCGATCAAGGTTTAATCCCAAAACAAATAATAATTATGAATACAATTACCCCTTTTCATGTTCTCAGTTATTTCAATCAAATACATCTTGTATGTAGGTATAAACACATAATAGCAATATTAGTAGTTGTCGTTACCCAAACTATTAAGTACAAAAAGAACTTGCTATTTGTATTAAGTACCTAGTAAAAATACAGACTATCTAATTCCACTTGCATTACATTTTATTCTTGTATAAAATTATATGTATGGTAGTTTTATGCTATATTATATTTATTTCATTTGATGTACATCTATATTAGTAACAGATAAATAGTTAATCATGTTACGGAAAAGATATTATTATTTTCTACATCAGCCAGACAGTGTCGAAGGAAAAGGGTAACTTTGCTCTTGAGTAGATGCGTAACATATCTACTACTTGTCGTCAGTGTGAGTTTTTATATTTGAATACTTATTCCTTTGAGCTAGTGTTGAAAATACATCTTAATTAGATGTATTTTTTATAATTTTTTTGAGAGTAAAGTTCGATTTTATAACAATCTTATATCATACCTAACTTACAAAAAGGTAATAACTGACCTAAGAGCCTCGATTAATCTGAAACCTGCAGCCTAAAACATTGCTCTCCTTGCTATTAACTTATCTTTGTACATTGCTTAATTATATATTATTATACCTATTATTATTTTAACAACCTAATCGCAAGGCGGCAAAAATGTCGAATAGTTGCTTCCCTATACCTACTACTTTCATAAGGTATGTAGGTACCTATTACAATTTTTTTTAATGTCCATTAAGCTATTTCGAAATCCGTATTTTCGGCTAGTTATTGTATCAAAGTAATGGAGAGTAGGATAGTAATAAAAACGTAACCTAACCCAGTAGGTATCATAATGTGCTTTCACAGTGTGCCCGTGAAAAATGTTGACGAGAACGATTATTTGTAATGTTAATTTAGGTTTGATAAACTTCGAGTTTATTATTTACTCTGACATTAACGCTTAAAATGGAACATAATCAGATAATCAGTCCATAATGTCTCCCGTCCACCTCCAGGCCGTACCTACGTCAGGCGCAGGCACAATGCGTTTGAAAGACGTTCTTGTTCTTGACTATTTGCTCTTGGGCATGCATGATTTCTCATGATGTTTCCCTTCTGCAGCAACCGCTCCAAGCCAAGCCTGAACGTTTCAGACTTCAACAATAATTTCCTTTATTTCGTTACAAGCAAGGTACTCAAAGAGCTGTTAACATTTGCTAAGTTTTTTTTCTAATCATGCAATAATAATTGCACACGTGTATTGAATATTGTTACTTCCTACTTAACTCACAAAGAAAGTCTTACAAATAAAAGTATCCGTGGCAAATGTGTTATCGTGTCCGTACCTAACCGAAATGGTGAAACGAGCGTTAGATGTAAACGTTACAATATTTTGTATTATTAACCATTTTATAAGTCTTCCATTTCCTCGATGCATTGAAATTTTTAATATCTTTTCGTATGTGACAGTGTTTTAATTTATTATGCACCAATATATATTCCGAAAATATTGTCGATAGGTATTGGTATTGTTTTCTTGTGTATGTTTTCGCTTGACTTTGTTTATTTTATTAACTTATTTGGTTTGGCCATTTGTTGTTTGGTTTTAATTTAAATGCATGTCGTTTGTTGGTGGTAGATTAAGCATTGTTAATGTGTGTTAAGTCTAATACAACAAATTACATTTAAACGAATATTTTTCGGAGACACGACATCTTATCCCAATGAGTCAATTTTTATCGATATGTGGCATAGTTATTTACACAATAGTATATTTTATAAATAACTTTTTGCATAATTTCCACAAATGATAAACAAAGAATAGGTAACAACCTACCATGAATTTCCCTGTATTATTATTATACCTTACCTACTTATTTAATTCGAGCGATCAAAGGTATTAAAGCTGACCTGCTAAAAATAGCACCATTAACACGTTTTGCACGGGGTGCTTCCGATTTTGACCCTTAGGTGCTTAAATTATACAAGTAACTTAGATGCATACATAACGTAAATGACCATTTTGTATTGCAATATGCATGACGATGTTTTAACAATGTTAAACTCTTGGTCCACCTGAATTGGTCCAATATAATTTGCACGTCACCAATTTAGTAATACGTAGATCATACCGTATCTACCTGTTTGCACACGCATTTGTAATTCCTGTTGTAGGCAGGCCCAGAAGTCGGTATAAATGTCAATTAATAAATTTGACTAATTGGTTTGCAAATTAATTTTAACCGCACTTGATAGTAATTCATTGAAAGCTTAAAAAATTATAAAAATTTATATTCGTTATTTGATAAAAGCTGGTATTAGGTTTAACCTAATGGAAAACTTACATTATTGTACACTTACGCGGTAAACACTCTTCGTCCAGTAAAGGAGTAGGTAACTACTTAGTTTCAGTCAAGCAAATTATTAAAACACCACTTCGTAAGTTTCAGCTTTTACCCGGGCCTCACGTTACTAAGATAATGATTACTTAATTATTAAATTTTCACAAAATCATAGTGATATTTTTTTTAAACTATGAACTCAAAACTAAAATCTGACCGTATTTGCTTAGAGTTTAATTTATAAGTAGTTAAGTTTTCTCTTTACTGGACACAAAACTTTAAATTGATCAAATCATCTTCGCACTTCAAATCAACCTTCACATTTTTGTCTTAAAATTAAGTTATTAATTCTTTCTCTAAAACACTCTCAAACACCTAAATAAAGTATTGGATCTAATTAGATTACGAAAGCAGTAAAACGTCAACTTTATACAATGTGCAGTGGGTAATTCTGAGCTAGAAATGGTGCACCTACTCAACTCAACAGTCATAAAAAAAAAAACCTAAGTAAATGCTTATAAAAACAAGGCTCACCAAAACGCACTAGTTGTTCAACTGTCAATACTGTGCTTGCTGCAACAGCACATTGGTTTGCTAAGTTTGCTATTGCGAGTCTGTTTCGCAAATTAATAATTTTCATACTAGATTATTTACTTACTCCTTTCGCTTTATTTGTTGTCCACATACTGCAATAAATAATAAATCTAATATAATTTTCGGAATCATTCTGTGCAATATATTTCGGTACTTAAATTCTTTATTTTAGTGTAGACGCGCTTAAAAAATCTAAAATGAGATCATAACAGGTGCGTTAGACAATAATTAACAGAAACAAGGGTGTAGCCGTTATAGTCTAAGTTAAAAAATTACCAGATTTACAGTTTTACCTAACCACGTACCTAACTAAAATGCCGTTATTATCGCGTTACGTACTAGAAACGAAATAATGTTTTTGTCCAATAACTCGTTAAATTTACGGCATTAAACGTTAGTGTATTTCCAACATAGATACCTACTAACAAAAACGCAGGGAATTTTTTTTTCAATAATGAATTTAAAACTTGTAAAGACAGGGCAATTACCCAGAGCTTCGCCGTAATAGACAAGATTCACCATTAAATTAATCAAAAATCATTCTGATTCTGATTTAAATATAGGTAATAGGTAAACCCACACCAAGTTAATAGAACCATACCTACTTTGTTTAATCTTTAAAGTGTCTACCTACTTTGTTCCGTATTGATGGGATAAACATTAACTTAAATTTACAATAAACAAAACTGTAGATACTGATTGTGTAATAATTATACCTACCTATAAAACGCTAGAGTCAACGTATATCAATAGCCAGCAAGGGACTAATATATTAGTTACATATTTTTGAGGTGCTTCGCGTCATGGCTCTTGCAAGATACATGTGCGAGAATTTAAGATTATAAGTATGCGAATTGATTGCAATGAAATTCCTTGTAAAGTAGTATAATTGTCTATTTATTGTAATGAGTGTTCTGGTGTTGGAGACAGTGTGAGTAATGATTTATTTGTAGTATCATTGTTGTGTGACGACGTGATTTGCGTGGTTTCGTTGGCGCCCTATGTGATTTATCAAGGTTGAACCTATCCATAATATAATTATATTCTTACGAAGCATTACATAACGAAGAACGAAAGTGAAACTTTATTGTTAAACAGATGGATATTGTCAAGTGATGTTAAGTTTGCAGTATCATATTGCATTGTCTTGTTTTTCATAATTATTAGTAAAAAATAAATAATCAAAGAAAATACAGTACCCACCCAACGGCGTTTTTAAGGCACAGACTTATTCTATAGAGCAGATAAAATAATATAAAAACATTTTTTTAAATCCGTACTGTCAACTAAGTCACCGCCGACCGGCCTGCGCAGGCGTAACTTGTTGTGGGTAATCAACCACTGTCTTTTATCCGCCTCCTAAATCGATCATAAAATATTACATTTTACATTACCCCGGTGCATTAGGGTAGAAAGCTCTAGCCAGTTGGCAGCCTGCCTTTAGCCTGCGGGGAAATGTGGGTAGTATAATTTAAAAATAAATTATAGCAGTTTAATGTGCTTTATCCGGCGTAATTAAAGACACAATAGAAGAACGATTAAACAGGACGCCTTTTAAGGTCTCGCGGTCTCTTAGAGGGGAGTATGTAAACATTCAAAAGTTTGAAATGAAAATAAATTCATAGTTCTTAATTAAATCCGGTTCATTCTTGTTTTACCTGTTTTATAGACCCACATTATTGATTAAAGTCGATGCCCTTCTCAATTTAGAAGCACCATCCATCCTATGAAGCCGAGGGTCAGGGACGCAAATTTATTATTTTTACTCAAACTTGTATTGAAAAAATATACCTAACAAACCTAGATAATAAATCCTCAGTCGCACTATTCATAACTGGGTGCTGCCGGCTTTACAAAACAATATAAACAATATTTTTAAACGCCTTCAGCCATGACGCTGAAACAGCAATTGGAATAAAAGATAATTTAAAATATACTTATAAATTTTTGATACATTAGATACCTTCGTTATTTGATAACAGACAATTTATGCACCTGTAATTTAATTGATGAACATGCACATCCTTGTTATTTGCTCCTCCGTGATATTAAAATTCTACTAATGCTAGACAGATTCGATGTTATTAAGTATAAGCTGTACATTATAATTTGAGTGTGAAAAACCTATTGACATGAAATAAAATTTATTTAGCGTTGCAATTTTGTTTAATTACTACCTTGCATGGGCGACGGCAGGATTATATTCGGGGGGTGTAAAAAAGTAAAGCTGCGGTCCCACGGCCCGTTAATCGACAGGCCGCGACCAGACCTATATAGACATGGCGACGCCTGGCGCGGCTTGCCGTGGCCCGTGCCAAGTGTTCCCACCACAGAGTTATTCTTTTTAAGTTCCCACGGCGTGAGTCGGCCTGCTGGCCGCCAAAGTTGCGCGATGATCAGCAGAACGGCAATTTTCTACGGGTGCCATGCCGTGCTTTAGAACTTATCGACCACCTGATGGATCGGACGAGCGACGTCACGCCACCGTGGGCTTTATCGGATGCGGTTTCGCGTGTCCGCCTGGTCCGGTAGGGAATTCCCCTCCTTTTGCTGTATCCATATTAAAAGCATTCCCAAAACGTTAGGTGCGTATGAGTGGGATGTCCACCATGTACCGATGACGCATCACCGTACGTCTTTCAGTCCACTGAAGGAACGGGCTAGTAGGAATTAGTTCATGCGATTCCCCGAAATGTAACCGATAAAAAACCGACAGGCTGGCAACTCTGCGCCGGTGTTCAAGGTTGCCGATGAGCCTGTTGACCCAGCCCGGTTTTCGATCGACTCTAGTGCACCCAGCTGTTCCAGAGATTAGAGCAGCACTCCATGCATGATCGAACTTGTGCTCGATACAAGTTGAGCAACTGTTCGACGTGAAGTACCGTCTCACCTTCGCAAGGATCGCCAATTTTTTGGCAGCCAGCGGAGTTTTGCCTCAATGAATGGACCAAAATTGAGCGTCGATGTCAACGTAACGCCAAGAAGCTCAAGATGGTCCGTTATCGGCGCAGTCACACCTCGGAAAGGAGCCGGGTGAAAGTGGCTCCTTTTAGCGGAAAAATTACACGCCTGGGACTTAGCAGCATCGAACCTGGCCAGATTGGCAGATCGCCCTATTCGGAGAAAGCCTTCAAGGACAGTTTCAAGCGCCCAACCATTTCCTCAAGGAGAGAGCGGATCTGAGGCGCAGTAGTGCGCGCGTCGGACAACAGCTATCAACAACAGTGCTGTCGTCTGTATACCCAAAGGTGACGGGTTTTAGCAGATCGTTTATGTGCAGCAAGAACAATGTTGCTGAGAGTACCAAACACTGAGGCACCTGGCATTAATATCCAGTTGGTCAGTCCCTCAGGAAGTCTGCAATCCAATCGCAACACCAGACGTATACCTAATCGCATTACCAATCAGCTGATTAGCATCACCCGGGGACCGCGTGTAGGGTATCGTAAGGGGTACTTTCCTACGGACGTGGGCGACTCGGACCCCAAAAACTAACGCTGTTGGCTACCAGTAAATTAGCGCTGAGACAATAAAGCATAACGAGTCAACTAGGTTTCCGCAACGATATTAATCAGAAAAGTTATCTAGGAGTAAAAGAAAACCGGCAAGGAACGAAATATATTTTTCCATTTTCAAACGTGCTCAATATTTTTTCAAGTCTGTAGTAAAACTGCAGCCTTATTACGTAAGTGAATTCGGCAAGGCAAGAGGCAAAGAGTATGAACAATCGACCAATCACAGACGGAAATCCACATCGCGTCTTTCATCTCGCATGTGATTGGTTGATTGTTCATACTCTTTGCCCTTTGCCTTGTCGAATTCACTTACGCAATAAGGCTGCTGATTCCTGAAATATCCAACCGTGACCCCCTAGTCACGGTTGGATATTCATATTCAATCGCAGAGTACTTTTTTATATGTATTCAATGTAGGTACTCTGTGACTGTGACAGACTGACAGTTTGTTGGTTGAGCTTGCTTTTAATGAAAATAATATATCATTGTAACACAGTGGTTTAATAAAATATAATACATTTTATTATAGCAAACATTGACTTCATCTGAAAAACACAGGGTGACAGAAACATAACATTTGCTAGGCAACAACTAAAGTAAAAACTCTCTTCTAGAACATAGTGCATTATAACCTTCATGATACAACACAGTTAAACAAAGTCGCAAGCGCACATAAAATATTAATCTACCTACGACTACAAAAATAAAAATGAATTGTGATTTCCACAGTCATCCCGAATTTAATTTTGGCAGAAAGAAAATTTCCAGAAGGCCAGAATAAAGTGTGCTTTCCTATTTTACTCTGTGGTTAGGACCTCAGAACAATGACAGGTACCTGATCAAAATTGTTAACCTATCCAAAGAATTTCAAAATTTTTTATTGTGTTATTTACCATATACCTACTCAATAGTTGGATGGATCCTCAGAGGAAAACTGTTGCTGGTCCAATGGCTCCTTCAAGTCTAAAAACAGCGCGGAAAAGTGGTGCAATAATAAATACTTACATCAGAAGTGATAAAAAAGAAATAGTCAGTGTACACACAAGCGTTCCAGCTGTAGAAACACGAACTTTTGATCTTGAACAGAATCAAATTTACCGAGGAGAAGTAAACGTCCTATCAGTCATGTAAGTAGGTACCTATTTAGATTATGGCCCCCGGTCCGGGCCTAACCGAATTTTGACCAAGCACGGTGGCCTATTTCGGCGAAGATTATTATGCGCAAACCAATATGCGCTTTCTATTGTTCCGTCAATATCATAACCCGACAGGACGGTAATCCGATGCGAATGGAGAGATATCAGGCTCAGGATGCAGGCTGTTTGAAGACGACACTGTCTTCAAACAGCATGCAGCTGTTTGTCGGTAAAAATGGACCTGAGATGCAAAGTAGGTAGGTTAAAGAAATTGCAGAATAGAAAACAGTAGTTATATAATCTGAGCGGATAAAAAACTTTATTTCGAAGTAGATATGAGGATCAATAAAACAAAAAGGAATAAACACATTACCCTCCTTCGGCAGTCGGGTAAAAACTGGCCAAGTGCGAGTCGGACTCGCGCACGAGGGTTTCCGTACCATTATCGCAAAATACGGCAAAAAATCACGTTTGTTGTATGGGAGCCCCAATTAAATATTTATTTTATTCTGTTTTTAGTATTTGTTGTTATAGCGACAACGTCATCTGAGAAAATTTCACACGAAATACATCATCTGCGAAACAACTGTCCAGCTATCACGTTTCATGAGATACAGCCTGGTGACAGACGGACTGTCGGACGGTCTTAGTTAGAGTCCCGTTTTTACCCTTTGTTTGCGGAACCTTAAAAAAAGAAGGATTGCTTACCCTAAATAATATAAAGATTGTTTCAGAGATACGAATAAGGATATTATGTGCTGTAAATATACAGAAGACTGCAATGACATAGCAGCTGGTTTCACGGATGGTACAATGAGAGTGTTTTCTTGCGAAACTGGAAATTGTATACACACATTGGTAGACGACGAATGTCGTGCATATCCAGGGCCTGTAACTGCCATCAAACACCGGCCAGTCAGCAAAGCGAATCCTATTACTAACACGTTGTTGTCATCCTGTTAGTATTGTAGATAAAGATAATAATCACATTCATCTTCTTGTTAGTGTGTTAATGGCAAATGTAGTTTTTAAATTATTTCTTGGTCATACATAAAATTAATTACTTTTTACACACCCAAAAAGCCCCCAGCAGCCTATTTGCGTAAGTAAGTGAATTCGGCAAGGCAAAGGGTTTGACCCCGTGGAAGAGTATGATGAATCGACCAATCACATAGACGGAAATCCACATCGCGTTTTTCATCTCGCATGTGATTGGTCAATTGTTCACACTCTTTCTTGGGGTCAAACCGTTTGCCTTGCCGAATTCACATACTTACGCAATTATGCTGCTGGGTTGCCATTGGAAAAGTGTGGTATTTATGCCGTAGATCGACGGTTCCAACCCAGGTAGGCGCTTTACTAGGTGTAATTTATTCTTTCAACAATCCTGTCATAACGGTGAAGGAAAACATCGTGAGGAAACCGGTTTAACCTGGCACTATAAATTCGAAGGCATGTGACATCCACAAACTATATGCACTGGGCTCTGGTCTTGGCCTATTCCCTCTCACAGAGAGCAGCCCAATTGTGTATGTTCAAAGAGTAGGGTACGGTTGTATCCGTTGCATTCATTGCTTCATATGTTCAAAAATCTGTCCATTCGACAGCGTAAAACACGCAATGAATATTGTTGAGTTACTAAAATGAAAGGGAAGGAGTGTGTTTTGTGCTCTTTAAACAGTTACGCAATTAGGGTGGCATTTCCGTCTATGTGATTGGTCGATTGATGTGGTCTAAACCTTTTGCCTTGCCAAATTCACCAATTCGGCTGCTGTCCCAGCAGTGGGGATATTATAGGCTAATTGACCCCATATAAAATACATATATATGGGTTTTAGGCATAGCATAGTATTATCCAGCAGTGCAGTGGTGGCCCAGTGCAGTGGTAGCGGCCGCGACTTGCAAGTTGTAGGTCGTGAGTTCGAACCCAAGCAGGCGCATAATTTGTGTTAATTATTTCATCACCACTGCTCCAAACGGTGAAGGAAAACATCGAGAGGAAATCGGCATGTGCTAGAACCAAAAATTCGAAGACATGTGACATCCACCAACCCGCACTGGGCCCGCGTGGTGGATTACAGCCCATTCCCTCACACAGAGAGGAGGCCTGTGTCCCAGCAGTGGGAACATTAAAAGGCTGATGATGATAGAATTCACCATAATTATGTGTTTGTGTAAATTTGAGTTGGATCCATACGTATCGAATCACGTGGCTGGCTGCCATGCTGGTTTTTCTGCCTACCAAAAAGAAGCGATTTGCATAAGTTTAAAATCACTGTACAAATACGATTAATTCCCATTAGGTAAAGTTCTCTGGCAAGTCTCGAGGGACATAATCACCCCACCCCAATCTAATGAATGCACAGTTAAAACTGCTAACATATAACCTATAATGAATCCTCTATTTGACCTAATTTTATCCGTCTACATAAAGGCATGATAACCCACAATTAATTTATATTAATGCAAATATAAAATACCTTTAGATGTTAACGGATGTATCAAATGCTGGAAATATAAATATGATCAGTGTTTATACACGATTCGTGAAAAACGTCAGACCTTGGGATTAACTTATCATCCACGTAACAGTAAATTTGTTACTTATGGTGACGACGCTAAATTGAACATGTACGACGAAGAAGCACAAACACAAGAGCGAGCTTTTTACGCCAGGTGAGTTGTGAACATAGTAATCGGATAGGTATATCATTATTATCTAATTTCTATAAAGTAGCAATCTACTACAGTTCTCATGTTAGCTTAGATCCATCTGGGATTTCCGTCTGCGTGATTGGTCGATTGGATAGCGGTCAATCTCTTTTCGTTGCCGTATTCACTCACGCAATACGGCTGCAGGGTTTAGGTCAAGATACTTTATGTACCGACCCACCTGGATTTGCGCATCTCCAACAGTCACTGACGAGCTGGGCGGCTCTCTGCTCCTCGCCAGTTTATGGAACAATAACGCCTCAGTTTTATGAAGCGCTATCTCTAAACCCATTTTTTCGATGTACGAATAGCGACTTTTCTACAGATTTATTATATGTATTGATGATGATTTAATCGATTTAATGTCAAGTCTAGTAGTAAAATGGCTGTGTAACATCCGGACGGACAAGATGAAATTATAAAGGTTGCCATTTGACAGTGGGGCTACGGAAAACTAAAAAAATTGATTTTACAGTGGCGCGAAAAATACAGTGGATGGTCACACATCAAGAATATTTGCCTGTGCCTTCAATCCCAGGTCACAGCATGAGATGATATCCGGGGGTTGGGACGACACGGTTATGTGCTGGGATGACCGACAGCCATACGCTACCCGTTACTTTAGCGGTGTACACATATGCGGAGAAGGACTTGATTTTGATAAGCCCGGCAGACAAGTGAGTATGCCTAACGTACAAAATGATAAAGCTACGTCGTGGTATTCAACAGCTGAGAGGAACCATATCATAGGTTTTGCTCTACTTACTTATTCGAATGATAACACGAGCATCCATAAAATTGTAGTGTTTGTTTCCTTTCGTCAAAGACTGAGTTTAAAAACTACAGGATGTACCTTCATTGTTATTGTATT
Organism: Orthosia gracilis; assembly: GCA_947562075.1. Taxonomy (NCBI): domain Eukaryota; kingdom Metazoa; phylum Arthropoda; class Insecta; order Lepidoptera; family Noctuidae; genus Orthosia; species Orthosia gracilis. Next base: position 8,877,221 of record OX387274.1, read on the forward strand.
ATTATAAAATAAAACTGCTGGCAGAGGGATGAAGGAGATGTCGCGCATGCATCGTGCAGACCTGCAGCCTCATTGCGTAAGTGAATTCGGCCAGGCGAAGTGTTTGACCCCATAGACGGAAAATGCACATCGCGTCTTTCATCTCGCATGTATTGGTCCATTGATAGGGCCAAAACCCTTTGCCTTGCTGAATTCACTTACGCAGAAAGGCTTTCAGGTTGCAGCTCACGGCCATGCTAAAATTGTTGTTCATTGTTGACTCGAGGTACCTACTAACATGCTTTTTTTATAGATACTTACATGCTCTTGGCAAGAAAAAGATACCATCCAATTATGGGATTTTGGATCATGTAAATTAATCGAAACGATCGTACCGGACAACTTTCAGTCAAAATTATATTGCGGGAAAATAGTGCCACATACTAACCTGGTTGTTTGCGGTGGAACTGAGTTTAATATTTTAAGAGTTGTAGATACAAACATGAAAACAGTAAGTTAACCAAATATTTTTATATTCATTCTTAAGTACAGCGAGAAAGTGTTAGTTTACTTAATTCACCTAGGTGCATTAAAAATACATTAGTATATATTAATCACCTTGGTGCACGGTCGTAAGCAAGGTTAGTCGACGGAGGAACGGAAAAGGACGAAGTAAGTCCTATTTCTGTCTTCTGGGCTTAAAGGAACCTAACATGAAGGAGATGACGGGATCTTAGTTCGCTCGCTCACTTCGGCTCCCGTCGTCCCCTTCAAACCTAACCTATCCGTGTCGGGGTGCCCTATGTTCCCGAACTCGCTTCGCTGGCCCTTGGACTAATTAATTATAGATTATTCAAAATCATGAAAATTACACCAATAACAAGAATAATTTATTCATTGAAAAATATTTTTTTGTAAAACAAGCTTTTTTCGTATTCTTCTCAGTAAACCCGTTCATTTGATAGGTACCTATATCATAGCAGTGCACAAAAAATAACTAGTCCACCATCTTGGGCCGTCCGCCATATTGCCATGCCGTCACTTACCTAACCATGCATTGTCATCCAAATTAAACGTATATGCAAATTTTTATCTTAATCGGTGGAGGATAACTGCTTTAAAATTCAGTTGCAAGATTTGCCCCGAACACACTTACATACATACATACACACATTGCGAGTTAATTAAAAGCTTGTAAAAACCATCAACATCGGACATCCATTTAATTTTTACTCAATGGCACTCAAGTGAGCAAATTAGATAGATTGTAGACCGGTGCAGTCATGGGTCGTCTCCCAGGTTATTAATATTTACAAAAAAATATATTTTTAATGCACGTATGTGAATAAACACCGGAGAAGTAAGTAAACCGCACATACATATTTTTTTTTGACTAAAAGATAACATTTCTTTTTGTAAATTCTTGAAAAATAACATGTGAATAAATTACACCTGTAATAGGCTCTTTCAATTTAGACGTTTGGTGTTGGACTGCTGTGGCGCCGCAACGGTGCTGGTCTTGTACTGCGCACGACCAATTTTCATAAAAGTAAACCAAGAGCGCAGTGCGTCGCCGCGCACACACGACACGAAAAAAAAGCCTCTGATCAAAATGTAGATAATTAAATTGTCTTTGAGATGGTGTCGACTTTATTAAAATACGCCCGGGGTGATTGTCGTGTTTTTGTCCGTTTTAGAAATATCTTTACAAATTAATTACACTATGTTATACGAATAAAACTCAAATTTTATGAGTTCAAATGATCTAATGTTACTTTATACTTATATTTTTCCAAAAAAATACGACTAGCGGTTTAGACATGATTCTTATTTAAAAATTAGCTACTCAGGGGTGTCTGCGCCTTAATTGTAAGGAAAAATCAACTAGTCGTGCGCAGTACGACACCCGCACCGCTGCGGCGCAGCGCCACAACAGTGACGCCAAACGTCTAAATTGAAAGAGAACACGCATAGTGTTATAGTGTTCTTTTTTTGTATTTAAATTTGTTCGATTACCTGAAGCAAGCGACTTTTCAAAAATGTTTGAATGTTTTTAAAAAACAAAAACAAAGTCTTCCTTTTAGTAAAAACACTATAAGGACGGTAGTGTAATAGAAGTACTGTCCCTCCAGGGCTTACTGCCACTTTCTACCATAACATAACTATTGTTTTTTTTTAAATCGTATTCCCAAGAGATGTGAAGAGTTTTTGCGCTCTAAGAGAATCTAAATTTAAATGCATATTGCTCTCCAACTTCATAACGTAATGTACACAAAAAGGACGGTTGCATACGTCTTTTTTTATCTCGTTAGTAATCATTACATAGTGTTGTTGACATAAATAATTATTTGCCGAATAAAACCATTGTTTCAAACTACCTACAACGATCTCTATGGTAACTTTTGGATAATTGTGAGCGGCCAAGCATAAAGGGTCCAGTAGTGGGATATTGAGTTAAGACTAGATCCAGTAATATGTGTGTGGTGTTGTTTATATATGTATATTTTTTTAAAGGATTAAAAAAATATTATATTTTATTAGACATTTGATGTTGAAACTTTACTTGCGTTTGTGATGATGTGTTTGTGAAAGATGCCCTCTTTACAAAACTTCGTATATCTCGGCAACTAAATGCCGAGAACTGGACCCTTTTTGCTTGGACGCCCACATTTTATTTATTTGGCAAAAACAAAATACACTTAAAGAATGTATAGGCACATGTCTTACATGATATTTATTGTTTTCAGACAGAATGCAGTATACGAAATAATCCAGGCAGCATTTATGCATTTGATTTCGGTGAAGTTAGAAGAAAACCTCAGAAAGTTGAGGAAACTTACAAAAAAGTAAGTGAAGTACCAAATATTCCTCGTGTTACATTTGTTACTGGAAAAAGATTACAAACAGTAGACTTTGGTTGACTGGCTGGTATTAGACATAACAGTGATATGTCTTTGAATGTTAAAAATATTTAAAACAATTTTGTGAATTGATCCTTAAACATATGCTTTAATGGTTAAGAATAATCCAAACACTTTTTGGTTTCTTCGGTCCCATTTTTTTTAAAAGCAAGGAAAAAAATGGCCAAAATGTAAGCAGTGCCTGTTTAATATAACGTTTGTTTTTGAAATGAATATAAATATTGCTATAATAATATTCTATTAATCGGGTAAGGTCTCGCACAAGAAACGCTGACGTAAAAGTTGTACATCAGTTGTATTGAATTTATTCTCCCTTTTATAACATTTTTCTACTCACAAACAGCCGTTTATACAATTTTAGGTGATAGACAAATACACTGTGATTTCATTTTGTAAATATAGTATATAAAACTCTAGAAAGATAAAATATCGAGTTTGGCAAGAATTCATAATAAATAAAAAACATAAATACTTCTACATAGTATTATATACAGGATTTGAACATCTATTATTCGACCGATTCAAGTTGAGCCTCGTCAACGGATGGGTCTTCCCATGTTGCAATTGTTTTTTAGTTTGAGCTTTCGACATCACAGTTGATACCACCACTTCGCCGTAGTCGAGCGGCGCCAGCGACACGACCGTGGGCGCGGGGGGGGGCCGCTCGGCCGCGCCGCGCACTGCGCCGCACAACGAGTTGCGCGCGCGCGCCTCGCTGTCAGACGTTAGCTTGCACTTCTTGTGGGAGGACTCTGCGGGCCGGCCGCGCCGCGCGTCGCAGCTTGACTCGCAGCGCGACCTGCCCGGCCGGTCGTACCGATCTACCAACACCTTCACAGACAGGTCTTCGCCGAAAGGCGGCGAGGCCGGCGGCCGGTCGCGACCCTCGGCCGGTGCCGAGCGGCGCGAGTCGGCGCGGCGGAGAGAGTCCGTCTCGGAGCGGGCTTCGAACTCCTTCTTGAGGTTGCTGACGAGCCCTGCGGCGGCGGCTTCGGGCTCGGGCGGCGGCGCGGCGCGCGGCAGGTCGCCGTGCGACGCGCAGGCGGCCCGGCGGCGGCGCAGGCCGGCGCGCAGCCACGTGTCGGCGGGCGCAGACGCGGACAGGCGGCCGGACCACGTGGAGGCGCCGCGGTCGCGCGCACGCTCCATGCGCGCGGCGGCGCTGGCGAGCTCCTTCAGTATGGCACACGTTTCGTTGAACTTCCGCTCGTTGTCCGCCCGCCGGCCGCCCGCGCGTGTCTCGCTGTGCTCGGTGATGATGCCGAGGTCGGAGCTCTTGTCGTCGTCCTTGCGCGGCCGCTCGTCGCGCGGCGCGGGCGCAGGCTTGGGCGCGCGCGTGTCGTACGAGCCCCAGGACGAGTGGCGCGACAGGTCCAGCACGACGGCGCTGTCGAACGAGCTCCACGAGCTTTGTCTGCTCGGCGGCGGCGCGTCGTCGTCGATGGCTCTTCTCTCGTCGCTGTCTAAATTCGAACGTTCCTCGGAATTCGCGAGAGTGTCACTAGTTGTCACTTTATTGGTTTTCACGTCTATAATTCCACTGTCACTTTTCACTATATTATCACTATTACTAACAGTCCTGTTTTCGTCGCCTCTCGGCCATGAAGTCTCCCCCGGGTCCCACGTGTGTATTTTGTCGACTTCGAAATTCGTTTGGGGGTATTTGTGACTTAGATTTTTTGACGGAGAGGTTTGCAATGGCTTGTTCGGTACCTCAGGTTGATTTATCAAACTAGCAGGTGTATCTAAAGTTTTGCTGTTTTGGGATTCATTTTGACTACCAAAAATTAACCTGTGGTATCTCCTAGTAAAATCTTTTCGATCCGTGGAGGCAGCGTTCTCTATCTCGTTGACGATGTGCTTGACGGAGGGCGCGCCCTCCTCCTTGAGGCGCATGATCTGGTTGGGCGACACGCTGTAGCTGCCGCCGGCGCACGGCATGAGCTTGTGGCGCGTCTCGCACAGCTGCTCCAGCGACAGCGACGTGACGGCGCGCGGCGGCGCGGCGCGGCAGTCGGGCGACCAGGAGCGCGGCCGGCCCGGGCACGAGCCCGTCAGCGCCAGCACTAGCGGCGTCGGCTCCAGCACTTTGCTTTCGGCTTTTGATGTATTTTTCGGAGATTTCAGATTAGTTTCAGATTTGGACCGCTGTAACTTCTCCTTGTTTTTCATCGCATCGAGTATACCTTGGTACGTCTCGAGTTGGTTCAAAAAGTTCGTATTCGGTTTAATGCAGCCCCTTTTAGCTTTAACGTGTTTTAGAGCCTTTTCGAAATTCCAGTTGAATGCTTTCATAGCATACGCGATCACTACTGAAGCTGATCTACTGATGCCCATTTTGCAATGAACGAGAACTTTCGATCCTTCGTTTCTTGCTTTGTTTATATATTTGTAAGTGTTATCCCAATGTTTTAAAAGGTCAGTCTTCTCATCGTCATAAACTCTAATGTTAAGATAGTCGAACATACCAGGAAAAAAGTTGTCTATCTCTCTCGTCACATTCAATATGTGCCGCACCCTAAAATAAAAAACCATTCATTAGTTACATACTGGAAACAGCTTATTTTTTATGATTTTATTTGCTTATCACATATTTAAAGATAATTATTCTGTCACAGTGCATGATGTAACGTGTTTTATGTACCATGTGTTCTACTTATTATTAGTAAAGATGAATCTTTTCTATAAAAATGATGACAACATACCCATTGCGTTGCAATTCCTCAAGATTGCTCGCGTTCCATTCGGAGCCGAGGTAGACGTGGTCAAATATCTCGGTAGGTGCGTCCATCTGGCCGAGTATGGTCAACATCTCTTGGTCGATGAAGGACTTGTACTCGGCGAGGTCCATGTCCAGTTCCTCCTCCAGCCGCCCTCGGATAGCTTTGCTGGTCACTTCATCCAGGTCCACACTCATCATGATCTCCTTCAATGTGCAGCGTATTACGCGTTCAGTTTCATCTCTCTCTCGAGGCCTATAATTTTTTAAAGAAAAACCATAAGTTAGGGGCTCGTTATTTATGATCTGTCACCTTGTCGTTTTTAACAACGTCGAAACTCATCGAAGTCTCATTTAACTGTCTGCCAGGCGTTTTTTTTTTTTGGGAACGTCTATAAGCTATTGCGGAATATCGCTCCTATAAGGGTGAACATTTTATTAGGATGTAATTAGTTATTGCTACTCTTTTAAATATTTTGAATGGGTAATATCACCAAGACTTTTTTTGTACGCAGATAGTACAAAGATATTTGGGTATTGAATAGCTAGTATGTTATAGTTATAAATGGAACAATAAAAATGGCAGCCCTGCTGTAACGGTTCATCTTTGCATGCTAGTAACGTGTTTTAATTAACGCATTGGCGTGCGTTAGATCCTTTTCTAGGCCAATAAACTAGGTAGAACACCAATCAACATTCACAAAGAATAGTAGATTGCTTACCTAGGGAGCAAACAACTATTTTTAAGGCGAGAGTGTTTTTTTTTAATCCAGAGCGGAGCGAAGAATTTTAGAGTAGAATCCCGAGCGTAGCGAGGGGTTCTAAAGTAGAATCCTGAGTGCAGCGAGGGATTCAATGTACGTCACTCGGATTTTAAAATAGTGTTGCTCCCGAGGTGGACACTCTACTTTCACTGTCTATGAGAAAATAAGTAAGTGCAACTTATGAACAAAATAATAACATAGAAATAATAAGAGGTTAATTTTTATATTTGAACAATTATGGAAGTGTATCGTAACAATTTTATCAGTACCATCCATTACAGTTGTAGATTTATTTTTTAATATGTCTGGCGCGCGGTTTTCTAGCCATTCACCTCATACATTCGTCGTGATCGATTTTAGCAATGTAACCCCATTTTGGACCGCATGGTTTGTAATTCATCTCTTTGCTGATTGGAACATTTACTAACAATATCCACATTCCAAACCCAAATCACTTTTAGTCCCTAGGGATTAATGAAAAATTTTAGTCCCTGATTATGAAGAATAAACTAGCTCTTTTTGAATAGATGTGATAAAAATAAATCTTACGGCACTAATGAATGAATTATTTGGGTAGTCATTTCAATTGATTCAGAAGTTCATATTAATCTTAAGCTACGCAAAGACGACTTTTGTATGTTAATAATTGCTTAAATTCATTGACTACTTACGATATATAGTATACATACTTACGATGGTGGTGAGTAAAAGACGCATGTGAAAATACTTAGGTACATAGCTACTCCATTTCCTTTGGTTAATCATTCAATTCAGTCAAGACCAACTTGCACATAAAACTTAACTCACGAGTTAGTTGCTACCACAGGGTAAATTGACAATATTGTATGACAGACAAACTGTAACCATTATGTTAGCAACTCTGAATTAAGTTTTTCGTAGGGTAAATAATAATATAGCGGTCTCACTTGAGTCTAAGCGAGTCGGGGGAGGGCGGGCGGCGCGACTCGATGCAGTCCATGGCGTGCCACTCGTTGAGGCAGGAGCGGTCCGAGTCCACGTGGCTCTCGTAGAACGAGCACCACGCGTGCGACGCGCCGCCCGCGAAGTGGTTCTGCTCCCGCGCCTGCGCACTCGCGCGGTGTAGAGTCTGAAGTGCTGACCTGCAAGCATTGTCCAATACAACTATCACCCTGAACAGTTACTCTATTCAACACTCTCTTTTAAAAGCGATGAATATTTTACATGATTGTCGATTTAGTACTGTCATGAAATCAATCTCTTTGTTATAGATTTGTTGCATATCATTATATCGTATTATGCCGTACCTATAAGCGAACGAAGTAACATACTATGAATTATTCTGTTATTGCAATGAAATGTAACTGTAACTCCGCTCATACTCACCACATGGCCTGTACAGACACCGGCTTGAATATGTGTTGTTGATTGCACACACATACACTGAATCCTCTGTGGACAATGAATTCCTAATTAGTTATTGTTCTTGGCTTAGTAAAAGTATACAGCAAGGAAAACTGCTCCGTGCTCTATTATGGTTAGCAAATTGAATATTGACTCGAGTTGACTTTATTTATGGATGGTGTGAGAAATGTATATTAATATGATACATGCTTCTGGGAGAAGGTGAAGATTGAATTAATTTTTCCATGAAATTAATTTAAAAAGTAACCTACCCATCGCCATCCAACTTGATGGAGGTGTCGGCGAGCACGCGCAGCACGAGGCCGACGGAGGTGCGCTCATTGCAGTCGATGCCGAGCAACGCGGCCTCGTTGCTGCGACACACCACTACCAGGTACCGAGTGCGACCTGCGTGAGCGCTCTCCAGTTTCACCGCCTACCGATAAACAAACCATGTTTTCTTACTTATTAATTCCATTAATAGAGCCTAGTTTTGATAACTTTACGCGCTTAAGGCTACTTACACACTTACGTGGCTTACTTGGTGCCCAGGATTCCCCAATGTAATACCTACCTAACCTTTGGATAAAACATCTTACTCGATATTTCTTAGGATTGGTAGTAAATTTTGTTCCAGGCGTTCAGAAAGCATCGTATGAGTGCGAACGTAGCCTTGTAAGCATACTATGCTAGTACCATTTTGAGCGTTTCCTCGGGACGCAGCAAGTAGAACATGGACTGCAGGTGATGTTGAATGTCGGGCTGAGGGAGAGCGCGCGCCGGTGATCGCCACGGGTTCGTACAGCCGCGCTCTGCACTGCCCAGCACCACTGCTGCACCCTTGTTTGCGAAGTAGCACTCATTGAGACTGAAACAACATAATGTAAGTTTTATAAAGTTATATGTATGCTTGATACGACTCGAATTACTAATCAGAGATAGATACGCCCACAGTTTAGCTGTGACAGTGTTGCTCCTCTAGCTGATAAGAAACGGAGGGCCAATCATTATAAGGACACTGGTTGAACCTCAGCCCTGGAAACAAACAACAGACAACACCAAAAACAATGAGTTACAGCCGTACTTCAGCAAGGTAAAATTTCGTTTAGTTTAGAACTGGTCAAGTGATACTAGTATGTTACTGAACATCTAAAAAAGCCATTCAATCAAAAGATCTTGACTTAATTAAATATCCGCGTGACTCAACTACAGCCGCTGCCGCGCGAGTAGGTAATTGCATTTAACACTCGCTGAACAACATTGGGCCTTGAATTTCTAACAATTTTAAGTTCCTTAAAATAATAACTGAAACTACATTATTTATATATTCACAAAAATCAACATTACTGACATTGTTTACGATTCAATTAAACATTAGTTTATTGTGTTATAAGACCGCGTACTTTGATGGTAATTACTTTTAAAACATAATGCAACCGTGAAATATATGAATGACGCCATTTTTAGTAAAGTTGTTGCAATTCGTTTTGCGGGCGGCGCATTTAACCTCCCTTTCACTGGCGCGGGCACAGGCAGTGCACTGCATCGCGCGGGCCGCTGCCACCGCCGCACGGGCTGGCGGCTGGCGGGCTTCACTCGACTCCCCGATCGACTCGACGCCTTCATTCTCATTATTTATTATAGTAAAGAAAGAAAGAAAGAAAAATGATTTATTTGTGAACCGCACAGGAGACACGAGAAATAAGCAAAAAAATAAATAAATTAAAAAAAGAGAGGAAAGAGAGATAGTAAAGATTTAAATGCCTAGGTATTTGAGCACTCATGATGTAAACTGATTAGTTGTATGTAATATGTACCACCTACGACGCATATAACATGCATTATTTCCAATTCGGTATAGGTTAGTCAACGGTAGTTATTTTTATATCGTAGGTAGCTCTTTTGTTTCTACTTAGTCTCCATTTCTTTAACATAAGAGCCATAGACTGATAAAAATAACACAATGATACAAATAGCGCAATAGCAGCACTGACATTTTACCTTCATACGGGTCGAGTCCCGTCGAATGCCTTTCAAAAAAGGTAAGTGTTTATACCAAGCGTAAAATTTAATATGATAAGGTCATCCGAAAATAGCTCTACGGGAAACAGCGTCTATATTACTATACATGGAAGGATGAACTTTATGACGCTAATAATAGAGAGAAAAATAGATTCACGATCACGATGGGTAGTAAGCAACAAACTGAATGTTGACTTGCATTAAGGCGGCAAGGGCAGTTTCTCTCAAGGTTCATTAAAAATAGCGCCGTCGGAGCGTTGCCAAAACGTTGCGTTTGCCCGCCCATACTATACGTAGACATGATCGTGAACGCTGCGGCCGCCCAGCGCGCTCCGGCAGCCTTACCCGATTCGGAACGCGCCGCGCGGCGCCGCACCGCGTGTTTTGTTAGTGACCACAAGTAACACACACATGGCATCCATGAAGAAAGAACGGAAAGTCCGGCAATACTTCAGTGCCTGTCACGCCAAATACAGGACGCCTTAGCCTTTCTTTAAGTTTAAAAGAATTTTCCTAAAATTGTAATGAATAAATAAAAGTTAGAATTCTTTAATTGTGCATTTAAAACACCTAGGTTAGGTATAGCGAGTCTAGCGTAGCCTATAGACTGATATTCTGAATAACTTTTATTCTAGATATAATATAATATATTTAAGTTATAAGAGCACAGGATATCTCTCAATTAGTCGAAGTTCTATGAATGCGTGAATTTTATAATTCAATTTTCTAATTCTAGTTATTGCACAGGATGAACATACTATGAGGTGTTCAAGCCAGCATTTTTCTGTTTTTAAAAAGTGGTGGTGTTAACTATTGGTTCTGATTAGCTCCTTCACTTTCTGTCATTCTGAAAACATGAGGTTTTAACCTCATACAAAATGTTTTCTCTTTTCTGATAAATGGTAACACAAGCCAAAAATACATATAATTATTAATAAAAAATCTTTTTTTTTAACAAACTTTTTTCGTATTCTTCTCAGCAAACCCTTTCATTTGTTACCCATTTCATGGCAGTGCACAAAAAATAACTAGACCGCCATCTTGGGCCGTCCGCCATATTGGATTTAAATAGACGTCACTTATCTAACCATTGGATGACAATGCAATCCAAACTAAACGTGTTCGCAAAACTTCATCTTAATCGGTGACGGATAACTGCTTTAAAATTCGGTTGCAAGATTTGACCCGAACACACTTACATACCATACATATATCGCAAATTAAATAAAAGCTTGTAAAAAAGCTTCGACTACTATAGAAGAAACACCGATATAAACACAGTCCAGACATTATCTTGGTGACGCTGAGGAATTCTACATTTGTACCTGATTTAGTTGTAAGTAGTAATCGTCTAGTTTAACTTAAAACTTAATGAGATTAACGACTAAGACGATTGCATTGTGTAAAATTAAAGTGCATTTGCCTCTAGAAGTGCTAATATGTATAATGGTCAAAATAAATCTAAAGTTTCCGAAGTGAGATGCTGAAATGCGGCTCCAGCTATGCTAACAATCAATCGAGCAGGTTTTTACAAAAGTGCTATGATTTATTTTTTCTTTTGTTTTTGTAAGCTTGAGTATTGAGGAGCACGAAGAAAAGAACATCTTTTATTTCTTCAATGAGGGATAATATACAGCTACAGCATAGAACAAAGGCATAGGGATAACAATATTTGGGAAATGATGCTACCCATTCGAAGATTACTTAGGCATTAATCAGACCATAATAATAAGGAACATTAGTTTGGCTAGTGCTATATCGAGAAATACTATATGGTACAAGTATTTTATTATAATATATCCAAAGGAAGATTGCTCACTGTCGACCGTTCACTTGTAAGAAATGTATGCATCTCAACATCATTCATCACTTTAAAAATCAGCATTACCCTATTCAAATGAAATTGGAATCGCGGTTACATCTCTTTCTATATTTAATAAATAAAATCAACTTATTATTGTTGATTAATAACATCATCATTTCAGCCAAAAGACGTCCACTGCTGGACATAGGCCTCCCCGAAGCGTCGCCACACTTATCGGTCCTGTGCGTCTCGTTGATTAAGCCGACTAACGAATGTCAGAGTAGTTACAAACTACATTATTATTACTAACTAAAACCTGACTATCGTAAACAAACAAATTATTTAAACAAAACCTAAAACCAACCTAAATGAAATAGAATTTGCCACTGGTTCCGCAATTGCTGGCTTAATCCGGCACTGAACTTAACATAACACGAGTTTTAGTAAAAAAACCTGCATATTTTTTCATACTGCTATATGTTTACTGGTAGATAGATAGCCATTTTCATGTATAAAATATCAGACCGGCTAATCTACTGATTAGCACTTTCATGTGTACACATGTTTTAAATGATTTTCGCAAATTAACGATACCATATCTAAGGTTGAGATTATTTTTTCAATTCAATGAGGTTTTTGCCATAAACAGTTGAATTGGCACTAATGTAGGTAATGACCATGACGAGTAATGATATGAATGTGAAAAGAAGGACGTTGGCGAAAAGGCTTTGGCCTCTTTAACTGCCTTCTTCAAAGAGGATGAGTTTCGCAATTTGTATTTAATACTTTTATTATGTTTTGGGACTGGGTATGTCCATGTCCGCATTACTCCATTCATTTAACTTGGTCGCATTACTCAGAGTGTGCATTGATACTTAATTATCATGACATAATTATATTTCTTAATTTGTTCGCTATCTAGGAAATATTAAATATGTTGGCAACATTGACTTGTTGCATGCACCAAGTTATGCACTGCGATACATGTTCTTATTGTAACGTTTCGGAAGAGTTGTGAATAAAGTGTCGTGGTGAAAAGATAAGCAAGTCAGTTAGATTGGCGTTGGGAGCTGACCGACCGAAGATTAAAATGATAACGATGCCAACGTTTTGCGAACATTGAAGAGATAAAGACAGAATCGCTGTAGAATACCATAAAAAATAAATTTTCTTTGATAGATGTTACAGTTACACCCTCTCTAAAAATCAAATAAGTAACGATAATATTTGATTTTCTGTTATTTTTAGAACTCTAACGATCTGCTCTGACCGATTTGCTCAAATACGTTTGCCATTTGCCCCAAACCCAACCTGCACCTACCATAAGTTCTACAGCGAATTTAGATTCACAATATTAAATACATTTCTCCTTAAACCGTTTCGAACATTGGACTCTTGAAATTAACTCAGAGTTGAAAGACTGCCTCTCTTTTGGAGTAGTTTTCCACGCGTATACTGAGTGTGTCCACTTGATCACAACTCATAGACATTTTATGTAAAACATAACTGGCAGGAAGTTCTGCACGAAAACCTTAGTCTAGTTCAAATGCGGCTTAGCGCAGCCTCGAAGTAATTTTGCCTAACTGCAAGGTTTCTCCAAGGTAAACATAATATTCTGAAACAATAATTTCTAGAGCACTTTCGCTGACGACAACCGGTTCGGCAGTGACATGTCTGTTGAACATCACCTTGTTTTGGCAAAAGTCCATACGGAAACCGATGCAAAGAGTAGTACGAGCCCTACTGTCCAGCATCTGTAGAATATTTGATATAATAGCCAAAATGACGGAATGACAATTTTTTTTTGTGGTATAAAGTTTGAAATCGCCAACCCGAAGAAGAGCCCTTTGCCCTGCAGTGGGACAGTAAAAGGCTGGTATTACATTATTACGGGTATACAGAATGATCGGTTGAGATGTGTCGGTGTGGATAATTTAAAACTTCTAGTGAAACATATCATCGACTTTAGTATCATTTAGCATTACATTTAACCGGAAAACCCTGTACGTACGAGTATATCATTACCGCGTCTTTTCTGATTCAATAGTTTAAACATATATGTTCCAGTAAGTTGCGAGATCCATTTACAGGATAAATGATATAGTTTTTACTTCCTAATATGCTTCGGATTTAGAAGTTTAGAGAATAATTGTCGCGGCCGTCAAATCCATCAATCATTTGGCCTTTGTAGCCGCCATTTACAGTTTTTGTGATTCCAGCTTACTGCGACGACTATATTTCATCCTCATTTTTAAAAAACATTGCCGCCGATGACCAGATCATAATAATAACCAAATCATTTTCAAATATGGAATTAAGCCTTCGTTTTCCTGTTTACCTCCACGGTAATAATGACATAAATTCTATTATTATATATAAGGATCAACACTAACACAACAGACTAAGGAAATATTATTTTATACTGATAGGTACTTCTCTACTCAACGGTCCCGGTGGGAACATAATTAACGCGAATTTTGTTCTCTGCAAAAATGTATATTTCAAGGGCACCGTACATGCTGATAATTACCTGAATGCAACCATTTTTAAATCCAAATAGGAAACTAATCAAATGGAACACAATTTTTATGTCACTCAAGATAGCACCGGCACGAAAATGATATTTCAATTATTTTTTGGAGGACAAGTACGTGTTCGTCTACGTATTTTAGCCAACCATGGCCAGGAGCCCGGTACGCGGTGCACCATCCAACACATCCCGTACGACAATAAAATGCGTGCGCGACGCAACAACGATCCCACTCGATGGACGACGTCACAACACTCATAGCTTCCTTCTGAACTGAGCACAAACTGCCGCTTAAATATAGAAACACGGCGCAGAACAGGAACACGAGGCGGCGGGAAAGGAACACGCAGTGCGCGATACTACGCGAACCATATTGTTGCGTATAGCGAGGAGGATCTTTTTAAATGTTTCTTTAAGTAATCGAATTGAACACAGTAATGGATAAATATATACTGTACCTAATCCGTTTTATTTGTTATACGAATATCTAAATTATCAGTCCTATACATATAGAAAAAAAAACAAGTCACAGACAAATAATAATAATTATAACTGTAGCTTTACTAGTGGCCAACGTACACTCAACAATTTTAATAAGGTCAATTTCAAACACTAAGATCTGCTTTCAGATTTTTGTCCTTGATATTTAATTACATAAAGGTGAGTTCAAGCACTCGCAAAGTTACAAATAGTCCCTTCTCCTAGTAACCTTTCAACGGATATCCGTTGAATAGGAATATTCTTCTATGTTATATGCTAACACATCGAAATAATACGCGTGTGTTACCCGCACGACGTTATTCACAATTTTAATATTCCCGGTAATATAATTCAGTTCAGGTCACACCATAATAATTTTGAAATAATAAATGAACTAGGTAACTAGGTACGACAACATTTTACTGTCGGTTACTATACTACTAAATGTTTGACCAAATTAACTTGTAGCTTAGATGAAGTTAAACGGACATGCACTGAAAACACTTGAACTGTTTATTGACGAAAATGAAGATTACTCATCTCAGTAAATAACTCAAGCGCTAAAAGTAAGGACACCGTAAATGATTTTTATTACTCGCATTGATGAAAAAATCGTGATGATGCCCGTATACCAAATTAATATTTTACATAGTAGCATTTTTTTTTAACAATGGAAATTGCGAAATACAGTGTTTTTATGCAATGCAACCCAAATCAGAATTCTTGGCTCCCTTGCCCTTTCCGTTCCTTCATTACCATACCTATCTAACTTAAAACTGACAAATTGATTGGTGGTCATAGCGCGCCTCATTTGCCAAAGCCCATAGTGGCAGTTGGGCTCCTCTATTCATACAATTCATTCAACGAGACATTAACGATCGATGATTCTCATTTGAACGCAGTTAGGTAACCGCCCGGGGTCCTCCACAGTGGATGCCATCGTAAGCGTGAGGATAGCAGGCCGGGCGAAGAATAGATGTGCACTTGCCGTATTCCTCGACATCTCAAAGGCTTTTGACAGGGGCTGGCATAAGAGGGAACCCTCATTGGTAAGCTTCATTCATTCGATCTGCCCGGTGGTATTTGCGAATGGATTGCAGAATTCCTGAGGGACCGGTCTATTCGAGTGGTTATTGATGTACGCTCGTCTGACCAACTGGATATTAATGCCAGGGTTACTCAGGTGTCGGTACTTTCAGCAACATTGTTCTTGTTGCACATGAAAGATCTACTTAAACCTTTGGGTATGCGGACTACAGCACTGTTGCTGAGAGATACCGTGTCCGACGCGCGCGCTACTGGGCCTCAGATCCAGTCTCTCCGGGGTCAATCTGTCCTTGAAGGCAGTCTCCGATCGGGGCGATGCCAATCTGGACAGGTTCTATGCTGCTAAAACCCAGGCGTCTTTTTTCCATTAAAAGGAGCCTATTCCACCCGGCTCCTTCTTTCCGAGGTGTGACCGTGCCGATAACGGACCATTTTTGAACTTCTTGGCGTTACGTTGACATCGTCCCTCAATTTTGGTCCATTCATTGAGGCAAAAGCTCAACTGGCTACCAAAAAGTTTGGGATCCTTGCGAGGATGAGGCGGTACTTCACGCCAGAACAGTTGCTCAACTTGTATAAAGCGCATAGAGTACTACTCTCATCTCTGGGACAGATCTGCCAAATAACAGCTGGATGCACTTGAGTCGACCGAAAACGGGCCAAGAGTCTCATCAGCAATGAGGTACTTGTCGAGTCTAGGCTCCAGAGCCTTGAATATCGGCGCCGAGACGCCAGCCTGTCGGTTTTTTATCGATTACATTTCGGGGTGTGTGTGTTGGAACTGTATGAACTAATTGCTCCTAGTCCGTTCCATCATCAGACTACAAGACGTACGGCGATGTGTCATCGGTACATGGTGAACATCCCCCCCATACGCACCAAAAATTTTGGGAGTACTTTTATTCTGCGTACAGCAAAGAACAGAAATTTCTGATAGCTACAACCTGGGAATCTTTAAGTCAAGAGCGAATAGGTTTTTTGTATGCAAGAGTGTTTATGGGACTAACAAGCTGTCATCTATTCGGGTCAAGAAGGATCGGCTAGCGAGGTGATGCTATGTTCCAGAGGGTTTAGTTCAAGGGCCGTTTCTGTGGAATATCAGGCATGACGACGACACAATTTTTAAGAGGGAGAGAATGCCTAAGCCATTTAGTCGTTCTTTGTACCAAAAGTCATAAAGTCTAAATAAATAGTTCATAGGGTAAAACATGGAATTACGGATACCCTAGACATCCTGCAAAAAAGTTACTACGAAGACCACAAGATGGAGATGCGATATCAGAGAGATAAGATGACACTGTACGATCTCCTATGAGGCGGTGTGTCTCTTGGCTGGATCACTGCCGGGGGACGAAGTCCACAGGTGTGAGTTCTGACAGAAGTGGTAGTACGAGTCGGACTCGCGCGCGAAGGGTTCCGTACCATTATCGCAAAAACGGCAAAAAAAATTACGTTTGTTGTATGGGAGCCCCACTTAAATATTTATTTTATTCTGTTTTAAGTATTTGATGTTATGGCGGCAACTGAAATACATTATCTGAGAAAATTTCAACTGTCTAGCTATCACGGTTCATACAGCCTGGATACAGCCTGGTGACAGACAGACGGACCGCAGAGTCTTAATAATAGGGTCCCGTTTTTATTTTACCCTTTAAGTACGGAACCCTGAAAAGATTGATAGACGGTACTGCTATGGAATATCAATACTAACTCAATGAGTCATGATTTAAAGTTTCTTACTTTTTTTTATTGTTATATTCTGTATACATAAGATTGTTTATCAATCACACCTTGATGGGTGAACAGATCTAGACAAGCACATGGGAAGATTGTGGCTTGAATTAGGACATTGAAAACTTTCGAATTCCAAGCAAGTAAAAATTTGAAGACATGTGACATTCACCAACTCGCACTGTTCCTGCGTGGTGCATTGGGGCCCATTCCCTCTCATAGAGAGGAGGCCTCTGTCCCAGCAGTTGGAATATTAAAAGGCTGATGATGAAGTAGCTGGCAAAGGCTACTAGTTTACAAAAAAAACTAATATAAATAATGCCTTTAAAAAGCGAATAGACAGTTACAAATTTTTAAGTTCAAAAATTTGTCCCAAAGATTAGTCAAATGATAAAAGCAAAATGCAATATAATTTCAACCTATCCATCAAGCTTGATGTTGCAAAGCTATTTTATTTTGAAACTAAATGAATGTGGTAGAAAGGTGTATTCTAAGTACTGCTAAACCATGATGTAGTAAACTAATGAGTTAATAATTTTTTTTACTTTATTATATGATAATAGCTTTTCCCCGCGGCTACACTAACATGGCCGCATTTCACCAAAATTTTAAACCATTGGATAACATATTTAACCATTGTATGAGTTAATTGAATCTAAAAACTGGGCGTATTAGACTTGAATATCTAATTATATTATCATACTAGCTTCTGCCAGCGGCTTCGCCCGCGTGAATGTCGAAAATTCTATATAGACTATAATCTATCTCTGTGCCAAATTTCATCCAGATCCATCCAGCCATTTGATTGTCAAGAAGTAACAAACATACAAACACACACACACATCATAAACTTTCGCCTTTATAATATTAGTGTGATAGTTTGATGGTTAAAAGTTAACTTGCCGGTTAGACAAACAGATGCTAATTAATTGAATAGTGAGTTTTTATAAATAGGACTGTTTTGTGGTGACATCTTTAGTAGTGTGTGAGAGAAGAAGTAGTGAGATTAGTAAAGATGTATTTTTTCATATATTCCATGATCCAGACCAATCTGTTTGACCAACCAATCTGTTTGTGTTAAGTGTTTTAGTATCATAAAAAAAGCTTCAAGCAGATTGTTCTTATGTTTGCAACATATTAATCTAAATTATCAGAAACATGGAAAAATATGATATTATGAAGGGTAGGGAAGAAGAAGATAAAGACAGCTGTTATAAAAGCAATCATTAAAATCCTCTCAATTCTTCTACACCAGTCTGTATTGTTGTACTGTGCCCTATGTGGATCATAGCACAGTCAACACTTACAGAACAGTTTTAACACTTATCCAAGATCTTGTAGAATCATAGGAACTACAATAAAATGCAGCCAACAAAGAAACTAACTAATCTAGCCACTGAGATTCAGGACATGTTATACAAAAAGAGATTGGATTTAAACAAACAGTTTAATAGTTCAATCTGAAGGTTGTTTGCCACTCAATGAAAAATACTCTCACACAAAATACCAGATGATTCATTGAGTACTTAAGTTAGTACAGTTTATAATTCTATATATGAAGAAAAAACTGTTATGGTTGCCAATTAGAAGAATTTTTGATAACATAACATTACCTACCTCTTGCTGATACGGTTCCCAACATCGTCTTCAATATTATCACTTGATTTTTCTGTCTCATCCTTAAACAAAAGAAGAATCTATTTACCCATGTAAGCTAGTTTCTCGAGAACATTAGAATTAATGTATTTAAATCTCACACCAGAAATGACAGGGCTACATAAAAACTGTTCACATTACATACTACTAACTTCAAAAGGTGATAGGTTCATCAATGGATTTAGAAAAGTTGTTATTGAGATACAAACTATCAAGACAAAGAGCTCATATGATTAGTGGTAATTAGAAATATGAACGGGTGTTAAATGAATGTAGTGAATAGTGAAGTAAGTTTTAAATTGTATTCCTCGAGAAATATACGTAGATTAACTGCCTTACGTCTGGCCAATTTGACACAACATCAAAACACGAAAAAAAATACAGAAAACAGTACTCACCGTTTTCCTAGGTGTTTGCACACTCGGAGAACGTCGAATTGTAACAAGTGCCATACCACATTAGCGTTAACAAATCATTATCAAGGTATGTAATACAATCACAAACATATAGAGGAATACCTATTGACTTATCATATCACTAATCCCTAAATGATTCAATATATGTAAGGTAAAACTTAGTAGCATATATCACCAGATACTTTGAATATACTCATAGCTGATTGCAACAAATACAATCTATCACAACTTCGCCCATTTTTTATTTTAGTAAATTCTATTCTATTCAAAGAAAAGATGATGGATGAGTGAGTGAGTACATGCCACAGATAAACAAATTGATGAGAGCAATCCATGGCATTATTATGTACTATACTATTATGAACCTGGGTATCTCGCTAGAGTAATTTTTTTTCTATGCTGGGTATTCTATGATTGTAAAGGTGCAAATATACTATTAAAACCCGACGCGACGGGACGCAATCCGACTCATAGTAGTACTAATCGATCCCATATATTTAATATGGTCAGAAACACATTGACAACACGCCATGTGATCACCCGCACTCCTACGCGATAACATCCAGTCGGTCCTGATCGGCGTGTTGCCGGGAGAGAGGGCACACAAACCACCCAACGCTTCGCACGCAGTGTGTTTCTAGTTAATTAACACCCGACGCCACGCATCAGTCAGTCGAGAGCATGCCTGGCATAATGATATTTATTGTATGATTTATTTAAAATGTCGGATGAATAATTCATAGAATTAGTAAAACGGTACCCAGTATTATATGATATGAGTTCAGGCCAATACCACCAAAATGTCGGTCTAGAAAGTAAAAAGTTCAGTATGAATGAAATGGGGGCTTTCGTTTTATTGCTCACCAGTTGGCGCCATTGTTGAGTAAGGTCCTTGTATACCTATAGCTGTTATGCCCTTCGTACTCAAAGCTAAAACTACGCAAGTCTTCGATATCTTTAGGTCGCGAATATCTTGTAGCGCAAGATCCGAACACAAGGCTTTGCATCGCAAAATGCGAGTTGTCTATTCGGCCACTATCGGTATAGCGGCTTTCATTAATGTGGATGATGTACTTGGATATTGTATTGTATTGGGAACTACCGTGGTTGTCAGCAAAGATGATTTACTTGGAGTATTTGGTATACGTACAAGAATCGGTGTTTGCATAGATGAGCTGAGAAGTACATTCAGTATGGTAACTATCAAATCTATAACTTGACGTTTGACGGATCTGTGTTGGTGCCATCCAATTCAAGTCGGGCAGCAAACTTAGCAAAAACATATTTTTAGCGTTATTAGTTGTCAACTCTTCGTCATCATTCTTTTGACGACACGATTGGCGCAGTGATTGAGCGATCGGCTGCTGCGCTGTGTCGCGGGTTCGATTACCGCACGGAACAAATATTTGTATGGCCTACAGATAGTTGTTCCGGATCTGAGTGTCTTGTGTATGTGAGTTGAAATTTTTGTATACGCAAGCGCAAAAAAAAAAAAAAAATGTTTGCCCGTTTTCACTATAATATATTCATTGAAGAGTTCATCAGTCTCACTTACTTAATACTTATTACGCCTTTAAGTCTGAATCGAGGAGACAGATGAACTATGCTGAGTTAAGACTGATTGCGGAGTTGAACTACGTTCAGTTTGCCAAGAGGGAGTGTAATATAAGGTGGCGGTGATGTCGGAGGGCGGTGGTGATGCATTCTGATAAGTTTCATTGTCTTTATCGTCTTGTAATATGTTAAGGAACTAATAAACTAATTCCGATAAGTAGTTTCGGAGAAATGCGTGACAAATGTACAAACTTACGAACATACCGTCCACGTTCCGAAACAGAAAACAGTCATTCTAACGATGAAGGTGTTTAAACTGATCCAAAAAATGCTTTAAGCCGGGGTATGTACTTTTTATGTAATTTCTTATATAAATAAATAAAAGTGTCTGTTTTTTTGTAATGTCAAAACAACAGCTTTTCACTAAATGTATTATGAAGGAAAATGCGGTCCTTAAGTATAACGCCGTGAATACCGCCGGGCTTATGCGACCCTCATAAGCGAAAAATTTCATTTTGACAATGACATTTGATTGACGTGTCACCGTAAATCAGGAGTTAAAAAAAATAAAAAGGTATTGGCGGGAACGTGATGGCGTCTATGTTGCTTTTTTGTTTTATTTTCATAAAATTGTGTTAAATTGCATATTAATAGCGTAAAAATGGTGATTTTTTATTCTAATAATATTAGTGAACTTGCACGAATGTGTGCAAGTAAAACAGCGGTGGAACATGGCTAACTAGGACATTGGGCTAAAATGTAAAGAAACTAGAACTTCTGATTCTAACGTGACACTGGCTAAATGCACAAACCGTGCGAAGCAAAAACACAAAAAAAAAACGTATTCAATTGCAACAGAGAAGCAATCAATCAAAGTCCGTAGTAGTAAAGTGGGTAACAAAACTAAAACAATCACGAAAATCTCCGAAAGTCGAAACATATCCAATTCAAAGCCAAAGCAAAAAGAGATTCCAAAGACTTCACTTCTTAAAACTGTCAAAGTCGTCGAAAGTCGTGTCAAACACAACTATCATGGCTGCCCTAAAATAGGGTTATTCTAATAAAAACTGTTCAAATGATCATTTTTTTTACGCCTGTACCCTTCTTCAAATTAATTTGTTGGTATTTTCATGTGATTCTCCTATTTTTGTCCTATTAATCTATGTAGTGTACATAGTGATGGCCCAAAATCAAACATCTCCTTTGGCACACATGTTTGGTTCTCGTGACAATCCAATTTTATATACAGGATGTTCGGTAGAAGGGTGAACACAGGAAAATGACAGGTAGGTGGGGTCTTCTATGTGCTCAGCCCATAAAATTTGACCTAGGCCCTAATTTGGGTTTTTCCCGATTTTTTTAAAAAAAAAACCCGACTTTCGCCGCTTTCACACCTTTAAACTTCCATAAGTTTCCTTTTTATTGACAAGTCTGGCAACATTTACTTTTTTTCTGATCTTGATACAGTAGGTAGTAGGTCTTCAAGTAATCAATATTTCTTTATAAGAATGCCGGTTAACAAAAATAGGAATAATGCTTCCTGTTCTTACTTTTTGTCAAACAATTAATTTTCTCCAAAAGTAGAGTTTCGTCAAAATCATCCGATTTGACAAAATTTACGAATAACTCCAGTTATTCTTGAAAAAAACATAAAAATCGCATACCGTTAGAAAGGGCATACAGTAGAGATGTTTACATAAAATCTGAAGCCATCTATCTCTTGTAGTTTTTTTTTCATATCAATGCAAAGTTTGCCTTCAAATAATTTTCTTACCTCTTTTTGTAGTTTAGCAGCTCCTATTTTTGTTAATTTAATTCTTATAAAGAAATATTGATTACTTGAAGACCTACTATGTATCAAGATCAGAAAAAAAGTAAATGTTGCCAGACTTGTCAATAAAAAGGAAACTTATGGAAGTTTAAAGGTGTGAAAGCGGCGAAAGTCGGTTTTTTTTTTTTTTTAATTCTGGATAAACCCAAATTAGGGCCTAGGTCAAATTTTATGGGCTGAGGACATAGGAGAAGACCCCACCTACCTGTCATTTTCCTGTGTTCACCCTTCTACCGAACATCCTGTATATAAAATCTTGATTTGGAAAAAGCTTCTGTAATTATTTAAAAAGCTTGTCTAAAATAATTCTTATTCTGAGTTTTGCTAGTTTAGCTGCAGACAACACTTTGACTTTAATCCGTTTGGTTTGGTTTGTGTTTGCTCGAATCTCGCTCGAATCGATCGATAGCGTGATGTGTCCGTTTAAATAAGTTTCTCTGTGGCGTGATGGCTTGAGGGGCGTGAGAGACTGAGCGTTTGTGAGTTTTGTGACGTCAGTTTATTAAAATATACTCTCATTTCAGTATATTAAAATGTACTCTGTGACGTGAGTCGTTACAATAGCGTGACAGGACTGACATTAAAAGGCAGGTGACAGACAGTAGATGGCAATGGCAGATGCGAATGCGAGTCAACGTCAAAGTTACGTGATCACGAAATAAAACACGAACAGAAACTCGAGCAAGTGTTTTAAATACTAAGTAAATGTTTAGAATTAAAAGGTGCTTCGCTAATGACTCAAAAATTGTTATGACATCTTTGCAACTCTATAAACATTTATTGAGACAGTGTGAAAAGCTTCCTCCTGACGCTTGTAAACACTATAAATTCGCCGTTAAACAGGTATGTTAAAAGGCTAATACGGCTATGTTTTGGAAAAACCTTGAATATAATTGCTGCAGTGTGTTGTATTAGATGAACCCGCATACTTAGATTAATCAATACGCTAATTATTCGTCTTATCAATTTACTTCAAATACTTAGTTCTGTCCACTAGAATATTCATAACGTACATATTTACGAGATTGAGGTGTCCCGCACGATTACTTTTAAATAAGATTTATTTGTTGCCCTACCCTTAGTATGACCCCTTAAGTAGCCAAACTTGTTGAACGATTGCTCAAAAAAGAATCATGTTTTTTGAGTGTATTGTCATCACAACATTCTTTTTCCAGAGCTACAAACAACACAAATTTGAACCTGATCCAGAGAGAGTAAAAGAAATTATTTTAAAAAGCCTTGAGGATGCTAAATGGATTGTAAATAAGGTAACCATAAAACAGACCATTCTGATGTGAGAAAGCAAAGTTTGTTTTGTCTTAATTGCAATTTTACTAGTAGTGTTAATTTTTATTTTCAGTACACTCAAAAATAATGGATGCTATGAAGAAGATGGATATTCATGATTCACATAGAAAAAATGGTTTTATTCATGATACTAGGATATTGTAAATGCTAAGGATGTTTGGAGAAAAAATAGAAGATTATGAAATATTAGAACATCTTGGTAAAGGAGGATTTGCACATGTTTATAGAGCAAAATGTCGACAAACAGGATTATTTGTTGCTATCAAAATGATAGACAAAGCACTTATGGCAAGTGCTGGTATGATAGGCAGAGTAAGACAAGAAGTCACAATTCACTCTCGCCTGAAGCATCCTGCTATCCTAGAATTGTATACATTTTTTGAAGATGCACATTACGTGTATTTGGTTTTGGAACTAGCACACAATGGTGAGCTAGCAAAACACTTTAAGTTAGGAACTCGTGGGTTATCGGAGAAGGCGGCTGCTGACATATTTAGACAAGTGCTAAGTGGAGTTTTGTACCTTCATACACATAATATAATTCATCGAGATTTATCATTGAACAACTTATTGCTCACAAAGGATTTAAATGTTAAAATTGCTGATTTTGGTTTAGCAACACAGTTGAATGGTCCTGATGAAAAACATGTTACCATGTGTGGCACACCAAACTATATATCCCCTGAGGTAGCTTCAAGAGAATTCCATGGATTACCAGCTGATGTTTGGGGTTTGGGGTGTATGTTGTATACTTTACTAGTAGGGAGCCCTCCATTTCACACTCAACATGTAAAGACTACTCTTAATAAAGTTATCAATGCTGATTACAAGATACCTTTGGAACTGTCCTTGCAAGCCCAGGACTTATTACAGAAGCTTTTGTGTAAGGATCCCACAAAGAGAATAACATTAAAGGGTATATTGGAGCATCCCTTTTTATGTAATGCCCAAAGTTCATGTAAGCAAGATATATCACGAGATTCTGGGTTCCTTACAACACTACACAGTACCCAACACAGCAATAAATTTAGGCCTGAGGATAGACCTGACCTAGAATTACCCATAAAAGAGTACAATTCTGAAAATAGAGATGTCAGACCTATGTCATACAACATATTCACTCAAGAAGTCAATTCTAATTCAACTTGTTCAAACAATCGAAATTACAATTTGTGCACAGGAATTGATAAAACATCTGGAGAAATCTTAGATTACAAAAATCAGCATAACAATGTGTTTCAGAGAAGTGAAAGTCCATGCCACAGTAATCTATCTTTACTGGAAAATATGAGAAAAATTGACATGAAATGTAAAATGCCAGGTAAATTGACCCAAGGAAACTTAAATTCAGAAGACAACAAAGAAAATATTCCTAAAACTTGTTCAGTCAACTCTAATGTGTTGAGTGTTCCTCCACTATGCGCCGAAAGATTGCCAACAATTTCACACAGGACACGAAATGCAATACTGAAAATAGAATCTTCTGGGGTAATTGTAGAGTTCATTAAGAAGAAAGGGAAAGATCGTGAAGAACAAATAGCAGAAATATGTAAAATATCTAAAGATGGCATGAAAATTATAATATTTACGGTTGATAATAAGACCAGTACTCTAAACATGGACCATGATCCTAGTCCTGATGAAGTATTTACTTATCATAATTTACCACAGAAACATTGGAAAAAATATTTATATGCTTCAAGATTTGTTGAACTTGTCAAAGCCAAAACACCAAAGATAACATTGTATACGTCATTAGCTAAATGTCAGCTAATGGAAAATGCTACCGACATTGATTTATTCTTTTATAGTGGAGAAAAAGTTACATACACCAGTACAGAAGGCTTAAAAATCATTGACAAAAATCTAAAAACACACTACAATCTTGCAACGGCACCGGAGCTGAAATATATAACTGACCACTTTGAAGATTGTTCTAACCGCATGAAACGTGTACAAACAGCACTATCTGGGATTTCTGATGAATGTTTCCCTTTAATTATAGGAAAAAGACCCATTCAGCCATTGGGTAATTTACAATCACCAGTTCAAGGCTCAGTTAATGCAAATTATAATACGCCACTCTTAAACATTGGATCATTTCATCGAACAGCTGCTAGCTCTAGTCATGCGCCAAGTGATTATAATTAATTGACTTGGAATTTGTAATTCTTAATAAGTATGTCAGTTAGGCCGAGTTTCTCACCATTAAATTATCGCAGAATTAATGTGACAAATTGTCGAGCACGCGTTATCTGCTGTGATTGGCTATTGAAAATTCATTCAACCAATCACAGCAGATAACGCGTGCTTGACAATTTGTCACTTTAACTCTGCGATAATTTAAAGCTGGGCAACTGAGGGTGACTGTTGGAAATTCATTCAATCAATCATAGCAGATAACGCTTGCTTGACAATTTATCTCATTAATTCTGCGAAAATTTAGAGGTGAGAAACTCGGCCTTAGTATAACTTGACAAATTCAATTTGATGGCTTAATTAATTATTTTGATAAAAAGAATGTGTTCAATCTTTTATTAAATAACTTAGGAAGACTAAGTGCAAGTCCTAAAAATAGTTTATTATAAAACATAATTATCTTAATCAAAATTATAGGACTTTCGAAAATGTGCAGCTTTTCCAAAAGGATGGCACTATTGGTATTTTCTGGCATGTAGATGTTCTTGGACTGAAAAATTATACCTGCCTCTAATAAAGTAATGCTAATTCCACTACTTTATTAGACGCAGGTATAATTTTATAAAAAAGAAAAATATAAAATGTATTATTTTGCTTGAGATTTGAGCTAAATTGATTTATCTTCTTATTTGTTGAGGTTTTAAACAGATTTTGTTAGATAAATAATGATATAGTGCCTCTTACTTAGTATTATAATTTTTAGCTTCATGGCATTATTGTGCTAAACTTTAATTAATACTTTCAGATTTATGTAAGTAAATACATAATTATAGAATAAATCTGCATACTAACATATTGTAAGATGTATTATTTTTTAAATGAATACCCTATCGATTAAACACATTAGTATTTATTTTAGCTCAACATTTTTTTTTCTACAATACAAAATGTATAAATGACTATCATCATCATCTGCCTTTAATGTTCCCACTGCTGGGACACAGGCCTCCTCTCTGTGAGAGGGAATGGGCCGTAATCCACCACGCGGGCCCAGTGCGGGTTGGTGGATGTCACATGTCTTCGAATGTTTGGTTCTTAGAGATCGTTTCGTCACGATGTTTTCCTTCACCGTTTTGAGAGCAATGGTGATGAAATAATTTACACAAAGTAAAGCGCCTGCCTGGGTTCGAACTCACGACCTACGACACGTAAGTCACGGCCATTATTAATGGGCCACCACTGCTCTCATAAATCACTACGTTTGTAATGAATTGTTACATTTTGTATAACTTTTATCAATGTATAATTATGTTGGACCAGGTGATTAATACGGCATTATTCATAATTCCCGGTACGGGCAATTTGTAAAATGCCCAATACGAGTGAATAATAAGTATAATACAAACTATGTATATGATAAGGACCAAAAGTGATTATTACGACATTATTCATAATGCCCGGGCGGTTTGAAAAATTACCAATATGATAAAACCATTGAAATAATTAAATTGACCGGTCTTTCTGAATAATGCCCATCCTTTATTGGGTCGGGTACTAAAAATATGTTTTATTTTTATGTTGACATTGATTTTGAAGGAAATTTAAGTACGATTTCTATAAAGGCAACAAAGTTGGCCTTAAATGTAAAATGCTGCGCGGGGATACTATTTTTGTCCGCAGGGTCAAAAGAAACTTAGTAATTGCAACGCACGCCTTTCTACCAAGGGCGTTTAAAAGTCTTGCTAAATTCGGTTTAAATATAATGTCTACACGGTTAAAAACGGCCGTTTCAAACCAAGGTAATCTTATCCCAAGGGAACATTATACCGGGATGAAAAGAGCCTATGTGCTATTCCAGACTAATCTATCTGTGTGGCAAATTTCATCCAGATCCGTTCAGCTATTAACAAACATACACTCATCCATCCAAACTGTCGCATTTATTATATTAGTAAGAAGATGGTAACATTAGAGTTTAAAAAGTTTATTAGTAAATTCTTTTTGAAGTTTTGATAGGCAAGGCGCCATGACGTCGTTGTAATGAACGTACGGTACGAGCGTAAATACATCCTCTCTGCGCAGCGTTCTAAACATACTGAGTACCCAGTACTTATATAATAGTAATCTTTGATACTGAGGTTTGGAGCTTGTTTCAAACCGTGTAGCCATCATCGCCCTACGCGCTTCCAACCAAGATGACCTTTGTTTTTGTCTTGGTCGGCAACCGTGTAGCACAGGCTTTACTGTTTTCTTTTTGTGTATGTGTGAAGACTCACAAGCTTGAAATTTTGAACACTATTATTAGTGCCTAGTATTCACTCACCGATCACTAAGTCAGTCGGTGAGTAAGTCAGTAAATGAGTGAGTCAGTGACGAACTAAGGAATTTGGACTTGAAATAATTCCCAAACTACAAATTCATATGATTTGGCATTATGACTAGTTATGTTTTGTTTTCTTAGTCACTGAAAATTCAGACTCCTAGCTTTATTCGTAACGAAGTTATATGGAGTCGAAAAATGTTTGTCAATGTCAAATGTAAAATAAATGGATGGATGGATTATAGTGGTACGTAC
The DNA here is from genome assembly GCA_947562075.1 of Orthosia gracilis. Classification (NCBI taxonomy): domain Eukaryota; kingdom Metazoa; phylum Arthropoda; class Insecta; order Lepidoptera; family Noctuidae; genus Orthosia; species Orthosia gracilis. The sequence goes on from OX387274.1 coordinate 8,906,080, forward strand.
GTGCGTGGGACAGTGAAAAAGGGACATTGCCTTGTAACAAAGACTGTTTGATTCTTATTATTTTTAATTTTATTAAAATTATCATATACATATGACTTATAGATCTGTGATCCTATTAGATATATGATAGTGTAAAACCCTAAATACTACCAGAAACTGCTAAAATCTTAACCCTACTTAGGATTTTTTTTTAGTCGAGTAAAAATTAAGTATTTTCCGACCGGCAGCGCAGAGACCGCGACGCGTATTTTTTTCGGCATAGTTTAAAGCGTTAGGCAGATCCTTAACTACCATTTGCCTTTGTCTATTGTATAACTGTGAATTTATTCCAATCTGAAAAACATCAAACGTTTTGATCTGACACGTAAGATTTTATTTAAATTAATCAAATCGCTTAACTGTTTCAACTAGGACTAAATAGCTAGATTTTTTAAATTTTATTAGTCTCTTTAAGGCGGAACCACACTTACGTGTCGTGGCGTGGCGTGACGCCTTCTGACGTAGTTGATTGGCTACAAAACTCGTTGTGTTATGACGTAGGTTGGATCAGAGTAGTTTGATTGGTGGATCCCGTGCCACGCCACGCCATGACACGTAAGTGTGTTTCCGTCTTTAGATTATCGGTTGTCTCTCGGTCGACTTGCAAGGCCAGGCACCCATTGTGAAAAGTTGACGACTCCTCATTCTGAATCCATAATCGCTGTATGGTCGATTTATAAAACTGTTGGCACTGCAGTGCGAAAGCCTCTACACGTACCAAAAAGTACGAGCATTAGTTATAACGCTTACGGTTTACTCAAGGGGTAGCGATTTCAAAATTTAAATTAACTCAGTCAATTTCCTCACGATGTTTTCCTTCACCGATGTCTGCAATGTCCAAGATAAACTTAGTACTTAAGAATGGGGGAGATATCGCGTTTGAATTTGCCCCTAATGGCGAGTGAGTAACCTCCGGTTTCCCACGTTTCGATTATCACAAAATTAATGTGACAAAATGTCAAGCACGTGTTATCTGCTATGATTGGCTGTTGAAAATTCATTCAACCAATCATAGCAGATAATGAATGCTTGACAATTTGTCACATTAATTATGCGATAATCGAAACGTGGGAAACCGGGGGTAAGAAAAGTAAAACAATACGCGATATAAGCCCACAACAGTTGTGGTCTTTATTTAACATGTTTTTATTGTTGCGAAAAACTCATTTCCAAGTTATGTTCATTACAGTAAATTCCAAAAAAAAAAAGAAAACGGAATTTACTTCGCGATCGGTGGGAAGATGACCAGTCAGGTAGGACGAATCTTACAAAGCTGTGCAGATGGTGGAGCACTGTTTCTCCTCCTTTAGGGGAGCTGACCTCTAACACCAAACGTAGGACATATTAGGAAAAACGAAAATTTTACCTGCTTAGGGTAGGTTATTTAGGAACAGCCACATGTAGGTTTAATTACTTACATTTATAAGGCATACCAATGATTTTAATTGAAACTTTGTTTCCGTGCGCGTCGTAACAACTTTTACTACAATTAACGAACTATATTTAAGGAACTTATTCGTCAATGGCGTGCACTAAACGGTACCTCAAGCACGAGATGCGAGGTCTATGCCACTTGGTCACCACGACTACAAGGGTGGTTTTCCTCAAAATATTATTCATTTTATTCTTGTGGAATGAAGGATTATTTAAAAAATTTACTCGCGGCACATTTTAAGGAGTTAGCTTTTATCCTATAAAACAACAATGACATTGTTTTCTTACATTTTTGACTTAGTTATCGTTGACCTTCCAATTCCAACCTAGTTTATTTTTTTGAAAATAATATTTACGCTCACAATCATATAATGAATTTTATAAACCAAGAAATAATGATACACATGCAAAGTTTCCAAACAAAAATGCACGATTTTGGACAGTATTTTGTCATTTTTTTATGTGATTTAATCTCAAAACGGACTCACCCATAAGGGCTTTATTTATTTAGAAATGGGAATAAAATGCAGGTACAATGTTGTTCATCAATTTTGGATCTCATAAAATTCACCAACTGGCACTATTTTGTATTAATATAATAAAAAACATTGATGTTTTTTATACGTATATAAATTCGTGAAATATAAGAACACTTAATCTTCATAATTACTATGCCCGAGCTGATGCCAGAATGTTCTTTAAAGAAAATATACTGGACATTCTGTGTTTTCACTAAAAATAGAATTGCATTTCTTAAAGTTACCAGACTGAAAATCAGAATGTTCAAATATGATGTGATCTGGCAACATAAGCAGTGATCCTCCATCTTTTTTGTCACGATGCCTCCTAAGAAGCAACCCGAGAAATCCGGTACGTAATTTATTTTTGTGGAAATAAAGCAGTGAATTGTGAATTAATTGTAAACTAGGAGCAACTGGTGCTTTTTGGATCAATTGCAAACTTTAAACTTCAGTGTAATAACAAATACGTCGTGTTCGATCATGGTGACACTTACTTGGCCGAGCCACGCGGTACTTGTTATGGACTATTAGCCTATTGTGTTCCTCTTCGGTAACCTTTTTCTAATATAAATGGACTTAATCCATCTTTCTAATCTTGTTTTAATTAATCAGTTATGCCTTGAACTTTTGTGTATGCTTCGACTTTGAAAGAAAGCATTACACATTGAGGTTATGTAGTTGTGTTAATTTTTATATTTTTATTGTAGGTTCATCCGGATCCAAGCCTGCGGAAAAGAAGCCCGCTACGGCTAAAACTCCAGCAGCTGCACCGAAAGCAGCTGCTTCTTCAGCTAGCGCTCCTGCTGCAGCTAAGCCGGCGACAGCTAAGACTCCAGCGCCCGCCCCTAAGGCGGCTGCCCCTAAAGCGGCTCCGGCGGCCAAACCCGCTGCTGCCAAGCCGGCGTCTGCCCCAGCTGCCAAGCCAGCAGCAGCTGCTGCTAAGCCCGCAGAGAAGAAGTCTGCATCTGTGCCTACTGCCAAACCTGGTTCTGCTAAGGCTGCTGCCCTGAAAACCAAGTCTAGCGCCAAGCCTTCAGTAAAGAAAGCTGCAGCTGCTTCAAAACCTAAGCCTAAACCAGCAGCGGCTAAGTTGAAAATCGCACCCAAGCCCAAGAAGACAGGCATCAAGGGACAAAAGAAACAGGTGGTGAAACCGGTTGCTAAGGCCTTGAAAGCACAGAGAAAGGTATGTATTTATGTCATTAAATAATAACTTGTTTATATTGTCTAATCAACTCATGTAATACACCATTATAAATCTAGGACAATTAGTACAAAACTTACTTGTTTGACCTATGTATAGTACAAGTATTAGTGTAATCTACTTATATTCTTCTATTCTTTCTGAACACAGTTAGTTTATTACCTGGATTAACACCATGGATACTATTATCCTATTAAACTCGGTTTAACCGGTTGTGTGATTATGAAACAATAGAAAAGCCACTGACTCTCTTGGATTCATGTCTTAAAGTGAACACTTTTGAGGCAGGCTGAAGCTAGTGTTTTATAAGTTTAAAATATGGAACTGATTATACTTTGAATTGAATGAAGTCATTTGCCTGCCTTCCCATGTACTATGTGCCTTGAATATTGCCATTAAAATTGTTGATTAAAATAACATTTAACTAATAAGTGAGTGTGAACTAGTTACCCAATGGCTATTTCTGCCACTACATTTCCAAAATAAAAGCCAGAGCTTGATCATGGGATTAAATTGTAATTATCAAAACAACTATTCTGGCTTCACCATTGTCAGATGAGGCCAGAATTCTTATTAATATTATTATTGTGGGTACTAGGTTGCGGGTAGGTTAATTTAAATCTAAGTGTTTTATAAGTGTTTTTTTGTTTTGTATTCAATAATCGGGGTGTCGTTTTCTTTATAGAAAAAACCCTGTAAATAAATAAAGATTTAAAAAAAAATAAAAAAAAAAACTGCTGAGCAGTGTTTTTATGGTTCTGTACACAAAGGTAAAAAACAGGATCCTTCGATCGATTACTAAGACTCCGTTGTCCATCTGTCTTTCTGTCACTAGGCTGTATCTCATCTCATGAACTGTGATAGCCACACAGGTGAAATTTTGATAATGTATGTGTAGCCCCTATAACAACAAATACTAAAAACAGAATAAATTAAATATTTAAGTAGTGCTCCCATACAACAAATGTGTATTTTTTGTCATTTTTTTGCGACAATGGTACGAAACCCGTCATGGGTGAGTCCGACTCGCAATTGGCCAGTTTTTTATATAATGACAATGTGCCAGTTTCTTAATTGGGAATTCAGAGTTAAAACATGTATAACTACTTCTTTTTCGGAATTCTAAATCCGGAATCTAAATTCAAATATTGGAGAATTTACTGTGCCTCATAAAGTATATCCAAACTAGACTGCTGCTCAAGATGTATTTTTATTTTTTTCTAGGTGGTCAAAGGCGAACATGGCAAGCGCGTACGCAAGATCCGCACGTCAGTGCACTTCCGCAGGCCTAAAACCTTTGAGCCCCCGAGGCACCCCAAGTACCCCAGGAGATCACTTCCCAAGAGGAATCGGTAAGTTATGTGTTGCAACACACAGATATAGCTATTATATTGTAATCAATTTGATGTTATTTAGAGTAACTTGTTTTTATAAATCATTGATAGTTTTCTTAACCTTTCAAAACTTTAACTTTGTATCTGCATTATTACACAACTACACACAAAATAAAAGTTTTATTATATGCCATCACAATATTTTAATGTATGATTGTTTTTCACATTACAGTATGGATGCTTACAACATCATTAAGTATCCGCTGACATCTGAAGCCGCTATGAAGAAGATTGAGGACAACAATACCTTGGTATTCATTGTTCACACTAGTTCCAACAAGCACCACATCAAGGCTGCCGTCAAGAAGCTGTATGATATCAATGTTGCGAAAGTTAACACTCTTATCAGGTAAATACTTATAAATAAAGTCACCAATTGCATTAGTCATTTTAAATTGTATGATGATATTTTTGTGGGAATCTCATTGATAGAGAATGATATCAAAATAACACACTTCTGATAATATAATGGTAACTTAATTATGGCATTAATCATGAATTTGTTATACTTATCACTTATTAATTCTTTACAGGCCCGACGGCAAGAAGAAGGCGTACGTAAGGCTCGCCAGGGACTATGACGCATTAGATGTTGCCAACAAAATCGGCATCATATAAACCAATGCTGTACTTTATTTTGTAAGAATAAAAAAACGTCTAAAATATAATGTCGTGTTATTTATTTGTTGTTTCGAATTTCAAAAAGTATTGCTTTCCAAAAAGTTTCTACCGCTGGCATTCAGCTGCTGTAAACCCAAACGATATAGCAGCAACTGTAGAAACTTTAATAACAAATTAAAATATTAAGTTGTATAAGAAAAGATTGCCTCACAGTCTGTCTTCCAAGCATCACTCACGACCACTTTGTATACGCAGCAGCAGTGCTATTAGTCCAGACAAGAAAAAAAATCGACAGAGCGAAATAAAACCACCCACCGAATGTTCGTGTCTGAGGGAAATATTCCAAACTTTGTTTTTTTTTGGTTTGTTTCACTAAGTCTGTAAAGGCATTTTACTGATTTATAAAAAACAGTGCTAGTGAAGGTTATTGTGTTTTCTGTCGTGAACATGACTAGCGCGTGCGCAATGCCGCAGGTTTAAATTTTAACCCTCGAGGCACCAGATATGTCCCAGGATATCCCGCTATCCAAGAGTAACAGGTAGGTAAGTTACATGTTAAGATACAAAATTTTCATGGTAACTAGTAATTACTGTTACCGTGAAAATATTGAAATAATAATAAAATAACTTTTTTTTTTGAAATCAATTATTGACTTTATTAATGATGTTCCAATTGAAGTGTGTAGTAACAGTTTTATTTTAATGTATGCGTGTGTTTTTTTAGGATTTTACAATTTCACCAAATATCTGCTGACATCTGAAGCTGCTCTGTGAAGACTGAAGAAGATCGAAGACATATTTTTCAAAAATTAACACCCTGATCAGGTAAATACTCGCTTCTAAATTAAGTTCCTAGCATTTATAATAATTTAAATTGCATGATGATATTTTTGTGGGAATCTCATTGATAGAGAATGATATCAAAATAACACACTTCTGATAAAATCATAGCAACTTACAAAAGGCAATATTTTAAATTTCAATACTTATCACTTGTTTATTTTATTGCAGGTTTGACGGCATGGGCGTATCCAGCATTTGCTTAGGGGTGGAAAAAGTAAGAAAACTCGAAAAATTTTAGAGAGTTCAGTGGTGGACCGATATAGAAAAAAAAAAATGTCAAATGGAAAGGCGATCGAAAGAGATGTCTATTTAATTTGTAATCCTAGCGTACAGGTGAGCTTTGTAAGGTAAGTCATATCATAGTCCACCAATGAGGGTCATGTTTGCAATTGTAATATTACACCAAAACGCTGAACACTTCATGACTTTTTTTCTCTGTCACAACACATAGTGGTAGAATATGATTTCTGCCACAATGCATTCTGAGCGAATTTTTCTGCCAGTCAACATCTATAAAAAAGTCACTGCTGCGGCGTTGCTGGTTAAAGAAACAGGCTGGAAAGTTGAAGAGACTCCTGAAAAAATTCGAAAGCATAAACCGGTTCACCCTTCCAAATTTTGTTATAGAATCTTCAATTTTTAATTACCCTATAATTATTGTCTCACTGTGCTGGGCTAAAGAGTTCTTCTATTTGCCCGGTTTTCAGTCTCACGTAAACGCTTCTAAGTCGTCTCGCCAGCATTTCTTAGGCCTTCCTCTGGCCCATCTATCGTAGTGCAATCTGCATATAAGACCCGCCCAATTCCATTTCAGCCTAGCTATGCTAGTATTATATTATCTGTGGCCTAGCAGACTTGTTGCCCACATCGGCGTTTCCTGTTATGGAACGTATCACGGTATTACGTATTCGGTTGTTGAGAATACTCAATACATCTCGGGTCTTGAACAACTATATTAGATTCATATTTAATCTCAGAAAGTATGACCATGTGTCGAACTACAGGTCTGAGCTAAAATGGTTGCCGATTTGCCAGAGAAGTTTATGCGCTTTGACCAAGCTTTTCTCCCTACTAAATTCTCCCACCGCTCCTTCCTATCTTATGTTAAAATTTCAATATCTATGTTCTTCACATGCTCGGAATCTGCGTTCTTCCAATAATCTCCTCTTGCTTTGTCCTTCTCATACTCGTACTACTGATTTTGTTCACTCTTCCTTCAATATTCAGTCCATTCTGCTCTGGAACGCGCTTCCTCTCGAGATCAGAACGGCTACTAGTCGGTTTGCATTCAAGCGGAAATTGCGGTTTTATTTTCAACTCGACTAAGGAGAGTCATCTCACCTACTTCTTTTCTGTTAATTCATAAATATATATATTTATATAAGTATATATTATATTCAATATATATGTACGTTTATTTTTCCTATCTTAGTATGTTAATAACAACTTTTTTTTTTTAATTGTTTAAGCAATGCACCTGCCATGTTATCTCTTCACCACCCATGGTTGACTGGTAGAGAATGCCTAAGGCATTAAGTCCGCATTTGTACCTTTTGTGCATGAAGTCTAAATAAATACGCTACGCTCCTTCGCCCTTTGGCAAACCTTGAGTTTGAAATTTTGGACTCCCAAGTTTGAGTACTGAAGGTTAGGATGCCGATGTCGATGAGCTTACGCCTCAGAGATAAGACGACTTCAGGGCTAGTGGCTATTCCAGGCGGTCTCGACACAGGGTCGATTTCTTTGACTTGCCTGTTTTCGAAGGATAGGTACTAGCTGGCCCAAGTGACTCACCCTACTTTTTCTGCTTTTCGTAATTACTTTAGTCTTTGACCGATTCATCATTAGTCCAACTTCTGCGGTGCTCAGATCTTGGAGCATTTGCTGTAAATCTGTAGTAGTCGGTGCGAATAGGATGATGTCATCAGCGAAACGAAAGTGTTTAAGTTTTTTGCAACCGACTGTTATGCCTTTTTTCGACACCAGAAAGTTCAATTAAGAACCTTAAAGAATTGCTTTAAGGTTCTTAAATACCTCTTCAAGAGTGCTTGTGAATACTTTGGGTGAGAGCGCGGGTCTTCCTTTTTCACACCTCTGTCAAAGGTCTGAATTTCTGGTTTTGGTCAGCCAGCTCGCGCATATGTATCCTCCGACTGCACAGCATGATTTCCTTCTTGTTTACGTCTTTTTAGTTCTCTTTTTAAGCAGTCGGGTTTATTGTTATTTTTAAATAACTTTTTTTATTAAAATTTGAGGTTCGATTCCCTGTTTAGGCGAACACAAAACTAAGATTGTGAAAGGTTTTTGCTACAGAGCTGCTAGTTTGGAACATTGTTCTATATTTGTCATACCTAATTTTTATGTTTACCATTATATAACCTTGTAGATTCACTTCGGTTATTTCGCTTAGAAAACTAGTGGGACCTACTTTTACGGTTTTTTCCATCATAAGTCTACGACATAAACGGAAATAAAATATGACTTCATAAAGAGCAAATGAAGCCAAAATTATGTAGGTACCTCTGATTTGTATTCATGTCGTTCGCCTGTTGGTGTATAAGCTTGCTAGCTGCACATAGTCCTAATATTTGAGCTGCACTATGCTAGCACGGGTCTTAGCGCTAACAAAGAAAATTTGGTTCAATTACATTTGTCACTAGATGGTGCGATAGCATCGAATTGTTACTGAATTGTGTCTAAAATTAACATTTTCTAGAATTGATCATAAAAATCGCATGTTCTTTCTTATCAACTCTCCTAAGCACAAAATTATGAAATATTGGGCTCTTAATTCACGTTTCAAAGATTATTTGAACGAATCATTTAAAATGGATCCCAATAGATGTCGCAGTTTTAAATTTCTGAGGCATAATCGAATGGCATATTCGATTTTTTTAAATGGGTTTTGTAACATATTTTGGTACAATGAAACTGTAAAAACGTACAAAAAAATACTTTAAAACAAATCGTCACTGTATTTAAAGAAAAAAAAACAGTCACGAACCGAGAAAACCCTTTTACTTGCAAGTCGCTGCTAACACTATATATAGCCGTGGAACGGAACCGAACGCGATCGATGTGCTTAGAAAAATAATCAGTTTAATCAGACGAAAAACGCTAGTTACGTCGGCACAATTTCTTTGTATGGGATGAGGAATTTGTATGCTAGTATTATATTATCTGTGGTTGCACTAAATCATTATGATCGCGCTACGATGACTTATCTAGTGGGGAATGACTTGTCCTTGTTATTTGTAACCATCAAAAGATCAATAATCTCGCTCTTCCCGTGTTGGGGTGGCCTATTTTTATCTGGATTTGCGACTCGCTGCACGCTATTGCTAGTATCCTTAATCGTTATAATATAGCGTTATTTATCTACACTAATCACACTAATATTGTAAAGGCGAAAGTTTGAGAGTATTTGTGTGTTTGTTACTTCTTCACGCTCAAACGACTGGACGGATTTGGATGAAATTTGCAAGATTTTACAGATAGAAGAATTTACAGATATTATAGTCAGAAATAGCACATAGGATACTTTTATTCCAGGAATATGTTCCCTCGGGATAATATTCGATTTAAACGCGGGCGAAGTCGCTGGCAGAATAATATTATAAAGAGGAAAGATTTGTTTGTAAGTTTGTAATGGATAAACTCAAAAACTACTTAACCGATTTTGAAAATTCTTTCACCAGTAGAAAGCTACATTATTCCTGAGTGACTGCTTTTCCTGGCCCGAAAACGGGCTCTGTGGTGTGGGTCACGGAAACGAAGTCGCGGTGTAGAACTAGTTGTAATATAATAGAAAAGTAGAAAGTGGATGTACTCATACAAGAGAAAAACTGAACGGCACTCTCATGAGTCCTAGGCGCAAGCGTGGGGTCCAGGGTTATAAACCCTATTCCCTCGAAAAGCAAGTACCTCAAGCCGTTTGATCTCACCCTGGTCGTGGCGTCGCGTAGCGTCGGTCTATGAGAGTTGACTGCACACGCTAATGAATTATAAAAAAAAATGCTTTGGTTTGGGAGGATTATTTAGCCAAGAAATAACAAAAAAACCGGTAAGGTAGCCAGAATCTTGATCCATTTTTTAAAGTACGCAGGTAGATAATTAATTAACTTGCCCAAAGTAAAGGTCATCGTTCACGTTTATATCTACCTACTGAAATCATGCGCTTTCGTGATTCGTGTTCGGTTAAATCAGTTCGTGATAGGCGATATCTAGTAGGTACCAACGTCAGCTGTAGGTGGTTTGTGTGATTGATGGTAGATTTCATTTACTGTCAATATTTTTAAAACATGTTTCGTGTTATCGTGTACATGTTCAACTTTTCCAGCCACGTGCGTTCAATACCGCTGACAGCGGCTACAAATACACCAATACGCAAGTAAGCTGACCAAAATTCAAGCCAGCGACATCGGTACCCTAACCCCTGTCCGGCTACACTTTTGCCAATGTGGTGTATTGTTGCAGGACTAGATTATACATCAGGGTGGCGTTTAATTATTACGTGACCAAAATAAAGTACCTAGTGTTTGTTTTATACGGGGCACTCTTTTGATTTCACTTGTTGGTCTTCAATCAAAGTAGATAAACAAACGTTGCGTTGCACAAACAGAAGTCCACTTCTAGGTACTCCACGGATTTACACCTCACAGAGATTCCCAGATGGTCGGGATTAGTCTGCATTCTGCCATCATTTTAAAGGATCTCCAGAATCCCGACAAAACACAAAAACTGCAGACAAACAAGTTCTCGGATTTTTTTCTTTCCGATCATTTGTGTTATCAATTTCTGTAGGTAAGCAATGCTTACTGTGAAAGGAACTGAAAGGATGTTTAGTTTGCTAAATCATACTAATATTATAAATGTGAATGTAAGTTTGTTTGTTACGCTTTCACGCAAAAACTACTGAACCGATCATCATGAAACTTTGTACATATATTCTTGGAGGTATTAGAAGTAACATAGGATATTTTTAATAAAAAAATAAATTAAAAATTGGCTTCACTGCGAGCGAAGCCGCGGGTAAACGCTAGTAATTTATATACCCAAGAAGTACCCAAGAGAGAAATTGCATAGCCTTTGATAATAAAAGCTGGGTAAGTAGACTGAACTTTCCAAGTTCCAAGCATTCTTATCCTGAATATAATCATCTAATTTGTAATATGCTTGTTTACAAAGTGTACTTTTAACTATTGTTTTAAATTTTCTTTCATTTAGTTTTAATATCTCACAAGGTATTTTTTTATAGAATTTAGTACACAGTACCCCATGAAAGATGTGTGTACTTTAGCTAATCTATAAGATGGTTGATCTAACTTATCTTTATTTCTAGTATTACAATTGTGTCTATCACTAACTTTATTAAAGAGATTTATATTTTTCCTTACATACATAAAAAATAAGTGCATAATAATTTTCATCTCCAGATATTTTGGTCTTCCAATCTGGCAACCCTCACTCGATGCTGTTATAGTTCGGTTTAAAAAAAACCGGCCAAGTGCGAGACGGACTCGCGCACGAAGGGTTCCGTACCATTATCGCAAAGAAACGACAAAAAACTCACGTTTGTTGTATGGGAGCCCCACTTAAATATTAATTTTGTTCTGTTTTTAGTATTTGTTGTTATAGAGGCAACAGAAATATATCATCTGCGAACACTTGAACTGTCTAGCTATCACGGTTCATGAGATACAGCCTGGTGACAGACAGACCGCGTAGTCTTAGTAATATGGTTCCGATTTTACCCTTTGGCTACGGAACCCTAAAAAGAGTGATTTCGCTATAACTTGCCCACCTCTTGGTTGTGGGGTGTTGTAAATTATTGTTATTATTTTTGAATAACCTTCAGATAGTAAGGAAGCAATTAACTTACTTATCTCTGCAATTATTGGCACGCAATAGTCATCATGAACCCGCTAGTTCTTAAAAAATAATTTAATCTATAGGTATAAAAAAGTGTAAAAAAACTATATGAAATGATGCTATTAAAAATAGGACTTATAAACGACTATAAAATTTTAATTATGGAAAGGAAGATACCTATACCTGCTAGATCTTACCTATGAGCATGATGTAACCGGATTATTGCAAACACCCGTAAGTTTAAATAGTAAATCGCGTGAGATTGTAAACTCTGTCTTCTCAATGAGGCATGAATATACTTAAAACTATCGAATTTGGATTTGGTTTATTGTATCTATTTGTAATCTGTTCACAATTATTATAATATGTCGATATTTTACAAACTTGCATGATTTATTATTGTTACAAGACAGGGCAACGCCATCTAGTGACGAGTAAAAGAACTAAGTAGTAACTAGTGGCGCCATCTAGTATCGAATAGCGAATCTAAACTTCTTGAAAGTTCGTGTCGAATGGAATTTTCCAGAATTTTCGAGTCGAATATTCTGAATTTTAGGTAATCGATCCACGAAACCTCCCAAACCCATAGCCCAACGTGTTTTGTCTCCATATTCTGCAATAGTCCTGCACCAGCCGGGGATTGTCCTTGGGTGCTCACTAGTGCATACAGGGATAATTGCCGGCTGGTATCATATTTCATCCTACATGTCTAACAAGGCCTCTGCGAGTTGGTTTCGGCCCCTGGTACGCCTTTCAAAGGTCCTAAGAATCTGAAAAAAATAAGATTAATGATTTCTGTATAAAGTTTAAATGTTCATGAAACAACAAAAAGCCCTCTTCTTGGTCCGCATTATTATGCAACTACGGAACCCTATTACTGCGCGTGGCCTGACACGCACTTAACCGGATTTTTTTATTTGCTTTTGTGCTTCCCTCTCGACTCTCAAACAATTGGTCTCAGTCTAGGTAGCATCTTCCACGTTCCTAAATTCAGAAACGCCGATATATATTTTTCAAAAAGCCTGTAGCGCTCTCCTTCGCTTCATCAAAGAACTCTTGTGCAATACAGTCTAGACCACACAGCAGCACTGGTTTATATTTAAATTGCTTGAAACCAGGTTCAGGAACTTAGTATAGAGGCTTGAGTGAGTTTCCGTAAAACAGGCCTGAGAATACTAAGATACATCTTTTGCCTTTAAGTAACTAATGCTATTTATATTTATTGCAGGCGGCGCGGCGACGGCACGCCGAGGCAGCCTGACTGGCCGTCACCTTGAGTTTCTGACCTGTTATTGCGTCACATAATCATACATATTAAAATGGAGGGCGACGTGTTTTTTCCGCAACATCATGTATTTTAAATCTAAACATATTGAACAGTATAAGGCGCGTTAAAATTCAAGTTTTGCTTCGCAGTACACTTGGGTGACTTCGGTACTCCATGCGCCAGCCTTAAACAGTGTTTAAGGACTAGCTCGACAGAAAAAATATTTACTGGGTTTTAGACCCTGTTTACAAAAGTGCAACTTATAAATCATTTTGGCCGCAACTACCTATCTACTTTTTAATTAAAAATACTACGTGATGCTTTTTACCTAAGTGTTAATAAAATATTCAAGCCGGGAAAGGTATTAACTACATACTAATCTTTGTGACGCTGATTACTTGATTTAGTCAGTTGTTACAATCCCCAATCTGGCCGTAGGCCCGCTCGCCACTTGGTGCCAGCTAGAATAATAATATAATATTGGAACTTCTTTTGGACAGCTTTGTTTGCAAAATATTTATTGATTTACATATCCTATGTAGGTTAAGAAGATATTGTAACCATCCATTTTTCTCTGTAGCAATATTTTTAAACATCCAAGTCGTTTTGGAGGAAAATGTATGCAAAAGAAGTGAAAAAATATCGTGTTGTTAATTATTTTTCTAAAGCAAAAGTATTAGTCATACGAAAAAATCATTTTTCACAAATAATGAACATGAATCCATAATAAGTATAAATTTTTGTTTCAAACCCGTTAACCCAGCCGTTACTGAGGAGTGTGTGCTTTAGAAAGTAACCGTTTACGGCACTAAAGCTGGCAACAATCTGGGTACTTCTTCCTACTAGAGACGTCATAACATGTCTGACGTCATAATACTCAGAAAGGGTTCTTTTTAAAATGTTTGTTGTCTGCTACGTTTTCAAGTAGGACTGTAGGTAAAACTATAATGTTACTTCAGTATTCTGTCCGTTTCCGTTGGTTACAATTTGGTAGTTCGTTGTAGTTGATGTCTCGCTTGTATTATAACTATTATTAACTTATGCGTACAGTACAACTATTTTCTTAGTGTCCCTCGCCAATCATCGCAATTCCAAATACAAACGAATTCTAAATCCATGTCCATCAATTAAAATATTAATCGTGTATTAATCATTTGAATTTAGAATTAAGTACTTTATTGTTGTTGTTTTGATTTCCGTGTGAAATATATAAGCTGTAAAAATAGCAGCTTTCCTCCCATTTTTAAATAAATTACATTATGTTAAATGAGAATTAACAACTCTATATACATCCAAGTTGATTGAGTGTCCGGTCTGCACGAAGTGCAAAAGGGCAACTAGTATAAGTATCCATACTATCCATAGCTAGTATCTCTATTTTTCTAACTGGTCTGTGGGGCAACTGATAGAAATCCGACAACTGACGAAACACGAAGTTTGCCGAAGGACATTAAGAAAATGTTTGTACTGTACTTATGTTTGATTTGCTCGACAAAAAAGACTTAAACATCATGACGATTATGTTTTCTGCAAATTCTTAGGTATTTACATTTTTGTTAAGTCATTATTACGAGCGTAAAACGTGATTTGTTTATTTTGTTATGATTGTGTCGAACAAAGGCTATGCCGTTCATAACAGATCATATGGTTTTGCAAGACAAGTTATCGCACAACGTTGGAATTGTGACCGATAAAATGCTTGCATTGTTGATGAAAATACCAAAATCGCTATACGTATGTTTATAATATTTTAGGTTTTCCCTCGATTTCTCCAGGATCCCATCATCAGATCCTAACTTGATGCTTATGGGAACACCTGGGCAGTACCTTTATCCTTTCAAACAAAAGAAAAAAAATCCAAATCGGTCCAGGCGTCTTTGAGTAATAGGGTAACAAAAAAAAAAAAGATTTCGACGAATTGAGAACCTTCTCCTTCTTTTGAAGTCGGTTAAAATGAGAATAAACGAGTTCAATATCAACTGATTACCAAACAGAAGACTTACATCTAGTTTCCGTGCCATTCACCTTGTATTCTTTATCTAATGGCTTCCGAGTCTTTACGTCATCGTTCGTCTAAAGTCCACTTTTAATAAAAAGAAACTTATGAATTGAGAATCTGCGTGATCCTATCAGAGTTTACAATAAAGGCACAGAATGTTGTTTTCTTGAATTAAAATAATTATGATAACCTAATTCAGCTAGCGCCGATGATCTTTCCTGCTTTGGTTTTTCTTACAAACCAAACCACAGTCCAAAAAACTAGGCCAAGCGTCGCTTGTCGCGTCGCGTCACGTCGGTTTGCCACGGGTATCGCGGTATGTCATTGCTGATGTATATGTAGGATACTTTATTAGGTACTTCTGCGAAATTATTTATTCGATTATTCTCTCATCATAGGTATTACCACAGATATAAATCTTAACTAGATGACGCGATTGTATGCTACTTCACTTGTCAAAAAAGGAAATAAAAGTACCATCAATGATCGTACTTTGTACGATCTATTTATCTACTACTGTTTCATTACACATCGAACATCCACTGAAATATTTCTTTCATTTGTAACTAAGTAAATTTGTTCTTAGATTGTGTGAAAAAGTGGCACTCTTGGTTTTCATACAGATGGAGGGACTTCTTCGTTATCTAGTTAGATTTATGTCAGTGGGTATCGCCTACTTAGGAAAATATCGCTCTTACCGCTTACTATGAATACCTACGTGACTGTTCTATTGAGTCAAACTAAGGTGTTTGAAAGGAACATTTCGAGTGTTTCGATTCTTCAGAACCAAAATTTTAAACCTGACGTATCAACCTATATAATTTATTTAAATAATAAGTCTCTGTTTGTATGGCATGTCTAGGTACGTATTATCTATTTCGTAGCAATGACACTCAGCATTTTCCTTAAATTCAATGAGGTTTTGTCTAGTCGGCTTATGTGTATTCTGTGTATTCTTCATAGGTACTGAAAACCATTTTCTACCAGGAAAAGGTAAAGTATGTAAAGCAACAATGTAGGTAGGCTTTTCTTAAGCTTGCGTCATCTCCTTCAGGCCTAGGTTTACCCAATACCGAATTGATGAGTCTCTATTTCTTCAAGCTTCTGTTTGACTCGAATTGGTATTCATTTGATACTTAGATTTTCTTACCATATTGATACCTAAATAAAATCTTGTTTAAAAAAATATGTAAGATAATCTTTGCAGGATTTTTCGACACTAGCCTCAAATAGGTAGGCACCTACCTACATGATATATGGTAATTTATGTACCTACATGTGTTGTTAAAGTTGCCTCGTGTCCATAAATAAAACGATTATCTAATTATTGTGGTTACCTAAGTCCCTGGTTGACTGTCTGTTGATCGGAACTAGCACCACACGTCATCACTGACTGATGACGATAAGCCTCAAAACAATTTTTTTACCAATCATGTGGGCATTGTTGTTTGTTGTTTGAAATAAATTACAAACAGATCACGTTTAACAGCCGTAGGTTTTAATGACTTTACAAAACGATCGTGTACCTAGTATCTCTATCTGAGTATTTACTCTATTTACGAAAAAGCAATAGTCATTATGATTTGGAAAAACGCCATCTACGCACCTAATTAATTAAAATGGTAAATTAGATTATTTCTATCTCAAACATTTGGACTTGGTGCCTAGCTGCCATGCCATCACGTAAACTGTAAAAAAAACATCCTGTATAATATTCATTATACAGAATGGTTGGCAGCTGTACCACAGAATAAATAATAGTACAAGTACTGGCTGTACCTCGGTTCAGTTAGGGATGCAAGGTGCAATGGAGAATATCGATTTAGGTCGAATAGACTTAGTCGATAGGTATTATTTAGATATATCGGCGCATCTTCGATGTCGGTATTTCAGTCGTATACATTGAATTTTCGATGTATCGTTGCATTACTAAGTACTACGTACAAGCTTGTATGTAGTGAGCTTGGCACAAGTGTTCTCATCTCAACTTCTCACAAATACTACACGTTTCTTGACGGCTGTTTTGCAAATAAGGCTGTTTACTTGTATAATTATTAGGTACATACAGTCACTATAATTCGACTTAGTGACCTTGCATTGCAAAAGACGCACTTGCCGACGTTCACAGATAGATGCTGTGCAAATAGGAATAGTAACCATTCATCAAATTAATATTAACTCGCCTATGTAATGATGCCTAACCAGAACCATGGTAGACAGGTACTTGTCCATGTACATAGAATAATGGTATTTCTTCCTAGGCATATTAGTGTAGTATCTTCCTAGTATTTATCTACTTTTGATATAATATAAAGCTTCTTGTAGAAATGTAGATTTTCTTAAACTTTTCCCTTTGAAATCAATTAGATAGACGTCGACGTCCAGTAAGAGATAGATATTTCTCCTGAAGTCGTAAAAAGGGTCCTGAACTCTTGAAACCCAGACCGGAGTCAGTCAAGTCTCAACGAATTAAAGGCGTATGTTTATCTATGATATCTTCTGCGTACGCAGGAGTGCGCCATCTCCTGTGTGCGCAATGCGCTCTGTCATCCTTCACAGCCGCTATGCAAGCCCTGCTTTCGTGCTAGCTGTCTGAGCATCCCACCACTAAATGCCGAGCTGCTACGAAGAAATTTCTGGGAATAGAACCCAGCAGCCTTATTGCGTAAGTGGATACGGCAACGCATCGGCAACGCAAAGGGTTTGACCAATCACATAGACGGAAATCCACATCGCGTCTTTCATCTCGTATGTGATTGGTCGATTTGATAGCGGTCAAACCTTCGCCTTGCCGAATTCACTTGCGCAATTCGGCTGCAGGACCCCACACGTAACTGTAACACCCCTGTGTGCATCCGGCGGGGACAAGACCAACGCAATTTGGACCATAGATAAATAATATGCCAAATTAAAGCGTAGGTACCTGATGAATATAAATAGGTAATAATTATAATAGATAGGCTGAATGTTTAGTTTTTCTACAAATTGGTGTTAATTATTATGAGTCAAGCGGAATTCCAATACCAAACGAGTTGGACAACATTGGCATTGTGAAGTAGTTGGGTAGGTATGTACCTACGTTAATTAAAACGGGTATGCACTCTTATGTATATGTCGTGGCCAGATCTTAGAATTGATCACTTCATGTTGTGGCCGATCATTTCATGAAATGGTTGTATTTCATGATAAGGCCAGCTAAAACTGACCACATCGTTTATACGTCAACGTTTGATGATACCTATGCCAATCAGAATTGAACTGACTGATTTTCCATCTCAAGGGGTGTTAGGGCTGTGTAGCGTCACCTGGCTGTTCAACTTGCACATGGATAGTTGTCTGATAGGTTTGAAAGAGCATGAGTGCGGATTTAGGATAAATGAGTTGCCTGTCAAATGCCTTCTCTATGAAGATGTAGATCATCTGCATAGAGAAGGCATTTGACAGGCAGGCAGTTATACTTGCATCGTCAGCAGAACAGTTGCAGCTAAGGTGTGGAATTCCCTGCCGGAGTCTGTGTTTCCCGATAGCTACAATCTATGGGTCTTTAAGTCAAGAATGAATAGGTTTTTTTCTAGGCAAGCATGCTTCACCGTTGACCACATCCTCACTTACCATCAGGTGAGATAGTCGTCAAGCGCAAGCCTATAGACGACAAAAAAAAAGATCATGATGACTGTGATGAATGAAGCTTTTAAGGCGATATATACGCCCCAATGTAAACGCAGTACTGGCCGTGCGCCCGCTCGATGCCAAAATATCAATATTGAACCTCCTTTTGAACAGTTTTGTTTGCAAAATATTATTTGATTTACATGCTATATCAGTTATGAAGAAATT
The DNA here is from genome assembly GCA_947562075.1 of Orthosia gracilis. NCBI lineage: Eukaryota > Metazoa > Arthropoda > Insecta > Lepidoptera > Noctuidae > Orthosia > Orthosia gracilis. Next base: position 8,925,110 of record OX387274.1, read on the forward strand.
CCAGCCATCAATTTTTCTGTGTAAAAATATTTTTAAACATCCAAGTCGCTTTGGAGGAGTATCCAAAAGTTGCGAAAAATATCGTGTTGCTAATTATTTTTTTAAAGCAAAACTATTTGTTATACGAAAAAAACATGTTTAAAAAATAATGTACATGAAACAATAATCAATATATATTTTTTTCAAACCTTTTAACCTAGCAGTTACTAAGGAGTATGCTTTAGAACGTTACCGTTTTACGGCACTAAAGCGCATGTAGGCCCTTAAGTTAAAAGGGATGAGTATAAATGTGAATAAAACTAAGGTAATGGTGTTTGAAAGAGAAGACGATGTATCGGAGTGTGAAGTGCAAATAAATGATAACAGTGTGGAGCAAGTGAGCGAGTTTGTATATCTGGGAAGTATGTTCACAAGGGATGGAAAGATTGAAGAGGATGTGGAAAGGAGAGTGAATGCAGGGAATAAAATGAATGGTGCTATACATGCCGTTGTTGTGACCAGCAAGTCGATGCCTCCGGAAGCTCGACTCGCCGTTCACAACAGCGTGCTGGTGCCTACACTTATGTATGGATGTGATGTTTGGGTTTGGCAAAAAAGACATGAAAGTAGGATTAATGCAGTAGAAATGCGTTTCTTGTGAAGTATCTGTGGTGTAACTTTAAATGATAGATTGAGGAATGAGGTAATAAGACAACGTTGTGGTTTAAAGGAAGATGTAGTGACTAAAATTGAAAAGAGTATGTTAAGATGGTTTGGCCATGTTGAGACGATGAATGAAAGGCGACTTACGAAAGGCATTTACAAGACAGACGTGAATGGAAACGCCGGTGTCTTTAGTACCTACTTCTTTTTCGATACCGACTTCCGAAAAATCCGAACATCTTTTAATTAATTATTTAAATTAACAAACAAATTAAAATCAACACAACAAAAACCAGTCATAAAAATTATTTTAAAAAATTACCAAAAAAAAACAAAAAGGAAACCCAATCCGTGTTCAATGAGGGGTAAACACACACATTGTCACACACAAAAACACAAACAATGAAAGTCAACATGCATAGACCTTATAGGTGATGTTCTTCAGAAAGGCCAGGTGCGCAGTACTCATAACCGACTAGATGTATGAATGTGATTGAAGCAAAAGAAGTATATAAGGATCGTAGCAGGTTGCGTTCTGTAGTTCTGCCTAGCTCCCCATGGGCAAAAGGCGTGAGTTTATGTATGTATGCATTAATTATATACGGTTTCAGAAATTTTTGTGTGACTTTCGTAAAATTCAAGTTGTTTTGTATCGTATCGACATTTTACTTTACTTTTATATTGGCGCTTTATTATTAGTTTTTTTATCAAAATAACTAGGGACCCGCCCCGGCTTCGCACGGGTAGTAGTATTATGCCTAGGTATATGTTTTTTCTGCCGAATCAAGCGAGTCCCATCATCGGTGTGAAACCCGCGCTTGAATTTATTTACGCGCGCTTTAGTTTTTGTATCACGTAGTCACGTAGATGGCTGATGTTATGAGGAGCAATATAGGCTTTTTAACCCGGGAAAATTCACAAATCCAGTAAGAAAATAAAAAATTACGAGATTGATGCGGACGAAGTCGCGGGCAACAGCTAGTTTTATAATTATGTAGTGATTATTATCCGCCGCAATCATACTTCACAAAAATAAAACGATATCAGCGCCTCTAACGGTGGATAATGTAACTGTATTACAATATGATCACTAATCAATAATTTGATCATAATATCATGAAGTAGCCGTGCGTGTAGCTGTAACTATCGTTAAACGTTAATTATTCTTTGATCTGCTGATCATATCATGATATGTGCAGCGAGTATTTTCCATTTCATGAAATATGACCACATCATGAAGTGATCAATTCTAATATCTGCCTCCGTACCCTGAAGTGTCAAACCTATTATAGTTTGACTGTAAAAAAAGGGACAGATGTATACAAGTCACACACACTATAAATAACCTTACTCTAAGAGCTTATGGTCAGCTCTTTTTTATTTTTTAGCTTGGGTAAATTCACATGCATAATGCAGTACCATGGGGGGAGAGCAGAGGGAGTGCAGTTTTTTGAGTCCACTAAAACTGAACGGTGTTCTACTGTGCAGCTTATAGTGGGTATTACGGGCACGCGTTAGCACTCACCGCGAACCCGCCGCGGCTGTCAGTCACCGGAACCTCTTCTGGGGACTACCCCATCACCGGCGCACCAGAATACACTGTACGCCATGACCACCCCAGGGACCAAACCAGCACACATGGTCGCCTCCCTGGCCTAGCGACATATAGATAACGACCTACCTTGCCTTCGCCATTCCTGAATCTGAAGATTGAAGTAGAATCTGGACCCGTTATAATGTTCTTAAAAAATCACGTGCAATATCCAATTCATACAAATGATTATTTGTTCGAACCCAGGCAGGCGCTTTCATCACATCACATCACATCATCAGCCTATTAATGTTCCCACCAGGGATGTTGCGAACATTCGCATCTGCATCCGCAAATGCGGAACATCCGCATTGATTTGGACATCTGCATCTGCTTCCGCATCCGCATTAATCAATGCGAATGTTCATGCGGATGCGAATATTATACAAGTAGCGACAAGAAAGAAATTGGGCGTGGCCGGTGATTGACGCGTGCCGGTCGCACGTGACAATAACCAATGGGAGCGAAGAAATTGGTGACAAGATTCGACACGTTTGTTTGTTCTAGCTTCCATAGCATCAACTAGAATGTTATGCATCTAAGTTTTCAAAGTATTTTACGCAATAGCTCTCAAAAGCTTACCGTTCACCACTATCTAATAGTTAAACTTGGAATAAAAAATGGGGCAACTGAACTTCCCTAACAATACAAATCCCTTATTAATCAGTCCAACTAAATAAGTCACAATTACTGATAACCTCCTCGAATATTCAAACGTTTCTGACAATTTCGAAACCACAGTAATGACAAAATCGACGACATTAGGTTCACGCCACATACAAAATGTGAGGTAACCAAAAAGAATTATCTTTCGAATACTAGCAATAAAGAAAAGCAGTTAATAAGGTAATGTCACGAACCTACAATAGTGGGTAGATTATGATAATGAGGCAGAAGGGACATGCCATGATAATAGTGTAGTTGACAATAAATATCTATTAAGTCCGTCAGTTAGATCACCTAAAAATATTGGACACGTATTTTTTCTTTTGCCACGTAAACAAAAAGTTACGATGAATTACAGTACGTTGAAATATCGAGTGACGTCACGGTATGCTACACTCTATACTGACAAAGTGACGTTACAAACCCCCACTCCGTGCTCCCTCGCACGTCAAACAATTGCTCCCGGCTGTCATTTGAAGATCTTTGACGGTCGTTACGGACCTATTTTAATGGCTCTAAAAAAGTGACATTATATCGTCGGGAGCGTGGCGATAACGATAGTCAAATTTTTGTTTAAAAAATCAAAAAAACCCGACTGATTAAGAACCGAACTAAAAAGACGTAAACAAGACTGTGGAAACCAGATGTATTCACCGACTTTATTTACATAATATCTTATACATCCGCATCCGCATCTGCATCCGCGGATGTGAGCCTACTAAACTCCGCATCCGCATCCGCATCCGCGGATGTGAAAATATCGGCATCTGCAACATCCCTGGTTCCCACTGCTGGGACACAGACCTCCTCTCTGTGAGAGGGAATGGGCCGTATTCCACCACGTGGGCCCAGTGCGGGTTGGTGATATCACATGTCTTCGAATTTTTGGTTCCAGGACATGCCGGTTTCCTCACGATGTTTTCCTTCACCGTTTTGAGAGCAATCGTGATGAAATAATTTACACAAAGTAAAGCGCCTGCCTGGGCTCGAACCCACGACCAATAACTTGTAAGTCGCGGCCTCTCTTTGTACGCTTTACTTTGGGGAAGGAAGGGGAGGAAACCGGCATGTCCTAGAACCAAAAATTCGAAAACGTGTGACATTCACCAACCCGCACTGGGCCCGCGTGGTGGATTAAGTTCTATAACCTCTCTCACAGAGAGGATGCCTGTGTCTAGGCTTGTTCTTACTCGGATAACTCGGACACTGAATGGAATGCTCTGAACTAGTACAATCGTTGAAATTAACTAGTTCGGTCTTCTAGTGCTATTTGTTCATTTTAGTTCACCGTTCATTTAGACATCAGTCGGATTGTCATCACATCGGTTGTGCGCCAGATCGGTCATCGTGATCGTACGTAGACTAGACAGAGCAACGACCGAAACAGAATAGTTCGTTCTCGTTCACCTAAAGGAATTGCTTCCTAATAGTACATAGTACATGTACTACACAAGCCTACCTGTGTCCCAGCCCTGCACTCCTAGTGGTTACAAATACGAATCGACTCTAATAGATTATACGAGTGAGTGCATTAACGACGTACAAAGCGGGTCCGAATTTATCCATACAAATAATCACGACTTCGAATCGATTACCTACTCGTACGAGTAGTTGTGTAAGTGACTAAGGCCACAAACTTCCTAAAAAAATTGCATCTAGGAAAATACATACTTAACAGGATAAGGAAAGAAGAGAAGAACAACTGTATGCCTACTTGGATACTGGTAGAAGATAATAACGATTCCATTTAGTATGAGGTACAGATATCCGTATCCACCTATTATATAATAAATACAATGTCTATTTGAATTTATAATAGAACGAAAAAAAATCAAATTACCGTTTTTATCTGAAGGTCAATCATTTAATTTTACGGAAATTTTCAGTCATTTAGTTGAAGGAAACTGCGTGTATTTTTATACTTCCTGGGATATTCTGTCCTCTAAACAATCACTGCCATGCATAGGTGTATCAAATAAATAAATAATTGAGTTTTTTTTTCATAACCTAGTTGTTAGGGACCTTACCTATGTTATAACGAGGAAATGTAGGTATGCAGAGTGGCAGTGCACAACTGAATTTACAAAAGATACTTTATGGGTGCCCCATCATACAAACTAGCTGGAATAGGTACCTACTTACAGAATTTCGTACGTTTATAAAATTGTTTATGGCGCGATTACATTAGGTCGGCCACCGTATACGGCGACTGCTTTCGGTTGAACCGGATCGGTTAACCGAATTGGGCTATTTACATTATGTTGGTCGCCGAATACGGCGACCGTATTCGTTTAAGCTATCGGTTAACCGGATTCGGCGACCACATTCAGCCGAACTGTGTACAGTTGTATACTCGTGTTGAAAGCATCTTTAGGGACAGCCTTAAATTATTGTGTTACGAAAAGGAACTTTAACTGTGCGCGATATAAAACATGATATTTTGAAGAAGAAGAACGGTCTGCGGTCGAATAGGGCTAACCGAAAACCTGCTTAACTAGCCGGTGACCGAATACGACTAACCGAAAACCCGTTTACACCAGTCGGTGAGCGAATACGGGCTGCAACCGAATCGGCCAACACAGCCTAATGTAAATGAGCCAAGTAACTAGCCTCCAACAATGTGGGTTTAAACCAAAACAGTTTGGATCCATACATACTCATCGACTGTCATACTCATCTTTAAGAAGCTATACCGAAAACACAAATTTAATACAGACAAACGCTGTTTATTACTTACAGCTTTTGCAAGAGCTTTTAGAAGTATAGTTCTCGCCAAACTTTTTGGCCGCCCTGAATTTGGCCCTCCGATGCGCAAGACATGGACCGGTGCTGTTTTTGTATGAGATTTACTACTGCGCAGCCAATGAAGCCAACTTCAAGGCAGCCAAGAAGTTTGGCGAGAACTATAGACGAGTAGTGTCATTGTGCAGCAAACTATGGCATAGCTAGAAAGTAATATTTGAAAGAAAAAAATACTTTTTAACAAAAAAAATAAAACTGTTCTAAAGCAAAACACTACAAAATTTTTTTTTTTCCGAAGCGCTGTCTTTGGTACTTACTGTTTTTCGTTTTTTTTGACACCGACTTCGGAAAAAAGTTATTTTTCGATTTGTAGTGGTTTGCTTTAGAAGTCGGTTTAATTTTTTTGTTAAAAAGTTTTTATTTTTAGTTTTTCACTTTTTAGTGGTACATATTGGACAAGTTCTATAGTAAGGTATCTATAATGCCCACAGCGATGCCAGATTAGATTACCCAAATGAAAACTCCTAAAAAAGCCGTACACAAAATAAAATTACATCGTCCACGTAAGCAAAAATGTTCATAAATAAAATAAAAAAACATGTAATGAAAACTACTGGGCCAAACTATGTTAATTTTTTAAGGGACCAAATGGTATCTATTCCGCATCAAACTAAAGAAAAATCACGTGAATCGGATCACAAATCTTAGCGTAATCGGTGTACAAACATAAAAAAAAATACCAATCGAATTGAGAACCTGGAGGAGGTTTTTGAAGTCAGTTAATAAGAAATTGAAAACTTTATTAGGTAGGTAGGTACTAAGCTCCGAAATCATTACCGTGCCGAAGATGACAAAACAAAATAACAGTGAGCATTTGAGCAATATTTCTTACAAAAATTGGGCAGAATTTAGTTGGTAGGTAACCTAACCAAAACAGAACAACACACAGTTAAAAAATAAATTACCTACACACAAATAAATTACCTAAGACTGCATGCATAATTTTGTTTTGCTGAGCGAATGGCGCAGCCGCACAAGTCAGCGCAACCGAAACAAGAAGCAACGGCAAACTCGATGGTAGATTGGTCGACTACTACTCTACTACTCGTCTCAACTTCTCAAGTCGTCTCGCTCCACCGCAGTACCGCACTCGTGTCCACGTCTCACCGCTACGTACGGGTACGGGACTACGGGTCCGACGCGACGCGGTGGATACGGGCGATACGGGCGGGGCGCGGCGTATTCATTTTCACAGTTGATAATATTTACTGCGGTCTTATCGTTTCATTTGCATAGCTTGGTACCGTAGAGCAAAATACTAGCACATGTACGGCTACGGAGTGTACCTAATGGAGCAGGTCGGGCTACAGGCCAGTACAGATATAATACATAAAGTTCATAAATGGCGCCAGAATTCACGCACGTTGTACGCGATGACGAGCGACTCCCCCTTCGGGGCCTTCGGCTATAATCGGCAATACTCGCTTTAGCTGTCGTGTCGACAGACCGTGTGCGTGTCGTGTCGACTATCGTTCTCATTCACTCGTTGTCGTAAAATTCTACCAGTATCACATCACATTACAAACTAGAAAGAAACTAACCATCACGTCACTTCAGTCAAGTGTCAGTGCAGTGTACATTGTGTCGTGGGGCGTGCTGTCGCCGGATGTGCCATCTGTAAAGTCCTCTAGAAAAATAAAGTGACCTTGTACCTTATTAATTTAACAAAGTGACTATTACTAAGTAATAACTTGCGCTCAAGAAATATAACCTACAAAATGTCAGACGGCGCACAGGACGTACTAAAGGATGCGGCGGCCGGTGCCGCTGCTGCAGCTGCCGTCGGGGGATCACTGTTCAGCACATTTGATATTATTGTGCTCGTTATCTTACTGGGAGGCACCATTTGGTGGCTGTATAACTCGAAGAAGGAAAACAAAAAAGATGAAATACTTCTTAGTAAATATTCAATCCAGTAAGTGTACTTTATTGCAAGTTTATGTTTAGTACACTGTAGGCGGTACGTTAGTGGTAATATAACCAGTAAAAACTGACCTCTTATTCTTTTGAAACTTAAGTACTACGCTAGGCCAGCGCAAGAGCAAAGAGTAATCACCGACGTGCGGTCAACTGTACCTAATTTAAGAACTTTACGACGAATTTACTTTATCAGATTTATGTACTTACACATCAGTTATAGCAAATTTATTTAGTTGAGTTTATATCATGCATCTACGAAGAAATATTACCTATGACTTCACAACAACGGTAATTAAATTGTTATTTATGATTACGCTTTTACCCTTGCTACTTCCATTATCATTGTTCTATGTGTAAGTAATTATGTACATTTGAAGTGTGCGTGACTTTACATGTTTTATTGTGCTATCTTTAAATTTTAAACGAGCTATGTAATGTAGACAGTTACCTACAAAGGTACCTACCAAGTTGTTATAAAATACTCAATCATATTATCTCTATCTATACTTACAGCTGCAAAAGAGCAATGAATAAAAGTGTGGAGAGAAACAAAACCAATGCGTGCGTGCACTGAGATTGAGAATGTTGGAGTGAGCCACAGATTTAAAGTAGCCATAAATTAATAAATGAGCCCAAGATTACTGACGTTAGTGTAAAAGACGTGAGTCAGGTGGTTCTTTTTCCTCAAAAGGATAACGGATCCTTTTGCGAGAGAAATGTCGAAGATGATGTTGTTGGCAAAGTTTGATTAGATACATTTTTAAAGGGTAATTTAAAAAAAATATGTGCACGATAATTTAAAACACAATAATAAATACACTATAATTCTTATAACCCTTATTAAACATGTCCAGTCTCATTTACTTCCAGGCAGAAGTAATATACCCGTCATCATTTGCTAACCCTCGACTTTTGGTACAGTCTAGTAAAAAAATATATAGTTAAATAGGTTCCTATAATATACCTATTTACCTAGTATGTTTTACGAGAAAAAAAAACGTGCCTTCAAAATGGTTTCTGATTGTGATACCTGGATAGTCCTGATACCTTCATAGGTATGTCGACAAAAATTGCATAATTATAACAGTGCAGTTAGCACGGCATAATTGGGATCAGGCTTCTGAGCACGATCGGCAATAAAACTCATGGCAACAGTAGTCATTGGCCTTAGACAGTTTCGACATATTCATTACTTGGGTAACTTTAGTGTTTTCACTTTACAACACAGCAATAATCATTTATTAAATGACAATTGGTGAGGTCTATCTTGGAAAGAAGATAGTATTAGCTAATTAAAATTCCTAGTCGATTTGGCTATCTAGCGGTCAGGGTCACGGTCAACGCCAATTAAATCAGTGGATAACGTTTGAACAATACGACCATGTTGACTGACTTTTAAGTATCTTGCTAATTCATCAAACGGTTTTGTAATGAATAAACCTATCAAGTATATTAATAGATCTACAAAGTACATATTGAATAAACCTCATTTGCTTAATTAATTACGAATGAAGTCAGATTAATTACTAAATACTTAAAATCCGGCTTAGTGCGAGTCGAGGTCGCGCACTAAAGTTTCCGTACCATTATCGCAAAAACGGCAAAAAATCACGTTTGTTGTATGGGTGCCCTACTTAAATATTTATATTATTCTGTTTTTAGTATTTGTTGGTATAGCAGTTTACACAATACAATAGAAATACAGCATCTGTGAAAATTTCAACTGCCTAGCTATCACGGTTCATGATATACAGCCTGGTGACATACAGACAGACGGACCGTGGAAGTTTTAGTAATAGGGTCCCGTTTTTACCCTTTGGGTACGGAACCCTAATAGAGATTACTGAAAGTTGGTTAAGTCGCATTTATTCGTTAAGTTCTGTTTGTTGACGACTAAAAAGAGTTGGGAAACTATTCCATTTACCATGCAGAATCTACTTCACAATCAAACACACAGCCTAAATCACGATACCCCTAAAAACGCATGCCTTATGATATAACTGATCACCGTTAACTTCAGGTGAAAACACCTTTTGACTAAGTCAATCTTATAGCTAAAAGAGCTGTAGTTGTAGCTAACATAATTGTTTTCGCTTTATAATTAAGACAAGACCCCTTAGCTTCTAAAATTTTTAATAATCCCTACGGCGATTTATATGCCCCAATGTAAACGCAGTACTGGCCGTGCGCCCGCTCGATGCCAAAATCAATATTGAATCTCCTTTTCATCAGTTTTGTTTGCAAAATATTATTTGATTTAAATATGCTATGTCAGTTATAAAGAAATTCCAGCCATCATTTTTTCTGTGTAAAAATATTTTTAAACATCCAAGTCGTTTTGGGGAAGTATCCGAAAGTTGCGAAAAATATCGTGTTGCTAATTATTTTTGTAAAACAAAACTATTTGTTATACGAAAAAAACATGTTTAAAAAAAATAATGTACACAAAACAATAATATTTTTTTTTTTTTTCAAACCTTTTAGCCTAGCCGTTACTAAGTAGTATGCTTTAGAAAGTTACCGTTCTACGGCACTAAAGCGAATAGAACTTAAGAACCTAGCGTGCGTGTCAGGTTTGCGCGGGGCGCTCTAAATTCATGATTTCAGTAGATTTTGTTTTGGATCTTCATCATTATCATATCAGCCGAAAGACATCCACCGCTGGACATAGGCCTCCCCCAAGCGTCCCCACTTTAACCGGTCCCGTGCGTCTCGCATCCAGCTGATTCCCGCCACCTTCACCAGGATAGGATAGGTAGGCACAACTTTTTTTGAAGATCTTAGTCTAATGTTTAATCTTAGTCTAACTTCTTTCTTATACATGTGTTCGTACAAGCTGTTCTTGAGGGTCAGTAAGCTGATGGAGCCCCCTGCAAATTGCAAATTCAGCAAGGTTGCCTTTTGACAGTCGACTGCTGATACAGCAAATCAACAACTGGAGTGTGACTTCTGGCCTGATAGATTTGGGATCTGAAGAACCGGGTGATGTGATAAAACAAAACATCTAATGAACTTCTAAGAAGCCTAAACAAGCAGCTAACTATAGGCTTAGTTGTTGATTTATTGATTGTCCTAGAGTTTTTAAAGTAACTACAGTAATTTGTGTACGCATGTACGATTTGTGTGACGATGATGATCAAATAACTAAACTATAAAGTCCAAAGTACTAGAGTAATTTTAGAACATTCTTAATAATTTTAGCTTTTTGGGCAGGGATGTGTAACAAAAATAGAAAAGTGAATAATTTGTATAATCCGTACTCCGCAGGTCAACTTTAAAATACGTTATAAAAACTAAGGACACTACTTTCTCGCAGGCTTTTATCAGATTTCATTTAAAACGGGTACATACTAACGAACCTTGCCGAAACCGAACAGTGGTCAAGTGGTAACAAAACCAGTATAAGCTTAAGGCTTAGCACGCACTGTGGTTTTTATTCGCACGATATTTAATGCGCAGTTCGTGTAAGTTATGACACAGATAATATACTGAATACAAACACAAAAAAAACCGTGCCGACGTAACTAGCGTTTTTCGTCTGATGAGGACGATGATTATTTTTATTTTCCGTTAGGTTCCGTTCCACGGCTATAGATGGTGTTAGCAGCGACTTGCTAGTAAAACGGTTTTCTGGGTTCGTGAGTATCTTTTTCTTTAAAAACAGTGATATTTTTTTTATAGTATTTTTTTGCACATTTTCAAAGTTCCATTGAACCAAAATGTCTTACAATACAAAATCTAGTGTCATTTATTTGAACCATTTTTTTTTTGTTATCACTGGGACCCCGTGGTTATGATCTAATAGGTACACAAATAAAAATTCGCACAAATAAAATCCGCGCGGCTAAAAACACACTCTTTAAGTCCTTACCACGCGAGGTCAGCTCAAGGTCAAAGTACTGACGTGTGTGGTCAACGACGATATAACCACTTGACGGCGCATACAGTGCCCCGACGCTCGAAAACTATTAGTATTTTGTCGCCTATGTAAAGGCTTCGGTACTAGTAACCATTTTAGTTGTGTCCAGTTATTAGACCTGTATGCACGCTAAATAAATACAAATTGTTTTATCTTTTTATTGCAATTATAACGCATAAAAATGCCCTCATGCGCCGTAAAGGGGTATGGGAAACATGCCAAGACATCTAGTTACAAAAAGGATGGCATAACTTTTCATCGGTAAGTAAACAGTACGAAAATTATTTTTAATTTAATCAGATTATGAGACACCGCAGGGATCTAGTTAAAATGGTGGATGGGGTAAACGAGCACAATTTTGAGTCCCGCGTTGATGTCTTTTGGAAAAGTCTCGCTCTTTCACTAGACAATTCTAATGCTTCTATCCCTTTCTCTCCCTTTGTATTTTTATCGTAAATATCTGTGCTGTTACTTTTAATAGCTGAAGTCGATATCGATAATAATAAAATTAAACTTTATAAAAAATGTATGAAAAAATATCTATCTACTTTTAAACGACTTAAAAAAAGGAGGGTGTTCTCAGTTCGTCGAATTTTCTTATGTATTATGTTCCCGGATTACTCGTAGACGGCTTGACCGATTTGGAGAAATACTTTTTGTTTCTCTATGTCCCCGACACACATATTTATATTTGTAATTGATTGATTTTTATTAAATAATATTTATATGATTTTAATTGAGTATTTTTAATAATGTTAAAATCCATTTTATCGATATCGACAATTTTCCCTTAGTCGAGTTGATCAACCCTAACGATAGCCATACCTACGCAACTTACTTTGAACTGACCAATTGCAGCCGCGCGTTCTTCCTCGTCTCCCGGCCCGCGGTAGTGAGTAGTGTGCTTCGAAGAAATCGGCCTATAAGCTCTCTAGTGGTTATATTCTCTTTGTGTGTGGTACTGTACAATTACATGTTACAACGATCTCGCTTAGTGCAAGAAAATGCTCGTTTTTTGATGTTTCAAGAGTGACTTCATAAATAACATAGCAAAGTCAAAACCATAAATTAAAATTCTGTTTGAAAAAGTGTTCGCTTGTGATTTCTGTATTCCTTAGTGGTTGCATCAGATTTTAAATTCCTATTTTTGTTTAATACTTTATCTGCAACTTATTAATATTGAGTAAGTTACCTGTCCTAATCCCAATAAAGGTTAAATTTACTATTTAACCTTTATTGGGATTAGGATTCCAATCAAGAATTAGAATGATCATGCCATTCAAACAAATTAAGTTCTAACTTACATCCGATAAAATGATTAAATACTACAAATATTACGCTTTAAATCGCGAGTTTATAGGATTTTCAAGTAATTCCTACCTTAGTTTGACGTTCTTCGCTTTCTTTATGTAGCTTTACTGGAGAACTAGAGACGATCAAAGTTTTTGCGAGATAGATTATGTCTCGTTATTCGGCGTTAAACGTAAATTACATGGATTAAGCAACTATGTATATGCTAAGCAACGATGTATGCTTGGGATTCATGTACCAAAATATAGAGTGCCGGCAAAATCGCTAATACTTTGGAAATACAGTACCTATAATGTTTTTTTATTTTTCTTAAATTTTTTCATAAAAATCTAAGTAGGTACCGGCCAATTTTTCTTAAATAAACTATTTTACTTTTTGTACAGATATAGACTGATGTTAAAAAAGGTTGGCTACTATCCGGCTTTTATCCTATGTATTAGTGTACAACAGTTTAAAATTTTCAAAATTTCCACAAGAACACACATATTTCGATTTTTAATTTTAAACGTAAGATGAAATGAGTTCAACAATCCTTGCCCTTTTCGAAGTTCAGTCGCTCTACCCTGCATATTATTATTATAATTTGTATATTCTTTGCTATTGAATGTAAAATACACGAATAGTAATTTAAAACTCAAGTCGTTTGACGTTTACGGAAGTTCATTGCTTCCTGTCATAAGGTGCGAGATAACCGCGCGACCGAGGCACCGTGCCTCCGTCGTGCGTCGCAGCCTTTGGGCACTTTTGGGTTTGTGTTCGCATGCGAAACCGAGATATTGTCGCACACAAACTCTCCTCGATTTTAGTCGTTCAAATGATTATTCCACATTGCAATGGAAAACCAAGTTATCAAATTAATATTGGAGGAAGGAGAATACGAAATACGACGATAAGATAATATATTATTGTTATAAAAATAACCAAAGATTGTCTATCGACTATTTATATAAAACTAGAGGCCAAAAAATATCGTTTTCAATAAGGAAGTCAATCAAAAAATGATTATTTAATTGTTATAAAACTTGACAATATTATAACCATCTCTCCGTGAGCGAGACCGGCTAGCGGTCTTCTGTCGCTTTTCGTGGTCTCGCGCGCGAACTCACTTTCATACAAAGCCTAAGGACAAGACTTGTCCACTTAGTGGTGTCGCGCCTGTCCTGCTTCGGTCGCGTATCGCGGTCTCACGTCGCGATCGCGTGTCGCGGTCTCACGTCGCGATCGCGTGGCGAACTCGCACCTAGAACCGAAGAACCCGGATTGAATATCTCAGGTTGTTTCTTATCTTTAGAATGTATATTTTTCGTATAATCTTATTCTTTATATCAGCTAGACTCAAGACAGGCCTTGATACAGGTCAAACGAACTTGCTTTTTTGCAAAATATAAAATTACGTAGTAAAAAGATCTCGGGCTAAGCAAAATACCGCTCAGGTAAAGCAATTTGGGAAGAGTTTAGTCTAAACTAGCTCTATCTTGTTACCACTTCCTAGTTACATCCTACACTTCAGCCAGTGGAAACAGTAAGCTGGCCGCGCATTCTATGGATGCTTCGTAACCGTAAGTAACAAGTCAAGTCAAGGTCAATGTCACCACAGACGTACCGTCGACTGATGACCAAATATGAAGATTGGTGCCTCTTGTTTTTTGCGCGGCATTCGAACAAATATGAAAAAACGGTGCAGAATAATATTATGAATTAATTATATTCAGTCCGGATTGAGATAAATCTATTTTAAAACTAATATTTTCATGTAATAATTGTGGCATAATTATTGTTACAAAGCATGTTTTCGTCCTTCTCAAGCGACATTCACTTAATATTTAGTTATCTGTAAATAAGTACCTAGGTAACTGTTTACATTTATTTATTAGGTATTCGTTATGAAAAATAAAAGTAGTACCGTGGTCGTCTTCTTTTTATTAAACCGCTTCTGTCTGGGCACCCTACAAGCCTCTGACTTTGCTATTTCTGGGAGGTGACCATAAGCTCTTAGAGTAAGGTTATTTTGATATCGCATAAGTGACAGATGTATACAAGTCATAAATCTGTCCCTTACACACACTCAAAATAACCTCACTCTAAGAGCTTATGGTCACCCCACAGTCAGACTTAAATTATTTACCTATACAGGGTTACAGGAAAAGTCGACCTAGATCCGTTAAGGGCGTGTAGTACACATCATTTCTGAATGATTTCACTATGGAATCCCCCATCCTAAACTTAACCGTTTTCGAGATTTTCGAGTTTTAATTTTTTTATGAAAATGCCCAATTTTTCGGCTATTGAATTGAATATTTTGAAAAAAACCAAAAAACCAAAAAAATACCAAAAAAAATTTTCATGTAAAAAACCAAAAAAATAATCATAAGAGTCAAAAAATTCAAAATATTCAATTCAATAGCCGAAAAATTGGGCATTTTCATAAAAAAAATTAAAACTCGAAAATCTCGAAAACGGTTAAGTTTAGGATGGGGGGTTCCATAGTGAAATCATTCAGAAATGATGTGTACCTACTACACGCCCTTAACGGATCTAGGTCGACTTTTCCTGTAACCCTGTATAAGTCCAGGTTTCCTCACGATGTTTTCCTTCGCCGTTGCCTGTGATGCCCAAGATAAACTTAGAAAGTACATGTTATGAATTTGAAAAAGTCGCATTGGTACTTGCCCGAATTTGAACCCTCGATCTCAAGCATGAGAGGCGAGGTCTTAGCTGCTGGGCCACCACGATATTTTTATAATATTTGAGGAAATATTATGGTGAACTTTTTATATCTACACTTTTTATATGTAAGTTTGTTTGGAATGGATAAACTCAAAAACTATTTAAACGATTAAAAAAAAACACTTATGGAAAGCTACATTATTCCGGAGTGACATAAGCTATTATTTTTGTCCCGAAAACGGGTCCTGTGTGAGTGAAGTGGCGGGTAAAATTAAAATAACATATTTAGACATCGACGCCGACGTCGTGTCTCAACAATTATACTGTCAAAAAATAATGCTGGGGTACTAAAATTAGGTTGATATCTGCTGTCTGCCCCATCTTAAGTACCAGACAATGGCTTTCGCGTGAGACCAGCAACCGAGGGTCCTTTTTTCCCACAATACAGCTAAAGTAGTGGACTATTATGGCTTCCCTCCCACGCTCATTTTCTTCATACAGTATATACACAAAATATTTCTGAGCATGCCGATGTCTAGACTGAATTCTTCTCCTTAGTAGCACAGACTAAGCTGTCCGTGTTGTATTATATTTTGCGTGTTATCTTACTCCCCCAGCACTATATTTAGACCACAGACATAAATCTAACTAGATAACGCAAGTCCCTCCATCTGTATGAAAACCAAGCGTGCCACTTTTTCACAAACAATTTAAAAACAAATTTACTTACCAATGAAAGAAAACATTTTCAATGCCTCGGCCAACTTTTTCTATACTTTCTTTACAGCTCAATATTTCACCACTATCTCACCTGATGGTAAGCGATGATGTGGTTGACGGTGAAGCTCGCTTGCCTAAATAAAAACCCATTCACTCTTGGCATAAAAATGCATTTTACCAGATTTCGGAGGATTTCCGGTGCGTGCTAAATGAAAAGCTCAGATTACAATCATTGATCGTAACTTTACTCATTTTTTTGGCACGCGAAGTACATACAATCGCGTCATCTAAACTCCATTTGAAATAACATTAGACATGTTTCCAAATCTTTTTACAGTTCGTTCAACCGATTTTGAGTTCTATCACGTAAACATAAGGATGACATAAAAAGCATAAACCTGTTACCAAAACCAACTATTTATTACAGCTACCATTTGTCGTATTACCAACGCAATAGATGTCAAAATCGGTTGAACGGGATGTAAAATGGGCTAATTTAAACGTCGAATGGTCTGTGATTTAGACAGTATAATTGTGAGACACGGCGTCATACTTATTCGACGACATAATAGTTAAATGTAAACAGTTACCTATTTGAAGATATGAGTAGTAACTAAATAGTGAATGCCGCTTGGGAAGGTCAAAAATAGGCGATATTTAAATTAATTTTTTTTATATTTGAACGCCAAATAACAAAATACCTGGCTTCATAATAATGTTTTATTTAAACTCATATAACCCAGTCCGGATTGAGTTTTCGATATAATACAATAATTCATTCATAATATCATTCTGGCCCTTTTTATTTTCATATTATTTTGATCGACTGCCGCGAAAAAAACAAAAGGCACCAATTTTACGCATTGGCCTTTCACCCCCAATAAATAAATTAATATTCTCTTTGAATCATTCTTTTAACAAAGATAATATGAATGTAGGTATGTCAATTAGAGGCTTTAAAATTGGGTAATTGCTTTTTAAGAATCGTAATTTATAAATTGTTGATGATGATTTATGATACGACGCGACAAAGACACTCATAGACTCTTCATAATCACTCGCACACGGCATGATATGGTCCACTGATTCCAAAACCAGAATATCAAGATAAATAAATTGTTGGCCCATGTAGATATAGCATCAAATGATAGTAGTCAGTTTTTTTTATAATGGTCGCTTGTGCAAGTGCGAATCGAATGCGAGTTAGTTAGTATTTATTATTTATTTATTTAAACTTCATGTACATTGGTGATACATAGGCGGACTTAATGCAGCAAGGCATTCTCTACCAGTCAACCTTTGCCAGTATTCGTTTTGTATTCGTAATTATTTGTATGGATAAATTCGGATCTGTTTTTAAAACTTTCGTTGATAATCACGAATGCTTACTAATCTGAATCGAATACGAGCTACTCCGTGGTATTTATAGTAGAGCCTACAGGTTTAAATAATGTTTATTGGAATAAAACTTTCCACCTCCTTGAACGGATAACCTGAAGTGGTCTGACGTATGTTTGTCCAGAACTCAGCGAACGCCAATAATTATGTAAACTGATAATTAAATTCCAGTTCCACGCAATAATTCTCTGCGTAAGGACACTCAACGTATACTAGGCAATAAATTGTCCTAGACAACAGTCAAAAATCGAAATAAAATCTTACTATTACTACAAATACTTCCATATGATTTAAAATTCTTAGGTTAGTTAAAAAAAATACGTACGCAAAATATGCGCTTGGTCGTGGAGTTGCAGAAACAGCCCTTCGAAACTAAACTAGGTTAGTTACCTACCTGAATAAAATGGATAAAGGAAGTTGAAATAAAAAAACTATTTTTGTAAACAGCATTAGACTGGCTCATTTTTTGTAGCACATCTGTTTTATAATTCGATTAAAAAAAACTTTTTTACCGCTCTTGACGCCATAGAATGTAATAGGTATGATTTTATGTTACCTGTTTGCTATATTTAGGTATAATAAGATAATACATTTTATCAAAAATGAAATCAAGCATTATTCACTGTGTGACGCCAGATAAAAATGCTTGGCACGTAGCACGTACACACATATTACGATAATGTTAATGATACTTAAATACGTAGACACTAAGCATTTACGAAACACAGTGTGTTTACGTACCTAAACTTTTAATTTGGTTAGCATACAATAGAATCTCTAATAATACGCGATAAGTACATACCTAAATACTTACCTAAATGTAATGGATATTAGCTAATCTTACAAAAAAAGGTTTACGTAGTGTGACTATGCAAATATTTGTTAAGTGTTATAAAAATATAACTAATCAATACAACAAGCTAATTCCATCATGAGAATAGTATCACACAGAGTTCTTTTTTAGGGTTCCGTACCCAAAGCGTAAAAACGGGAACCTATTACTAAGACTCCGCGGTCCGTCTGTCTGTCCGTCTGTCACCAGGCTGTATCTCATGAACTGTGATAGCTACACAGTTGCAATTTT
Organism: Orthosia gracilis; assembly: GCA_947562075.1. Taxonomy (NCBI): domain Eukaryota; kingdom Metazoa; phylum Arthropoda; class Insecta; order Lepidoptera; family Noctuidae; genus Orthosia; species Orthosia gracilis. Next base: position 8,943,830 of record OX387274.1, read on the forward strand.
CACAGACGATATATTTCTATTGCCGCTGTAATAACAAATACTAAAAACTGAATAAAATATTGATTTAAGTACATACAAAGCATTTTTACAGACTGTACATTATATCTTTGTACTTGTTTTGGTATTCGTTTAAACCATGGTATCCGTTCCGATTACAAAATAAATATGATTATAAACAAATACCAGTGGTATTACTTTTTGGTATTAGAACGAAATCAATCAAATATTTAAGTGGGGCTCCCATACAACAAACGTGATTTTTTTGCCATTTTTTTCGATAATGGAACTCTTCGTGCGCGAGTCCGACTCGCACTTGGCCAAGTTTTTAATAATAAAATTCTACTACTAACCAGGGTTCTAACTATGCAAGCTGTCATTATTTAGACTCTTATTCAAAAATTCAAAGCATGTGTAAATATCTGATTCTGAGACCCTACGTAAAGAAACAGTCCGATTTATTTATTTTCGTTAAAAAATAAAATAGATTCATTTAATCTTCTTTAGTCACATATCTTGATCTCGATATTCGATTCGATATCTTATCGGACCCAAGTATTTCTTAATATTAGGCTTGTTTTGTTTCTCTGTACCTACCTACTTTAATGTGTATGATTGTCTTACTAGAGTTAGTAAGTATTTACAGAAACTAAGAATAAACTATTACAGTTATTTTATATCAGAAATATAATCAATGAACACAGAAAATTTGCTACTAATATATAAATTGACCACCTAGAAATTTACTGCTACAGTCACAGACATAAATCTAACTAGATGACGCGATTGTATGTACTTCACGTGTCAAAAAACGGTCTAAAGTTACGACAAATGATCGTAATCCGAGCTTTTCATTTAGCATTATCAGCACCGGCAATCCATCGAAATCTAGAATAATGCCTTTTATGCCATATTGAGCTGTAAAGAATGTATAGAAAAAGTTGGCCGAGGCATTGAAAATGTTTTATTTCATTGGTAAGTAAATTTGTTTTTAAATTGTTTGTGAAAAAGTGGCACGCTTGGTTTACATACAGATGGAGGGACTTGCGTTATCTATTTAGATTTATGTCTGTGGCTACAGTTGTCTTTATCGTGGGTTCGATTCCTAAAATCTTAGGTTGGGCAGAGTGTTTGAGTTTTTCCAGCAGAATCTGGGTACTTCTCACCGAACGAAGTATCGAAATTGTACCTGGAGGTCTACTCCCTATCTCCGTTAGCGAAGTTACGGGCCTCATCCGACAGTACTCCGAATCGTCGGAGTTAAAAAAAACAAGTGTTAAGTTCAATTTTTCTAACGGGTAAAAACACATCGAGAGTAGGTACAACGAAATATGTGTACCAATAGTACCTATAACTTTGCATAAGGGCGTTTTGCACTCACTCGTATTCGCGATTAAATTGTATGAATAAATTCGGATCCGATTATCATCCATCATGGTCATAAAAATCACGAATGCGTAAAATATTACGATTAAGTGGAGTGTCAAATGCCTTGACACTCCACTTAATCGTAACCTCAACCTTTCGAGAATCACAGTCGTAATGTAATGTTTATTCTTATTATGTGTTATTGTGATAGGAAATCTGTGAAAACCAGGCATTAAATAAATTCATAGGCAATCTATAGAATGCTTATTTAGGAAATGTGTGAAATGGTAATTTCCTAGGAAATGCATACATATCCTAGGATTTGTATACAATTCCTAAATGGTGCAAGGAAAAGTGTTTAGTAAAAGAATTAATGGATAAATAAATGCAAATATATTTTTACCATTTTCTGCAGTATTTTTATCTTATTATGTAATTTTAAAAATAACCATTGGGCACATATTATAAAACATTAAATCTTTATAAAACTTAGTAACAATTAAAAACAATCAGAACACTAGCGACAATCAATGAAATCAATTTGCCTAGCCTTTCTCAACTATATTGGGATGATAAAGATGATCACCCATCCACGGACCAACCTCGGCTTGACTCGAAGATTGACCTGTGCGGCTGTTATAATTTAGCCACGAGCTCCTCAATCAGAACTCAATCAAAAATACGCGAGTGATTAAGACGACGACTAACGCCTACGAGCTTGTGGGAACAAGATGCGCACTAGTTTCACACCCGCGCGACCCAAAATTTTGTAGTTTTTTGTACTTTCCTTATTATTCTATGACTTTAAAAAAATAGCCTCAGATCAAAATGTCGATAGTTAAATTGTCTTTGAAATGGTGTCGATTGCATTAAAATACGTCCAGCGGTTTTGGTGCGATCGTCGGTTTTTGTCCGTTTTAGACATAACTTTCCAAATTAATTACACCATGTTACACGATAAAACTCAAAATTTTCTTAGATCAAATTATTAAGAATGTAACATTAATTTTTCCAAAAAATTACGACTGGCCGTTTAGACGTGATTCTCATTTTAAAATCAGCTACTCATCACAGATACCCCATCTGCGCCTTAAATTCCCAATTCCCCGCGCGCCTTCGATTCCGATATCCTGTTTTTAACAGATTACCTATTGCATACCTATGTTTTAAATAATTCCTAGGAAATGTCTGAAATACAATTTATTTCATACTATTCCGGTTTATTCAATTTATTTCTTACTATTTTCGGAAATCCATAAATTTCCTAGGAATTGTTAAGAATTCCTGATTTCATACATTTCCTAACATTACTACTAAATAAAATCTGAATAAATGAGACATGTTTGCATAAATTATTATCATGTGTTATCAGAAACAATGGTGATAGGTAGTCTGTGATACTGTGGGTATATAGCCAGTGGTAATAAGTGAGTTAAATATTGATTATGTATTTCTCAAATTATCTACAAGTCTGCGTCGTCAATCACTACTTATCGGAAACTGCTTGGTTAAACACTAGACATGTAACCTACCTAAAGATAAGAGTATATTTGATTTATATTAAATATATTTTTAAATCAAAACTTTTTCACATGTACAGAATGCAATTAATTCTGTAGGTGTAAGTCTCTGCAGTTATATTATTTTTTATTTAAATATATACATTATTTGTAAACTAAAATAAGAATAAAAACTTTTAAAATTACGGGCCGTCAAAAAATTCGTCCACATCGCTGTCAACAGGAAAAGTACCCAGAAGGCTGGCAGCATTGCCACGTTGGATGGCAACACTGATTCTTTGGCCAAAAAAAAGGCCAGCTCTCTGGTCTCGTGAAGAATCGACCAACCGCTTGGCGATATCCCGAAATAATAGGTGGGCACTCGGACCCCATGGCCCTAATGTTTCAACCCCAAACGGCTCAAGGTGTAAGTAAGTAATGTTTGAATCAGATTTGTTTTTTATAAATCTTTATATATTAGATTAATTATAAAAACTTGATTCAAACAGCAAGCTGTAGGTGTGTACTTCTACTTAGTAGGTAGTAAGGTACCGTTATCAATCAAAATCGATAAGCACTTTAGTATTTTTAACCATGATAAAATTATTGAGTAAAATACAACATTATTTTGCTGAATGTCGGTAAATATCTAATAATTTTGGGTCAATTTAGCATGTAGATTTGTAAAATTAACCGTGTTTATGTTAATAGTTGGTTCGTAGTTAAAATCATAATAACCTAGTTAGATACCTAAATCTCAAACATACAATATTGTATATATCTCTAAAACTGCGATAGAGGATCTAGATTGAGACATATGAATCCACAATACAGTAAAATTAATTATTTATTTGTAGTAAACAACTCGGTGACGACATACGTCACCTTTGATGACAGTGTATTAAATAGAATTATTGATAGTTTTTTCCTGTGGCTACTGAAACCGTGCCTACGTTTTCCGTGGGGAAAGTAGCCTTTGATTGTAGTGGCTATAATTATTTTACAAAAGAAAAACCTAATCAGGTTGGTACTTTCACAATTTAACCTCTACATGTAATAGTAGCTTCTGCCCGCGGTCTCGCCCGCATATAAAGTGTTTCATCATCCCAAGGGAATACAAACTATCTTATTGTCTTCCCAGGGCCTCAAACTATCTCCATGCCAAATTTCATCTTAATCGGTTCAGTAGGTCCAGAGATTACCCCCTACAACCTCACAAACTTTACCACTAATATAGATAAATAATTCAATTAGACACATGGATTCCATTGATGTGGATATACCTGCTGACCTGTGTGGAGTGTTTGTTTGTGTTCTCTTTGTTTTTAAGAAGTAAAGTAACTACTAAATAGATCGCCACGTCCACATCAGTGGTAACAAACCCAGTATAATCATCTAGCCTCGTCTTCTATTGACACTGTACTAATCTAGGAAAGCTCAAGGGCAAAGTGAAACCGTCCGACGTGGGGTCGAGCGTACGATCAACCGCATATCACTAGTAAGACATTGCGTAAACTGTCATCAGTACTATACGACATAGAGGCGCTGCCAATGATAATAAATGCCAGCAGCGGTGTGCTGTTGACTGTACAAGGTGGCAATAACACACGACGTCGCCGACGCCGTCGCGCGTCGTGATGTAAATAATTTATATACTCTCTGGTTTATGGCCGTATACGCAACCAGTGCCCACTTACCGAGTACTCACATAGGTACATAATGGACACCGGTATGTACCAGTGTCGTGTCAGAATCGGTGTTGGTTGATGATGTCGCGTTGTGTTTTCCATTATGCAGGCATTAGTAATTCAAATAAGTGCCTTCTATAATAATACATAAACCCTCGTTCATTCATAATCGAAATACCTTTGTTTAAGATGCATGGCCATGTTGACACGAGCACAAGGAGTTCAGTGCTATTTATATTGGTCCTTATCTGTTCTTTCGTTATCACACGCCGAGCGGCACAAAGCATTGAGTTATTACATCAGATGATTTAATAGATTCTTATTTTTAAGTTTCATTTTCGCTTCCGTATCTTATTCAACCAATGGCAGTAGATCTTGTTGAATGAAGTATTTTAGTTTAGGATTGTTAAATTAGATAATTAAGCTTAAAACATTCTTGGGCGATTAACTTTTTATTGTTCTCCAGCATTTTATGTAACCAATTCGAATTATTGTCTGGTTATCTTAGTATACCATGACCTTGAAAATGTGATCCTCAACAGTATACAAATAAATACTTAGTATTCGATTTCAATTTCATTCTAGATCAGTGGCTCCCAACCGTTTACTAAAGGAAGGCCTTGCCTGAGTTTTTTTTTTAGGAAAGCACAAGTTTCTTCTAAAATATTAAAACCAAAAGAGGAAAAAACAAATGAATTACGGTTTTCCAAACACAAAAGCATGAGTAATGAGCTGTATAAATTTAAAATTTGAGATCAAAGTGGCCAGTACGATAAAACGCCAATTTCATAGGTAAGGACCTAATAACTCAAACAAGGGCCCCTTCATATTTTACCGATGCCGATGATGTTAGCGTAACATACAAGTAACTGTTACCTCAGGGTTATTGGTATCCAAAATTTTTTGTAATAGATGTATACCTACCACGAAAATAATGAATAAACAGTTATTTTTTGGATACGCTGCGCCTCCCTCTGTTCACTCTACGCCTGCTTACCTCAAAAGTTAGGAGCAACAGAAATAGGACAGTCCTTAGAAACGACTTAGGTTCGGCGGAGTTGGTCCATAATTATGAATCATAGTGTTCATACTAATATTATTGATTGAGAGACGGGAAAGGGTTTCCCATCTTGCATCTTTCTCTAAGATCATATATTTTCGGACTTGGTCCATAATTATGAATCACAGTTCATATAGATAATAATATTATTGATTGAGAGACGGGAAAGGGTATCCCGTCTTTCTTTTTTCTCTAAGATCATATATTTTGAGCAATAAATATACGTAGTTACAACATGGGTAACTGTAGATAATTAATTTAAGCCATGCCATTCCATAGAAGTTAAATAAAATACTTAATGAGACTAATTACTGATATCTAAACGACTTTGACCAATGTTATCGTTATGCATGTTCATAGTAAATTACCAAATGAAAGATAAACATCTGTCAGTCCACTTACGTAAGTACCTAAATCTGTGTCATTACGAATTTAACGATAATTAAGATACCCGTACATGACGTCACGTCATAGTCACAGACGACTAGCCAGTGACACTGACAGCATAAAAATATTTTTGTTGTCAGCTGTATTAAAAACCTGCCAAGTGAGTGTCGGACTTCGCATATTTAGGGTTCCGTACCAAAGAAAAAATTGGTTTATACTAACTTGAAATTTGATTTATCAATATATTGGTATTTGATAGTAAAATATACCTCCGTAATACATTATCACCAAACAAGTTAAAAGGGGGGAAAGTGGGAAGTTAAAAAAGTCTACGGAATAAAATTGTGTGACAGACGACAGACAGACAGACTGACAAGTGAGTGACAGTAATAGGGCTCCGTGGATCCTTCGGGTACGGAACCCTAAATACCACCAGCAATATCCTTATTGTGTAAATTCAAAGATCGGCGCGCGTGTTAATTGCTTGTATTCATATTATGTTCAAAAATCCGTCTACGCGACATTGTAAAACACGCAATAAATAGTCAAATGAAAGATCAAAGTAGGTACTTTCGCGCACTTTGGTCTTTCAAAAAGGTTACGCAATGAGGGTGCTGTTCAGCAACTAATTCAATCAATCAATCACATTCTGCTCTATTACCAAGATTGCAACAGATATATAACATTTTCACATTACTTCCTGTCCAATTTAGTTTTTTTTCCGACGGCTAGAAGCAGCTCATTTAATCCTGTTTAAATTACCTGACCGTTTAAATGATCGCCATTAAGAAGTATCTAAGTCTTAGACCTAAGCAGGAAACTTTTGTAAAAAAATAGGTATTCCCTAATCATATTTCTGGTTCTTGCGGTGAATGGTAAACCCCCAATTTCTTTGGTTAAAACATTAAGTTAAAATTTTAATTTCTAATTACATATTCATTTATCCACAGGGCTGCTGGATCCATCCAAATAACAGAAAATTCTTTTATTAACAAATTAAAGTCGTCTGGAAGAAGTTTAGTTGTATTCTATGGATCCCAAACGGGCACTGGAGAGGAGTTTGCTGGCCGTCTGGCCAAAGAAGGCATACGGTACAAGATGAAGGGCATGGTCGCTGATCCTGAAGAATGCGATATGGTAAAAAATATTTTTTACAAACCTGTCAGTTCGGTAGTCAACTAACTGCTGTTGGTTTTGTTAAAATGCGTGTACCTACTATGAAACATATATTGTTATAACCAACTCTTATTTTTAGGAAGAACTTATGAAACTCCAAGACATACCGAATTCTTTAGCTGTGTTCTGTATGGCAACATATGGTGAAGGAGATCCCACAGATAATTCTATGGAGTTTTATGAATGGTTAAAGAATGGAGAACCCGATTTAACTGGATTGAATTATGCTGTAAGTACCTATATAGTGTTTTGTTTGGATAACAAATCTTTTTAAATAATATAGCACGCAGGCACAGATAATAATCAGGTAATTTTATCTCGCAAGTTAGGTTAGGAGTTATTGTGATGAAAGCGATTTCCGCATAGAAATGACATATTATGTGTATGGTAACGTGGATTGGTTGGTAGATACATTTAATTCCGCAATATCATATTAATATATTATTAACTGACGCCGCTGTCTCGTTTCTTTCCGATATTCTACACCTCTAGGAAATCATGTCATGTATAAAAAATACAAACCTACAGCGTAGAAAAACTGAGTTTGAACAAAAGTATGGTGCCACTTTTACACGTACCTAGTTACTGAATGGGAAATAAGCACAAAAACAGAATAAATCGTTAAAATAATATAATCACATCACTGCTTAACGACTATCACTACGTGTATAAAAAAAGTTAATACAAAAATCGAAAAACCCGACTGCTTAAAAAGCGAACTAAAAAGACGTAAACAAGGAGAAAAGCATGCTATGCAGTCGGAGGATACATATTCGCGATCTGGCTGATAAAAACCAGATGTATCTTCCGACTGCACAGCATGATTTTCTTCTAGTTTACGTCTTTTTAGTTCGCTTTTTAAGCAGTCGGGTTTTTAGATTTTTTGAATTAACTTTTTTTATTTACAATTTTTTAGTTAACTTTTGTTTAGAATTATGTACATTTAAACATGTAAGTGTTATATATTTTTGAAAACACCTCTTAAAACACTTTATTTTGATACCCCACACGATAGGTATGGAAGAAAAAAACAATTTGGTCCACCACAATATGGCGCCCAAAATCCGCCATTTTTCTATTATCCAATTTTAATGCAGCCAGTGACATTCTCAGGGTTAAGACGAATCGATTGACGTAAGAATCATCAAAATCGGCCAACGCGTTTGGTCTCTAGAACGCCACATAGGAACAAACATACATACATACATAGACTGATAAACACATTACCCTCCTTCGGCAGTCGGGTAAAAACAGTAGGTCTATTTAAAAAATCCAGTGTCCTGGTTTTTATAGGCTTGTAAAACTGAATAATTATAGAAGATGCCTATACTCGCGTGTGCTAAAAGACTCGTATTCGAACCGTAAAGTTTAAAAAATAATACAATCCATAGACAAAATAAAATCTATGCTTATCTACTTGTCATCGCGATAAAATGTCAAAGTCACAGTCTCGCTCGACGGGTCTCTGTTTAGTGTTTATAACCCAATGGTTCTAGTCATGTTTGTAATTTACAAAGTATTGTAAGATTTTGAAGATAACTTATAAATAGGATAAAAGAACTCTTAGTGTTTTAGAACTGTGTGATCGTGTGATTTACATGTCTGTAAAGAATTTAGTTTTGTTGCGATAACCTATAATATTTTTAATGTTATCGGTCTGATTATAGTTTTTTGCAAAATGGGATACAGCAGCTATCTTGGTATATCAACTTTCAACTTTATTAATTTGAATACATCTAAATAACTAATTTAGAGTCCCCACTCATGTGATGAAACGAGTACTTATTAGAATCGCAAGAGTTTAGAAAAATACACATTTAAAAATCCCATTTGGAAGTGCTGTAAGGGTTTAAAGGCATTTTTATGAAATTCCCTGATCCTTGATAGAAGCTAAAATATAACTGTGCAACTATGAATGCGATTGTAAATGTATCGCGTCTTATTGGATATAGAAGGTTGTTAGGTTCAACAATGCGGAAATTGCGTTGTGTGGTATGCTATTGAGATACTTGATGCAATTCATACTCTATGTAGTTTATTATATTATGATTTTAGTGTATTAATAAATTTTCAGGTGTTTGGCCTTGGCAACAAAACATATGAACATTACAATGCAGTTGCTATTTATCTAGACAAGCGTCTTGAGGAACTTGGCGCAACTCGAGTGTATGAACTTGGTCTTGGGGATGATGATGCAAAGTATGTATTAATATTAGAATTTTATGTGCTTGCAATAAAAAATTGGACAGCTTCAAGTGTCAACATATTCATTGAATTTCAATTCAACTATTTTCTGTAAAAGAAAACTATGTTACTGATTTTAAAATAACTCATAACATTTTGCTCTTCATTTTAATCATAATTACTGCAGAAACATGTAAAAATTCAAGTACAATATTGTGTTAGACAAGATTCAAATTATTTATGGTTTTTTTTATTTGCATGTTTTTGTTTACTTATTATAATATCTAAACTAAACTATTTTTAAGATAACTATGGTTGATTCACATTTATGTCATATGTTCATAACCCATATTGGTTGACTCAAGTACTGTTTTATTTACTTAATTTTGATTCAACTAAAATCAATTGCACTAACAAACGATTAATCAAATGATTTTTAAGGTATTGGATATTTCAACTATGTATGAAATACCTCGGCCTCCATGCAGGGCTTGCATGCAGGACTATTGCTGAAGGACTAAGCGCGGAAACCAAATCCTTTAACATAGAACATAGAAATACCTAATGGATGACTTGCCTACAGTTTATTTTATTAATCTGCGCACTGGATTGTTTTAAGTGGTGGAAGTTGCTTCCGCAACTTCTCCGGCACTGTGGGAAGTGCAACCCCATTGCCCTTAGACACCCATGCTAACCTCCGCAGCTACGGCTTGCATGGCCATCGCCCCTTCGCGCCTCCTTTTTTTTTTAATATACCCTCTAGGGTTTGTAGCTAAAAGACTATGTGCAGTCATGGTGCCCCAATTCGGTATTGGAACTGATTTGACCTATTTTAACTTATCAACAGTATGTGAATCGTCTGTTACTTTAACAACCTTAGGTTAATAAATTGTAGTTGAATAAACCATAGGTTATTATTCACCTATATTATATATTTTTACAAAAATCTGTGAAACAATCTTTAGGTATTTAAAACAGTAGGTCTTTTGACCGTAGTTATCTCAACAATTGTTAGAATACGTTTAGATACTTTAATATGTAACCATGCTTTTTGCTAGAACCATTTTTGGTTAATTATTAATAAGTACTCATGGTAAACTAAGTTTATGCTTACCAAAATTCCAAAAAGGTGCAGGTTGCAAATTGTAAAAGAACTGTAAGATGAAGGCGCTTGTGTCTGTAACACAGTTTATACTAACACAGACACAGACATTCACTCTGTCTCAAATAATGCAAAGTGTTGTACTTCATATAATCGCGTTTTTTTATATTTAATTGAGATGGACAAATTGTATTAGGCTTTTTTGATAATGGCAGAAGCTAGTGTTTGATAATAAACTTGATTTATTTATTTATTCATATAAAAGTATCTGAACTGATGATAGTTATAACTAATTTCAGCATTGAAGATGACTTCATTACATGGAAAGATAAATTTTGGCCATCAGTATGTGAGAAATTCAATATTGAGAGCACTGGAGAAGAAGAATTGATACGTCAATTCAGACTTGTGACACATGGTCCTGAGGATATCCAGCCAAATAATGTGTTCACTGGTGAAATTGCAAGACTGCATTCATTGCAAGTTCAAAGACCGTAAGTATAATCACAATAATATTGAGCATACCATAATTTTTATTTATTAAGAGATTCATATAAAACATCCAAAATAGAATACATTTAAAACCTGAGTTACCCGTTTTTAACAGCAGTTGAGTAGGTGATTATAATTTATTTATTTTTTGTTCACAGGCCTTATGATGCCAAGAATCCATTCTTAGCTCAAATTACAGTAAATAGAGAGTTGCACAAAGGCGGAGATAGATCCTGTATCCATGTGGAACTGGATATTTCTGACTCAAAAATGAGATATGAAGCAGGTAAGTCAAAGTTACCATATAGACTGATTGTGTACAATACCAATGTAAGGAAGTGAAAAAGTACACTAGCTGAGCATCTGAGTTCTGGATACATATTCAGAAACTCAAAAAAAATACAACTATTTTCTGTAAACAATAACAGTTTATTATCAATAATTGACTTCCTATAAAAAAGATGTTGCTCGACACTACGAATATTACTCTATAACTTAATTAAATTGTGATTATTACTTTGACTTAAGTAGAGGATATTCGAAAAACCAAGTACCTACTCAAAAAGTACAAAAGTGACAGTTTTCATCAACTACCTAGGGAACATTTTCATTTTTTTTTAACAATCTGTCAATAATATTTTATATTCACAGGTGACCATGTGGCAGTATACCCCATTAATGATTCCAATCTTGTGGATCGTCTGGGACAGCTCACTGGAGCTAATCTTGACGAGATATTCTCACTTTTCAATACTGATCAAGAAAGCAGCAAGAAACATCCATTCCCATGCCCAACTTCCTACCGCACTGCTCTTTCACATTATGTGGAGATCACAGCATTGCCTCGCACTCACATATTACGAGAGCTTGTTGAATACTGCTCAGATGAGGAAGTAAGCAGATGACTTATTTTATTATCTTTCAAAACTCTAGTAAGAAATAATTGTAAGTACTGGGGCGACCGAGCTCTGCTCGGGTGTAAATTGAGAAAACGACGTTTTCTAAAAATGAAACCTAGCTAGATCAATTTATTGCCCTCGAAACCTCCTGCATACTAAATTTCATGAAAATCTTTGGAGCCGTTTCCGAGATTCAGATTAAATATATACAAGAATCGCTTGTTTAAAGGTATTGATGATTATAATTTAACATCTGTTTCAGGATAAAAAGAAATTAATGCTTATGGCAACTAATTCACAAGAAGGAAAGTCTATGTATCAGTCGTTTGTTGTCGAGGGTTGTAGAAATATTGTACACATTTTAGAAGACATACCGTCTTGTAAACCTCCGCTCGACCATTTGTGTGAACTGTTACCGCGCCTGCAACCCAGATATTATTCTATTTCATCCAGTCCTAAGGTAACAAAACTGCTTTACTGTACATGCCTTTACTTGGTTTGTTTTTTAAATATATAAATGATTAATATATTTTATTATTTTAGATGTATCCAGAGACAGTTCATATTACTGCAGTAGTTGTTCAATATAAAACTCCAACTGGTCGCGTTAACAAAGGTGTGACTACCACATGGCTTGCAGAGAACAAACCTGAACCTGGCAAGCCTCTTCCTCGTGTACCTGTATATATTAGAAAGTCTCAATTTAGGTAAATTAAATCTATTATCACTATTGCTAGAATTGAGTACCAGTAAAACAAAATATTTAATTTTATTTCGTTTTATTTCTATCTTTTTTCAGATTACCTCTGCAGACCCAAACACCGATAGTAATGGTCGGCCCAGGTACGGGTTTAGCTCCATTCCGTGGATTCCTACAAGAACGCGCGCATGCGCGTGCCAATGGCAAGGAAGTTGGAGATAGCATTCTGTACTTCGGATGCAGACATCGCGATCAGGATTATATTTATCAGGAGGTGTGTATAATGTTTGTAAATCTTCAATCAACTTAGGGTCAGTTCACACCGATATGCAGAGTATCAATGCCGTTTCAGTTTCTTCACTAATGTACTTATACATACCCGTGTGTTTGAACTCCTTAAAGAAGCCGCTGGTGGCCGTTAAACTGCTGGCGGAGCCACGAGCGGCAGTTGTGCTTCGTCTGTTACATACCGGGCTACCGATATAACCCGATCAGTAGTTTGTTTGTTTTTCCCCCAATGTAATTAAACTTGCATGCGAGTTGCTTGCAGGTGGACATCTGCACCCTAATTGTGTAAGTTCAAAGAATGGCGCATGGTACGCTTTCATTTATAGAAACCAGGTGCATCTCATCAGCATTAATATTAAATTGCATTTCAGGAACTCGAGAAATATCAGGAAAATGGTGATGTTAAATTGAAACTTGCATTCTCTCGGGATCAAAAAGAAAAAGTATATGTGACGCATTTGATAGAAAAGGATATGGACCTCCTATGGGACATCATCGGTAATCGTAATGGACATTTCTACATTTGCGGGTAATTATTCAAAGTATTATTATCTAATTATTCAGAATCTTAGATTAATTCATTCACTGATGGATTTTTATTTTTTTTGCCAATGGGAGATGACTATGATGACGATGTTTTGCTATGATAAACTGTTTTTTTTTTAATTCATCTCAATTACTCGAGAACTGGCTCGTTCCGCCACGCCTTTAGGCTTGCATTGGAATGTACTTCGCACACATGCGGTGCGGTGCGGCGGGCAGGCCCCCAGCTGTTCTATTTATTACATTTAATCAGGCTGATCACCGGCCAGGCCTTAAGCGCACGAAAATGATCCAGGAGCAATTTCCCGCAAATATGAAATTTTATTCATCGTTTCTTCGTGTGTCGTTTGATATACGTGGGTATTTTGTCATTGCACACCACGCATCCATAACGCCCACTTGCATCAATCACTATTCCTGCTCGCAAAGGTCAGTTTCGATCCTAGCTTTCAACAATCTGTCTCTATGTCGAAAGTTGCATTGGCAATAACTATTCGTCGTGCGACAGTAAAGCCACATCGACATCATCTTTATCATATTGTTTTTCAATGATTTGATTCAATTTTGTTTTTTTAGTGATGCAAAGAATATGGCTGTTGACGTAAGGAATATTGTTCTAAAAGCTATTCAAGAAAAAGGTGGGCGCACGGAATCTGAAGCTGTGCAATTTATCAAGAAGCTCGAGTCTATGAAAAAATATTCTGCAGATGTATGGAGTTAAAGAATTGACATGTTTATTAATAGGCGAATTTGTGGAACTGTAGAAAATTTTTCAGTTATGAGTAATGGTGATTATTTTATGTTATGTAATTAATTAATATCTTGGCTCTGTCAAACAAAAACGGTTAGTTAATTGCTGTTTGCCATGCCGTTATTGTTAATAATGACGCAGCATATTAAAATAACATTTATTAGACATCTGCCAGGTCTTAATATAGTCCATGCAAATAATATTTAATGAAATGAATATATTTTTTTAGTCTAGTGTGTTATTAAGTAACTCTATTCCTGGAAGTTGTAGAATTATTATTTATACACTCTTTTCCACAAAAAAAAACTATTATAAGATATTTTAAATTAATTGAACACGGAAAATCCAAAATAAGTATTTTTAACACTGAAATATACCCAACATTAAGGGTTGATTTTTAAATCAGTTTAATTTTTTGTTGGTTTTATATCAAATACTGTCAAATGTTTTATTCATCAGAAGAAGATAATAGATACCAGACGAGATCGTCAGTCCCAATTGAAGTATGTATACACCACTTGAAATAACAATAGAAATATTTTACAGTCCGTTCAACCGATTTTGAGTTCGATCCCGTAAGTATAAGGATGGCATAAAAAGCATTAACCTTTTACCAAGAATAACTGTGTAATACAGCTGCCATTTGTTATATCACTAACGCAATAGAAGTCAAAATCTGTTGAAGGGGCTGTAACATGGGATTATTTAAATGTCTAATGTTATCTCAAATGGAGTTTAGGTATCAATAAATAGTACAAAATGTGCATGTCATAGAATTTAAATGGGATTTCTTTACTGATTCACACCTTATCATTTCTTTACTGAGACACAAATACAAAGACTAGAAAAGTTTTCATTACATTCAAATAAAGAACAAAATAGAACTTTTTGAGTTTCGGACACGTTTTGTCCATGTTGTGAATATAATAACTAATAATTTACATTATAAATATTTCCAGGGTCAGTTTACAAATGTAAGACAATATTACTGAAAAGTTAATAGCTCAAAGCTTATTTGCTATTGTGGCTAACTACATTATACGTTAGTATTGTAAGTATCAGTCATCTGTTTACTTACGATTCTGATTTATATAAAAAAAGTAACCGTAAATAGGTATTGTGAAAAAATAAGTGTTGTACATAGCGTAAGTTGTCGTCACTTGTTGGACTGGTCGCTCAAACTACTTTAATATTTGATTCCCTGTATTCACTGATTCGACAACTAAGTAAAACTGCGCTGTTGGATTTTCAACGCTCGCCTTATCGCCGAGATTCCAGAATCCAATAGTGCAATAATATTTAGGCATTCATTTAGGTTTTGGATAGTGAGTGAAAAAACAAACATACATCCGAATAAAGAACCTCCACCTTTTTGGACAGTCGGTTAAAAACGGGTATAATTGTTCGAAATCTATGTGATTATTAATGACTCACACAAGTCATACCCTGATGTTACCTACACAGAATATTGTTTAGTTATTCTGTGGTAAGTCATACTTAAATCTTTATATTATAGAGTAAGATTAAATTGGCACGATAACATTACTTATCAATCCCAGAAAAAATAAGGGTTGGGAATTTCGACTTTTGATCTAACATAGCATCAAGCCTGTAAAGCCTCAAAGGATTATCCAGAAGTGTACACGTAGTTAATACACTCACTTTACATCCGTTATATTTATTGGTTTAAATGTTCTCATACGAATCTGTCGTATAAGGGTTCTCTTAGACTTAGGTTGTATTATTTTGGTTGAGACTTCCGAAACGATGGGTTTTGACATAAATCTATGCATATGTTATCAACTGTTGTGTAATTTTCAGATATATGACTATTATTGTTCAAGTTTTTATATATTGTGGAATGGGTAATATTAGATATAAGTAAATAAATAAATTTTTTATATTACATCTTGTAATAAACGCAATTTTATAAGAAGTGTTGTTTTTACCTTTAATTATTAAATACTCATAGGGAAGATTAGACGACATTAACAACTGTAGGCACTATGTCTTATGTCCAACCTTGACAAGATATTTTCAAAAATCATACCTGCTTGATCAGATTACAATGATGAAATTTCAGATGAGAGCCTACCGCAGCGGTTTCTCGACCATAGATTACGTTTAAATAATAAAACAGAACGTTGAGCAATTCAAGAACAAGAATATTGGGAGTTTTCTTACTAGCTGGCGTTTGTAGACTGCCACAAAGCATTTGATATCGATCTGCACTTACTCTTTTCATTTTCCTTGTTTCCTATATAGCGGGTGGTGGCTCTTCAAGGATAATTCCTTTTGAACCTGAGACGCAACGATACTAACATTTACCCTACCCTACCCCTAACCCCGAGTTTCCTAGCTCAACATTATCGCAGAATTAAGAGGGGACTCTAGTCACCAGGAATTTGAAGAAACTATTGCCGTCGCGCTGCGGCCGACCAAGTGAGCTATCAATGTGTGAACGAGTAGTGTATTTGTGTGCGTAAGAGCGTGCCGCAGCGGCCGGCCAACAACGGCGCGCGCGCCCTCGCCCCGAGTACCGCTTTTCACTTTACGAAAAAATTTAAAGAGACGATCAATTTTGGAGAAATGTCGAACTAAAATTAGTTTTTCTTTAATGCCTTTTGCCAGAAATAATTGATGGTCGTATACCACGAAATTTTACCTGTAATTGAAAGGATTGAAATAACAACTGAATAAATGCACAGTTTTACACGACTGCCCAAAAGAGGAGTGTTGTTTTCAGGGCTCATGCATGTTTGTGAGTTTGTTTATTCCACCATAACTTCTAAACGGCTTAACCAATATCAATTTATGAGGTATCTTAACCAATATCAATTTAAAATTAAAAATTAATTTTAAACAACGCTCCGCCAATTACTATCGAAAGATCCTGGAATGCGCCATCGTGCTGGTGGCCAGAAGACAGTGCCCGATGGACATTTCCGGGGGAGCTCGGGCGTCCCCGCAGTCTCCAGACCAGTCCCCAATGATGGCTTCCTGTCAGCGTGTGTCTATTGGTTGCCAGCGTGGAACCTTACCTCACTTCCTTCTCCTCTCCTACCTTCACTCTCAACCATGGCAAGGAACTGAAAAAACGGCTGCACAGCGGTAGCAGTCAGATTAGGTGCACCTCTGTAACATCAGAGATCTACACTGAAACCTTGATGCAGTCTACAATCATCTAGAAATTGACATACCAGCGCTTTCGTTCCTTTCGGAGACACAGATCGGATGTCTGTTAGACGTGGCGTACCTTCTAGCCAGGGTTTACTCTGGAGCATAAGTTCAAGCCACGCGCGGGTGTATGCATGTCCGTCCGTGACGACATCTGTTATCGGCATCCCCGAAACCTTGAAGACTCGATAATCAGCGCTCTGGGCCCTAGTGGACAAGGGCCTAGATAAGATTATCTATGCGTTAACTTATTTGCTAACCCTCCCTCCACAAACTGCAAATCACTTTCCTAAGAAGATCATTTACAAACGCCATAAAAAGAACGGCTTAAGTGATTTGGCAAATTTACCTTTTATTTCCCGACTTCTTATATCAGTAGGCAACTGGTTGAGAAGGTAGGGTACTCTTTTATCGAGCGTTCGGTCGCCAAAATAATTCCTTATTCTAGGTACATCAAATTTACCTGCCGATACCATCCTCGTTGCGTGGTTATGGGCAGTTATGGGTAACTATAACGTGATTTTTAATTTCGTAGACTAAAATGACATTTGGGGGGTTGTCACCTTAACGTTACTTAATAGTGTTATATCCTGAATGAATCAGTTTTAAATATTTTGATTAAATTGTGTTCATAAAAAGTTGTAAAATATAATAAATAAAGTTTTTAATTTGATAAATTTTAAATTAAATTATGAACAATTGATAGAGCCAGAAATACTATATGGAGCACACAATGCAAACGATAGCCTAATCCCCGCAAAATCTAGAGAAAAGTACTTAGCTGCCTACGATAGTTTCCTATCATTATAGAGCAATTCGGTCCATTGAAGAGCAAGGAAAAAAACTTTTTTACAAAAAAATACTACAGACTTCCAAATAAGAAAACTACAAAGTGAAAAATAACTTTATTTTTGGAAGTCGGTAGTACTTTTTTGGAAAAGTTTTTATTTTTCACTTTTTATTGTACTTACCTACCTAATAGGCAAGTTGTTTAGTAAGATACCTTAACGCCAGAAAAGATAACCCGAATATCATGAAACTTGAACATAATCTGTGAAATGAGAGATCTGCGTACCTCTTAAAAGCGTACTGGCGTGATGTTATATTATGGTATAATCAATAAACATACTCTTCCAAACAAAACAGAATTTTCAAAATCGGTCTACAATTGACGAAGATAGTGAACATACACAAAAAAAAACAAACATGAATTCTAACATAGAACCTCCTCCTTTTTGGTAAGTCGGTTAAAAGTCCCAGTCATTTAAAAATAGTATAATATGCAACTAGTGAATAAAGGACGGTTTTAAAGCGAGGGCCATAGATGAATCACGAACAAGTGTGATTCATGATGATTGAATCACGAGCATAGCGAGTGATTCAAGTGTTAGAATCCTGAACGACGCGAGTGATTCATGGCCCTCGATATAAATCCGTTTTATTCAAGAGTTGCATACTATATTTTATACCATGACTTCGAGAAAAAGAAGGATTTAAGCCAAAAGCACAAGGAATAATCATAAATAAATAAATGGTTTATTACCTTCAAAATTTACAGAAAATGAGAAACCTTAGGGCTTCACATTTTTTGTAAATTGAAGCTGAGCCTTTGAGTTTGAGTTACCTAAACAGCACCTGTGTTTCAGAGGCCAGTGACCATCTCCGTTAAGTTACATAATTATAATTAATTAAACACCAATGCTAAAATATTAAAATTACAATGCAAATAAGTATTCACTAAACATCCTAGACCAAAATAAAATCATTATCAAAAACCTAAATATAAACAAACTCAAAATTAAATCGACGAAGGAGTTTGAAATTCGAATATTCTTTGTTTGCACAAGAAGTTTGTATCGAGTATTTTATGCGCAAGTAGGTTGTATTGCATTGAGATTGAGGTCAAATATACATTGGTGTGTTCTAAATTCAAACACCAAAACAGTGATTAAAAGTGCTTTTTCTTCACTGTTTTCAGTGAATAAAATAAGCTTTTTAGAGGGGGAATGGTATAAAAAATATTTTTGGCGTTTTTCTCTAAACTAAAGCAAGAACAAGTGAAAAACGTCGTTGGGTCGGGCTGCAACTCAGCCTCGTGCTTAAAACTCACTCAACTTAGCTCACTTGTATCCAACGACGATATTGCTTGTATCATATTATACTATTACAGTACTTATATATATGTATATAGGTAAATGAAAATACTTTATATTTATTTTTAAAACAATTTATTAAATTAACCGCTTTATATTAGTTATTATATACACAGTGACGAAAACAAAATGCAAACCATCCGTTTGTATAATCAGTAAATAAAGACTGAATACTATCATCGATCATCGTAACTAAGGCAGAAGAGGCTTTATCCAAATACCACAATTGGCTTTTTATCCCCATAATATATTAATTTAATATCAGCAGACTCGCAGCTGTAAAATGGAGACAAAATTAGCAAAGTAAACTTCCCAGAAAAGCTTAAAAAATAGAACCAGGCGAAAACCTATGATTTAGATTTTACGCTCTTTGAATTGCATAACTTTGATTTTAAAACGTAGAATTAAAGACCAACTACAATTTCATCAGAATTGGATGACGAAGTTATTTTGTAAAACTTCAATCTCGTCAAACAAATCGTGAAATGTTATATGTTCTGGTTTAAATTTGAAACTAAGCAATGAAATTTAACGTTTTCGGTCGAGCTCTATATCAAAATTTACTACATAATACGCATACTTACTCATACAAGACATATCACTAAAAACCAACACTATTTCTCAACATAATGTATTAGAATACTGGATTCACTACAACAATGAAATATCGATTGCTTTATCACACTAAATCTATTATGTACACTGATAAAACTATATATTTATTATACGTTAGGATGATCAATGTGCTCATTATAAGTCAACGATTTTATAAAGTTACCACAAAGCTTCATTAGCTATAGTCCTCGGTATAACATGGATGCTAATGCCGATTCTTTAGTGCCATCTGAAAGAAAACAAATGTAAGTACTGAATGCAAAAATCGCATCTTATGTTTAACAAGCTGTTTAGAAAATGCAGTGTAATATTCTCATACATTCAAATACAGGGGAACAAAAACATATTTTCTGCAGCATAGGTTTTATATGTAACTGGTTTTGTTATAGGTACAATTTAAGACATACAACAAATGTATTTACTTTGTTTGGATTGACTTTGAATCTTGAGATAAACAACATGTAAATAATCATATGAAAAAATATTAACCAGCTAGATTTATTTTTATAATTTGTATTAATTTTAGTAAGATCCTAACTAAAGGTATTCTATTAATGTTGTTGTAAGTCTCGCTAATCTACCAAAAGAGCTTAAAAATATAGATATGAGTTGCAAATTATCCTTTTTGCCCTAGAAAATAAGACTTCGTCGTGTAGGTTTTGTGTTAACGATGGTTTTATATTTGTCAAATTTCGTCAACAAAAATAAAAAAGATCACATAGTTTGTGATATACACTTTACCAAGCATGTTTTAGGTTAAATCTCGCACTAAAGATTAAACACTTTGGTTGCATATATCGTAAGTATTTTGTAGAATCTGTATGATACTGGAACCAAAGAGCATATTGCTTATTTAGGAGTGTGATATGGACCGAGTTAGTAGGAATGTCAGATATATTCAACCCTGAGTTTTGAAAAAATAAAAGCAGGCATCTTTTACCAACCATGAGTCTCAGTTGGAATCGAGACCTTGGATAAGCTTTGTATTAGTAGCAAATTTTTTGTTGCGTAATTACAAGGCACTCAAATTGAACTGGATGATAACAGTGAGGAAGAAATAAGAAGAACGGTTGTATTAGGATATCAGAACAAAAGAAGTAAATTGCGAGCGCCATTTGATGGTAGTCTATTAGTAGACATTAAACAAAGATTTGTCCTGAACAAAAACACGATAGAAAAGCCTACAAACAATATATTTTTTCTAATTATCCTAGGGAGCGTATAATTTAATATATATTGTATTTTTGTTGTCATTTTTCAATCAAATAGTTAATGGTCTTTATCTCATATACTAGAGTCAATTTGATAAATCTGATATTTTCCGTATTCAGCATGCCGCAAAATTTCTGTTCCCCAGTGAAGTAATTCAATAAGTCATGACAAAGTTAGTCTACCTGTAGTAAGACCACTGCACATTTCTAGTCATCTTGTCAAAGAACTGAACGAAAAACAACATGTAAATTCAAGTCCATCATAACAGTAGTCGGGCACACAATATTGTACTTTTTTACACATATTTTACACATAGCATTAACTGTACATAACTATACATTTTCAGTCTTCCGCAAATAGTAAACAATTGGAGTTGGATTCAACATTTTATGAAATATTCATAAAATACTATTTTGTCACAACCAATTACGTCTTATTAAACTGAAACAATAAATCAATATACTTGTGACAAATAATATTTCATGTAAGTACATTCATCGCAAAGTAAGTGATATAGCTGCAGAAATTTAAAGGCACATTTTTTGGCATATAGCCGAAATTATCATTGAATAGTTTACAACAAGCTATATAATAATGCTGAAATTTATCAATGCACAAGGCAAAGTAAACGATCTTGGTTATAATGAGCATCCTGACTTTTAATAGACAACCTCGCTATTTTTGTCTTTAAAACATAGGATTATTTACTCTTTATAGGTACAAATCCAATAAGAATGTTCTTAAAATTATCTACGTAACATTTGTAGCTTATACTCTACGATTTATAGTTCTATAAAAGCGTATTGTATTTCTTTTTTCTTTTGTGGGAGTTGAGGCAAATGTATTGATTAGAGATCGTATATTACGTGAATCGTACTACACATAGGCTGGATGGTAATCATTATTTGAACATTGAACGCGCCAATAATGTATCTATAATAAAAAAAAAACTTATACATAACTAAGAACTGAAATAAGAAATAGAAGGGAAACATTTATTAATTTATAAGCTATGTGTCACAAGTCATCATATAAATAAAAAGTGAGACTAAAAGTAAGAACTCACAATAAGACACTTAGCTTCTTTCTCTTCAGTAGCCAGCAAAGAAAATTGAGTCTCAAATGTAAAAACTATGTACATTGTGTCAAACAAAATGCAATACCATACAACTAATCAGCGTCATTACAGTATTTAATTAACACGTAAGTAGTGAAGCCGGCTGGTGCGGCGGGCTCTGCCAGCCCTTGTGCGCCGCGCTCACGAATCGAGCGGAATATCCCATTCCGCCAGGCCGCGGTCCACTAACTCTCTATTCAGGAATATTACTTGCTGAAATATAAAATAGCACTATTGAACACAAGCCAACTTTTTTTAAATCATTAACGAATTATGTCGTCACCTAAACTTCAACTATCAGACAAGAAAATGATTTTCGAGAATTATGGGCTCACCTGTGGGTGTAGTGTGAGGTAGAGATGTACGAGTGGGAGGCCAGCCTCGTCGTAGCCGGCTACTTGCGCATGTAGCAGCTGTCCCGCTGTCAGTCCGGCCATGATACGTAGAGCTTCGCCGCTCCACTCGGTTTCTAATAACAGAAATACTTTATTAGCTCGATTTTAAGTCATTTCACCCTGGTATGTCTGATAGGGTCTGACACACCTAGCCTATTTCATGAACCATTCTATTCGTTTTTTTTTTGTACTTCTTACTCCCCATATGAACCTTTTGCTCATTAATTAAATTTGAACGGAAAACAAAAATATTTAAGGGCCTACAT
This sequence comes from Orthosia gracilis, assembly GCA_947562075.1. NCBI lineage: Eukaryota > Metazoa > Arthropoda > Insecta > Lepidoptera > Noctuidae > Orthosia > Orthosia gracilis. The sequence goes on from OX387274.1 coordinate 8,966,899, forward strand.
GCGCTTTAGTGCCGTAAAACGGTAACTTTCTAAAGCATACTCCTTAGTAACGGCTAGTTTAAAAGGTTCGAAAAAAATAAAAAATATTATGAAAATTATTTTATAAACATGGTTTTTTCGTAAACAAAAAGTTTTGCTTTAAAAAATTTGCAACACGATATTTTTCGCAACTTTTGGATACTCCTCCAAAGCGACTTGGATGTTTAAAAATATTTTTACACAGAAAAATTGGAATGGCTGGAATTTCTTCATAACTGACATAGCATATGTAAATCAAATAATATTTTGCGAACAAAACTGTTCAAAAGGAGGTTCAATATTGATATTTTGGCGTCGAGCGGGCGCACGGTCAGTACTGCGTTAACATTGGGCTGTATATATCGCCTTAAGTCCGTGCGGGTTTCACAGGCAGAAATATTTACCTATCTATGGACTGAAAATTTCATTATTATTTGATGCTCTCTCTGCTTAGCTTTTTCCCAACTATATTGGGGTCGGCTTCCAGTCATACCGGATTCAGCTGAGTACTAGTGTTTTACATGGAGCGACTGCCTATCTGACCTCCACAACCCAGTAACTGGGTAACACGATACCCCTTGCCTAGACTGGTGTCAGATATCAGGCTTCTGACTACCCATAACGACTGTCAAAGATCTTCAAATGACAGCCGGAACCAACGGCTTAGCGTGTTTTCCGAGGCACTGAGGAAACTCGGTATGTTGAAAATGGTCACCCATCCACGGACCGACCTCGTCAAGCGTTGCTTAACCTTGAAGATCGACCCGTGCGGCTGTTATTATTTAGCCACGAGCTCCTCTCATTATTATTTGATGCGATAATTATTATTTATTAACCCCCGAAGGTAAATAGGAATGTTATAAGTTTGACGTGTGTAGCTATCTTTCTATGTACAATACGAGGGTGGATTGAAAAGTTCGCGGCCTAACACATAAATACTTAAACTATTTTAATGTAACTGATCTCATTCGATTAGTTTACTCTCTGGTTGTCAAATTGTAAAATTCTATAGCATTAACTGAATTTAAATTAGACTGAATTTTGTGAGTCTTTATGCACGTTTTTAAAGAATGGAGAAAATTGAGCAACGTGCGGTCATCAACTACCTGTTTAAAAAAAAACTAACTCCAAAAGAGATTCACGAAGATAGGTCAACAACATTGGGGGAATCTGCTCCGTCGTATACGACTGTGAAAAAGTGGGTTGCTGAATTTAAACGCGGACGAGAGAGTATTGAAGATGACCCTCGCTCTGGCCGGCCTATGACGTCTACGACTGAAGAAAACATCGGGAAAATCTGATCTGATATTGACAGATCGGAGATTGACGATCAGGGAGATTGCAGACACTATTGGCATCTCGTATGAACGAACACAAAACATCATAGTCAATGAACTTGGATTTTCTAAGGTTTCTGCGCGGTGTGTACCCAGATTGCTTTCAGTCGAACAGAAACGAATACGTCTCACGATTTCTCGCGACTGTTTGGAAGTGTTTGAGGCTGACCCACAAGATTTTTTTGCCAGATTTGTAACAATGGATGAAACTTGGGTACACCACTGCACCCCAAAGTCAAAACAGCAATCCAAGCACTGGAAAAAACCTGATGAACCGACTCCAAAAAAAGCCAAAACAATTTTGTCAGCTGGCAAGGTGATGGCATCAGTTTTTTGGGATGCTAAGGGTGTCATTATGGGGGACTACCTTGCAAAAGGTGAAACTATAAACTCGGCTTATTACTGCACCCTGTTACGTCGCTTGCTTGAAACAATCAAAGAGAAAAGGCCAGGATAACTCAGCAAGAAAGTGTTGTTCAATCAGGATAATGCACGCGTTCACACGTCTGTTGAATCTACGGTTCAAATTCGTGATTGTGACTTTGAATTACTGCCCCATCCCAAAAATTTTCATCAAATGAGGAGGTGGAAGCTGCGGTGGGTGACTTCTTTGAAGGCCTTGAAGAAACTTTTTTTATGACCGGCATACAGGCGTTGGAAACCAGATGGAAGAAGTGCATAGAGTTAAGTGGAGATTACGTGGAAAAATAAAATTACTTTTGCTTATATTTTATATTGTTTTCTTGCTGAGGCCGCGAACTTTTCAATCTACCCTCGTATATGTGTCTGTCTGTGGCATCATAAACACCTAAAGAGATGAACCGATTTTGATTTAGTTCTTTTTAGGGTTCAGTACCCAAAGGATCCAAACGGAGCCCTATCGTTTTCACTCACGTGTCCGAGTGTCCGTCGTATGTCACACAGGTTTTACAGTCAAACGGTTGGATCTACAGTTTTCAAATTTTCACAGTAAAAGCATATTGTTGGTCTAAAGCCAAACAAATTGTCATAAAATATTTTTTAGGGGGCCTCCCATACAGCCAAAGGGAGACGTGAAAAAAATAATTGACCTACCCCATTGAATGGAAAATCGTTGTTTAGAGCTCATTAAGTAGATAAATACTGTATTTATAGTTTAAAAATATTGGCAATCAAAGAAAAGAGAAGCCTGCAAAGTCAGCTTTATTTACAAAACTTTTTGCTGGTGAATTTTTTAAATTCACTTTGACCTATGAACTTGAAATTTTGTGATAATGTTTATTTTATTAAAAAATATCAATACATTGAGAAATCAGATTTTCCTTTGAAAAAAATATTTATTTTTTCCTATTACAACCAAATTAATTTTGCGGTTTGGTTCGGAACCCTAATTGTGCGAAGTCCGACACGCACCTGGCCGATATTTTTGTTTGAAAGGCGACTATATCGAGGGTGTTCTTAGTTATGTTTGATGAAAATTGGTTCAGCCGTTCAAAAGCGCATCTCTTTGAATCTAGGTTTTTCCGCAAGATATTGTGTCAAAATTACGTATCTTGACATATTACCGATCGAAGCGTGTCTACTACTAGATATAATATTATATCAAATATATGTTCAATTTTAAAAAGCATGAAATAAAAATGAAATTGAAAAAACCTCTCAAAAGCCCCGTATTAGCGCCGGGGAACCACTAAATAAAATGAAAATAAATTGAAAGTTGAACTGCTGTTAACTTTGGCGGTCTATCGGCGCAAGTCATCATATATCAGCCGAAAAACGTCCACTGTCTCATTCTCATAGGAATCCGCCTATGTCAAGCAGTGGACGCACGGGACCGGCCAATGTGGCGACGCTTGGGATAGCCCAAGCGTCGCCACATTCACCGGTCCTGTGCGTCTCGCATCCAGCGGATCCCCGCAATCTTCACCAAGTCATCGGTCCGCCTGGTGGGAGGCCTTCCAACGCAACGTCTTCCGGTTCTCAGTCGCCACTCCAGAACTTTTCTGCCCCATCGGCCATCAGTTCTGCGAGCAATGTGACCTACCCACTGCCACTTAAGTTTGGCAATTCTTCGGGCAATGTCGGTAACTCTGGTTCTTATGCGGATCTCTTTCTGATTCGATCACGCAAGGATACTCCTAATCATTAGGTATCGGAAAAAAGGCTCATGACCCGGTTCCTAAAGACTTGGATTTCAACTTACTCAACAGTCATTTTTCTACTTCGCCCGTATTGGATGGGGCCACCAAAGCAACAACGCTTAGTTATCTTTCTAATCTTCCGATACCTGATTATTCCCCTTTTGTCTTAAATCAATTCACTGCCTGTGATGTTAAAGAGTGTATTGTATCGATTACATCCAACGCTGTTGGTAGCGACTGTGTCAGCCGTAAGATGATCATCCCCATCCTTGATAATATTATCCCTGTCATTCTTTATATCCTCAATTTCTCTATTTCCAGTGGTGTTTTCCCAAAATCCTGGAAAGATGCCCAAATTATTCCTTTACCCAAAAAATCTCATCCTGCATCTTTTTCTGACTATCGTCCCATTTCTATTCTTCCTTTCCTATCCAAAGTCCTTGAAAAACTTGTCCATCGTCAACTCAGCACGTTCCTTACCAAACATCATCTGCTTAATCCTTTCCAATCTGGTTTTCGACGCGGACACAGCACTACCTCAGCACTTGTACATATTACGGACGATATTAGGTCAGGCATGGAAATGGGAAAGTTAACGGTACTTGCTCTACTTGACTTTAGCAATGCCTTCAATACCGTTGACTTCGACATTTTGCTTGGCGTCCTAAGCTCTTTTAACATATCTCCTCCGGTAATTGACTGGTTTCGTAGTTACCTGTTTGGCCGCCGGCAGCGTATTTGCACTGATGATTATTTCTCTTCTTGGTGTCACACCTCTGCCGGTGTGCCGCAGGGTGGCGTTTTATCTCCTCTTCTCTTCGCACTCTTTATTAATGCTATTACTCAACGACTTTCTTCTTTCTACCACCTGTATGCTGATGATCTCCAGATTTATACCCAAGCCCCTCTTGGAGAGTTACGGGATGCCATTGAGACAATTAATATGGACCTGGCTCGAATAGGTGACTGGAGTGCTGAGTTTGGGCTGAAGATTAATCCGACGAAGACTCAGGTGACTGTTGTTGGTAGTTCCCGGACTGTTCCTCGAATTGATTGGTCGACGCTTCCCCAGGTTTCTTTCAACAACACCATTATTCCTATAGCTAACACTGTAAAGAACTTGGGGATTTATATCGACTGCACTCTAGCTTGGACCAAACAACTGCAGGAAGTCAGTCGTAAACTGTTTGCTTCTGCGGGCTCCCTGAGACGTCTTCGTAATTTTCTTCCCATCACCACTAAAATTGCGTTAGCACAATCTCTTCTTCTCCCTATCCTGGACTATGCTGATGCCAGCTATCTTGATCTCACCCAAGACCAATTGGATAAGCTTGAGCGACTTCAAAATCTCTGTATCAGATTCATATTCGGCTTGCGCAAGTATGATCACGTTTCTGAATTTCGTACTAAGCTCAAATGGCTTCCTATTCGCCTTCGCCGGAATGCCCACATACTTTCTTTGCTTTATAACGTGCTATTTAATCCTTTTACTCCTCTTTATCTCAAAGAACGCTTTCAGTTCCTCTGTGACACCCATTCTAGGTCCTTGAGATCATCGGAAAATTTAAAATTAAATATTCGTATGCATTCCACTTCCTTTTTTGATAAATCTTTCACGATTCAAGCGGCTCGGTTGTGGAATGTATTACCAATTGAAATAAGACGTGCTCAAACACTGCCAACGTTTAAGAAAATGGTAAAAGAGCATTACTTGTCACTTTAATTTTTATTCTTCTCCTTTCTCTGTTATATATTTGGTATGTATTAGTATATTATATAATATTGTATGTATGTATTGAAGGTTATGATGTCTAAGTTATTTTATTTAAGTATGTAATTTTGTACACTGACAGCCCTAAATTCTTCTCCTATCGTACAGTCCATCCAAAGGTTGTCTGTAAGAGATTGCCCTGTGCGATAAGACCGCCCATTGTACACTTGTTTGGTGAATGTTTGTCCTGTACATATTTTTGTGGTGTACAATAAAGTATATAATAAATAATAATAATAATAAATAAATAATAATACTCCGAGCATAGCCCTCTTCATTGTCCATTGGGTGACTGTAAGCTTTCTGATGAGGCCCATTGTGAGCGACCACGTCTGAGAGCCATAGGTCATCACTGGCAACACACACTGGTCATAGACTTCGTCTTGAGACTCTGTGGTAAGTTGGGACGAGAAGATACCGCTATCGATATCGACGTGAGTACGAGGCTTATTTTCTACTTTTTAGAGGTTTTTGTGTCGAGAGTTTTTATAATTTTTATATACTTTATTGTAAATGACTCAGGTTAGGTAAGGTTGACGCGAGCGAAGCCGCGAGCACAACTCGTTAATAATATTAGTTAAGACATAATAATACGAAATACACACAAACGACATAATAATAAAAAACAAATCTATAAAAATTAAAGGAGAAAAACTCGACATATGAATGTCTAAAGCAAAATGTATCTTAAGATACTCTGTTGACCGTGAGCTCGTGAACGACCATTATTTATTATTTTTATGAAGAAATATCTGTATATGTATAGTGCCAACACTAAATATAACAACAAATAATAATAACAGCAATGCTGAATATTTCGACACTCGCAAAACCTTTAGGGTATTTGCCATTGACCTAGAATTATAAAATTTCGCAAGAAGCAAGGTCTCTCAACGGTACGAAACCCTTCGTATGCGAATCCGACTATTTATTGACGGGTTTTTTTTTTAAATTTGAATAGTCTTCATAATTTCCTTCATCTCAGGCGCTTTCCTAATACAACGCGCTCATCGCGCGAACACGCGACCGTCGTGTTCATTTGTATGGCGAAATCGAAAAGCGTCCTCAGTCGGCGCGACGACGCGTATTCGCGCGATGTTAGCGTTGTACTAAAGGACAGCGCCTCAAGGCCTTAAGTTGTCGCGGTTAACGATAACATTCTGATACAACACAAAAGAACTCACCATTATTTGCTGGTTTTACAAAAGCAAGAATGGCTTCTGTTGCCTGGAAAGGCAATGTCATGAAGTCTGAGCGGATCTGTTTCAGTTGATCATTGTCCACCGTCAGATAGCCGCCGAAGTCCACTAGTTTTACAACAGATGTGTCATTCTCTTCCGATGTTGATATCACTTGCGCGCGATACCAGTTGTTTTCAGTTGGTGCAGCACATACTGAACCCTCTTAAAATAACATTAACAAATTGGTTAACCTTTATTGTTAGAAACTAAGAACTATTAACTAAATCAAGTTTTAGATTTATATGAAATTCATAACAACTTAATTTATATAAGTATGGAATAATACTATTTATATTTTATCAATATTTAATTATTATTTTTTTGGATACATTATAGAACATGAATAATGATTTAATTTCATAGTTTCAATGCCAACAAGGAAATTTATATGTACCACATAACTAGTTACCTTTGACGGGACGTGGCAGAGATGGAACATCTGGGTTCTGATATGTTGCTGCCATGAGACGGTGCAGTGCGTGCAGAGACGGGAAAGTTGGGTGAAGTGGTTGTTGTAGAAAGAAGTGCCCTGCACTTACCAGACACGTCATTATAGTGTCATTGTTTACTGATTCCACAAGCTGAAAGTGAAATTAGCATCTGATATTAGAAACAAGTTTTTAATGTGGTTTACCTATTTAGTTTTGTTTTTTATTTAATGCTATAAATTATTTATTATCTTAGTGACATAGATATTGTTTATTTATCAGTTATTTTTTGGGCATCATAACAGATAAGAGACAGACATTATTGCAAAATTGTTTACAACTATATAAACAATACACTTTTGGTATAACTTACTTGTAGAAACTCTGGTACAAGAGGCACCAATCTTTGATAGAGTTCTGCGCTAATTTCTTGTAAGGAAAAGTTGGGGAATTTCTTTTCAGGAAACTTTTCCTTAATCATTTCTAAAGCTGACTCAATTTCACTCTGAGTTCCTAAAATAGAAAAATCTGAATGTTAAAATTAAAAAATAGCACATCTCAATTGCATAACACACTTCTTATCACCATCCAAAGGGTGTGAAAGGAAATTCATTATCCATTGATTCATTTGTAGAAAAAATTCCATAAATTTGATAAGTACCTTCAACTGCACAAATTTTTTGTTTAACAGAATCAGGATGTCTTCTTACATACACACTTGCACCAGTTTTGGTTTTTATTTGGGTTACAAAAGACCCATGTTTTCCTATAAGTAACCCTACAAGGCTCTGTGGTATAACAAATTGATGTATTCTAAGTGCAGATTCAGAAGGAACCATGTCATTATTCAAATTAGCTGGAGGAGGACTGGCTGCTTCTGAACATCCTTTACCACTGTCACTTGAACCCTGAAATAAAAATTGCATGGTTATCATTTTTTTATTACTCATTTTAAAAAGCTTATTTGTGTTTTGCTTTATATTCCAAAATTAAGTTAAATTAAATGATTCAACTTTGACTACAACATTTGTTTCTGAAATGCTTTGGTCTTACCTCACTGTGGTTATCAGAGAAGTGGCACATTGATGGACTAGCTAGCATTGGGTCCACAGGACTATGATTAGCAGAATCTCTTTCTGAGATATGTCTACTTTGTGCTGTAGAAAATCTGTTATCTGTGTCATTACTATCAGTGGGTTCATCAGCTCCATTATCATTATTAATATTTGCATCCTTAGTGTCACCCACAATGCTTTCTTCAGTTGTATTAACCTCAGATTCAATCTCTTCCAATTTTGCAAGTTCTTGCTGCACAAAACTATCTCCTGATTTGCCAGGCATTTCCTGCGAATTTACATTATTTGTATCGCTTGCCCTAATTACTATTGGGGAATGGTCATCAATATTTTTATGACAATTGACTACAGTTGGAAGTGTAGAACACATGTTTAGGGGCTGCTGGTTTACTTTGAATGATGGTTCTTTAGAGCATAGGCTTGTAGAGTTAAACTTGTCAAATCCTGCTGACATTCGCTTTTCCTTTGTATTAGATTTCTTGCTAATAATCTTTTCTATTTCCATATCAATTTCTTCATCTGTCAATTCTAATGGTGAAGACCTTTGGGAATTAGTTCCATTTGGTACAATGTCAATGGGAGCTGATTTAATAATGGAATGCTCTACTTTGCCCAAAGGAGATGTGCGATGAGCTTCAGCCTGAGCATTCAGTGCTTCTGCAAGCTCCTCTTTCAAGTTTTTAATCCTTTCTCTTCCACCTGGGTCAGATTTTGCATATTCCCTTTTTTTTCTGAACCAAAAAATTCCCAATAAAACTGCAAGGGATGGGACTGACCACATAAGTAATTGACGACAAGGGGCCATTGTAATGAGCCACTTTTAAAAATGGTCTAAAACAAACAAAGTTGTTACTGACAAAAATCAAGTAAAAGTAAGCAGTATAATTTCTTATAAACACAATGAATTGTTAATTGCAATAATTTTATTTGAATTAAATTTGATAGACACCTAAATTAAAATAACTTTTTCAAATTAATTGATATGAGGCTACTAAATTTTAACAACATTAAATTAAGTGGGTCAATGACCTTGATTATCACAAAACATAAATATATAATTTTAATATAATAAGTATATTAAAAGGAGTAAGATTATTATTCAAGGAATTAAATTGGAATGACATGTCTACCAAGCACATTATTATTTGGAAATTATGTAAATCACAGCTGACATAGTTTTTGTTTACATTGTTAGCCATATTTATGTTTATTTATACCCATAATCATAATAATCAGCCTAATTTATTTATTTATTCGATAATTTTGCAATAGCTATGACCTAGCTAGAGCCAATAAAAATAAGCCAACCAATATTCAAAACTCAACTGTTCTTCATACAAATAAACAAAGAATAAAACATGTGATTTTGAGATGATATTGAATTACGTACTTTTTGAAGTCTAGTATTTTTATAATAATAAATTATCATTGGTATATACATTTTATTTACTTTTGCAGTACATTAGACCAAACTATTTTTGTATGTCAATTAATAGGTTATTGCCCGCGTGTTTGTTTATAATTTTATGTACATTCCGAACTATAAATAGTGTGTACCGTCAATTCAATTTTATTTACGAAAATTTCAATTGGGCATTTTCACTTGGTTAAATAAGAAAGGCCGGGTCCAGTGATAGCGAAATTAGAGCAAAGCATGGGTACTTTATTTTTTTGAGATCACGATTACTCCGTTATAAATTAAAAAGGCTGTTATAACAAACTAGGTACATACTTTCAGAGCAAAGCTAATAATACCTACAAAACCATGTGCCACTGATCTTTTTCGGAACACAAATTATAAATGTTGTCCGGTGAGGGTCACGAGCAATATGTAGAAACCTTCACTAGCAACACGTAAGCAAATGTGGAACCGTAAATGAAAGGTTACGCAATTATAATCGTGTCAACACCTTAAAAATAATGAGATGCCAAAGATTATTTTAAAGTTTGATTTACAATATTGACTAGATAGGATTTGTATGTTTTATCTCAACCTATGAACTTAGGTAGGTACAATTCCGTGATCCAATAGGGAATCACGCCGCCGGCTACAAAAACTAAAAGTTACTTACTTCAATTTCCAAGACAGAATGTACCCACTTTTTAAATAATAAAAATAAACCAAGTCAAAAAGATAAGCTAACCGATATTACTACCAAATTTCACTAAATTATATCCAACAATCCACGTGCTCACAATGTTTTCGAAGCACAACAAAATCCAATATGGCTGACTGAAGTAGTATAGCGCAGATTGGCAACTTAAAAAAAAACTATAGTTCATTCTTCAGAGTTTGAGGTCTATGGAAATTATACTCTGAATCCATGGATTACAACAATCTGATTAAACATATCAGTAGTTTAGAAGTTTATGAGGAAACAGATGAAGTGATGAACTAACAAACATATTAAGGCTTAAAATTTTATTATAACCATCGTTTTGGTTTCACCGTAGTCGGTAAAATAAGGTCCTCAAACAAGACAGTGAAATTCAAATATTCTTACGTTTTTTTGTAATTTGTAGTTATGCGTTACGTTACGTTGCGTTAAACTCTATTATAATGATGGTGATAAAACGTAAGCACATTTAAGTGGCGTGGCGTGTCGTTGCGCATACTGGCGTGGTGCTGAGTGTGTACACTAAGCTGGGGTGTCGCGGCGCGGTCTCGCGCTATTTCTGAATTAGTTTACATCAGTGTACATCGAATCTTTGTAACGTGTTGACGTACATCATATTTACTTCGGATTCGGATGATGGTTTCGATGAAGACCTTCAATTTTATTTTTATGCACCTGCCATGTTATATCTCCACCACCCAAACACCTTATACTTCTTACTACTAGACTGTGCACTATGGAGCGAAAACCGGTCCGCGCGAGTCACAATACCAAGGGGAGCCCCCTTGGTATTGTGTCTCTTTCTAATGAGGTGACCATGACCAAACATAACACGGGACAAATTGATTGTAAAAATGAAAGTGTAAATATCCCGATATATTTATGCTACCAGACTACGCTACCTAAACCTAACTAATTTATTATAAATTAAAAAAAATGGTTGTATATTTTTTTTGGAATCTACATCACTTACCGTATGGTGTCGGGCATAAATAATTTCACTATCCCATGTTTTCTCGTGGGTGTCGTAAGAGGGACAAACCAGAGAATGGGCAGCAGCGTTCTCTGTGCATTTGTAACAAACATACTGCGATCGCCAACCCACCTGCTTAGCACTCCCCTTGAATATCACAAATAAAACATAGCCCTTATAGCGCCCGGCAGCCTGCCTACTCTCGACTACAGTAGCGGTCGAGGTTACGGTATGGCAAGGGGTGCTAAGGATCCCGGACGAGATCTGGCTACCCCAACAAATACCGACGACTGGACCTGGAAACGTACTCGTACAACACGCGCACACTCCGGATCGACTAAAAGATCACCGAACTCGAAGAGGAATTGAGCAGTTTACGATGGAGTATTATAGGGTTATCTGAAGTTCAAAGAGAGGGGGAGGACTCGATAATCCTCAAATCTCAAGTCTCCTCAAGTCTCGTTCTTCTAGACCCATCGTATAGATAGGAACAAAAACCTGTCTGATCCTACTCTCAAGCTCATGAAAGAGAGGCGTGAGATGAGACTGCTGTCTTCGGACGATGCATTGAAAAACCGGCAGCCAAATATACCTCAACTCCGCTCAGCGCCCGATCGGAACGGACGTGTGTTCTGCGTAATTCTAGTAAATATTTAAATAATTTTTATATAGTTTGGAATTGTTTAATTTATATTGAGTTATACCGAAACTCGGACCCTCCTTTTTCTTCTTGGGGAAGTCTCCATAAGCCGCGGCGGACATATTTGTTGGTGTCGGAAGTCTCACTTACTCACGGGTGAATGCGGAGTCTTCGTGGGCTTCACTGTTGGCCTCTGGTGAGTCAAGATCAAGATTTTTATAAATCTCGAAAAGAGGACCGTGCGTGCTGGGATTCGAACTTCGGGCACGAGCGGCGAGACGACGCACTCAGCGACAGCGCTAAATCAACATTGACGTCATTGCAGCAAATTTGTGTCCTCGTGCTACGTTGCTACGGAGTCCGCGCTACGTCACTATCGCGCATCGGCTACGCGTTGGACGCTACGAGCGCTACGATTGTTGTATCTGCTACGCAACTCTGCTACGAAAGTGTTGCGTGTATTGTTTTTTACATTTTTATTAACTGCGGTAAACACTGATTGACTGCCATGCCACGCTCATCAAAACCACCTCCGTCTACTGCTGCCGGTGCCATTAAAGATGCGCATTCTGAACCGGATTTATCTTCGATGAAAGTGAGTGACCACGATTTGTCTAACATAACGACTCGTAAACGTATGCGATCGGATGACCTGTGTCCTGACAACCAATTTGAACAACTAAAAACAATGCTGGAAACCTGGAAATCGGACCAGGATGCAATCTTAAAAAAGTTGGTCCGGGATGTGGGAGAATTAAAAGCACAAAATCAGCAAATAAAGGAGTCAAACCTTGAAATTGAAAAATCAATAAATTACATAAATAAGGACTACGAAGAAATGAGAAATAAAATAAAAGTTCTGGAAAGTGAGCGCCAAGACTTTCTGAATTCCATTACCGGGCTTGAGAAAAAAATACAAGAAATGCAGCTTTCTTCACGCCCCTCCTGTATCGAATTGAGAAATGTCCCAGCTCGGGAAGGGGAGACGGTGGCCGACTTGACGAACCTTATTACCAAGGTTGGTAATGCGGTCCAGCTCGACATCAGCCCCAAGGACATAAGAGACGTATACCGACTTCCTGGTAAGCCTAACACTAATAAAACTATTGTTGCGGAACTCTCCACAGTACATATGAAAAATGATCTGCTGGCAGCTACTCGAAATTTTAACAAAAACCGCACCAAGGAAAATAAATTGAATACTGAATCCGTGGGTCTACCTGTAGTGCGCCAGCCCATTTATGTAGCAGAGTATATGGCACCATCTGCAAGAAAAACCTTTATGATGGCACGAGAGTTTGCAAAAACGCACAAATACACCTTCTGCTGGTACTCAAATGGAAAAATATTCCTGCGTAAGGAGCAAGGTTCTAAACATATACTGGTGGAGTCGGAACTCTGTCTCAACAATTTGAAACTATCTGAAACCGTCGAGCAATGACTATTTCTCTTTCATATTACTTTGGAAATACCTTATTTTTTAGCCATAACTTGTTCACTACTATTTAATCAATTGTTTTTCTCAATATTAAAACCTATCACTCATAACACACTCACAATCCATTCGTCCAATACTCACCTACTCTGCATTCTCTTCTACCTATCATTATATCATACATACATTCTACTTATTTCACACAAAATTAATTTAAAGTACCTAAAAATTTATAAAACAAAATATTTAATTACCAATATACTTGTCATATGGTCTTATTACTGTACAATCGAAAAATTTAAATCAAAAAACATTCTTAACTCTGACGGTGACTCGTTTTCCGGATTTTTGCAAACAACTAAAAATGATGAATATAAATGAAATTTCTCTTGACATCGATAACGTCTCAGTTGCAGAATCTTTTATATGTACTCCAGAAGATTGTCGGAATAATACTAGACAGAGCAATCAATGTCTTGGTATAATACATATAAACATCAGGAGCATAAAAAAGAATCTGGATCAATTTATCGCAATGCTCTCACTAACAAAAATCGAATTCGATATTATTATCCTGACTGAGTGCTGGCTACAACTCACGGGGCACCTACCGTACTTACAGGGATATACTTGCTACCATACAATAAATAACCCTATTAAAAATGACGGTGTTGTAATATATGCCAAAAGCAGCTTGGATTGTCATACATATGAACCAATGATACGTGATGCCAACTGTCTGGTGTTTTGCTACCACAATACAGCGATTATCGCTGTCTATCGATCTCCGTCTTATCAAGATGCTACAAATTTTTATTCTAGTTTATGTGAAATAGTAACTTCTGTCAAATCCTATAGCAATATAACATTAATAGGCGACATTAATATTGACATTAAGCCTGGTAACTCTGATCGACATTCTAATGATTATTTAACAACTATGGCGACACTCGGCTTATTACCCGCACATACATTCCCCACTAGAATAAATAACTGCCTTGACCATGTACTACTAAGAACCCAATCACCAGCTAGGGTCATCGTACTGAATTCTCACGTTACGGACCATCTTCCCGTGGCCCTATTCATAGATTTAAAAGTACACAAACCCCTTTTAAAAAGATCCTCAGTTCGATATGATTACGTATCCATAAAAAATGAAATTGATAACTTCGATTTTGCCGCTGGTCTAAGCATGCAAGACCCGGATCTTGCAACTGACTTTCTCGTTGATTACATGCAAAAAGTTCTGATCAAGCATAGTAAAACCGTACACACTTCTAACAGGAAAGCAATTCTGAAACCTTGGATGACGGTTGGTCTAATCCGTTGCTTAAAACACCGTGATAAAATGCATCGAAAGGCCAAAATTCAACCCGACAATTTAATCTTAAAAGTAACGTATAATCGATATCGTAATTTCTGCAATGCTTTACTAAGAAAACTCAAACGCGCATATGAAAGATCAGAGTTATTGGAAGCGAAAAATAACCCCAAGGCCACATGGAAGGTAATCAAAAATATAACTAATAGTCATCAAGTTAAAGAATCGCCTAGTTTGCTGCTAAAATTGAAATCCGACCCAGCTGCCTCTATTAATGAAGTTAATAATTTTTTTGTTAATATCGGTAAAAATCTTGCAGCAAAATTCAGCTCTAACAGTCCCAGCACCGCCTCCCTCTTTTCCCCATCGCCTCTGAACTCATTGGTCATTCCCTTGGTTGATGAAGAACAGGTGAAAAGCATAATTCACTGTTTGCGCAGTGAGTGTGCGGTTGGCTGGGACAACATACCTGCCAGAATACTTCGCCAGTCCAGTAGGTCTCTCGCTCCGATAATAGCTCACATCTGTAACTGTGCTATAAATTCGGGGACTTTCCCAAAAGCTTTTAAGCGTGCAGTAGTGCACCCTATATTCAAGACTGGGGCAAGAGGAGATGTATCCAATTATCGACCAATATCCGTTCTCACCGCATTCTCCAAGGTCTTAGAACGTATCCTCAATAATTCCCTGACTAAATTTCTTGCCAAAAATAATATTCTGTCTCCAAAACAATACGGATTTCGTACTGGTATCTCAACAGAGGATGCGGTATTGGACTTTGTTAACAATTTGGTGGATAAACTGGATAATCGCTTTAAATGCTACGGAATCTTTCTGGACCTCACTAAGGCCTTCGATACCGTCTCAATTCCTAAACTGGTGGCCAAAATGGAGCATATAGGAATACGTGGCTTGGCTCTAGATATTTTTAAAAGTTACTTGAGTGGCCGTACTCAATGCGTAAAAATTGAAGACTTTGTCAGTAAGGAGGAACCGGTTTGCTACGGCATACCACAAGGCAGTATTTTGGGGCCCACCCTCTTCCAAATTTACATTAATGATCTCTGTCAATTACCTATCTACCATTGTGATATATTCACCTACGCTGATGATACGGCACTACTTATTTATGACAGAGACTGGACCAAGGTGACTGAAAGAGTTGAATTCTCATTGCGTAAAATAATGGACTGGCTAAGCAACAACGTACTGACACTGAATATTGCAAAAACAAAAGTCATACAGTTCTCTACAACAAACAGCCCTAAGCCTCCAACTATTAAAGATATAATCCCACATGTATGCACAGATCCTACTCAATGTAAATGTATTAGCCTCACTTTGGTACCTCACATCAAGTACCTAGGAGTCCATATAGACGAAAAGCTTGACTGGCGATCACACATAGATGCCTTATGTTCGCGGATCCGTAAGCTTATTTATTTGTTTAAAGGACTACGACATTCTGCGGACAAGGAGATAACAAAAATGGTCTACCGCTCCTTATGTGAGTCTATAATTTCCTATTGCATTCCGGTTTGGGGAGGAACATTTAAAACAGCTATGCTTAGAGCGGAAAGGGCACAACGGGCAGTACTTAAAGTGATGTCTTTCAAAAAACAAATCTATCCCACTAGACAATTGTACTTGGAAGCCCAGGTCCTAACGGTTCGACAATTATATATCCTCCGTACCGTCCTTCGTAGACACACCCTGTTACCAATTAGCTTAGACGTAACAAGTAGACGCACCGGTTTTCCAGTCTGCCAAGTTACCAAATGTCGCACTACACTCGCGTCCAGACACTTCTGTGCGTTAAGTTCAAAAGTCTACAACCGGGTTAATAAATCTATCTCAATTTATAAGCTAACGTTATATAATGTAAAACAAATTTTGGGACCATGGCTTCAGTCCTTAAGTTATGACGACACTGAAAACCTCATTTTATCAGTACCATAAAACACGCGTATGATTTGATAAATTAAATTAAGTTTACTCACACGCACACTCATGTACACACACATGCATACGCTCACCATCACAAACACACTCACACACACACTCACGCACACACACACACACACACTCATGCACGCGCAACTCACACGCTCGCACGTTCGCTTTATTTCTCTGTTTTGTCTAATTCAATACCTACTATTGTTACTTAGTCTTTGTTTTACATAAAAATTTAAATGTGTATTGATATAGGCGGAGGACACTGATTCCTGTAACACAGGTTCGCCTAGCACGGGAGTCAGGGGCTTCACATGTATGGTTGTAAAAATTTTTATGTCAATAAAGTTATTATTATTATTATTATTATTACCTCAAAGGATCTCAATGATTTCACATATTGTCCAGTTGCGTAAACAGTTGAGAAACAAAACTCCACCAATTTTATTCCACTAGGAATCAATTTGCAAACAACACAACAGCCGCTGAATTTCTCTCGAACAAAGCCCACCAAAAACTCCGCAAACCACCATCTTACATTTAGTATTACCAGGCCCAAACATTTCATAGTACTACTCTTACTAAGTATTAATGAATTATTTATTTTTTAAATACAACGAATTGATTAATTATAGAAACTGTAGAAATATTTAAATACGTTTCAAAGTCTATGAATCGTTTGTTTTGGTTTTACATAAAAAAGAAAAATGTAAAATTTTCTACCATTTCTACCAAACCCAATGATTAGTTGAGGTGGCAAGACGGCAGACAAGGACACACTACCAGCAGAAACCCTCTCGCCAGGACCGCTTTTGGTTAGCTACCGCTTATAAGGAAATAGCTAACCTAGGTATATGATGATAGATTTCATTTTAGCTAAACAAAAATTTTTGGTACACAGTCTAGTAGTAAGAAATACGTATAAGGTCTTTGCCACCACCCTTGTTTGACTGATAGAGAATGCCTAAGGTATTAAGTCCGCCTATGTACCTTTATGTTGCATTAAGTTTTATTTAATAAATAAATTTCTCCTAGCAATGAAACTTCTTGAGAGCAAAAACAAAAAAGAAGACAAGCAAGAAGGCAGGATTTCAGCACCCTAATGTGTACCTATTTAGACATCACGAAGCACACTCCTCAGCCTTCATTTTGGCAAATCAACAGTATTCATTGCCTGTGTTACGCTGTCGAGTAGACGGAATTTATATATATATGAAGCAATTAATGCAAGGAAAGCGTACCTTGCGCTATTCTTTGAACTTACACAATTAGGGTTCTTATCGAATGATCCTTATACTCCCTAGCCTTTGGGTCATGATAAACTGTACAATTGATGTACAAGTTCAATATGCTCGTCGATCATTTTCAACACGAAGTATACAAGCGTCTGCTACGAGTTCGCGTCGTTGAATGGCACGCCACTAGCCATGCATGTTGAAAATGACCGACGAGCTTATTGAACTTGTACACATCATGATCCTTATACTTACACAATTAGGGTACTTATTTTGATAAGTACCCTAATTGTGTAAGTTCAAAGAATAGCCCAAGATATGCTTTCCTTGCATTCATTGCGTCATAAATATATTCAAAAATTCCGTATATTCGACAGCGTATAACATGCAACGAATACTGTTGAGTTGTCAAAATAAAATGGAAGGAATGTGCTTCGTGATGACCCAACAGATACGCAATTAGGGTGCTAAAATGCTGTCTTCTTTTTTATGTTTTTGCTCTTACGAAGTTTCATTGCTTGGAGAAATTTATTTATTAAAACTTCCTGCAACATAAAGGTACATACATAGGCGGATTTAAAGCCTGACGTATTCTCTACCAATCAACCAAGGGTGGTGTAGATATAAGGCAGGAGCATACAAATAAATTGAATGTCCTTATCGAAATCACCATCCGAATCCGAAGTAAACATTATGTACGTCTACACGTTGCAAAGGTCCGATGTATGATCTTCATAAATAGCGCCAGAGCGCGCCACGACACGCCAGCTTAGTGTGTACTGTGAAGGGGTAACTCAGGGAGCTCAAATAATAAGCAGAAATTACTTTTAACTTGTAATGAATCAACAACGTGCCTGCCCTCAGGCGGCTTTTACAGAAGTCCCAGCTAAACCAAAAACTACACGCGTTCGATCTATTTCAAATATTCTGTATTCGATTTCCTTCCAAACTTATAAGTCGCCAGTATTAGGTGTCAGCGGCCGAACAGGTTGCTTGTCCTATGTGGAAAGCCTCTACAGTACACTCAGCGCCACGCGAGTATGCGCCACGACACGCCACGTAAATGTTGTTCTATCTTAACTGAGCACTCGAAATGCCAATGACACTACAATTGTAAGCAGCGGCGCGCCGCAGACAGAGAGGCCACTACGAACAAAGCGTCATTTTGCACACACACATTGACATTGCGATTTTACAGGGAATATTGGACCGAGCTCAGTCGCGGCTGTCACGAGTGCTTTGTGCGGGCGTTTGTCACGTGATTCAAACATTTACAACTGTAACGAGGTTGCATTGGCTGGGTTACCTTTAGTAATTGTTACAGACCGAATATACTTTAAATTAATTCTTTAAATTAAGGTGTATTCGTAAGAGCTAGAAATTCATAGACGAAAATGGAAAGGCTATGAAACTTGTCATAATAATAGAGGCTTAAGTCAAATCCAGCTCACAAATATATTTCCTCATAATAAGCATAATTTTCTTCTTGTTTAAGTACAACTTTTTAGTTCGCTTCTAAGCAGTCGGGATTTTGGATTTAATTTACTTTTTTTTCATATATATTTTTGTCGAGCCTGGTGCTTTGCACATTTTAATGTTTTTAGTGGGATCATTATTACAACATTGTTACGCCTTGTTACCCTCCACTCTTCGTCGTATGTGGCGTCGTGATATTTAATGGATATTTGATGCTCTGTCTACCCTCTTAGGAATGTAAGCATGATATTATGTATATTTAGACAAATCGATATATTTATATTTGTAACATAAACAACCTACTCTTTTTTTTAATTCAGAACCAATATAGTGGCAACCTTAGTTAATCTGTCAAGTTTAGCTGTCAATTTTCGAAACTGCGGGACTGGCCCTTCTTTATACTTTCTACAACTGGGAGCTCGTCTCGTTATTGGCTCACGAGGCGAACACAAGTTTTCGGGTGGGTGAGCGGGAGTGGAATCATTAGACATTTCGGGTGCACCAGTTAAGACGGAAACACACTTACGTGTTGTGGCGTGGCGCGGGATCCACAAATCAAACTACTCTGATCCAACCTACGTCATAACACAACGAGTTTTGTAGCCAATCAACTGCGTCAAAAGGCGCCACGCCACGCCACGACACGTACGTGTGGTTCCGCCTTTATTTTCACTGTGCTGTATGCACAGAACAAGAAACAGAAAATTTTAGAAAGTATAATGAATAAATAAAATAAAATGTATCGTTATTATACGGAAAATAGCCTTGCTTTAAAACATTTTTTTGCCAAATCTATTGAATATGAGGAAAAAATATAATGTAAATCTTGAACGTATTTCTGAAAACTTCGTTCCAGCCAGCCGAAACACGTTTAAGAAAAAAATCTCGATATTAATGAACGGCAAAGTAACCCCTTACCGTGACCTTTAAAGTTTTTTATCAGTAAAACTGACCAATGATTCGTTAAATTTCTCGTCAATTTAATCTGTCAAAAAATATTTAGATAGAAAAAATATGGAGGCGCCGGCCGCGATATTCTATACATACAACTTGACTTAACCTTTTTTTTTTTTTGATCTCGCTGGGAAAAAATGCATTACGCATACCCACCCATTGGGGGAATGGGGGGCTATGTGGGACTCCCCGGAATGAATCCGGTATACCCACTAAAATAACCCAGCGGCACTCCCGCATCGTCTTGAATTGGAGGAGGACTGGGAAACTGGCAGAGCCTTTAAGTCCAGTCCCCCGCCGACGACCGTTCACGCCCCTCCCTCAGTGGAGGGGCCCGGGAACGACCGCGAGTGCTCGGCCGTTCCCGCCCGACGAGGGTGGTGACTCGTGCAATGCGAGCCAGGGCGCCCCCACGCCCTTCGCCCGCTAGTCACCACCAGGAGGTGGGAGGAGACGATCGTACAACCGCCTTCTCCCACCCCTTCTTCGCCTGCGGTGCGGCGGCGCGAGAGGATCGTCCTCCCGCGCCCGCTCCGCCGCCTCCTTTTGCGACATCACGTCCTCGCAAAAGGAGGCAACCGCCGCCCAGGCCTCCTCACTCCCCAGCATGGAGTTGACTACACTGGGAAGTGACAGGTCCCGCCCGACTACTTGATTCAGGGCACGGCGCAGCTCAGCCCAGGCTGGGCACACCTCAAGTGTGTGCTGCGCCGTGTCCTCCGCCGCTCCGCAGTGGTGGCACGCTGGGGTTGCCTCCATCCGGATCCGGTGCAGGTGCGTTCCGAAACAACCATGTCCGGACAACACCTGCACCAAACGGAATGAGAGGAAACCGTGAGGCTGCTCGAGCCAGCCCCGCAGGACTGGACCGAGCGCGTCCAGCGTCCGGCGGCCAAAGGCGGCGGTGGCGAGGTCCTCCGTCCAATGGAGGACGATTGCGTCCCTCGCCTCCCGCCGCACGGCCTCCCGCTCCTCCGTGGTGGGGCGCTCACCGAGCGCCTTCCGCCGCGCCGTCCATTCGTACACTCTGGCGAGCACCCAAGCCTCTAACTCCCAAGGAGGGGTGCCCGCCAGAGCGCAAGCAGCCGCAAAGCCTACCGACCGGTAGGCCCTCGCCACCCCCAGTGCAATGGCCCTTTGGGGCCTGCGGATGGCGGTCGCGTTCTCCCTCCTGTGGAGGGAGTCCGCCCCAATGGGGGCCCCATAAAGGGCCATACTCTTGAGTATGCCGGCATATAACCGCCGGCATCGCGCCTTGGGCCCCCCCAGGTTCGGGAGGAGCCACGACAGGGCGTCGGCGGCCTTCAGCAGGCGCGTCGACAGCCCACTGAAATGTGGGCCGAAGCGCCACCTGCTGTCCAGCGTGAGGCCCAGATACTTCATCTGGGCCCCGACCTCAATCCTGACGCCCTCCACGGTTATGTGTGCGTCAGGAGGGCAGCGCTGCCGAGGTCCGTGAAAGAACACAGCCTCGGTCTTGTTTAGCGCCACCCTCAATCCTAGGCGGCGGATCCTACCTGCAACTAAGGACCCGCCAGCCGAGGCCAGACAGGCCGCCTCTCTGAAATCCCTCCCCCGGGCAACGAGGAGAGTGTCATCCGCGTAGCAGATGACGCTCGTGCCCTGGAGGAGGGTGCCCCGGAGGAGCCAATCAAAACCGATGTTCCACAGGGGAGGGCCTGGAACCGACCCCTGCGGAACACCGGACTCCGCGCTGTACCTCCTGACCGTCGCCGTTTTGTCTACAAGGAGGACCTCTCGGTCCTCCAAGTAACTGGCCAGGAGGTCCCGCAGGTATTGGGGCACTCCGTGGTACCGGAGTGCCTCCAATATCGTCGAGTGGGGCACGGAGTTGAAGGCGTTGGCGATGTCGAATGACACCGCCAACACTCCGCCCCCCGACTCGACCGCCTCCTGCACGTGGCCCTTCAGAAGGGCCAAGGCGTCGACTGTCGAACGCCCCTGCCGATAGCCGAACTGGGCGTCCGACAAGTCTGGCCCCACCCCCGCAGCAGGCTATTGAGCCGGTCGGCGACGATCCCCTCGAACATTTTACCGACCTCATCGAGAAGAACGATAGGCCGGTATGCCGAGGGGGAGTCCACCGGGCGTCCCTCTTTACGGAGGAGGCAAAGCCGCCCCTCCCTCCATAGTTTCGGAAACCTCCCAGCCATAAAGCACGCACTGAAGAGGTCCCGAAACCTGTCCTCCATCTGGGCGGCAGCTATTGCCACCACCCGTGCAGGGACGCCATCCGGCCCAGGGGCCGTCTTCTTCGCGCGGAGGCCAAGAATCCCGTCACGGATCTCATCCGCTGTCACTGGGGGGATCTCCTCCTCCGGCGAAGCCGCCCCCTGCGGGGGGTTCATTACTGGTGGGGTGAAGTCGGTCCTGCGCGGAAACAGGGACCGGACTACCCCATCCAGCAACGCCGGCTCGAGGGTCTCTGACAGTGGGGGACCATAGGGTCGCAGCTGGTTCCGCGCTACCTTGTACGGCCTCCCGTATGGATCCCTGTCGAGACCCGCCAACATCTCGGCCCTCGCCGAGTCCTTGGCGGCGCACATTGCCGACTTGAGGACCGTCTTTACCTCTAGGTAAGAGGCGTAGAGGCGGTCCTCCCCGGCCTGAGATCGGGTGGTGCGCCGCCGGCTCCGCGTGTAGGCCCTCCTGGCCGCCACGCAAGTGGCCCGGAGCCCCGCCAGCTCCTCCGTCCACCAATACACGGCGCGACGGGGAGGCGGACGGCGTGACCGAGGCATGCTGGAGTTACACACCTCGGTCAGGGACTCTCGGAGCTGGACCGCTGCGGCGTCAACGTCCAGGGCCTCCACAGGGGGCGAGAGCCAGTCCTGGAGGAACGCCGCCTCCTGAGCTGCCTCCCGGTCCAGGCGGGTGAGAGCCCACCGCGGGAAGGGAGATTGGCCCGACCGGGCCATTCCCGGGCCCTGGGTGGAAATGTCGAACCGCACGTAGCGGTGATCCGACAGGGTCTCCACCATCTCCACCCGCCAGTTCACAACGCGGGCGGCTAGCACGGGGGTGGCAAACGAGACGTCAACCACTGACCCTCCCCGCTGCCGCACACACGTGTGACGTCCCCCCTGTTTAGTAGGGACACACCGCACGACGCCGCCCAAAATTCGGCGGCGCGTCCCCGGACGTTGCAAGAGGTGGCCGGGTTGCCCCAGGCCACTGACTTGGCGTTCAGGTCGCCCAACACGACGACCTGACGCGGTGCCGCCCTCCCGACGACTGCCGTAAGGACTTCGAGAAAATTCTCGAAGTCACTTAGAGGGCGGTTAGGGGAGAAATAGACCCCAACCAGGGCTATGTCTCCCCACGCGGCGGCCACGTATCCCGGTCCCCTCTCTAAAAGCGAGAGGGGAGGGGAGTCCGTGGCAGGCCGCGACACCAACGCCACCAAGCCGTCCCGATCACCCAGCCAATGAGTACGGCTCGGCGACCACCGCCACGTCCACCAACCACTCAGCCACGGTCTGCATCAGCAGATCCTGGGCCGCTCTGCAGTGGTTGGTGTTCGCCTGGAGGATGCGATGTTCGACCCTTTGCATTAGTCGGACATCGCACCCCCCTCCTCCCCGGCCGCCGTGGTCCCAGCCTCTGGGACGGCGGTGGCAGTGACAGGCCGGGACGTCGCCTGCACTTTGCCCCTCTTGGGGGGAGGATTACAATTCCTCCCCTTCATAATGTGGCCTGCTGAGCGGCTACTAGCTGCACAAACCGCGCAGTGCGGCGTGGCGGCCTTGCAAGAGGCGGCCTTATGGCCCTCCTTGCCGCCGCGGCCGGGCCTGATGCCCCGGCCTTGCACCGCTGCGACGTCGCAGCCCCCTATGGCTGCGACCGCCGCCACCACCTCCTCCTTGGTGACCGAATCGTCCAGATTGGTCACCTCTATGGCCGCCGACTTCACCGGCCTGGCCACCTTGGCCACGTCTGCGATGACCTCCTGCAGCTTAGCTGCGAAGAGGTCCGCGTTCTTACCGCCCTCCGCCCCTGGGAACTCGAATATACGAGCTCCCGCCTGTGTCCGACGGCATGAGATTTTGCCGATCCCCAGTCTAGTGGGATCGGCGTTGGTACGCGCCCGCATCATGACGGACGCGTACGTCTCGCCCCGCTCCGCAGCCTCCGCTGTGAGCGTCACCACGACGGCTGCGGTCTTGGGAGGAACGAGGTTCCTCTTGGTGCCGACTGGGGGGGAGCTCTTCCCCTTCCCCTTTCACTTACCAGTCGACTGCGACTGGCTGGGAGGGGTGGTGGCGGGGACGGCTGGGGGGGATCTTTTCCCCTTCCCCTTTCCCTTGCCAGTCGACTGTGACTGGCTGGGAGGGGTGGTGGCGGGGACGGCAGGGACGACCGCTGCCGTCTTTTTGCCTTTGCCCTTCCCCTTGCCGACGACCCTCGTCCAGCCCTGCTGGTTGGTCGGGGTGGTGGAAGGGAGGAGGGCGACCTCCTCCTGAGAGGTCGGCCCCGGCTCGCCTTGCCTCTTGTCCGCCGCAAGCGGCGGTCGGAGGCTTTTCTCCGGCAGGAGCCGGTCTTCGATGCCTGCTATGCAGGCTCTGACGAAGGCCCTCTCCTCCACCATAACCTTACGAAGAGTTTCCTCAAGGTTGATGGAGGAGGCGGGGCCCTCTGCCGCAGGTCTCGGCTCGGCTTGTGTTGGCCGGGCCGTGGCTTCAGCCAGCTTAAGGTGCAGCTGGCTGACCTCCGACTGCAGGCGATCAACTTTCGCCTGCAGTTGCCGCGTTTCATCGGAAGCCTTCCGCTGCACCAGTTCCGCAACGATGCTGCGCATGCTCGCGGCCCGGCATTTTAGGGACTTTTGGAACGTCCCCTTCAGGTTTGAGGACTTGGAGGCGACTTCCACGATGCCCTCTTCGTCCTCTTCGGCCATCCGCTCCAGCTCCAGCAGGGAGTGGTCGGCGTACAGGACGCGAGACGCACCGTACCCGGACTTGGCACGGTTGACGCGCGCCCGCTCCTCTTTGGCCGCAACCCGCTCCTCCAGCTCCTGCTGGAGCTGTGTCCGCCTTGCCAGATCCAACTGACGCTGGGCGCCAGCGAGACCCACGTCGTGGGTGTCCGCTATTGTCGTCGGCTTCTTTGCCTTGACCTTCCTCGCGGGCTCCTTCGCCGAACCCGAGGCCGAGGAGCCATCGGAACCATCCTTCAGAAAGGCCCGCTTTCTGCGCCGAGATTCTCTCTCGGCAACCGTCGAACTCGCGTCCGACATAATGGAGTCGTTGTCGGAGTCCGTCAACTCTACCACCCTTTCATCGCAGAAGGTCCGCCCTTCTTCCGACGCTGAAGCGTCGCGTTGGCCCTGAGAAGGCCTTTTGGTTGGCCCTGAGAAGGGCCTTTGGGTTGGCCCTGAGAAGGGCCTTTTAAGAACCGCCCGCGGGCGTCCCGCGCAGATTTAGACATATTCTCGGCAATATCGTTCACGACAAGGCAATAGATTCGCTACGATCGCACAGTGCACTTTGGCCGTGCCCAGTCTGCCACTCCGTTACGGTGGTCAGAAAATTCCGAGGATGCGACGGAGACAGCGGTTGACCAAGACTTGTATTTCGCGTGAGATGTCCTTTGTGACCTGCCACGTTTCGCACCCATAGAGCAGCACGGATTTGACATTGGACCCGAAGATTTTGAGTTTAATCCTTCGGGTCAGTTTCCGCGATTGCCAAACTGGTCTCAGCTGCGCGAAGGTAGCTCGGGCTTTGGCGATCCGTGAAGCGATGTCCTCTTCACTACCCCCAGTCTCTGACATGACACTCCCGAGGTATGTAAATTTGTGGACGCTTTCCACTGCCTCTGTGCCAATCAGCAACGGTGAGTGGTTCTTCACACCAGTTCTCATTTCCTGGTTCTACCGGATGTTTATTTTGAGCCCTGTTTTTGTCGCCTCCTGACGTAAATCGTTCAGCTTTGCTTGCATATCTGCGTGGGTATGACTCAGCAGGCATATGTCATCGGCGTAATCCAAGTCTTCCAAGACGTTAGATAATCCCCACTCTATTCTGCGGCGCCTGTTATCATGGATGCAAAGCATAATTCCGTAAAGAACGACTAGGAAGAGGAGCGGCGACAGGAGGCAGCCTTGGCGGACACCCGCGTGTACTGTTACGATATCCGATATGAGGCCGTCATGAGTAACCTTACAGGAATATTTCTTGTAAATACTCTGCAACAGAAGGACTATTTTCGGCGGCACTCCAATGTCCAGTAGGCGGATCCAGATACTAGACCACTTCAGCGTATCAAAGGCCTTTTCGAAGTCTACAAAGATTAGTTAAATCTCCCTCTGCCATTCTGACGCCTGTTCCAGTATGATACGGAGTGTTGATCTGGTCCGTACAGGACCGGTTCGAGCGAAAACCAGCCTACTCCTTGCGTAGAAGAGGATCCACGGCCTTCGACAATCTATCCAGGATGATCTTGCAAAAAACCTTAGAGGGAATCGAGAGCAACGTTATTCCTCTCCAGTTATCGCACTGGCATATACATACAAAATTTAAAAAAAATCAGTTCAGTTCACCCATGGTATAATAATAGGTAGGGGAAAAAGTTTCTTCGCATTTTTTAAGAAAATTCAAAACATTTTTTAATATAGTTTATTTACATTTAACTAAAGTATGTAGGTACCATTTTGTTCGATAACTTTTTGCCATCTTGTAGGACATGATCCCATTGCTATAGAAATTTTGGGACTTCTGATCAAAATACCGCGACAAGTGGTTTTGGCAGTCCTCTCGTGATGTTAACCTGACACTGCCTACAGAATTCTGAAGAGACCGAAACAGGTAAAAATCTAAAGGTGCAAGGTCAGGACTATACGGCGGATGCATTAACACCTCCCAGGCAAACTCCCTTAATTTTTGATGAGTGGCTAAAGATGTGTTATCATGATGAAAAACAACAACAAACTGTTGATTAATTCCGGCCGCTTTCTCTCAACTTCTTGCTTTAATCTCATCAGTTGTTCGCAGTAGAGTTCAGAATCGATGGTCCTGCCTGGTGGTAACAGTTCATAATGCCCTTCCAATCCCACCACACACACAGCAGCACCTTGTTGCGAGTTAACCCGGGTTTCGCCAGTTTGTGAAGCCTGACCGGCCTTTGACCACGACCTTTTTTGCACGTTCTTGTCGTACGTGATCCACTTTTCATCACACGTGATCCACATTATCAGCTTCTTCAAAAATGGTTCGGTTTCATTACGTTGTAATAAAGAATCACAAATGAGTACACGGTTCATTAGATTTCTTTCAGTGAGCCCGTGAGGTACCCAAATATCGAGATTTTTTGTGTACCCAGTTTTTTTCAAATGCACCAAAACTGTTTTGTGGTCAATTCCCAGTTCTTCAGCTACGTCGTAACTACGGATATGCCGATCTTGCTCCACTTTTTCAAAAATGGCATCCATTTTATCCGTAATAAGGCGACCAGAGCGACGTGCATCTTTGACATCAAAATTTCCGGATTGAAAACGCTTAAACCAAATTTGTGCTAGGTCCATAAACATCGCAATTTTTTTTCGCGGCTAGCGTTGCATTTTTACCTTTTTTGTAGTAAAATTTTAAAATGTATCGAATTTCTTCATTAGATTCACTCATCTTGACAGTACGAAAAACAAATGAATATCACACATTTTCCTAATTTGAATTTGGAATAATTCCAAATTCAAACTACACTTTAATACATTATCATCTTTAAATACTATAGTGGAGTAAGCCACCTTTGTTCAAAAGGTGGCTTACTCCACTATTATATTGAAGCTAGATATTGTATGGAACGTAGTTTACACCAAAACTGCAATCAACACAAATTGTGGCTTACACCACTTCTGCGCTGATAGCCTCAATTAAGGTTACACTAGTCGATCATTCTTCCGTACAAACGTAGTATGGCGATTACTCCACTGTTTGACGATGTACGTTCAAAATAAAAATGATTAAATTGTCTCATCATTATCTAGCCCTGTATGGATACAAAAAGTAAAAAATAAAAATATTTGAAAGTTATGAGCGTCGAAAGTTCCATATTTCAACACTAATTTTAACGCATCTTTGGGAGGAAATAAATACCTCAGGAAGAAGAAAAATTGCAAAACGGCCTCCTTAAAGGGATAGATTAGTAATTCAACATGCAAATAATTTTAGTTTTAATAGGTACATACATTTAGTAGTTTTTTCCTGATAACTAGACTCCCAAAGGTCTGTTTATAAAATTTCGCGCGCTCGTTTTCGTCCTAAATCATCATCAAATTCGATACAAATTTGCAAAAGTGCTAATTCGTACGCGAACTAGCGTCTTACTGCTCATCACAGCATCTATCTCTTTCGCACGTGTTGTCGGATAATATAGCATGCATTTTAACCTCGCGCACAAAATAGTTCGTGCCGTCGACTAGGGGAACCTTAAGTGCGTTACTTTACAGCAAACTAAACACACATACTCTGAGTTCCATTGCAAATCCATGGTAAAAGATTATCTGCTTACCCTAAACTATGATGTCCTATCAGATCTAAAACCTTGACAATCTAGGCAAACACTTAACTACATACCTATAAACAAAACACACACCTGACACAAAAAAGAGAGATATTCCCTGTTCCCTTTACATTATTTTTCTCCAATTTATATCTAGTTTACTTTTCCCCCTTAAATATAATCTTTTCACTAATTGTTTTATCATTGATGTAATGGACGGATGGATGACCCCTGTAACACAGGTTTTCCTAGCATGGAGGGCATTGATCATGTATTTTGTACCTCGCCAGTTGTAGGTAACCTTGACAAATATCACCTATAATTATGAACTTTTTACCGAATAAATACTACTATACTATACTTGCTGTCCCACGCGGCTTCGCTCCCGTCAACTGAAAAGGAATAATTTTGCCCGTTTTTGTAACATTTTTCATTTATGCTCCGCTCCTACTGGTCTCGTATGTTATATAGCCTATAACCTTCCTTGATAAATGGACTATCTAACACAAAAATAATATTTAAATTCCAACCGGTAGTTCCTGAGATTAGCGCGTTCAAACAAACAAACTCTTCAGCTTTATAATATTAGTATAGATATATTGGGCTTGGTAAGCAATATGTACCAAAACAAATAAGAAACAGGTTCTTTAAAATATTAGCTAATGTAGTTTCCTATTTTATTTTGTTTCAGGTTTTACTTGAGGGTTAAACTCTATGTGCCTTATAGCAAAAATACAGTAAAACACTAGATAACATTATTAATAGGTGCTAACTATATCTAGCCAGTGATAACAACTTTCCTCTTTGCAATCAAAATGATTCTGAAGACTTTTGTTCGAGACTGCATTTCAATCCCTTCTGAACCAACTTAATCTAAAGGAGGTAGTTCAATCTCACCTACTTTTTGACATTTTCGACTGATCTGGAATAAATAAAATAATTTGCCTGGTGTGAAGAAATGAGTTGAAACACGTGACCACTGACATTATAAAAAGTCGAATTTGACAGCTATAAAAATACGTTAAAGTTGATGCTTACGAATGATACTCGTTGTTATAGTGCATGGGTAACATAGTGCATAATTAATTAGGATTATGAATTTGAATCGATTAATGGATCATATGTTTGGGATCTGTCAATGTGGCCACTCCTGGGGAAGGGTGGGGGAGGCCTATGTCCAGCAGTGGACATCTTTCGGCTGAAATGAAGATGATGAATTTGATTTTTCATAGACGTAAATACAAAGATACCCATTGGGATAAAAATTACCGATTAGTAACACTAACTTAATGCCCATTTTTTAGCCCATCAATTTACACTGCAACCCAATAGTATGTAATAGAGTTACATATAAAATGACAAAGTCGACTATTTCTGTCTGCAGGGTTTAAAGTAACCTATCCATGTCGGGATGTCCTAAGTTCCCAAGCTCGCTCTGCACAGTGATGTCACCTCGTCGGTTGATCTGCTATTTGATATATAATAAAATGCTAATGTAACCCTGTTACGTACTATTAGGTTGCAGTGTAAATTGATGGGAAAAATATGTGGCATTGAGTAACAGTGTTACTTATCGGTAATTTTTATCCCAATGAGTAACAGTGTAACACAAAATGGTGTAACTTAACAGGAACAAACCAAAGTTATTACAGCATTTAAAATGAGAAACATCGGAAATCTTAGATTGTCACAATTATACTTAGATTTATATTCAAATTGTTAAAAGGTTTAAAAACTTTAATAACACATTCATTTTTATTTTATGGTTTTTAATTAAATAAACCTAGATTCTAAACATGGTCAACAACAGTCAAATATATCTCATGATATAGATTAGAATTATTTATAATAGCATTCCTTAATTACTTGATCATTGTTGGCATCGAACATAACACACGTTAAACATACCACATAGCTTTCATAGCATAATTCCCGACTGAATCAATAAAATTTTAGGTTCAATAGGAGTTATAAATTGGAATAATATATTTAATACAATAAATTAAAACAAAATAAAAAACTCAATCTAGATAAAAATAGATATATTAGGGACAGATAAGAGAGAGGACAGTCAACTTCAAATTGTAAAAAATTCAATACAATCACCAAGAATCATATCGTGATTTCCATTTTAGAAGTTCACATTTTTTAGTGTGAACATTATTGCAAAGCATTAGAAAAATTGCTTGTTTGAATTAGGGTGATAATGACACTAGTTGTAAACCGGGAGTGGATAAATAATAAAAGTTGAGTCATGTTGGTATAATTATTTAATAGATAGGTATATGTACATTCCTTATTTTTTTAAATCATTTCTCAACTTGGACAAATGGGATGAATTCAAGGAATGTTGCACAATAATTTAACTATAATTTCAAGTAACTGTAGATATTAACAACTGAATGATAAATTGTATGAAGTTATAATTGAGTGCTAATGTGTTACAAACACTTACATGTTATTTATGGAGAAATACTGTTTGTCTACAGGATATAGACATAATTTCACAATGTAGGTTGTTTACGAAATAATTTCGAGGACTAAATATATAAAATCACAAAGTCATGTTTATTCATAACAGCGAAACAATTTACATAGACTTACTGTAGACATAATTAGTGCTAACTTTATATAGCATCTACCGCATCTGCTTCATCTTCTGAACTAACTTCATCTCCGAATTCGATATCTTCATCCAGACCATCCACAGAATAGACCACTGTCTCATTGATTCGTACTGTCTCTGGAAATTCACCATACGTCTTCAGATTCCTTGCCTCGTCAGGAGTGTATTTCAGGATCACATCAGCTTTCGCGTCTTGGTAATCTCGCAACCCTATTAGTATAATGTCACCTTGGTTTATCCAAACTTTTTTCCGTAGTTTACCTCGGATATGACAAAGACGTTTTATGCCATCAAAGCACATGGCCTCCAAGCGGCCATTACCGAGCATCTTTGTGACTTGGGCGTACTCCTGTCCGTCTTCTTTGAAAACCAGCTCACGTTTTTCTGTTTCGTTCTCGTTCTTTCCTCTCCTCCTGTTTTTACCTCCTTTTCCTTTATTCTTCGGCATAATTTATATAATTTTGAGTACAACTACTAACATATACAGTAAGACTACGAAAATCTTTAGACAGTTTCGTTTGACAGTCAGAGATGTACTTTTTTAACCTGTTTCGCTTCGCGTCGTGTTGCAATTAAAACGCACAGATAAAAAAAAGTTAACATGACATTCACTTACCGATAGCCATTTTATTGAAAATGAAACAAATAAATGACGCAAGCGGTATTCAGAATATTTGTTGTGCTTCATCATCGTTTCAGCCAATAGACGTCCACTGTGGGACATGGACCTCCCCCAGGCGTTGCCGCATTGACCGGTCTCGTGCGTCTCGTAGACAGCGGATTCCCGCAATATTAACCAGGTCATCCGTTTTTTTATGGTTTTAATGCTGGAATGTAAGGACTATGAAGGTTTGCCGTGAATTTTCAGGTATAAGCTTCAAGCCTAAAACGATTTAGAACCAAGCCTAAAACCAAGGTTTGAAGCGGGTGGGGCGATGCCGGCTACACGGCTTAAAACAAGCTCCCCAAACCTCAGTATGTTTAGAACGCTGCGCAGAGAGGACGTATTTACGCTCGCACCGTACGTTCATTAATACGACGTCTTGGCGCCTTGCATAGCTATCTAAAGTTCAAAAAGAATATACTAATAAACTTTAAAAACTAATCTCTAATCTTACGATATCTTACTATCTTCTACTAATATTATAAATGCGAAAGTTTGGATGGATGTGTGTACCTATGTTTGTTGCTCAATCAAGCTAAAATGGTTGAATGGATCTGGTTGAAATTGCCACAGAGATAGATTATAGTCTGGAATAGCACATAGGCATTTTTTTATCCCGGCATGATGTTCCTATGAGATAATAAAACACTTTCCAAGCGAGTGAAGCCGCTGGCAGAATCTAGTATATTTAATATAAATGTTAAAGATATACTTTAAAAAAAATATACCATGCATTTTTTTCTCAGTGAAGTTATTATATGACTCCGATGTCAAATCACAAAGACAGGGCAAGTCTCTGTTTAAATCGATAAGTTCTGATAATACTTACGTTCGCTCTGTTGAGTCATTTTGTGCGCAGAGACACGTGCGTCTGCGCTCGCCGCCTGCAGTATTGCGACCAGTGCTGCCAACTCGTCTAAAGACGGAACCACACTTACATGGCGTGGCGTGTCGTGGCGCCTTCTGACGCAGTTGATTGGCTACAAAACTCGTTGCATTATGACGTAGGTTGGAACAGAGTCGTTTGATTGGTGGATTCCAGAGCCACGCCACGCCACGACACGTAAGCACAGACGTAAGTGTGGTTCCGACATAAATCTGATTTTCGAATCGAAACATAATCAGGCACACAAATGCATAGACTAATATATAATAGATTGTAAATGTTTGTGGCCAGCCTTAATATGCTATAAGACGCTGCATTTGACAAACGCATGCGTCTGTGAAATTGTCAAGCCCAACATTTTTTCATCGTTTAGCGACTAATAAATTTTTGGCGATTTGTCAATGTGGTATTTGGCAACACTTATTTGAGACGGAAATTTAAAAAATACCTCATTCTAATGCTGAAATTGAAAGAATTTTCAGTGTTATGACTTATGAGCATCGCTAAAAGCAAATTACGAAACAAAATGGCCAGTCCATTACTTAACGCCATAATTTTTATTAGGAACAGATTGAAAGTTTTGAAAATTAAATGCTTCAATTACGAATTGCCTAGCGATGTCATTGAGGCTATCGGCAAAAAAGCAATGTACTCATTTAAAGATCTATCACAAGCAACAACACCTTCAGCGCCAACGTCGGCGGCGTCTGTGGATGATGAAGATATAATATTGATGAAGATATAATCTTGAATTTTAATCAAGTCTGTTTTTTTTGTCACATTTGACTGTTACAAAATTTATTATTTAAAATGAATTTTTTTTTTTTTAAATTTCAGACATTCAAAGTACTTAATTTTAATAAAATATATTTAGCGAGTACAGGTGGTTTTTTTCAATCCAAATTGCCAAAATATGGCGATATTTTACACTGGATCTAGTGACAAGATAATTTTTGAGATGGCAACACTGGTCAAGCCGTCGTAAGGCCTTCTAGGCTTCTACCGGGATGATTGGAAGGCAGAGAGCCTTCCTTTGCCCTGCAGCGGGGCTGAAAATAAATAAAATAGTACCTAATAATAGTATAGACTAAAACTGGAGTACAAGCACGGAATAGTTGGCTGAGTCTAAAAAAAATATTTTATTACAATGACTTGTAGAATGGTGATCATAAGTTACTTGAAAGTAGAATTGACGGAAAAACTAGAAAAGTTTATTAAGGAATCAATGGCCAAATCTTGCATCTCATTGAAGCTTCAAAGCTACATCCCACAGTTTCAAAAATGTCATATGCTGATGCCTTGCTATCCTCACCCTCAATTTTAAGCCATATAAATGCTTCTGTTCCTCAGGATTATTCTCCTACAAAACAAAATAAAACTTCATCATAAAAAAAAAGAAAAATTATTAAACCTCGCCCCCCACCTCACTTGACGTGGGCCTCACTATGGTTGAGGCATGCCCCTGTATGACTACACGTCATACAGGGGCATGCCTCAACCAAAAGATGGCTGTGCTCTCATTCCTAGAGATGCCCTGTGCGATAAGACCGCCCATTGTACACTTGCTTTTATGTTTTTTGTCCTGTGTATATTTTTTTGTGGTGTACAATAAAGAATATAATAAATAAATTAATCATTGCTTTAATAAAATCACTAAATCAAATTGATCATCTTCCACCGTCCATCGCTGCGATTGTATTAAATGCAGTTAATGAATCAAACATTAATTATGGACAACAAAGCCAAGGTATTCCTATGAAATTGCCGAAGCGCAATTAGCGAAAAAATCTGATATAATACAGGGTGTTTGGAAGGGAGCTGTACATACGCCTAGGGTAGAAACTAGGGATAGTCTGCTACCTACCCCCGCCCATTATATTGACCTTGGCCTCAAGGTTTTTTTTTAATTTATTATTATTTTTTATTTGACTTTTTTATGATTTTTTGACTAAAACTACCTGTAGCTCAAAATCTATCCATGGGACCGGTCGGCTAATGGTCTTGTTTTAATCGTTAGAGTCTTAGGGTCCTGCAAAAAATTATTTTACACCAGAAAATTGTGGAGAAGAAAAGTTATGGGGCCTGAAGTACCGTAGTAAGGTAAAGAAATAATTTTAAGGGCAACTTTCTATGGGGTTTAAAAAAAAACTAACAGGGTTGGAGTTCTTCTGATTTTTTTAAAACATCCTCAGTCCATGCCCTTTCTAACGATATGCTAAAAGTGTAATTATCACTTTTAGTTTTAAAGTTATTAATTAATTTCCGCAACTAGGGCACTTTTACCACCACGAGTCGACATTTGTAAGACAAATGTTGCCACTTGCTCCATACGGACGTGGAAGATATTAATTTTTTACGGAGTATTCTCTGGACTGACGAGTCCAAGTTTGACAAGGAAGGAATTGTAAATTACCACAATCTCCATCACTGGGCACCCAGAGATCAAAACCCGAGAGTCAAGAGGCACAGAGGTTTTCAACGAAGGTTCTCCGTGAACGTATGGGCAGGCGTCATCGGTAATCGGTTGATAGGGCCGCACTTTTTGCCAGACAACCTAAACGGGCAAAACTACTTAGATTTCCTCGAAAACGATTTGCCTGATTTAGCGGAAGAAGTGTTTGACGAAGATCGGCCCATAGTCTTCCAGCACGACGGCTGTCCTGCTCATTGGAGCCTAGCAGTGAGGGAGCTTCTGGACAACTGCTTTCCTAATTCTTGGATTGGTCGGGGTGGGCCAATTCCCTGGCCCCCAAGGTCGCCTGACCTTACCCCACTCGACTTCTACGTCTGGGGAAGGGCGAAAGAGTTGGTGTACGCAGAAGAAGTACCAACAAGGGAGGTTCTAATTAACAGGATCCACGCCGCATTCGATACAATGCGCGAGGAACTGCTGCTTAGAACGGTGACCGTGGAGATGAGGAAGAGGTGCCGAGCATGTTTACAGGTCAATGGTCATCAATTTGAACAAAATTTGTAATTAATTAAAATTAGTAATTAATTAAAATTTGTAATTTAATGACATTAGTCATTACCAAATTTTTTGTTTCATTTGCCATCCTTTTACGATCGAACACATTTAATTTTCATTAGTTGAAATTTTTGCTTGAAGTGCCCTAGTTGCGGAAATTAATTAATAACTTTAAAACTAAAAGTGATAATTACACTTTTAGCATATCGTTAGAAAGGGCATGGACTGAGGATGTTTTAAAAAAATCAGAAGAACTCCAACCCTGTTAGTTTTTTTTTAAACCCCATAGAAAGTTGCCCTTAAAATTATTTCTTTACCTTACTACGGTACTTCAGGCCCCATAACTTTTCTTCTCCACAATTTTCTGGTGTAAAATAATTTTTTGCAGGACCCTAAGACTCTAACGATTAAAACAAGACCATTAGCCGACCGGTCCCATGGATAGATTTTGAGCTACAGGTAGTTTTAGTCAAAAAATCATAAAAAAGTCAAATAAAAAATAATAATAAATTAAAAAAAAACCTTGAGGCCAAGGTCAATATAATGGGCGGGGGTAGGTAGCAGACTATCCCTAGTTTCTACCCTAGGCGTATGTACAGCTCCCTTCCAAACACCCTGTATATCTTGTAAATAAATATAAACCTTTTGTTTTTGCTCTTCAAGAGACATGGCTTAAACCAGGGTCTTTGTTCAAGATCCCTGGTTATGCTTGTCTTGGAAAAGATCGCTCTGATGGGTATGGCAGTGTCACTTTACTCATCAAACATCATCATTCATTTTCACTTTTCACAATCCCACATCATTTGTTTTTTCCTGTGTGGGTAGTTGCAGTGTAAACACGCCTTTTCGACTGCTCCCAGTTTTAAATTATTTTTATTAATTTTTAATAAAAATTTTAATGTTTTAATTATATTTTGTTAATACTTACAACCCTACGCTCACTACTTACAATTTTCAAGTTTTTCAGATATATACTTCTATCTTTTCTTCACACATACCTGGGAATCTTAGTTGGCAACAAGTCTGGAAAATCTTGAGGTGCTGTTCAATACACTGTGGCAGACTATGAGAAAAAGCTTAAGAATGCGTCCTCTGAAACCCGGCCTGCAGGGGAGATACTGTTATCTCCACTGCACTTGCTGTCACTAGCAAGTGAGTTTGCTGACTTGTAAATGGTTTGTATGGCAGGCACTCTCCAAATTTAAGAACCTAATTGAGATATTGTCTCTAGGACTGGACAGACATGAAACCTTGATGCATAGAAAGTTACTCCTGTTCCATGGTATCACTGAGCATCTCGGGGAAAAGTTGCCTGAAGTTGTTCACAAAGTGTTATCCAACCAAGCTAGGCCTATACTAGTCAGGCTGTATTCCATTGAGCACCGACATATGATCTACGCAAACAAGTCCCTAAAAGGCAAGGGTATCACTATCTCAGAATTCCTGACACACAAGGCATCACACTTTTATAGATGCGCGCAAGCATTTCGGGGTTCAGAATTGCTGGTCGGTGGAGGGCAAGACCGTGATCATCATACCTGATACCAAGCGCCACAAAATTGAAACACCGGGGGAACTTCAAGCTCTGGAGTCGCGGTTCCCCAAGGCTACTAGTGGTACTATCTAGTAACGCTATACAGGCAGAGGAACATTCTTTATCAACGCATGTGAGCACGATGGAGACTGCTGCTACACCCTCAAGAGATCAAAGGAAGGCGCGCCGGCGTTTTTTTTTGTTTGTTCGCCAATCTACTTCTTAATTGAGCCGGTATTTACGATCAATTAGTTGTTTCTGTGCCGGTACTTAAATATTTGTTACTTTCTGCATCACCTTCATTCAATCACAGAATTCCTAAATAAGATGTCGGTTTCATTACATATTTCTAATAATTATTTAATGATTTTTGTTTACGACAAGTCATTCCAGAGCCAAACTGAACTGTCATTGTCAGCTTGACAGCAGCCTTGACGTTTCAGTCGTCCTGTCAGTTTTCGTTATGTGTTTCGTCTTACGCTGATATTTCTTGCTATTTTGTTACCTATTTTTGTGGATGACTTGATGATGAATTTTATCCAACTCAACAGTGAGTTAGGGTGGCTATTTTAAAATTAAACAACCTATACGTTTAGTTTTAATTTGTTTAGTTTTGTATAAAATAGTTTTATTCTTTCTTTTTTTTTCTATATTGTTGTATACGTATTCGCTATGCATGATCCTGATCCTCAAAGATTACTATAATATACTGGGTATAGATAGGCAACTCAGCCTTATTTTCGGAGTTCAAACGCAGCGCATGTGCAGCGCCATCTATGAACCGTTTAGGGGAACTATATGAGTGTGGATCATAGAAAAAAAATGTGTGGATGTAGTGTGTGTATATGTATGTATATGCAATTGCGTATACGCATGTGTTTATACGTATGGGTGTGTTGTTTTGGTTGGTAGAATTTTATAGAAATTCGAAAATGAAAAAACAACCACAGTTTTTGTATATTTATTTAAAAAAAAAAACAGAATTTATAAATTCAATGAAATAGCAAAAAGCAGCAAAGTAAAATTTTGGGTTACAAAAATGTATTTTTTTTTCGTTTACATTTTTGCTATTTCATTTTTATCATTTATTCATTTAAATAACGTTTTATCAAAACCCTGATTCCTGCAGATTTTTTCCTTGGGATCTCATACTATAAAATAACTCTTTACAATTACAATAAAGAGGCATTGGAAACAGGTCCAGTACAAGTTCTGGATGATGTTATAAAGATTTAAAAAAGTACCTTTAATTAATTATATTGTAATGATTTTTTTTTGTATTGTTATCAAGGACAACTATAGAACCCAATATAATAGCAAAGTATAACATTTTTATCAATTATTCATTTTAATAACGTCATTTCATTTTAAGATCTTTGAATGTCGTTACGGGTAGTCAGAAACTTGAGATCTGACACCAGTCTTGCCAAGGGGTATAGTGTTACCCAGTTACTGGGTTGTGGAGGTCAGATAGGCAGTCGGTATGACTGGAAACCGACCCCAACATAGTTGTGAAAAGGCTAGGCAGATTGATTGATTGATTTTAATAACGTTTCATCAAAAACCCTGATTCCTGCAGATTTTTATAAGCTTGACTTGACAAAAACTTGAACAATACTCTACAAAGTGAAAAATAACTTTCTTTTACAAAGTCGGTGTCATTGGTACCTATTGTTTTTCGTTTTTCGACGTTTTTTTTTTGGAAGGTTTTTTGAAAACGTTTTTTATTTTTCACTTTTTGTTTTTAGTAACTCAAATTACCATGAAAAATTATTTCTATGCAAATAAATCTCATGACGATTCCAATATGCCCAAACACGACTAGAATACATTGTTTTATTTCGGAATTCCAGTGCCTACCTTCCGGCTTTAGGTCAATTCGATGGTACCATTTATTTATAAGTATTTGCTTCATCATAGTCGGTTAACTATTCGAGATATTATCTTATACCCATCATAAACCTGGCCATCTGTGGTCTTCTTCATCAGTTCCACTTCAGATTATGTTACTTTCTGAGACCACTTTTTTTTGGTTCGCTTGTTTTTAGATGGGTGACCCCGTCGGGGTAAGCAACACATACCAAGGTCAGTATTTGGATGGGTGTTTTTTTTGGATCAATTTTTTTTGGATGGGTGGCCTTGGTAGATTTTGTTTAACCTAGCGGGGTGACTTTAGGATGGGTCACCAAAATTAATTAATTAATTTATTTATTAGTTTATCCTCGCACTGGAACGCCTTGCAGCAATTACACCAATGGAGCACAATCTTATAAACTCACTATAAGTCTAGGTTTCCTCACGATGTTTTCCTTCACCGTTGTCAGCAATATCCAAGATAAACTTGGAAAGTACATATGAATTTTAAAAAGTCACATTGGTACTTGACCGGTTTCGAACCCACGACCTCAAGCACGAGAGTCGAGGTCTTAGCCACTGGGCCATCACGACGATGTGTGATTTATGTGGCGATGGTCACCCATTCCATGACTGACCTTGGTAAAAGTTGCTTACCCTGGTGCGGTCACCTATCCAAAAACAAGTGGAACAAAAAAAGGGGTCACCAATCCAAACACTGACCTTGGTTAGTGTTGCTTACCATGGCGGGGTCAGCCATCCAAAAACAAACGAAACAAAAAAAAGGTCACCCATCCAAACACTGACCTTGGTAAGTGTTGCTTACCCTGGCAGAGGCACCCGTCCAAAAACAAGCAAATTAAAAAAAAAAGTGGTCACCCATCCAAAGGCTGACCTTGGTAAGTGTTGCTTACCCTGGCGGGGTTAGCCATCCAATAACAAACGAACCAAAAAAGGTGGTCACCCATCCAAAGAATAACCTTAGTAAGTGTTGCTTAACCTGTGCTGGGTCACCTATCCAAAAAAAAATTAACCAAAACGAAACGTTTACCCATCCAAAAACCGTTCTCGGTGAGGTTTGCTTAACTTGGCGGCTACACCAACCCAGCCGCTCAAGATAAAATACTATTTAAAATTACTGATTACGTTATAGTAATGAATGAAATGAATTAATACCAGCTAGGGTAGCCAACCGAAATAAATTGATGCCGATTATTCAATGTAACAAGCGATTACGTAATTTTTCGATGATTCAGTGTTGGAAAACCCACTGACAGCTGACGGTGGGATAATTTGTGACAAATTTTCAGCTAATTCGAAATGTAACAAGCGGCTGGGAAACTGTGCCTAAGATGCTAGTAACTTTGAAGCAACTTTAAATTTAAATGATCAGTATACTACGAGTATGCACTATACTGATCAGCAGTGGTATTTTCTGCCTAAATGAACAATCTTGAGTCCGATGGAAAGTATCAAGGGAAGAAAATGTAGTTGATTTGATTGTTCATTTAATTTGAAGGTGGTTGTTGAACAACATACATTAGCCAATGCTTAAGCAAATTCAACATAAGTTGATCTGCAGAATAAATACTTCACTATTTATATTTCGGCGCACGGTTGGCGCAGTGGTTGAGCGATTGACTGCTGCGTTGCGTGTCGCGGGTTCGATTCCCGCACGGAACAAATATTTGTATGACCTATAAATAGTTGTTCCGGCTCTGGGTGTTTGTGTATGTGAGATTATATTATGTTTGTAAACGCATCCACGATACAAGAAGAAATTCCTAGTGTAGGGCAAAGTTAAAAAAAAAAAACTTTGGCGCAACTGCACTGGCCTGTTCATTGCCAGTGAGGTGAGCATTATAACTCATGTTAATTAGTAATAAGCTGTCCAAATAAATAAATAAATAAAACTTGATCTTTGATTACTTTATAAACATTCATATAAAAGAGGTTTGGCGGCGCATGCTCGAGGCTGGATCGGTGCACCTGGACCTTCAGCGGGTTAGGGTCGAAGAATAGTCCCGGAGACTCCTGCCCAACAAACATCGAATGGTGGCGAATCGTGGCCCAAGCGAATCTTCAACGCAAGGAACTGGTGACCACCGAACTCTTTTTAGAGGCCAGTGAACGAAAGATCTCGTAGGCACTGATTCAGGAGCCGTATGTGGGGGGAGCACGAAATATGAAGAGCTACCGTGGAGCGAGAATATACCAGTGCGAGGTCGATGGGAGTGGGAGGGTTAAGGCGGCGATAGCCGACTTTGATCATGACTTGGACGTCATACCCTACCCGAAACTCACCACAAACAACATCGTTGTGGTGGGGATCCGGACCAAAGCCTGGGAAATCGCAATAGTCTCTTACTACTTCGAGCGAGACCAACCCATAGGGCCATACTTGGATCAGATGACCCGGATCAATGCGGAAGTGGCCAACGGTAGGTTGCTGATAGATGGCGACGCAAACGCGAAAAGTTCCTGGTGGGGCAGCATCAAAGAAGACCCCAGGGGAGAGGAAATGTCCGTATAAAAGCCGCGTGGATGTCACGGCATGTTCGCTCGACCTTTTTGACCTGGTGGACGGCTGGCGGGTCGACACAGGAGCAACATCCTCGGACCATAACACAATTCGTTTGAATGTGCATATACCTACCTAAAAAGGGAGAAAGGAGTAAGAGGAGCATCACTAGAACAACTAGGATGTTTAACACCAAAAAGGCAGACTGCGAAGACTTTAAGATCAAATTACAAGAATACAAAATTAGAGACAATATAAACTTAGAGATAATAGAAGAAATAAATAGCAAAGTAAAATTAGATGAAATAGTAGTAAATTACATAAATATTATAACAGAAGCCAGTAAAAGTGCTATCCCATAGATTAATAACAAAACTAAACTTACCTTTCCGTGGTGGTCCTAGGAGCTCTTTGTAAAGAAGAGGGAGGTTATGACGAAGAAGAACCGCATCCGCAATACCGCGCCGGTCCGGCGAGCGAAGGTCATTGGCGAGTACCTGAAAGCAAAAGTAGAGTATGAGATGCAGGCAAAGAATGCCCAAATGGCCAGTTGGAAGGAGTTTTGCCGGAAGCAGGATCGTGAGGCAGTTTGGAAGGGTATCGGATCATTGGTAGGACCGCCAAAAGGCAGGAAGACCTGACCCTATGCAGCGATTGTGCATTCCTCAATCCGAGTGAATCGGCCAACCTACTAGCGGCTACGTTCTACCCCGAAGACAGAGTAGACCAGGATAACGCTGACCACAGGCGAATTAGAGAAACAGCCAGCCAAGTAAATGAGTGGGCCCATGATGAACATCATGATCACCCATTTACGACGCTGGAGCTGAAGACCACCGTGGCGGGTTTCAATCCCAAAAAGGCACCAGGAGGTGATGGACTGACTTCTGATATCTGCAGTCGAGCGATCCACATGGAGGAGGGGCTTCTGCAAACCTTACCGCACTCTCGATCTCCCTGTCCCCCGGCAAAAGCCGGGATGACCCTCTCCTCGCTTCAAACAGGGCGGCTGCCTCTTGTATGCGCAGGTTTAGAGGTAGTATCCCAGATAGTGCCGAGTTCAGAGAGACAGTACGGTTAGACTTGCAGAGCTTCTGAGCGAATCCTCGTTGAACAGGGCCTAACTTCTTCCGTACACCCGCAGCAGGTGCCCAGGCAGCGGCTGCGTATCGGTGCAATTGTTGCTGTGTAAATTGTGTATATGACTTGTGTGTTCAATGCCCAGCTCACCTTTGCGGCTCCGGACAGCTGCTTGTAAATATCAGCAGCCCTCTCGCAGACGTTCGCGGCATGCTCATTGAACGTGAGCTTATCGTCTATGGTTAGACCCAGCAACTTCATTTTCTTGACCATTCCGATGTCGACCCCGGCCATGCTCAGTATTGGGGTGTCGTACTTAAGCTTAATGGTTATGGTCATCGCACAGGTTTTGTGCGGTGCAAACCACAGTTTATTTCGGACGCCCCAATCCTGAGCATGGGCGAGGGCTGCATTGCCAGATCTTGAGACTTCAGTCACCGTGTCCCCATCCACGACCAAGATGATGTCATCTGCGAAAAGTCCTAATGCTCAAGGTCCTGCAGAAGTGGGTCGAGAACGAGGTTCCACAGGATTGGACCTCCGATCGATCCTTGAACGCAGCCCTTGTTAGTCTCTCGTTTGCATTCCTCACCGAATACCGAACCCTGACCTTCCTACCATCGAGATAGCTGTCTATCAGCCTCCTGATGTTGACCGGGCACTTTTCCTCAGCCAGTCTGACCCTTATGGCTGGCCACCAGGCGCCCTCTATATCCAATGAAACCACGACAATTAGCTTCTTGAGCCTCAACTTGTCCTGTACGTGCTCCACTAGCGTATAGAGGGCGTCCTCGGTGCTCTTCTGGGGCAGGTAGCCAAACTGACGAGTACTAAACCGCGGTATAAGCTGCCATTTTAGACGCACTACGACCATCCTCTCCAGGACTTTCTCCAGAACCGGCAGTAGACAAATTGGTCTGTACGCCTTGGGAGTGGTATAGTGGCGTCTTAATGAGGCAGAGCCCTTAGGATGCAAAAACTAATTGCTTGCTTACTACTGATTTATCAGCAAGTTCCAAGTAACGTAAGGAAATACACTTTTAACTTTTCGTTAGTTTCTAAGTCTAGGAAACCCTGTAGAGCTTTTGAGCATCAGAATATATTACATACCTTAAACGCTAGACATTTATTAGCATTTTTAAAAAAACTATCTGGGGTTTTTGGAACTGAACGTTCCTTTTTCTTCAGGCGTGCGCGGCGCGACCGCTTGCCACTTTTTTGGAGAAGACGGGCTTGAAGAGCTTCCTTTTCCAGGACATTCCACTAGGGCCAGCCATAGCTTGTGTCTCGACAGCCGAACCATATACGTGGTCATCCATAATCACAATAAAGTCACGTTAGATGTACATATCATACGTAGATACGTATCAAAATAAATAACATAAGATTTATTTCTGAGAATATGGTATATTAGAATCTTAATGATAAATAAAGAAGTTTAAATCAGTACTCATTACATTGTCCGATTTGACTTGAATAGATTCATAATGCCGGGCATTATACATAGGGCCCTGATTAATCACTTGGTTCATGATTCGTTTCTCCAGTGCTAGTTTTAGCTAAAGCTCGGCGTGACAACTAGTTTTATCTGAAAATTAATATACCAGTGTTAAATTCTAGTTTTGACTAGGTATTTCTAGTTTTAACAAAGGCTTTTAGTAAAACCTAGTTTTAACTAGAGAAAATGAGTTCTAATGAGAAACGGGTTTTAACTGTGACATATCCATGCCAAATTATAGGTTTCTACTGCTTAGAGTCTTTGAGTTAAGTTGCGGACGGACGGACGGGCAGATGGACATGGCGAAATTATAAGTGTCCCTTATTTACTACGGAACCCTAAAAAGGCTACAAACCCTATAGTGTGTCTTTAATATATGTTCTTATATCTATATGTCATTAGCTAATTATTTCAAGAACTACAATTAAATGCTTCAGACACGTTGGAATATATCGACTCAGGAATATTGTTCACCTCGTTGTAAATAACTACGCAGTGATAAAGTAAGTACTCTTTTAACAGAATCAGAACGTAGGTTTAATGTTCGTACATTTAGCCATAGGTAGTAGATAAAAAGTGTTGGCTTGCAGTATGGCAAGCGTGCAGTCGGGTTGGCTGGGGAGGGTGGGAGATCTACAGGGGTGAGGCCAGACGGCGAATGAACTG
This sequence comes from Orthosia gracilis, assembly GCA_947562075.1. Lineage (NCBI taxonomy): Eukaryota > Metazoa > Arthropoda > Insecta > Lepidoptera > Noctuidae > Orthosia > Orthosia gracilis. The sequence continues at coordinate 9,011,811 of OX387274.1, forward strand.
CAGAAAGGGTTAACGTTCGCTTCCCCTGCAGCACCGCCGCCCACGCGCTGTGCCACCGATACCTACCTATGCACATAGCGCTGGCTTTTCTGGAAAATAACAATGACGAATAATATTCCCCGAGTCTAGGTAAAACGTCTTGGTGTTTGTAAGTTTAAGCTGAATCGCAGTTTTTTGTCAAATATGTAATATCTCACAACTTGAGTAAATGATTGCCTGATAAATTATTATTGGTATTGCGTTTAAGAGCGACATTCATATAATTAACTAAGATTACAATTAACTAAGAACTACTCGTAGGGAATTAGGTTTTGTCGAAGTTAGAACGAATAATTTAAGTAATTTTTTAAAATTAATTAATTTTACTTACTTTGGAGGTTTGAGAAGTATAAATCAATAAATATTATTTTTTTACACTTAGGTACCTATTTCAAAATTGTATAATTTATGAGTCATTGCTGTTGATTTATTTATTTTTTCAGAATTGTTTTTAAATTGTGCCTGTACTCATACCAATGCTGAAAGGACGATTGGAGTAGTCATTATTTGCTTAGGTTCGGCGCAAACGGGCCACCGACCACTGTCACCGGTGGCAGCAACAGCGACAAAACACTTATTCATATATTTTTTTATAGACTAGGGTATGCAGTTTCGTACATTATCAATTTCGAAATTAGCTCACGAAATTATAAGATGTAGTCTTTCTGATCGCCCCAGAATGATACTTTAAGTAAACTGAAAATGAAGAAAATGTAGTCTGGATAACTGTTTAATTGCCGAAAATAACAAAATTCTTTTTATATTCAAATAAAGTGAATAACATTTCCTAAAACTACACTACATGACCTTCACTTCTACTAAAAATATGGCAATAGAAACGTGGCGGCTGTCGCGGACTGCTGCCACTGTGACAAATGTGGCGCGCGACGACCACCGATGGCTGTGGTTGGTGTCCCGTTTGCGCTGAGCCTTAGTAAAAGTATTTATATTTCTGCTTATGAACGCATCGCCATACCGTATTTATTGGAAAATTTAAATTACTTGTGGTGCTACGGCGTAGCACGGTGCGCCGTGGGATCACTGAATTGGTTTCTATTGTTATGTAGTTTCGTTTGTGTTGATGATGTTAATATTAGTTTTACTATGTCTTTAAAGAGCAGTCTTTAAAAATGTGGTGAGTTTGAGATAATATCATACTTATTCATACGTAGCTGTAATAGAAGAGATACTAGGTACACATTCTATTTCGTAAGTTCTCAATTTTGGGATAAATGAAAAGCAACGGAGCAACAGAACATCGTATACCACCGGCAGGGCATGCATTATAGGTAGCATTTTGAATGCACTCTTTCACTGGAGAAAGTTTATACATGAAAATAAGTATTCAGACACTAGACGTGGCCACATCCTTACACGAAAAGAAGAGATTAGTTATTAAGCAAAAAAATAAATAAACATGCTTTATGAACTGACAAGTACTACATGTAATATCACTTGTACTTATACACCCAGTGAGCCTCAACACGATGGAGCTGTCTTAAGGGAGGCTCCATCCTGAGACCAACTCCATAGTACCATATTATTACAAAATAGGGCAACCCCATCTAGTGACGAGAGGAAGAATTACATAGTAAGTAGTGGCGCCATCTAGTATCGAATAGCAGAACTAATATTCTCGAAAGCTCGTGTCGAATGATATTGTGCAGAATGTTCGAGTCCAACATTCTAGAAGTTTCTAGTCGCTTCGGGAGCAATGAATTCAAATGTCGATTGTTCTGGAAGATTCTCGAATATCTTGATCAGCATGGTTCTAGAAACATCTTCCGTGCTATATAAAGAGCGGTCGGGTTCGTCGTGAGACAGTTTCGATTTGGAAGCGACACAGAGCGATCGCAAAAGGAAAATAGTGCGAAGTAATAGAAAAAAAAAGAAGTGTTTTAATAATAAAGTGTGATTAATTGAAGTCTGCTGTTTAAATAATTTATCTCTGAACCCCAGCTTGTAACAATTGGTGTCAGAAATGCGGGGTGAATTATGCCGGTTCTACCGAAGGAAGAAACGGAGGGGATACGCACCAGGACTCAGCGCCATCAAGATTTAGACTAGAGGTGCTTTGGAGTAGTTCCCTCACCGTCATCAGGTGGACATCGAGACTCCGCGGCTGCAGCGGAACCAGCTCAATCGACGACGTCACCTGATCTAGCTGCCCTTATGGCATTCATGCAAGAGCAGGCTCGCCGTCAGGAAGAGCAAGCTCGCCGCTTGGAGAGGCAGATGCAGCGCGACAAGGAGGAGCAGGCTCGTCGTCAAGAGAAGCATGTACGCCGCTTGGAGGAGCCGTTGCAGCGTGACAAAGAGGAACAGGCTCGCCGTCAGGAGGAGCAGCTCTTGGTAATTAAGGACCTCCGCACAGCCATTGGTAAGGAGATGAAAGAGATAAAGGACCAGGTCCAGCAACATGAGACCGCATTGTCGAGATGGAGAAGACAATGCGCGGGCTCAAGTCTGGAGATGGGACCGTGGCAGATGCGGTAGTGGCGCCTTCGCCTCGTGGTTTTAAAGTGCCACCCTTCGATGGGTCTTCGTCATGGTCTGCCTACAAGATTCAGTTTGAGGCCGTGATGAAAACGAATGGTTGGACCAACGAACAGGCTTTGACTGCTCTAACTTTGGGCATCCGCGACCAGCCAGGCCTTATCTGTATTAGAAGCGTTTGGACACGACGTCACCTTTGAGAAGCTTCTGGAAGTATTAGAGGCTAGATACGGCGACGCGCACCTGGAACATGTGTTTCGGGCCCAGCTGAAAGACCGAACGCAACGGGTTTGTGAAACTCTTCAGCAGTGAGCTCTTGAAGTCGAATAGCTGGTCCGGAAGGCTTACCAGTGATCACCTGTGATGATCGACGGGAACTTCGTACAGGCGTTCACGGATGCGATCCGCGACCTGGAGGTTAGGGCTGCCGTAAGGCTAGGGCATTTCAAGAACCTTAGGGACGCCCATGCTTTAGAGGTGGCGGGACGAACGAACCAGGGAGGTTGCGACTTCACCCCGATACTATGGCTGCGGAGAAAGAGACAACATTCGACTGAGCTGCCCGAAGCGAAGGCCTCCCCACGGTGGTAAGCAGTCGCTTCTGGAAGGATCACCTGACGTCTCTGCTAGGTAAAAGCAGCAGGGAAACGAGTAGATGCCAGGACTAAGGGGCGGGTGCTGGCTGGTGATGGAAGAGCCCCAAGGCTTTCGATCTCACAATCCTGTGACGGGAACTGCCTGATCATCAAGGGCGAAATTAACAGAAAACCTTGCAAGCTGACATTGGATACTGAAGCTTCTCGGACAGTTGTCAGTTTCCAACAAAAAAGACGGTTTCTTGGGGACTTCTTCGGGAACCATGAATGTGAACGTCTGAGAACAGCTACCGGTCAGCACATAACAGTCCGAGGTGAGAAGGAAGTGGACATGAAGTTAGGGAACAAAGTTTACCGCCACAATGTTATCGTGGCCGACATAGTAAACGACTGCATTCTGGGTCTAGATTACAGGCTAAGTACGACATCTGTTTGCGTTGTCGGATATAACAGCGATAACCACAAAACCAGTACTATAGCGTTGACGTATTATTTTCATAGATGGCGCCTGTAGGTATATTATAGCACTCATGCGCAAATAAACAATTTTTTTTTTTCTTTCTAGTCGTAGGATTAATTGAACCCAGAAAGGTTCAATTAATTCTACTACTATTATAATTGTGAAAGTTTGTTGGGATGGATGGATGGATGTTTGTTACTCTTTCACGCAAAAACGTTTGAACGGATTTTGATGAAACTTAACTGAAATATAGCTTAAACCTACATCAAAATAATACAAAGGCTTTAATTTTTAAAGATATTGAAAGAAAGTTTATCATAGTAATGTATATTTTTTTTACACTATCAGAAAGTAGAGATTTCAACGAACAAAAAGCCCACCTACTGTAAAAAAGCAGATATTTTTAAGTGAGAATTGATTGGAAATTCGGGTGTTTTTGTTCGAAATTAAGTCAAAAAAAACATACAGTGTGTTTGGGACATAAAAAGGTAAGTTTTCAACAAATTTAGTGAAATAAAAAAATTGCTACGGACAAAAATAAAAAAAAACCAAGAACCTGTTTATTTGAATTTTTCACATAAATTTTGAGGTTATGTGAAAAAAGTGGAAATACGAAAGTTGTAAGATAAACCATTTTTACCTTAAAAACTCACCCCTTCCACTTCCCGACCTCAGATCGCTTGTAAATTATTTTAACTTTCATTTTTGTTAAATTCTCTTCCTTTTCCAATGGATTTCATCCTACAATTATTTTTTTCACTTTTTAATATTTTCAAAGGCTCCAAGCCCTGCTCTTTTACAACTAGGTTTTTAGCAAAACCCATAGTAATTTTCAGTAAAAGACCGGTGTCGGATTTTTTTTTCTTTCGTTCCGCGCTCGTCCATATTATAAGGGATTTTCTTAACTGCAGCTGGCTGTACCTACATTGGTTTCAGCTTTACCTTTCATTTACACTTTTGGAGAATACCTACAGGTGTGATATTTGGTTGATTAGTATCAATAATTGATATAGATAGTTCACCTCATCTGTACGCCGCGTCATGTTTGCGATTATGCATTTGGGTAGCTTTGACGTGGCGGTCGTCGTCTGAGTAAACAACCACCCACACATCCAAACCTACACATAGCGCCGCGCGCAAAGATGAGTTGAACTATCTATAATACGGTATTGACAGATCATCCTGCAATCAATCAACTTTTTTAAGTAGATATATGACCCTTTCCAATATAACATGCAGACGCAGACAGTACCCACCACTTGTCCGTTCTTCTCCACGTAGGCCCTTTCCGAACGGATGGTAGAATCACTTTATTAAGATCCAGCCTTAGTTGTCCCCCCAGCGACGCCCTGAGCCGAGGTTCGACCCCACAGGGGGTAGCCCTCAGCGTTGTCGCTTAAATTTAGTATTTTTGTGCCTGGCTGAAGGCTATATAGCTTAGTCTCCACAGGTTAGCCCGGTTAAGCAGAAGACGGTCACTTTGGATCGAACTGCGAGAGAAAAAAAACCCAGTACCCACCAGATATTAAAATGAAATTAGAAAATACAAGAATTGCATATAGGTCTCTAAAAGATTTAACTAAACTTATATTGACTAGCCTCCAATATACCTAATACTAGCTACCATACTCTGGACATGCGCAAAATACTCTACGAGTCCAATATAATACTGCATTCACGATACTGTTGGGGTTGCTACGCGTCTACAGTGCGTGTGTTGGGCGGGATGTTGGCGGATGAGCACACTGATGGCTTCGCAGCGATCATTCGAATGAATCGCTGCAGAGGGTCCGGGGCTGTTAAAACATTGAAATAATTAACAATTGGGTGAATTTATGTATATCAACCTCTGTAGAGTCGACAAGATAAATTCAAGACCCATCCTAAGCGTATTTGTTTGGAAACGTTTGGAAAAAGCTAGGCTGATTGATTTTATATATTTCCTTAGCAACAAACGTGTTATTGATTTAATAAGAAAGTGTCTATTAGAAACATCTATCTCGCTTTCATTTCAATGTTATGACACCATTTTGATATCTAATTGTCATTTTATTATTTGTAATTTTCTTTTAACCCATTGAGCGTCTAATTACAGAGACAATAGAAAAACAATAGCTTACGCACACATGGTGTGCAAACGACGCGTCACGCATATTTAAAAATAAGCTCCAAAAGCAGAAATAGTTCGTTCGTTCGTTCGTTTCGTGTTTTATTTCATTCATTTACGAACTTCTAAAAGCAAACACTTCTTTCTAAAAGCAAACAATGCTGGACGACAGTTAATTCTAAATTCAAAACATAATTTATTTATTTATTATTAGGTTATTACATATAAAATTGGTGTTTTGTAAGGGAGGAACATAAAGTCGTTTTTTTTATTTAATCAAAGTATGTACCATTGCTATTTATGCAATTTTGCCATCTCATAGGTAGTTCATTGATCCCTTTACTATAAAAACCATTCGGACGGGAATCAATAAAATCTTTCAAGGCGTTTTGACTGCCCCATCGGAGTTGAATTTTTTCCTTTGCAGGAAGTTATCCAAATTTCGAAAAAAAAGGTAATCTGTTGGAGCAAGGTCCGGGGAGTACGGTGGACGTCTTAGACATTCCAATTGAAGCTCCTCTAATTTGGTAGCCGTCTGTTGTGCAGTGTGTGGTCTAGCGTTGTCCTGAAGCAGCAGTGGCCTAGAGCGATTGACCAGCCTCGGCTGTTTAGCAGCTAGCTTTTCCATCATGGTTTGCAGTTGCTGACAATAGATATCCGCCGTAATCGTCTGGCCAGATTTAAGAAAGCTGTAGTGAACGACACCGGCACTAGTCCACCAAACGCTCACAAGTAATTTTTTATTTTTTTAATTATATTCGCTTGGGGCAGGATTTGGCTGGTTCGCCAGGGTTCAGCCATTGCGATGAGCGTTGCCTATTATTGTACACTTTTCATCACAGGTAATGATTCGATTTAAAATCCCTTCATTATTGTGCCGGTTGAGTAATGTAACGCAGCAGTCGACGCGCGTTTGTCGGTTTGCTGCACTCAATTCATGAGGTACCCACCTTTCAAGTTTTTTCACCTTCCTTATTTGCTTCAAGTGGATTAAAACAGTTTTAATTCAATTAAGACGTATATATGCCCCAATTTTAACGCGGTACTGGCCGTGCGCCCGTCCGGTGTATGTTAGGAATTAGATTATCAGATAGAATAAGTACCCCAGGCGATTAGAAAATTAACTAAGGTTACCGATATTTTGGAAAGAGTGAGGGTTTTAAAGTGGAACTGGGCGGGTCATATATGTCGGATGCCAAATGACAGATGGACCAAGAAAATTATAGAATGGATCCCAAGAGTTGCTACAAGGTCACGAGGACGTCAAAGGAAAAGATGGGCGGATCTATTCATACAAAGGTTAGGGCCGGACTGGATGACCAAGGCCAGGTATTACTGAAAAGAAATGGGGGAGGCCTACGCCCATGAGGCGACTACTACATAATCTTCAGAATAATTTACTTTATACCATTCCCCCTCTAAAAAGCTTATTTTATTCACTGAAAACAGTGAATAAAAAGCACTTTTAATCACTGTTTTGGTGTTTGAATTTAGAACACACCAATACATATTCAACCTCCTACTCATTGGTATACAACCTCCTTGCGCATAAAATACTCGATACAAACTTCTTGTGCAAAGAATATTCGAATTTCAAACTCCTTCGTCGATTTAATTTTGAGTTTGTTTATATTTAGGATTTTGATAATGATTTTATTTTGGTCTAGGATGTTTGGTGAATACCTATTTGGAATGTAATTCTAATATTAATTGCATTGGTGTTTAATTAATTATAATTATGTAACTTAACGGAGGTGGTCACTGGCGTCTGAAATACAGGTGCTGTTTAGGTAACTCAAACTCAAAGGCTCAGCTTCAATTTAATAAAAATGTGTAGCCCTAAGGTTTCTCATTTTCTGTAAATTTTGAAGGTAATAAACCATTTATTTATTTATTATTATTCCTTGTGCTTTTGGCTTAAATCCTTCTTTTTCTCGAAGTCATGGTATAAAATATAGTATGCAACTCTTGAATAAAACGGATTTATATCGAGGGCCATGAATCACTCGCGTCGTTCAGGATTCTAACACTTGAATCACTCGCTATGCTCGTGATTCAATCATCATGAATCACTCCCTACGGTCGTGATTCAGTTGTTAGAATCCTTCACTTGTTCGTGATTCATCTATGGCCCTCGCTTTAAAACCGTCCTTTATTCACTAGTTGCATAATATACTATTATTTTATATATAATTATTTTTTAAACGATTTTAACATTTTTATTATTTTTTATACCATTTTAACATTTTATTATTTTTATACAATTAATTATTACACTAGCATAAATCATTTTTGTGCCTACCACAACTATGTATTTTACTTTTTCAATTGTGTTAAACAGTTAATAGTAAATAGTAATTTTAAAAATAATATATAGGAATTATAATTATATTGAATTGATAATGGATAATTGAGATAGAAAATGCAACTGAAATTAAATTAAATTGGAATTTTATTAAAATCGAATTGATTTGTAATTTATTGAACTAGGATTGGTTTACATTTTTATTTTAATAATTTTGTGAATAGTTATTATATTCATAAATACAAAAATATATTATATTGAATTTGTATTAGATAATTGAGTTGAATTGGAACTGTACTGAAATTAAATTGTTATTGGTTTGTAGTTTGCTGTAAATGAAATTAACTTTTTACAATTACCTATTTAATTTATTGTTTTTTGAATTTAATTTGTACAATATAATTTCATATTTAAAAGTGTAATGCACGAATAATTTAATTTAATGTAGTAGAATAAATGGCTTTTTTTTTTTATTCTATGTACGTTAAGAAGAAATTCTAACCATCAATTTTTCTGTTTAAAAATATTTTTAAACATCCAAGTCGTTTTGGAAAAGAAGCGAAAAATTTCGTGATGTTAACAATATATTGTAATGACCACTAAGCTCAAATCTAACGATTATATTACATTCAGTTTTTATATTATATAAAACGTCATGAGATACCAGTCACACTCAACTAGAAAATTTTAATGTATTTAAATTTTCAAACGAATTATCGGCTGAATGGGTCATGACTCATGAATCAACGTGCATGCAACTTGCAACTAGCATTACCTCTCTATCTTTAAAAAATTCGCAGTGATCTGTAAAACGAGAAACAAAAGTAAATATATTTTAATCTCTGTATCAATATTGTAGTGCGGCGGTTGTCAACTAAACGCGATTATAAAAACTCGCAGCAGATGACTGAAAGAGCGTTTATTAAGTGGGATCGATTAAATATAATTATGTCATTTAAGTAGACTAATCTTTCATTATCACACATATTAATAGAATCCCCCTCCGCGTTTGTACGCTATAAACTCAAAAAATACTGATTTTCATGCAGTTTTTACCAATAGAAAGAGTGATAAACGAGGAAGGATTTGGGTGTATAATTTGTCACGGGCAAAGCCGGGGTGGGTCGCTAGTTACTATATAAATCAAAATGAGTCTTGGGCAGTGGTCAAGCTATTGGCTACTGGGCTGCGTGTTGCGGGTTCGATTCCCGCACGGATCAATTATTTATAAGGCCCAAACCTACTGATAGTTTTTCCGGCTCAGGGTGTTTGTGTATATGAGTTTATATGATTAAACGCACTCACGGAACAGGAGAAATGCCTAGCGTGGGATAAGAATATCATTTAACAAAAAACTTTTCCTTACGGAGCTTACGAGAAATGATATAAAAATATAAATAAAATGGGTGTAAATGTATTCTTCGTCATCGTCTTGTAAGCCGCTACAGCTGAACAAGACCGCCCAAAGAGGTTATTGATTTTCTGATTCTAATTCAAGGTGAGAGTTCAAACCTTGACTCAAAGTTCACCTCATGATATATGGGAGCCTAGACTATTTAAATGACAGCATAAGTTTATTTATGTCGACTTAGTTTAAGATAGTTGGTTGGGATAACAAAGGAAGGTTTATAGATAAGCTAAACTGAATATTTTTTCAGGACTTCACCGTAGCAATAGCATCCGTCAATCTTCGTCAGCTCGAATTCATTTAAATATTATTTTATTTTGTTTATCTACTAGTCCCTAGAATTTATTTGTTGATACGCAATAGTAGATACTTTAAAGTTAAGTACTTACCCAGCTGTAATGCACGCGGTCACGCCCAACTTGACAATGGCCTGAAAATAGTGATTTAATAGGTTATTTGTTGATACGTAATAGTAGATCCAGATACTTATAATGTTAAGTACTTACACAGCTGTAATTCACGCGTTCTCGCTCAACTTAACAATGGCCTGAAAATAGAGCGTTATTTTATTATTATTATTTATTTATTAATGGATAAAAACGATACATTGTAAGTTATATAAAGTACATAACGTCCAACAAAACTATAGACATAGTTTGTCTGTTGGATCTTTACTTATTTACTTAATTATATAATGTTATGTAGGTATGCTAGGTATAATAAGTACGTAAGTATGAATATCGTAGATTAAATATAAGTATAGATATTAAGAGTATATAGCTTATGTAAAACAGTAGTTTCGGTACAGTAGTTATGTAAAACAATATAAAGTTAAGGCAGTGTACTAAGTAGGTATTTTTTTAGATTTATCTTAAATTTATTTTTCTTCTTTTCGTCTCTGATCTGATCTGATCTGGTAAGCTGTTGAGTATGTAAGGGATACGCTTTTCTAATGTTCGGTCTCTATAAACATTATTTACTCTTGGTACTACATATTTAATATTACCTAAGTCCCGAGCCTATTGTCGCTAGATAGAACAAGAAGAAACTCGCTTTACGTGTCAAGATCATAACCGTCTTTTGTATAAGATCTAAATACATTTATTATATTGCCTCAAAAAAAGTATAAGGATCCATGCTTTGTATGAATTACGGATATTATTATTATTATTGTTTTTATTCCCTTATTTGTTTTTTTTTAAATTTAACATTTATCTGTCGGTATCGAGGCCATGATCTTCTACAGATAACACCAATTCGTAATAAGAATCTGCAAAATCATTCACATTTGTTTGTAGTAATACGACTTCCGCATCTGCCACCGGGTTGATGGTTTACTGAGGAATTTAAAAATAAACCAAAATTTGTAGCCCGGAGTTATCTAAGGTCACATTGTAGAGCACGACGCCATCAAACGTTTTACGACAGCTCGATGGAAATAAAATTACAACTCATTGCGAAGCTCGTTTAAGACTATATGTTATATATATACGAAGAATTTATGTTATATAGGCAGAATCAAATAGTTATCTAAAAAAAGCCATGAGATATGATTTACACAATAATATTATGGACAAGCTTCCAGGGACATTTGTGATGTCTATTATCATCTTCAGATTGTTATAGCAGTTCACTGCTGGTCAATGGGCATAGACCTCGCCAATCAAAACATAAACTCGATCCCCGGCTATAGTTCTCGCCAAACTTCTTTGCCGCCTTGAAGTTGGCTACAATGGCTGCGCAGTTGTAAATCTCATACAAAAACAGCACCGATTCATGCCTTGCGCATCGGAAAGCCAACTTCAGGGCGGCCCAAAAGTTTGGCGAGCACTATATACTCCTATTCAGCTGCTCCCAAGCAGCCTGCGAAGTACCTAAATGATTTCATTCCATTGGTATTATATTGCAGTAATTGTTTTGTGTGTCCTTGCAGCATAGCTTTTTACCCGACTGCCGAAGGAGGGTAATGTGTTTATAAGTCTATGTACGTATGTATGTTTGTTCCTATGTGGAGTTCTAGAGACCAAACGCGTTGGCCGATTTTGATGATTCTTATGTCAATCTACTCGACTTAACCTTGCGAGTGTCACTGGTTACATTAAAATTGTAAATTAGAAACATGGCGGCGTTTGGGCGCCATATTGTGGGGACCCAGTTTTTTTTCTATCAAACCCATCCTGTGCGATATAACACTTATATGGTAAAATGTACCTAATTCGAAAAAAAAATGTTAACTAAAAAGTTATAAATAAAAAAGTTAATTAAAAAAATCAAAAAAACCGAGCGAACTAAAAAGATGTAAACAAGAAGAAAATCATGCTGTGCAGTCGGAGGATACATCTGGATTTGTTCAGCCAGCTCGCGAATATGTATCCTCCGACTGCACTTCATGATTTTCTTCTTGTTAACGTCTTTTTAGTTCGCTTTTTAAGCAGTGGGTAGTTTTTAGATTTATTTTTTTTATAACTTGAGTGGTGCGCCATGGTATGTAGTATGTATGTCCTTACGCAACGCTTGCACATTCTTTTCAGCCGCGATAAAAACTTTACTGAAAAAGCATCAAACAATGCGAGAGACGAAAGATGTCGGAATCGGAAAGTCAAGTTCACCGCAAATTGTTAAGTAGTTACTAACATCATTAGGCTAACGGTACTTCGTTGTCGAGTAAACAGGAAGTATTAAACAAAGGCCGCGTCTTCGCACCCCAGTGAATATAATGTACGCACAACATAGCTGGTACGTAGTATATAAGCAGATCCTTTCGTAACAGGGTCAGGGCACTATGTGACGGTGACAGCGCGTGCGCGCGTAAAGGTCAAGGTCAGTTGCCCTGGAAGATTTCCTCGGGGTCGTCGACCGAGGCGCTTATTTTCAGAGGCCTGGTCCGGGACCCGCGACCTTCACCGCAATATGACCCTTATGCGGCACGTGTATTGCCGGGCGTGGGTGTACAATTTATAGGCCTGTGTTAGCGTTACCGATACCTATTTGATAATGTACTAATAATTTGTTGGATTTACTTTGATCTACCCCAAAGTTAGTTTCAATGTAACTATCGAAATGACTTGTAGATTCTCTGTTTTCTCATCTCGAACTGATGGAAATATCGGTCGAAATATCGTCATTCATATTCGAACGACTCATCTTATTTCAGAGGGGTTTCAAAACGCAACTTTTTCGGTTAACTTTCAAAGTGGAATGCGGTCTTCTGAGGTCTAGAGTTTAGCATTCGCAAGGTCATGAGTATTCGTGAAGTCTTAGACTACACTCTACAGCCTTGAAGAGCGAACTTTTGGGGAATGAAGTTTTGTGGTATTTTTCAGCGGCACCAATAGTTTTAGTCACTATTTAGAAAGCTTACAAACACACAGGTACTCATCTGAATCCGGTTACACTGGAAGCCAGACCTAACATAGTTGTGAAAATGCTAGGCAGAATGATTTTGACAGCTTACAGATCTCGGGGGTGACCATAAGCTCTTAGAGTAAGCTTATTTTGAGTGTGCGTAAGGAACAGATGCATACAAGTCATATAAATCTGTCCCTTACACACACGCAAATCTCACTGAAGTAAAAAAAAATGTTTATATTTTGTCGACGGTGTAGCAGGACTTCTTAAGAATGGTTGACTACGATGGCACTGGTAGCTGGTAAACATTGCGACGCAATAAGCCATGCGTTCTCAAACAGATTATGTATTAATTACATTGTTCCAATCACACGTTTAGGTTATCAGTAATCGTAATTAAAGGACACGGTCGTCCCATATATTTAGACTGATATGTAACTATGATTGATAATTTCGATTAGGTAAATATTATCAAATGTTATCGGGCACGTTGCCCCTCACGTGCGATTCGGTTCAGACACTAAATAACATGTAAAACATTATTTTTGTTGCTGTTAACCCAACAGATGATAACTTTTTACGGTCACGTTTTCGAGATGAGCTGTGAATTGTGTCACATGCGTATCAGCTGTGCAAGGCTATGACAAGGTTTTTTTCACTGTAGCCGTAATGACGGCAAGTTGATACAAACGAATAAATGAATTTAGGAACTACGCAGGGATTATTATCTTGTATTGATACACTATCTCGAAGTAGGCATATTTATTGACAAGGCTCACCCCCTGTTGCGTTTATGAAATCATCAGCCAAGTGACAGCGTGGGTGTGTATCAGTATCTACGTGGATTACAGGCGTAGGGAAAAGAAAATGCAAAAGTTATGCAAATACTCAATTCAATCCCTAAAAAAACTGCAACATAGGTTAGTGCATAGATTTAGTATGTTTTCGCTACGGGTAAGTGTATTGATCGTCGACAGATGGCGTTGTTGTTCATCGTGCTAGGCGCTACGAAATCTTACGAGGAAGTCTTACCACCCATCTCCCATTCATCTGAAAATCTGTTTAAGGGAGCAAGTTATGATTACGTAACTGCCATGGAGGCAATCTCGGTTATACATGGCTTTACATGGGTGTCATAAGAAACAGCCCGTATTTCTGAAAAATAAGTTACGAAAAATTGCTTTATGCCACAAGTTTTGTTGCACATTCGAAATCTATCATCGGTGACATCGGTGAGAGAAAACATCGAAAATTTGAATTCATTCATCACCCGCCACGAGCTAGAGTGATTAATGCTTGTGTCTTCTTTGTATGAGAAGAAGCCAGTGTTGTTGTTTGCACTGCAGTGGGATAGTAACAGGATGGAATGGTGAAGCGACTCTTTTAGGATTGTATTTCACGCTCAATGCGTTTCGTTTCTTTATCCGCATGATGTACTCGTACATTTAAAAATACAGGGTGTCCAACTCGGATGTATACCTACAACTTTAAATTAAAATATTTTATATATCAAACGATAATTACCAGTTTTTTTTACAATTATCGAGGCTTCGTATTTTTTATGGAATTACCATAAACAACACTTCTTTTTTTTTTTTGCTATCGGCGGAAAACCTTCAAAAGGCGCCTGGAAAGCCGCCTTTTTGGGGGAAAGACCAAAGAGTGTTGGCTTTTTACCTCACTTAAACCACCCCGGTGATCACTATCAGCTCATCGAAAGGGCCCCGTGACCTCTCTAAGCACCACCTCAGAACGCCCTCTGTGCAACGCCTATTAAGGTACTCATCCCTGGGGAGACAGCAAATGAGTCTTCCCTGAGCCCCGCTGTGCACGACAGCAAATCATCTCTATGCCACTGTCTTTCCAGGAGTCACTTATGCTGCCTATAAATGAGCTAGATTTTTGTCGTGTTTTTCATAAAATTACACTGACATATTTTATTAGATATCCCACTAATAAAGTAACAAATAGCCCGCTTTCAACTTTGGTGAGTTTGGGAGTCTATTTATTCCTTAACTGGTTAAACAAAAAAGGACCTATCCAAAAAGTAGCTATTCAAAAGAAAATAGCATCTCTTAAACTATGATATGGATATCAAACAACAGTAAAAATGGTATTTTCGTAACACGTAAGCTTTTGCCACTTCACAAGCCCGGCTCAGCTGTAATAAAAATTTCGCCCACTTCACTTGCATTAGAATGATTTAAAAACTGCAACACAAAATATTTTTTTTTTAATTTGTCCAACAAACAAATTACAAAAAAAAAAGATAATTAAACAATCATAAGAACAGTAAATTTGGTTTTGAATTCACTATAAGAATCGCAACTGACATCCTAGCTATGTTACAAGATAACCTGTGTTTAGGATGCCAGTTCCATTCCCCAAAGGTTAAAATTATAGATAAAACAATTTAAGAGGTGCAAAGAGATTGAAATCTAGGGATACAAAGTTTCAGATTATAATCACAATTCAATTCAATATTAAAATGAAATTAAACTATATTTAAACCAATATATAAAAAATAGATAGTAGAAACTGATAGTAAACAATATGTCATGTCTTTGAAGTTGAACGTAATCTAGATTAGAAAATTATGAAACTGACATTTATATTTTTTACCAGCAGGGTAAAATCCTTCTCTGAATTATTGCTGAAAACTGAATTGCAAAATTGATCCGATGATAAAAACAAAGTAACCGCGCGACGGCGCGATCTACCAGAATGCGCTGGTGATGAAGATATTGAACGTTGAGATTAAGAGAATAACTTTCTTATCTCCGCAGAATTCTATAATAAGCTTGCTAACTTAAAGTTCACAAGCATGTTCTATGTACACAGGGTCAGTAAATGTATAATTAATTGTGTAGAAATACTGTACGGTAGCAAGTTTATTGGTACGCGCGGGTGTGCGGCGGCGCGCAGGGCGGGCGCGGTCACGGTCGAGGACGCGGCCTTGACACGCGCCGCGCAGCCTCCGCGCGCTGTCCCCCCTCTCCCTTACGAAGTATCTTGGCAGTTGGCGTAATGGGGAACTAAATTGAAATGTAGGTACTGAATTTGACATTATTGTTGATATTCCCTTTAACAAGCAATGACAACTTGAACCGCAGAGATATGTCGAACAACTTAAACACGCTCAGTGAAACACATTTCTTGAGATATAAATGTAGGCAATACGATTGTTGTGAATATTATAGCGACACTTCCTACATAATTTATAATGCAAAGTTTTACCATTACAGAGCAAACTTTTTCAGAGTTTTCGTAAACTTATGAAAAGCTTTTTGAAAGTCGTCAGGAATTACCACAGTAGGTAAAGAATTTGTCTTCTTAACCGACTTCGCAAAATGGAGGGGGTTATCAGTTCGATTGTTTTTTTTGTGTTTGTTACCTCAGAACTTTTTATTGGGTCAACCGATTTTGATGATTCTTTTTTTATTTGAATGCTGGTGCTTGTCATGTGGTCCCATTTAGAATTTCGGAGAAATACATCAGAACTCTTCAAGAAATGACGGCAAATCACTCGGAATAGATGCAATCGCATGTCTGTTTATTGTTTACACTATTTCATAACATAACATCACACTGGTACGCTCTCACAGGTGTGAACAGTTCACCCTGGTATACTCTCATCGCACAGGATTTGTTTAAGTTTCATGTTATTGGGTAAATATATTCTGGCTTCATTTTAGGCACTATACACGTAGATACCTAGCCTATAGAACTGGTCCATTATGTACCACAACTAAAATGAAAAATAAAACTTTTTTACAAAAATTACAACCGACTTCCAAACAAAAACACTACAAAGTGAAAAATTAATTCAATTTTCGAATTCGGTGTCAAAAAATGAAGAAACAAAACAGCTGAACACCGACTTCGGAAATTGAAGTTATTTTTCACTTTTGTAGTGATTTTGTTTGGAAGTCGGTTGTAATTTTTCACTTCTTATTGAATTAGAGACAAATCGCACCTCCGATAAAATAGGGTTACAAGTCGAAAAAGTCGAATTTTGCGTTAACGATACAGAAATACTTAAAATTTTATTAACTATCTTCTCCAAAATGGTTACAACTGTAACTCTAAAACTCGCCGCTGTATGGAGTTGTAACACTACATGACTAAAGCATTTTGACTCCAGAATGATCTCAATTAGTGTTACATTTAGTTTTATGATTGTTGGACGTGCATTTGTTGAGACAAGTAGTGTTACAAATTAAAATATAACAGTGTTTCAGAAAAAGATAAAATCTTGTTGCTTACATCAATTTGTCTAATGAACCGTTACAAGTCGAATAATTACAGTTTATTGTTAAAGGATTGAACTAATCTAATTCAATAATTCTATAATAAAGTGATATATTTTGTATTGTATCAGTATTTTAGATAGGATTTATTGTAATATAGTGTTACTCTTCACGTTATATCAGTATTTGACGAAAATTGTGCATGTGTTGTCTGAATATTTCGACTTTTAATCTTGTTTTATAACAACGTTTAGGTATTTTCGGATTATTTGCTTGGAATATGATTTATGATTCTAGGGTCAAAATGAAACGTAATGACGCAATTCTGCGTTTAGCCCAAAGTGATAAAGAAAAATACCCGCCGATGATCGTCAAAAGATTAGAGGAACAAACTTGCAAGGTAAGATGTCTACTATACTTACCTTACCTACCTGTTTTTACCAGGTATTTTTTTTCATTCTAAAAGTTAATAGCTAAGTTATTGTGAATGATTTTCTTATTTAAGTAACTTTATGTTGACAACTTAATTTTATCACATTTGCTTTTTTTTCAGAATCAGGAAAAAATCTGATATTACTGACAATCTGGGAACCGAGAAACTTTGCGTCAATAAGCCCCAATGTATCCTCGCCAGAGTCAATCAAGATTTCAAAGCTGATCCTGAAGCTGAAAGTTACAAAGTTTTAATTTATTTTCATTTTATTTAATTTAAAAGGTGGCTCGAAGTTGAGTCGTCATTACTATTGTTGATTTTATTTAGCATTTACAGATATAACAATTAGTAGTTTTGCTGCTAATAATACTGAAGCAATATCATCTACAAGTTCAATCGAAGTTAGAGACCAGAGCTCCCAGCAAATTCGCAACCCTTTTATTGATGACTCAACTAATTCTTCTTCAGCCTGGCACGAGGGCACAGGAAATCGTGGTTCAGATGAAATTGGAAGTTGTATCCTACAGTTCATTGAGAAAAGATTGTCTCAAATCAGTGATGGTTCTGCTATTGATATAACTTTTTATTCGGACAACTGCGGAGGACAAAATAAAAACAAGTTTATAATGACTCTATACGCCTATTGTACTCAAATACGATAAACTGAAATCTATTACGAGTACACACAAATTTTTGGTGACGGGACATACTCAAAATGGAGGCGACTCGGTTCATTCGGTAATTGAGAAATGCATTAAAAGAAGTTTAAAATCTGGCCCAATTTATTTGCCTTCTCAATTTAAATTGAATATAGAATTACCTAATACAATACCTAATTTTTTTTTTATAATTATACACCCTAATTATGAGAAGACTGTAACTTACGACTTTATCTGTGATTTTGATTTTTACAGTGATGATTATAATGTTCTTACGAAGTATTTAAACATTATTTCATTAAGGAGAACATTAAAAAAAAATTATTTAAGCGTAGCTTACTTAAATACTACCTAAACTTGTATTTTAAAGTGATTCCTTGGAATTGTGATGGCTAGAATTGCTTATATTTTTTTATTATTAGAATTTTTTAATGTTTTTGTTAAAGTTTTTTGTTCTACAGCTGTATGAATAATTATTAAGTTAAAGAAAGTTTAAAGAACTGCCTGATTTTTATTATAATAAGAATAGTTACATTTATCATATTATATTTTTGTTAGTAGAAGTTTGAATAGTTATCTAAAATACTGTTACAATTGGGAATTTTCAGGTTTGTTTTCAGGAAATTTTCAAAACAGCGTATGTCATTAAAACGTATGTTTTGTAAGCTTTATAAGTATGTATAATTTGTATCACATAATAATAATAGTTTCAGAATAAAGACTGATTAACAAAAACGCGAGTTTATTTTCGCTTTTCTGAAAATCCAGGTTTTTGGACTTGTAACCCTATTTTATCGGAGGTGCGAAATAAAAACACTTTACATTCAATTTATAATCATTAAGTAGACATATTGTAAATGAAAATTGTTTTCCATTTACAACGCAGGCTTTTATTTAAATATCAATTACCGAAGCAGCTTTTTTTAATTATATTTTAATACGAAAGGGTTATGTGGTTAACTGCCTGATTAATATGTATGAAACGATAACTTACAAAAGGATTATGATATGTTTTATGTTGACCTTGAGTAATGTCCCGTATTGTGAAAGCTCACTTTCATGTCGTCACGAACATGACAATATATAATCGAAGGCTGTAATAAAATAACTACTCGATGCTGGACAAAGCAGGTGTGTTTACTTCTAGTGTTTTAATTGTTTTTGTACGTATGCCATTTCACCCATCGCGTTACAAGAAAGCTGTAGGTACCGACGTGATATTATTTACAGCATGCTTTGCTTGAGAAGTTAAGTTTTTATAAGCATTTTTTATTTTATTTCAAGGTTTACTTTTGTATGATTATACGTTTTTGGTCCATTTGTTATGGCAGTATTTAGGTTTGATTCTTACATGGTTTAGGTACCACCTCTCTATATTTTTTGTTTTAATAACATAATTTGGTCATTACCTTTCGGACTACAAGTTGTGTTGGTTGCTGAAGTGTCCTCGAAAGGTAAGAACTAAGATCTTTAAACAAGGATCGTAAAGCTAGCATTCATAAATTCAAAATATAGTTTCTACAAATATGCAAATGCAAATTGAGTTGTAAAACAGCGCAATAACTCGTATCATTTTATTTATCTTGAATTCCAAAATTATCAAAACATTATTTTACTGGTATTATATACATATTCAAAGCTAGTTATAATGTTGGGAATGTTATCAAATATCGATCAAAAGCTATGCAAGTTCATTAAAGCAATGGCCTTGTGAATAGAAATGTTTAATCAATTTATATACAAAAGCGACTATTATGCTTTTTAATTTCTGATGGTAATGTGTAGCACAAGCTTAACACCTTTATTTTAAGAACGGATATTTCAATCATCAGTTAACTTTTAAATGAGTTATGAAAATTATGGTTTGACAGCTTTTGTATGGAAAACTTGCCAAACCACCATAAGTATTTATCAGACGAGAGCTAATTTTTATCTGAGCTTTATAAAGATCAGCCCTTAGTGAAAGCTGAAAATAAAACTTAATGCTTGTAATCTGTCACGCTCAAAAAAGGAAAAATTTATTTCCAAGATTTACTGATTTTCTCTATGTAGTTACTCTCTGTCCTAAAAAAACTACTTTCATCAAGCGTGCATGTAATATATCTAATGACAGGAGAAAGATTGGCATTTTCTTGTGTTTTTTAAAAGGGTCGCCGTCGAAGACTCAAGCGAAAATGGCGTGACGAACTATACTGGTTCATTAATTGTGCCAGTGTGCTTATTCCGAGTTTTTTACGTATTCTCTCGAGATAACGTAAACGATCTCTTATGTCAAAATGTATACAAAAAAGAGTTTTCACCATACCGTCACCAGACGGCGCTTGTCCAATTGCACTAAGGCCTCTGAGACCTTAGTGCGAGTTTTTATTCACGCTGAATCGCGTTAACAAAAACGTCAATTTATATTGAAACTGGATAAGCGCCGTCTGGTGACGGTAAGGAGGAACCTCTTTTTTCTATACATTTTGACATAAGAGATCCTTTACATTAACACGAGTGAGTACGTTAAAAAGCTCGAAATATGCACACAGAACAAAACAGAACAAACAACAACACAGCCGCGAGAAGAAAAGAGTGTAGGGAGACCCAGCAGATAATAATAATTAAGAAAATGTTATAAATGATAATATGGCAGCCCATATTTTCAGGCTGATATCTTGATCTTTTATTATAAGAAGAAGGGAAAACACAAATTCAACAATAGCAACACCAAAAGCTCTGTTTCAAAACAAAACAAACATTATCAAATAGCTCCTCAGTTACAAGTTAATAAAATAACACATTTACATCAATGGATTACAATTACTGACCGCGTGATAATTAAAACCTTTGTTGTTTTTAACCGTCCCGAAAACCTTGGCAGTGCTTACAAGTTCAAGGCTGATATCGTCAGGTCACGTAACTGCTATAGATCGTAGTCAGACGACAAAGCAAGTTTCGGTGTGGAATGGAACTAAAACAGCGAGAATTCTTCCAAGATTTTATTGGTATTTTAATTTAAAATTTTCTGTAACATTTGAGGTTTTTAGCTGAAAGTAACGGAACCATGGATTTGGTTGTTTTATTAATGGCCTTATTTATAAAAATCTTCCTAATTTTAGGTAGAGATTAGAGCCTACGCTTTAAATAAAAAAATCCTTCTATTCAATGGAGAAATTTAATTTTAATCTACTAATCAGTGGTTTATGAATTTTTAAGAATATGTGAGTGCTTATGTATAAACCAAAACAAAAATAGTTCGAGGCCACACTACCTAGACATAACTGTACATTTACAATCATCAATCAATCAATCCTACACAATGTTGTGTCATTGAACCTGAAATATTAAATCATGCCTAATAATAAGATCAATTTTGGTAAAATTATTTTTACATTTATTTTGTTTAGGTACTGTTATTAACTCAGTTTTAAATAGGTACTTACATATTAATCAACATTACCTTCTGGGATATTATTAGCTCAGTTATTAGTTTCAAAAACCTCGAAATTCGCATTATTCGATTTTTCGAATCTTCGCCAGCGAAGTTTTTAACATGAGTCTGAAAATATCAGGGGCGTTCTCTATTTTATATACATTTCCCTGAAATTCTATATGCGAAAATATTTTATCAAATAAAACAACTACTCGTTATATAAAAAAAATACTACAAAGTGTAAAACCAAAAATTCACACTGTAGTAGTTTTTTACCCGACTACCGAAGGAGGGTAATGTATTTATCAGTCTTTGTATGTATGTATGTTTGATCCTATGTGG
Organism: Orthosia gracilis; assembly: GCA_947562075.1. Lineage (NCBI taxonomy): Eukaryota > Metazoa > Arthropoda > Insecta > Lepidoptera > Noctuidae > Orthosia > Orthosia gracilis. The sequence continues at coordinate 9,033,669 of OX387274.1, forward strand.
CGTTCTGGAGACCAAACGCGTTGGCTGATTTTGATGATTCTGACGTCAATCGAATCGTCTTAACCTTTTTGGCGGATTTTGGGCGCCATATTTTTGGGGCCATATTTTTTTTTTTCCAACCACATCGTGTGGGTATCAAAATAACTAAAGAGTGATTTAAAAAATATATAACACTAATAAGTTAAAATGAAAATTAAAAAAAGAAACTAAATATTTATTAAAAGGTTTTTCGAATTTTTCGAAAGTTTTTCTAAGTTTCAAATCGAAGTTTTATTTACTTTTTCTTTACGGCGCACAAACTTACATCCCGCAGGCTAAAAAATCATATACAATTATCACGCTGTTGTCCTCAAACTTTAATGTCGCTATCTGACAAAACCATATTTTGAGTTACAGGCATGTAAAATAGATCTAATGACGCACTATCGAAAATTAATATTGTTAGTTTATATCAATGACGTAATCTTATAAAAAATAGGTTTGTAGACATAACAATTTAGGTTTGGGGATCTTTTTTTTAACTCTCTTGATATTGTTAGCAAAAAAGTACTACTTAGAGTGATCGATAGATAAAATTTTGCTGAAACGAAATAAAAAACTAAAATCATCCAAATGTCAGATTATAGCTTAATAGCATTATAGCTTAAGGACGGTAGCGCGTACAAATATATAAAAAACCGAATGCTTAAACTCCTCCTATCTTTAGTCGGTTAAGAAGAGGAAATGCCGATGCTTCGCCACGCAGTCTCGCAACTACTGGCAGGTTCGGGCGGATTCAATTCCGGTTCCTAATGAAGTTTTCCTTCATGGTAAGTGGTGTCTGGGATTTGGTGTGGAAAATCAAATTCTTATCAATGGCCCAATTTATTAATTAAGAATTTGAAGTGTATTAGTCAAACTCTACTTTAGCGTGAAAACCTGTCAAATTTTGGCATAAAATTAGGGTTTGACGGGCGTTAACAAGACTTAACTACATATTTGAATTGAGTATTTGGCGTTAAGAACGTGTCAAACCCTACTTTACTTCGATTTCTGAATTAAGCATCTGTAGTTGAGTATTTGTAAAACTTTAGCCTGAAAGCCTGTAAAAATTTAGCAATCGAAATCTCAATTAAGAAATCGGCCCATAGCTCCAAGTTTTGGGCCCGGACTCGTGCTTCACTTAGGTTCTCCACCTGATGACGTGTTTGTACAGTGGTGTAGTAAATTATTTTCTGTATATGATTCAAAAGATCTAAACAATTATTTAATAGGATTGAATTTATATAATAACAATTTATATATATTTTTTACACTATATTTGGAAGAAATCCAAAAATACTGCCATCAAAAAAAAATTTCACCCGCATTTTAGGTCTCTGTTCCAGTCTGCCTCTATTACCCCATGATCGTATTGCAAAAGGATGGCAATATATTTTGTTAGAGAGTGTAACTTTTCAAAATTCGAAATCAATGTAGTTTTGATCAATGTTGAAATGAAAATGTAAATGAATGGTGTGTATTCAACGAGAGGCACTTTACAAAATATAACGTAGCGGAGAGTTGGAATTACAAACACAATAAATAGTAAAAAAAACCTTTATATTACCCTAAATAAATTGCTAATATAGATATCGCAAAATACCGATTCTTTAGACTTACCGCCATCAAAACAAAGAACATTGTGAAAAAGACCGTTTATTATTAATAAATAATTAAATTCCATTGGAACATTTTTTTGGAAATATGCGTTTAAAATAAATCATACTGATTATACATATTGAATTATGTAGTATTCTTAATTACTTGACTGTACTGATCATCAGTTTGAGCACGGGCCCTAATTCCCCACCCTAAGTCACCTTGTTTAACTCAGGTGGAGAACCTAGGTGAAGTACAGGTCCGGTGACCAAGTTTTATTGGTTATCTAATTAAGCATTTTTTCAATCTGTACTTTACCCTAAAGTACAGATTGAAAAAATGCTTAATTCAGAAATCGAGGGTTCGTTCAGAGACCGGCCCTATATTGTCGTCTCTGTAATTTTTGTCAATATCAGTTTTTTACACCAGTTGATTTCACATTATGAGGCTCTATCGAATGCAATAATTTATTGCAGTAAAAACCATTTTTCATCGATTTTCTTGCAAAAATGATTTTTACATATAAGAGTTCTTAAAATCACAACGAAGGCTAAAGATTGTTAAGGTCACCAGGGTACACTACATTGCCAAAGGTCATAACAACATGGGTACTTTTCCACTGAGTCTAAAGTAAATCTGTGTTCGAGTTTTTTTATTCCATTTCATTTATATCATCATCGTGTTGTGAGTGCTGGCTGTGAGTACTCCCACGCATTTGCATTTGGTCGTGAAATCATGCTGACACTTTTTACGGTCTAAAACTTTATTTTGGGAAAACTGCATTTGGATGTTAAGGCTCATAAATATGTGAGCAGACTTTTGGTTCTATTTCCCTTTCCTTAATTTGCCTATATTTAGCTTTTGCGGAAGCATTAATTCGGATTGGCAGTCGAGACAAAGGTATCCATGTCTGTTTGTACAAAAGAATTCCATGCCACCCACTATTGCCTTGGCTTTCTGTCACAAATGGAACGAGGGTTGTGGTTATTGTGCAAATTTAACTATCGGTAGGTAAGTTCATTCGATTTATGGAACTACTGAAAGTAAATTCAACTATTTGATTTGAAAAAGATCTTTAATGTTGCTCTTTTGGCTTACCACAATTTTATCTATTTTTTATCCCACATTCCATTTCATCAATGGCATTTTGATGAGGAATCTGCACTAATTTGTGGTATTTGTCAAATCTTACATAAACTCTTGTGTTTGCTAACTAACGCAACCATTAAATACTATAACTGTGCTATAACATGAGTTTGATAGCTGATTCACTATAACGTTTTCATTGACATTGCCACTATGGCATGACTTCTTCTTGGGGTTTTCTTCAAGTTTTCACTTAACAAGATGTCAATTTACTGTTCCATTATCTGGAAATAAATGGAAAATTAAAGCTTCTGCCTCGTTCACCCATGGCAGGAGATTGTATAACTTAACGTTTTTTTTTGTTACGCTGTGTCAATCGAAATTAAATGAAAGCATTCGTCTTTAAGGAGCATTTAATAAATCGGATGAATTGCCAAAAAAAACGAAAAGGGTGAGCGTTTCATTGTCTCAAGTATGCGAGCGAGTAATCATTTTCATTAGCTCAACGAACTGACGAGAGTCGAGAGTGGAGAGAGACCGCCGATGGGAGCATTGCAAAAAGCGTGGTGCGTGGCGCGCCGGATACGGGTTCCCGTTGGAGCGGCGCGGGCGTGGCGGGGCGGCGGGTCGAGAGGAGCGGCGGGGGCGGCGGGGCACGGGAATGCATCGGGACGTTGACTGTCTGGGCCCTGCGTTATCTGCAGTTGCCCTTTCGTACGATGCACCGTAACCCTCCTTCCACCCTTACTGTGGGGGCCACCAGACTACTGCAGCCCCCTCTATTCTAGAATTTGCTATTGACCTGAAATAAGAAAGTAAACATGTTTTGGCGGGGTTGATGAACTTTTTCGTTTAGATAGGTACAAGAAATTCTTGTTATCTGTATTAGGAGCTTAGTATGTAAAACTATTGTCATTATTGTTGCTAATTTTCCTATATTTAGCTATCGTGAAAGTAGGTAAATAATATACTTACACGTGCCATATTTAAAGATTTGCTTTCTAGCACAATAATCGATTTTACTACGGATTTTGCCATAAAACAGTTTAAGATTTGATAATCCACCATACTAACGAAGGGTACGTAGTATAAAGTAGGTAATATTGGCAGTTATAATTGTAACTTGTATGTATGAGGAGCTAGGCAGGCAGGCAGAGTGGTCGGTCGTCGGTCGTCAGTCGTACGCAGGAGTCGAGGCCGCGGCCGCGTGATAACGATAGCAGTAAGTAATGGCCGCCGAGCCTTGAACCTGCGGTGTAAGGACCTTCACAATGTCTCGTTCATTGTTTATTGAGCATTGTTATATGACCAGTCTATTTAAATATAGTTGTATTGATTGTTCTAAGATGTACTAGTTCGACTAGTTAGTACTTCGCGTTCGGCATCCGTGCTTTAATTTGCTCTGATTGAAATCAATTTTAATTGGATATATATGTATAATTTTTTAACGGCTCTTAAATGTCTGTTATATCGGCATCATCATTTCAGCTGAAAGATGTTTACTGCAGAATATAGGCCTATAAGCCCTCAATTGATAAATCAACAGATAGTATAAATTCTCTTTACTGCACAATAAAAAATGCGGAAAATCTTCATGGCACTAATATCAGTGCCGTAACTAGGCCTTTAAGCGCCCGGTAAGAGCTTCTATAATTGCGCCTTTGAAAAATTTACCCTTTTACCCTTACCCTTACTCTGGGCCCGGTTACCAATCAGTACAAAACCGGTAACAACTGTTTCTTAAACAAAATGTTTATTGCTTAAAAATGCATTTGTTATTTTTTATTCTATAAAGGAGCGAAACAAGCGGCGCGATATCACTCGATTTAGCCCTATTTTCACCACTAAATTAAAGTTAGAAATATTTATTTATTTATTTAATACTTTATGTACACAAACTTACAGATGAGGCGGTTCCGGCGTCGGCGGCGGAGAGGTAGGAGTTTTTTTTTGGAAATTTTCTGTTCTTTCAGATATTTGTTTGCGATTTCAAATATCTGCAATAATTTTTGAGTTACTATTCTCAAAAAAACCAATGCCATCTTTTTATGTAAGTAAATTGGTTTTAAGTTTTGCAATTTTTGCATCCGCCACGTATTCAAAAATAACATCTAGATATCATAACGAATCGAATGAAATGACGTTGATCATAATTTTCCAAGAAGGAGTAGATACCGGAATTCGCTAAAATGGTACATGTGAAGTAGACAAGCAGTCCGAACGCCAGTAGCAACTCGTATCTAATGACAATATTTTCGAACGATCTCATCGTCTTTTATATTATTAATGTTTTTTTACTTCTATCACTTGTAAGAAGAATATATTGTCATATTATTTGTGGCCCTGGTCCAGTTTCGCACCTCCAGGGTCTGCGGCCTGTGTCCGGGCACCGCCCGCCCTTGTTACGTCACTGAATGGCCAGTATAGAAAATTCATCATCATGTTATTTTTCAAGCGTAATCGAAAATCATCATCGTCATGCGACATCTTTCTAGACTTAATTAAAGAAGTATCAATAACAATGATAACTGAAAAGCTCTACATTCTTATGAAAAAAAAACCGATCTTCACTTCAGAATCATTTGCTACGTGTGATGCATCGCAGATCAATAACGCTAATAGGTACTCGTATTCGGTACCTAAGTAGGGTCAAAAACAGTCACTCAGTTTTGGCAATTAGCATTATGGCAATCACAATTAACCGCTTCTTCCTAAAATTTCAACAGACTGCTAAAATGCTATCAGTTATTTCTTGGAAAAACCAATTGACGACTTACTGTATTGATACATTACCTTGACCCTTACGAGATTGCAGAATAAATAGTCCTACGAAGCAGTACAAAGCAGATTTTATATAAACTGTCACTACATATTTTATACCCGTTTCTACCAAAAAATACAATATAAGTTCGTCTAATGGTACTAATTAATTATTATCGATTAGCAACAGATACTAAACTCTAAAGTATGACCAAAGTAGCCATCCTCAGGGCTACTGCGTTCAATGGCCCACGCTGCCAACTTTAACGTTCATTGCTCCGTTTGAATCTAAGACGTCCTTCAAAGTAGTTAGAAATTTGAAAATAATTGGAAATTTACCGAAAACTTGCAATCAATACTGATTTTTACAAGAACTGTAAGCTGTAGCTCTTAAACAGACATGCAAACTGAAGAGGTCTGAAGGTTATCACGGCGGTAAAACCTTTGCTGTGGTTTTTACGCAATAAACTTTCGTTTAGTAGAAAGTAAATGATGTAAATATAGATATTATACTCAAGAAAAGTTGCGTTCAACTTGGTTTGACTAAAGTAACGAACACATTTCAAGGACTTACGGATTTTTGCCCCTAAACTGAGGTGGCGACACGCAAACCAACTTTATTCAGGCGCCTAACACAAATGTAAATCTAGATTTTAAACTGTAATATCTAATTTATTAAACATTGAATGAGTATGAGAAGATAAACGAGCAGATTGTTCTCTTAAAACGATGCAAATTCAAAATCATTAGTTACATACGAGTAGATTTGTTGCCCATTTATTTAATGTATAACAACACCACTTCCGTCTAAAAGACAATTGACGCCCTTGCAATTGACAGAGTTTTTGCGTAATATTAAAACCATCCAATACGATTTCAAAGTGCATAAAGATATTATACAATTTTATGTGCGGTTGTATCCATTTCTGGCGATGGCCAAACTTTTGTAAAGGGATTACTGAGGGCCGAGCGACCTTGGTGCCCGTGTCCTCGGCCCGTGTCAACGACAGCGAAGACTTCGGCCTCGACGTGTGCTGAATACCACCCCCCTCACCCCCACTACCCCATCACCCCACCCTGCCCACAGCCGATTTCCAAAAAATTCATGAACTCCAAATATAAACGCATTCTTTTATTTCTTTTGAGCCAGACTGCCTTCTGTTGTTTAAATTAGACTATAGTTCTCAAATGAATTTTGTTATGGTTTAGATCATTAGTAGATACCTAATCGAATAACCAAACAATATTTGTCCAACCAGACGCAATTGACTTTGAAATATTAATTTTCGTGGATAGTTTTCCTTTGTTTGTAATTCCATTATTTTAGATTATATCGCAATTAACCCTTCTCGCTACATATTTAGGCTTTACACAGCGCGTGCCACAAAGCCTATTCGAGATTTGTGCGTGAGATATGGCATTTTACGAAATAATAGGGCAATGTTTATTTACAAACTGGTAATATAGTTAAGGTAGTGGTGCAGGGTTGAGTGCGATGGCCGGGGGTAGTGAATCCGAGGGCGACGACTGGCACCAGAGCCCGACATTGAGGTACCCTCACGAGGGCATTCCACCGCTGCACTCTTCAAGGTTCCAAGCTTTAAATATATCAAATTATATGAACAGATCAACCAAAAATAACTGCGCTGAACAACATTGGTGCGTTAAAATAAATTGATTGTCATTGCGAATTATGTACGCTAATTTTGTCCTTTAAATCTTTTCTTTAAAAGTTGTCGTCGTGAAAATATTTGAGTGACAGGAAAATATAGCGTTGGTGCCAACTTATTTGCAAATTATTCTAACTGGAGCAGCCCGTCTGTAAAAAAGTATGTATGGTAATGTGAAAGGGTGGAGTCGCGTAAATTAGTGCAATGGACCTGTTATGTCTGGTTGGGAGAAGAAATACATGTCCCGCCGTTGCAATCGATCGGGAGGCGATGCCGCCGGCCGCCGCTGCAGGCCGCGCTCACACCGACGCTATGCACGCCCTGCTCGGCGGGAATTAATCCGACCACTTCTTAATCATTATTGTCCCATAACTTTTATTTTATGGCTAAATAAGTGAGGCAGCCTGTGGGAATTATTTTCTGGCTATTAAATTCTAATTTTTAATCCAAAGCAAACTATAATAATATTGTAATAAGAACTGTTTAGACAGGTGCATTTTCATGACTTTTATACTTTTAGGAAAATCCATTCTGGAATTTTTATTTAAAGAAAAACTTACCTTATAATAAAAAAAAATCATATATAAAATAATTTATACATACAGGGTGTCCCAGAAATCGACGTCAAGCCGTAAATGGGTGATAGACCAAGTAATAACAGTTCTCAGGAAAATACGAAAAAAAATCTATCTCATGTTTTTAAAAAATTATGTTCACTTTAAAAATTTACTAAAAAAATCAATCCTCCAGTTCTTTAACTCCAATTGCTACAAATCCCATAATTTATCTAATTTTTTTATAATTATGTAATCTTGAATAATGCTTGTGTAGATTTTTGCCTAAAATTCAAAGCCAACTCCTCCTACTTGGAAGAAAATTAAACTTTTTCAAAACCAAATTATTCAAATTTACTATTTCGCCCAACTTTAACTGACTGTACTGAAAAAAAATGTACTACGCTAGTTTGGCAAGTAACATGAAAAATTGGCGCATTTAATAAGGATTCAAAAATGGTGTAACACTTGCTAGATTACGTTTTCAATAATTGGTCAAATATTTTTTTGTAAATAGCCTCTGTTTTTATACAAAATGTCCATACTTCCTTAAAATGACTTTAGCTTACCTAAAGCTTTGCTAAACTCCGTTTCTAGTTCGATAGAGACGTTACGTAATTTAAGAGCAAAGTTATGATAGTGACTCAACCTTTTTACTTTAAGTCAGGACCAGTTTTCTCATCTTAGAAAAAAAAAAACAAATTATCAGATTTTTTTTTTTTTATTACAATAAATGTTCAAACTGCCTTCCTTCGACGGCAATGCAAGCACGACATCTTCTTAAAAAAGATCTGGTTATTTTCCGGGCAAATCTTCCCCTATTTACAAAGACAACGGCTTCCGTTATTCTTTCCCGCAGCTCGGCTAAATTCTCTATTGTTTTTGAGTACACTTTCTCTTTTACCGCTCCCCAGTAAAAAAATCTAGGGGATTTAAATCAGGCGAACGGGGTGGCCACAAGATTGTCCCACCGCGCCCTATCCACCTGAGCGGGTATTCTTCATCAAGATGTTCTCTTACTAAACGGGCATAATGCGCTGGGCAGCCATCTTGCTGGAACCACATTTCCCTGTAAACGTTCAGTGGCACGTCTTCTAATAAATCTGGTAAAGTATTTTGAAGAAAATCCAAATAAACTGCGCCATTCAAAATCTCTGGCAGCTCAAAAGGTCCAATTATTTTGCCATTTAGTATCCCGGTCCACATGTTTACTTTAAATCGATACTGTGACTTATCTTGCCTCATCAAATTTGGATTTTCTACATGCCACTCGTGCAAATTGTGCAAATTCATGTAGCCATCTTTTTTAAATGTTGACTCATCGGTCCATAAAATCTTCTCTAAGAATCGAGGGTCTTCTCTGTGCCTTTCTAGCATCCTTTGGCAAAACGCAACTCTGGGAGCGTAATCCCGTGGCAGTAATGATTGTACTCGCTGTACATGATACCTCCGGTATCTCCGTTTCATGATAAAGGTTGTGTCACTGATAAAGGTGGCGTCACTCTCTGTCTCGCTCACACTTCGTAAAATGACTCTCTCCGTCTCTATCGAACTAGAAACGGAGTTTAGCAAAGCTTTAGGTAAGCTAAAGTCATTTTAAGGAAGTATGGACATTTTGTGTAAAAACCGAGGCTATTTACAAAAAAAAATTTGACCAATTATTGAAAACGTAATCTAGCAAGTGTTAAACCATTTTTGAATCCTTATTAAATGCGCCAATTTTTCATGTTACTTGCCAAACTAGCGTAGTACATTTTTTTTTCAGTACAGTCAGTTAAAGTTGGGCGAAATAGTAAATTTGAATAATTTGGTTTTGAAAAAGTTTAATTTTCTTCCAAGTAGGAGGAATTTTAGGCAAAAATCTACACAAGCATTATTCAAGATTACATAATAATAAAAAAATTAGATAAATTATGGGATTTGTAGCAATTGGAGTTAAAGAACCATTACAGGGATTGATTTTTTTAGTAAATTTTTAAAATGAACATAATTTTTTAAAAACATGAGATAGATTTTTTTTCGTATTTTTCTGAGAACTGTTATAACTTGGTCTATCACCCATTTACGGCTTGACGTCGATTTCTGGGACACCCTGTATAACATGATTATTTGTACATTTGAAAAGTTAATATTTAATTAAAAAATATTAACTTCTCAATTCTATCTGATCCAAATAATTTGACTATATACGATCAATTGTGTACTATCGCAGTCATTTCGAAAGTATAATTCTCTTGCCTAGCCTTTTCCCAACTATATTGGGGTCGGCTTCCAGTCTTACCGGATTCAGTAGAGCGCTAGTGTTTTACGTGGAGCCTATCTGACCTCCACAACCCAGTAACTGGGTAACACGGTACCCTTTGGCAAGACTGGTGTCAGATCTCAAGTTTCTGACTACCCGTAACGACTGCCAAAGATCTTCAAATGACAGCCGGGACCAACGGCTTAACGTGCTTGCCGAGGCACGGAGGAAACTCGGTATGTTGAAAATGGTCACCCATCCACGGACCGACCTCGTCAAGCGTTGCTTAACCTTGAAGATCGCTCCGTGTGGCTGTTAATATTTAGCCACGAGCTCCTCATTTCGAAAGTGTAATTAAGTACAATAATTATCTCTCTCCATTCTGGGTTGCCTGGAAGAGATCGTGGAACGCGATAAAGCCGCCTGTTGTATGTTTCTTATTTTTATTGGGTTTCCGTATGTGTTATTGTTTTTATCTTGGTGTACAATAAAGTATATTTAAATAAATAAATAATTTAACTGAAAAGAAGAAAAACATCTTTTTTTTTTGCAAATTTTGATAAAGAGCATAATACATTTTCATTTTATTGTAAACTAGCTGAACTTAGATCCGCCTAACAAATTTCTAAAATAAAATATTTTTTCTAAAATAAACGTAGCCTAAGTTACTCCTTATTAAATCAGCTACCTGCCGATAAAAGTCCCGTCAAAATCGGTCCAGCCATTTCAGAGATTAGCCGGAACAAACAGACAGACAGACAGACACACAAAAATTGTAAAAAATGTTATTTTGGTGTATGTACCGTATATATATGCATATACATGTAGTAAAAAACGGTTATTTCAATATTACAAACAGACACTCCAATTTTATTTATGTGTATAGATTATATGTTAAATTGAATAGCACATATACATGGCTCATATAGCACATATAGCTTCTGGCAAAAATCGAGTAGATTTTTGACCTACATGTTTCCAGAGTGCTAACTGTTTCAAGCGTGATTGTTGTTATAGATTAAAACGAGGAAAAATGTCTTAAAACTTCAATGGCTGGATTAAGGCTACACACGGCACTTCCTCCTGAAATACTGTCTTATCTTTAAACTTGACACGTTATTCTACACGTGGGTTCGTCTCGGCATTGCATCTAACCTTGATATTGCTTTTTCTTTGGCACTTAACAGCGTAATGATAAGATAACACATTTTGTTGGTTATCTACATAACAAAATCTTTTTTTAATAATATATCTCGATGTTGGGTTGGCGCAGGATGCACAGAAGTCCGTTGTAGACAGTGTTCGGTCGTTTGTTCTATCGTGTTTTCGTTTGTCCAGTATAGATCATGACAATAAAACTTTCTGCGTAAAAGAAGAACTATAGAATACCCCGGTGTAGAGGCGGCTCGGGAGCAACGTAGAGGTAGCGTAGCATTCGCGTAGAGCCCATCGTAAAAGTGACGTAGCAGTAATGTAGACCTTGACGTAGCGGCATCGTAGTCCCCGTTCTTAGATACGACGTAGCAACAAAATAATTCTCGTCGCAGAAGCATCGTAGGCCCCGTTGAGATGCGGTGTAGTAGCGATGTAGACCTCATCGTAGGGACATCGCCGTCCCGTGCGATCATAGGCCCCGTCGTTGATACGGCGTAGCGTCAATGCAGACCTCGTCGAAGCGGCATCGTGGTCCCCGTCGTAGATGCGGCGTAGCAGTGATATAGACCTCGTCGTAGCGGCATTGTAGTCCCCTTCATAGATGCGGCGTAGCATAAATGAAGATCTCATCGAAGGGGCATCGTAATCCCGTCATAGATGCAGCACATCATCAATGTAGCCCTCGTCGTAGGGTAGGCGTAGTGGCGTCGTAGGCCCTATCATCATTCCTGCCAAAAGAAGTCCGCTGCTGGACATAGGCCTCCCCTAAGCGACGCCACACTGATCAGTCTTGTGGCGTTTCGCATCCATCGGACTCCCGCAGCCTTGACCAGGTCGTCGCTCCACCTAGAGGGAGGCCTTCCAACCTTGCGTCTTGCGGTACGCGGTTGCCACTTTAGAACTTTTCGGCCCCAATGGCCATCCGTTCTACGAGCAATGTGCCCTGCCCACTGCCACTTATGTTTGGTAATTCTTCGGGCTTTGTCGATAACCTTGGTTCTCTTGCGGATGTCTTCATTTCTGATTTGATCACGCAAGAAAACGCCGAGCATAGCCCTCTCCATTGCCCATTGGGTGACTTTAAGCCTTCTGATGAGGCTCATTGTGTATTGTGAACAACATCAATAGATACGCCCGTTTAAAACGTGGAATTAATAATCGTGGGTAATGCTTAGCCATTAGAAGTTTTAAAGAGTTAGGAAGTGTTGATCAAGACCACAGACATAAATCTAAATAGATAACGACAGTCCCTCCATCTGTATGAAAACCAAGCGTGACACTTTTTCACAAACAATTTAAAAACAAATTTACTTACCAATGAAGGAAAACATTTCCAATGCTTCGGCCAACTTTTTCTATACATTTTAAAGCTCAATATGGCATAAAAAGGCATTTCGGTGCCGATAATGCAAAATGAAAAGCTCAGATTACGATAATTTATCGTAACTTCAGTCCTTTTTTGGGCACGCGAAGTACGTACAATCGCGTCATCTAGTTAGATTTATGTCTGTGATCAATACATATAATAAATCTGAAGAAAAGTCGATTTTGTACAACGAAAATATAAAAAAAAAAATTGCCAGTGTGTTTAAGGATAACCAGCATTTTTGGATTTTTTGTCTGTTTATTTGTGCACGTATCACATAAAATGTACGAAACCAATGTAGATAACTGTTATCCATAAAAAAATGTTTCATTTCAATCGGTTCACTATGTTAAAAGTTAGATGAATTTAAAGTGTTAGAGAAGTAAAAAATCACAACACACGCAATTCAGGTACTCGGACAGTTGAACTTCATATTCGACAGATAGCGTTGTGCATTTGACGTCATTTTCTTAACAAAAAAAGCTTGACGTATAAATGTGTATCTTTTAACCAATTTACAAAATATATATAAACAATGCAATGTTGTCGGTGTGAGCGCAGGCCAAGGCTCGCGGCTGCAGGATCAGTCAGCGTGGTACGCATGCGCGAGTCGCTGCCACCCGGCTGCACCCCATCGTGTCCTGGTGCCCTTCCATGTCAGCCAACTTTCACTCCCAACACACTAAGCCATAAAAAGCTATCGATAAAACAAAGTAACCTCACCATAGACTAAACATTTTATATCAGATTATTTTTATCAAGACTGTTAAATGTAAATATTGTTAACTGTAGTATCCTGTAATAACCACAATCTAAGAGCTCCTACCGCCTGTAGTAGTGGTCTATCCTAGTAGATAACTAACATTGTAAAACTTTGTAATTATTTCTAAGATTTAATATTTATACTTTACCCGTGTTTTTTTAATAAATAAATATAGGTATTATGGGTAAAAATGACGGCAAGACGAAAAAAAAATTTTTAATTATAAATTATGATGTAAAATTGACATGTTTATTCTTCAGATAAAAAATATCTGACTTCAGAAAAAGAAAACAAAAATAACGCTTAGTTATGCTTGTTAAAAAATAACAAACCTAATCCTTAAGGCATGAAAACCTATAAATGAGTATTCGACCTAGGTCGATTAATATTTTGAACCGATCTAATCGTTCCAGTATATTATGATATTCGTACGTGCGTGACTGCAAAAGTAATCTACGTAAGTGTAAAGATATATCGAAACCTAATTATGGACATAGCTATATGGCATTTCATCAGTTTTAATATAAGTAATAAAAAACAACGAGATATTTCATTTAGAAACTCGACTAATCTGTAATATGGGCTTTATACATGGTACACAAAATATGAATTAATAATTTTCAACATATAAAAGACTGCAAAATGAAGATATCTTTGCACATTTAGGATTAAACTACACATAAGAAAGTAATTATAATGTGGGGTCAATAAGTTTACGATGCATGACAGTAGCTAGAGTTCAGTGAGACTGTCGCCAAAATAGTCGTGAACGCTGAATCCGGCCGTGAGCGACGGTGGCAGTGACCTCGGCGCACCCTGCGACTGCACCGCACCCCCTCACCCACCGCGCCCCGCCAACCCCACAAAACCCCGCTACCCGCACGCCTAATGCCACTACACCCTCAACCACCCTCAGCCTCATGTTTATGTTTCAAAATGCTGTGTTAAATTGCAGAAAATTGAAACGTTTCTATATGCACTTGTTTTATTTGTATAGCGAATGTCTGTCCTAGTTCACATGGATTAATTTCGTTTCTGTGTCTTGTTGCTTATTAGATTTTTCAAAAGGTTTTCATACTGAAAGAACAAAGGCGACAAATATCGATAACTTAATAGTTCATTGAAAAAAAACATTAAACTTTTGAACACAAGTGCAAAATTTCTCATTCAAAGGCCTATGTTCAAATATCTGAGTAGTTGATGCTACAGATATATTTATACCTTTTGAAAATAATGATGGATTTTTGGTAAAAAATAACTCTTCACTGTTGCCATCCCTTAAACACCCATTGCTTCACAGTGAAAATTGTTTCGTTCGCGATAAACCTGCGAGAAGACCATTGTACACGTATGGCTAACGAATTGCCATTCATGGTTTTACTAGCTCATGGGTCACATGCTGACCGTTCTGCCAGTCGTCCCCTTTACATATTTCTTAAGGAACTTTTAACACAACCTTCAAAAAGAGAGACTGTGTCACATTCTTTTGTTGGAAACACGCGATCATCGTAAGTCGTAGCGTAGCTTTGTCGTCTACGACACAGGTTGATTCATCTTTGTTGCCGCTTATTTTTGTGGGTTTTTACATACGCATCCCTTACCACGGACCAAAAGTGTATATTGCTCACAACTGTATATTAATGATAACAGCCTTTAGTCAATAGGGTTAATGAAAAGTTAAATCTGAGGAGTTACTAGGATGAATTAGCAGCACATATACTTTCAATACGAGAGCATATAGTATGTTGATATCGATATTAACATTCAGACAGAAAAGTTGAAAGGAAACCGTTTATCCTGGTATGGTCATGTGATGAGGAGGGATGAAACGCATGTCACTAAAAAAGTTATAAATATAAATGTGCATGGATGGAGAGGGAGAGGACAGCCAAAGAAAAGATTGATGGACTGTGTGAGGAGTGATAAGAAAGAAAAGGGAGTCAGTGATAGCGTGACGGGGGACAGGACGGTGTGGAAGAAGAAAAAATGTTGCGCCGACCCCAAGTAACATGGGACAAATGGGGCAGGAAGATGATGATGCTCTCGTATTTGCAGATATTGTCTGAGGATTATCTGAAATTCTGAACGATTCTTTCTAATTTTCTATTTTCGTAAGTGTAGTAACTACAACCAATCCAAAGCAAACTGAGTAAGTTAAATGCAATGTTACGAATATAGTGCCAATACTGTTGTTGGTTTTATAAATGAAATTATTGTAAAAATGTGCAGCATTATCTGTTCTATTTTTCTATTTATCTATTTTTATGTATGCATAACTTGAATTGAAATAGAATACTAAGAATTCTCTGGCACGTGGAAAGTTTTGTAAAAATCAACTGATAGGAAAAGCTTTAAAAATAAAATTCAATTAAAATAAAACCTTGACGAGAGATCTGGATAAGAAGAAGATAAGGAAAATTCTCGATAAAGGTTTCTTAGAAAGTTATTATAGGTGCATACTGAGGGTACTAAGTATACAATCAACGGAGCATCATGCTGTATCAGCCTCACAAATGCTCTATCGTGCACGTCAAAGGAGATGATAAAAAAAATCGTGTATTATCTTAAATCGGCGATAAAAAACTGTTCTATAAAGCACATAACAGTTATATTCGTGTCCAGTTGGTGTGCTATCGAACAGATGGTTATCAGTCGTTATCAGCGGGCGTGCTCGTGTGTCCAGAGAGCACCGATCGATGGATCGAGCACACTGTTTCACTCCTTCCCATCGCGGAAGTGATGTAGCTCTTATCGTCGTATACGTCTTATCTCTCGACATTAACACTGACCGGGTTAATTTAAGATAACGATTAAATTTCGAAAATGTTTCATGAAAATTTGTTCGAAGGACACGTGTTTAATGTTTCAGGTACTTATGAGAGCTGGGGGCTGACCATAAGCTCTTAGAGTAAGGTTATTTTGAGTGTGTATAAGGGACAGAGTATGTGACTTGTATACATCTGTCCCTTACACACACGCAAAATAACCTTGCTCTAAGAGTTTATGGTCACCCCCTGAAATTGATAGTTTCGTTCAAGGACGGGTCCAGCAACCCCGTATTTTTATAAATAATAATAACTAATATTACAGAGAGGTAAAATTGTATTTTATGTTTGTAAAAGATAATCCAGATGTCGAATGTGTGAAAAATTAAATGTGAAAGTACTTACCTTTTACACGTCTCGAATTAAACAATGAATTTATTTATTTATTATTGATGATAGGCTTGCGCTTGACCATTATCTCACCTGATGGTAAGCGATGATGTGGTCGATGATGAAGCACGTTTGCCTAGAAGAAACAAAAACAACAAAAAATAATATTCCCTCCTTCTCTTAGTTTCATTAGCTACTTTGTATCCCGAAAAAATGTAGGGAATGAAGCAAAGCCGAGGGAAAAAGCTAGTATTGTATAAACAGAATTAATTGTACTGACTACTACTACTATTTATAATAGACTGTCAAAATTAAAAGACACAATTAATTTAGGAAAAATTGTGGATATTAAGAGAATTATTTACATTAATGTTTTAAAATCCACAATTCGCCCTGGATTACACGACCAAGGTTCCAGTTTTTTTTTCTTATAGGTAATGGGATATTTTAAGTAAAAAATGGTTCCAAATGATATCACAGTAGCCTTGTATCCTCAGGTCCATATTCCAAGTCACTTTGAAGGATTTCCGCTTGACTTAGTCGCCTTGACAACGGCAAAACCCTTGAATCCTCGATGAATGATAATAAACAAAAAGGCACCTTATCAGTCAATTTGATGATTCGAGGAGGAGTCGAGTTGGAGGACGTGACTTGGATATAGTTGTAACCCTTATTCGGATAAATTATATTATAAATGTGTAAATATTTCGAAAACGTATTCAGGTTTTCGAGCGGGAAAAAGTGAGCGTTTTCTGAATTTGTAATAAATTAAAGAATTAAAAAGTAAAAATAAATTACTTGTGCCTGTTTTTTAATAAATCTGCTTTAGGAACGGAGCTACGGAGGCCGACTACATTCAAATAAGGTCTATTCTTGTTGTGGTACATTAACATTTCACTAACTACGTTTACAAATAGCCGAATAGTCTATAATAATCTATAATTTCATACATAATTAACTACATGGGTACAAGTACAATTAACAAACTGAATAAATGAGTGTTACCTCGTTGGTACTTACGTCACCATCCTCAAGTTTAAGGGCGACATGCACCGTAATTAATTCGTATACCACAAAAACTTAAATCATTCCGTTCCATGCTCTGTTATTTATTTTTATTAGTGCTACCGTTCACGTATGTGTTAAGTGTAATTTTGTGACTGGTTATTTCGGTATTAAATAATTAAATGTTTTCTTGAGATTGTGTGCACAATAAATTATTTGTAATTTAGTAAGGTGTATCGTGAGTGCAGTGCACTCCCGTAAAGGTCAGAGTTAAGGTTAAAGTTGATGTCGGATGGGCGTTGCAGCGGCGGTGGCGGCGGCGTTGGGCGGGCGGTGCAGGACACCTGAGGGCGGAGGGCGAGGGGCGCACGCTGCAGATTCACTTTCGTCCGGCTGCGACCGCCCGCCACGCCAGTGAGAGAAAGTTGGCCGCGGCGAGCGAACGAGTCTCGCGAGTCGAGCGGCGCGCCGCGCACGCACGAACCCGCGCTCGAACAGGCGCCCGGCGATACTTGCCCTTCAACTTGCACTCGATCCACGTAAACAATGCGCTGAAATGTCCCCGCTATAAGAAGATTTCCGTATTGCATGTGAATTTACTTTCGATACTTTTGTGGAGTAATTGATAGTTTTATAGTAGCCGGTTTCAGAGACTATAATAGATAATTTGAGAGACGTAGTGACTTAGCAGTATTTAAGGAACGATGCAGTGTTATCCTAAGTTATCTCCGAAGCGCGAGCCGATGGACATAGCGTACGAGGCGGAAATGCTGCCCGGAGCGCGGAGGCTGGAGCTGCCGGCACCGCCAGGCAAGGAGTTCCGTGCGCCCGTGCTGCTGACGGCGCCGAGCCTGGCGCCAGCGCACTCGGTGATCCAGTGCATGCGCCCGCCGCCGCCACCGCCACCACCGCCGCCACCACGTCTCCACAAGCCACCATCCTTCGAGGAACCATCCAGCTCCATTCCAGATCTAGGTAAGATATACAATCATTTTAAAAAATCATCAAGAACACCGTACAAGTCATATGAATCAAGATCTTCGCCGCCTAGAGGTTCTACGAGCTATCAACTATTAAGTCATATTTTCAGCAAAACAAAAATATTTTGACTCGATGCGTAAGTATTTAGTTAATAGTATCTATTAATACACCCAGTACCGTGTCAATTCACGTGACGGTATAATTTTATTTTGACGTAAGTTCATGTAGCATTTCTGTAATAAACAACGTGATGCAAATAGCGTAGGATTTAAAGGAACTTTATTGTTTGCGCGTCAAAAATATAATTCGTTATTTTATTATTACAGTTGCCTTCATTTACGAATATATCAATAAATATTATGAGCGCTAGTATAATATGTTTTGTTTTCGGCATTACGGAAGTTTGTATAATTTTTCATTCACCTTTGACCTTGGACATTTGGAAACAAATCCGTTTCAGCAGATCCGCATAAAATGTTTAGTGTTTTTTTTCTTCAATTTTATGAGTATCTAAATAAATTTTGATGTTGTTTATAATTCATTCGTAATATTCCAAAGAGGCGATGAAATGGAATATGGCGACGCTTGGGGGAGGCCTTTATCCAGCAGTGGACGTCTTTCGGCTGATATGATGATGATGATTCCAATAAACTTTATGTACAATAAGCTGCCTCATAAAGGCACCGACTCTTCGTGTTGGTATGCTACGAGTATAAGATGCAACATATCTGAAGAGATTTGATCGCTCCAAATTATAGTGAAGATGGATATAAAGCCTACCAGACTGCATTGGACTAATAAAAAATAAGATATCAAATACGAACGTGTAAATAAAAAACTGCCCTTATTTCAAAATAAATCTAATAACTGATATAGGTAATTCAGATAACTCTGTAGTACTTCATCTACTACGAAGAATACACAGCATGTTCTCTTTTCTATTATGGACGAATTGAAAAATGTCAATTTCAAAAGAACCCAGATAATTATGATCAATTTAGCCTCATTTTATGTTTTTCAATTCTGTTTCTATGTATTTTAAACAAGTTTCATTGAAAGAAGTATTTATTACAAAAAAAAAAATACTCTCTGCTTTGATTTGTCGTAGTCGGATGAAAAAAACAAAAAGTAAAACAGAGTTAATGTAAAGCCTTGAACAGTTAATTCAGGGACCATTATTAGAATCCATTACCTTTGTGTCTAGATTATTATCTAAATACAACATAATGCATAGATTACAATAAAATCATTTAATTGTGTGACCTTTTTGTCAATGAAGCTCTAAAAGATATGCATTGTGAAGGTCAGTTCCTAGTAAAGACGTTTGTCAAGGATTGTTGAAGTGCATTTTGATATTATCTTAGTCTATATTTCCGTTATCCTATTATCTCAGTCTTGAAAACACGATACCATCGTACACGCAAGGCACGGAATTTTTACGTCTGATTAATATTTACGGTTGATATATGAGTGTTTAAAACATATAAAAACTGTTTTTGGACCAGTAAATCTTAAAAACATTACGAATAACAAAGGGAAAAAAATAATTAAAAAAATAATCGTAAAATTACCAAATAAGTTCAAAAACACTTTCTACTTCTGTCGTCAACAATAACTACTTTCCTAAATAAAATCTAATAGGTACCTACTTATTCTTTGCGATCTACATTCAGGATACAATATTTCGATACAAACGTTGTTTAAACATACATAGATTTAGAAAATGTAAAAAACCGGCCAAGTGCGAGTGGGAGTCGCGCACTAAGGGTTCAGTATCAAAATTTAGATTAACAGGGCGTAGGATTTCGTTGGCACAGTCCCGTTGGTCATGTTGTTATATCATTTTTCTCAACTTATAATGTAAGAAGATCAAAGCACAACATGCTCACTACCAATCCTAATACACAACAAAATCATATATTTAAATGATCGATTCTCATGGCATGATTTTCACTAAAACGTTTCGTAAGCTATCTACAAAAATGGACATATAAATCAGAGATTATGCCTATTTTTCTGCATAACTATAAATAAATATTTAAAACAATCAGTAAATGTGTTTGTCATCTTGAACATGACCTAAAAAGCGAACGAAAAATTTTTTTTATGTACCAGCAAGCTGCGACTTTGTCGGCGAAGCATTAGTACTTCGAATAGCTTATTTTTTATATCGCGCAATTATATTGTTACTTTTCTATACAAACTTTAGAAAATCATTCAGAATGATTTCCGGGATAAAAACTATTATATGTCCTTCTCAAGGTCTCAAACTATCTTCAAAATCGGTTCAGTGGGTTAAGCGTGAAAAGGTAACAAACAGACAGACAGAGTTACTTTCGCAATTATAATATTGGTTTGGATTATTATGTATGAAATATGCTTTATAAGCAGCGAAACATCTGACAGGTTATATACAATTGCCAAAAGAACTAATTTACGTAACTATGAAATCTGTCACTATAGAAAACCCACGTGCGGATTGCGGCAAATTCTTCACAAAATTGAAGGAAAAGTGCAAAACTTTACGCACTCTGACTATTGTGTTATTTAGTAGTTAATAGAATTGAGTCATACTAATTTTATAATTTGTTTACCAACATTTAAATATATGATAGATGCTAAGATAATGTATAACAGCCGCGTAGAAACATTCTATAAACTAATTTACTTGGATATAGTCACATATAACTTACTAGCTGTTCCACGCGGCTTCGCTCCCGTCAACTTGCTACCTACCTACCCATCTAAACCATTTACGCAGCGCACGCAACGGAAACTCTCAAAAAGGATTTATTTTTTCCGTTTTTGCTACATTTTTCATTTATGCTCCGCTCCTATTGGTCGTAGCGTAATGTTATATAGCCTATAACCTTCCTCGATAAATGGGCTATCCAACACAAAAAAAAAAATCAATTCCAACTAGTAGTTCCTGAGATTATCGCGTTCAAACAAACAAACAAACTCTTCAGCTTTATAATATTATAGTATAGATGCATAATATATTTACTTGACTCAAATCTGAATCTATCCTATGACTATGACACAGCAAACGCTATGGAATCTTAAATAACAGTTGTTTAAGTATAATCATATCAGATTTACAAGACCTGATCTTAGCCTATGCGGCCTGAATGCTACGCACTCAGAGGTTAACTGTCACCCTCAAATCAACAATATTCAACATGATTTTTCGAATGATTCACAAACGTCAAATTCTCAGTTTTTTCGTTAAGTACCTTAACATCTTACTCCAAATAAGAAAATCGTCTTGTGTGGAGATTTTAATATTGATGTTTTGAAAAGAAACAAAGTTACACTAAAAGTTGAATACTTTCTTACGAAGTAGGATTATGGCGCTATTGATACAGAATTGGCGCTTTGTACTCCCACTAGGTTAAAAAGTCAAAACAAACAATTTTGCTCTTAATTATCGGAAAGAATGTAAAGCTGAAGTTGTAGATCTGATCCTTTCGGATCATACATCCCAAATACTTAAAGTACCAAGAAGCAAAACTTGCAATTTAAAATATTGGAACACAATAAAGCAGGACACACATTTTGAAAGCCATCTAAGCTCTCTAATTTAATTAAGCGAATACATGAAGCTAAGGACGCGAATGAAGCTTTTAACAATTTCATGGAAGATTTCATACTTCTATATAGATTATGTTTTCCGGAAAAAAATATAATCATTAAAACTAGCAAGAAAACGAAACGGATATCACGCGGCACTTAAAGTTGTAGTCACAAGCAATGGCAGTTACTTTGGGCATATCGAGTAAATACAGATTCAAAAAATAAATTAGTCCTTAAAAACTATTCCAAACTCCTCAATATATACCGCTCAAAATAAATCAAAAGCTACCTGGCCACTGATAAATAAATCTAAATTTCGTCTACCATTGGAGCCTGCAGTATGCGTGAAAAAATATAATTCTACATTTACAGACTCCGTGGACATTGCAAAAATATTTAACGATTACTTTATTGACACAATTGAGAATAATGTTAAAGCTAATGTAAAATCAAACTATATGTTCATGCAACCTGTAACAATTGACGATATAATACAAATAATTTGCAGCCTTAAAAACACAAATACTTGATACGACGGAGTTTCCACAAAAGTATTGAAATTTACCAAAGAACTAGTAGCACCTCCATTAGTATATATAATTAACTTGTGCATAGTTGATGGAATTTTCCCGAACAAGCTCAAAAAAGTTAGAGTAAAACCTCTGTATAAAAAAGATGATAAAATAGATTCTAGGAATTTTTGCAATGGGTCAAAATTCCAATTATTTCTAGTTTTCAATTTTCAAGAAGGTAATCTATAACTCTTTATATGCCTATTTCGAAAAGTATAATTTATTTTGCACAGAACAAAAGGGTTTCCGTAAGAACACTACGATAAATATGGCACTATTTGATTGGCTAGCTAACATCATGCCGTCTGTCGATAAAAGAAAGCCAGTCTTCGGAATTTACACCGACATGACAAAGGCTTTCGACTATGTAGACCATAAGATTCTGTTGCTAAATTAAATAGTTATAGTATAAGAGGAAACATCTTAAAGTTAATAACATCATACCTTAGTATACCTGGCTTCAACGCACGGAAATTACTAGGATATGTCCTAAAACTAAATTAGAAACTATATATACATCAAAACCAAGACATGTAAAATATGGCATTCCACAAGGTAGTATATTGGGTCCGCCACTTTTTTTGATACATATAAGTTATCTCCCGAAAGCAACAACCAACATCGTTTTTTTTTGCAGACCACTGTACAGCTATAATAAAATATACTTACTCAAATAATTATAATAATGACATTAATTATTGCTTAAGTGACATTATACATTGGTTAGATAATAATAATTTAGTTATAAACCTGAGCAAAACAAAAGTCATGCATTTTTATCAACGCCGTGAAAACCAAATGTTAGCATTTCCTACGAGGGCTGTGATATTGAAGAAAATAATAAGGCTTAGTTCTTAGGCATTTTAATTGATAGCCAACTTACATGGAAACCTCATGTTGAAGAACTATGTAAGTAACGTAGCCAATCCGCATACGCTCTTTTTCAACTCTCAAAGAAAGTTAATAGTCAAGCTTTTCTGACGGCGTGCTGGATGCTCCGACTGGATGCCTAGGCTCTGTTAGTTCCGAGTTAGCTACAAATCGAAACTATAATATTATAAAAAAGAAAGTAACTCTGTATTTCTGTACGTTTGTTACGTTTTCATGCTGAAACAATTTTGATGAATTTTGGTATAGAGAAAGTTGATCTTGCAGAAGGACATAGGATACTTTTTATGTCGACAGTACTTTCTCTTGGAAAGCGTTACGACTTTTTTACGGGCGAAGCCGCTGGCAGAAGCATGTAGGTAATGTGTTGCACCCGCACACCTCCAACATGCAATATAGACAATGCAGACCCAGTGTTTTGATCCGTAGTTAACTCAACCAATAGTTAAATATGGTAACCAATAATTTCAAATTCCGGTAAAATGAGTATTTTCATCAATTGTTAGCCTCACAAAGAGTTAATTTTTTGACCATTTGTTAGACTAACAATTGATAGAAAAACGCGTGTTACCGAAAATTTAAATAAAAAAATCATATTTTAAGAGTCAAATACTGTAGATTGTACGCAGGTGGAAACGGGTGCGGCAACCAACAGACAGACAGTATGGTCTAACAAGACAAAGTCGGTTCCTAATATACTGTGACTAGGGAACCCTAAAATTCCGTTCGAAAATGCAACCTTTTTTATTAAGATGCTAACACAATAATAAAAAAAAGAAACAATAAAATCAAACATAATAATAATCAGTAAATACAAGTAAAATGCGAAACAGTCCTTTTTTTAACTTTAAGTAAAGATGATCTAGTGGTATTTAGGTAGAATTTGCGGTAACCTTCAGAGAATCAGGTAATACCTATAGCAAAATGATTGCGTATATAATAATTCAACATCGCCTTGGCCACTATGAATTCATACTTCCTGCTTCGGAAAATTGTAACAGCGTACTACTGCCACACAGCAGTTTCCGGGTGATGACGACACGTCACGAAGGTCGCACTTATTAAATAAACGACACATATATTATTGCATTGATTAATTATAACGTAAGGCTATCTAAACAAACACAAACAAGGATGAGATTCATTTTTAACTTTGCCGAGAATCCTAACGGGCAGAGGGATGAGAAATATGAAGGTTCTTAGAAATAGCGTTACGTTTAATCAGTCCATGTTTTTCTTTCGCCATAGAGAATTAACCTTCTAAAACAATTTTCCATGGTTGTCTATTGTTTTGGAAGGCTGCAAACTAAAAAGTTTGACATTATTTTTGATGATTATTTGATTCTCGTGTATCGTGAATATAAATACTTTTTATGTATGTATGCACAATGATACATACGTATACGTATAAATGTAATCAAATAATACATAAAAAGATGAGCAAATCAACAAAAAAAAACTGTAACTGTAGACAGTAGAGTACTGCTGACCAACTTCATGAGAAAAACGTGCTCACGTTTACAGCCGGAAAACGCACGTGCCTCTTCAGTAGTGATCCGTCATCTAAAAATATGTTACTCTGCATCACTTTCTCACGTTTAAGAGAGATTTATACCCATAGCCACCTTCACACGGCCACTAGGTAATAACTGCAAAAAATTTAATACGAAAAACGTGGAAAAATACTTTTTAATTCAATGGGTACAAAAGTATGTATAAGATTATTTTTTGGAAAAAATTAAGACTCAAAATTTAATTACCATATCAACCTATCGAATCACGATCCAAAAAGTATTTATATCTCAAAAAGTTAAATACCTAATACTTCAGGCATAGAGTTATTTTCAATAAAGTCGTAGAGCAAGATGGCATGCCTATCCGAAAAACATAATTATCAAGACCATACTTGGGATTGGGACTCATTAACATACGCCTGAACTTGAAAATTCTTAAAAGTATTCCTTTGTTCTACATAAACGTTCAATGTAAACACTGACATATATGGAAAATAATCGTGCTAACAATATTTTCGCGAATAAGATTAGATAAATATCGCAAGGTCACAGCGACGAACGTGTGCGGCGCGTCATTTGGTGTCATTAAGGTCACTGTGACATTGGACCGATAGCAGTGACAAAATAATAGCCGTATCTTATCTGGCAATGTCAGCGTCGCGGGCGCAGGTGCTCGCGACCCCTGCACCCTCCTTGTTTGTGAACCCTCTCGGGCGCGCTAAACGGTTTGACAGCAATCCGTCAGATGAGTCACGCGATATGCTTCGGGCTCCGTCAATGATTTATCGCCAGCAGCACCCATGAGTGCCATAGTAATCATTAAGACGATTTCTTATTAAATTTTCGAAGGAAAGGAATAATTAAAAGACGATCCTGCTTAAAACAAAATTATACACCTATCTGACAAATTGCACATGGTGTAGTCTGATTGACATGATTGCCTGATTTTCAGGGTTAACAGAAGTATAATAATGCGTACGTGAGTAATGTGTGCAAAGATTCAGCTTTATAGCGCAAATGATGTGTTATCATATCGCCATAGCCTTCTAAGTGAGCAAATTACTTCCTGCTGATTCTAATAGTGGATATACGTATGTATCATATTTTATCGAGTTTCATTTTAATATTAGTACAGGATTACTACCCAACAACAGCGTCATTTTTAACGACCCTGTTATTGGGTCGATAAATATTTCTTGAAGGACGGTGTACATATTCTGCGACACCGCACGTGTTTGAAATCTTTTTAACCGACTTACCAAAAAGGAGGAGGTTCTATGTTCGACTTCATGTTAGTTTTTTTTTGTGTATTTTCACCGATATCTCCGTCAATTGTGGACCGATTTTGGAAAATCTTTCGAAATTGGTCCCATTTTCATTTGGTGAATATCTGATGAAGAACTTCGAAGAAATACGACAGAACTCTTCAATACATAACGGCAAATCTCTCGGAATTGCTGCAATCGCATGTCTGTTTATTGATTATACCATTTCATAACATAACATCACGCCAGTACGCTCTTAAGGGGTACGCAGATCTCTCATTTCACATGTCATGTTCAAGTTTCATGTTATTCGGGTTACCTATTCTGGCGTTAAGGAAACTTACTAAACAACTTGCCTAATAGGTAGGTTTAACTAAAAAGTGAAAAATAAAAACATTTTTACAAAAAAAATCTACCTACTTCCAAATAAGAAAACTACAAAGTGAAAAATAACTTTATTTTTGGAAGCAGTGTCCATAACGCAAAAAAATGGTACCTACGAAAGACACCGATTTCCTAAAATAAAGTTATTTTTCACTTTGTAGTTTTCTTATTTGGAATTCGGTAGATCTTTTTTGTTAAATATTTTTTTATTAATGAAAACAAATAACTATTCAGACGTTATTCTTAGTAGTGTCATATAAAGTTACCTCTAATGAACAGGAAACGTCAGCGGAAACTGAATATTTAATAGCGAAAAATAATCCAGGTATCTTACACGTTCTTAATAAAATATATCCCGGAAAACAATAAACAGGGCATATGATGTGATTGCTCTACTATAAAAGCTACCATGTATAGATTTACATAAGTATGTACGCTATAAACGACTGAGTACACAGGGAAGTGTTGGCTCGCAACCTTGGCCGAGGTCGCCGAGCGTCACTCGCAACACTTATAAATTGTTTCATAACAACTCATTCGTGAATCCACTAATTGCTCGGTGAGGCGTTTTCCTGAAAGGCTTTTAGCAGTCGGTATTGAAACGGCTGAAATTGTCAAAGGTGTATTAATGTTTGGTGGTCGGCGCCCTTGGGGCCCGAGGCCCGGGGCGCGCGGTGGCCTTCGCTTTGAACCCGTCCCGCGCTACCCTCGCGCCCTCGCGCCGTGACCGAGCAGAGGTCATGGCCACACATATTTTCGAAGCACGTGCTCCATCAATTTTCGATTACAAGTTCATGAAAGGTGTCGTGTCGCCTGAACACAATAGCTATTACAGCTTACTTCACGAAAATACGTTCGATAATACTGACTTTGGCCTACAAACGACTCTAGATTTGGAATCAATAAACTAATACTTGTTTAGCCTTCATCAAATGATAAAAAACCACGCCACGCATCTACTTTCCTAAACACAGTGTTTTGGTAATAAAAATCTAAGGATGGTCTCGTTTCCTGTTTATATTTGTACATAAATTATACTTTTAATGATAGATTTATATGTTACAGTGTGTTACGTATTTAATTCCTCCTTTGGCACACATTCGCCCACGATAACAAAGCGAAGCAGACAATATCAGAAAATGAAAATATATATAATACTTTTGTATTTGTTTGATTGTGCAAGTCCGAGAGTTGTATGAAGGTCATTGATAAGAAATCAGCAATGTTACAAACGTTATTTGAGGTGCTTCACGCTTTAACGTAATAAAAACATAGCGTAATCATATAGGTACTTAGGTACACATAGTTCTCTGAATAATTAAATCATTTTTTTTATTTATATCAAGTTTTTAAAGTTTCAAGGTGAAGTGACGCTAATCCTATTCTAGAAAAACATAAGTAGGTATAATATTAGCATAACTAAACGTGCTAAGGTACCTACATTAGTAAACAATGAAAGTATAACAGCCGTAATTAGCATTATAATATTCAATCGTTTATTATCTTCGATAGGTACACAAATATCCTTGACACTTGATATTGACAGATTATTGCATTTGGACAACGATCACGTGTTCGCACACACGAATATGCCGATAATGTACCTGAGATTGCATTACATGTACCTTCAACAAAATTACTATGTATGTCTCTCAGATACGAAGAAACTGAGCAGATTTTAATAACGCTTTTGTGACACAAATCCTTTCCTCAGTACATACAATTGATGTAGGTACACACCACATACACAACACACGCACACACACACTCACCATTACAGTTTATTACAAACAAACCTTTTTGCTTTTCTGTGTTTCTTTTTCCAACTTTGGTTTTGATTTCATTTTGATAATTATTGCATAAGATTGAACTGTATTTATTGCTGGAGAGCCCTCTCCAGCAATAAATACAGTTCCTGTAACACAGGTTCCTGTAACACAGGTTAATCACCTAGCACAGGAGTCAGGGACTTCACTGATTTGTATTATTTTTCTTATGTAAATAAAGCTATTTATTATTATTATTACTATGTAGTTTTGCTCCCGAAGAAAAAGAAATGTAACTCGGACGAACTAGTTCGTCAAGGTGACCATGAAGTGGGTCCTCAATTGGCTCTCGACCAAGGGTGTATTCAGCCTTGTCGGTCCACATAACACTGGGATGAGTTCAAAGCTAATTTACGTCTTTTATGATTACATCTACCATAGTAAATCTGTTTTTCAAAAGAAGATTGATTACGGAAATCTTACAAAGTGTGTAGGTACATTGGTTTCTTCGATTTCCGTCAACAGTTACAAGTTATAAAGTTCAATGAGAGCCCAAAAATAAATGTCGGTATTGTTTTGTATTTTAATTTATGAAGTAAAATTAAAATAAAAACACTTCTTAGAAACATTTAAATAACACTTACATAGCAGGTTCACCTTCACCTAAAGTTTCATTCTAGGGATCCGATGTTAAAGTTTTCCTTTTTAACCGACTTTCCAAAAGGGAGATTCTATGTTCGACTTTATGTTAGTGTTTGTTTTTTTTTTGTTTATGTTCACCGATTTCTCCGTCAATTGTGGACCGATTTTTAAAATTATTTTTTCGTTTGTGAGAGTATATTCCGAAATTGGTCCCATTTTCATTTGGTGAAGATCTTATGAAGAAATTCGAAGATATACAATAGAACTCTTCAATAAATGACGGCAAACTTCTCGGGATTGCTGCAATCGCATGTCTGTTTATTGTTTATACCATTTCATAATATAACATCACGACAGTACGCTCTAAAGGGGTACGCAGACGTGTACAGTTCACCTTGGTACGCTCTCATTTCACCGGTTATGTTCAAGTTTCATGGTACTCGGGTAATCTGTTCTGGCATTATAGGTACCTTACTAAAGGCAAGTTGCTTATTAGGTACAACTATAAAGAAAAAAAAATTTTTACGAAAAAATACTACCGACTTCCAAATAAAAACACTACAAAGTAAAAAATATTTTTCATTTTGGAAGTCGGTGTCTTTGGTAGGTGCCAATATTTTTGGTATGGACACCGACTTCCAAAAATAAGGTTATTTTTTACTTTGTAGAGTTTTTTTTTTAGACAGCAAACAGTTCTCTCATTTATAAGCTTTTATTTATTGTGACCTGTCCCGCTACCTGTAATCAAATCTTGCAAGATAAAGACTCACTTGCAGGTGTGTGCAAAATTTCAGCTGATTCGAGACTGAAATGTTGCACACACGTTTGTTGCTCGAGGCATTAAAAGCTTGTTTCTAGTGGAAAATAATAATAATATTGATCTTGTGTCTCACTCTTTCGTTAAATATTTTCGACTGTTTATTGAACGAATAGACGATAAAAGAGATGATGTTTACAGTCAGCAATAGACAGACCTGGGGGTCTACTCCCTAATCAAGAAATCCGTAGTTTCGGCCTTCGTTACGGCCGTTTCCTATTCCGTTTCACCTACAGATGGATGATTCGTTCGGGGCCTCGAAGTAAGAATTAATTACAACACAATTTGATAGCTGTCCCTACACCCGATGTGTTTTTACCCGTCCGAAAAAATTAACTTTACATTTGTTTTATCGGATCTACGAATACGGATAACTTTCGGACCTGCCCGTTACTCCGTTGACAGAGTTAGGGAGTGGGCCCCCTGAATAATTTGAGAAGACATACCGTTCCCCTATCATAAAGATGATAGCTACAGAATTTAAATAAAAAATGCAAACAAAAAAATGGGTTCCAGTAAATTGTTTTTGTAGTAAAA
Source organism: Orthosia gracilis (assembly GCA_947562075.1). NCBI lineage: Eukaryota > Metazoa > Arthropoda > Insecta > Lepidoptera > Noctuidae > Orthosia > Orthosia gracilis. Next base: position 9,063,987 of record OX387274.1, read on the forward strand.
TAGACTAGGGAGAACTTAGTCCAATGTAACGATATGGTACCTATCGCATGTTCTGTACTCAGATAGTTCGTGTTAGTTCGCAAACGTAGTCTGGCGATTACTCCACTGTTTGACGATGTAAATTCAAAATAAAAAATGATATCAATTCGTCTCATCGTTATCTAGCCCTTTATGGAAACAAAAAAGTAAAAAAAATATTTGAAAGTTATGAGCGTCGAAAGTTCCATATTTCAACACTAATTTTAACGCATCTATGGGCGGAAATAAATTCCATAAGAAGAATAAAAATTGCAAAACAGTCACCATGCAGGGATAGATTAGTAGCTCAACAATGCAAATAATTCAGTTTTTTCATGATATCTAGGCTCCCAAAGGTCTGTTTATAAAATTTCGCGCGCTCGTTTTCGTCCTAAACCATCATCCATTTCACTACAAACTTGCAAAAGTGCTAATTCGTACACGAACTAGCTTCTTACTGTTCATCACAGCATCTATCTCTTTCGCGCGTGTTGTCGGATGAGATAGCATGCATTTTAACCCCGTGCACAAAATAATTCGTGTCGTCGACTAGGGCAATCTTAAGGAAAAAACTGTTAGCTGTTATTAAAAAAGGTTGTTATATTATGTCATACTTATCTTATCTTGTGGAGGGGCCGAGAAATAACTCGGACACTTCGACCCATTGGGATCTATTGTGGTCCCCTAGATACTTTACTCCTCCCCAATCTCGTTGAAAACTCTTTTCATGAGTTTTACAACGAGACTAGGTGATATGAGCCTATAGTCTTCCGGTTTTGGATATCCAACCCCTAGGAGACTCATTCGCTTACCAGCCAGTGCATCGCATGTGCACAGAAGGTGCTCCATGCGTTCCGTATGTTCCCCACACAACCTGCACATGGGTGTCGCGGCCAGACCCATCTTCATGAGCATGTCGTTGGTTCCAAAGTGCCCAGTAAAGGCCCCAAGCAGGTAGCGGATTTGCCCCCTGCTCATATTCCAAATGCATTTCCGGGCTTTGAAAGTAGAGCCTAGAAATTTCTTTGAGTGTTGTAGACCGGTACTAGACAGCCAATATGTTCGTTGTCTGTGATCTGCAAACTCCCTAAATGCGGCTTTAACGAGACACGTCGAAATGCCTACACATGGTTCTGGGCCTACAAAATCATTTGCTGAGCCCTCTCTTGCCAGTTCATCTGCCACTTCGTTACCATGGATTCCTTTGTGCCCAGGGACCCATATCAGTCTTACCCTGTTATGCTTCCCAAGCCTGTTTAGGGTCCGGATAGCATCCAGAACAAGTCCGGAGTCCACTTTGTAGGATGCCATGGCTTTGAGTGCAGCCTGACTGTCACTAAGAATATATATGGATTTACCTCTGGTGCCTCTATCTATATTCTCTTGAGCACAGGTTATTATGGCATATGTTTCTGCTTGGAATACAGTTGCCATCTTACCTAAGCTTTTGCTACATTTGTAACCTTTTGCGAATATTCCCACTCCTGTACCTGATTCCATTTTGGATCCATCAGTGTACCACACCAGACTATCTTGTTCTGGTGGATCTAGTCCCTTCGTCCAGTTCTCTATTGTAGGGATTTGGACCTTGAAAGACCTTTCAAACACAAACATAGTTTGCATTTTATTATGTCATACTTACATGTGACAAATGTGACAGTCCATGTCTTTCTTATATTACGGCTACATTACAAACAATCGCCTTATACCTTCTACCCCATGAGTGCATAAAACGTGGAGCCACAGGGAACAGGCTTTTTAATTGTTTCGGTAATTACGGCACACTACCGGTTAATAGAGATAATTAACGAAATTTTAGTTAAATATCAATAAAGAGATCGTATGACAGTATGTAAGTACTTAGTAGCTTCTGTCTTATTTTTAGGATCTTGTTAAAAAGAGTAATTTAAAAGTTTCATGACCGTTGTCATATTTTAAAAGTTGTCAGTCTGTCTCTTCTTTTTTTTAAAACAATTTGGCGCAGATGCTGATCCGTTATAAAACTTGGCAATATTCAGAGGAGACTGAGTCGAGCCGATTAAACTGCATCGTTTCATTTGAACCCATTACGGAGAGTCAGACAGAAAAAAATCAAGTCTGAAAGAAAAAAAGAACACTATACGGGTTAGTTTTCGTTGCCCGCCCCGCAGGGGTTTTCGTGGCAAACAAACACACATAGATTTACGAACTGAAAAAGTTTTCATTAATTATTTCTTCTCTAAATAGCTTTCAGAAAAAGAGGGTTGTTATAAGTTTGACGTGTCTACCTGTGTGTTTGTGTATTTGTTTATCTATCTGTGGCATCTAGCTCCTAAACGGATGAAACGATTTTGATTTCGTTTTTTTTTATTTAAAAGGTGGCTTTATCGAGAGTGTTCTTAGCTATGTTTGGTGAAAATCTGTTCACCTGTTCTGAAGTTATGGGCGTTTTACTGTTTGAATCGTTGTGTTTTTGCAAGGTATTGTGTCATAATTACGTGTTCAATAGATTTTCGATCGAAGCGTGTCTACTACTAGACAAATTATGTAGCCTGAAATAAAAATGCGTCGGAGGCTTTTTAAAATTTACTAGTTTAAAAAAAACGTTATATGCTAAATAAATATAGTTTTTTATATTGTTCTTGAAAAACAAGCTTTACGTGCTTATAAGATACAAACGTATGTGCAAAGATTGAGCTCATTCGAACACCGGGGAATGGGTAAATTTTAAATTGCAAGCTTTGATTACATACATACAGACAGACACCGGGGTCCGGGACAGCTGAAAATAACAAAAAAAATGTTATTAATTTACATATTATCTGCTTTATTAACTTGAAATTACATTTAATTTATTAATTTAAGAAGAATTAACAACAGTATAAAACTTCATCATTCAGTGCGGCGATTCTCAAGGCGGCAAAGTCGGGAGGCGGAACTAGTAGTTGTATAAGTGTGTTAGACGAGCGAACATGGAAGCGGGCGGGCGCGGCGCCCCTGACCCACGCACTCCGCTCCTCGTTGCCATGGTCACGGCCGATCGATCCGCGCCGGGATGCACCCGGAATTGAATTTAATATCCGTGCTCAAGGTTCCTTGCTGCCACTGTCAAGTGCAGGTATGTCTATACGTAACGTTATGTTAAATATTACGTTATATTGCTTCTGGCTCTTTATTGGGGCCATATTTCTGAACCCAAAGTTTATTTAAAGGCTAAATAGAGCGCTATTTTAGGAGTTTGCGGGCCGTGTTAACTGAACTCAGGTGGATTAACGTTTATAATTTTATCTTGAACGATACTAAAAATAAAGGCTACTAATTTTGTAATGTTATTTGTTGATTAAAAGCCAGATATTATAAGCAAAACAGGGTTTATCTTAAAACACTATAATTATTTTAAAAACCTCTTATTTATTTGCGCAAATGAAACAACATTGGTACGTGGTAACAAGGTTGTTCACAGACAAAAGCCTCGATGTTGTCGGAGCCCCCTCCCGCTACACACTCTGTCCTTGGCCGACTCCAAGGACAGGATGCCGTGTAGCTGGCAGGCTGAGCTTTTCCAGGGACTACAGTGTACCTACTTAGGCGGAAAACGTGGAAATATTGAGTCTGAAACTGAATTACTAATGTTTGTGTAGGAATACTTACATCCGCTTCAAGACTTAAAAAGAAAATAATTTTAATTTTCGAATGTTTTCTTAAGTTTCTTCATTTAATGAACGATAATACATCGCAAACAGCTAGTTATTCGAACATAACACACGACATTATCTTGGTATGTGTAACAAAATAGTTTAATCCCCAATTGAATTCTATTCCGGATAGATGACGAGACGAGGTGTTTCTGTAACGATATTACACATTTGTTTGTTAGAGGACTGGGTCAACGAACGGCCGGATAAAAATAAAGAGCTCCCTAAACATGCCACGTACATTCAAACTCGGCCTGCCATTGAACACTGCTCGTACAGCCGGATAAAACTTTTAACAGAAAATCTTCGGACTAACAACGTTATATTTTTTATTATAATATCCAATCAACTTTGCATTATATCTAGTCATAGTTAATAAAATTTAACTAGAATCACTATTTCATAATCGTACTCTGAAGAGGATGTGCATATCAGTAATTGATTAACTTACGCAGGACCACCGAATTATGCGTAATCTAAAATGAACTTGCAAATATGTGGTTGGTGGGTATTGTTTAAAAGAAAAAAAAAATGTAGCAACCTTGTTGTTTTTGATCGTTTTCAGAAAAATTGGATGTGATAAAATTAATGAGTGTCCTTTTGGGGTTTGGGTCAAAGTTTTACGAACAAATTCGTTTTATAAATAAATGTTGAGTCATTGGACAAGTTCATATACTAATCGTAATAATTTAGTTACCCTAACTAAAGCCCACGCGATACCCACGGCGCGTGACTCAAGCTTGTGACAACATAGTCTTCGTCTAAAACCTTGTACGTATTCCAACTGGTTCCATTGACCTATGTTAAATTAAAAATAATAAAACGATGTACGTTCTAGAGTCTATTTTAGACACCAATATTATATTCTCCAACAAAATTTTATTTTTACACTTGATCATACTTGGAGAGCTCCTAAAATAAAAAAGGATAATGTGCTTTCTTTATACAGTTAAGTATATACTTACTTTATTGTTCCTTTATCAGTAGATAATGAAAACAAGGACCAAAGCTATCTATAAATAATGTACCTACTCCATATGTGATCTTATCGCACTAGACGATCGTTTGAAACAATCTTTTAATAGACAAAGAAAACCATTTTTTTTAAGAAAAGACAAATATGGCCCATTCTAATTTTCATTAATACAGATAATATTCGGATATAACATAATCATGTAATCCATACTTTGAATATAAACTAATAGAAAATTAGATTAGCTGTGTACCAATAAGTTTTCCGACTGTTTCTCTATCAACATCATCACATAGTCTAAGTGAAACTGCCTCTACTGGTGGCATTCTCTTGTTACTTTTATTAATGCAGAAAATTATCGGCTTTCTAATCATATTTTATGTTAAAATAATTGATTGTCTCCATTAATCTATTTAAATCGAAACATGTTCGTACATTGGTGCGAGTTCGCGAGGCGTGAATTCAAAGCTAGGAAATTTGCTTAAAATTAAAAACAAATACGTAATTAGTTGAAGTGTTTGCGTTGTCTGCCATGAACAAAGTCAGTTGATTAATAAATCACAGTACGAGAATCGGTGGTATGCACTGCAGGAAACCCAAGAGCTAAGACATATTCGTCTTAAAATATACTTGGAATGATTTGCAAACAATACAACATCGAACAAGTCCTTTTAAGATGCTTTTAGGACCAGAAAAGGGTTGTATAGTATGAGAACCTTCGTCACCAGGAGAGCATGAGTCGCGAGGCGATCGCTTGTCCACGTCGCCTTATCGCCCGCGACGTCACAACGACGCGACGTCAGCTGCGTCGAGCCACTTGCAAAACGCGAATGCATTTCATACGTAAACGATCTACATAAAGGCAGTTTATATAATTCTGTTGTAATTATTTGTTTTACTGAAGACAAAATATTTTCTTTTCTTTTTTATAAATAAATAACAGATTCGTCTGGTTTTTTATAAATCGTCCAAAGATAGAATTATATTAATTATGAAAAAAACTTAAAATCGCACCTAGTATTTTTAATGCACTACATTCCACAATAGTAAGACAGTAGAATTAATTAATTACAATTTACATATTGTACTCTGTTGTCAGAGTTATTAAGCCCCCTCTGGGAATCCCGCAGGCCTCGTTTCCTCGCGATGTTTCCTTTACCGTTGCCTGTGATGCACACAATTTACATTGGACAAATGGACGCTGAGATTTTTCAATTTTTTGATAATTTAGTATGCATGTGCACATAACCTACCACAATATGTTTTGAACCCACGTTTGATATATTCAGATACAAATTAATTCAACGAGACAGGTACTAACTACCTATAGTTTTTCTTTGTTATTCGTTCAGAATATATATTTAGATCCATGTAAACTCGTCTGTTATGACAGAATAACCAACAAATCATATGCACTGCCACGAAGTTCACAGCCAATCGAATCTGTGAACGTATCGAAACGCATACATACGTACATTTATGCAATTTGCACATGATTATCGCATTGGCAGTAGCTACACACATGCGCATTATTATGGCTATCCTTTTTACACTCGCTGGCGGCGATACCTCTTTAGAACTGCATGCGAATGCATTGCGCCATTTTCTTAGCACGTGCAAACTCTTCGCTTGTTCAGTTGCCCTAGTAGATAGTAGTGAAACTTAACAGTTCACGATGATGCTAGTGACTTTTCCTACAAATGTGCGCATGGTTGAATAAAATTAATGACAAATGAGTTTTAAAATTTCTAAAAAATTAAGAAAGTTTCCTTTATTTATTATATAAAGTTAGATATGACTTCAATATATTATGTTTTTTCTGGTTTTACCATGTTTCCAATTTGGGTCAAAATAGTGGAACCCAACTATTTCTCTAGAGTATTTTGAGAAGGTCCAGCTACCTATAACATACATATCATCTAAACTTCTTAAATAAAATTACTATTTACAAAACTCACTAAACACGATTGTGTGTAGATTTTGAATAAAAGTAAAGTCGCAATACCGCCGCGCGGCGCTCGACCGAGAATGCAGTTCAGTGCAACCAAGTACCAGGGCAACACGACGCTACAAGAGATCTGAATGCACTTTTCACTCGCTAACTATATACATGCATACGTAGTACATAAAGCTCATGTATTATATTAAGCTATAAATAAAATCTGTACATACACGTGCCGAATATATTTATAGCATATATGTATGTGTCAGAAGCACAAAGGTGCAGTGAAGGAGGCATACAAATTTGAATTGTTTCTTTTATTTTAATTAAAAATTTAATTAAAAAAAAAATAACAATAAAATAGCAAAAAATAATTTTTGCTAATTTATTCTTATTATATATTCTGTGGTATGACATCGTCTTGGAATACTGTAAGATGTTGTACTTATTGGTGTAAATAAATAAATAAATGTTTGTCTCTATTAGATATAGGAAAATATAGGATTATGTATGTCACAATTCAAATTCCTATTTGATCATGTGCTTAAGATCTATGACCAAAATATTTTAAATCCTAACTAGGTACATACTTATTACCAAATTTAAAAAAATATTTTGCAGTAAGTGTAGTGAAAATAAAACCTTTGATAAATACATCTTATTACGATCTTCGAAAGTTACTAAGAAGACATCGTCATGTCAAGACAAATCGCCGTTTTTCATTCAGACGAGTTGTTTTGAATAACACTCACTTGCAATGCCCAGGCGCAGGTATTGACAGCCCAATTTGTTTGGCATATCATAACACTCTCAGCAAATATTTTTCTTGATTGTCATTGAGACAGTTAATGATTGTTATTGGAACGAGTTTGGATATGGGAAAGCGTGGGAACAAATCGCGCTTCACCAACGACAATGCGCGGACATCACCTGGCCGACCGGATGAGGATTCAGTATGGAAACTTAGCAAACTTCTTATTGAATAACATATCATATAGAAATGGGTAGTGCTCTCGCTTTTACTTGTTTCCAAGTCGGTTATTACGCGAGACTGCAGTAGTGAGCGTTAGACGTAATAGGCGTTGCTTTCTAAGCAGTGAAGGTGAGGTGCACGCTCGGCGCATTGCTCGCAGTTCAAGTTTAGAGTTGCGCGGGCGCTGCGATAATTGCAGAGATCGTTGCACTTCTAACGCCCTGCGCAGGGGCAACGAACGCACGCAGCTGCCCGGGAAATAGATCCCGTCCCGACTATTTCAGAGCATGCTTGCTTAGTTAGACAGAACGCTCCCGTGCCTTGCCTTAGTTAACGACTTACCTGTAATGTGAGAAGCCGCCGTGAAAAAACCATGACAGCTTCAATGAATTAATAGGTTCGGGGAATATACTTTACCCTTACGTCTTAGTTCTTTTCGTTTGCTTTATTTACATTTTGATTAAAGTAGCGAACTTAATTAACTGTCTTGACTCATCAGTTTTTCAAATAATTCTATTAAATAACAGCTCTAACCAACTCAAAATATGTAGTAAAAATCATACAAATAATATCTAAATTCTATATAGCCCTCCCCCAAATACATCCAAAAACATATGACAATTATTCATAATGCTTATGTGAAACAATTAAATGGTTCACAATTGATTGCCAATCGGTTTTGTATATGCTCGGCCCACTTAGTAGCGCGAAGTTCACCGGGGCGTTGCACTTTCTGCGCGATCCCCGGCGCGCGCGCAGGCCGGCCGCGAAAGTGATTCATTATGTGATCTGCGCGCTGCAGCGTGCACTTCTATTGTTTGCATTTGCCATTCATATAAATTCTCTAGTGCATCGTATTTCTTTTCTTAATGATGTCTTGCGCATAAGTCATACAAGGCTTTTTAAAGTTAAATAATTAAGCAACACTTAAGTACTACTTTCAATATTATTATGAAGACTAGTTAGCTGTTTTATGATGGTTAGTTGGTTCGTTTGAGTATACAGTAGAGAATGAATATAAAAAAGTTTTTCATATTATTGAGATTGTTAGCTAACGACTGTATAAGTTGTTATCAATAACCTTTACACTACAATGTATTTCAATTTGCACGTGGCTTTCCAACTTAATGCACAACTTATAAAAAATGCATTATTCTCCTGAAACACATAAACTGCCCGTTGACGTAAATAACTAAGAAACAAAACAGTTTATTTTTGCTGTGCCAACATAAAAATCCAAAATTAATGTTACAACGAAAGTCAACAACCTTCACCCGAGTACCTGGTTTAGTTAGCGTAGCTAGAACTAGCGTATATACGTTATAAAAGTGGTTTGAACGCAGCCAGTTGGGAATGTTAGCAATAGAAAAAAAACCTGCAATGTTAGAAGTATCTAAGCAAGTCGGGTGCAGTGGCCGGGCAGTGCCAGTGACCTGCAAGTGAACGCGACGACGCCAATGAATGCTCTAGAGAACTCGTAGAGTCGTAGCAACCGCTACGAGATTGCTACGAGCGTAGATCACGTCTGCTAAAGTTCGTTTTCTAGGTGAAAATTTTTATGATTAGCTTTCCTTCTTAAATTTCATCTTTATTCAATAAATAGGGGATGATTCAGTTCTACCCTCGTTTATTTACGACAGACTTCAGCATCAATATTTGCATCTAAGAAATTACAAATGATTTCAGCGAAAGGTGATGTGTCATCTTGTTTTTCTGGAGGGAGAGGACATGACGTGTCCTGGGTATTGGAAATCCCTGTTGAGCCTGAAATTGTGGTGACTCACTGCAACGAACTGAAAAGTTTAGGTTTTCGGTTCGTCGCTACGATAAACTTAAACACGTGTTATAGAAGATTATTGTATGTTATCTAAGTTTTTGTTGAATAAGCGGTTTTATATATATACCATTTTGTGAAAATATTGACAATTTAAAATTGAGGCTCGTGTTTCCTAGACTGGGCTACTCAGAGAAGAAATACCGAAAAACGCTAAGTGAGCAATCATAAAATAATAATCACATTGTTGAATTTATAAAAGTGCCAACTTCACATGCTTTATAAAATATATGCAATTAGGGATTCAGCTAATGGATGTATGAATTCAGAATGATTTGCGATACAGTGAGCGAAGGGTACGGAGCCCGGTGTCATCGTACGTCGCTGACCGACACCCCGAGTCTCCGACATCGATTTATTGATTCGACGTAGTTTGAACCGCTCTGAAATATCTATTTTAATTTGGAGTGATTTTTGCAAACCTATTCGTCTGTTTCGCAAATTAAAATGCCGTTACGTAGAGTGCAACAAAAATATATTCAAGCTAAAAATTTAATTCCTGCTGTCAAATTAAATAAATCTTGCTTAGAAAATGAAAGACGCGAGTCGTAAATAATGGAATGCCGTGAGTGATGTAAAGAGCAGTTGAGTATGTTAGGGGTACATCGACTCCGAGTGGAAAGTGCGAGTGAAACTGTGCAACTAGCCGCGCTGCCTCGCTGCCTCGCTGCCCAGGCACTGCCCAGCCAACATTACCAACAGGTGGTAAATTATTTACCCGGAAAACCTGTCCTAGCCATGCCTAGCCACAGTTCCTGGCCCACAGCAATACACCTCAGTGTTAATTACACACATTTCCACTGCTACGTAAACGTCGGCCATTAAGTATGTTAGTACCTACGCCTTTCTTCATAGATAATTGAGCGAAATGGATTCATAGAAAATATTTTATTTTCGTAATCGCTCTGCTCGAAAGAGTTCAGTTGAATATTGATTTACTTATATATTAATAAAGAGAGAATTTTAAGCTTGTTTGTGTACTTGGAATGTTTACGATTCAATTTCAGAGAGTTACGCCGCAACACAAGCTATTGGATCGTAAGAGTTTATTTTTGTGATTTTTCTTTGAACACAACAATGAATCGGGTTTTAAATTGTCGCTTTGTGACTTTTATTTTCATTTGTTGCCCCGTTTATAAATTTGAAGCACGTAGATATGTGGCAGTAAAGATGATAATGGAGCGATGTAGCATCAATTCAGAGCATTGAAGAAGGCGGGCGCAGGCGCGGGCTCGGTCAGTTTTTGCAGCGTGTTGCGCTTGCGCATACTGATGCGCGACCCGCGGCCGACGACCCGCCCCTCGCGCCCGGCGCTTGACCCCGCGTCCCCGACCACACCGCCCTCGGAAAACTACACCTAAGTAATAAAAACACACAGTTTTCTCACTGTAAAATATAGCTTAAGAAGACTCTGTTATACATTTTTAATAAGCCCTAGTATACATGGAACTGCAGCAAAGGAAAATGTAGAAGTGGACGAGGTAATTCTGCTAACAAATAAAGTTTTATATGTCGGTTCAGTTCTAGCAGCAATATCTTCTTTAAGCATTGTAAGTTTTATTTCTATCCCTGAAACACGAAGCGAAGTTCAAGATCTTCAATTTCAAAAGATCCATTTACAAAAAAGTAGATTGTGTTATATCGATACTATGACAAGCTCCGCTATCAATTGATTTAATAATAATCACGAAAGCTCCGATTTGTCACAGATCGGAATAAGATCAATTTATTTTAATCAGTGAGTCATAAGAGTGGTAGAATTTTCTATGTAGTTGGGGGCGATCAATGGCGAGAGAAAGATCCTCAGTATCCTAACGCTACTAAGTGTCGAAGTCGATTTCATTTCACGCAGGATTTAATTTTCCACAAAGTGTATGTATATAATAATACGCATACAGTCAGTACCAAAAGCATAGGGAAGCATGTTCAGGAACTGTAAGACAACGTGTGCTTTTGGTGCCGTTATCTTGCCTTGATAATATATAATTTTATTTTCAGGTCAGAGTCCATAGTAAAATTTCACATTACACACACAAATAACAATTAGATTCACACTCACACATACAATTTCGAATGTATACGAAATTTAAGAACTTATTTGAAAGATGCTGTATGAGTTGTCATCCAGTACCACATCAATGGGCTATCTAGTCTTTCGGCCACAACAGCTACAAGGCTGTTGGAGCTATCACGCACTCACCACATGGGAGATGATACCCGAGTCCGCATAATGGCGTACAAGTCTGGCACGCCTGACTCCGCGAACATTCCTGATGCACTGCAAAAGCGCGGCAGTCTCAACATTACCCTGAAAGCGTTGTTGTATTGAACTCGCAGAGCATTGTATGAGTTTTTTGGATAACCGACTCATAGGGCGCACGTATACAGAGATTCGCCCTAAAGAGCGTATTTTTTACCTCCCTCGTCCAGTGTGTAAACCTACGGGCCAGCATGTTACATCTAACTATCAATGCTCTGCGTTCTCTCTCAAAGTCCACATCGACGGATAGACTGTCGGTGACCCCATGTTCCAGGTACTTGAGCTTCGTCACTCTGGACAGTGGAACGCCCCCGGGGCTACAGGTGGAACGTCGTCGTAATATTTGTTACCAGCTTTAAACACCAAAAGTTCATTCTTGGTTGCGCTGTATATGAGGCCGTGTGCCATCGAATAGTCTTCACATATACGAAGAAGCCTCCTAAGTGCGCTGATCGAAGGGCTCAGCAATACCATATCGTCCGCGGAGCTGATGTTATTGACGCAGTGCCCATAATAGAACCCCCGATATTAGTATTGCTGAGCTCACAGAGCTGCTGGTTTACATATAGTTTGAAAAGCTTAGGGCCTGACCCCGCATTCCAACCTGTATACATCCAGCAGGACACCCGCCCACTTTACATAGTTGTATTAGTTTTTATATACCAATATTTCAGCATAGTAATGAGATCGTTTGGCAAGTTGGTGACATGTGATAGTTACCTCCATAGCCAGTCGTAAGATACAAGGTGGGGATCCTTGTAAAGGTGAGAAGATACGTCACGCCAGAACAGCTGCTCAGCATGTGTCAAGCGTAAGTTCGATCATGCATGGAGTATTGACCTCAACTCTGGGACGGATCGGCCAAATACCAGCTTGATGCACTAGATTCGATCGAAAAGCGGGCCAAGAGGCTCATCGGCGATGAGGTTAAGTCAAAGCTCCAGAGCCTTGAACACCGTCGTCGAGTTGCTAGCTTTCGTTTCATCATCGGACTACAAGACGTACGGCGATGCGCCATCGGTACATGGTGGACGTCCCACCCCAGCTAAGGAGTGGAATTCCCGCCGGAGTCTGTATTTCCCGATAGCTACAATCTAGGGGTCTTTAAGCCAAAAGTGAATAGGTTACTTCTAGGTGAGCGTGCTCCACCGTCGACCACATCATTGCTTACCATTAGGTGAGATAGTGGTCAAGCGCGAGCCTATAATTAACTAAAAAAAAGGTCTAAAACCTTAGGGAGGTCCAAAAAGCACGCATATACAGGTTTTTTTTCTACGTCTATAGTACTGGACAGTTTACTTCAGACAGAGGATAGCTGTTTCAGTGGATATAAGCTGCTTAAACCGAAATTGAGCGTCGTAAAGTATTAGGTGCTTATCCAGCTGCCGATCAATCAATCTATGCAATCTGGTATGATGTAAATTACTCGGAAAAGCCATTATCAGGATAGTTTTATTTATTATCATTATCGTTAATCTAGTGCAGGGGTCACCAAATGGCGTACCGCGGTCCATATCCGGACCGTTGACTTATTTTGCGCGGACCTATTCTAGATAGATTCCATCGACATCATCATCATAATTTCTGTCGAAAGACGTTCACAGCGGAACATAGGCCTCCCTCACGCACCATTGATCGCCGGTCCCGTGCGTCTCACATCTAGATTCTCGTTAATATTTGAAAAAAGCCTTGGTACATACTTACATTTGATTATTATTTAATAAAATATTTATAAGGCCGGGCGGAAAGGGGGTTTTTGGCGTTACGGACCGTGTCGGGCATATTTTTCTTAAGAAACGGACCCCAAATGAAAATAATTGGTGACTCCTGATCCAGTGGGTACAAGCGGTAGCGCTTGTACCCACTAGATCAGGAGTCACCAATTGCAGCTGAGTATGAGGTCCTAGCTTCGATGCCCGAGTCGGGCAAAGCGTTGTATGGCAATTCCAGCATCTCGCAGTCTGGATTTGTGTCCGGTTGGTGACAATAGGGCCGTCCCCTACGACATGAGAAGATAAACATTATAAGCGAAATGTGTGTTTTCTGTTTTCACACCTCTGCTAACCTTCGGGCAATACAGGCGTTATATGATACAAATCAATTTGTGAGTATGTCTCGTATGTGCGAGTCTATAACATATAAAGCGGGAATAAAATCAGACGCGAGAGATAATAGTAGGGCTGCGACACGGGCGCCCGAGTCGACGTCCGCGGCCAAGGCCCGTCGGTCAGGGACACTCCATCTAACTTGATTATATACCTACTTGCCTATTAGGAGAGCTACACGAGTATTAGAAGCTCTTAGATACAAATCCGAGATTCCTTATGTATATTTCTGGGGATTTTCTTTCAAACTTGTTTACTGAGAGAGATACTTACTGTGTTGTATTTGAGATAAATAGAACGGCCGGGGCCATCTGTATAAGTTCCCTTTTGTCGTTTTTGCATGAAAATATCAACAACAAACATCAATCTATTCACCCATACTCAGTTTTTTTTAAAATTAATATCTCTAAACAATTTTTTCCTGGTTAGAAATAGGACTGCTCGCAGTTTCCAACACTCGAGGGCAGACGAGTTAGGGTCTCTCCCCTTGGTTGTCGCAAAATGTGATTAGAGGATTATTCCACGTGGGTGGGTAGCACCACCTGTGTGAAAAGCACCACTATGATCAACAATCACCAATTCATCTGAAAATAGTCGTGGTTAACGTCATTATGTACCCTTCGTGCACAAAGTATAGATCTCGTTAATTTAGTAATAGAGTGTGTTTATAATGATTGCAAGTATAAATATTACCTACTAAGTAACTAAGTAATTGATGTAAGTACGCTTATATTGGGCACAATGTGGACTGTAAACTGTCTGAAATAAATATTTATTCAGTTTTAGTAGTGTTTTAATGAACTCGTAAGAGTGAGCGTAGAACCCGATTCTCAATAAATTTTCCAATCATAGGTTTTAGAGAATAAATTAGTTGCGCAGATTAGAGATTCGAGGTATTCACCCTCAGTATTAAATTATAGTTGGCTACGGGTTCCACGAATACAGGGGAGCATTTCCTCTACTTAGGTATTACGGAGAAGAAAATGCACATCCGTTTTCGCAGAAAGGAAAAGTTTTAGTAGACCGGAGGTATCAGCCCTCAGGTGGTTACAGGATTAGAATATTTACAGAAGGACTAGCTGTTTACATTTACTTGACAAAGTAGGTATATTTAAAAAAAATACTGCAATCGATTCTGTTCAGAGGCTTTCCCGTAGAGAAAATCGATTTGTTTCATTTTAAATATTAATATTCGCATGACGACGTATATTAAGAGTTTGTTTGAGCCTATTCATATGACACAATAGTAATTAGCAAGTAAATGGATGTTTAATGTGGGGTACCTTTTTACCATAGACGTTACATTGTAACTAACTGGCGGATACAGACAATTACAATTGGCCCAGCTGTAACTTCAATTTATGTACTTGTGGCGTGTTAAAGAAAGGATAACCTTGTTGTTCCCCACCGTGAAGGTAAAAAGGCAACTGACGAACTATAGGCAAAGGGTTCGGCAGACTTATTACGTAAGTAACAGCAATCATCGCTCGATCAAATGATTTATGTCATAAATGTCGGATTTACCTATAGTGTAGGTATGGAAGGTCCTACACCGGTCCAATCGATAATCGCAAAAATCGCTATTGTTTTGCTCTTGCAAGATACGTAGTTAGCCTGCGGTATTCTTCGTAAAACGATAACCATTGGTTATTTTCGTAGCCTGGTTGCCAGACTTTAGGATTTCTCTGTCAAAGATCTATCAATGACAATCGGGATCAACAGCAATGAACATTTTACCAAACGAATATGATCAGTAGTGACTTATCTTGGACCTAAAAGCAATTTAGTCAAATAAGGAAATCGGTATGTGTTATAACTTTGAAGTATTGGTCAGCTTGAATAAAAGAAACGTTTAAAAAAATAGTAGATTAGGAAAATACGCTCCTGTCTGGGTCGCGGACAAATTTGAAAGAGAGTCACCGCGGCCCTGGCACAAGCAACTGAAGGAACACGGGTGGGTTTTAGACACTAAAAGTCTGACAAGCCCTTCCGCTTCACCCAGAGCGGGAGAAGTCATTGGATGAAATCCCAACCCAAAAAAAAAATGGTTGTACGCTGCACCTAATAACACGCAACCCACATAAACACCGAGAGCGAGAGCGTGGTGGATTACGGCTCACACCTTTCGCAGAGAGGCGGATAGTGTCCTAGCTGTACGTATGTCATAAACTAATTATGCTGATTTCATCTGCCAATCTCAAGCCACACCCAACTAGATACACTTCACCAACTATAGTATAATAAGCCACATTATCATAAGTGCCTAACGAATTCGCAACATTAATTTGTCAATAACAGAACATAGCTAAAAATATGCTTAGTTTAGAACGAAAGTTTCAGGTCAATAGCCAGACACAATAAATTGCGACAATCGATGGTTCGTTCAAGTTTCCATTAGAACAGAATAAAGTAGCTCCTGATTTTTTCTATTCTTTTTAGAAATTGCTAACGTTACTAATAATAAATTTGTTTAAGAAAAGTGTATTTTTA
This sequence comes from Orthosia gracilis, assembly GCA_947562075.1. Lineage (NCBI taxonomy): Eukaryota > Metazoa > Arthropoda > Insecta > Lepidoptera > Noctuidae > Orthosia > Orthosia gracilis. The sequence continues at coordinate 9,080,256 of OX387274.1, forward strand.
ATTCGAATGTAAACATAGGTTACAAAGAATATGCTTTAAATAACTTATAAATCGAGCACATTTAACGATTCCTCTTTCAAATATCGTCAAGTCAAAGTCAAAATTATTTATTTCAATTAGACATTAAGCGGCCACTTTTGAAAGTAAAAATTAATATTCACAAGTTCAATTCATAATTTATTCTAAAAAGAAGCTTGTCATGGAGAAGAATGGACAAGAATTCCACGCCGAGAAAAGCCTTTGAAACGCGGTAAAACCGTGTTCGTTGGCTTGCAGACTATATTGCAGACGCGATTATCCTCGGTAAGTCGTACCTACATGCAGACGTATAATTGTGTATGTTCGGTTACACTACACTTTGGTGCGGAAACGAGGTGCGTCGGGATTCTCCCGTCTGGCCCCACACTGCGACGCCACCCTGTCTGCAAGCACCCCCGTCTGCCCCCTCCCACCCTCTGTGCACCACCCTACTGCCCCCCTCTCGGATGTAATTCACTCTCACTAACCCACTGCAGCACAGTCAATCATGCATATTGTTCTGTCTAGCTAATTCAAGGTGGATAGGATTGGTGTATGCAAAAAAATAATAATTCTAGATCTGTTTGTTAAGGTCCAAAGTGTCCAAAGCGTTCACATGTCTGATAGCCTTTTTTTTACTTTATATTCCTTAGTCTCTTAATTCACTTACGATGATATATTTGTGCCAGCAATTCTCTCTGGAACTATCTGTGACTTAAAAATATAAGTAGCAGAGAATAAACAAAATAATTGAAGAAAAGTTTAAGTTTCTGAAAACAGATTTGTAGTCATTTAACAAGGCAATAAAGAATACAAAGCAGCAAATTAATTACAATAGCTATCGACTTGAGTAAAAACCGGTTTACAATGTAACAGTAATTCGATATGTGCAATAAATGAATGGACACGTAAATAGTTAGCGTGGAAACTCTACGGTACGTCGAACTACGAAGAGGGCATTATACCGACGTTTACAGCGCCCATTTCAAATCTAAGGGAAAACACCTTTTCAACCGACTCAAAAAAAAGAGGATGTTCTCAATTCGTCGGAATCTTTTAATATTTTTATGTATGTTCCCCGATTACTCAAAAATCGATTTGGAAAATTCTTCTTTTTCTTTGTGGTCCCTTGGTCATCAGGTCCGAATCTGATGTTAGGATCTCATGGAAATCGAGAGAACGCCTTAAATTTTATACGCATATAATAGCGATTTTGGCTTTTTCATCAACATGGCAAGCATTTGCATTCATAAAGTATAATTTGGTGAAGTGGAACTGATGAAGGAGGCCACAGATGGCCATTGGAACTTCTCAATGATAAGTACATAATGTTTTGGGTATAGGATATCTTGAATAGTTAAATGACCGTGATGAAACAAATTTAAATAAATGGTTCTAATGAAAGTAGTATCATCGAACTGATCTGGTGATTAAGCTGGAAGGTACGTAGGCACCAGAACTCTGTAATAGAACAATGTTTCCCCGCCGTGGCTAGATTTGTTGAATTGTTATGAGAAGTCCTCTGGATATAAATTATGTTCATGGTAGTATATGCTACCAAAACTAAAAAGAGATAAATAAAAAACATTAAAAAAAAATTGAACCGACTTTCAAAACAAAACCATAAAAAAATTAAAATAACTTTCTCTTCGGCAGTCGGTAGGTATCGTTGGTACCTATTATTTTTTGTTATCGACACCGACTGCCGAAAAGGTAGATAATTTTAGTTTTTCGGAAGTCGGTTTAATTTTTTTGTTATAAAGTTTTTATAATTTTTCATCTCCATTTCCCCAAGCTTTTTGTTCGCCACCGCGTCACTCAAAAGCCTCAGAGTGTTTTCTTTTTATAATGTCTGCAAGTCGGTGGTGAAAGCGCCAGGGAAGCGCGGGGCGGGGAGCGGGGCGCGAGCGGCGGAGGAGGGGCGATGTCGAGGGGAAGTGCCCCCATGTCTAGACTGGGTCGGTAGTTTTCCGGGCTTCAGTTGGCTTTGCCTGCAGTCTGCTCACCCACTCACTGCAATGTACTATATCCATAGCCACGTATAGAGCATGTCTGAGGACCCTCGTCGCGTCAGACGCAGTTTTTGTATTATTTGTATATAACGTAGTTATACTGTGCCGGGGTGGCGGAATGTACGAGAGAGCTCGTCTGCAGGGGATGCCAGCCACGCAACAACCGATAGCTTTCGTTTTGAAAAATTGTGTTGCGTAACATGATTAGATGTCACAAATTTCCTCATGACACCTTACTCTATGTTCTGATTTAAACACAAGTCCTCCTTTATATTCAAGGTACTTTTTAGAAATACTAAAGTTTTAATTTGTGAACTGAATGTTGCTTAGAATAATTGAAAAAAAAAGCTTATAGTGGACCCATTTGTCCCTTTTCTAATTTTAACTTTCGGTGAAATAAAATGTGCTTTAACTTTTAAAAATATTTGTAAGGCTTCTTTTCTTTTTACTGAAAGCTACAAACCGGTTACATGATATTCTAAATCTGTTTGGGGATGAAAATAAAGTTCCTAACATGTTTGCGACATAATTTGGTTTTCATAATTACCTAAAAAGAATACACAATAATACAAATACCTAATAGGAAAACTTCATAATCTGGTATTTTATCAGTTTTAATTACAATTTGTATTTATTAAATGTAAACATGATTCGATAAACATCACGAATTAATAACAATGTATTGGTAGAAAATCTTCGTTTGTTTTTCTTATACCTAAAAGATTTTCGTGAGGAAAACTTTGGGTTCGGTTAGTAAATTCTTCATTGAGGTTACAGTAATCTTTCGGCGAAACAAAATGTGCTTGAACTTTTAAAAATATTTGTAAGGCTTGCGTTTCTTTTTTTTACTGAAAGCTACAATCCGGTTAAGTGATATTCTAAAAATATTTGGGGATCAAAATAAAAATAATAGAAATACCTAATAGAAATACGAATCTTGTATTTTATATAAACATGACAAGATAAGTATCACGAATTAATAATAATGTATTGGTAGAAAAATTTTCGTTTGTGCTTTTTACACCAAAAAGTTTTTGGTGAGCAAAACTTTGGGTTTGGTTAATAAATTCTTCATTTAGGTTGCGGGAATCCGCTGGATGCAAGACGCACGGGATCGGTCAATGTTGCCACATTGACCGATCCCGTGGAAGACCTTTGTTCAACAGTGGACTTCTTTCGGCTGCAATGACGATTATGATAATTAATATCTTGCATCCTACCCTCTCAAATAGGTTTCGTAGGGTTCAAAATCACCTGTGTCTGTATCCTTGTTTGAGGTACATTCTAGGTTCCTACAATACAGTCGTCCTTTTAAAAATTAAAGTTAATAAAAAAAAATTAACGACGATTTCAATACCACAGATAAAATATTCAAAGACTTTAAATGGGGCCTTGCAAAAAACTAACAAGAAACGAGTAAGATCGTATCTCTGTACATTTCAGTCACAGCGGATATAGCCTTAAACAAAACGAAACATAAAGCGTAGCACAACAATGTACGCACAGTCAACCTTACATCCATGGTAAGACTTTGACAGCGCTTTTATGTGGAAGGGATAAGGGTGTTTTTCCTAGTTCAACGCGTAATTGGTCATTCTAGAATCTATTGAGAGTCTTCTACTAACCTCATATTATGTTATACAAAGTCTGTTCCATGGAAGTGTTATCGATGGTCGAGTAACATTGCGTCCGCTGCGGTTCTCGGGAGAAGGCGCAGGTCCTATTTCAACCTAAACAAGTCATTGAGGGCTCGTCTATGAATTAACAACAATAGGCAGTTTCCTTGTAACAGGCCTTTGTGATATTGAACTATATGCGTGTAAATAAGCGGAGATCGAGCTTGTAATAAAAGTGTACAGTGCGTAAACGTTATATAGACTTAGGGTCAGGCCATAGTACAGTAGAAATTATATTAGTTCGGAGAGTGGTTTTGAAAAGCCACTTGATTTAAATGCAGTGCACACAGCCGACGTTGCACTATTTCTCTATTGATTATTTACCAATTCCAAAATGTAAATTATGTTTTTAACTCAATGCATCTTTAAAATATTAATTCGTGCCTTGATTTTCAATTCATAGGCTTTCTTCTTGCTTCATTCTTATTCTTGTCTACAAACATTTCATTTTAGCGAAAACTTTTAACTCGAAATCAACTCACGCCTCACCAATGTGAACAGAGGCTTAATATAAAAGTTACTACTCACACACAATAAGGTCTTAAAATGGTTCTCTAGACTTGTTTACAAAAAGCGCAATAAACACTGTAGTAAAAAGCGGAGTAAGTACAAGTACACAATGAGAAGAAAACGAAGTACGAACTCTTAAGTAATCGCTGTTCAGCATGCATAAAACAGTCAACAATACGAATAGTGGAATAACAAAGAATAAATCCGAGTGCATACTAACCTAATTATAGATTGTAAGTTGCGTTGCAAGTGGAGACGAAATGCCTGTCTCTCTCGAAATAGTGAAGCTAATTGCGTTTCGTAACTGCTGCCTGAAGGGTCGTGTAGATGAGGCGCCTATATTTAGCGCGGCGTGTAGGGGCGCAGGGGCGCGGGGGACGCGGGGCGAGGGAAGGGCGCGCGTTGGCGCCGGTGACGCGGAAGCGTAGGGCGGGCGGAGGGCGATGACCGTGAACGTGGGGCGGCATCGATCCGAGCAGCCATACCCTCGCGCAACGGAAAGTGTGTGCCAGCAAAGCACTGCCTCAACCACGCCACTGTTGCATTACTTAAGTAATCGCAGAATTATGTAAGAAACTACAATTTTTTTCGATATTTCTGTACCAAAGTCAATCGTACCAAACTTGCGTACGTATAAAAATACACACATCCCTGACCTGTCCAATGCACAACCCCAAACAGTGTGGATATTTAGTGCATCAGGACTACGACGGCAAACACTTGTGTTATTTATAAAATTTGGATTGTAAAGTAGTCCATTCTAAATGTATGTGAGCACGTGGTCGGTGTTGCCCAGTTTCCTCTAAAGCGCTTCCACTGAACAATCTCGGCGCGCCGGTTGCGGAAGCTTGCGGCCGATGATGTAACACTAAAAGAGTATCTATATTATTGGGTTATTACCATAATACCTTACCTTCAGTGTGTCTAAAGGAAAAACCATGCCTTTTACATACTTTAATTAATTAAAACGTGATCTTTAAGTAAACACTGACGAAATTTTCGGCGTAAATATAAATATACAAAGCTTTTCTATTTATACGTTTTATTTTTGTTTCATAAAACAAGAAGCCGTAACTAATAATATATTTAAGTAACAACACAACAATCTTAAGTACCTACGTTGTGTGAGGGTTTTTTAAACGTATTTTATTATTCCAGACCATTATGACACAATATCCGTGTAGACGTGGAACTGGAGCCCTCCTTGCGTCTATCCCTTCGATCTAATAACGAAATAAAAGTTAGTAGGGTGCCCTGGTCACGAGGGTAGATTGCTTATAGCCAAGATACACGAAGATATGTATGAGAAGGGGGCTGGAGGGGTATTTGTAAAGAGTGTGTGTGCCGCGAGCTGTTTCTAGACGCGATCAACATTATCGCGAGTATACATTCAAAAAGTAATTCTGTAACAGAAGTTGTATTTCCTGTTAACTTGCTACAATACTTAATTGTGATATTCACAACATTCATAATCCTGAGTTAAGCTTTGGGGCGGGTTATTAGTAACCGTTATAATAGAATATTATTCTAGTTACGAGTACTTCATATTTTTGTTTCAAGGAAAACGGGGAACAGCTATTCAAATAATTAGGGGAAAGGTTTTATGAAATAATACTAACTACACAATAAAAAATAACAACATTCGGGAAATCCGTCGGAAAAGCCCGCTGGGCAACAGCCACTCTAAAAATACAGGGTATTTAAATATTTACGTTTATAGGTATCGAGTGGCGATAACGCGTGTGCAATGGGGGGGTTTGGGGTGGGTAGTTGAATGTCGGGCAAGGGCGGCATGAGTCACGTCACGGCCGATCAATACTGCACGGGAATGCGTGGCGGGCCCCCGGGCCCGGCCCGGCGACGCACCCCCCGAAGCATCTGCACGCCGGAATAAATTCGATGCCATTACTTCCCCAATTCCGGCTAGTTCACTGTCACAATCACTGTGAGAGTAATATTACGTAGAACGTTACGTTATGATTCACAGTGATTGCACGTGATATAATGAATTGATAGAAGAGGTCGATTCTATAATATAGTAAATACAATTCGTACATTCGCCCCTCTCAAATAAAATGCGTATTCAAATTACATTTATCCAATTGTCTAAAATAATGTCGAAGCGAGCTGAAAATTGAAATATCAATAAAAGAGTAATAAAGTTTGTTCGGTTCTAAATTGGCTAAAACAATGTGACCGGAATGACTTTAAGACCGAATGATAAGTTATAGCGTCCTTCGCTGACACTACTTATCATTTATTCAACCCAAATTTTATTACAATCTAAAGCCGACTTAGAATAGCAAAATGTGAAATCTCAAAAACAATCATTATCATTATACTAGCTGTCCCACGCGGCTTCGCTCCCGTCAACTGGCTTACCTATCCTACCTTACCTACCCTACATACTCGTATATGAATGTTGCGTAACTTTAACCGCTTACGCAGCGCACGCAACGGAAGCTCTCAAAAAGGAATATTATTTCCCGTTTTTGCAACATTTTTCATTTATTCTCCGCTCCTATTGGTCGTAGCGTGATGTTATATAGCCTATAACCTTCCTGGATAAATTGCCGGATAGTCCATTTATCGAGGAAGGTTATAGGCTCAAAAATATTTTTTCAATTCCAACCATTATTTCCAGAGATTAGCGCGTTCAAACAAACAAAGTCTTCAGCTTTATAATATTATAAGTGTAGATTATTAAGTATGTAGTTCAGTGTTGATGTTTAAACCAGTGTCGAACCAAAGCATTTTTGTATTTTTGGTCTACCCTCAAATTTGAATTAAGTTTATTGACCTACTTCTGTATTAACTCCCAAAATTTATTAATCTACCTACTTATGTTATTTTTAATATTCACATGTAAGTTATTCATTGTATTCTTATGTAAATAAAGATTTCTCAAACCTCAATATAAGAAAAATTGAGAAAAGTCGCCGATCGACGTCAAAAGTATGATGCTCGTTCTAGGAAATTAATCCTGCCATAATCTTTCGCACATACATTTACTTTGGAACAGCCCTTTACGTTATTTTGGAATATAACAGCTTGTGAATCAGAATTACGAATACATCTCTATATCTAGATTAACAAGTTGTTAGATCGTGGTAGAAATCAAAGTGGTCTGTATTTAAAGGCGAAGGTTTAAACCTGTACTTATTTACAAGTTATTTTCTACGTGCCTGTCGACAGACCTATTGTTTTCTTTCAAATTAAGCTTGTGGAAAAATGAAAATAGGAGAATGAATAGTAAAGTTATGTGACAGAAGGCTGTATTTCTAAAATAACTTATTATTGACTAAACAAACACTCAAACAGTATGAGAGATGGTTTAGTATCTACAGAGTTATTTGTGGCTTCAAAATTTCAGTCCATTTCAGGAAATACTACGTAGAGTTAGATGTTGGCGGAAGTTCGCTGGAAGCTTGCCACTTGGCGGTAAACACCATTGTAAATATAGGCAACAACATTACAAATGTATTAAGCAACGTTTGCTTCCGAGAACGCTTCGCATTGTAAGACTTTGTATGAATTTTTCTCAATTAAATTAGTACCAACTAATGCCCTTTGAAATTATTTCCTTGTAGCAAGTTATTCCGGAATAAAATAGTGAAAACGAAATCGCAAGCCGCCTGTATACACAAAGAAAAAGAAATCTAACTACATACTCAAATTGATTTAAGTAATTTGTGTGCAAGGTTATTGGTAAAACACTAACAACCTTGCAAGGCTCAAATCTGCTGATCCATACATTTATGCTCGCATAACTCGCCAGATGTATGGTTCAGCTCATCCATCTCAAAATTATCATCTCTGCTACATGCAATCTCTTTTTATCCATCTTTTTCACTGCCCAACATTTTGATCCATATAGTATGACAGGTCTAATCACGGAATTGTAAATTTTCCCCTTTAACTTGAGTTATCCGTGGGTCGCAAGTTGTTCCAGTGACCTGTCACCATTTCATTCAACCCGAATTGACACCGGATCAACTAGAGTTGGATGAAATGGCGACAGGTCGTTAGATCTCGGTCTACCTTGCCATATGATAACTCTTAGATATCATTAGGTCATAGTTATTTATCAACATAGACTGTAAATACGTGGAAACTGAATAAACATAAGCTCTTGATGTACACATACATAGATACGAGAATCTAATACAGCTACCAGCTGTGTCCTATCTCAATAGGTTATATATTAAAATGTAGGGAAACATGCAAGCCTCGAATATTCAGAATACTTAATTATGTTTCTTAATTAACTGATGAATCTTAAAATTCATAAGTTCACACAATTCATTCAAAATATACGGTCATTAACTAAAATCGTAGAGCGTCGTCTCAAAAATTTCCACAGTCTTGTCTTGCGCTTCGTAAAACTGCAAACAATCAATTTTAAAACCAAAGTCATTCATCACAATAACAAGTTCATGCGGAAAATAATGTTGTGTGTTAAATTTTCCAATGTTAGCTATTTGTAAATAATAAAATTATGGTGTCAACTGAGGGTCATTTCTAATTTATTTTCGTTAGTTTGTATTTGGTTCTTGTGAGCTCTGCTATGTGGAACATTTTTCGCGTCCAGTTACGTCGTTGCTCGTAATTATAGCATAGTTTAAAGAAAAATCACCTCTATAGTGTATTCGTTCGTCCGGCGGTCCGCCATAATGCTTGCGTGTGTTTTGTGGCATTGAGAACTAATAATAATCGGTGAACTTGACATTGAGAACGGAGGCTCGTCATCGTAACAAGATGCTCCATCTCTTCCGCACCATATTGAAATGCTGATGTTAAAAAAGGATGGCTGATATTATCTTCTGTGTTCGCGAGTGTTTGTAGGTCAGCCACGTATTTGTTCCGGACGATAGTCCGAAAGTCGGCTGGAGGTTACATTACGTAGTTATTTAAGTTAGAACTCAACACACAATGTGTGCAAATTATCAAACAGCTGAAATCTGCTGAATCAGAAGACCATTTAGCGCTTCCTCTCGTGATGGAAATTGTTTAGATTGTGTCATACCCTGGAGCACTCTTTGCCCGCTTTGTATTTGTACCTACTCTAACATGTTTATGATATCTACTAACAAACGGTTTTTACCATTGTACATCAAAAGAACACTGGGTAACTTTTTAACAAGAGTGATATAACTAATCATTAATATTATGATAACATCCACATACGAAAACATTAAAAGTTGGTTGGTACCTAGGTACTTCATAATCTAAAAATATTTTCACCAGTGGGCCAGCACGGCCTCTGTGATAGGCTTGAGTCACGCATTTTATCACGGTTTTTGCTCCCAAACTATAAGAATGTATGACTCAAACCTATCACAGTAGGCTGTGCTCGCCCCCCTGCACCTATCTTGCCCGTAAATTCTGTGAAATAAGCAAATACCATCCATTTATACCAAAAAACTAAATATAAAAGCTCTAAAAGAAAATTTAAACTTTCATAATAAGTATATTAACAACCCTGAAAACTTTAAGCGCTATAAAAATTGCAAAGTTTTGATTGAATTTCGCGCCAACGCGCAGCTCGCGCTTATTGTGAAAAGCGGTATCTAGTGGCGTTTCCAAGGCTTTCTTCCACATGTTAACTTTATACAGCCTACGTGGTTTCGGAAAATTCCGCTAGATGGCGCTGCTAGAAGGTTGCTCGCAACTTTAAGTTTCAAGTGAATCTACAAAGATGGCGCTACTTAACGCGTCTGCAGTACGTATTATTAAACAAAAAAAATCGTAATATTTAGTAAACTTGACGTTTGGTAAATATTATTATCGTCAATTCAGTTATTTAGAATAGAATACAGGACACCACTTAGTAGGGCTCCGGTGGTTTCTTATGGTTTTGTATTGGTGTAGGTTATTTTGACGATAGATATAATTATTTAGGTAGGTATAGCAAATATTGTAAAATGTAATACATACTTTAAGCACAACTGGTTAACAGTTTTTTTAATTACTGCAACTATTATTTCTTACAAAATAAGTAATATTTTATTTTGGATTCGGAATTTGAATTACATATGAAGACAAAGATAATCATGACAGACATCGATTTATTGCAATATTTTAGCAACAATCGGATATCACACTTGACGTTCAACAAGTAACATCAATACTGCACTCTATCGGGCGACGCACTCTAAGGCAATTGTTATTAAATTATGTAGGTTATAAATCCGGATCGGTGTCTATAAACAAATAAAACGCGGCGCTACGTCAGCGCGCGACATGTTGCGTGTTCACGGCACGTAAAATGCGTCACGCGCGCGGTCGTCGCTCCCCTTACAGCAAATGACGTCTGACTCATATGCAACGTTATGTGTATTTTTGTATACTGATATCCAACCTTTTTTATTTTAAGTCTTTGAATTTATTAATAAATGCGAAACGGACAGAGTTTTGTAGATAAGTGTTCCTTAATTAGTTTGGATATAATCGTGTTATTTGTAGCAGCGTAACACTGTTATGCCAATAGACATACAAACAACACAAGCTATTAACACAGTTATATTACACGTGTAATAATACTTTGCCGCCCTTTGCTTAGTTGTACATCGCACTGGTTGCCCACTTGTCTGGGATTAGTATGGCAATGATCGGCATCTCCTCCCGTGTCGTAAGATTGTAGGCTGTGGCCGATTAACGGATAAGATAAACACGGTCGTGGCCACCAAACCCCGTCAGTAAATCAGGTTGAGTAATGATCTAGAAGGAAGATTATATACCTACTTATTATGGACTTTTTGGAGAACCTACGTTGTTTGGAATAGAAATAACGACGTAGTTTTTTGGTACAAAACTGTTTGTGTTGTTGCACTGGCAAATCATGATTGACATGATTGTTTTCGTAATAGGATCTTCCATATATTATTTATTTATTTAAACTTTATGTACAATGGTGATACATAGGCGGACTTAATGCAGCAAGGCATTCTCTACCAGTCAACTTTTGGGTTAAAAAGGACACAACAGTGGTAGAAGTACAAAATAAAAAAATAACAATTAATTATTATACGTAAATGCATGAGAAAATGTATATGAATCTGAAATTGTCGTCGACAAACTTAGATCATACAATTTTATGTAGGTAACTTTTACATAAGCACATACCGACGCCTTACCTACTAACAAACTACGAATCAGTATTCCAGAACCTTCAGTTCTAAAGTTCTCAAGTCTTAGTCAACGGAGACTGTTATAAGGTCACACAATCTACAGAGACAACTATGCAGCCACATAAAAGGTAGTTGAAATACCTTGATAACCCCGTAAATTCTTGTGATCTCTTTTTCCTAATGGGTTTTTAATAGAATACAATAATGATGCCGATCGTGCTTTATTGCATCGTGCAAGAGCGCGCCGAGTATGATTGTTACATGCAAATTGCGCGGGAAAGTAACAGATTCACTGGTTTTCTTTTGTAGTTTGTTAAAAGTTTAAATAAAATATGATTTAGAAGGATGGAAATAACCAAAATAAAAAAAAGGACTAAAACCCCGTTTGGATGAGCGCTACTTTGATCTCATTGACTTATTTGCTATTTTAACATTAACATTATAAGCGGGATATTTACCATGTTTACTGTTAGCTTATAATTTTAATGTTAGTGTTAGTGACCATGACAGTTTAAAAACTAATACTATTTTAGTCTTGAAATTATAACAAAATCGAAAAACTAAATAATAATATTTCGATATTTGCTACGTCAATTCGAAGACATGTGACATCCAACCCGCACTGGGCCCGCGTCGTAGATTACGGCCCTTTCCCTCTCAGAGAGGTCTGTGTCCCAGCAGTGGGAACATTAATAGGCTGATGATGATAATAATTGGCTACGACTTGCCTACAAGTTGCCTGCCTGCTACGACGCCATTAGTGCCGCTACTCGCCCACAGATGGCGCTACTTGTTGTTTAGCTTGAAGAACGAAACCATCCACGCATCGAGAATAAAATCCAAATATTATGCTTTTTGTAAATTGGTGATTAATTCCTGAGGATAATACGATTCAATGTTTAATTAGATCAATTAAAAATAGACTTAAAATATAACTCCTGCAGATAATAACTGGAAAACTGGATGAGTAGAGACGGGCTTTAATCTCATGAATGTACATAGATATATTTACCGTTGCATTTAAGGCCATACAAACAAAGGTGTAATAATCCTTAAGACCTTCAAACATAATATCGATATGACAGCAATGTAATAAAATAAAGTACTTAGTAGGAGAAGGGCGGGTGATATCGTAACTGTAGCCAGCGATAGCGGAGTCGGTCGCAGCGCAACCTTGCAGAGTTTGTTGCTCCTGCAAGGCGACGCAGGCGGGGCCGGCGGCGCGCGGCGGGGCGAGGTGACCATCTAACCTCCAGTGACACGGTCTAACTATACCACAGATAAACAACAACAGTATGACAATCTAATTTACCAACTCTTACTCATACTTAAGATACTATTACAAATTAAACTTACACAATCATGCAACTATTCACGACACGAATTTTTTAAGTTTTTTACAAATTCTCGTTGAAATCTTTTGTTCTACTGTATTGTTTAAACTGTGACTTTAAACTAGGCACTCTAAAATTAGCTGTAGATGCATAGCGTGCCGAGCGTATAATATGATATCTAATTAATTGAATAAGCTGGGGCAAATATTGATTGACCGATGTATCGCGAGGCTTGCATTCTTATTTACAACGTTAAGCTTCTGAACATAGACAATTCGTCATAAGTTGATGTTTCATTAATGATAAGCATGTTTACAATATTTCTCCATAGTCGGACCGATCGTCAGCTTATGTCCTTTATCTTGTGTACCTCCGTAGGTACTGCATATCCTTCACACCATTATTGAAAGTAACAACAAGGTTTACAGCTACACTAACGTCAGAAACAGTTTTTTGTTGTTCTTTTAACTAATGCAAATACATGCTTCATTACGCTAATTTCAAGTCAATGCTGCTCGAAAACATAGTGAGATAATTACTTAACTATCAACCAGAATCTATCGGTTGTTCTTGATGAAGTTTATTGTCCCAAATACAGGTTGTTTACTTTTCCACACATGCATTGTATTGATGAATTATCCTTCACAATATATGCACATTGTTTATTAGAGAAGAATGTTTGTGCACCCGTACACGGCTGCTCACTGATACCAGTAAATAAGCGTGGCTTCTATCCATTGTCTTGCAGGTAAAGCTTTGTTCGTGTTGTTGATATTTGTGAAAACAACATCATTACACCTGTTGAGTTAAACGTTTTCCACGTTAGACAATCAGAGAGCGTGTAGTCCTCGCTGCTTCGATCTGACAAGGGTCTTTCTTCATAATAGTTGGTCCACCCACGGCCGTCACGGTTGCGTCTCCATCGATGGTCTGTCCTAGTTTATAAAGCAAGAACTTAAGCTAAGATTACTCCACCGTCCCCTAAGATGTGACTACAGCTGTTTACGTATCCGACGTCGGCTTGACCTATATACTAATACAATTGTATTATTCATGAGCCTGTCACTCGATTGCCTTTGTCGCACATAATCACTCGGCCCTGTATATATACTTGTTTTAGAGCACCATAACAATATTGTGACCTATAAAAGTGAGCTCGTAACGAACTCGGAAGAGCTCAACGTGAATCCGAACTGACTGAACGTATTTTGGACTCGTTTATTTCGTCGGAGTTAAATAGGTTACGATAGGAAAGTTTCCTTTCTGTCATTTTGGGGTTAGCATTATTTTTGTCTCTTTTGTTGAAAGATTAATTCTAAATCATTGAGTAACTGAACTTTGCAAAGTAGATTCAAAATTCATGTATCAGCAAATATAGATACAAAATTATACTTGCGAAAACGTCCAGCATTAAAATATAACAGAAGTACGAATATTTTGTTGAATCTATTTTAGGATAGCGAGTGTTTGCGATGCGCAAATATCGTCGTATTGTAGGTCATCGGGAGACGCTGCACACGACGATATTTGCGCATCGCAAACACTCACTCTCCTAAAATAGATTCAACATTCATCCACTAGCGTTATATACGTGCGCGACTGATGCCGATTGTACTAATCACTCTGACTTAATTATTGTTCTGCAAGTTAATTAATATTCACGCATTTGGACATCTGTCCGTAAGCCCACAATATAGCGGGCCACAAGATAATATGACATTGACGCGCTTACTTCATTTCTCTTACGTCATTCCCCCATCATTTTGCTGTAAAAATCCCCGACACTTACATTTTTATACATTTAAATTAACTGAAAAGGCGGCCAATGCGTTAAAATCAGGCTTAATAATGATTATATTAATGATAAGTATTTAATTAGGGTTTATTGCAATTATAATTCAATAACAATAGTGATTGGTGTAAAGAAGGCATTCAAAGGCTAATACCAGTAGGTATGTATTAGCAACGCAGTGCAAATTCGGTCAATGCTATTCGAATTCATATTGCAGTGCAACATTCATTATATCCGTCTCTATAGAAATAAGAAGGATTATTTATCTTAACCTCAAATTAGAATGGCCGTTCTGTCAATCATCTAGTTCTGAGCCGTACCTCGATCATGTCAGAAAGAAAATTCAAATTTAGAACACAAATTGTTTCACAGATTCGTAAACTTTGTTCTAAAAGCATCGGTTTATTATATTTAAGAGTATAAAGTGGCATCTCAGTGCAGGAGCACATCGTATCTCGCGAGGGCGATAATTGCGAAGGTCGCGTCGCAGCTGGATGTAGCATCACACGCCGATTCCTCCATGTGGTATCACTAGATATGTGCTTCGTTACGATATATCGAGAAACGCGCAGTGTAAGCTAAAACGAAACGTAAAGCGATAAGCGAAAGGTGGTATTTACATTAACGCTCGCCTCGGTCGGTGGCCTTACCTCGTTAGAGTTCATGCACCCGCGCGGAACTGGGGCACGTACCGCGTGCTCCCCCCTCCACCTCCACGCCTCGCCCCCCCGTCGTCCCGTTACCTACCACTAACTTTTCATTGAATTGTTTCTAGTGCTTGCTACAGAAGCACTATACTATGTTAAATGCAAAAACACTTTATTACCATTTACTTGTGTACATAGCTCACAGTGTTTAGCTAACTGTTTCATTCTTTGTTTGTGTTGAACCATGTTAATAATAAGTTTAAGGTCGTATGCTGGCGTAATAAAGCGCTTGTTAACTATCGCTGCAAACATTCTTCGGCGATTAAATAATTGTTTGTGGTAACTTTAATGTAGAAAAGGAAAGATTAATATTGAAGGGGAAATATCTATTACAACGATGAGTCGACTTACGAGTAAGTAAATGGTAGTGGAAGAGAAATGCTGTCACCGCTGCGAGGCTAGTGAACCAGTATTGCGCTGTACGAGAGTTGCGCAAGCGCAGCCAGAGAAAGTGCGAGTAAAAGTTGACGCAACGCGCGTCACACCGCCCGCTCGCCACGTCACACATATACATGCGCTCTGTAGCTGCCGCTGTGTGCGTGTAGTTATGTATACATACATAAGTGTCATGCACTGACGACACTTGATTACAATCGAACGTGTTATACAATTCCTTTTATAATAAACTTCGTTACGAAGACGTTGCTACACGTAAGAACATCGGGGGTACGTTTTCATAATAGTTATTGAGATAAATGACTGCAGTTAATGTGTCTCGCTCTATGCTTGCCTTAAGTCCTAGTAATTATTCAAAAACAATGAAACAATTATGTTACACGACAGCTAAACTGCAACATGTACACAAGTAGACACTTATGTTTGGCTCGCATGCATTCATATTTCATTGATGCAGTTATGTGTGCTTCAGGAATGTATTTATATGAAGCCTATCAATCAGGCAAAATCGTCTTATTGGTAAACAACATTACATATTCTCATAGTCTGTATTCTACACAGTGTGCATCTCGGCGTTATGGCAAATAAATAAATTTTTATTAAAGCAATATCAATTTTATATGCAGTGACGAACTTCGGCCGTATCTTGATATTATGGCACTTTTGATATCATAGTCATCTATGACTAATCAAATATCCTTTAGCTAAGATATCTCATGTGCCTTCAAATGCAAAATAATATGTTATGTTTTTAAACATTTTTGGAATTTCAAAATATGCATTAATGTTGGTAAATTGGAGTAATTCAGCGTTGAGGATCTCTGTAGGGAGGAGAGGGGAAGACGCGGTGCGGGGGGAGCGTACCGTGGCGACAGAAATAGGTCGCGGAGGACAGAGCAAGGCTGCCCCGGTTGCCGGCCGTCGACCCCGCACCTACGAGCGTAGACCGGCTGCAGCGGCGTAGCACGCCTCGTGCCTGTGTGCGTAGCGCTACGAGCTACTACGTGCTACGCCGCTACGAGGCCAATGCACCGCCGCCGCCGCGCTACCGTATGCGCCGCCGTACTATCACCCCGGTAGGGATGCACCTACTAATCAACGTTACGTACTCGACATGTTCGTTACGATCTCATTTGCAACTTGATCTATTTATGTGTTACGTCGATTTCGTAAGGTTGCGTTCAAATATTAAAACAAAATGAAGATAATTTGAAAATAGATGATTTCTTAATAAAAAATAAAATATTTCGTATTTTTTGTAGCGCCATCTGTTGTAGAATAGAATAACTTTAGTTTATAACGAGAGCCGTGAAGCCGTCCGCCCCGCGCCCCGCGGTTCCCCCGTGATAAGGGCACGAGTTCGTTGCTCCGATAGAGACTGACCTCAAAAACGAGGACACTGCAAAATTAGGACGATGACAACGTAATGACATGAGCGCCAGCTCACCTCGTGCCAGTTTCAACCTAAATTTCATTGGGTTAAGAATCAAAATGGTTAAATCTTATTAATTGAACTACATGTATTTGATCAATTAGGCAAATACGCTGACTTCAACAGCAGCGAGCTAGCTCAAGTGTTTTACTGTACGATAATAATAGGTTCAGGTTATTCCGGGAATTCAAATATAGGTAACTGATGTTTAGTTGAACTGTAGAGTGCGGGCCCTTCTTCTGATTCACGTGCCACGAGACTTGATTGAGGAAAATGGAATAATAATTAAGAACAATTCGATTAAAAAACCCAATATTACTAACGAGGACAAGAAAATAATATATATACACATTTAGAACATAGGCTCGTGTATTATTTAGGTTCATAAATTCAGAACATGACCCAAATTATTTGCCCTAGCTCGTGCCGTCACTCACTTCTTCTCTTGTCTATCTCAATACGTTTGCTAAGAGATAACTTTTCTTTTGTTACAGGTAAGTGGCAGGTCATTCCCCCGTGCGAAGCTTCTGGACTAGCTCTCGATAAGTTAAGGGGTATCTTGGAAGGTTAGTCGTTTTGTGATGTGTCGAATGACATCACTAAAACTGTTGTTCTTTTGTGTAAATTGAACCTGTTTTAGTTGAAATGCCTTACAAAAACTTTTCTGGAAATTCCATACACATTCAGCGAGGTATATATCTTTACTAAACGGTAGATCATGATGTTGTAGTTGAAAAAATAACATAAGCTTTACACAGTGTGCGATTGCAACACGCTGATAAACGTTAGACAGGCATTGTTTATATTTACTAGCCTTGTAAAAGTATTATCTGTTACAGTTAATAAACGCCGTAAAATTAAAGTTTACGCGATAAATTGACTCGACCACGTCTGAAAGAAAACAAAAGAATGTGGGGGGATTATTCTGAAAACGTGAGCCGTGATGTGAATTGCGAAAACTATTGCAATGGAAAATAAGTGCAGGATGCATCCGCGCGGCCGGGAGCCGTTGCTAAATATAGTCCGGCCGACGACCCGCAAATAGGTCGCTCCCTCGCGCCACACCACCGCCACGCCACCGACACGCCACGGCCGCTTCACGCTGCCTTCCACCCTCTAATCATAACCCGCTCCAACCACTACCTATTAATTTATCTGCTCGATTCCAAAGCACTTACATTAATTACATGCAGTCAGCTATCTTCTCGCGGTTGTGGATGTTACGTAACAACAAAACAACCACTTTCTCAACTGCGGTGGATAAATCAAATGAGCAATGAAGCTATAAGAGAAATTTACATAAATATGTTGCTCATCCACTTCAAGCATTTTTTATAAGACTTCTATTGAAATACCAGCAATGTTTTAACATAGCATTGGAACAATCAAGTTATCTGGAGGCACGGCAGCGCCCCCGCCAAGACGAGCCAAGCGAAGCGCACTACTTTTCTCGAAGCACTTCGTCGTTTTTTTTAACCCTCATGACTGGGGTTCGGATTATACCAGATAAATAAAATTTTCGGTATATGATGTCCATAGTAGACTTATTAAACATATAAAGTTTCAATTGCATAGCTCTTATACTTTAGATTCTATTGATATCTAAAAACTCCCGATTTCCTCACTGACTCACTAAATGAATAAGAATTTTGATCATCAAGATCAAAATTCTTATTAAGGTACTTCCTGAAGTCCTAGAAAACTGAAATTTGGTATGTAAGCTAGTATTAGTACACAAACAACAAAAACATTCTAAACCTTTTAACTTTTACTCCCCAAACCCTTAAACTAGGGGACGGAAGTTTGTATAAGACTTCCGCAAATTTTGATGCTAGAGGTATGGAAATTCATAAGTCCCTGTATGAATTTCCATACCTCTAGCATCATATAAATAATAAAATACATATTTCAGGAATACGTTTTGCGACTATCACATAGGCGTAAGGTGAAAAATGTATTCACTGTTCATGACTTTTCTGTTATACAATAGATCCAGTAGTAACGAAATATGGTGACGAGTAGTTGCGCATACGAAATACTTGAAACCTTTAAGTGGCGACTTCTAGTAACGAAGCATGTGATGGTAGCGAATCGGCCAAGCCACATATTTTGACTAAGATCTTGAGTTTGTGAAGTTAGGGCGTGTAGAGTTAAAGCTTGGCTCTACATGCGATCTGATAAGTTTTTGACAGTGCGAGCCATATGGTCTCGTCTTGGCAACATTTTACATGAAAATATTTTAGGTGTGATGTTTCTTTCTTCATTACTCGGTAAGTTACGAAAAGCTCATGTAAACGACCGAAGGTGCATGAACTGTAAGTGCTTCACCGTTGTAAGGGAATACGTAAACAACATTAATTCCGTGTGAGCAGCGGTAGTTTAGTGGTTTCTCCTTTTTTCAGCAGTTAACGTTCGTTGATCGTTTGATTTTAACCTTTTTGCGTCCGGTTTGATTGTAAACATAGTTTGAATTGTTATGAATCAATCACGTAACTCGTAAACGTGGTTAAAGCGACCAATCAGGCAAGAGTAGAGTCGAAAAGGCTCGCAATAAATTGCAAAAGCATTTTGGAAGTGGCGCACTGCAATATGCATTCATAATAAATGAGTAAGGACACGTCAGCATGTGGCGTGGGTGTTGTTGTTTTCCCCATGGTTGATGTTGGCTGAGCACGCGGCGCGAGAGGGGTGCGCGGCGCGGGGCGGTGTCGCAAGCCGCGGGTGCACGGCCGGCCGTCGGCACCGCGCCGACCGACCCTGACTGACTTATCTCGCGAACGTGCGGAGCGCGCAAATTCTAATGCTTGCGAATGTAACAGCCCGTGGATTATTGCTGCACGTTGCACGTTGTTCTCAGTTCTCACCGTGATACACAAACTGCTGTCGAACTCCGCCTCAACCTTTATAAACATTAGTACTTGTTAAGCCATTTACCAAAACAACGACAGCAACATTGAGTCGAAACATAGATGTAAAGACTTAAGTATGTAGCAAGCTAGCACGACCACGAATACAATCATAGCCCAATGCCAGTCCAATCATGTTTACCGACGTTGACGCAAAATATTTACGTTGGTAGCTCGTTTAATTACAGCGTATTACGTACCGGAAACGTGTTGATCGTAAAACGTTCACAATAAGGGTCTGAACCGTATTTATTATTTTCGGTATGTTGTAGATTCCTGATCACGCATGATAATGTCCCGTCGTTGAAAGTAAAACCAATAAAGTCGTTGAACTGCAAGCTTATTATAATTTATATTATGACCTGTTTTACAACTGCGTTACAGCCACCCTTTACAAAACAACAACATTTCCATTTACGGCGACAAACTGTGCGTGAACTGTAAAATGACGGGCCAAGAGCTTATTTTGTTACATTTTCTAGTTTCATGTCAAACTTCGTCACATTAATCATGAATATCTGAAGTTGTGCATACATTTCAGCAACACTAGACAACAAAGATAGCTCTGCGTTGGCTCTCTTATCTTGAATTTAATTAGGTCCACTAAAAAATTGAAACTTGTTAGAAGATTCTAGAATCATTGAGCCTTGTTCACTTCGTTAGTTGTACCCAGGTATCTTTTTACAAATTTTCATGGTTATCTTAATAACACATTCTATTCACTTTCTTTTTAACTCGTCTTGGTTAAAAGAATCTACAGGTCAAGGTCGAAACATGTATCTAGAAAAACTAATTAGATAGGTACTAACTTGATACTAACAATGTACTAGCATTAGGCCACTGAAAGCTAGGTATAAGACTAAGTACACGCTGTCTGTTTCACCTTGATATAATGAGTAACAGACATAGGTTGTAGGCTTGTAGATACGGCGTGCGGTAAGAGGCGAGCCTAGGCTGGATCTCAAAGGCAGAGTGGCAGGGAGCGGCCGCGCCGACTCGGACTTTGTAACACATTCGGCCTAGTCAGCGTTCGTTGCCCTGCGCCGCTCGAGGTCGCTGCAGAGCGCTGAGAGACGCCAGCCGAGTGCGCCCGAGCACCTACGGAAATTACCGAACCACAAATTGGCGCGGAATTTAAATCCATGACGTTTGGTAACAACATACTAGATTTACAAGCCCAAATACTCGAATTTCATACAAATGAGGGGGTATATAGCTTAGTCGTGAGGTAGCAATATGTAGTCACTAACTTATATCTCATAATTAGGTTGCAGCTTTGTACCCAGTAGCAGCTTTTACGATGCAAGCATGCAAATCAGCATAGTAAGATACCAATCAACTTAATGACTTCTGGCACATTTATACGATCCAAATTGCATTAATATTTATTACAGTTGTTCTTAATTAGGTAATAAGTCGTAAACAGGCTGCTCACGTAATCTGAACTAGAAGTTTGAAAACAAACAACGAGACTGTCCGTGAGTATTGTTTGTAATTTCCCTATTCAAAAGCAAAAGTTATAACTTATGTAAGTTGTCGGAAAGTCGTGGTGTGACACTTTAACCCAGTGCCGCATATTCCGGAGTGAGTCCAACGCACCCGTTTCGCGCTCATTAGTATGGAGACAGCGCCTCACCACTTTCACTCTCGCCAATAACAAGTGTTACGCAAGCCGCCGTCACCGCACCGCCAGCTCTCTACTCTCGCGACTATCTCCGCCACGGCAGCGCATCGCCCAGCGCGCCACGCCAGCTCCACGCCACCGATAGATTAGCGCGCGCAAAAAAATGAACATAAGTTCTCGCAATAATGCTGCAACAGTGACGAGGCATTGTAAGACGCATCCTCGGGCCTAATGATAGTCTCGGCAGAAATGAAAGTGAATAGTGTTTCGGTTAGTTCATAGTAGGTCAGCGGAGTAGGGCAACAGGGGTCGACGCCCGCGCAGCCTCGCCGGGTGAAAGTGGCCCTCCTCGTCCCCGCGCCCTCCCGCTCCTCCAATGCTGAAGGCACGCGGCGTCGACGACTTACCTGCGCACGCGCTGCTTTTTGCAACAACTTGGCCATGGAACCTATTACGATAACTGCGAAATAACGCTCAGGCAGCAAATGTAAATGCATGGCCTTTATTTTTGCTCGATCACACGATATACCTAACAACCAACCAACCTGGCAACCATTTGCAAAGCTGCTTTGTGCTCTGTGCAAAATAATTTTCAATTTTCCATAAAATCGAGAAACAAAGACGAAATCAAAGCTGTTTTCAAAAGCACAAGTCCCACGAAGAAAATCTGCATTGCATTACAACACATGCAATGTGTGCATATATCCCATTACTCAGAATGATTAAGGAAAATCCTCCTCGCAGTATATTAATTCCCACATTCGTAGTTCATACATGTGCAAGCAATAAAGCTTTATTGCTACCAACAATAAATGCAATAATAAGCTATATTAAGTTTTTTGTATTTCAGTCCCTATCGGGAAACAGGTCATCCGTTTTCCTCAAAGTGACATCATCAGCTCAAGCCTCATAATGTAGTTCAGTGAAACAATGAAAGCGTTTATCGTTGTTCGCGAACAGCCGCTAGCCGTGAGCAATACGCGTGGTTTATGTAACCGGCAGATGCTAGACGGTAGTAACTAGTGATTGAATAGGCCCCATCTTACGTAAATGTAACGTACTTGCCTACATATCAAGTGCTGCTTACGTAAGCATTTGCAAATATTTCGCTATGCTATATTTATGGCGCGCCACTACAGGCACGGTTCGACACAAAGCCCAACCCTGTAGACCTTCTAAATATAACAGTTAACAATATTCGACAAAACGATACAAATAAACATGTTCAAACAAATGAAGAAACACATATCAACAGATCAAATAATCTAATGAATCACTAACATTTTTAACATTAAACTCAACCACTTTTATTAACAAAAGCTTTGACCGATTTTAAAATAACCATTCTTTATCGTGTTTACTTTTGTTAGGAAACACTGAAATACTAGTAGGCCATTTTTCCTTGGCTTAATTATAAAAACAATTTGGGATTTTATAGACTGCGCGCACAACCACAGAATGGAACAAATGAGGTCATCGGGAATGCTAGTAGACATTGTGTATGAACGATTATAATTTAGATGAGTGAAGGCTTAATAAAGTGATCCGAGGCTGTGGCTGGAGCCCGGGTTGCGACAGCACGAACAAAGAAAGCGGCAACGGGCCGGCCTTGCTGAGTTCATCGACCGACTTTTGCAGGTCGCAAGGTTTCGCCAATCGGGCTTCTCGTAGCTCCAGGATATTGCCAATTCAGTGCGATCAAGGCTGCGCACAACCGCCAGGCCAGGCCGAACCTCTTACTTTTCGTTGCAAAGGAAAACGTCCACATATTGCAATGCACATAAGAGGTGACAAATACTAATGGATTCTAAAAGTAAGAATTGTTTAGCTAATGAAATCAATTTAGATAAAAAAGGCTAGTAGGTAGGAAGGCTGCACCTGCATTAGAACCAAACTCTTAAGGAAAAATCTAGACTGTTCGATTTTGTGCCTGTAATCCAAAAACGTTTTTTAAATCCAACATGATTTGAGTATTTGCTTATTAATACTAGTTATGTACTGAATAGTAAGTTAACTTATTTTATAGACATAACGGCATTTATAAAGCACAATATATTAAATAATCGTAATTTTATTCTGTAAATTATACTGTTTTCAGGAGCAACATTGTAAGACAAACATCAAAATGCGCTGGAAATAATTTTACACCTATAAATAACACTGTATGAAGATTCATATCAGATACAAAATATAAACATATTTTCTTGTATACTAATAAAAAAATTAATTATATTTTTTATAGATAATTGCATGCGAGTTTCGCAAATATCGAATTCCCTGTAAAATATATAAAAAACGGGTTCCCACATTCACAAGTCGATTGGTTCCGAGGCCAGCCACTGTCCTGATACTTGTTCAATGCATCTGGCTGTACTTTCAGTTCATGAGGTTAATTGTGCATACTTACATGCATGCTGTTCAGTATTTTTCATGCAAGGTTACGATGTGGGATCGGATGGCCATGATTGTTTACAATTGCTCATAAATCTTATCGCTTCACTTCAGACAACGCATACTTGTGTACTTGGAAACATAAATGGCCTTCTCGATCGATCACCCAGATATAAATAGTTTAATACTTACGTTACGACAAACACGTGAAACTGTTTTTAGCCGTTACGACTGTGTACTTACCTTCATCAAATATTTTTACTTTTATTACCTCGTAAATTTTATTTCAGATTTCAAAGACTTTTAGCACAATTTGACAAAGGGAAGAATTTCTGAAGAATCCGTTTTATAGATAACAATGTACAATTGCCATACGAGGTGTTCCTTATAATTATGCAATAAATACTAGAGCTGTAGGGTTGGCACTTTCCTTATGAAGACATAAAGCGTTTTCGCAGTTTCGACATTCAGGCCAGTAATATCCACACCTCTTGAAGCTTTCATATTTCAGGAACTAACGATAAATTAATTAAAAATCAGTGCGAGTGGGTCGCGCTGTCGCCCCCTTTACGGTTTGACACACATACATTTCTGCCAACATTCATACAGATCAACAAAGTTACGTGCTCAAAACCTAGATCGTCGAGGCGACACGGTTTGCTTTATCTGACACAATCGAATTCATTGCCTAGGGGCGCATGAATACGTAACGCACAGATACAAAAAAATGGTGCGTCACAAAATATTTTATGGATGAAAAAATAAACGAAAAGTTAAATATGGTTGTATGCGAGCTTTTTGTTGAAAAACGTTTTTGTGACGGCCACCGGTCTGTGGAGCGTAGGGCTGCTACGATCACCGCTATTTGACTTACGACTAATTCTATTCATAGGAACTATGAATATCCTTTATAATTATCCTTTATAAGGGGCATTAAAAGTAAATGAAAATTATTTCTTGGCCCTGCCCTGGTTTGTATTATATGAGAAACTACGTAGGTACAAATATAAAATAATGTATTTCAAAATTAACGCCAGCGTTTGTAACTTCAGAGAAGGTTAATATTGTAGATGAATATTGTAAAATACATCTGGATAGACTGTAAGGCGCCTCGGTGTAAAAAATAAAGCTGAAATACTAGGAATAAAATGTAGGTAGTTAAACTAAATCGTAATAATGTCCAGCGCAGGCCTTCAGCTACATTATTTTATGACTAAGTAAATGAGTCGCGCGACCCTGAATGATAAATACGTGTCCCGTTACCCGAGACAAAAGCGACTCGTATGTAGTTCAGTTGTAAAACCACTTCCTGTCAACGTAAAAAATGTATGCAAGAGTGAAATCCACAAGAAAATAGTACATTTACATTGAATACCGTCCATCAACCGTATATAGGACACGGGCCACGGTGGACGCTACGACAGGAAACACGGCCAAGTAACAGAATTAAACGAAATCTGTGAAACCACGGCGAGTGTGTGACCTTATTCGTAGTTTCGACACTATTCCCATAGTATAAAAAGTAAAACTACTACATTCACGTAATGGTTCTACACTACATACTTAATGGAATTAATATTTGTTTCGGGATATTTACCATGTGTATTCAGGTTTTGCTTGATAACTCGATATTTCGGCACCGTTACAAGCGCCATGGTTACTAGAACCTAAATATACATGGTAAATATCCCTAAACAAATATTAATTTTAATGATTGTGACCATGTCAGCTTAAAAACTTATATTACATACAGATTATTTTATAAATTTTATCCTGCGTATATATTAGTTCTCGGCAACTACATTTATGTTTGCATTTTTTTTTAGTGTAATAGGATTTACTGAATCACACTGTCAGCGCGTTACTCGTGACTTCCTCGCTTACTGGATCAAGCTATCGTTAGTAACGTCATTAATTTTGTAATCTTGATGATTTAATCTCTGTTTGGTTCGAATGGTGCCAAGTCAACTGATGACTGGCCCAGTTATGGGCTCTAATCCGGGACGCGTACTATTTATCGGTGAAATATTTATGTTTCCATATTCATTAGCTGCCGAGCGTGACTGATCGGACTACATTCCAATCCGCTGTTCACTTAAATGTTCAAATAGTTTGCAAGGTTACTGTTTGCGTTTGGGAGGTAGTCTTTATTAATAAAATTTAATGGAATACTGCTGCTTAAAATGGGTATACATAATTATAATTAAAATATAGGACAATTTATATCCAGGAAGGAAATAAGGAACTGTACCAGGCAGGAAATGTGAAATTACCTAAATGGGAAATTTTGGAACGCGATAACTATGTTTATTGGAAACCTAATAGATATAATTAAAAATATGTGAACACAATTTGTTTTGTAGATATGTATCGCATACAGCACAGATATCGTGTCGAGCATCAATGAACCGTTTTTTGCTGACATAGTAAGTGTTCAATATTTACCCCAAAAACACAATTACAATGACCGTCACATACAAACATATCATATTTATTACAAACGTGTGTAAACAAGTATACAGTCATGTAAGAGATCTATTGTCAGCAATTATTCAGCATACATACATGTTCTCGTATCCGTTTTGCGTGATGTATTTTTATTGAAATCTTGAAAATCCGTGTTCCTGTCCCACTTTCCTTAATTGTTTTATAACCGCGGTTTAATGTCAATGAACTCTGACTCATCATATTCCAGTTTTATTTATAGGAAATACATTTATGTATATTTAAATTAAGTAAATGAAGAAAAGGGCCTAAATATCCCGCCAACAAGAGGACATCCATCCACTTGGTGGTCAAATATGCAGAAAGAGGTCCAGAGGGTGAACCTCAGCACTCAGACAACCCAGAACAGAGCTCACTGGCCACAGATGAATGAGGAGGCCCGACCCAACCATAACTGGGAAGGGGCTCGGACAAAGAAGAAAGAAATGAAAAAAAAAGCTCCTTGAAATCGAGAAAAGAAATATCTACATTGTACCAATTTTTCTTTAATTTCAAATAATTATTTTGTTTATTATTAATCTTAATCTTCATATAATTTAGCAAAGCAACAACTACAAGAGCTTAGATCCATTTTGCATGTTTCGAAATGCTTGCATAGCTTGCATGCACGAAACACATCTAGTTTCTAAACAATTTCTTGAATCAAATGAGATGGATTAATGGCAGCTCTCAATTATAATAGACAATATAGTCGCACAGAAACTAGGCCAGTGAGATTATGTTTAGCAGTCATCAGTCACACTGCAATCACAATGCAATTAGAAAGCGAATTGCACAAGTGGCGGTGGCGCAGTGGTGGCGGCGGCGGCGCTATCAGAAGAAAGCGCGTCCAACATAGGAAAGTTGAATCGAGGGCGGGGCGCGGGCGGCGGGGGGTAGATGCGCGCACGCAGCCACTAAAGTAGTACACTTTCGATCTCAACTCGCGTCGGTGAGAGTTGTGCGAAAATGAAAGTGGTGTTGTCATTATGGTCCACTTTCCACGCTGAGGTCAAGAACCCCGCGGGTCCAGTTCTAAGCCTGTTTCCACTTAATTGTAGGACTGCAGAACCGACTAGAATGTCTCCTGCCATGTACCTGTGCTTTCGCATACCTGCCTCGCACTGTTTTAAGGAGGCGATGTAAAAATAATGTTGCAAAGATAACACTATTGTGCATATGAATATGAAGTCGAGTTATCCACAGAAGCTTTTCGTCATACCATTACACACCTTCAGCTAATTAAAAATAAAATATCTCCTTTACTTTCAAATGTTGTTTATTGTTAATTAACTGTCCTGCTCTAGAGACAGCAAGAATATCATATCGTGGGAAATAGAATTCAAGTTTTGAAGCTGTTTGTGATAACGAGTTATCTGTCAGCTGACATAATGTATGTGATTAAAGTTTAGTAAAGTTAATTAACGGTTACAATTATGGGGGTACTTTATTATCGACATGTGGAACGTTTGTTTGACGCCTTCGTAGTGACACTATCGAATTTGCTAGAACTGCTGCATGTCCTCCTAATGTTTATGTAACCATGGTTTGCAAAACTTTCTGTTTACTTAGTATCTTGTACTCGTATTTCATTCACTTTTAGTTTTATTTCTACGCTGTCGTTCGTATTCAATAAGACCTAGAAAGTTCGCGAATTTGTGCGCTAAAAAACTATGAACAAAAAAACAGATAAAAAAAAAAATAGAGCGGCTACAGCTATGTACATTTGCGAACTTGTGGGAAATTCTTCTTGGCTATAAATGGGTGTCATTTGAATGCATAGATCGGTGATACCAGTGCAGCATGAATGTGCAGTGAGGGTTGCAGGGGTGCGGAATGCGGTGGGTGGAGGGTACAGTGTCGGCGATGGGTTCGAGGTGGATGACCGCCACTGACGTCAGCGCGACCTGATGCTGCCTGGCATCAGCTTAACCCGAACTCTGACCTCTTGCACTGATGGTTGCATATTTTACTTAAACGTGTATGTAGGGACCAATGATTGCTGTGCCCGTTTCAGTTGCGCAACTTCCACTCCTATTATGACAGAAATAAGCTTCAAATTTGTCTCAAACAAGAAATTATTAATTGATGCTGTACTTGTGGAGCTTTGATTACATACATTCAGTTTAATGTTGATTGGATTTAGATAAACGTCATAGTATGACTAAAAAGTACACACAAAAGGTTACCGAAATCTAGTCATAACACGTAACTCCTTAGTTTTGGCGTATAAAGCAAACAAAGGGCCATTACTTTAAAAACAAATAGTTATATTCAGAACTAGCTGTCCCACGTGGCTTCGCTCCCGTCAACTGGCTACCTACCTACCCATTTACCCTACCTACACTGCATACATGATTGTTGTGTAACTTTAACCACGAAGCTCTCAAAATGGAATAATTATTCCCGCTTTTGCAACATTTTTCATTTATGCTCCGTTCCTATTGGTCGTAGCGTGACATTATAAATAGCCTATAACCTTCTTCGATAAATGGACTATCCAACACGAAAAGAATTTTTCAATTCCAACCAGTAGTTCCCGAGATTAGCGCGTTCAAACAAACAAACAAACAAACTCTTCAGCTTTAATCGTATAATATTAGTATAGATTTGGTTACTCTTAAATCAGTTTCCAGTCATCACGTGTAGAGAAAATAATGCCTCTTGACATTGAATTGGTTGTAGGAAAGATTTGTTAAATGCTGAAGTTTCAGCTATGCTTAGCTGAAACTTTAATCAGGTTGAAGTTTAAAAATCTTGAGAACATGTTTTTTATTCTAAAAACGGCAAAAAGCTCACTGAACAACGTATTGCATTTTTATAAAAACATCTTCATCATCATTTCAGCCGAAAGACCGGCAGGCTTATTACGTAACTTTTGCAAGAGCAAAACAATAGCGATTTTTGCGCAATAATTGCTCTTCAATACAGAAGTTTTAGAGGTGTTGGAGGTTTTTTTTTTAAATAAGTGCATTTGATAAACAGCGAACGATTAGCAAACGATTGTGTAGGACCTACCATACCTACAGTGCAAGTAATTCCGTCTTTTCTGACACTTTATGTCAGAAAAGACGGAATTACTTGCACTATCGTTTTGCTCTTGGAAAAGATACGTAATAAGCGTGCCGGTCTATCCCAAGCGCCGCCACACTGATCGGCCTTATTTGATTATATAAAACCAAGTAATTTTCAAAGTTCAGTTAAGTTTTCAGTTTATAATAGGTCTCTACCTATGAAATTGCCGCTCTGAAGTACTGGCCATTTCAAATCAAAATATTTTTTGTTTGGCTAAAATTTAAATTTAATTTACTTTTGCAAATATGGAATTCTGTTTTCACAATTAGTCATTTGTTTATTGATTAGCGTTAAGTTTTCATCGCATTTGAATCGTCATGGAATATGGATATTAGTACCGTCGCCGCGCGTCGTGGCAGCAACGCAGCACAAGCGGCACGCAACATCAACTACGTTTACGGAACGAACACTACAAACGAACGCACCACCTTGCCCACTTCCGTTCTGGAAATTTCGACCTGAAAATAAACCCCGTGGTCGTCCGAAAACTTTGGTCGACAATGACAAATTAAAGTTGATTGTGGAAGCTGATGATGCTCAATCTACGGCTGAATTAGCAGCAGCCCAGCAGCAGTTTAGACGATAGCATCAACACAATATTGGTCCATTTGCGTCAAATTGGTAGAAAAGCTTGACAAATGGAGCCCCACGAACTTAATGATCGCCAGCGCGAAGTACGCGTCGAGGCGTGTCTTGCGCTGCTCAACAGGCACACAAACGAAGGGATTTTGACCCACATTATTACCTGCGACGAAAAATGGTCTATTTGACAATCGCAAGCGCTCAGCAAGTTGGTTGGATCCTGGTTCAGCACCTAAACAATTCCCTAAACGAAAACTTACTCCTAGAAAAGTGAGAGTCACTGTTTGGTGGTCTAGGGCCGATGTGATTCGTCACAGCTTCTTTCAAAATGGGATGAGCTTTACTGCAGGTGTGTACTGTGAAGAACTGAACTGAATGATGTAAAAGCTTGCACGTCTCCAACCTCGCTCGTTTCCGCTGCTCCTGCACGACAACACGCGACCTCATCCGCACAGCAGACGGTCTCCAAGTAACAAGAGCTGGGCTTGGAAGCTCTCCGTCATCCGCCATACGCACCAGACCTTGAGCCCACAGTCTTCTAATGTTTCCAGAATTTGGATTCTTAGTGGGAACAAATTCAATACCCGAGAGGCAGTACAAAATACCTTTGAAGAATTTGTTGCCTCTCTTCCAACTGATTTCTTCAAGAAGGGCATCAATAAATTGTCACTGCGTTGGCAAAGATGCATCGATTGCATGGGTGATGAAAGTCACACGACTTTGATTAATAGAAATAAAAATATATATAAAAAAGATGTACTTATTTCATAAAAAAAACGCAATTTCATAGGTAAATAGACTCAAAAAATAACTACACAAGGCTGCAGTACAACGTGCTACAAGTATTTCAGCGGCGCGCTTCATATACCCCACTTACCTAAGATCTTCTTTTCGTGTGAGGATGTGGCCACTAAAGATAAAAGATTGAAGAGTACATCTAGTCGTAAATTAAAACTTTAAAAGCGTCAGTCATTATTGAAAGTCGTAAAGCTGTAATATTTACAGCTGGTAACTGGTAATAATGCACGGTCAGACCGACTCCTAGAGTAATTGGTTACCTTGGCCTATAAACTGGCCACTCTACTCTGCTCACGAATCATTCGCCAAATCTAGATTTAGGTTTTCAGTTCACTGGGTTGTTGGCATTTCCGATCTTCACGTGTTAACATTTTAGCCAATTTGTGGGTACTGTCATTTTTTTTTGTGTTATCTAAACTTAGATCGTAAGCACGGCCTACTGATTTATTGGCAGTTCTCATTTATGTGACAAATTTTGAAAAAATAATTCAAGAATATCATTTATATACTTATATAATTTTAACTATGATTTGAACTTTTGAACGAAATATAATTTGAACTTTCATTATGTTTTATAGTTTCTAAAAAAGTTTATTCGTCAAAGTTATTACACAATCTAAGCTATGACAAAAGTTAAAGCCGGATAATTAGAACTAATTACGAATTGTACATTTTGCCATGAATAGAATCAGCGTAACAAGTGGATAATCGCCTAATATAACAATGCAAATGCATGTAACTGAAATACATAAACAAGGAAAATAAATCAATATTGAATTTGAAGTAGACATGGAAAACCTTGTCGACTAATATAGACATCAACGACAACATTTGATGTCTTTGTCTCGAAAAAAACCCAGGAAGCATGAAATCAAAACTGATACCGGTACCGGATTCAAAGGTTTATAGGAAGTAAGGGTTGTTCGGGGCGGGCGGGTGCTACTTGGCCGGCGGCGGCGGCGTACCGGCGCTTGCCGCGCGCCATTCGTGCTAACGCCGCCGCCGATCGCACGCGCTCCTACCGCGCGGCTCATGCGTCTCCCGCTGCCCGACATGACGGTGACCGAGTGCCTGCACCCGCCGCCCCGCCAGCCCCCCCCCTCCGACGCCGAGGTGCTGCTCGGCCGAGTCCTCGCAGGTGAGCATCAGCTGATCACCTGTCAGCCCCGACCTCACGTGTGCCATGTTCTGTGCTGTGAATGCTTGGATGATCCTCACGTACTGTGTACCTTCAAGGGCTTGTGGGTTTTGCACATTCAAAGTTATGATAACAGTGATTTACACAAACGTTTCTATTATAGAAGTTATTTCATTTAGCATTTGGTGTTGTAATGATTGTTTAGTGTTATGTATTATTAAATAATAGTTGTCTAAAAGGGTAAAAGAATGTCCTTTTCACTTTCCTGCGAGTGCGGGCGTCCGCGCGGAGTGTGCGGGGCGCGCGGCGTCGCTCGCGGATCTAGGTCAAGCGGAGTTCGTTGCCCTCGGCCTTCCCAGCTATATTCGCCGTCGCTAATCACCGCCCTCCCCCCCCCGCGCCCCGCGCGCTTTGTATCCTCTCTCCTAACTGGCAAATATTATCACAGAGATGGACTCAACTATCTTTCGGGATTTAAAAATAATTACAAATTAATTAATTATTATTTAGGTACATGTATGCATGCATGATTTGTAAGTACACATGCATGTTTTTAATAAGTACAGATGTATAACTAGAATTGGTATTGCACAAACCAATTGCTAAGTACACAGCATCTGGAATTTTGAATGAACTCTATCGATTCGTTTTGATAAGTAGATGATTCTCTTACATTGCAAATTCAGCCGAATGGAATTCCCATGACCTATTTAACCAAAAATTTAAACAAGTAAATTTACAACCTGCAAATTCATTTCGCCTTTGCTAAATAATTACATGGTTAACGTAATTATTTAGCAAAGGCAGATCATGTTCAAATAATACATTGTATTAGTCAATCAATAGTGATTGCATTATTCACAATTCGCAAAGACGAGCGAGTGAGTATGTGCGATTCTGCGCTCGACATCATGGTCGAGTCGAGTTTCGCAAGTGGACCCATCGCGAATGCCATTTTATTTTGGAGGCCGCGCGCAGTCGGAGGGCCCGCGGTCAACGGCCCCGCTGCTATCTAGGTCGCCTGAGAATAACCTAGCGCCGATACTCTAATAATAATCTACATGAAGCCTTGAAATATTGTTGTCCCACTCTCACTCACGACACCTCCATAGCCGCGAATAGCGACAATCCGTATTTCGCAAGACATGCTCTATTCCGTGTGCGCAGACGCTAACTAGATTTTACTGTCTCTTTTACTCCTGAGTGCGAATCAAGACAGTATAAGCAAGTGGAATATAAGTTTCTAGACTCGTCCTATCTTCAATAGGCATTATGTGTTTACATAACACCTGACTAATATTCGCTGAGTAACTTTGCAATTTTGACTAATAAATAAAATTAAATAGCTACGTAAAAGTATTTATCAACAATAAATTACTTTTCAAGGTAGAGGCTCCCAGAGTCTAATAATCCAATCACCCATGTAAGGATACCAAGGTTCTTGCAAGGATATGTGTTAGGCCTTTGCTCAACTGTGGGTCATTATAGAGTAATAAAAAAATACTAGAAAAAATACCTATACATAAATTGGTACTGGTAGTACAAAAATCATCTGTCAAACAGCAGCACACTTTATCGGTTGCACTACAGTTTGTCGGCAATTCGACTTTTATTTCAGTGCGCTAATATGATTAATAGAAAATTCGCGAATATCAGCCTTATCACAACAAACAATAGCATGCGAAAAACGAATAAATCATAACATGTTTAATTGTCTACATTGTTAGTAACACGTAGTTACATACATAGTATTACCGTAAAAATCTAATATTTTTATGAGCCATGAATTTTAAACAAATAGTATGGAACAAAGTGTTGCGTGTGGCGCGCGGAGTGACGTCGACGTGAGGCGCGGGCGCGGGTGCGCGGGGGGGGCTCGGTATTGCGATCAAGGCCCCGGGTTCGTTCACCCGCCCGCAATTGGGTCACGCTCGCCGCCCCGCGCCGCGCTCCCCACACACAAATAACTGTTTAAATCACACTAAATCCGTACCTGTAACGTCACACTAAGTATGTAGGTAACCTTAATTGTTACATTTAAAACGTTAAACACATCAAACATATTGCAATCAATCGATCATTCACTACAAACGACACACGCTTTTGTGCGACTTGTATTAATTCAACATTTAATTGATACGTGCTTTGTATGTAAAAGAAGTAAAGTAAATCTCTGTTACGTAAAAAGTAGTAATGAATATGAATGAGATGATTGTTGAAAGTATGTGATAGGAAAGAGTGAGTTAATTTAACTCAAATCAATTGGCAACATAAAGAAAGTCGTTATGCAGGTATGTATACCATAACTTTAGCATATCGTCTACATAACATTTCGTATCTTTAATTAATACGTCATCTTCATTCAGTAGTAAAGTCGACACGTAACAATTAAATAAATAGATTTTGTGCATTTAAGTGCTTATGAAATTAGGTAGTCTATTTGATAGCAATCTAGTCAATTTATTGCGGTAATGCACGCAATCAAATGTACAATTATCATCAATTTGTTATAAGTAATAACTAATAATCACTATTCATGGTAAGAAAGAAACAAAACGTTTTATAATCTCGCATCTTTGTTTTCAGTTTACAATTTATAACATAGAAATATATTTAAAAAAATGTGATACAAGTAAATTAAATAGGTATTATGAAGATCATAAACATAAAACGGTCATCAACTTCTTTAGCAAATGTTTCATGGAAAAATCGCAAATGAGCTGAAGTCATAATGTAGGGGTAGTGGGGTGGTAGAAGGTTGTAGTGGCTTGCGGGGCGGTGCGGGGCGTTGGGGGCAGGGGGGGCAGCTGCGAGAGGCTGGGGGTCGACGGCCGCGCCGCCCTGACCCCAATCTGATCCGCGCTCGCGTCATATCGCGCGGACGGCGGCGCGCGGACCTCTCGTCCAGGCACACAGCACAGCACACTCAGCGGAAAATACCCATCGTTTCAACATAACAGCTTTATGAAATGACTAACTAAAACGGTGCTTTGTACAGGATAAAATTTGCGCCATTTGCACTGACTATAGCTTCCACACAGTTGTTTTGGCAGAAATTGCAGCTTGTTTTAATTTTAGAAGGTCACACACCAGCTGTATCTGATGCCCATGTCGCTTTAGACATAATAATTAATGAATAACTAACTGTTTAGCGAAGCGACCGTATAGTATAGAGCTCATATTCTATAATCCGCGTTACATTTCTCCGGTAACCCGCTAACCCGCGGCTCAACGAACCTAAACTTGGAGAAGAGTGCCGAACATTGTGTTCATTACCTCATTTTTTATACGCGACCCGTTCATGTACTTATTACAATGTCCGTAATTTCAACTAACTGATTTTTTAATACAAATACTGGGTCATGACTTAGTTCGATGTAACTTTTCATTCGCTACCAAGAACAGATAGTTAATATTGTGATATACATATTTGTAACTTTGAATGTCGGTCAGCCATAAATAGTTAAGGCCAAAAATACCCAGTTACCATGCCAATTAATATTAGCATAGATCTGTTAGAAAACAGACTAGTAATTCTATGTAAGCGATTATGTAATGCTAGTATTTGCACAAATTTAGGACAAATAACCGAAAAGTTGTTTCACTTTTTAGCACATTTGTCTTAGCTAGCGAACGAGGGACAAAACAACGCGAACACGATAGTTAGTAACTGTTACATAACAATTTACGCTAAATGACAATAGGTACCATACATTAAACACATGGTGAATTATACACGGATACCGTAGCATTGGAAACATCATAATTAGCATTTTACAAGAGTACATACGAAGCTATATAAACCAGAGACCTTTATTTGAATGTGTGCCATCTATCAATTGAATTATTTTGCCTTGGAAATATGAAGGCACCTTGGATCTCCCACTCATTGACTTTACATCAATGTTACCTTACTACGTCATTTCTGTGTATTTTTATTTTCATCGTTCAACAATCTGGCCTAGAACAATTACGTCTGTTGTTTATTTTATTGATACTACAGATTCCATTCAACGAAATTAAATTTCATGAGGTTTTGAAGCAACAATGTCGAACGTGGAGTACTAAAATAATGGATAAATATCGTGATTATTATGTCTAATTAATAGAAATTGTTTTTAAAACGTGGGAATTAACTGAAGGTTCATCTGAAGCGGTCATTGCCTCATAGGTATCTAAAGATTAGTCACTCGTTGCCAGCTATTGCATTGGTCGTTCTATGTACAGCTACGACAGTCTGAAGCAACTGTTTAATTTTATTCGGAATTGACGCTTTAATGTTACCGAAACTACAACGAAGCGTTTTCTTATTAAAATAAATTTGCATGTGGGGGCATTCGAGAACGCGTTAGCAATGGTTACGCTTACTGTAGCCGTTGATGATTAAGTATAGTGGGTCATACCATGAGTCAGTGAGTCAGTGCTGACCTAGATGCGGCAGGCAGCAGGCTGTATCGACGGTGAGCGGGAGCGCGGCCTACGTGCTCCAAATACTGCCAGAGTAGGTTAGGGAGCGAGGTCAACGACCCCAGCCCTGCCTACCCGCCGAACTTTCCGGGGCATCCGAATTGTGTGCCCTACTGTGAAGGAATCGGCTCACGGAACCCCGATGCTTATCCAGATAAATTACTTTAATAAACATAATTCTTATAAGTAGAACGGCATTATTGTTCCTTTACAGAATTAACTAACCCCCAAATATGTGATATCTCTAATAGATAGCTGGGTTTGCTTTTATATATATAATTCCAACATACCTATCGTTAATCAATAAGGAGGAACACTATATCTCAATATGTAGCGTTTTCATAAGTATTTGTCAGTTTATAAGTCTATAATACGTTGTATTTACAGCTATGCACAATTGTGTAGAAATAATGTATTAAATGTAAAAAGAACCGTTAGACTAGCACACAATGCCAGTCCAATGCCAATGACCAGAGCTTGCTTTGTTGTAACCAATTTAATTGACAAATATTTATTTTGTAGATTACCTAGATTTGTTTAAATTTTACTACACAACCGAAAATATATGATGCTAATAATGGTCCGCTTCGCAGAGCTTCTTCTGATCTGAAATATGGACTAACAGATTTTATTTTAACAATTTTTATGATTTCTGAAACCAACCCTTTTTATACATTAAGTATTTACTTTAACTTTTTGCACCACTAGACAAGACATTATTAAACTTATTTATTTGGTATATTCAAAAATAATACAAGGAAATTAAATTGATCACTACGCCATCTAGCGTCGAGTAGAACGTTTGATATAGTTTAGTTAGATGTCGCTAGCTTCTCTTGCGAGAACGAAAACATCTCAGCTACGTCACCGAACAGTTTTTTTTTTCTTTGTTGTCATACCGATTTATAATAAACTGCCTGATGATCAATCAGTATCAGAAGTTACGTAAAAGAGTTGTTTACTAACAAAAATTTTTGCTGATTCACAATCTGTTTAACAAGCTTTTCCGAACGATCAATTGTTTCTTATTTTTCTATGCTGTACATTAATACAAATATAATGAAACATGTACTATTTGTCTGTTAGAAAAAAAAACACGGGAATTCTAAGAAGGAACTGAAAATTCTCGCCGTTTTATACAATCGGCCAGCGATTTCTAAAACTTCAAACTTTCATTTTAATCTCAAACATAAGCAGATTCCTAAAATAGCCGGCGCTGGTTAGGCCGTGTGGTCAGAGTCGTGGGGTGGCACCAGTGGCAGGGTGGCAGGCGCCGTTTGGCCGTGAACTGCGCCGACCCCTCGCCCACGTCAACCCGCTTCCTCCGCAAACAACATTACCTGCTGCCATTTAAATTACTTCAACTATATTCTGATAAGATTAAATCTTATAAACCCTTGTTAGAACATCTATTTGTGTAAAAGAAAATTAAAGGGAATAGCTATCTTATAATGCGTCTCACATTTTGATGATCCACGTTGAAGACTAATAATAGTTAGAGCCATAAAT
The DNA here is from genome assembly GCA_947562075.1 of Orthosia gracilis. Classification (NCBI taxonomy): domain Eukaryota; kingdom Metazoa; phylum Arthropoda; class Insecta; order Lepidoptera; family Noctuidae; genus Orthosia; species Orthosia gracilis. The sequence goes on from OX387274.1 coordinate 9,118,237, forward strand.
AAGCTGAAAAACCAGTTCAACGACCTTTTGGTTGTTATCTGATAAAATTTTATTGAAGACTCAGCGAAATAAATATTATCATCGAAAACATTCTCTTAATATTTATATTTAATTAAAGTGAGCAATTTTAGAAGGTTGTGTTTAATAATCATATTTCACAATGTAGATAATAATACGTGGGCTTTAAATTCTCGCCAGTCGGGAGGGTGTAGAAGGGGGTTGTCCATTGACGTCACGGGGGCGCATGCGCGCGCTCGCCCACGCGCTCACCCTACGCTCACCGCTCGCTTTCGCGCCAAACCGCTGTTGGTGTCGCGCCGGTCATAACCTAACATACACTAACTTAGACCAAAAATTTTATTTTAAATTTTAAACAAAACACCGATGTTTTGTCAGCATGGAAACTAACAGTGATAACACTCAGCTGCAACAGCAACAAGCAGGTGAGCGTTACAAATATTATTGAATATTTTAGTGACCTTTTGAACTTGAAATATAAGTAAGCGGTCATTGAACTTTGCTCTTTGTAAGCGTTATCGAATTCTTCACTCTGATCTTGAATTGTGTAACTTATTCGTTACAGTTCTGTGCGTGTTAATTACCTACTTACTAATAAATCTTTTTGACTTAATAATATTTGTGAGTGATAAGAACCTGCAAACTAAAATAGATATCTACTTAGTCTTAACAATTATTACATAATACTAACGGCTTTTGTAACAATTACACAACAGAATCATAATTCGTTTTGTTTTTATTTTGATATATATAGTTAATTTAACAAATCTAGGTATTGCATGCGAACGGTCTAGCAGCTAGCCTCATCTAGACTATGCAGATTGTTTGTCAGGTATCTAAAAGTTTTTTAAAACACATTGGCAGTATTGAATCCCAACTTCCAAGGTTTGAGGAAGCTTACGAAGATTCGTTAAAAATAGCGTGTGGCCTAGAATGTGTATACTCGTATGGTTAGCGCGTCATGGTCATAAACGTCAATTTGATGGTGGATTTGGTCTCGGATGGTTAGATATTATTCTAGAAAGGCACGCGATTAATAGTGCTAGTTTTGATGTTGAAAGTAACAACAACAATCTTATATCCCACAGTCTGGGTTCGTAAAAGATTCAGATATTTTTACCCAGATTTTTCTTATCAGAAAAACCTAGACTTGTCTCTGACGTTGAAGCCTTATCGCTTGTCAACCGGGCTTCTAACAATGATCAATTTAGGCTATGTGCACTTTGGATAGGTGGGTGCTGCGTGCATGAGTCACCAGTGTCCCGACCGGAACACGGCAAGTCGGGACCCTGCACGCCGCGGTCTCCCCGCATCAATGCACGCATGCATACATTGCATACTCCATTGTAATGCACCAATATCCGTTCCACTTTTACGGTTATCTGCCGCCACTTGCATGCGTAAAGTGCAGTGTCACTTGTTATGGGTAAAACTTTTCATACTCGCCGAGTGCCGTATTTGGCGGGATTTCCGGTGACTGCAATTGTTTAGTTTTGATTGTCCGGTTTACTTTTTAATAAAGCCAAGACGTAAAAGCTGTTGTTACGAATGAATACCTGAAATAATATTGCAAGTTCAATAATGAATTTCGGATACCTATTGTTAACTGAGCTCTAAGTTGTAAATACTCCAAACAAGACAAGCTGTCAATAGAGTTAGTCGTTAGGTCATAAAAGAATTGCATGCAGTCGCTGCATACGCAGGCTAAAGCGCTGAAAAAAATGGTTTCTGAACTCAAAAGGATCATTTTCTCCGCAAGGATCTTTCCTTGTCATTTAAAAATCTCCTTTGACGGCACTCTGTGCAGTGAGAATACGTGTTTGTCTGCGTATACATCAGCATTTCAATCTCCTTCAGCTTTGAAAGTCTTCTTTTCAAGTAAACTTTATATGTAAAGAGAGACTCGACGGCGCCCTACACAACTGCACATAGAAAAAATAGGTGTGTGCCTTAGTGTGCGTGGCGTACGCCGCACTACGATGTACTTAGAGAGTGCATCGCTCCCGGGCGCCGGTGTCGTCGCACTGCATATAGGCCAGTGCACGCGAATGCCCGGACCCCCTCCTCCCGCCCCCTCACTCTGGTCCCCGCGCCCCAGCCCTCCGCTGCACTTTGCGATTTTCCATTTCCATCGTATTGCCCGTTCGCTAATTCCAGCGGTTGACTCGGCGATGTCGTAACGCGGGGAAATTTCTCAGGCCTTTCTCCGAGCATGACTCTGCAGCAATGACGTCTTCCGGTAAAGGGCATTCACTGCTCACAAGTTTGACATTAATAAACTTGATCTGTAACATTATATAATAGTTTGAAATTTTGATAAAGCTGCACCTTGCAAGTCTCTGACTTTTGGATGCTGTACATGAAGTGCTCTTGTTTTCAATAACATATTTTAGACGTTTCGTTTTATACTATTTTAAACGATGAACGATAATCAGACCACGTTTGACATAGTTTTTAGTTTTATCAATCAACTTGTTCTAAAAATAAACTTCGCTTAATTAGTTTTGTTTATGAATAGCAGAGAGCACAAGTGGAACAATAATGCAAATTCTTTCCGGGTATGATTGGTAGAATGATTGATGTGTAATATTGTTTACCAAACAAAAAAATCAAGGACAGGGGTAATAATTTCACAATGGTAGTGATTCAAATTAGCTAATAGATGACATGGCGTGATGATGACGTCGCAGTGTTTAATAAATAAAGAGAGAACTAGGACAGAAATATATGCAGTCCATGAGCTGTCAGTTTCAGGCAAGTTATAATGCGGCAGGTCCATGAGGTCTATCGGTATTGCGAAGAGCGCCTGTGGCTGTCGAGTGTGGGTTCAAAGCGCTGGTTGTAGCGCGGGTAAACAACGTCGTATACGCGTCGATTCCGAGGCGCAGTTACGTCTGTGCGGTTCTGAGCCCCCGGATGTAGTTACAAGTTCCCGCGGTCGTTGCCCGCGGTGCGTGCACGACTCCCCTATATCGGCTAACTGTGGCGCGAAAAATAAAAGCGTGCGTGCGACACATATTATGTGCTTTCATACCTTACACATGCATTAGTTGTGCGTTTCAGACGTGAATTTTTCAGTGGCCAGTAGGAGGCGTTTTCTTGCTTCGGAAAAACCAATAAGACTCATCTTTTCTTATTGAAGAATTCAGATAAAATTAACTTAATCCAGTTGAAAATCTCTATTGGTGATTTTCTGTTGCCTGTTCAGCTATGACTTCCATATTACGTGTGATAAAAATAAAAAAAATAATATTATGTAAAATGACATCATCACACATTGATGACTCATAAAAAACCACCGAATCTAAAAATCCCATATATTATCAATTAAATAATTCGCTTTGAAATACAAACATAAGCTTGTATAAACGTAATAGTACCTGCAAGTAATATAATGTTTCTTCGTTTTGTCTGAAAATTATTTTCCCACATATTCTAACATTGAAATATTAATAACTTACAAATGCAGATGGGATTGCGTGAACACGGAAACGGTTGGGTGCCGTTAGCACTAACTGTACGAGTGTAGTCTAGAACAATCCTGTGCAGGCACGCCTAGTCGCCTAGGTTCCAGTGACATGTCCTGAATTGATGAGCAGCCTGCGATTCAGCCATATTTCGATCGTAATCACCAGTCAACTAACTGTACATTTTATTACGATATTGACTATCCTTATTTTAGTAGCGTAATATTTACAATAAGCCGCGGCAATAACCTATTCGTCAGACACAATCCAATTATAGGCACGCCCTGTGAAGCAACTTAATGCGAGGCTATGCGCAGGTGTTTACCCCACAAAACGAACATGTCGCATCTCCTATTCACGTAACACCATAAATACTTCGGCGATAATGGGTTGCGCAACGTTTTTTGTGCTTCTTTTGGATGTACTAACGCGTTACATCGTAGGCGTAATGTAAACCTAGAGCGTAATGCACTTTTGTGCCAACGTAGGAACTCTGAATAGATACTCGTCCGTGCTACGAGTTGAAAACTGGGACAGACAGTGGCGGGACTCATCGGTGTTTACAAAAGTAGTATTTGGAAAACATTGGAGTGAAGGAGGGTTGTGTTGTGTGTCTGCGATAGGGTTGCACGCGGTGTTGGCGGCGGCAAGCGGGAAGGGTTAATGACCGGCTGTCGTCGCATTGCCGCGCGGCTGTCGCGCGACACTCGGTGACTCCACTACAGTACGTGCACTGCACGCGATCTTATCTACAATATCTATAACAAGTTTATCACCATATATATAGATCGTTAACATTTTGAAGCTAGCCTGCCTGGACGATCATACATATTTATAGAACGACGCCATGTGGTTATTGATTTCATCCGGTATTATTGACCTCTAGAATATCGTCTCTCCAAATTAACGAATCCATATTTCTATCTTCAGCGATAGTTATCTCCCCTTTTTTGCGAAGCTAACCTTGCTACGACGAAATAAAGATAAAATTCGAGTGATACGATGTCTATCATACCATGATAGTCGATTACTCCGGGTGACGTAAACGGCGTCCTTGGAGCGAATCTACAAACACAATTGTACAAATATCTGCCACGAGTGGGTCAGTCACCCTCGACGCCGCCGGCTTCATCGCGATACATCGCTACAGCACAATGTAATATACGTATGGTATCATCAAACACAATTGATGTTGAACTACAATGACTCTTATTTCTTAAGCCCATAGCGTAGCGTCAGTCACGCGTAGGTGACAACAAAATTAATGGCAAAAATAACTCATAAAACAATTCGTCATCCACACAATCTAGTATTAACGGTGTTGGTAATTTAGCAACAATGGATTATTTTCCTACGAGACTGTGATTATAAAAATATTCTACATAAAATTTTTGAACAATTTGAAAGTTTTTTCCACGTAATCTGATTCATACGATGATGTTGTTGCACCTGCGCGCTGCGTGTAGACGTGTTCAGTGTTCACTATTTATTGTCTCCTTCTATGTGCTCCTCGCTTTACAGTGATTCACTTGCATACAGTTCCATTTCACAGGAGTGTCATCACTCTTACGCTCTCATTTACATACTCATGCATTCTTATACGGTCGTTAAGACATATGTATAAAACACAATAAATTATTTTCAGTTGGGTTTGTTTGAGGACGTTGGTTCTCGTCGGTTGTCACAGTAGACCCGCTACACAGTGCTGGTACGTTGTACGTCAGGCACTGACTCATGTCAGTAAGAAGTCCATTGACACGGACCTTTTGAAACATTTATGTGTTAGACATGTCGACGAAATAATCCCGTATGCTTCGGTTACAGGCAAACTTGATCGTTACAGAAATCTACAGCGAAAACATTTGCTAGAATGAAACCATGTATTTGGTTTGCTACAATGAAACTATTTGGTTAGCAACACTGAGTAGGTACGTAAGATTTGTAAGTCTGACTTAAACGTGGCAGAAGCGTTCTAAAATGAAACACTGGTTTAGTATTTCGGTGCAAGAATTACAAATTCAATATAAATAACCTTCACCAGACATGACAGGCACCGCCGAGTGACTCTGTATAGTTGAAGTCAAAGTATTTTGGTTTATACAAACAAAGGAAAAGAATACACTGTATTATCAGTGACATACATTGCTAGCTCGATAGCATAGCTGCGATAAGCTCCACAAAACATCGCTTCGGTACAATGACCCAGAATTATATAAAAATGTCCTCGATTTTGATAACGCTGTGACAATGACATTTTATTACGGCCTCGAGCTATTATTATTATTGCTTATATTATATCAGGAGCTGAATATGTAACGCACAACGTCAACACAACATATTTTTATAATTTTAAATTATGTTGAGCAGGAAGTAGTGGATACGTAACGTTGTGCGCCATGCTACTAATATTTATAGAAATACTGATAACAGATTTTAGTTATTCAAATTGACCGATAAATAGAGTATTAAATGGTCACATTAAATTAATTGATTATTGCACTTGCGTCAGCATTAAAAAGATTAAACGTTTTCTAGATTGTGCCTAAACACAACAGGACATAGAAACAAAGACAAACATTGTTGTGTTGTCTCATCACATGTTATGCAATTTGTCTATGTTGATTGCTACCAGCGTTATGTGAAGAAGTTGCATTGCAACGCTCAGCTCGGTGATAATTGGGGTGCATCGCGGTGCGTTGACTCTGGGCTGAAAATGTTAGCCGGAACGTTCCACGAGCGGATGTCAACTTTCTCGCGGTTACGTAACGCGGAGAGATGTGAGCACTAGAACGTTCGGAGTCATCGACCACGGGCGCAGTTACGAAACTCTACGCTGCAACAACACTGCACCAGCCACCTAATATATTGAACTCATATTAACATGTGTACAATACAACATTCCACTCGTATAACCCAACGTATTTGCGATAAATACAGTTGCTAACAAGTTAATAATTAAACAACACATGTTGTTGTTAAAATAAAAAGTTTAATTATTGCTAAGCTATTAATCATATAGGCGTGCATAATTGTAATTACATGCAACGTAAACTGCCCCCAGATAATGACCCTTACTTAGTTGCGACGGGTTAGCCTCATAGCCTAACGAGCGTGTGGTTATTTATTTGTGCATTATATCAGGTGCGACTATTAGCTAGAGTTAGCTACACTATTTGAAGTATAAATTGGTAGTATCGTGTAGTTGGTAGGAGGTGGTGGGTCGTCGCTCGGGCGCGAGGTCATCGCCGTGGCGCCGTTCAACTTACAGCTTTCACGACGACGACGAACTACTTCACCACATTTTACTTACACACACACGTCTTGAAAACTCTACAAAACTAAACTGGAGACGTATTAGATATCAACGCTGTTTAGCAACTGGTGAGTAGATTCTTAATTCAAATTCTCTATTGAAAAATTTGAATTTAGAATTTGCTCTGAGCAGTCCCGAGATTTTTATAATAAGACTCTTAAAAGTTAAATTGTATTCTGAACTATACAGTCTGCATAAAGAATAAAAGAGATTTTTTAATATTTCAATGGATTGTTCAGATTTTTAAACTAACATAGTTATAGAGGTCAATATCAAAACAATATGACTATTTATTCTGATTATAAATTATTTATTGTTTCTGTTTACTTTCTTCCTTATCGGTTTTGTAGGTCAGTACTGTATACATAGGCATGACATTATTTGGGTGTTTGTGCGCCCTTTCCTGTCACGGTTATGTTATCTCTGGACAACAATTGGAAGTTTTGAACGTTAGTTTACGATACAATCCTGATACTTAATACTTTCCTAAGACAACTATATTATTATTTACTATAGAACAATGAATTTCCAGAAATAAAAGTAATTAATTGTTGGACCTACGTAATTAATCGATTTGTTTTTCTCCGTGTTCTAAATTCTAATAGTTATTTTAATTAGGTTGAGTAGAACGTTATCAATGAGCGACTATTTAGTTGTATTGGTATCTGGTTAAGTGGTTCCAGTTGGTTAGGTTCAGAAAGACTGGTTAGTAATTCCTTTTTTTATTCCATATCGTATGTAGAGCGTGAAAGTTTACGTGGTCATTCGCGAGTTGAATTGAGATATTTCAGGGCCGGTACACACGGTGTGAAGTGAAGGGGTCGAGTGCGCGTTCATGACACGCCAGCAATTATAAGTACGGAGGCGTCATTGAACCCGTGTTATTGCGAAACAACGGAAACCAGTCCAGCACCGCCCTCTCCTCTCCCCCCTGTCTCCGCACGTCGCGATCCCCTCCAACACACCTGCTGCGAATTTTTAAAATCCTAGATTATAGTTGACATGCGACTAGCTACTACCCGACGTGATTCGCATGTCCAGTTGGTTACATCACTAGCCCCTGCAGTCTGCAAATACCGCGCTATTAATATTCTGACGAGTTTTTATTAACAATAAACGTGTTAGCCAGCTAAATATAAAAACAATTTTGGTTAATTTGCAATTAATAGTTTTCTAAATGCTTTGATTAAATAGAAATCTTACGTAATTATAATAGTCATGCAGAGAAAGAAGCTAGGTTTCTAACAATAAATGTGAATGTAATTCTTTAGAATATTTTTAAATGCAACTTTCAAAAACCAAATTGTTTTATAAGATTCTAGCTGCATAATATCAACAAACAGCAGTTTGAGTTTGGTACTACACAAATACTTCGATTACTGACCGGCCACAAAGTTTCAGTGAAGCATAATTATTTCCGCGGCAGTAAGTGTAAATATGCTGTCGGTACCTCGCCTAGCAGCGACCTATAAACTATAAAGATACGTGCTTGATAGTGGTGCAGTCAGGGACAACGGCCGGACTGCCTCATTCGCAAGAATCGCAGGTAGGCTAAGGGGTTAAAGAACTCCATTGCACTATATCAAATACCATTGAACTCGCTCCGTCTCGCTCGCTCGCTGCACCCCGCTGCATCGCTTGCACTCCACCGTGCGAATCCTGTCTGATTACGCGACACGCATGCGTATGACATTATCTACGAGTAACTATGGTACACGTAAACCGGTATATGGACGTTACCTATGTGCTGCCTACATGCCATGCACTATTCTATATAGGAAAAATAATATACGCTGGCCAGAGAGGCAAGTTTTAATGCACGCGCAACAACACGTGACGGGAAAATTGCCTCAGATCGGATTATCAGGACAATGTTAGGAATAATTGAGTGTGGGAAAATGTGTTGGTAAGACCAAATGTGCATTCTTCTGTGTAGAATCAATTTGGTTGATACAAATACATATATAATCTTTGCAATCATAATGTTTTATTATAGTGCAACATAAAAAGAAAAGTTGTTTAGTTCAAAAAACTTTGTTATGACTCTGAAGAGCATCGTAAAATATTGAAAGAATTCATAAAACATTAAAATGATGGATTCTAAATGGATGTTATAACGTTTAGAAACTCGAGCCACCTGTTACATAATCGGTATAAGCTGAGCTTACGCTGATCGTGTGTCGATAATCAAGTTTAACGAGTGGAAAGTTCAAAGAGGGCAACGACATCAGACGACAGTGTCGGCGCTTTGTCGCGCAATCGCCTGAAAATCGCGCTAATTTGTGTGACACTCGATCGCGTGATAGCGCAGGTGACGTACCGAGTAGCCGAGTACCCATGAACCAGGAACCAAGCGCCGAAGATCAAGTTCCACGGCCGTTGACTTCGACATGTGCACGCCGCTGACGCCGACAGTAGCCACTTCTTATTTTCTACTAGTATGTATTACATATTGTCTTGCTCACATGAACTCACATGCCACGTAAAGAAAAAATCAAACATGTACTCAACTTGAAAACAACTGGTAAAACAAAAGCGTCCACAAAATGGTATTCGATGAATATGTAGCTAAAAACAAACAGATTTAACCTTTTTTGTGGAAATTACGAACAATTTTTGGCACGTCAATTTATTTGGCAGACAATAGCGATAAATTCAAGGCAAAATGATAAAATGTCATTGAACTTGATAAAAATAATTTAAATCTACACGTACGTAGTTCGTGTTTACTAGAAAGAAAGTACCTACATGTTACATTGTTAACATATTTTTTGGAACAATGGACGATTAAAAATCATCCAGTCATATAATCTGAGCTGGTTGGACGGATATGACATCATAGAAAAATAAATAAATTCTGAAAGAATTTGTAAAACTTTGTAAGTTTATTATAAATTAAGCGTGCCACGGCCCCGTAACCGATGGGCCATTTCCCCAAATTGTAGCGGTCGCTTTTCCCAGAGACCTCGAAAATGCCTGTCGGTTGCGTCGACCACAATACTGGCTCGGTGACCACTCTCTCCCGCTCCACTTCATTCCGCCCGGTCTACGAAGCGTAGCAGTGCTGTAGCAGCCGCGTAGCTCCTTCGTAGCACTGGCCAATGTCGTAGTAAGGCCTACGCCAGACTACGTTACATAAAAGATCTGGATCCCTTGAATTGATTCTAAAGTTCAAGAGCAACGTGAGCATAAAATTCATCTCATAAAAGATGTAACGAGTACCTACTTCACAAACACTGAATACCAATCGACCGAATGTAAAATATTTATAGCAATTACTCGAAGTGTCAATCATATTACGCAAACCGTAATTAATTCTTTACAATAACAGTTTGTCAAGAAAGTCATGAAAAATAGGGAGGCCGCTACCATCAAATAGATGGTATGACTTTAAATGTCGACTGAAGAGTTTTGATACTTTTTATATTTTTAATAAATAATAGTTATTGGTTTATTTATGGTCACTTAAATTTTATGATAGGAAAGAGGCCATAATCATAAGGCATTCTCAGGATGCAAAAATTAAAAGAATAATAATATGTAATGCTGAGAGTTTATTTGTTAATAAGCTCTCTGAAAATAAAAAATATGCACTCTTTGACGATTTTCACATATATCAAAATCATCGATCTGTTTTTTTTCTAGGAGTAGTGAATTTACCTCCATTCTTCATAACTTCTTTCACTATGCACCGAGTTGTGCTTCGGAAAGTCCTAAAACCAATTAAGGCATGTTAAATTAACATAATTATAAAATAAACACACACACACACACACACTTTCATAGTAACTATACTATCTAAATTAATCATGTAGAAGGATCAAAACCGTTCATTGCGTAGTATAAATCATAGGCAAATTTCATAACCTCAACAAAATATAAACAAAGCTATTTATTAGATAAATTACACTTTTAAACACAAGACTGACAAGAGATTACATTCCCTTTAACGTGTTTAAAATTAAATGTATCTACATACCAATTATCTTTGTCAGTTAGTTTCTGTTCGACCGTAAACATCGTCCAATTCGAAAAGCAAAATTCCCGCTTGAAATTTATTTGATTGACACTGCTCTTATAAACTCTCCGATTAATTATGGTCACAAGACAAAAAATCTCGAAATAACATAAAAATACTAAACAAGTTCAATCAAAAAGCTGACGACGACGTGACAGTTGACGTACTCAGTTTGAGAGTAATTCGGTGTTGCCAATTTAATCAAAAGCAGTAGTTTCCAAAGAATTATTTTCATGACTTTCTTGACAGACTGTAGTTCATCGACATGATGAGAAATAATGAGCATATCAGAGCGTGACCCCTATGTATAAAGATATCGCTAGATTTACATGCGGTATTGAACTTTTGGCAGCCTTTGAGTCTATTTCACAATTCAAGGCTATTTCAAATTTCCATTTATTGCGTCTTTACGAAGTTTTCAGGAAAAACCTCATTTTAAATACTATTCTTGTAAACTCCTAACCACATAAACAAATTCTTAGAAAACAATAAACACTTATTGACGTTAGCATAGGTATAAAGTAGGCTGATTGAGAGATTAAGAGTTCAGAGACAGGTCTTTTATCAGTGAAATACCGAATTTGGAATCGGTAACGCTGTCACTAGATCACGTGGAGTAGGTAGTGATAATGTAAGTCATGCTACATGGTACGTGCAGATAGGTGGCGGTAGCGGGCGAGGTATACGTAGCACTTGTTTACCGCGATGCTCGCAGACCTTGAGATTTGGCAGCGGTCAGTGGCCCGAGGCCTCGCACACAAAATATAAATGTTATTATTACCCGCCGACCTCGCCGCCTCGGTGAGTCGGTTCCTCACCGGTTGTTCTATTACTAATCGCAGAAATTTATCCGGAAATTACTCATACCATTTGAGCTGAGTTTTGCCTGCTTAAATACTTGAAATATCCAACCTCAAATGACGTCTTGGATTTTTGCGTGTGATTGAATAATTACAAATATATTTTAATAATTCAATGTCAAACCAATGTGAAGGATGAATGATGTTAAATGAATATTGTGTAGGCAATTTTAGTGCTAATTGGCAAGTATTATGCATCAGATGCTTAGGGATCTGATGTGACCAAAGGCACATTCGTGTTAGAAACAGAATACGGCTTCCTCGTTCATACGTGATTTTATAGATTTTGCAAGACCCTTCCTGCTCGGCAACCTTCTACATAACGATAATAAATTAATTGAGCATGAGTTGACACGATTAAATTAGAACAGTGTCACATGTTCACGGAACACTAAAAACGTGACGAGAGAGACTATGACACATTTAGTAAATTTGATGTAACTTTGATATTAAGTAAGTGTTTTAATTTTGTCCAACAACAAAGTTGATAAATGTGACTTGTTATTTTCACATGCGATACATTTTTCACATTACGGTTCGTTGACTTGGTGTTTGCATGTGCTGGTAGCCGAATTGCGTGTCTGTTCAGTCCGCTGCCGCCGTGCATGTGTGCGTGAACATTCTTGTGCTATATAGCGCTCGTGTGTGCTCGTTACAGCACGGAGATGTGAAGTAACCATGTCTGTGTTGGTTATTGGCGAAATCGGAGGCGGCTCAAGGACGCCCGCCTCAAGTTCAGTAGCCACCTTCGGCAGTGAACGACATCATTTCGTGCGTTGACCCTACCGCTTCCTGTGCCAACTGCCAACTGAAGAAATACTTCATTTATCACTTAAAATTTCTATTTAATAGTAATTTATGCGCACCATTTAATCGACTTTGACTTAGAAACAATACCTTTATTAGCATATTGATATGTGGAGTGTGAATGTCCTCGTTGTTTGCCTCGACTCAGACCATAAAAATAACGACCACTGTTTAATCCATTGTACTTTTTCCTGGCTATCAGTTGAAGCCACTGTGAGCAGTTCATTCAAATTTTGATCTAGACTTAAGTTACATTTTTACAAGGTAATACAAAGTAGATACAATGTTGGATTTTCCTTGTTACAGGTAAGTGTCACCGACCGTGCTCCGACGCGCCGTCCTCAAGTTGTTTGCGAGGAGGTAAAGTTAGCTCGCTTGATATGATTGCACATAATGGTGTGTTCTCGTTAGAGCACAATGCACCAGGTTGCAGTGCTGGAGTCAGTCACCCCGGCCTAACGGGGCTCGCCCTATGGCCGCGCTCCGGCCTGCCGCTGCCGTCATCACGCCGCGATTGTCGTGCAATCGTGCTTACTAATGCCAACTGGACTCCATACGCACACATAATATTATGGACATTCGCATCGCCACGCCTATGCACAATGCACATTGAAGAAAGAACAAAATTTCTCTGGTAAGAATGAGTCGCCAACTATTGTGTTACACGCAATGTCCAATTGTCCAGGGATCCCCTTTGACAACCAATCACCAACACAAAACACCACAGAAGAAATTATTTGGGTGCTGATTACTTTAGGTTACCACATACAAAATTGTCGTTAAGTGCAATGAATTCCAAGGGACTGAGCCATTGTAGTTTCTAGCGCCAAAAATGTTTGAATAGTGAAATGTTTTTGTCATGTTTTACATAGGGACTCTTTTCCAAATAGACCGGATAAAAAAATTAAAATATCGTTACTTTAGACAAAATTAATACAAACGATATATCAAACGTGTTAATATCAGTTTTTTAGTGAATCGCAAACTAAAACCTAAATTATGAGAATACAATATTGTGAAAATATTGCAGGTATCCCGCTGGTATTTTATCATTAAAACGAATATTTGTAAGGGCATCCCTCGGCCGCGATATCGTTTAGCGTCGACACAATACGTCGACAATCTGGGAATGTCGGTTACGAGCCGCGCTAACAAAAGGAAGTTAAAAAACTTTTCTAAAAGATCCAATCCTCGCATTTTTTGTCGTCAAAAAGGTTTCGATTAAACAATCATTTTAATTTTTTCACCATCTCAGAAGAGTTAGATATCGCGAAACTTGCACAATAACGTATCCCAGCAAAAAGTTGGACTTTACCTGTTCGTGAAATCCGATATGAAAAGAAAGGGTAGGTCGATCGAATCGCATCGTGATTTTTTTGACAATCGGAGAACACCATTCCGCTTGCATTTTTTACGCGGATTGTAAAAATTTTCAACCTTTGAAATCGAAGTTGAAAGGAAGTTGGGAGTAAGGGTTAGCAGATTTCTATTGACCTATTGTTTACTCGGCAGATGGTATCAAATTCGCTCGTTGCTCCTTGATCCATTGACAATGTGGGTCACGATAGTTATACGTCCAACCGGCAACAATATCCCTTAACCTCATTCTGTCTCAGCCTCAGCCCATTCGAAGTATAAGCGACCTCAAAACAATAGCCATCTTTGGCTGGAGAAAAGAAAAGACCCTTGAGACAATATAACGACACAAAAACTAAAACGTCCCGGAAAGACTTCTACGAAATTGACATTAGTGGTAATTTCGCCAATCAATCTTAAAATAGTTTTGTTGGTCATTGGTTCTCTTTTGTTGTGGTTGCCGTTTGTTGCTTGTTTCTTTTTTCAGAATTCTTAACATCTAATTCGTGACTATTGTTAGCATTACTATTAAAAAAATGGTTGTCTATGCAATTCGTTATGACATTATTGCAAGAAGGTTCGTTGCCTAGTTATGTGTGTGATAGTGGAGTGGCACAGCTCAGGCACAAGCCCAGCACAGCAAGAACGTGGTGCACCGTTACACGCACTTGCGGAGTTGAGTGCACGCGCGCGCGGTCGCCGACTCCACCACTCACCATGTCCCACGTCCTTAGTGCTCTTCCTGGCGCCACACTGTATTTACAGTCCCATGCTCCAAACTATTCTATGAAATAAATAGTTTTTTAAAGTATACGATTACGTCACTGTTGTTGTCAGAATACGATCGACAAACATGTGTCGGGTGGCACGCGGCGCACATGCGTATGGCATGCGTTGCCTGTACATCACTATAATACACTCACTCATAAAAAACACACCACAAAAGACCCAAAATATTTAAATACCGATGTTTGCGCGGATCCACTTTTTACTAATAACAAGGTGCTGCCACGTTTCTCCGCCAGCTGGGAGACGAGGAAGTGCTTCACAATGCCAACCACGCAAATTATTGATTGCCGAAAACCGAAACTGCTTCGATAATATAACCATTGTGTTTTTTCGGTTAATAAAGGAAAACTTTGCATCGCTTCCAACCACCTTTAATAATACTTACGCCAAGTTGAATGACTGCTTTATTGTTATTTTTTTGTTGACAAGGAGGTCACTGTGCGTGATATTACACTTGAATCCCGCTACCAAAGACTAAATTAGAAGGCATCATGTATAGACAGCCGATTATTCTCTGCTGTAGTGTAATTACAGCAATTCCAATAATGGTTAGGGCAGCCTACGCAAAATGGTCGTAGTAAATGATGTTAATCAGAGTAATGGAATGGTCTACGGCTTACTAGAGCCACAATACTTACCTACATAATTTAGAGGATAGCAGTTTAAGATAACGTATGGAATTAACTAGCCTGTTTTCCATATAAACTTGAACTATATATCCAAGTCCACTTTGCTTAGCATTATACATTCACTAATGTTACAAAATATAACAATACATTGCAGAAAATAACAATAAGCAGTCATTTAATCGTATAGCATGTGAAGCGTGGGGAGCACTCTAAAGAAAAAAGTTATTGGAACCGGTCTCTTATAAAATGAAAGTTGGTTATAGGTAATGTGCAGCACTTTCTCTGCGAACTACGGCCGTACTTCGACGGCTTTGCTTCCCTTCATCGAACCAACAAAGATAATGTTTACCAGTTAAATAACGAACTAAATATTCAGATAGTTTCTCGGCTTTAGCGTGAGACTAGCACATTGTTTACCATGTGCTCTTCTTCTGACTGCTCACAGTAGATTTATTGCATAAGACTTTTTTAAACATTGATATTAGATTCCTTAATATGTATTATGTGTGCGACTATACCCCATCACCAGATTCAAGTTTAAGAGAAGATATAGCCTCTTATAGAAACTATTCTTTAGCTAGCTGTCAGAAGTCGAATTAGTAGGTTTTTTTGCCACCTAACATTATCTTTTTTCCATAATAGTGACATTTAAATATTTATTTACTATCTATTTGAGCGGTTGACGGAGTGGGTGATTTAAATAAAGTCAAGGGGATCATTTGCGTTGCAAACAACGACGACGGGGTCAGTAGACTCGTGCGCGCAACTGCCGAAATTATCGCGGCCGGTACACGCGCCGCGGCCAACGAACGAGCCAAGGCCACGGTGCCTCCCCGGCCCCAACCCGCCGCCCACTCTAATCTCACGGCTCCTGCTGACAGCCTAGATGTGTTGGCAAATCGATCACCCTCCACACACATAATATAACCCTCGCCTATCGGCCGACGCGAGGCCTTGAACCTCGATATCAAACCGATAAACATTAAGGATTTCGATTTTGCGATACATATTGATAACAATGCGTTGCACCACATTTATTGATTGCAAATTGATTTGAAATAGAAACGTACAAAGTTGACATTGGCTAGAGTTACAGTACCACATTATGTGCCTGAATGTAACTATGATGGAGGATTGGAGCTTATTTATCTAGGAAGCAATAGACGTGGATCGGGTAGGCAAGCCTGGCTCTAGCGGAGCGCGGGAGGCTGAGGAGGCGCGGGGCGCGGCAGGTGGTAACGTCAACGCGCGGCCGTGAACTTTCTTCGGACACGTTTTCAGGAGTTACTGCTGCGCAATATTTCGCGGCTCAGCCCCGGCGGCCCCCGGACCGCAGCTTCGCACCGCGTGCCACTTTTCTCGCGCCACGTTCTTACAAATAAGTAACTCTGGGGTTTCCTTGTAAATTTTCCCTTCCTAATTTCGGTATACCTAAACGCCATTTAATATTAGTTTTGTGCGGGACAGTGCCCCATGTTTTTCCTACCCAAATAGGTCCCTACGCAGTTGTCATGTAAATCAAACCAATTTTTTAAAGAAAATTGATCTAGACTGATTTAAATCTGTTTAAAATTCTGGTAGCCAACACTTTAACTTGGACTCATCAAAATGTAAATTTTACGTATTTAGTTCGAGTTCAAGTCGGTGTTCATCGATTATGTAGAAAATTCAGAGTGATCCAGAATAACATGTTGACTTTTCGCTGTCAGCGATTGGTAACACAAAACTTAAACGCTCTCGCTGCTTACATAACCTAAATTCTGGGATATGAAAAACTGGCGTTTTTATTGGACACCAAAAACAACATTGCATACAGTGTGATAATAAAGTACATGTACAAAGGCGAGCTCTCAATGTTAAGTTCTCTTACAGAAAACCATAGGGTGACAGAGAAAGATGTCACGTTTACATTTATACACACATATATTTGTATACACATATTATTCACATACACATACTACTACTATATTATGACACTCCCCAACGAAATGATAGTTAATCTTTCTCTTGAAGACCTCCAGAGAAGGGCTGTCGCGTAGGGAGTGTGGGAGAGAGTTCCAGATATACGCTGCAGTACCAGAGAAAGTGTCGTGGAGGACTAAGGAGAAAAGAAGTGGCATTGCGACAGTGTTTATCCTCGGGGCGAGGTAATCAAAGTGTTCACGAAGACATTGAGGTGAATTAGGATTGTGCAGGAGTATCTTGACGACGCCGAATTGGCTGAATTGTTCCAAAACTCCGACACATGGTCGTATTTGCGGAGGCCAAAAATGAACCGGATGCACAAGTTCTGCAGTCGCTCGAGTTTATTAAATAGCACCTCCGTTGCATCCAGATAACAGAAATCCGCATAGTCTATGAGCGGTATAAAGGATTGCGCAAGAGTAAACTTAGTGTGAAATGTTAAAATTTTTGGAGACGTTTAAGGAACTGAAAAGAGTTAAAGACCCTCATATTCACATGAGCATTATGAACCTCTCAAGAGAAGTTAGTTTCCATATGAATGCCTAGGCTTTTGTGCTTTTGGAGTAATTTATGGGCACTGATTCAAACACTACCGGCGGGAGAGACTGGTGATCCAATAAGTTGAGCATGTATCTACCACCAACAATGAGCGCTTGCGATTTGGTTGGGTTCAGTAAGAGCCCATAGGATTTAGCCCATTTGTTAATATTTTCAGGGTCATTCTTGATGGCAGCCACAGCCTCAACGAGTTCATCTACTTCAAAATGTTGATATAACTGCAAGTCGTCTGCATATAGATGATAGTTAGAAGTTAGGCCCTTAGTGACAGTATTTATAAACATTGAGAAGAGAAGTGGAGAGAGGATGCCACCCTGAGGAACGCCCGCAGTCAAGTCACACCATTCTGAGGAACACTCATGGGATTGAACAGACTGCGAGCGGCCCCGAAGATAAGATTTGAACCACTCAATTACCGGAGCAGAGACATTAAGGGAGGAAAAGATTCCCAAAAGGATGTCTAAGTCAATTGAGTTGAAGACACTGCTGTAGTTCAGTAAAACCAGTATAGTTAGAGATTTATTCTCCATGTTGTCAGTTATTTTTAACAAGAATTGTTACAGTACTATGACCAGGTCTGAATCCCGATTGGTTAGAACACAGCAGGGCATTAAAGGACAAATAACAAGACAGTTGCTTCTGGACAAAACTCTCGAGGTCTTTGGAGAGGATTGGGAGGATGAATATTGGGATGGACTGGATTGGGATATTAAGAAGGCATTTAAAACTTTAGGTAACGATAAGACTTGATCATACTTCCAGGCTGTACGAGTAGGAAAAGAGTTTTTGAAAAGTAAAAAAATTACATTGTGAGTTATGACAAGAACTATTTCAATTAAAATAGGCAAAAACATTTGGTGTTGAAGGCCATCGTCTCCTACGGCCTTAGTGGACATGGAGAATACATTTCTTAATCTCTAGTTCAGTAATTGGGTGGCAAGAGAAAGAAGTATTATTTGGCAAAGGAAGACTAGAGTTCTTTGAGTGTGGAGGATTTAACATGGTGGCCGAGGGTGATTAGTGTCTCAGAAAAGTGATCCAATCCATAATCCACGAATCCATACCAAGAGTCTTTAAAAATTGGCATACTTGTGTTGGTTTGAAGTTATCAATGAGTTTATGAATGTGGCGGCTTTTTGCATTCCTACACAGAAGACCGCAGCGATTTCCAGTTCTCTTCAGTAGGGTAATTTGTATACAAGCGCTTCGCCTTATCACGCTATCTGATTTTTAATTGTCTGCGTCAGTTTTTCGTCTGCAAAACAGTAACATTTTCATAGCTTATTCGTTTCAAATGATCACAAGTCACACAAGGCGCTTTGGCATTAATGAGGGCGAGTAAATGTAACACTAGGAAATGTTCGGCATACACTTCCTCATTGTTGCGCTCAGTGTAGTGTAGGTGAGTAGTGCAACGCATTACACGCCGAGTTGAGCTGAGCTGAGCCGAGCGGGCGCGGGTGAAGCAGCACATGCCCGACCAGCAACATTATACAACTCGGCGCATCACGCCGCTGCCGCGCGGGGGACGCCGCGATGCTCTGATTACGCAAACACCTACTGCGCAACACGTCTCATATACTCCACTACGTTACGTTATTGTAACGTATAATTAAACAAGCTCAAAGCTTCACAGTCTTGGACCAATAGCCGATTTCAATGCTCTACTTGGCGCGTTCGCATTTCGCTCGTTATGCTACGATAAAATGATTTGTACTATATCCATAAGTTTTAGTTGGTGAGGTAGATTCATCAGAGCTGAAGCGGGAAATATGGCTTATAATTCCGAGTTGCTTAGTGGGATGTGTAAATAGCATGCAGACGTCCTCTGAGGGAGCAGGAAGTCTCGACTTGATGCAAATATCAAGGTGAGGTGACCGAAAGGAGAAAGGCTCCTTCATCAGCACAATCTATGTACTTGCATACATATTTTATTTACTTCGCTTGTTTACCAAAAGTCGATATACAGGCTCTTGCCCAACCTTAGTTGGCTTGAGAAGTTTTTATAAGCATTTAAAAGCTGTAAAATAAGATTTTTAAGCCAATCAATGCCACTTTAATCGCTATCGTTATTTCTTGGTCATAATTACTTACATTTATGTTGATAGATTAATTCTCTATGCTCTAATATAGATCCATGATGGCCCCTATTTTTAAATGGTTTCACGAGCACTATATTTAGCACAATTAGATTTAGTTAACCGTCAAATTTCCTCATATCGGGCATTGCCTTGAGGTTGACATTGCGGCAAAATCAGCACAGTTTGACATTGACATGTTCCGATATTCAAACGAGGAAGTGCTCCTAGTTTATTCGGCGGCCGGCAGCGGCGGCGGGGCCGTTCACAAGTTTGGAGATTCGCGATATTAGATAGACAACGATCGGTATTATTCACATTTTAATATCGCACCATTCGCACCGCCAGAATACAAAAATACTAGAATACATTATACACATCTTTGTGTAAGAATACTGATGACTACACATTATTTTTATGAGCTCTAAGTACTGAATCACGTCGGGATCGTTGTAGTCTCTCATTTGCGTGTTTTATATTATTTTTTGCCAAGTTTCGAAGGTTAGATTGCGTCAACCAGTACATTCGACTCCAAATGGAAGAAAACATTGGAATATTTAAAGAACTAAATTCCATCCATAAATAATAATCTTAAGATCACGTTATTTAAATTGAAACGTGAGTCTTTAGCTAAGTTCAGTACCTTGTAATGTCATTGCCACTGTGTCAGCCTCAGTAACGAAGCAATATCCTGGTGTCGCCTCCGCCGAATTAATTGCCAAAACGGCTCCTCTGTCCACACAGAGTGATGTGTGGTGCGGACCGCGGACGTTACCGCCGAGTGTGGGGCCCAGGCGTCAGGCGTCACCGCATCGAGCTATTAATTGAACACACCCGACAAATTGACCTTGGCCTTGGCACGGGTTGCCGAATCAGCCGAGGTCAACCACGATTGAGAGCGTCCGGATCACACGGCCTGTATGTCATGCTTGCTTATTCATGATAATAATACACTCTGCCGCACAAATGCTGTGATATGTATGTATAGAATGGCCATAAATCAAATACATAATTACAATTGATTCAGTATTTTCTGGTAAATATTTACACCGTTATTATTTTGAAGGCATTACCTATTTTTAAAATGCTTTTTAATAGTGAAATAATCATAAATGGTTGCCGGACTTGATTATGATAATTTTATATAACATGTATGTACGACAGGTAGATAGTACTTACAGTTGTTCAAACTTCATATGTTCAACTGTCGTACCAACGAAAAATGAACAAGAAAATACATAATGTATATGTTATCAATTCGTACCTTGTGCCATGTGGGGTGGTGTCGTCGTGGACGTCGCCACAGTACCGCCCGCCGCCCGCCCGGGGTAATTGACTCGTACTGACCTCGCACTGCTTCGGAAAAACTCGCCACAGCTCGGCACTCTTCGCAAACGCCACTCGACTCCGTACCTACCTACCTTTTGATTTATACAATATTTTTGTGTTGGACGTGTTGGTTTATACAAATCGTACTTAAATTAGAATTATTTCAGTTTTTTTAAGCTTTTGATCAGGAACGTAATTCAGTTTATTCAAAATCAGTTGTGTGTGTGTGAGTGATTCCACTGACACAAACAAACTTTGCTGTAAAATTTTCCTACATCAAATTAATTTTATCATGAAAAAAATCAGACTGTCTTTTACTGAAATCTAATGAGTATTGAATCGATTATTTTAAAACATGACAAAATTTAGTTATGTAGCTGAATTTGAGACTACACCGATGGATTTTGGCATCTCTACAGGCCTAAAACAATTTACAACCAAGAGTAAGGAACTAAAGTCAAACGTAACTACCTGTAGCTGAACTGAAGTTATATTACCTAACGATTTTTATAAACTACGCCGATGATCGAATACGGCTACAATAACAATCAGTCTGGAAGGCGGATCGTGTTTCGATGCGCATCGGATGTAATCGCCGTCTCAGCGAGTCAGCGAGGCCTTGACCGCGCTGTCCGGTGCAAACATTCGGACGCCATGGCGAACCGGCCGAAATGCCAACGACGCTCCTCGTGACTTCACACAACTTGCCAGCGAATCCAGGCCGCCAGCATCCGATTACAATGTTATTGCGACGTAACTTTTTCTACGTTGTTATTAAAAGAATAACTTATGTTGCGAAAAGATTGTACACAGGTACATTTCCAGTTAACGTTTGGACTTTTGAACATTTGAACCACCAAATTCTTAATCTAGTTATTAATATTATGGTTGCACGTTGACATACTACATCCCAAACCTATAAAATCGACACTAAGCTTGACAAACCAAATACACCGTCACTCTTTTTCATTCAAAAGCATTTTATATGATCCATCAACTGGATCATATTTCAAGACCTGCCCTTGCGGTTGTCAGTTGTGAAAAGGGGTCACTGATCACATTCTTTAAAAAGTTGTTAGCTAATTTATGAGTGGGATAATTGATGCGTAGTAAATAAAGTGATAAGTCCCGTTTGTCCGGAGGCTGGGGCACAGGGGCACTGGTCTGGACAGGCACGCTCGCTTTTGTCCCTGCGTCCTTCAACGGCGAGGGAAGGCCGACCGGCCCCTCATTATTGTTGCCTTTTATTTTGTTAAACGACTTTTCAAATAATGGTCGTTAAAAGCCATGGTTCCATTGTCGAACCTTATAATCACATATTTAAATTGTGTTGTCTACAGTACAGTACCATTCACGCATAACCACACATAATTTTTATTACCAAGTTTGTCTATTTATTCGTCAACTTAAAAACTTATGGCGCTATCTATGTTGATTATGCCTTGTGCTACCATATTTGCCAAGGCCCAAGAATAATCCGGAAAGAAAAAAAAAAGAAACCATAAATTGCAAACAATATGGCATACGGTCTACTTTTTATTATTTAGTCAAAAAATCGCCTATCAATCGAGATCATCAAGTCCCATCGACTGCGGTCACAGAGAACAATACAAAACTATACATGTGGCTACCGACTGACGATGCCGGCTTCATGGTTTTTGGCTGAGGTCAACAAAGGAATATGAACTCTATTACAAAAAGTCTTAGATTCAGTTTCGTATTTTTATAGTTTTTATTAAAAGCTGGCTACGAAATTTGATATTCGCACCCCGATATTAAAAGTGAGGGCAGCGGAAGGAAGTAAAAAACCTGGGTTCCTATTCACTTTCACGTTTTAATCGACACACATGTCGCCATTCGATTTTTTTTTTGTATTTGCTTTTGGTGTCAGGGATCAAGGGACAAAAATTAAAGTAATTTAATCATTATAAATAATGAGACATTCAAGTAACGGAGCAACAGTTTTATGTCATTAATTAATATTAATCATACTTAGAAAATGTACATTGAACTGTTTCCATCATAAATCATAATTTTAGCCAAAAATGTTCCACAGGTAGACATTGGCTCTTCACAAGCGTCATTGTTATAAAAGCTCTTATTCTATTCGTGAACCAACGATTTAAAGACTGTTTAGTTCTAAAGTAAACCAGACCAAAACCAATAATAAGAAACCCAACCTACGAAGTTGCTGTTTTTCAATATACATGTGTGGATATTAAAAAAGTGCACGTGTGGTGTGGGAGGATATTTGCGAAACCCTTTAAAAAGTTTCCTTTTGTGCAAAAGGGAAAGTAGTGGAGCGAAATAATCGCCGCAAAAAACGTAAAAAAACATTGACGAACACCTTTCGGTACACACATTTTAAGGGAAACCATCGAACCCTTTGCTTAGTTTTTAGACAAGGGTTTTAAATGTGGCAGTCTCGTAGATGATACTGTCTTCTGCATTTTCAAAATTCATCTTCTACTATCGTATTCTTAACTTCATGAAGTCTTTGAAAAATATGGAGTTTTTGTCTAAAACTATAAAAATACACCCACTGAATTACATAATTTTTATTCCATTCATTTGATATTTTATGTGAAAGAGACGATCGAGCCTACTTCTTATGTCATGCACAAAAATAGGCAGCTTATTAGAATTTGGGGCAAAGATTTGTTTTCATTCGGAAAATAACAACAATATCGCATAACATGATAAATAAATACCACATACCTAGTAGGAAAGACATTATGTGACGTTGTGTAGCTATTTATATCGGTTCCACTTTTTTTTTAACTACCTAACCAGAACCATCTAGGCTGTGCCAATTTTTTTTTCTAGTTCAACAGAATTATCTGTTTAGAACAGATTTCAGAAGTGTTCCAACTGTTTAATATTGTGATAGCATCGTAATGGATTGACATAAATATTATTAATTGTGTCGATGTGTCGAATTTCTAGTGGTAGTAGTGGAGTGTCAGTAACTCAGTAGGCTGTTGGTTGCGCCTGCGCGCCGCGCGAGCGTGGCCTTGACCGCCCTGCGCCAAAATTTCCAGTTCGTTCACCCGCCGCGACGCCCACCGCCGCTCGTTTTATCTCGCGTAAATAACTGCTCGCGCATGCGAATACACACCTAATCCTCCTTCAAATAAGAATCAATCTTCCCCTTTCACAACATTTGTAACGTCAGTATTATATAAAGTCGTGTTTATGTACCTATTGTTAAAAGAAACTTGTTTATCAATTACAAGAAGGTAGGTAATACGTATTATGTAGAGTTACACAAAGTTCCTTATTATGTAGTAAGTTTTAATCGCAGTCACGTTATAGCGATCGGTGCTTTACAAGCTTTAGGCTGTTAGTGCTTTTAAACTATCTAACAAATCTACCAGGTCACGTGTTTCGCTCATACGATATTTGTATATAAATATTTTATCACGTTTTGGCGACTTGGTACAGAAAGATTATTTTTTTAATAATACCTAAGCTGACACAGTCACGCATGTGATGTGTCCAGTGTTTACGTATGTTCATACATGGGCTTTGTGATATTTGTAACTTGTAGGTCATTCCAAAAGTATTATTTGGTAAATATAGTCATAAACTTCCTGGAGTGTATGCTCCGAGGGAAGCCGGTCGGCATGCGGCAGGGCACCCGGCACCGGCAGCGGGTCAGTCCGTCACGCGGCGACCTACACTGCTCGCCATCCATTAGCTCGATTTCGTGTTCAAGTTCACTCGCGTTCCATCACCAAAAATATTTTCGTAGTGTGACGCAACCGGCAGCGGCTACGTCCCACTCGAACGCTCGCGAGCGGCGAGTCTCTCTGTCGGTGCCGCTCGCGCGCGACCTTGGCCGCGGTGAGCCGCAAGGTTCGGGTCTTCGAACTCGCGCTGGAGAGCGGGCGCGGGGTGCGGAGCCGCCGCTCCTCCAATCGCTGGCCGCGCACGCCTGAGCGTGCTTGCGATTGGTCCACCGCTAGCGCGGCAATGACCTCGGAGACCGGAGTTCGAAGCGCGCCGATCCTCGCTCCGAAGCGCAGAACGACAGGCTTAGCCGACCGATAGAGGCGAATTTCGCTTAGCCAGCTACGCTTCGTCGTCGAAGCGATTGTATCGCACGGAGCGCTGATCTTTTTGCAGACTTTCACTCTTAAGGGGCGACTCGCGCGGCTTCGAGCAGGAGCGCGCGCGGCACTAGCTCAGTTCGTCGATCGAGCTCGAGTAAGACGCACGCGGCGCGTGCAGTTGTAACGCGGGACTCGCGACCTTCATCCCTCGACGTGCCGGCCGCGCGCCCGGCTCATGCACTCCTGTCCTATATTCAGTGTCGAGCGCGCAGGACGGTTTATGTCTGAAGCCAGCGGGCTCCATGTGGTGTTCGTGAAGTGCAGTGCGGGGGAGGACAAAATAATTAGATTTTAAGTACATAAATATAAATGACTTCAGTGATGTCTCCTGATAGCAGCTACGGGCGTTACGATGCGCCTACGCCGGCTGACCATAATATGATGAGCCCGGCCCACAAGGAACGAGAACCAGAGCTGCATATAGGTAGCCCTTTAATACAATAATTATATTTGTTTATTTACATTACATATTACAACATTATCACTATGCTGTAATATGTTTTCATAATAATAATATTATGTTGTCATGTCAATTGTTATTATTGTTGACAATCTGTTGATTACAACTTTTACTTTCACTAAGAACGTAAATTTAATGATTATATCGTAAGCTCAGATTTTTTACACAATTTTTGAAATTAGGTCAATCAGTCACAGGCATTTTATTTCTCATACCTGCGTACGTAGTTACGTGCATTTTCCGATTAAATGCAACAAAGATATTAAGCGAGTTCGATTTTGTTTTGTCATCTTTTCGACTTCCTTAGTTCTTACGTAACTTCCGTACTAAACACAAGGTCTCGCCACAAGTGTTAGTTATTGATCGTATTAAGACATAATAATCACATAATTATTATTATAATCCATTTCATCGAAATAATTATTTTTGCCTGCCTGCTGTTTTTCATTAATGCGTAAAATATCATAAAATAGCTATCAAAAATAGCTTTTATGAGATAAGCTAAAAAAAATTGTTTTCAGTTATAAATGAAGGCCAAATTCTTGTAACTACTTCAAACTAGATTTTAAACTTAAATTTTCATGTATGAGAATCTATTAACGTTCTGAAATAATAATAAAATAACTACACAATACCATTTCATGCTAGACTTAATATAACGACATTGGTAAAATCTGATTAATGATTTATTTTTTAATGACGAAAGGGTACAATGCTAACATAATATAGAGTTATTTCAATCGAATGTCAAATTGTCTGCAGAACGAATATTTGATGGATGGATTGTTTAACATTTCCGCTCGACAGGACCCGCCGAAAAACAATTAAAAAGGCATTGTACAAAATAACGCACTGTACAACAATGTCAATAGTACCTCTGTACAAATGGGGCCCGACTCGAGCCGAGGCAGCGGGGAGCTCTTCAATATTTGCAATCGATTGCTAATGATCTTATCGCTCTTTATCGATAGCTTTTGTGATTTTTTCCCGTGAAAAATCAAGCTAATCTAACAATGAGTTAACCGTTACTCTGTCAACCCTTTCAAAAACTCAATTAATGACATACACTGTTGGTAGTTTTCCCATGATGTCAGAGAGTGTTATGCCTAGCAAGTAATGGTTGCGAGCGAGCAGGTTCAACGTGGCGACAACTGCCTCACCACACCACTTTTACTTTTCTCTGAATGCGTGTAACACAAGATTACTCGCTTGCACATAATTTATGATAAACAGTCGCTGCAGCACGTAACGCTGTAGCAGTAACACTGCACTCTACGAAGTAAATTGACTATTGCAGATGCATTTTCAAACAAGATCAGCTTAAAATAATAAAACTGCTCTTGCCGTGATAATGTTAAACAAACGTGTTAAATAACGAGGAAATGAAGTTAGAAACGTGATTTTGGTCTTCGTCAAGTAATTATTTACAAACAAACATCGCCGTGACACAGATCCGCGGTCTCTATGGCCGCGTCCGCGTTAGTGTGCTTGCTGCACGCTCGGCCGCTCGCGCTTGGCCGCTCGCCGCTCGGCGCATCGCGTTACGTGGACGAGAGACTTTCTCGCGCACTTTCCTCGCCTTTTAATTGACGTAACGAACGAGCGACTCTCACACACGCCACCCAGAAAAACGCGCGTTGCATCACACGAGGAGAAATGGCTGCACGCTACTGACTCTGTTGCAACTGCACCAGTTACGTCTCACGTTGCTTTCCCTGTTCTATTGTATTCCTCACCCACACCCACGCGCAGTCGCCGCGTACACTGTTGACACTAGCGAGAGATGACACCGAAATCATTGCGTCGAGGGCGACCATACAACGCCTTTAGAAAAAAGAAAGTAACAACTATAGAAAGCGACGGCGTCGAACGTCGACCCGCGGCGAGTGCGAGTGGTGTGCGCCAGAAATAGAAAGTTTCTTCCAAAAGGCGGGCCCGCTCCCTTAACAAATAAACAAACGACTGGAAGAGGAAAGTGAGAGCGTCGGGGGCGCCGCCCGAACCAGTTCCTGGTGCGACGGAGCCGCCACCGCCACCGCGCCGAGCGAACCCGAGCCGCGAGCAAGGAGCGACCGACACCTGTTGTTGCCGGGGACGCCTATCACTGACCTATTAAACATTATTACTAACGTCATTAAGGATTCCAAATTTATATTTACTTCTAGATAACGCTTCCGTATTAATTATCTTCACAATTAACTTATTGGATAATAATGTCGTAGGAACACGTAACGTTTGACCTATTTAGGTCAGTGTTATCAGAGAACATATTTTAGGTAACGTTCGTAATCACTATCTAAACTCAGTTGTTTTTGGTTAACATTGTTGTTTGTTACGAAGATGGGGTCATCGACTTGGCGAGTTGAGAGACTTTCTAAAATGTCTATTGAGTGTCTGTCACCTTGAGGCACGCAATACATTGCGATGCAATGCGATACGAACATCATAATATGACCATTCAGATAATCAATGCATTTGTTTCTTGGAATTGTATTATTCAATGCCATATTTGCCAACGACGTAAACGAATACAAAGATTGCGATTTCATTTCTTTTATTTTACTCGACTAATACAGCATTATGCATTTTTCACACAAATCAGAAGGCAGTAAAAATGCTTGCAAAATCTCTTATCGTGAGGTAATGTTGTGAGTTGAAATGAAAGCCAACTAGTAATCACGCGAGCGCCTCACGTGGACTGCCTCTGATAAAATCTGAATGCACGTACACATTGCAAATCAGAATTGGCTGTTTTTAACTTTCTTATCTTCTACTTGCATTGTCCTTAACACATTCTTTAAGGACAAACTAATTAGTTATTGTTTATCATCTATAATTTGTTCCGAAATTCTGAATACTAGATGAAATTTTAAACTTATTGAAACTAAAAGTAATATTTAACACAAGGTCAGGGTATAGGTTTCAATCTTGTACATGTCCAAACAAAAGGTTTCACAACTTCCGTCATATATTGTGTGTAACAGTCACGTTGACTCCTTGAAGATAATGTAATACACGTTTACAGTTTGAATTGCCGAAATTATCAGCTCATCACCAATCAGTGATTAATGATATGCATGAGTAGTGTTGGAGTGTTGGTGCACAAGGTCACGTGCAAGCACCGCAATGTTTGTAACACAACTCAGGATGTTTGGCACGAGCTAACCAGCGTCGTAAGTAATCTCTCTAACGTCCATAAAATGTTATCGCAAATTACGTATACAGGTCTCTCTAACCGTTTTCTGTGTTTTGTTGCAGAGTTTGACGGCACCACGGTGCTGTGCCGCGTTTGCGGAGATAAAGCTAGTGGATTCCACTACGGCGTGCATTCCTGCGAAGGCTGCAAGGTAAATATCACACAGTTATACCAATGATATTATATTAAATAAGATGTCGTCATAAATATGCTCACCAGCACCGATGATCGATATTACTACTGCCACTACCACCACTACGTCATCGTTACGAACTAAAATAACCGTTATAGGAAATGCCCGGAGCACGTCTTATATATATATATATAAACTGACAATGGTTAATAGAGTCCTGCATGCGGGTAGTCTGGGCAACTGAAGCAGGAAGTGTGTGTACGGGTGACATGACGAGGAACCCCCCCTTCCCTCTCCTCGCGAGCTGTCCCGCGGCAGGTGCGAGTTAGTACCAGCTCCAAGGTCGCGCCACGCGGAACACAATCTCTGTACACTCACCGCACAATCAACCAGATGACCTTATTTACTTACTAAATGTTAATTTGATTCACTTCGACGTCACCCGGAGATTCGTTTATTAACTAATCGGTAAAAAAAGTATCGTGTGAACTTGTATGGGAATGGTTTTTGGGTCAACGGGTAGGTACCTGCCGGCCTCGCTCGGTGACGGTCAGACCCCTGCGCCCCAATTCTAAACATTTTATTTTCAATACCTGCGCCCGCGCCGCCAGGACAATCACACGGGAACCGGCTAGCGACTGTTGCCTTTAAACTTTTGATCCGTAAGTCAAACGTGCTTTGATAGGAAATAATGAGCAGTGACCGGTTAGTAGTAATGTTTTTGATAAGGTTAAAGTGACACTTAATTCACGTCAAACATAATAGCTAACTACATAATATAATATCCGTCGTACGTCCGCACTGTCGTTTATGCATGCAGTCCGTGGCTCCTTATTCCTTCAACTGACGACCCTTGAACGACATCACTTGAGGCAGTACTTGAGACGCATGGAAACATCCTTTTTAAAGTGGACGTCCCTTATCCAATATGTTATATTTTTTATTT
Organism: Orthosia gracilis; assembly: GCA_947562075.1. NCBI lineage: Eukaryota > Metazoa > Arthropoda > Insecta > Lepidoptera > Noctuidae > Orthosia > Orthosia gracilis. Next base: position 9,148,274 of record OX387274.1, read on the forward strand.
ACTTTGTAGTCTATTCTTCCACCTAACCATATGTGAGAGCTTTCATTTTAATTTATTTCAATATATCAATTTGTAGTATTCGTACTTTTGGTTCAAAATAAGGAAATTGAATAGCAATAGCTCACGTATTGTTGCAAATTATTGAAAATTTGACAAATTAAAAGAAACTTCATTATCACGTACTAACGTTAAAGGTTATTTGTTAGTGAAAGCAGACAATTACGTGACCGGTGAGCGTTCAAGAGCATTGGAGTCCACCGTAATTACTTCCTCATATATATTGTATCGTATTATTTAAACTCATAATATAGAATAGGCAGAATTTCTCTCAGATCTTAGGACGTCATTACACTAAATTAATTTTAAACGTGTAATTGGTATGGTATACAATTTTATCAATACACCGTTGATAGATTCGCAAGATTCGTTGATTTTGTAAGTGAATGTAGTACCAGTGTGGATGCGACGAAAGCGAGAAATCAGACAGGTATAGAAATGCAAGTGTAGTGTAAACTGATTCGTACGCGTACGTTACCAGTTCGCCCGGCGCAGGCTCGGGACAAAGCATGTCCTTCAGGGCCGAGGATGTCTGCTACATTGTGCTGTGCAGTGCAACACTCAACCAGACCACTTTCAGACTTTACATGAGTAACGGCTTTAGAACTTACCCCGTCATTCGATGCTATTGTTAATTTGTATGTATTGAGTCTGTACTTACAACAATGCATCGATAAGCAACTCTAGAGATCATTAGACAGATTATCACAATAGACTATTTCGGTAAAGATATTACAGATATTTTACAAAAACTACATTAGTTCAATTTAATTGAAAACAGGTAGGTAATTTAGGTTTACCTCGGTAATATCTGTTTACCATTTTACATAACATCTCCGATTAAAGCGCTAGCTAGTGGCGTAAATATGAAACTGATAAAGTAGTTCGGCTACTCGCCACTAGATGTCGCATCGAGCGTAGCGCCGCGGTGCTGCCACCGCTCCGCGTGGCGGTTACGAACGGAATCTACTTGAATGAATGACGAGCGAGCGTGTAATTTTTATAACGACGATATGAGGTGCGGGGTGTTCGACCGTACGCACTGATGTCAACGAACCCAATGTTTCTATTTACCTTTTTTTAAATAAACTTATCAATTATTGATGATCCTTTCGTGCATTCTTACGTAGTTTACTTTTAAATAAGAAATATTTTTAATACGAGTAGTAGCAAGTAGCACTATTTATAGTGAAGTGTAAACTATAACGTTAAAATATCATGTGTTTCATACAATTATTAGTCACAAGAGTACCTAGTTGTTCTGATTACTAAATTAGGTATATAATCAAATCAAATAAAATCTTATTGTGAAATGAAGTCATGAAATACAATCGTCATCACAATCCGGAGCGTGCGGTTGCTACGTCGTCGGCAGTGCTCGCGCACTTCTTTGTTCTCTTCGGTGGCCGACATAATTTCCGTGCGTTGTGGGTCGCTTATTTTTTCGGCACCAATTCTGCGGTGTAGGGCGAGCGGGCGTCGACCTCGCTAGCTAGCTTGCGCGCCCGGCGCCGCGTACAATCGCCGCTTCTTCTCGCCGTAAACAACTTTTACGGGCATCGAATGTACGCGCTACGTGAACGTAACCCACATTATTTTTGAACTGTCAGCTCATAAGTTCGTTGATCCCCGAGCAGTCATATTATTTATTGAGAACATCTCGCGCGCTGACTGTTGCGTTCTCGTTTATTATTTCCTGTTCAACGAATCTGTACCTACTGTCGAACTTGACTCCAAAAAGTGATGTACATATACAATACTCATTATTTTTGGGCATCATCAAGGTTCACACACGAATGAAAACTGATTGTGGACAACGCGTATCTAATAATGTTATCTGTAGCGAATGTAAGCTTCAATAACAACTTGTTTACGTATTTCAAATTATGTCAAACTATTTTGTTTACGTGTTATAAATTGTAGTTTCGAAATATAAATACCTAAGTACTCGCGTAATGTAGATCAAATAAATGGAACTTCTCCAATATTATATTTCATTCATTACCTACCACTTGCGGTTGAGTGCGTTCGAATGCAATAATTTTACAGTTTTTGCGGTAAAGCTGAATCACCTTTGCACCGCGCCCACATTTCGTGACTTTAACACCTCTAGCATTTGATATATTGCAATGGGGTCAGCGAATTACCTGTAGAAGTTACGTTAGTTACTAAGAATAAAACTGCGATACGTGAACGGGAAATGAATCACAATGACGTGAGTCAGACGTGTGTTATCAAGTAAACATCTGCGACCCGTCGCGCGTCGAGCACGTAAAGCGGCTGCCAGCAACCGGTAGGCGGTCGGCGCTTCCTCGGAAATATAGCGATCCAATGCGTCAGCATGTTCTGAGCCTAAGCCGGTGCCGCGGTGTAAGCGGAGTCGTTGTCCGCGCACCGTTAGCCGTCGACACAGCGCTCAGCGCCACAGCCGCGCCCGCAACACTCGCCCCCCAGGCCGCGGAGTTTGTCACTGCCGACTAACAACCGTTCACTAAATGTATCGTTTAACATACACTTACCTATGTGCTTTTGACTGGCATAGACGAGATCAGCACATAAAAATGCTATACTCGCTACATAAAACAAAGCGGAATAATATCTTAAAGACCAAGAGAAAATCTAAGTTTTGTCAATCCATATCTGAACTACTACAAAAAATGTCGTCGCGAATCATTGGCTAAAGAACGCCATCATCGCAACGGAGCTATGCCAGCGAAGATAGTGACGGACCAGTCGACCCACATAGTGTTGACGAAACCCTCGCTTTAACTCTACATATTTATATCTACGTGCCATTTAAATATATCCGTTCTCATGACTCACCAAATACACAAGAACTAGTTATGTGGGTCCGTCATTTGTCAATACACGCGTAAATAATTAAATACATAAAGATGGCGCCAACTCTACCACCTCGTCGTTACAACATAATCCATGCTCACTTACAAATTCTTACTAATAATATCGCTAATAGAACATTAAGTGCTTCTTCTAATATTATCAAACTATTTGCAAACCTTATAAACTAAAGCAAAACTGAAACAGAAACTTGAAGTGAATTTAAATAAATAATGTTATTAATATAACGTAGGTACACGCCAATAAATATTGATGCAAAATATGTATAAATTTTAGTCATCACGTTATCAAAATGACCTAAAATTATTGAACTACTTACAGTATAATGGAATTTAGTGAGTGCCGGACACATATAGAATGAGTATTTTTTTTAGAACTCGAAAGGGAGTCACCGTGTTAATTACTTCGCGGTCGTTGACACATTAAGATTATTCAATTTAAAAGAAAGACGTCCTACTAAGATAGCAATGCATACGAACGAAAGGTACTCGTCAATATGTAGGTAATATAATTGCAGCGGTCAGTATTAATACTGAAACTGTGTCAATGATATTGTTTACAAACTAAAATTAATTCGTGTATTAGTTTCAAACTTTACTCTTAACACGATTCTCAGTAATTTTTTTTGTATGTAGAGATGTGTAGTATGTGTAGGTACGTAATCACTAAGTGCAGTTCAGTGAGACGGGCGGGGAAGGTTTTGTTTTCGCGGCAGCAGGTCAACGACCGCGCGGTCGGTCACTGCCCGCGCTGCGACCAATTATGGGCCACTCGCACAGCGCACAATGGATCGATGGCAGCGCGAAATTAGGCCACCGACCCGAACAGCGGTCGCCCGCGGGCCGCGGTCCACGCCAGCCTCCGCGCTCACTGCTAGCTGCTGGCACCATCATGCTATAAGGCACTAGACTACAAAGTGATAAGTCCCTGCCTCACTAATAAATGTTATGTAGCTACTCCGCAATTCAAGTATGAGCGAATCGTAAAAACACTGTTATAAAAAATATATTTCTGGCCTAAGATTTGAAAGGGTTTTTCTTTTGCTATGTCTGACAGATCGTTGTATTCTAATTTAAATGGTAACGTTCAAGCTTCAGTGATATTGTTGTTTTAGGTTCTACATAAATACATAACATAAATTTGGTAAGTTCTATGAACAATTCGAAAACAGTAGTTTAATGAAGTAGGTAATCAATTATATTTGAACGGAAACACGTACGATAAATTGCACAAGTGCATTGTGGTGTAATGATCCATTAATTAAATTGGATCAGTGCAGCCCCTAAGGAGCGCGCGCGCATTGAGGTAGGCCGTGACGCATGCTTGACGTCACTGGGCAGAGAGCCGGTCGACGACCCGAGCTGCAGCCCGGTCCCGGGCGCGGGGCGCGGGGAGTCTCCGCGGTTGTGCAATCGAACGGTCGACGACCCGGGGTGAACAACCGCGCGCCGCGACGCCACCGGGATGCGCCCGGCCTATATCCGGCGCACCGGTGCAGCGGCGGCGACGCATTCTAGAGCGGCGTGGACCGTTAGAACCGCGCGAGGGGGCCGGGGGCACTCTCACTTTCTCGGTTGGGTCGGCGGCCGGCAAGTAGGTCGCGCGGGTAACTGTGCGCCGCGCGACGCAGCGCCCGCACAGTCCGCCGTCGACCGCCATCCAAGTCGGTGCAGTGCGCGAAAGCCTTATTGCACGTTCAGTCGCGTCACTGTTAGCGAGGAGAGTGGTGTGTAGTGGCAGAGTGGTAGTGAATGGTGCGTAAGATGTCGTGCGACGCGGGCGCGGGCGCGGAGCTGCGCGAGCGGCACTCGGTGCTGGTGAGCATGCTGGAGGCGCGCCGCGAGTCCAGCGACTCGGGGTGCTCCAGCGACGACGGCTCTGACAGCGAGCGCGACTCTAACTGCCGCTGTGATTCCCAGGGCTTCTTCAGGCGCTCCATCCAACAGAAGATCCAGTACAGACCCTGCACGAAAAACCAACAGTGCTCCATCCTAAGGATCAACAGAAATCGGTGTCAATACTGCCGATTGAAAAAATGCATCGCAGTTGGCATGAGCAGAGATGGTGAGTTGATAAAATTGTTATTAATATTTTAGTGAAAATATTGGAATTAACAAATAATAGCAAAACTGAAAAAAATATTGCCTTTAAAAAGCGCTTATTTATTCCAATATTATCATTAAAAATATATATGAGTACATTTCAATATTGTCTTAAAATGTTATACAACTTAACGCCCGTAAAATTGAGATAGGTCATGCCAGTCAATTCCTTTTTTTAAATAATATTATTTATCATCATTACATTTTGTAATAATAGGTTATCTGATATTATATGACGAGATGATTGCGTTATGACAAGTCGGTCAGCATACACTGGGTTGCAATATGCATACGCAATTAGCAGCGGGAAGGTCGGGCGCGAGCACGTCTCGCCGCCAAGTGTGCCGCACGCGCACGGGACGGGCGCGAGCACGCCAGCGTGCAGCGCGCGTGCTGCTCTGCGTACAGATCCTATTTCGCGTGCAAGCGGGCGGGGGCGCGGGGCGCGGGGACAGCGGGGCACGGCTCGGTGTGGGAGGTCGGTTATGCAAGCGCGGGTGGGTGAGCGCACGCTAAGCGGGTCGACGCCCGCGCTATACAGCGCCGCCCCGCTCCGCTCGTTGCGACACTAGCACGAGCGACACAGCGAGTCGCTCGCTGAGCTGGTGAAAGCAAAGAAAGGTGCATTTCGTAAGCGTGAGAGTGAAATTTATATTTTCACTTTCGTAATGAAGTTCGATGACCTCGCTTAGATTTCCCCTGGTGTATCATTGAAGATAATACACAATAGTTTAATAGGATACTCATAAGTTTTATTGACCGATAGCTACTATCTTTTAAGATAAGAGGTCAATCCTTCTTTTACTGTCGATTTAAATGTTTGTAAACTAAAGTAAAGAAAACAAAATAAATCCAAGTGACAGAAACAAAAAAAGCATCTATATTAGATTAAATAAAATTCAATGAATTTTATAGAACAAGATCTTATTGGATTGTGAAATTAAAACAAACAAAAAAAACTTTCGAAGAAAATAAAATAAGTAGATAAAAGAATTTCGTACAAAAACAACCCCACCATCAAAATAATTTACATAACAGTTAACAAAACGAGTACTTAATAAAAACAGATGTCGTCCATCATGCATGGCAAGGTAAATTTAGTTCGGCTACTCGATAACAGATGGCGCTGTGGGTGGGGTGCAATAATAGCGCCGGTATGTTTTTGCTGGAACTATAGTAGTCTTCATTTCGTGATGTTTTTTCGAAACTTAAGTTTCATAAATCGTTTATGTATTAAAAACAAAAACAAATGATTTTAAATTATTTGCGAATGAAACTAATTGATTTCTTGAGAATTTATATAATAAAGTGAATATTTTTTTCATATATCATCTTTATTTTACAACCACTAAAAGTGTCATGTCTAACGGAAAACTTAAAAAAAGATATCATATTTTAATACCTAAACGAACCCACATCGAACTGCAAAGGTCAAAATAATATTCAACGCGGAAATAGTTCACAAGGCCTTGATAATTACATAGGTAAATTAAAAAAAAAATCAGGCTACTACAATTTCCTTACTTTAGATTTTTTTATATTTTACTATTTTGTTCTTCTTCAGATTCAAAATAGTTCTTTTAGCTCTAACTCCCAACTGATTTATCCAAAAAAAATACCGAAAAGAAGTCATTAAAAGTGTGTCGCAAAATATTACATAAAATATTATGTGCAATAAAACAGAAAAACAATGTGCGCAATGAAGTCTATGATTTCGGGTTTTATTAGCCAAGAGTTAGAATTTGGAAAGCGACCGTAATATTCCCATGTCACGTCAAATCGGCAAGGCCCAAACGGTAGGTGGCGCAAGTGTGGAGGGGGCTGGCGGGGGCAGGGGCCTGCGCGGAGTTTATTGACGGCGGCCCCCCCTCCGCGCACGGCCCCGCTTCAAGTTCAAGGTTGGCGCGGCGCGCGCCGCGGCGCAGTGCGAGGGAGTCCGGCCCGCGCACCGGTCGTCAGCCCTCATTGCTATCGCTATGTTATTAAGTCGCTCAGTTCGGTACGAGAACGCGATACTTGCTCACGGTGACTGCTCCAGTATACGCCGCTGACTACATCGCGGTGCGCCGAACTCACACTATTGGATTAATACTGCTACACATTGGATTACAGTGAATGTGCAAATTATTAAAATATTCTTCATGTGATATGTGACACTTTACTTCGTGTATTAATTTAAATTAGTCATAAACTAACATAAAGTTACCAACTCATCTAAGTTATCAGTGGCCATTGGCTGTGAACTAGTAATAGTGAAAAACTGTAATGGTATCAGACATGGGAGAAGATCTACCAATCCTGAAAGGGATCCTTAACGGGGTTGTGAAATATCACAATGCACGTATGTATTTTTGATATACAATTACTACTAATTTATATTATTTCAAATATCAATATAAAAATTATTTTGTAAATATTTACCGACATTCAATTGCGTTCGCGAAAATTTCGTAGCAGGTTGCTACGAGTACTACGCGCCGCGTAGCATTGAACTTGTAGGATTCGGAAAATATTTATCTTGATTTCATGAATAACTTTTGCGTAATAATATTAATACTAGTCGAATGAAACAAATTACACATGCTTATATTAAGTAATTTACTTTAATTAAAACCAGATTTCTTAACATCAAAAAACACAAAAGCGTTCTTAAACAATACAACGAGAATGTTCTGTTCTTTACTAAATAAGATAAATCTTGCAAGAAGTAAACAAAATCTAACTAGTTCTGAAAGCATTGTTCGATATATTAATCAACAGGTACACTATATAAAACAAAAAAATACTTATCGCAACGTAACTATAGCTTACGGTTACAAAATTAAAAGTAATTAACATTTAAAGAAATAATTATGTTGTTATACAAATTATACAGTACCCAACCTTCTTTATTATAAAGCAAACACATACTCAATAGGTAAAATTATAAAGTACAACAAAGGCCATCGTAACAAAAAATAAACAATGTTGTCGGTTGTGAACAATGGGATCTTGCATCTGGTGCGACCCACATCGCTCAGCGAAAGTCAGGAGAAATGGCGAGAGGGCGCTCTCCGCTTTCGTTTTCAACCGCGCGGCGTGCACGCAACACTTTCTCCGACGTGCGCGCATGAACGCCGCAAGCGCCGCGCCCGCCCCCGGCGCATACTACATTTTGGTCCACGGCGTGCCTAGCGCGAGAAAGTCGTAACACTTTTTAGCGTGACCTCGCATTTCGCGCTTTGTCACTCGTCATTCGAACTAGTTCACTTAACCGAGACGCATTCAGGATTCCCCTCGGATTTTATAAAAGCTTGCCGCGCCAGACAAGGGTGGGCGCGATGCGACGGCCGATGAACTTTACCCTCGCGGCGTCAGCTGCGTGCGCGTGCACATGGCCCGCAGCCCGCACGAGCGCGCACTTAGCGACAGCTGCAGCCCGCTGTATGTTTAGTCACGACCTTGCGCAACATTCTCGTTGTTAGTTTCCAGTTCATTCCGCTTTTTAATTCGAGCCCTGGAGGTCATTTTGACGGTTTGTGCATAAATTAAACTTTGTATTCTTTGTTACAGCCGTGCGATTCGGACGTGTTCCAAAGCGCGAGAAAGCGCGCATCCTTGCGGCGATGCAACAGTCGTCGACGTCGCGCGCCAACGAGCAGGCCGCGGCCGCGGAGCTGGACGACGCTCCGCGGCTGCTGGCGCGCGTGGTGCGCGCTCACCTCGACACCTGCGAGTTCACACGTGACCGCGTCGCCGCCATGCGCGCGCGCGCTCGCGACTGTCCTACCTACTCGCAGCCTACTCTGGTGAGCATACTTCACCTACCTCTAATGTTTAAAATAATGCTTACTCACATGGATCATTATTAGAACCACTCCGATCATTGAAGATATGGGTTATAAAGAATTATTTTCTTTTGTTTTAGGCGTGCCCCCTAAACCCGGCACCAGAGCTGCAGTCTGAGAAGGAATTCTCTCAGCGATTTGCACACGTGATTCGTGGTGTAATCGACTTTGCTGGCCTCATCCCTGGCTTCCAGCTGCTCACCCAGGACGACAAGTTTACGTTGCTCAAAAGTGGACTATTTGATGCGTTATTTGTGCGGCTAATCTGTATGTTCGACGCGCCACTCAATAGTATAATTTGTCTAAACGGCCAAGTCATGAAACGGGACTCTATCCAAAGTGGCGCCAATGCAAGGTTCCTTGTGGACTCTACTTTCAAGTTTGCCGAGCGTATGAACTCTATGAACCTGACAGACGCAGAAATCGGTCTCTTCTGTGCTATAGTGCTAATCACCCCAGATAGGCCGGGACTTCGCAACGTAGAACTCGTCGAAAGAATGCACGCGCGACTCAAGGCGTGCCTGCAAACGGTGACCACCCAGAACAGACCAGAGCGACCAGGGTTCCTTAGAGATTTAATGGAAACCCTTCCTGATCTCCGCACTCTCAGCACACTACATACTGAGAAACTAGTGGTGTTCCGTACTGAACACAAAGAGTTACTACGACAGCAGATGTGGACAGACGAAGAGGGTGTGATGTCATGGGGTGACTCCGGTGCTGACGAGTCGGCACGCAGCCCAATCGGCTCCGTATCGAGCAGCGAGTCCGGCGAGGCCATCGGTGACTGCGGCACGCCCCTACTGGCCGCCACACTGGCGGGCCGCCGGCGACTCGACTCCCGCGGCTCCGTAGACGAGGAGGCACTCGGCGTGGCACATCTAGCTCACAACGGACTCACCGTAACGCCAGTCCGCCCGCCGCCTCGCTACCGCAAGCTGGACTCGCCGACAGATTCCGGCATCGAGTCTGGAAATGAGAAGCACGAAAGGATAGTCGGCCCTGGATCAGGCTGTTCGAGCCCGAGATCGTCCCTAGAGGAGCACTCGGACGACAGGCGGCCGCCCCCCTCGGCCGACGACATGCCCGTGCTGAAGCGCGTGCTTGAAGCGCCCCCGCTGTACCACACCACCTCACTCATGGACGAGGCGTACAAGCCGCACAAGAAGTTCCGCGCCATGCGCCGCGACACCGGCGAGGCAGAGGCGCGCGTAGTGCGGCCGGCGCCGTCCGCCGCGCTGCAGCACCCGCACCCCGCCAGCCCCGCGCACCCCGCGCACTCGCCGCGCCCGCTGCGTGCCTCGCTGTCGTCCACGCACTCCGTGCTGGCCAAGAGCCTGATGGAGGGGCCACGAATGACGCCCGAGCAGCTGAAGCGCACCGACATCATCCAGCAGTACATGCGGCGTGGCGAGGCGGGCGAGTGCCCCATGCGCACCGGCGCGCTGCTGGCGTGCTACCGCGGCGTGTCGCCCGCCAGCTCGCCACAGGTGGCGCTGGCGGTGGACGTGTCGGACGCCGATGCGCCGCTCAACCTCTCCAAGAAGTCGCCGTCGCCGCCACGCTCCTTTATGCCGCAGATGTTGGAGGCGTGAGATCAGCCCGCGGAGTCGCTTGTCTCCGCCACCCCACCCCGACCTACTTTAAATTAAATAATCTAGTTAATAGTAATCGTTCGCAGATCGTTTTAATATATTATATGTGATAATTTGATTAGGACGCGTGAGTGCGTGGCCGGCGCCGGACGAGGAGAGCGCAATAGACTGAAACATAATTTAAGACTATATAAGTGTAATTTATAAATGCAATGCAGCGCCGGTCGCGGTGTGTTTGTTGTGTGTATTGTACGTGCGTATGTGAGCGTGCTCAGTCATTTGTTTGTTAATATAATGACAGGTTGTCGAACTAAAATAAAAGAATCTTGTAAAAATTACTTATGTATATTATTCCCAAATCCTTATAAGCAATGAAACCTAAACACTTACACACCAGTATTAAATACTGACAGTTAATTCATGTAGGACTGAACCTACACCATGAAACATGATCACAGTCACAGTGAAATACAAACGGAAGAATTTTTCCTATCAGTACTATTTTCTAAAGGTAACCTAGACTAGATAATAGAGTTTTGATTCAAGTATTTAAAAGAAAACATCAATATTCATGAAACAAGTTTAAAGCTGTTTTTTAGCAATAATGACGATGATTTAGAAATTTGAGTTATAATTAGGCCTCCGAGAAAGTAGTCGAAAAATCCGACGCAGATATTAATTACTCACTACATCTAAGATCAAGCGAAATGAAGAAGAATAACGAAGGCAGGTGAGCAGCGAGTGCAGAGCAACCACCAGAAGAGGATCACCAGTACATAATCACTATTTACATTCCTGCACGAAAGGTTTGGGTTCATGAAGGCTAATGTATGTCTAATGGCAGTACTTTGCACGGTCGTGATAATAAAGACGAAGGGCACGGAGCGGTCGTCGACCCACGAATGGCTTCCGGAACTACTACCGCTTCCATTTCTGTCGGTTGACCCTACCAAATCTTTCCGCATATTCAAGGCTCACTCTTAACATCGCATAAATCTTGTGACATTAATATACAAGTAAATTAATGGGTAGAAAAATATTCCACTTAGATGATTCCGGTTCTTGGTCAGGTTCAGATGAGTCTGATAGCGCGGTCCGTGTTTGATTTTCTTTTACACGCGGAACTATAAAACGACCTAGATAACAGTTCCGCTTACCTAAAGTATTCAAGAACACTCTTTATCTTAGTTTGAATGAACGTAAAGGCACATTTCCGTAACATGATAGTGGGTGTCGTGGATCTGGGGACCTCTACATTTACACACGTCTAAGGCTCCGTGTCATTATCAGTTTCATTTCAGATTTTCTGTTAAGAAAATCATCTCGAGTGATACTGGGCTTTGGAAGTCAGAAATAATTGTGCCTTATTTCTATGGGATCTGTAGAGCCGTTACAAATAACAACACCTAAAAATAACAAAACTTTTAATTAAAACACCAGTCAACACTTTAAGGTACACACGTCATGACGATGCCGCCAGAAACACTTATTTAGAAAGTATATAGTATAGTAGTAGTGTAGTGTATTCTAAATATATCGCTCTGAAAATATCTTGATAAATACTGCGTCATTAGCCACATATCATTACTGAATTCGATTCCTATTATTACAGACCCAAGACATTACATTAGAATCTATAACCTGTTGATGTTTTTCAACATATTTCTAGAAGAACATCGATAGTCGCAAACCTCTTCGTGGTTTTTCAGGTTATAAGTACAAAAAACCTACAAATATTAATCATGTTCCGTTCGTAATCTTTGGCTAGACGAGTGACTTTCCTCAGTAATGATAATGATTTCAATATGATAACAAAGACTCAAACTGCCTTAGCCTCTTTTATTTAAGTGTAGATAATTCTATAATTACCCACTTACTCATACGTTGTGATACGACAATAAAAATACATGAAATGATAACTGTGCAGAAATACAAGATGGATATGATCCCCGATTTCCTTTTTAGGGTGTGAAATGTGGTCGTATTGGAAGTGATTGACCGGTCGTGGTCGCGGGGCGCATAACTTTTGGCGCGGGTGCACGGCGCAATGCGCGGCCGTGCACTTGACTCGTACCGGTAGGATGCAACGCCCCGCTCCGCCACGCGTAACCCCGGCCCTGCCTCACCCCAGCATCCTCCCGAGCCGCTTGCCGCCTCGCGCGCGCCTGCCCAGCATCGCAGCCTCCACTCCAACAGCTATCTATATAATCCTTTTACCGCCATCTTGTTCCTGGAAATTATTGCACCAGAAATTTAAATGCAGGCTTCTACCTGTTTTGATTTTGTAGCGATGGACCGTATAGATGAACTGCGTAATTAGTGACTGTAAGAGGAATATTATCACAGTGGTGAAGAACGAAATATTTTTATCAAACAATAATGTGTTGGCATTCCAGTACTTCCTGTTGTTGCCAGCGCAGATAAAGATATATAATGAGTCTGTATTCCTGGAAGATCTTTAAATGTCTTGTAATTCTTCTTCTTACTAACTCTGTTATATAGAGCGAATCATGGCTTCAATTTAAAGAAGCCTCAACTCTCATGTTAAGTTGATATATTTATTTCATGCTTATTTAGTAGATCTTATAGATGTTGGTGTTATTGATAGATACAATATTATTAAATAAAACTTAGATAGATGGGTAGTTTGTTTTAGAACCACGTTTTATTCCCAATTGTAATGAAGCGCTAGGCACCTTAATATAACTATGTACGAGTATGTATGTGCTGGTTATCTTATTGCCTACAATCCTTGAAAATGTCGGCATTATGTCACTCTTACATTGACTGACACAAACAAATGAGCTCGTTGTTCCTTGTACATTGTTATACACAGAGTATTTGTTGTACTGTAAATAGTCAATGTCAGAGACCTTCAGGCGGTAGGTACACGGAAAACCCCGAATAAGGCTGCCCGCGACCTTGTGCCCGAGGTCGTGCCCGGGCGAGCGAGGTTCACGCGGAAACAGGACACAGTGTTTATTAACGTTCGTAATATTAATATTGTCTAGACTTTTGGACTCGCCGAGCAGCTCATGGCCGGTTCACTAGAGTCAGTATCCTAACTATGACAAGCAGAATTTTATTAATATTGGCTCAAATATCTTGAACTAATTCTGTCGGTGGCTGTGACTAGGTGCTGATTGTCACTTGTTGTAGGATTATTTTTCGTAACTCGTTTTATGAGTGATATGTAGCTAGGTATAACATTTTGCACGAGGTGTAGAGCGTGGGCGGCCAGGAGATAGGGGCGGGGGTGCGCGTGGGCGCGCGGGTGCTGCCACCCCGGGGGGCGTGCGGGGTTCGGGGGGCGCGGGCGCGGGCGGTCGGCTCCAAGGTCGCAGAGTCACAGCCGGGCAAGGTCGGCGTGCCCGCGCGTGCCCGACCGCCCCGCGCCTCAGGCCGCACACCCGTGAACACCCTAGATTTGCGTGGGACGTGACCTTTATCCACGTTCCGGAGAAATAATTGTATAAATACTTAATGTTTTTTTTCGGTTATGTATACGTAATACCTACGTCGGATGTGATTACTAATTTTTAAAGGTTGAGTGATAAGAAACTACACAATAGTGCTAACCGAGCTACGTGCCGCTATCTACGTAACAAGCCGTAATGCGTAAATGTCAACTGTTGAACATGGCCTCCCCCGTAGGGTGGTTGGTCTCGGTAATCACGTTTGGCAGGCAGATGGAAGTGCGCAGTAAGCGTAGCTATAGGATTTCATAGCGTGCAGGGGCCGGGGGATGCTGCTCGACCTTGTGGTAAACTCTGGCGTGATCCATCATTCACCTCTCTCGGTTCTCCGGTTAGAGATCGGGTAGTTTAATTTGCATGTAAGGTCACAACAAAAGTGAAAATGTATTCCTAATTTTAGTCTTATTTTGTTTATATTTATTTATTTCATCTTTATTACATTTACCATTACAGGAATCCCCAATGCGAAAAATACGTTCATCCTAACCTAAGTTATCTAGATCCAAAACAAATCATGTCTCCATCATTCTCATCTATAGCAAATATTATACAATGCATTCCAATATTATACATCCATCTCCTTTGCTATCAGGTTCTTCTTCTTTTCGTGTGAGGATGTGGCACCTCTGGTGTCAGAGTTAATTAAGCCGCCTCTGGGAACCCCTCAAGCCTCTGATTTGGCTTTTTCAGACTTACATTAACTATATAGTCCAGAGGCCTTAGTGCAACCTTTTATTCACGGTCAATCGCGTTAACGTAAACTTCAAATTGTATTGGAACTGGATAATCGTCATCTGGAAACGGTAACGAGAAACCTCTTTTTTGTATAAATTTTGACATAAGAGACCGTTTACGTTATCACGAGTGAGTACGTTAAAAAAACTCGGAATAAGCACACAAGTTTCCTCACGATATTTGCTTTCACCGTTGCCTGTGATGTCCAAGATAAACTTAGAAAGTACATATGAATTTGAAAAAGTCACATTGGTACTTGCCCGTATTTGAACCCATGACCTCAATCACGAGAGGCGAGGTCTCAGCCACTGGGGCACCACGACAGGACGAGGATCAGGTTGAGCGTGCGGAGTTGAATTACTCAGTAAACATTGAACAACAATCACGATCGAGGTAGCGGCTGTTGACGTAAGTAGGTGCGTCCTTAACGTGTGTATAATTTAGAATAAGAGTCATTTACTTCGTTCAAGGAGTCCATGATGTCAATGTATTGTTTCATGCTGAAAAGCGCTAACAACACATTATTTTATTTTATTTAAAGTATCTAACTACACAAATCTCTACAAAATATTTTACCAGTGTTGCAATAATAACTAATTGGCACAGAGAATCGAATGATCGAAATAATAATAGAAAATTTTGATAATCTGATCGTTTCCAGACTCTTTATAATTACTGAGAAAGATCCCCATTCCTAGTAAATGAATGAAGATAAAGTTTGTAAAACGAGTTTCCAGCAAAGGTTCACCCGGGCTCCATCACAACTCTCGCGAACATAAGCTTTCATGCCATTTATAGAATCTGTGGGTGGCTGGAGAATGAGCAAAGGGCAAATATCATAGGGATAGGTTTCAGTGAAAACTGTAATACCTTCCACGTGCCAGCGGCGGCGTGCCACCCGCAACTATATTGCATTCTAAATTGTGACGGAATACGCATGAGTGGAATCCAAGGTAAATGTTTGAATATGTTGACAAGCACTGTAATTAGAAAACGATATAAAAGTGCAAGTGAATAGAAACATAGAAGGAAAACATTATCTTTTTGAAATCATATTAGATATTTGCTAATTTCGTCGTAATTTATTAGCCGTGTATCTCCTTTCAGTCATATTGCTGGATATCACATGTGAGACATATAAGAACCACTGTTACGACCTTTTACTTTTTTATCAGTAGGAAGCAGGACATCAATGATAAAATGATTAATGTAGGTACGATATATTTATATAGCTTTATCATACTACTGATCGGCAAAATTGAATTGTGTAAAAAAATACATTTATTTAAACTATAGGCACTTAACCGTTATCCTTGATAACTTGCTCTCATTTAACTAAATAATAATACATATTAAGGAATAGAATTAAAACGAATGTTTATATTATTTTGACAAACTTGACAATGGACTTGGAAAAACAATATAATATTGAAGTTACTTATGTTTTATTTCGAATTATTTTACTATGATGTAAGTTAAGTATCGTATAGAAAGTTTTTTGTTCTTCGTTTTGTACCCGAATTAAAATCAAGTACTCAACTCTATTTTAATTTCATTTGGAGTAGTAACTGTAACTACACTTAACGCAGTCACTTGCATAATTGTGTCAATTATGACGCCCGGAGTCGCATAATTCGAATTACTGGAGTACAAGGAATCCTTGAAATGAAACACTATTGTATTCAAATTCAATAGAGTAATGTTATGTATTAATGCCAACATACAAAATTTTATTCTACGATTATCATATGAAATGAAGAAGTTGCATTGAAATTATAAAGAATGTTTATTGTCATTTGAAATGTTATCTTCCCTACAGTATTTTGTGTTAATTATATTATTTTAATTAACAAAAACAAATTGCAATAACAAAAATAAATGCCGCAATCAGGAGACTCTTTTATGTGATAAAAAAATATTATTTTGTTGATTGGTTATTATGTAGATATTTAAAAATGTAAAAAAACAATTCTTTATGAAATGCGTAAAATTTTGCCGATTCAAAAATATTTTCCGGTAAGGACTTCCACGCGTAACTTATTCGTGCGTAGCACTTCGTAGCACTCGTAGATCGTAGGCGCGTAGGTGCGTAGACGCGTAGACGCGTAGGTAGGTGCTGTCGCTCTTACATGCATCGCGCGCAAAAACATACAACTTTTCTACTATGTTCGTCGGAAAAATCAATTATGAACCGGTATTTCCTGCTCTTTATAAATATTGGAAAAATTACACGAGGAAATAATTATTTCACAGACTCGACCTATTTGCTAACCACAACAAAGAGAAGAAATATTACTACCCTTATTATGATCACCTTCCGAGAACGATTATAACATCCTTTTGTACCTACAGTTTTCTTGTTTTTTTTTTTATATTATTGGCTCTTTAATTACACGTTAGATATCTTTTATTACACTTTATAAAAATATCGGTGATGTTGCTTTAATAGATACAAAATTGCTGAAAAAATACTTACATACTTGTATCCAACTACTACATACACGAGTAATGGAAAGTTTTCCCTGCTGTCCCTTTCACTAGAAATGCAGATGTAAAACAATAGCGTCATACGACCGTGACGACGAATACTAGGCTGGCTAACACGATTGTCTGCCTTTTTGTGAACCAAATCTACTAATATTGAGGTGACCTCGAATAAAATAATCGATCCTTTGTCTGAGTCCTTAAAAGCCTATACGACCCCCGGTGGCCTTGATGTTTAGATAATTCTAACGGGAATTTAGGTCGTATGGAGGCAATGAATTGGGGACGAGCTGAAGGCAACGCCGGGTGACATTTATGACTTACATGTGGCGTATTTATTCGTTTCATTACTTTACGCTATTGACATTGAGTATACGAGTACATCATTCCGATAGGTACTAAATTATATCTGTGGCAAGAAAAATAAATATATAGATGGTTGTATAATTTAATTTGTGACTTATTGAATTTTATGATGGACTGTACATATTGGTTTAATAAAGAAAATTCCGTCTAAGATTTTATAAGTAAAGCATACTGCATCATGAAGTAGCGCCAACAGTTCTGTTAAAAATATATCTACAAGTAAAATTAAGTATAGCGAATATAAAACGCGTAGGCACAGAAAGGTCCAGGAATAATTTCCGTTTCCATTAAAGTTTGCTAGTCAAAGTAAAATTCAAAAGATATTCCAGCGCGAATTTCCCAACTCCATCCAAAGTGCGAAATGTAAACTGAGCCGCGAATTTGAAATTAAATCTATTCAAGAAGCTTCCCTGATTGTTCCAAGGTTGCGTAGCTAACACGGTGTCCTGGGGGTGCGGGGAGCCGCTCGGAGGGGAAGGGGGCAGGAGAGCGCGGGGTAAGGTCATGACAAGGTCACCGCGGGTCGCTCCGACCAGCATTGTCTGCAAACATAATATTGTAATAAAAACTGCCTACGCGACCCAAATGTTAGGCATTACGCAATACCTAAGAGATCGCGTTCATATTGATTAAACATCGAGAACCAATATCTTGGTGTGGTTTCAAGAGAAAGTTTTATAGATCACAACAATGTTGTACGTGTCTTACATTTTGCTATGTTGCGGATAAATTATGTAACACGACACTATTTTTGATTTCCACAAACCTCGGGTCATCTCCTTCAAACATATTACTTTGTCAGTTCTTCCTTGTAAGTAATGTAATTTTCTCAGTCACCTTTATCTTATTGGAATCATATACTTCTACGTTAATTTCTTTCTTTCTCTCTCTCTTACCTTTATTACACTTGTATTGTAAACAATAATATATTATCTTCTAGGCTTTACGCTTCAAACGTTTTGTAAAATCTTGTCAATGGCAGTGGTTTCTCATCCCATACAAAGAAACTGTCCCGACGAACTTTACTGATTATACTGATTATTTAATTTATATATCGATATCGATTGATTATTAGATGGTGATCTATCTATCGCCTTGGAACGGAACCGAACGCGGTCGATTTACAAAAAATAATCGGTATAATCAGATGAAAAACGCTAGTTACGTGGCACGGTTTCTTTGTATGGGATAAGGCATCTGTATGCTAGTATTATATTATCTGTCAGGTTTAAAGCAATTTTGTTTCTTTGGTAGGTAAAAAAGGAACTGAAACCTGGGTCGGACTGGACCCATGGAGTACCGGGACTTTCCCCGGTGGGCCGGTCCCTCCTTGGGCAGGTCCGGTCCGCCAGCCGGACCAGCCCGTGCCACAGCTTGACCGGCCCGCGAAGCAACCTAGCTCCATTTTCTCTTCATTTTTATATAGAACCAAGCCGTGATTACTGAGATAGCGCTAGGCCACACTGCGGTTAACCGCTCGCAGTTTTGGAACGCGTAATTTTATGATGTTCTTGTATCAATAAAAGCGACCGCACTGGTTGTATTTTTCCGCGACTGTTTTTTAAACTGCAGCTAGCTACAAAATGTGCTCCGTGCTGCTGCGCGTGTGTGCTGTGTGTGTGTCCGGTTCACCAGCGGGACGGGTCCGCGGACCGCCCCGGAGCCGGACTCCAGCTTCATTTTCCCTTTGTTTATATATCTTTAAATATTTTAGGCACATTGGGTGGACACAAAACTTCTTTCTCCGAAACTGTTCACTGCACCGCTGGAGGATGTCTTGAAGATTCTGGACTGGAGGTGGGCTAGGCATCAACGTTAATGGCGAGTACATCACTCACCTTCGGTTTGCTGACGATATAGTGGTCATGTCTGAGACCATGGAGGGCCTCAATACAATGCTCGATGACTTCAGCAGACCTTCCGAAAGAGTGGGTCTTAAAATGAACATGGACAAAACCAAGGTCATGGTAAATGCCCATGTAACACCCAGTCCTATCAAGATCGGAGATCCTGCACTCGAAGCTGTAGACGATTATGGTAACCTAGAACAAACGGTCCAGTTGCGTAGGTCTTACTTCGAGAAAGAGATCACCCGCCGAAACTGACTCGGCTGGGCGGCGTTCGGGAATTTGCGCGGTATCTTCTCATTCAATTTACCGCAGTATCTCAAGACAAAAGTCTAAGACCTATGTGTGTTGCCAGTATTAGTAGTTGCCAATGGGCCTTATCAGAAAGCTTTAAGTCACCCAAAGGGCAATGGAGAGGGCTATGTTCGGATTTCCTTGCGTGATCGCATCAGAAATGAGGATTTCCGCAGGAGAACCTCGAAAAGAAAGTTACCGACATAGCCAGAAGAATGAAGAAACTGAAGTGGCAGTGGTCAGGGCACATTGCTCACAAAACGGAAGGCCGATGGCCGATGGGGCCAAAAGGTTCTGGAATGGCGACCGCGAACCGGAAGACGATGCGTTGGGAGGCCTCCCACTAGGTGGACCGATGTCTTGGTCAAGGTTGCGGGAATGCGCTGGATGCGAGACGCACGGGATCGGTCAATCGTCCAGCAGTAAACGTTTTTCGGCTGAAATTATGATGATGATGAGGTGAACACGCCAATTTGGGCGTCAGTGGCGCACTCCATGTGTGTGATAGTCTGCAAAGGGTACCGTACTCGCACTAGGTATCATACGGATGTATAAAACCCCATTTCGCCAAACTTCGTTTGCAGCTGCCTAGCTGGGTGCGCACCCGATTGATTGTTACTGTACGGGTGCGAAACGTGGAAGGTTACAAACGATACAAAACAAAACATCTCACGACAGTTCCAAGTTTTCGTCAACCGCTATCTTCGTCGTATTCTCGGAATTTACTGAGCCGCGACCATCTCCAACGCAGAGGTTTTGGAGAAATGCTACGAGAGTCCGATCGAACGCTAGATCAAGAAGCCCAAGTGGAGAGAAATTGGCACAAACTTTGGACTGGAATCCCCAAGGAAAAAGAAAGCGTGGCCGTCCCCGTGAAACCTGGCGTCGCACCGTGTTGGCAGAAGCGGCGAGCATCGGAATGACGTGGAGCGAGGTGAAGCGTGAAGTTCACGACCGATCGCGATGGTGGACATCTGTGGACGCCTTCTGCGCCTTCTTTATTTTATTGTTAATGGGAGAAACCTTTAAAAGGCGCCTGAACTTTTGAGGAAAAGACAAGGGAGTGTGGGCTTTTTACCTCACTAAAACCACCACATTGATCTAGGAACATCTCAAAATTACGCCGCCCAAAACCGCGTGCGGTTAGCCGCGGTGCGGCCTAGCGCTACCTCACTAATCACGGCTTGGCTCTATATAAAACCGGCCAAGTGCGAGTCGGACTCGCGCACGAAGGGTTCCGTACCATTATCGCAAAAAACGGGAAAAAAACACGTTCGCTGTATGGGAGCCCCATTTAAAAAGGGTAAAAACGGGACCCTATTACTGAGCCTCCTTGGTGTCTTTGGTAAGTACCAATTTTTTTCGTTATGGACACCGACTTCGAAAAAGAAAGTTATTTTTCACTTTGTAGTGTTTCTAGTTGGGAGTCGGTAGAATTTTTTGTGAAAAAGATTTTTATTTTTCACTTTTTAGTTGTACATATTAAGCAACTTGCCTTTAGTGAGGTACTTATAATGCCAGAATACATTAACTGAATGCCATGAAACTTGATCATAACCTGTGAAATGAGAGTGTATCAAGGTGAACTGTACACATCTGCGTACCCCTTTAGAGCGTACTGGCGTGATGTTATGTTATGAAATGGTATAAACAATAAACAGACATGCGGTTGCAGCAATCCCGAGAGATTTGCCGTCATTTATTGAAGAGTTCTGCTGTATATCTCCGAAGTTCTTCATCAGATCTTCACCAAATTAAAATGGGACCAATTTCGAAACATACTCTAACAACCAAAAACCAGAATTTTCAAAATCGGTTCACAATTGACGGAGATATCGGTGAACATACACAAAAAAAAACAAACTCGAAGTCGAACATAGAACCTCCTCCTTTTTGGGAAGTCGGTTAAAAATACGTGCCAATATTATTTGATAATCTCACTGACGGACTAAATAGAATTATATTTTTCTACCCAGGCAACATCCCTATATTGTCTTAATCTAATCAGTATCTAGACTGCCTCGTTGGTGTAATGGTCGCAAACACTACTGCTAAGGATGAGGTCCGGGGTTCAATACTCGGGTCGGGCAAAGTTTTGTTGGGATTTACCATATGGAATTTCTCAAAAGCCTGGAGGCTGGATTTGTCGATGTATGGTTGATAGCAGTAGGCTCTCCCCTACTACATGGAAATTAAACTTAACTGGTGAAATATGAGTGTGATATATTATGTAGGTGGAGCCCTGCCTATCCCTCCGGGGAATCATTGCGAAGATATCAGGTAAGTATAAGTCTACTGGAATGTCACGGCGTAAAAAAAAAATCTTATATCTGACAGCTCTAAATTCATCTCCTCTTGTACCGTCCATCCAAAGGTTGTCTGTAAGAGATTGCCTAGTGCGATAAGACCGTCCATTGTACACTTGTTTTTTTTTTATGTTTGTCCTATATGTTTTTGTTTTGTACAATAAAGTATATAATATATCTTATTATCTTCATACACATACCTAATATACTTCATGTTCATTAATACTAACGAAATAAATAAAAATTAGTATCAAGATCGGGCATCCAATTTCCCCAGTATTGCACACAACAAATTTTTATTACCCCATTTGCCATGAGATCCTGGTAGAACTTTAAGTATTTATATTTATTTATTTTTCAGTATTTAACCCACTTTTAAAAAAGGAGGAGGTTCTATGTTTCACCTTATGTTTAATTTTTCACCTATATCTTCGTCAATTGATTCTTTTTTTGGTTGAAAGAGTATGTTTTGAAATTGGTCCCATTTTAATTTGGTGTAGATCTGGTGAATATTTCGAAGATTTACAACTCTTCAATAAATAACGGCAAATCTCTCGGGATTGCTGCAATCGCATGTCTGTTTATTGTTTATACCATTTCATAACATAACATCACACCAGTACGCTCTAAAGGGGTACGCATATGTGTATAGTTCATCTTGGTACACTCTCATTTCACCGGTTATGTTCAAGTTTCATGTTATTCGGGTAATCTATTCTGGTATTATAGATACCTGTAAGTAAAAACTGCTACTAAAAAGTGAAAAATAAAAACTTTTTCCAAAAAAATACTACCGACTTCCAAATATAAACACTACAAAGTGAAAAATAACTTTCTTTTTGGAAGTCGGTGTCCATAACGCATAAAATTGGTGCCTACAAAAGACAACAAGTTCCAAAAAGAAAGTTATTTTTCAGTTTGTAGTTTTTATATTTGGAAGTCGGTAGTATTCTTTTGTAAAAAAGTTTTTTTGTTTCATTAAATATTTTCCGCAAAGAAAAAACATTTTACATACCTAAATACCCTATACATTTGAACTTGGCTAAAATAATTTTCATTGAAAATGCAAAACATGTGAAGGTGACACGGTATGCAAACGTATGTCGTTCGTGTCAACACACGATGTAAATTTTACGACTGCAGCAGTCTATGATGCGCTTATTTTTTATTACATTGTCCGGTCAAATTAGCTCGAAAAATAGGGGTACCCTTGCATAAATTCCAAAGAAGCTGATAATTTACATGAACGTTAGGGAGACCATTATAATGAAATTGTAAAAAGTCTTCATCGAGGTGAACAAACATTTTTATTAGAGGTCAAAGGGCTGAAGAAATCAGTTTTTTGCTTGATTCTCGGAAAGTTATGATTTTACTTCAATTTGTGCTTAGAGCAAGTTTGTTACACTCGAAGTTGTAGACGATTATGTCTACCTGGGACAAACCGTCCAGTTAGGTGGGTCCAACTTTGAGAAAGAGGTCAACCCTCGAATCCGACTCGCTGGGCGGCGTTCGGGAAGTTGCGCGGTATCTTCTCGTCCAACTTACCACAGTGTCTCAAGACGAAAGTCTATGACCAGTGTGTGTTGCCAGCGATTACTTACGGGACAGGGACGTGTTCGCTCACAATGGGCCTCGTCAGAAGGCTTAAAGTCACTCAAAGGGCAACGGAGAGGGCTATGCTCGGCGCTTCCTTGAGTGATGTAGTCAGAAATGAAGACATCCGCAAGAGAACCAAGGTTACCAACATAGCCCGACTGATTGCCAAACTTATGTGTCAGTGAGCAGGGCACATTTCTCGCAGAACGGATGGCCGTTGGGGTCGAAAACTTCTAAGTGGCGACCTCGTACCGGCAGACGCAGCATTGGAAGGCCTCCCTCTAGGTGGAGCGACGACCTCGTCAAGGCTGCGAGAGTCCGGTGGATGCGAAACGTACAGGACCGATTAGTGTGGTGACGTTTGAGGCAGGCCCATGTCCAGCAGTGGACGTCTTTCGGCTGAAATCATGATGATGATGATTAGTCTTTAGCCTTTGTCAAAAATGTGTATTTGACTCTGTAAGAAGTAAACATATTTTTTTGTTTACTCTTTTTATGAAGAGTAAATCATTTATTTTTGTTTCTTACGACATATTTAAAATATTATGTACCTATAACTGATGTTTTGTCGCCAAAGACTAAAACTTGCCATACAATAGGTTAATTCATAATATTCAGTAAAATTTCATGAAAGATTATTTGAATCGTATTTTCTTTCGTTTCATTATATCAAAGCATATACTTAATAAAACAAAAACATATTTTGATTAATTTTTCCCCAAATATCATGTAATTTTTAACCATGAAGTACAGGGGCCTGTAAGACCCCACGTCCATGATAGTGTTATGGAAAATTACCTCCACAGTTAAAGGTGAACGGCATTAGGCTTTAGACAAAGGGTCATTAAATCGATGTTAAATCATATACTACTAGAGCCTCTTGTTGACCCACCTGCTCAATAGATTTTAAAGTTCAAAATATTTATGCTTTTCTGCCCTGATCTGTACGAATCTCAGTACAACATACACATCATGTACATCCTTACACTTACATATTAGACAGGTTATGTACTAGCTCGACGCTCGTAAGTATTAAATAATTCTGTATGAATCTATGAATACAAAAGTGCATAATATCGTCAGACGTAACAAGTGACGTCACGTTACGCAATAAATTCGGTCATAGATGCAACACATTCGTTTTCTACGTACCTAAGAATAAGTGCCTACGTTATCAAAGCGACACTCATTTTCTACACAGGTGATTTGGCACGAGGCACGTTGAGCAGATCGAATCGATGACGTCATAACTAATTTTAGCCTTTGTTTGGAGTTTCGTGGTTCGAGTGACCAATAATGGAAATGTTGACCGTATTTGGTGTCTGAATATTAAAGCTAGTGGAGTTATTTTGAAGCTCTAGTGAAATTATTAGAAAAGATTTGTGATTATTCTGTTGAGGTTAGTGCTATTTGGTTTGATAATATGGGCACATATTAACTAATAGTTCCTTACATGTGGGTTAGTAATTATATGACTAACTTTGAATGGAATAAACTCGCTACAAACTTTTTAGAGTTATTTTTCTCATGTAGTGAAACAAAACGTAAAAGTAAACAACTCTATGATCAGATAAGTAAATAAAACAAGAAAAATGGGCGTGTAATTTGGCAACAATAAACAGAATATAATGTAACACAATACAATAGGTACATATAACAAAGTAGAGCATCTATATTTAGAGAGTCATCCATGCTGATGGCACGACAGTGTTGTGAACACATGTCAAACGGATGATTTATGGTTTGTTTGTAAACATTCACTGTCGCACGAACTCACAAAGGAGCTGCGTATTACTGATTTTCTTAGAAATAAAGGAGAGACGGTCGAACGAAAGCAGAAATGGAAACTATTCAAGAAATAGTTTCGAGAGTGCAGATGGTTGTGAGTCTACACGCGACCGCATGACGGAGATGTTTGCAGCGTCAGGAAAGTAAAACTTAGACAATGTACAATACAAACGCACAATGATGACAGTTCTATAAGTATAGACAATGATTCTCACAGTTTTGATACGTGCGACATATCATTATAAAAAAAACATGTGGGTATCTACATGAAATTTCAATCTGTATTCAACTTTCCTTGTTGTACAAAAGGAGGTATAATTTCAATCAACAAATTTTCTGAAGAATGCTATAAGTGAAATAAACCTTGTTTAGGTAGGTATAGGTGTGCTATAAAGTTCTTTGTGTTGAAAGCAGTAAAATTAAATCGGTTCAGTAGGCATGTAGGCCTGTTGGGCGGCGTGACCTTGTAAGGGCGTATTAGCGAGGATGTAGGTCAGCGAGACCCATCGCCCTTGACCTAGCGAGGGTGCCCTTGGGGACGACCTCCGCGACGCTCTGCCAAATACCGTGAGACAAGGGCATTTCAGGCTTAGTTTCCAATGTATTTTCGAATAAAGCCGTGTAAACAATGTCTACATTATTTAATTGCGGTGTGGTAAAACCGGAAAATCGCGTTCGATAATATACGCGTGTGCCCATAGTCAGTTCCCTACATGGTCCTTGATGTCATACAAGTGGTTTTTCCGAAAAATCAAATTACATATTATAGGTAATTGCTGTAGTGGTTTATTAGTTCAATATTATTATAAAATATTATTAATATAAATAGGTAGGTATATATCATGTAATGAAGGTAACACATGAAAATAAGAGTATGCACAATCAAAAGTATTAATTTTTTAAACAAAACTTTGTCCCTCACTAGAAATTTCTTCCTGTATCGAGGGTGCGTTTACAAACATATAAATTCACATACACAGCAACCAGAGCCGGAAAAACAATCTGTCATACAAATACTCGTATTTGTTCCGTGCGGGAATCGAACCCGCGACACGCAGCGCAGCAGTCAATCGCTCTACCACTGCGCCAACCAGGCGCCAAAATATAACTAGTGAAGTATTTATTCTGCAGATCAATTCATATTTAATTTGCTTAAGCATTAGCTAATGTATGTTGTTCAACAACTACTTTCAAAAATTCTCTGCCCCTGACACTTTCCATCAGATTCAAGATTGATGATTTAGGCAGAAAATACCACTGCTACGAGTATACTGATCATTTAAATTTAGTACAGTTATCACATTTGGTGTAATGGTGGCTGGGCACAATGGAAACTATAGGGGAGACTGGGGAGTTTTGATCCTGCGTAAGACTTGGTTCATAAAAATAATAAAGCTACTTAGAAGAAGAAAGAAAGAAAGAAAACATTTTTTGCCAACTGTAACAGAACATGAACAAACACAAATTAGCTCTAAGGCAAAATATTATTTCAGTATGGTAAAAGGAGCGGTCTCAGCATATGCATGTAAAGGCTTAGCATCTCAAATTGTTTTAAATGGTAATTCCAAGTCTACTAAAGTAATACAGCTGGAGAAGTAGAACTAGTAGTAGAGATAGGTTTGATTTTTTAAATCAACCGAAGATGTTTTGGAGCCTTATTTTTTTTTGTACTAAGTCTCCCGTAGAACCAAGTCACCCCAGTCTCCTATATTATATAGTACTAGCTTTTTCCCGCGGCTTCGCTCGCAGTGAAGCCATTAATATATATTATTTTTAATAAATAGTATCCTATGTTACTTCTAATATCTCCAAGAATATATGTACAAAGTTTCATGATGATCGGTTCAGTAGTTTTTGCGTGAAAGCGTTACAAACAAACTTACATTCACATTTATAATATTAGTATGATCTTTTTCCTGAGGTTTCATTCCATTAGCCTATCCCTCAGTACCCAGCATTTTTGCCGAGGAAAACACGTATGACACTGAGCAATGCTGCCGTCGTATAACTAAAAAATGCCATTATCCGACATCTGGTAGATTTTTAACTTTTGATGCTATATTAATGAGAAAAATATATGTCGATCTGTATATTCGAATTTTCAATACCTTGAATAGTTTTGAAATTCGCATCGATAACGGAATTTTAGTTATACCACGACAGAATAGTGTAGCTTTCTTTCAGTCAAACAATTTTCATAATCGAATCACGATTGATTCGATTATGAAAAAAGTTTGACTGAATGAAAGCTGAAGAATTGGATAATTTTCTTTGCCGATGCAAAAAAGATAATCCAATCAGTCCTTCCAGAATGAGGTTTAACAACCATGTTAATAAACATTGTTTGTTTATTATTTTATATAAACAATCTTACCTCTTTATAAATAATTGTCGTTACAATTTTATTCCCCGACATTTTTTACTTCAAATCATTTTTCATATTAGATTTCCTGGCAAAATCTACGAAGAAAAACGTCAACATCGGTGCACGTTGTAGGATCACAAATACACGTGTACGTACAACAAAGCGGTGCACTAAAACCTAGTAAGGTCGTCTGCGATATAGGCAAAAACATATGACCATGTTGACTGTCTGTTATTTTAAATTTTTGCTTCATAACGAATATTTAATTTAACCTTCACAGACTTTTGTTCAATACCCTTTTTTATTAGTAGGTACACATCTATATTTATATTGTGTCCTGATTGCGGTAACAATGTCTGTATAAAGAACCGTGAACCTTCGCTCCCGGCACGCCGCAAGACTCCGCCCCGAAAGACTCGTTTTTATTTTCAGGATAAAAAGAAGCCTATGGCACTCAGGAATATTGCAGCTTTCTCTGATGCAATAATTTTCAAAATCGATTCAGTGGTTCCAGAGATAACTACCTACAAACAAACTTACAAACTTTACCCCTTTATAATAATACTAGCTTTTTCCCGCGGGTTCGCTCTCAGTGAAGCCATTACTTTTTTTTTAATTAAAAGTATCCTATGTTATTTCTAATACCTCCAAGAATATATGTACAAAATTTCATGATGATCGGTTTAGTAGTTGTTGCGTGAAAGCGTAACAAACAAACTTACATTCACATTTATAATATTAGTATGAAGTATAGATAATATGATCATAGTACCTATAGGTGAATGAGATATTTTGTTTTAGTCGTAATCAGACCAATAACACGGCTTGTTGATCTGCCCTTTGGTGGATTAGCAAGCGGAGAAAATAATGAACTTCCATATAACATTACTCCCTTACAAACTTGCATCCGCTTCAGAAGATGATTTCACCGTAAGTAGAAAGTTCATAACTAATGTTTACCTTCTTTGTATAAAGGACTCTTATGCATCATGCTTTTGGATCCAACGGTTCAGGTTTTTGTTATTGGTTTTATTAGGGACTTTAATAACCGCATACACTACAGATCAGATTTAGACCAAGAAAGGTTATGGCTGTACGAATAAGAAGATTTTACTAAATAGAATAGTCCTTTTTTTCCGGCAAAAAGTAGATTATTTTATGTATAAGTTTTAAAATAATCGCATGCTCCCAATTTAAAATCCATAAGCACTGAAATTCACCTAATCGTGGTGTACGACTGTACGCTCCTGAAATTCACTGACCTGATGATGTAAGTTCAACATGTGGACGAAAACCATTTTTTTTAAGCGCTGCACATTTTTGTCATCTATAGATCGATGCAAAGCTTGTAGAACTACGCCGATTGTCAAAGAACAACACCCTGAAAATAGCGCGGTGACTTTACCATGACCTTGCACAAAGCTATATTTATCGGTATCAATTTTGCATAGAACGCTAAGGAAAATCGTATTTTCGCGAATTATTCCGGGAAGTGCTGATAGAGGCGAATAACGGGTTGGCTGTTGTTATTCACATATTACCGCACGCACACAGCCCTGTCTTTATATATCTAGTTCGTATCGTACACGAGGTCGTGTGCCTGTGTGCGTGCGTGACATTGAACTTCACACTTCACGCGGCGGCGCACGAGTTGCGTAACTTCGAGCGACGAGTTCACTTCTACCGACGCGAATAAACCAATCTGCTTTATCTTTTCTAGATAGATTCGAGAGTTACGCAATAATTATACACACGCGCTCCCTACGCGCTTTCACACAAGGTTAAATCAGTACTAAAATATATCATGGTAGGCACGGTTTCGTAAGACACGCCATGCGAACCCTAGCCGAACCGTTTAGTCACAGGAAAAGCAAAATTTATCTGAAAATGTTTCAGATCTCAGCATTAAAATTTGTTAAGAAAACACCGACATGATAATTACATATTCCTTAATTTCGCATAATAAGCCCGCAACGTATTGGTTGTAGGAATTTTTAGTCAAGAACCTTACATTTTATAGTAAAAGCTGTGTGCTGATGTAATAAAACGAAACTTGTTGACAAGTAGCAATACTAGCAGCAGCACGTGGCGTGATTCGACAATGACATTGACATTGGCCGCCGCCAGGGCTCCGCGAGTGGTGACCGTGCGCCCGCCGCCCGTCGCGAATGAAATACAACATCATGTATAACATATGTATCATATAAACGATCTTTAAATATCCTGTTCAGAAATAAATCATAACAATTGGCTAGGTTTTGTAATGACAGAAGAAAAAGATGTATGTTCCTATTTATGGGTAACGCAAAAATCCGAAAACCCAATGATGCATAAAACACTAGGGTTTTTCACGTGTCTTATGTGAGTTCTTTATTACACCTGACCTGACATCATCCACGTATGAGCTAGTTTCTTGTACATGACAATGACTAATCCATATTCTGATAATCTTAACAATGATACACATCATACATTACATTTTTCCTGCTACAGGACGAAAACTTAAATTGTTTACTTACATGTGACGTGGCACTTATAACAATCGTTAATTGGATCTCATTGATGTCCGAGCTGTCCTTGAGTGGGTACTAATTTGCAAGTGGACGCTTCCGCGACGTGTCGCGAGGTCACCTTCTGTATTGTATTAATAATATTTATTACTTGTCTGCACGTGAAGCACCATCTCAACGTTTCCGTGATTGACAGTAAACAATTAAAAAACAATCTCATAATATACTAGAGTAATTCATTATCACGTTATATCTGTCCACGTCCCAAAAATGCGAACAAATATTTTTGACAAAGATGTCAAGGCGAGGACGACATTGACTATTAAAAATATTAGTGTCAAGAGCAAGTCCATTAATCAATATTAGTTAATTGAAGCGGACTGTTTATTTAGGAAGGCACTCTTATGCCTAAAGACGTTAAACAGACATTACGAAAATGTCAAAGTAACAAATGAAGTAAAAGAGCGAAGAGTCGACCGGGTGGCCTCCGCAATCCGCAAATAATAGTCAATAAAGTGGCAAGTCCGTGTGACGCAGATGTGGAGCGGAGCGGCGCGGCGCGGCGCGGGCGCGGGCGGTCGTCTATCTGACTGTACAAATAGCAGCGACCTTGAGATTCGGCGCGCGCGACAAGGTCACCGCGCAAATCGTTATCAGCGTGACGTTAGCGTGTGACCTCCACGGAGGTGCCCGCGAGATAAGGCGGCTAGATACCAGTAGCGACCGATAGTGGCGAGTCGCGGACTCGCCGTGCCGCGCGGTCCTACCGCTGCACTACTTCCGCGTACGCTCCTCTACTACGAACGCCATGCCATACCACAGTAGGGTCACTGCCACATGATTAATGTAGAAGCTGTGTTAACAGATCACAAATATCTAAAAGACTTCCTCACAATATTCAGCTACGCACAACTGAATGTACTGATGTTGTCGCCGGATTTCGTTTTTGATACAGATTCCAATGAAAATAGCTAATTTATAGGCATATTATATACAAAAATGAATCTTGTGTCTCTTGAAAAAATTAATAGGACATCTGAGGTAAAGTTTTGTATGAGCCATGCATGTGATTTATCCAACGTTTTGCTTTGTTGCCTTGTGTAAAATTGTGTAGTATATAATGTAGATTAAGATTTTAGAAGAAATAC
This sequence comes from Orthosia gracilis, assembly GCA_947562075.1. NCBI lineage: Eukaryota > Metazoa > Arthropoda > Insecta > Lepidoptera > Noctuidae > Orthosia > Orthosia gracilis. Next base: position 9,179,629 of record OX387274.1, read on the forward strand.
AATTGTAAACATGCTTTTCTAATGTAGAACGTAGTTTTTTTCAAAATGTAGCATGAGTATTTTTGTTTCAGGGTTAGTTACCATGCATCAACGTACAGATTTGCGATCATCAGCGAGAAATAGAATGGTTCGCAGCAATCGTAGCGTCGACAAAAGGTTTTTTTTTCAGCTTTCGCTCTATGCTAGTTTGGAATAAAGCCAAAACAGCGATGGTCGATCGGAATCACTTTCTACGCGCTTATCGTTGCCATCCGCAAAATATTGTGGCGACCTTGTGTGTTCATGGTCGTGCAAAAATATCAACTTGACATTCTAACGATTTCCCGATCATTGAGTTGCTAACCAGGAAGCAGCGGTTAACATTAACCACGCCTCACGTCCCGAGGTCAAGCGCTAATTTTATGTTCCTATATACCTACGTTCCTATATGTACAATGTAGGTACCTGTATACTTTGTAAACACCATGTTTACCAGACATATAAATAGACCACATAATATTTAATTATACTTACATGGCTTATTTATTAGATACCCGAATACCCAATGGCTCGACTTTGCAAACAACCAAAAATTATTTGCTAAATAACTGGTCACTACTCTATATACATGTCATGTACATGTACCACTAGCTTTTCGGACGGTTATCGTCAACTTATTTTAATCCACATAAGTACAAATACAAAAATACAGAAATCCATGGCGCGAGAAAGTAAGTACATCGTGGTTTGATAACAAAACTAAACAGCGTGCCCATTTCATGCGCGAACACGTGCTTATGTACTAAAAGTAAAAAATATGTACTACACTTACATGTGCCAACGCACGACAAAGGAAATTCAACATTACTCTGAATTATTTATTCATCAATGACATTGATTCTGGCTATTTAATCTTTGTTCTAATCCCGCAATCTATTGAACGATCTCATTAACATTTCTATCTGCCGTTTGATGTTAATAAGCAACAATCCCACAGATTATCGTCACTAATTAATTGTGAAATCTATTTTCTAAAACACATTTTCCAACGTTTCTTTCTAGTAGGTTTCGTCTAGTATCATAAATAAACTAGAGTGTGTTTGGGTGAGTTGAACATGACCTGAATCCAAATACGGGCACGCGAGAGAAATCTTTCTTAGGCGACGAGCAGCCAGAGACAGCGAGACTCACGCTGTGGGCGAAGGCGAACAGATATGAAGAGAAAGGACCTCTTCCTTTTTAAATATGTATGACCTGATTTCCAAGAAGAATCAGACTTCTTAAAACGTTAAAGGAAATTTTGGGGTCTTTAAAATAAAACAATTGTTTCATCTTAACTAGCCACGTGCGTCATCTTAATGTTGTTAACATCATCACCTTCTTGGCTACGTAATTCTCTATAAGGCCTTGTCGAAAACGTTTTTATGTTTAACAAAACTACTTAAGCAAAGATGTATTCAAATTTTAAAATCCTTGCCGTGCTATCCTTCCTTGTTGAGTGTGAACAGGAAACGATTGTCTGAAAAAAGATTAATTTGACGTTAAGTAGCAATACACAGCAGAGAGTCAGGAAACGGGTTTGTAGTTACCATCTTTGTTGGCCACTAGGACAGAAAGTACATGTGGTCGTATTATAAGTGATATCGCCTCAATTTCTCTGAGTGCGGCGCGTGGCAGGGCGCGGCGAGTCCGCGTCGTAGTCGAGGACCGCGGAGACACCGCGCGTACAATGGGCGGAGAAAACGGATGGATGCTGTCATCGTACTCTCGCGGCTTGACTTATGACTTACAAAATCTACATACAATCATCAGCTATGTGGAGCAGGCCAGTGGGCCGCGCGGCCACGCATCGCTTACCGCGCGCTTGGCGCTCGCAAACTGTCGCTTAATTGGAAATTAGTTTACATAGATGTCTGAAAACTAAAAATATTTGAGAACACAATGCAAGGGTTTACAAAGTCATTGATTATCCATTGCTTTTAGGTTTGAAAACACAATTTATAAAAATAAGTGTTAGAACAAAGTCGGCTATATTTACTCGAAATTTACTTATTTTCACATTGTTCTCGAAACTATTTATTTCTTTCATTAGGGATCCGATGAACCCCCCTTTATTCGACAAGCTAGCCGGGAAAGTCGTGTGTTTGGCCTCGAATAGCCGGCAAATAATCGGCCTAATGAAACGAAGTCTGTTGATGACCGACTTAGATTTTTTTTCAAAAGTACTGTACCTACATTTTATTCTGCGTATGTCAATGTTAGATACATTGTCATTTTGGGTTAAGTAATTTTGGAAATTAGCAGAGGTTTGGTTTTCACTATTTAACTGGTTTTTGCTGATCTACCTGCATATTTGACTTAATCTAAATACAACAGATTAACAATAAAATAATAGTATAAATAAAATATGCTCAACTAAAGCACAAAAACTTTAAGCAAGTCTTGCACTAAATAGGCATCATTCGAAAGTTTGTGAGCAGAAGTCGACTCAAGCAAGCTGGTGGTGGAAGGTAAGCATAAATCTAGATACTTTGCCAAACTCTAGTCACCAATCTTTTAGTTTTCTCTCACTGAGAGTGTTTTCACTTTTGTTATCTATCTTCTTTATATTATATAGAAGAAGAAACTGCTAGGCCTAGAAGCATGAAATTAGGCAGGAAGGATCCCCAAGTGACGTAAAGTGAGGACCAAGAAACGATTTTTGGAAATTCCACCCCCAAGGAGTTAAAAATGGGGTTGAAAGTTTGTCTGAAAAATCTAATTCCTTCGGCCAACATTCTTGAAACTTGGCACAAATAGTAATCTATGTAAATAATAAAGGTTGTCATTATTCGTTTTTCGAAACTACACCCAAAAGATGATTTAGGGGATGTTAAAGTTCTTTTTTAAGAATTTTCTTGGGTTCATAAACTTGAAACTTTGCATAAATTCCAACGAAAATAAATAATAAAGGTACATTATAATTTTTCTGAAACTATTCCCAAAAGACGATTTAGAGGGTGGTAAAGATTTTTTGAAGAATTTTGTTTCTGGGGTTAATAAACTTGAAACTTGACATAAATACCAACCTAAGTAAACAATAAAGGCTTTCATTATAGATTTTCGAAACGTCCTCCAAAATAAGATTTAGTGGGTGTTAAATTTGCTAAGAATCTTAATGCATAGGGTTTCTTGTTTGATGTAGGGCTCTAGGGAAGCACTAGGAACGAATTTCCGGAAATTCAATGTTTCATCATCATTAGCATTTCAGCCAAAAAAAATGTTCTTTGCTGGAAATAGACCAATCAGTGTGGCAACGTTTGGGACGTTGCCACACTGATTGGTCATGTGCGTTTCGCATCCACCGGACTCCCACAGCCTTAACCAGGTCGTCGCTCCACCTAGAGGGAGGCCTTCCTACGCTGCGTCTACCGGTACTCGGTCACCATTCCAGAACTTTCATTCTTTAAGGGGGTGTAAAGTGGGAAATTTGTTTGAGTGAAAAATCACATTTCTTGGGGACTAAGTATATAATAATTTTTTTTATAATTTATTTATTAACACACACAAGTTAAACACAGAAGTAATTTGCGCAATGGACTAAATGAACTAGTGAACTAGATATCACAATGGAAGTGTTCGTGGGCCCCAAACTAGGCACAGCTTGTTTCGTGGCCCAGGTATCAGAAAAGGCTGTAATGTTCTTCGTGATACAGCACAATGCTGCAGATTGTACAAATATAACATTTGGAAATAATAAAACATAAAAGAAATAATACTAATATGACATACAAAAAGCCAATTGAAATAATACGTTTTTAAATCTACCTCCTAGATAGGGTTAAGGGGTGTTAAAGTATTTTTGAGGAATTTTACTCTGCAATCTAACTAACATAAAAGAAAAAGAAAAAAGAGTGAATAACATAATATTTGGTTTGTTAAAAACTCAACCTACTACTTAGAGGGCAAAAAGGGATTATAAAATTTTTAGGGGAGGATTTTACTTTGTGGCGGTAACCTAAAATGTATTATTCTTTAAATCAAAGATGAATCGTCCTAAACTAATAAACCTAAGATACCCCATTTTTTTATTGATTTAACAAAAGCTTATTTTTGGTCGCCTTCACTAACTGCATATAAGAAAGTCATCTGTAGGATAAAATACGAAATCACGCGAACACACACGCACAGTCGCGGGCGGAGTGTTAGTTATTAATAAATGGCCAATACATGCTAGGGCAGACAGCTGATTCTGACGAAAATGGTAAATTTGTTAATTGTTTTTGTTCATAGTTTTACAGAATAGTGTCACGACCTTATTTCTACAAGTCTTGTATCAAAGCTACAGTTTGCAGCGATTCAGTACAATACGAAACTCAGTGAGGGGTTTTTTCGCGGTCGCCGACCCGCATTTCACGCTCGTACTCACCACTTGAATCTTTCCGATTTATTGCCTTACTTTGCTCCAAGCCTTTTTATATTCTTTCTTTACAGCAGATGACAAATTGAACACAGAAGCAGGCACGGGCGCAACGACCGTATTAACGCAAGACGTTTCAAAATTAGAAAACTTAAATTACATTTTTAAACAAAACGATTAAGAACCCGGTATTATACTTCAACACACAATTTATTTGCCGCCTAAACAAATAAATTAAAAATGTTTTCCAGAAAGTGTAAGCCCTGTCGTCTTTCACGTTGACACGCTGTTAGAAAACAAAAGTATTTTATTTGAGGAAAATGCTGCAGGCATGTTTTTGTTACATTTTGTTTGTCTACGTTTTGTTTTCTTTTATAGGTAGTTACAATGAAGCAGACTCATTTAAGAAAGTTGCCAAAACGATTTGCTTCATTTAAAGAAGAGATATTTGTTTGTGCTCACTTTGCAGACGTTGTGCGGTCAGTGCAGGTCAGACATACAATGTTTTCGCTAGTTCTGTATATAACGTATGCAATTCAGAGTACTTTACAGAGGGCAAAGACACATAGTTTGTATAACGAAGCGTGTTGATTGCGACGCATAAACGAACGGTTATCGCGAAGACACGTGGCGGCTTGCGTGCGAGCGCCATGTCGCCGCAACGTGGTCGTTGCCATTATAAGATATACTCGAGGAATAGGTACTACAAGTAATAAAAAATACTAATGCAATTTTTTTTTTACAGTTTTGTCTCAGAAAGTTATTCAACAGATGTCACGCGTAACATTTAATCGCTTACCATCAGGTGAGATAGTGGTCAAGCGCGAGCCTATTTACAATAAAAAAAAAATTATCTCCAAGAGAAATAAAAGTATGAGTGCAAATCTGAAATAAACTACAACTGTTGATCAAATGACAATAGAATTCGCGTGACGTGTTTCCCAACACTATTTTTATTTTCACTCTCATTGTATTTTGTTTATTTAAAAGAAAGATTTTCTCACCATACAGTCTGTTAACAACATTAGAGTCGCAAATCAGAACATATTTTTAATAGCAATGAACTTTTCTTTTTTCTGATATACACATTTGTTGTATTCTACTTTTACAAAAATAATTATTAGTTTCATTAGAATTATTGTTTGCTTTCAGGTCAACTCGTCATGGGAAATTCAGGATCCTAAATTCAGTTCTGATAATTCTTAGAACCACCACTTAACTTTTTTATTAAGCTTTAATAAGAAGAATAAGACACACACATAAACTCATTCTTTTTTCCTATGAGGGTAGGCGTATTCGAAATCCCTTGTTTTAACTATTAAACTTTAGGTTCGAGTCGCTTGCACATTCATTAACGTTGTTTTTTAACGTACTCACTCGTGACAACGTAAACGATCCCTTATATCAAAAAGTATATAAAAAAAGAGGTTTCTCCTTACAGTCACCAGACGGCGCTTATCTAGTTTCAATACAGATTGACGTTTACGTTAACGGGATTAAGCGTGAGTAAAAACTCGCACTAAGGCCTCAGTTCCATACAAATTTTCATAAAACATTATCTTCATACAACCGGAAAATATACTGTAAGGATCTGTTTTTAACTAAGCATAGTTTACTTAATAGTAGGAACACGTCATAACGAAGATAATAATATTTAAGAAGTCACGTTACTCGTCGCCATGACCTCCGAAATTGCATCCGTATTGCTCGTCTGTCTGCTAAATAGATTACTGCGTGGGATACAGTTTTCTGCTATTTGACTTAGCTACACGTACTGCCGAAAGGTTATTTCTGTGAAATATCTGCACAGATAAGTTGTCACGACATTATTAATGTGACGTGATAATGTTATCAGTCTGTCCGTGAAAGATTTGGAGTTAGACGAAAAAACAAGCGATGATATTGGCTTTAATGCCAATTTTTGACCTTCACTCGACGTATGTCAAGTACACGTTATTGAAATGATAAAGTAGTAAAGGTTTTTGATAAGATCTAAATTAATTATGTAAGTGGTTTGAATAAAAGTATTTTATTAAGTTTTATACTTAATATTTATTCAGAACTAAAACTTCAAGTTACATAAATTATGTTTTAAAACGTCATGATACGATGAGATAAACTATCAATTATTATTATATTTCCGTAATTGTAAAACAAAACACGCCATTATCTGAAGATTTGTAGCTATCTGATCTTAATTTTGGCACTGTAAAGTTTTACATAGCTATTTTTCAACAAGGTTATGAATTTTTTCAAGGCGCACTTTTTAGAAACGTTCGTTTTTTGCAACGAGTGGGTAGTCTGTTTACAGCTGCGATCCACTAGTGATTTACAACTGATCATACGCAGCTAACATTGTATGTAATAGAACACAAGGTCTTGACGTATTTTTGTGGAAATGTTAACGTACATTAACAACTAATTAACTAATGCGGTAACTCTTGTACCTATTGGCAAAAATATATCATTAGAAACATTTAATTGTACCTACGTCTTTCAGGTAACGGAATGGTGACCTCGACTAAATGTACACGTAGCTAATTGCTTGTTAAATATATCAGTTGTTGAAAATAAATGCCGCTCGATATCGCGATAAACGTCACAATGTTCGTAGATTTATTTAGAAAGGTCTCACGAAGGTTTAGTCACATGAAGGTCTTATAGTGGCATTCAAAGTTTGTACTACTTAACGCTATCATTTATCATAATAAAAATACTGATGATAGAGAGCAGTGGTGGCCCAGTGGTAACGGCTGCGACTTACAAGTTGTAGGTCGTGGGTTCGAACCCAGGCAAGCGCTTTACTTTGTGTAAATTATTTTATCATCATAGCTCTCAAAACGGTGAGGGAAAACATCGTGAGGAAACCGGCATATCTAACCCGCACTGGACCCGCGTGGTTGATTACTGTCCATTCCCTTTCACAGAGAGGAAGCCAGCACGCATAACGTTCCGAATGGGAGTCTATTTTTTATAATTTTTTCCTAAACAGAAAACTACTACGAAAACTAAACAATATAAAAAGTGCAAAATTACTTTCTTTTCCGAAATCGGTGTCATTGTTACCTGTTAACTTTGTAGTATTTTGCTTTGGAAGTCGGTTATTTTTTTTGTTATTTTCTATTTTTAGTTTTGGTAGGTACCTCAAATTACCATGAAAATCCCAAACGCGACTAAATACATTGTTTTATTTCGGAGTTTCAGTGCCTACCATCCGGCTTCATCATCAGATCAGTTCGGTGTTACCATTTTCATAAGCACCAATTATTTATAAGTATTAGCTTCATCATAGTCGGTTAACCATTTGAGATATCTTATACCCGTTAAATACTTATCACTGAGGAGGAGTTCCAGTGACCCTCCATGGTCTTCTTCATCAGTTCTACTTCACCAAATGATACTTTCTGATTGCAAATGCTTGCATTGTTGATGAAAATACCAAAATCGCTATAGATACTTATGCCTATAATATTTGAGGAGTTCCCTCGATTTCTCCAGGATCTCATCATCAGATACTGATCTGATGACCATGGGACCAACTAGGAAGTATACCCTTTCAAGCAAAAGAAAAATTTTCGGAATCAATCAATACATACATACAAAAAAAAAGTTTCCGTCGAATTGAAAACCTCCTCCTTTTTTGAATTTTTTTTTTTTAGAAAGCGTTGCTTCACACTAGGAATTTCTTCCTGTATCGTGGGTGCGTTTACAAACATATAAACTCACATACACAACACCCAGAGCCGGAACAACTATCTGTAGGTCATATAAATATTTGTTCCGTGCGGGTATCGAACCCGCGACACGCAGCGCAGCAGTCAATCGCTCAACCACTGCTCCAGCCGTGCGCCCAAGTTCGTTAAAATAAAACATTTTATTGGTTCAAATCAGTATCTTTTAACATCAAAAAGAACTCGTAAAATGTATTTTAATCGGTTTAAAAGGAAAAAATACGATATTTCCTAAAATGATAATGATAAGCATGTAAACGCGATTTCATAGTTTAACCGCGCTGTGTGAGCTGAGCACGTTGCGCGATGCTCATTCAATACAAGAGTCGTAAATCAGAGCAAGAATAAATATTCATACATTCTGCTCTACCCATCATACATTGTTACGTCAACACTATTATTCGTCGAAAGATTGTTGAATCTATAGCACGAACCCATAATCAATTCAATTAGCTTCGGATGTCTAAATAAAACCAGCGGACAGCGCTCCGCATACCGTTCAAATCCACAGATTAAGGCTGACATTCACTCGTTTGTTCTGTTGCAATATTTGCATAGACCTTGCAGTATTGAGAACAGTAATAGGAAGCTTTTAATGAATGATACAATACGATACATTTAAATATGGAATTTAAATGATAGGTGACAAACTGACAAGCACCACGTCACCTACCTATATTGTCGTTGTTGCTTTTTATGGTCGTTTTAAATCCTTGTAAGGCGCGGCGGGGATGTTGGCGTATCGGCGGCCTTGGAAGCAGCATCATGCGATATTTTTGCTCTCGGCGTTAATGCGGAAGACTATTTCAAGAGTCAGGGTCAGCGGCGCCCGTCACCCGCGCCCGCGCACCTCGTGAGCGGGACGCGTGGTGTCGGGTTTCTGTAACGTAACGCGACATCTACCCTCCATTATTTTGAAATTTAGACTAGACTTTCAATAACCTACCCAGAATGGTCCCTTTAACCTTAACATTGACGTATAAATAATGTATAACGTAATAGTTTCTAGAAATGCTAAGTACTGAACGAAACTGTCCATTGTCTGCGCACACAAACGCAAACACTGTTTTTCATAAATCAATGTACAAAAGACGTCAATACGCCGAGCCGACGCCGACGGCTGCGTTCTTGTTGCGGTGAGTTCTCCTGACCTCAACCCGCTTGTGTGAAGGTAACCTATAGTGATGTAAATAGACAGGAAGCCCATACAATGTCAGGAGCTCAATAATTAGAAGATATATTTTTAACCTCGGATTTGGGTTCTGTACATATTTCAAAGTTGGTGATAATAATTTGATAGTGTGTAAGACATGATTACAATTATTGTTTATAATTAATTGTATGCCGCACTTTTGAACAACCTTATAGTTCATGAATGTGAAACTATAAATTGGACAATTATTTATTGGACTATCGCCATTCACCTAAACGTAATATTATTTTTTATTTATTCAGATGTAGATATTTTACAACATAAAACCATTGTAATTTAAATAAGCTGTTGTAAGTCGCGTCTGAGATCACCTCTAGACTTTGAAATGAAACCAAGGCCAGTGCTAATGTTCATTTGACCTTCAATTTTTTTCACGAAATCATTTTAGAAATACACAATAAGGATGGACCAGCGGAAAACATTCGGTTGCTAAAGGATTTTTTACGAACGAGATTGCGAACATGTTTATAGAACACGTCGAGAACGATTGAAACTTTTTATTAATATTTCACATATTGAATGAAATGCATAAGTAAAATCGAAACATAATTTATTTACAAATTATCGTAATTACGTCGTCAATTTTCACACGTGTCCGTGTCATGAGCAACTAAGTTACGACAATCTAGGCATTAATTACTATTCTCTAATTTCTTGCATTTCCTTCAGCAATATGGGGTAATGTATCGCAACTCGTAGATAGAAGCATTTAATTGGTACGTCGCGTGATCTAGCTGCAACTGAAGCAATTGAAACATGAAACAGTTCGTCAGTAGGCAGCTGAGCACGTGAATGAGCACATGGTATAATGAGCTGTGTTTCAGATTCGCTGTACACCTGGAGGTCGTTTATCAGGGTTCTTCGTAACGAGGCTACACACTTGAAAGTGGGCTCCAGGTGGCAGGCGCCAGCACCTGCCGATTTCACGCAACTGTTCAGTATTCTTCATGGGGTAATGTTCTTCGATATATTAAGTTTTTAAGTTGGATTTTATGTGCTTTTCGCTTCTTCGGTGTTATCAGAGATTACTTCCTGCTTTATAACATTCACAAATTGGTATTTTCTCACTGATGAAAGATGACTCCACGCTCTATGTTAGAATTTAACAGTCGATGAACCTCTGTTTAGTGATCACAAATTCAGACTCCTGAACATACTTATAGATTTCGAATTACACGTAGCCCACTCAAAGAGTCGAACCCGGAACCTCATGTTCTCTAGCTGCGCTCGCGGTCGCTAAGCGAGACGGACACAATTTTTTATGAAAACATTAAAAAATCTCGGGGATTGTCCTTAAAGGAACCTTCACATGAAAGTGCAATGTTTCTTATTGGTCATTAGCAGGGCCTTGAACTTTGAGAACAGAACGCGCCGGTAAACATGTTTGCGCAGTGTTCACTGCGCACTCTTTATTATTACTGTGACGTCTCATCTTGCCCTATACCTACGCTATACTGCATTTGTTTCAGGTTTATTCCGTTACCTTCGGGCACGTGGCACTCCAATTGGATTTATATCTGGCCTTCAGCTGAACCGAGACTAACGTTTATGGTGTTCTACGACATACCATCCTTCAAGGTTAGATCTTTTATTACTATTGGATGCTCGTATTAATCTTCTTTAATTTATTATCTGGTCAAGACCACAGCACTTTATTCCTGTATGCGTGACAAAATAATAAAACTATGATAAATGCGGTATTATATTGGAGATTACATAAATATAATGACTTACGTGTTACTGGTTACTGTCAACCTGCACCATCTCTCTGTTGGGCCAGGGCATTAACAGACAGAATTAATTTTAAGGATAGCAATTCAGCGTTGTATCGTTTTGAAGTCAAACAGGACATCATTAATATTCCATGCAAAACGATAAATATCACAATTATCAGCAATAATCTCTACATTATATGAGTATGATGAATAAAAATAACTTCCTGCTTGTCCGGCTTCGACTCAACATACCCACATAGCGCAGTAAAAACAATGATCGAGGAAAACATTCCTGTTTACGGCTTACGTACACAGTTAATGAAGTCCTTTGTGACGTCGCGTAGTATGGTGACCGAGGTGGCCGATATAATGAGTCCGTCAAGGTCAACGCGTGTTAATTACAATTACCGTGAGTGGTCATTCTTTGTTCCAATAATGATTAATGCCGGTCGCGAGCGGCGAGAAGTATCGTAAATGAGATAACAGGAAGCGTCCGTGTCGCGCCAATGTCATATGACAATGTCGCCTGATATTGGCCTGCGCCGTCAGCCGTCACCCAGCCCGCAACCGAGCCGTACAGCCAGACCATACCGCCAGCCCGGAAAACAAATGAACACGCAGCATAGTCAGATCTGATCTTTACCGGACCAAAACCAGCCCAAACAAGAGTTTGAGCTTTCAAAGTATGAACATAGGAAACAGTGGCGTATTCAAAAACTTGGCGCCCGGGCTGATTAGGTATGGCCGCCCCATGACAATAAATCAAGGAAAAAGATGCAAATTCTTTTCTAAGGCTGGATACACAACTGGTAGAAAGGATAGTCAGTCGTGTTAAGTGGGACTCCTTGGTCCCAAGGCGTTGACGCTATCGCTGAGACGGGCGTTACATTGACCTCATCCTTGTCGCTCTGCCGCGCGCCAAACACGACATTGTAATATGATTTACTGCAGTTCCTTGTAACACAAACGCGGACGCTTCACAATCATGGGTACTTCAACAACACCAGGCCTACGGTTCATAGCACAGGCATGATAATTGAAATACAAAAGATAATTAGAATGTCATATATTATTGTTTCATCATATTGACACATAAAAATTTGTCGCACTAACCATATGTATACCTAACTCCCTACAGTAGGTACTTAAAGTTTTCATAATTTTCATACGTGTAAGCTGTAACCTTGTACAAGAAAAAATATCAGTAAATACCGTTATTGTTTTTTTATTTAGATATAATTTTTGTAAACTAAATTGTAACGTATTTACTGATACAAAGGCTCCAAATTGCGGTGACATTGTTCTTTCTTATCGCCTAATCAGAAAAGCAGCGAGACCTTGAGCCTGACCCTGGATATTTTTATCCGCATACACATTTCGCGAGTGTTATGTAGACACGAAGCTACGTGATGAGGAACTGCCGAATTCATATTTAAACAATATCAGATAAAAAAAAGATAAAACTTTTTTACGTAATGTTAAATCGAAATATTTGTTCAAGGATAAAAATAATTGTGACATCATATTAGCAACTCGTGTATGTGAAATTAAAACGTCGCAATATTGTAATCTTTGTTTATTTTCTACGATAGCTTCCGTAGAAAACAAGCAAAGATTAAAGCAACAACGTAAAAAAAAACTCCTAAGGGAAAATTGTTAAGCATGGGAATGGATGGTCCTGTCAGGGGCGGGCGGAGGATCGCGAGGTGGGCGGCGGGCGGCGCGGCGGCTGCGGGCGAGGTCGTTCGATGCCTATCTAGGAAGTCAAGCGATTCGACCTCGACCTTGTGTGCGCGAAAAAATATTATTCGACAACGACGCACACACGTACACCTCCTCCCCCCTCCATCTCGCCTCTCCCCTCGATGGTCTGCTCGCTGTGACCCCCGCGTTCTCGTGTACATTAACGTTAATTACTTTATCACAAAAAGGTAACACTGTAAGCTGTAAGGAACTACGATTTCTGGTATTTATAATCACTATGAGATCGTACGAAACTTAGCAATGTACCACCAGAACATCTTCACGACAAGATTACGAATTGCGGAAAAGATTGAAGGTCGTATGCAGATGTTTGTGGAATATATACAAAAGCGGGTTAATTTACGACGATCGTATAATAATAATATGTTTAACTAAAATATCAGACGCGGAAACGTGTGACGAAATAATTTAACAATAAATAAATCAAGTGGTATATTACTTGCAGAGTCGTAACGAGGATCACAATTCACCCGCGATCCCTTGACTCATCGGTGACAGACAGACAAACACTTCATTACTTTAATCAACGCATGACGATAGCACTCGAATAGTTTTTTAGTATTTCAGTGCGGTACTTTTACTGAGAAGTACTGGGAACACTTGAAATGATATTAACGTCCAGGAAGTAGCACTCGATAAATTTATTAATGAAATACTAAGAATAATCACAAAGCACAGATAAAACGCCTACATAATATCAACTTTAATAGAGCAGTACCTAAAATAGAAGATTTTAACTATCCTTAGACATAGTGGGTGGGAACGATAAAATCATGAATTAATATCTCTAGGCGAGAACATATAGGTTTCTACCAAAATCATTATTCCCCTTTCTGACGTCATCTCTTCGTTACTTCCGATACTTTGATTACCATGTGAAAATAATGGGATAGAACTGGCAGACAGAATTCTTGATAGCTTGGAAAGAAAAATTTGAGCCTCTCATTACTTAAGCAGTTATTACACTATCCAATTTATTGTAAACCTAATTAAGGACAGTTAGGAACTTAAATTGATAGCTAGTGAGCACACTACACTAAATTGGATTCTAAATCGTACAGAACTAGGGTTCGCCACTAAATAGGAGGTTGGAACCACCAGTTTAAGTGTAAAATCCACTAAGTTGATAACACTGACGCCGACAAGTCTTTCTAAATCGCAGTGTCGCGATTACACTGTCCTAAATCGTAGACAACTTAAAAAGTAAAGCGGTTAGACCTCCAATATGACTAAATCGGATCCAATCTGTTCCTAACTACGAGTTAGGTTTCCTACAAATTGGATAGTGTAATAACTGCTTTATAATACTTCCATCGGTGGGTACTATTTTTTTCTTCTATAGGCTTGCTCTTGACCACTATCTCACCTGATGATAAGTGATGATGTGCTCGACGGTGAAGCACGCTTGCCTATAAAAAAACTATACACTCTTGACTTAAAGACCCATAGATTGTAGCTAATCCTAGATTGTAGTAATCGAAAAAGGCCTATTTAGACATAATCAAATTTTGTGGGTAAACAAGATGAATCTATTTTTGGATTATTTCGGCACAAATACGTCATATATTTACAGCGGGCAGTATAAACTGGAGGTCAGTAGGCAAGACTAGCACAGTGATCTAATCCTGCTGCTGTAATTATTTACGCAAGTGCAAGCCATGTGAGAGCCGATCTCGATTGTCGTCCGATGTTTTGGCAACATTCACCCCAGCCTCCATTGTTCCCCTTTGTTGCGTAACACCGTTTGTTAAACATTCGCAAGGTAGCCCTCGATTGTTTTCGTTTGCTATATAAACAGGCTCAGATGAACGTACAGTCCACGTACTCGTTACCGCTAAAAAGTTATTTAGTGACGCCGCGCCAACTGGTGTTTAATAAGGACCAGTATATTTAACTGCATTAAATTGGTATTTGTAAATATAATGCCTATCTCAAAGTCACATTTGAGAGCAACAATACATAAATTGATTGCAACATTAACTTCTTTTATGATTTTTTATCTATACTAATATTATAAAACTGAAGAGTTTGTTTGTTCGTTTGAACGCGCTAATCTCAGGAATTACTGGTTGGAATTGAAAAATTATTTTTGTGTTTGATAGTCCATTTATCGAGGAAGGTTATATGCTAACATCACGCTACGACCAATAGGAGCGGAGCACAAATGAAAAATGTTGCAAAAACGGGCAAAATGATTCCTTTTTGAGTGTTTCGATTGCGTGCGCTGCACAGCGGTTAAAGTTACGCAACATTCATGTATGCAGGGTAGGTACGGTAGGGTAGGTAGGTAGCCAGTTGACGGGAGCGAAGGCGCGTGGGGCGGCTAGTTATTGATATTACTCATTCAGCCATCAACACTACCGAAATATATGTTCATGATGTTATATCAGTTGTCTTGTTACGCAATATACAGTCAGTAATTGGTTATAATTGTGACCAGTTTATCTGTACGTAAAATTCTTAACGAGCATGTAATTTAGAATCATAGTGTAAACTGTGATAGCCTTAGATTAGAGAGACGTGCGACACTAGATGGAACGAACGACCTTAATCTTGAACGATAGAGCGGCTGCGGAGCTCTGTGGACGGCGCCCGCGGCCCTCATACCCGCCTTATCAAACTACCAGGGTTGACACCCTCTTGTTCATTCCACCTTGCACACCGCGTGTGTACACAATGTGGCGAATAGTTCAATATTCACACTTTCGCTAAATAAGCGGCACACGACCTAAAATTTTATTAACATACTTCATGTTGACACGCTTTTATAACTCTGCTTTCATGAAAATACTTGACATGCATATTACCATCTTAATATTCTTGATGTATAAACAGTGGCGTAACTTTGTAGATCTTTTTTCAGACATGGGGCCCCGTCACTCATATCAATACGTTATTTATTTTATTCACCCTTGAGTAGACTACGAACACTAACATACTTTTACAGAAAAATTCCAAAGGGAGAGGTTAGAAAAGTCGAGGTTTTCGCGCCCAGCCTCGGATAGGTTAAATTTTCTATGGCCAAAGAGTCAATACGCGGTAGCGTATTTAGTGTGACAGTTTCAACTTAGGGAAATTAAAATTAGTAGATACTAGCTTATACCTGCGGCTTCGCTCGCAGTGAAGCCATTTTTTTTTTTTTTATATAAAATGTATCCTATGTTACTTGTAATACCTCCAAGAATATATATACAAAAGTTTCATGATGATCGGTTCAGTAGTTTTTGCGTGAAACCGTAACAAACAAACTTACATTCACATTTATAATATTAGTATAGATGTTGTTAACTTGGTAATTGGTTGCTAAATTGGCTAGTCTACCAAAGCTCGTTTTTCAGATCGTTCTTATTCAGGAACCAGATTTAAACAGCAATCCATTAACAGCATTTATCTGGAATAGCAATCCGAAAGACTATTCAAAAATGCCGCGTGGTAAGGTAACTTACTTGCTTGCCACATGGCTAGCAAACTTGGATTTTATTTTCATTTTGTATTTATACATATAAGTTAAAATAATGTAGACATAGTTGCACAACATTACACAGAAAACATCAAAAAAAATATTAGTTGAAACGATAATGTGTCGTCAAGCAACGCCCACTGCCTATGAAAGAGCTGTTTGTCTTTTGCACAAACAAAGTGTTGTTCTAGGAAGATATTGTACGAGTTCTTTGTCGCACTTCTCCACATATTTTTATCAGATAGTGCACCACTGGCCCACTTATATTCCGTGAATATAGAATTCGCACTACCTCAATAGATAACAATATCAAAAAATAAGTACGATAATGTTGTTTGTGCCAAAATGTACACAAAAAGGAAGGTGGCGCCTGTTCAAAACGTGTTATTTTTAACTGATTTCACACCTTTTTTCCTGAAACCTAAGCTCATAGCTAGGTATATAAAATAATCCTATATAGTAATCCAATGTTTTATGATAAGAATCCATATAATGTACCAAGGAAGTGTTGTTCTCAATGACATAAGTAACGAATCGTCTTTGTAGTCATCCTCCGAGTTAAGATGCGACAAGACCTCATTTTTACATGTAATTGTAAATTGACATTAGTTACGTGTTATTACAAATTGTCACTGTTGGCCCTGAACACAAGATATTATGAGTAAATGAGTAAATATGCTACAATCTACATAATATCTACCTCTTAGTAATCGTGGCTCTGAACACCGACCACTTCCTTGTTTGTCTTTGATATTCTGTTATTGCAAAAATAATAAAAATACTCAAGAATTCAAGGTTAACCTAACCTTGCTTACACAGTTTTTCTTACAGACGTCAATGTGTTTAATTATTAAGTTGAGAAGTGTAAACAATACCGGACAAGCTGGCCAAGTCGCACGTGGCTTGCTATTTACAGTTCTTACGTAGGTAGGCAACTACTTGGTTCCTTTAAGTAACATTAACGTACTTCACATTTTTATTAAACATGATACGAGTAATATGTAACGTTAGTAAATACGTCGTAAGATCACGGAAGTTTTCACATCTACTTATATATACAAGCGATAAACTTGCGTCACATTATAAACATGTAATTTGTAATAAGTAAGTCTATTAGTAATCAACGGGCAACGTGTATAATTCATACATGTGTTCACAATAATAGATTGAAAGATATGCACATGGCAGTCAACAGAAAACAAATATCAATAGTCATTGAAACGAATGTGTGTCAAGTGTGTGCGCGTACCGCGTAGGGCCGCGGGTCGCGCTCGCGGGCCTCGTGGCCACCGCCGCGGCCGCGCATCGCATCTGCCCCAATGCTGTCAGAACGGGGGCGTCATTGTTAAAAGCGACCATTAATTGGACCGACCTAGCTCGTAAAAGCGTTGTAAAAAGAGTGAAGGTCTGGCGGAGGTAAGGACTCGACAGAAAGAGGTCAAGTGTAATGCTTCGTGTTCCACTGACCTCATTTGGGAGCAGACTGCCGACTGCCGACACTGTTCGCCGCGCTCGCCGCCTTTCATATAAATATTATGTCCTAGTTTGCCACTGTTCTACAATTACTGTTCTTTGTTAACATTCCGAAGACCACACGCTGCGTATATGCAGCTTGTTTTAGCAATTTTGCAGAAATTATTTGTATACTTATTGACTTTTTTTGCTTATAAAACTTTAATTTAATTACTTATGGACCAAATCATTTGTTTTTATTAGTAATATATTTAATAAAATTAATATTTGGTATTAAAATCAGAAAATGTAACATTTCTAATAGAATAATACAAGTAGATACAGGATATCTGTGAAAAATAAAATCATGAAAACCTACTTTGCAAAACTTTCTTTTTTTTTCCTGAGTATAAAAAGTAAGTTTTCCAAAGAGATTTCCGAGAAAACTTATTAAGATCTTTGTTCTTTGTTGCTGTGGCGTGTCTTCTCTCCTGTGACTTATCTCTGAGGAACCTCGCATATTTCCGTGATAGTTTAAAATATGGCACCGAGTGATAGTGTAGCTTTGTATGAGTGAAATAATTTTCGTAATCGGTTCAGTACTGCCAAAGATTACCTATAAACACACAATTGTATAAACCTGTATATAATATTCGTTTAGAAGTTTAGTAATCTGCTATTAAGCACGGTCTATGAATCAGAAGTAGAAAACTAGGAATATACCTTCTAAATGAAAGTGACATTAGACAAACAACTCGCAGCAGTTGAAAACAATTCCGCCTGTGTGTAAGCTAAATTAGAATAACAATGAATAATCCGGAAACCAGCGCAGAAGAAGTGACCTCCTCTTGTCGAATGAAACCTTCAGCTGCTATTATTAACGTTATGACCGCGAAATCGGAGCACTGACATACATCCCGCCCGAATAATACCATATACTACATAATTCATAGGAACCTTGGCCCCAATACTGCGTGTGTGTGGCTCATCAGCACTGCCCGACGAGACCTAGCATCAAAAAGTTACGATTATTTCTCCGAGCGACACACATCACCGTAATACTTAACGCAATCTGGACTTTAAACCACAGATATAATTCTAACTAGATGACGCGATTGTATGTACTTCGCGTCCTAAAATATGGAGTAAAGTTACGATAAATGATCGTAATTTGAGCTTTTCATTTAACATTATCGGCACCGGAAATCCACCGAAATCTAGAAAAATGCCATTTTATGCCATATTGAGCTGTAAAGACTGTATAGAAAAAGTTGGCCGAGGCATTGGAAATGTTTTCTTGCATTGATAAGTAAATTTGTTTTTAAGTTTTCTGTGAAAAAAAGGCACGCTACAGATGGAGGGACTTGCGATATCTAGTTAGATTTATGTCTGTGCTTTAAACACTTCCATGAACTACTGACGAGTATCGCATCATAAGGTTGAGGTTCCTTGTTAATTACAGTAAAGTATAATATGTATTTTTCAGTTTCATAATTCTAAATAGTATACAATTATTCAAATGTCAGTTATGAGAAAATATACAACGTACCTAAAATTCAACGTAGATCAAGGTGAACCCAAGCGAACGTATTCAATATTCTTACGCGACCTTTGCCTATGGACACTCATTGTCTTTTTTTTCTTTAAAATCCTTGTGAATAATGAAAGGTGTCCTTAAAAATGTACATTTGTACAAACAAAGCTGAATTGAATACATATTTTCAAGGCTCTCTACAGTCAATATTATATGATATAATATGCTAAACACAAGCCCCGTGAGAGTCAGACTTGCGCACTTAAAGGTCCTGCAAAAAGAGCAGGTATGAAAACTTTTCTTATATCTTGGGGATTTGGGGTCTCGACTTGGATATTGTCTTCAGGGCCGTCTCTGGGGAAGAACGAGAGGATCGGTCGCTCTAGGCACCAGATGACAAGGGGCGACAAAAAGCCAAATGCAGAAAACAATTTTCAGCACAAAATAAAATTTCAATGGCGCCTTCAGTAAGGCGCGGGAGCGGTGTTGCTAGATCATATTTAAAAATCCATAGATGACGGTGAAAAATCCGTAGATTGCCTCTAGCTAAATCCGTAGACTTTGAAATGAACACCAATATTTTGAAATAACATTTGGTGAAGTGGAACTGATGAATTAGACAACAATGGCCACTGGAACTGCGAAATAAAACAATGTATCCTAATCGTATTTGGGCTTATTGTCATCGTCATGTGATGATTTTGTTAATTGGAGGTACCTACCAAAACTAAAAAGAGGAAAATAACAAACTTTTTTAACAAAAAATCAAACCGACTTCCAAAACAAAACACTTCAAAGCGAAAAATAACTTACTTTTCCGTGTCGGAAAACGTAAAACAATAGGACACTGACTGTGGAATAACGGAAAACAATGGGTACAAAGGACACCGACTTCGGAAAAGAAAATTATTTTTCGCTTTTAAGTCTTTTGTTTTGGAAGTCAGTTAAATTTTTTGTTAAAAAGCTTTTTTTGCTCTATTCGTCTAGATACCTTATACAATTTAAAAGATACTGTTTACACTGTCCAGTGAAAGACGGTCAGACGTACAGATGTTCGGCGGCGTAGACTTAGTGATAGGATGTCTCACTTGTTTTTTGCCGGAAAGGAGATATCCCAAGGCTGGTACCATGATAAAGAAACCAGGAATTGATTATAGCATCCTAGATATATCGAGGGAACTCCTCAAACATTATAGGCATACATATAACGATTTTGGTATTTTTAACAACATTTTTCGCTTTGTAGCGTTTTGTTTTTTTAGTATATAAGCGAGATCTATTGGCTCTAATTTGATTACAAAATTATAGTAGTATCAGGGCGATCGAGCTCTGCTCGGGTGAATAAAGAGATAACAGTTTTTTTTGAGAAATCGATTTTTTCCAGATATGAGACCTAGTTAGGTAAATTTTTCGCCCTCGAAATCCTCTATATTGTAAATTTTATCGGAATCTTTAGAGCTGTATTCGAGAATGTGATTACAAATATATATATATACAAATATTGCTCGTTTAATATTATAGGATAGAATTATATTTATAAATATATCACAAACACAATGAGTCAGTGTAACTTCTGCGCTTTGCTATACAACTGCGGAGAGATTAATGACATCGATTGCGCCACGTGGAACTGCTCTGTTCTCATCACGGACGGGACACACTTCACTATCAACCTTATAATGTAGAAATGTTACACATAGACATAATATGCATTTGCACAAACAACTTAGAAAACATGGCACGTTTTGTTTTGGCTTTTACCCAGATACCTATTATCCCGCGTTACATTCTTGTTGCATTTAAATACGTAAATACTGTTGATTGTCAGATCTAAAAACGTGTCATTTATTCATTTTGTGTCTAACTAAATCCAAAGTATTGATAGACCTTTTTTCGCTGGAAATAAAATTCGTGGAAGCCTACTTAAGCATGAGTCAGAGAACAGACGGCCATATATCCGCGTGGCTAACCACAAGCTGATTTAAAATGAACAATTATTTTACAAACTACTTTTAAAAAATGCACTTATTAATAATTTAATTTTATTGGTAACTAGTTACCATGTCGCTGAATAAGGCAATCGGACGAATATTGCTTAACTTATTGTGTTCATTCATGTTTTTCTTTGTTGTCCAATAATTTTGCGTAGGATTCGAATGCATATAATTAATGCTCTATAGAGCATAATATTAGAAGTAGTTAATAGGTATAAAGCTCGTAACAGAACATATTTTGTACTTTGGTTTTATCTTGTTTTCATTCTCTTTTAGTGAAGAATACTTCACTCAACTGTCGAATTTTCTTTTAAATCGCAAACTAACCATATATTTCTTTGTCTTTTCCTCTTTGCTACAAAACAAATACATTGTTTGAAATTTGTTTCTTTTTAATTCTATTGATGTTTTGTTTTTTTATTTATTAGGTAGGTACCTAAACCTACTAAATAATTTACCGAGACTATTTACCGTAGATAATTCAAAGGCTTCATACCACACACCTGGTACCTATTTATGGATTTATTAAACTGACCGATAAAAATACGATCTCGTCTTTCAAGCTGGAGAGGTCGGATAATATTACTTCAAGGTCTGTGACGGGCTGACCTCGGCGTATCGGTCGCGGAGGACAGACGGTCGCAAATATTTGCGCGCGTGAGAGGCGAGCGCGCGGCGTGGTTCGAGCGGGCTACGGGGCGGGCGGGCGGTGAGGGGGGGAGCCCGGTGACCTTGCCGCGCGTCTGCCGCACGACCTTGATCTTGAGACGACCGCGGAGCGCCCGCCCTCGCCGCCGCTACGAACTAACGACACGACACTTGAACGACTCCTACCGCTCCGGTTGCTACACAATAACCCAATATTAACATTACTAATTAGTAATTACTTGTAGAAACGCCAAACACAAAACAGCTTCACATGAATCATTATGAACCACACGTTGTTCTCCGAATCGCTGCAAGACTGACTACCTATCTGCTAGATGTCATGAAATATTTTTGATTTTGACTCACCCAGCCCAATATACTCGTAGTATTTGACAAAGGGAACCAAAATTCGGTTGTGAACTCTCAAAT
Source organism: Orthosia gracilis (assembly GCA_947562075.1). Lineage (NCBI taxonomy): Eukaryota > Metazoa > Arthropoda > Insecta > Lepidoptera > Noctuidae > Orthosia > Orthosia gracilis. Next base: position 9,201,947 of record OX387274.1, read on the forward strand.
ATTATCAACAGAATTTAGAACCATTTGTTCAATGCTTCAAACTTAACTTTTAATTATTCAATCAAACAAAAAAATCTAATCAGCTACCACAACACTATTTAAATAACATGATACTTCCCAAAGCCCAGAAATGGGAGGTAGAGATTTAATTTCATAAGATCAGTGGAATAATAAGTATCCCATCAAAACATAATATGCAAAAACATAAGTCTCGCGGCGCAGTTCTTCTACCGCAAAAAGTAGTGAGATCGAATGTAAAATCAAGTCGGATAATTTATTCAGTAGGTACCTTATTAATTAGGTTAAAAACAAACACATTAACCAACTTGGTTTTACTTTTACATTATGAGTCGACACTATTGTGTTCTCTAAAGCAGCACCGCAGTTCTCGTAACAAAACATAGGCCGTTGAAAAATATGTACAGGATCCGTTGTAAAATGCACGGAACCACGAAATCTGCAGAAATCACAAAAGGGTCATGCGCTCTGCCCGTACCGGTTTGCCGGATTCCAGCTTCTAATAACTGATAACTACAGACAAAGAAATGACTAATCATAACCATGTTACCGAAATAAAGTATTAGATATCAGAGAAAGCGAAACTCCAAAGAATAATTAATAAGAAACCACGATACATACCAGTTTTCATAATATAACCCTTAGTTGTACACCAGCCTTTTTTTACGCGAGGTTTAACTTGCCCAGAGATCAGCTGTAATGGTTAGAGGCTGTCTGAAAATCCTGCTCGCCATTTCAAATAATATCGACGCTTTTAACAGCTGTTATAAAAATATTAATAATTTGGTTGAAGATTTCTTTTACCTATATTAAAATATATATTAATAAAATAATTGATATTATGAAGATGCCCCCCCCCCCATCTCCGAAAATAAAACCGCAATTTCCGCTAGAAAGCATACCGACTGGTGGCCGTCCTAATTTTAAGGGGAAGCGCGTTCCAGAGAAAGAAAGACTGAACCTGAAAGGAAGAATGAACAAAATCAGTAGTATGAAAAGGACGCAGAGAAGATTGTTGCATTGTTGCAAGAGTGCAGATTCCTAGCGTGTGAAGAACTTGAATATTGAAAGTGAGACATAGGGTAAGAAGGTGGAGTGGGAGAGTTGAGTAGGGAGAATGCAGTTATTGAAAAGCCGATCAAGCTTATCCAGCAGAACCACACTCCAGTCAAAATAGCACACGGCACCATAGACGATTATGGGGAAAATTAAGGTCTGCACAAGCATAGTCTTCGTCATTGCGGGCAAAAAGCTCCTCGGACTAAATATGTAACCCAAAGTGCCGTTGACTCTTTGACTGACACTAGTACTCGTAAACTGTCTATGTCACCCAAGGGTCGAATCAAGATGCAAATCGAGATCTTTTATGCTAGGGCTAATGGGAATAACGGTACCGTCGAAAATAAGAGGAGGAAGGGAGTTAACCGCTCCGCTACCCATCATGCACGAGCTTCCTATTATGATGGCCTGGCACTTGGAGGGATTTACAGACACCCCAAATCTATCAGACCAGATTTTAATATCATCCAAGTCTCAGTTTACAACTTCTATAGCGTCCGAAATCTAAACCAAAGCAGCTGCATACAGTTGGAAATCATCGGCATAAAGATGATACGAAAACCGAAGACATAGTTATAATATTAATGAAGATAGAGATTAAAAATGGAAAAGAATAAGAATACCTTGTAGACCATGTTCTACAAGGTATTCTTTTCGTTGTAGCTCGTCGAGTTGGTATGATCAAGATGCTCATGAGCATCTAGATCATACCAACTCGACGAGCTCTCGTCAACGCGAACCGACTGCTGATGTTCCCGAAGATAAGAAGAGAACCATTCTAGCGCCTCGGAAGAAACCATGAGATGTGAGACAATAGATAGAAGAATATCGTGACTGAAGGCGTTAAAGGCATTGGAGAATTCAGTAAGTACCAAAACGGTAACGTTGGTATCCTCCATTGCCTTTCTGATGTCAGCGGATAATTTAAATTACAAGCGATTATTCCAAAATCTTCAGAAGTACAGTCTTGTACTTCTGACTGTACAATTGATTTGATATTGCTCGCAAGTCGCATTATTATTTTGCCCTTCGGCTTTGTGACCCTCTATGTATATAAAAATATAGTACCTGGGCGAGAGCTCTGCTCGAGTGGAAATAAAGAAAACGCTGTTTTCTAAAAATGAAACCTAGCTAGATCGATTTATCGCCCCCGAAAGGCCCTGCATACTAAATTTCATGAAAATTGTTAGAGCCGTTTCCGAGATTCAGATTATAAATATATATATATGTTACGGCTAATACCCGAAGTGCGGCTACACCTAGTATTAGCCGGAGCTTAGGGCACCCCGACACGGACAGGTTAGGTTCGTGTTAGGTTACTTTAGACCCTGCGGACGGAAATAGGAGCCCCGCGCAGCGGGGCTCCGTCGCGTGGCTACACCTAGTTCTAACCGGCTAAAACTAGGTGTAGCCGCACTAATACTAGGTGTAGCCGCACTTCGGGTATTAGCCGTAACATATATATATTTATATATTCATATAATCTGGCGTCTTTCTATACTTGACCTCTTTATTGAGATAAGCAACGTTATTTCAGCTACAAAATCATAAAATATTATGTGAGCAACAGAAAAAAATCCCGGCCAAGTGCGAGTCGGACACGCGCTCGAAGGATTCCGTACTATTATCGCAAAAAAAACGGCAAAAAATTCATGTTTTTTGTAAGGGAGCCCCACTCAAATATTTAGTATTTGTTGTTAAAGCGGCAACATAAATATATCATCTGTGAAAATTTCAACCGCCTAGCTATCACGGTTCATGAGATACAGCCTGGTGACAGACAGACAGACAGACGGACCGCGAAGTCTAAGTAATAGAACCCCGTTTTTACCCTTTGGGTACGGAACCCTAATTAAAGTGTAATCGTGTTCGTGTTTCAAGTTGCGCTAGAGCAAAGCAAAGTTTGAGCACAGTCATAGACAGGTGATAGTAATGGCGTAGTGTAGTAGGGAGCGACAATAAATATTAATAAAATCTTATGTTTTTAATGCTAAGTTTTTTTTTAAACAATGTAACTAATATGTATAATATGAATGAACGGAACAATATTTTATAAAATTATATAGAGAATAGTGTTCAATATTACCTGCAAATTAAGTTACAGTACGGGTTCTTTGGAATTACTGTATCTTTTAATTGTTTTTAAATTGTGTACCTAAATAGTGGGTATTTAAGTATCATACTATTTTAAGGGCGGTGAAATTATTCGCTACCCTGGGCACGTGCTGAAACCCACGCTACGCCACTAGGTGATAGTGTTTGATACTTTTTTTGTAAACCTCTTTCACTCTTTGCCAGTTGATGCCAACTTTAAAAATGTCAAACTGTGTTTTGTAGACATAAACTATTCGCTGCTCTCTCCTGTCTTAGCGACCTTTCTGTTGGCTCGACGCGATTCAATTAAGATAAGCGATTTTCCGGGCGTTGCGAGACGCATAGGACCGATCAGTGTGGCGACGCTTGGGGGAGGCCTATCTCCAGCAGAGGACGTCTTTTGGCTGAAATGATGATTGAGGACGCAATGTGATGCAATTCGACCAACTTGAAATTTTGCTGGAAAATCATCATCATCAATTTCAGCTGAATGATGTCCACTGCTGAGCAGAGGCTTAACCCAAGCGTCGTCACACTGATCATTCCTGTGCGTCTCCATCCATCGGATTCCCTTAGAAAATACGTCCACGATATCGCCTATCGATGCAATTTATATTGCGTCGTGCTATCAAAAAGAAATGTCGGATATCTGACTAAAAGTGTTTATTCCTTTCAGTCAATTTTCAAGAACAGCACCAGTTTCATTTTCCAAGTTGGAGTTGTTGGTCAATTATCGAAGTAGGTTTGCCTTGCTCCAAATTGGGTCCTATTTAGGGATTTCCAGGTTGAACGGGGAATATTCATTCCTAATGGGATCAGAAGGTGCGTATGTCGCTCGCTACAGCTTTTGAGGATGTCCGCCAGTGAGTAGGATGCACACAGCTTACGTCTGGCGCGTTGAGCTGCGCAGTCGAATCAACATTTTAAGTGATGCACCGTTGATGCGTGCTCTCCGCACGCGCAACCTCTTGGCTATTGAGACGGACCTATTCTGCTGTACACTGTACACTCTCACTGTTCACTCCTGCACTCCTTGTGAATTCACCCTCTGGGTGAATGCAGGAGTGCATTGTTTAAAATTAGTTATAGATAATATTTGTTATGTAAACTAGTTAACATAAAATTAGTTTAGATACTGTTATATGTTTATGTATAGATTAGGTTTACTGTACGGTGTTACAGATGTGAAGTAACTTAGGATACGCGCATTTATCTTATTGGGTGTAAACCTGTAAAGATTTATGTGATAAGATTAAAATAAATAAATAAATCTTATAAAGCTATTTTGGCTTTTCAGCCTTTGCACACACTGAGCTTACGCACGCAGTTCTGCGGGTCTAGTGCGAGTTTTTGTACTTACTCGATCGCGGTGGCGTAACCACTTTGCCACGACACGAGTTATGTAGGTATTTCGATACAGGATAGAAATTGACGGTCAGTGGAGGGAATAATTCCATGTTCATTCCCATAAGAAAGATCAATCTTATTTACGGCCACTGCAAGAGAACGAGATGATTTTGAAAAAAATTGAAATGAGAATATCTACCACGCAAACTATGCTTGCAAAAGCGGGAATCTAAAATGGCATTGATACATTGTATTGATCTACGATTGGAAAGTACCAGAAGTGTACGCATGGTAGGTACTTACCGAAATGAGGGCGGGGGTTGTCCCCTAGCCAGACTGTGCTCAACGTATGATAGCAACTGTAGACAGAAATAACCCGTTTTTATTCATTTAAATAATATATATAAGTACCTAGGTAGTAACTATTTGATGAAGTATCATTAGGATGTCTGAAGCAATAGTAAAAAATGTCAGAAGAACCTTTTTGATATTGCAGATTTTCCGCGTGATCACTACTCTTTGTTTTGCATTAATTAATCTTCGTAGCGATTATCTATTTTCTTTGTCTAACTACGTATGTTGTTAAGTTAGAACGTAGTTAAGGTAGCAAGAAAGAAGGCGCAACGTATAAAATGGTCAGCAACACGTGGACGCTGTAACCTTGCGATAAGCGGCATCCGCTGATAAGGAGCAGCACGTCAGCGCGCGGACGCACATTTCTCGCGCCGCACTCCGCGCCCGCACCCCGGGCTACGGCAGTCGCTGGCGACGCTGCGCCAGCGCCGGCTTCAAGGTCGCGCGTGCACCCTACTCGCAATAAACTTTACACGTGTCTATAACACATCAGTGCATACAATAATCTGTTATAAATCAACTACATTGCATCAAAACCATCCACTTTGCACTCTACATTATTACTCATTGTGTCATGGCATTCCAAGTCTTGACACATAACCCACATACTTTTCGGACTCAATCCGAAATATTTATGAGCAAAAGGCCTCGACTAGACCACGACTAGACTTAAATATTTAAACGCCGGATGTAACCAATTATTATTCATCGTTCTGAATATAACATCTGCAGAGCTGCTGCTACATGCGGTTCGTCATAGTCATCATCTTCATTAACTTAGCTGGTATCCGCCCACGCCCCATTCCAGATTAGATCTTATCGGATTAATACACAGACAGAAAAACTGAAGAGTCCTTAACATCCAATTACAATTTTTAGAAATAAACAACACTCAATAATAAACAAATAACTTACGAGTATCACTTTTAGGCTGAGATACAAGTAAAGATTGAAGATTTAAAAAACGACTGATGATAATAAATAATAATGAATATTGTAAAAGGCACTAACTAAAATGTTTTAGACTTGAAAATGGGTTACGATTTACGTACAGTCAGATATGAATGAGTAAGGGCTTATTCATATTCCTTTTAAGTTCATTAAATGGCATTATTTCACAGACAAAAAAATCATTGATACACATCAATGATTTGTGTAGTAGTATAGCTGCTAATTTACTCAATCTGGATGAGCTTTATATCATCACTTGCATTAAAATATAAATATTTGAATGTATTCGTCATAAACCACTAGAGGCACTCTCATCATGGCTTATATTTCCGTCTAAAGAAAAGAGTCAGAAGGAGGAATTTTCCCCCATTATGGCTCCCCCGGTTTGGCCTTGGGCGGGTTCTCTTACCGCCGAGATATTCGAAAATCCATTAACTTGGAGGTCGTACTCGAGACAATAACCAATGCGACTTTGGTTTATTACTTACATTCATATATTTTTTGCTGAAAGGGAATACAAGCTCTTACGTTAACATTGTATGTATTCGTACATACATAGTTTCAGTTTGACGCAATAGCGTAATCTGTGTAACCGTATGTACTCGTACCCGTACACGCGGAAAGTCCCTGAGTGCATTAGAGTCGTACACATGGCCCGTTTTATAAACTTTGTATTGTGTAGGAAAAACCGGGTTATGCAAATATTGGATACAATTATTCAATTCATTAGAAAAATAAATAAAGGCCGTAAAGGCCATTGTAATTTACTTACTTTCCAGCTTGATTTCGTTGTAAAAATATTCGTGGTTTGTTAATACTATGCGAGTCCGTCGTCGCATAGACTATGGCTAACTAAGATTTTATTTCGACTATGAGTTTCAGCTGTAGTTTTCTTGAATTAAGTGTAAGCTTCATAATACAGACAAATAAAAATTAAAAATGAAATGAAAAATTTAAATGATCTGTAAAGTTTATTTTGCATTACGTTGGCTAAGGTATATTGAATCGTTATACTAGTAGAGATTTCCGCTCTACCAGTAATGACCTATCAACAACAGCCTGCAAGATTGTTAAAAGTACAATAATAGTATTAAAACATTACATAGGACTTGTAGAAGACAAGATTATTAGGGATTATGCATTTGCTTATAGATCTACGTAATCTATAGTGATCTTGAGAAAACACACATGTAAGAACCCATTCAACATCGTCATATCATCAGATATGGGCTCATTCACAGCAAGAGCACTTTATTCACTTTTTAGTATAACGAACGTTGGTATCTAAGTAGCAACAATGAATCTTGTGTTCGTCGAGCGAACAACATATTTTACGATTTTACATATTATCAAGAAGTTTAACCTAAGTTAAGATCACTTGTAAAGGTCGGGGCAGGTAGGTCGACGTGTCAATTGACGTTTTGTTGTGTTGAATGTGACCGGCGCGGCGGCTGTGGCGGGCGGCGCGTCTTGCCGGATGGGTGGCCGGGGGTGACATTGTGTGACCGCAACGTTTTTATACAACTATTTGATGATACGGTGACGCAAAACGTCTGTACTACTCGTACAAGCTACAAGGTCGACTTTAATTGTATTGTTGTGAATATTTTATTTATTAGCGCTAAGTGCAAATTAGATATTGCTGTAAGTGCCTTATGTTAATCTAGACCTTGTTATGTGCCTTATTATGGGAACACCAACTTTATATTATTTCTTGAATTATAACAGGCGATGTCTGTCTCTCGGTCCCTTCGAGCACATCTCACGAGCCAAATATTTTATTTACTTGGTCTTTGTATTCAATATTATTGTGTAACTCTAGCTCAGTTACAATGTAACAAGTTGGGTTATATCTTTTTGTAAAAAAGTTTTGTAATGTTACTTTTTAGTTGTGCTAAGTACTTAGTGAGCAAGTTCTATAGTAAGGTGCATATAATACCCATAATGACTCATAAAGTAATTCTAGAATAGATTACATGATCAACATGAAACTTGAACATAACTGGTGAAATTAGAGTGTACCACTCTATATTTCTTCATCAGATATTCACCAAATTTATATGGCACCATCGCGAGAAAATAATCTTAAAATCGGTCCACAATTGACGGAGAAATCGGTGAATATACAAAAAAAAAAAACATACAGATGAAAATAGAACCTCCTCCTTTTTGGAAAGTCGATTGATAAGCACTTAAACAATACCCCGCGAGCGAAGCCGGGTGCATAGCTAGTTTATTATTAACATAAAATAAGCTAAGTATATCATTCAGACGTCATGTCTCACAAAGGATCGTATGAACAGGATAATCCCGAATGATTACAGCAGGCCAGACTGTCTCGCCGCCTCTTTGTTAGCATATGCACCCATTGCATGTGGATTGAAAGGCACCCAATGCGACTAGACTCAAAGGGATACAGAGTTAGTGCACACCTTTATCGAGACAAGAAAAGTTAAAACAAGCTTTTGAATTATTAGAACATTTAGAACCTAATGCCTCAGTATTTAACCTACGAATTGAGGAAAAGTAGTTTTCTATTAAAGATTATCGTAACGTTTAAGAATTTCGTGTATCGACATTTTTACACAATTAACAAGGATTTTTTTATTTTCTTTGTTGCGTTTACAAACATCACTGTCTCCCTCACTTTAGACCATTTGAATCCATCAAGTGAGAATCGAACTCACACGCAAAACATAATTTTACACAGACGCCTTTGTTTTGAAAATGTTGCCATCCTTCACAACACTTCTTTATTATACACAAAATAAACATATACAAATCCAAAAGGACAACTTATTTAACACTTTTTACTTAACATACTTAAAGGCGAGCTGAACCCATAATTGGGTTCTCTGACAGAAAATCTCAGTGTTTTAGAGAGATTTACAAAATTAGAACAAAAGCACACAAAAAAAACTTAAAAGCACTTGAATTCAATTATTACTACCTATAAACTACAGAAATACTTGTCTAACATTTTTTAGGTCTATCTTTTGTTTTAAACAAAATAATCGTTTCAACCACCACCATGAGAGAGAGAGAGAGATTGACAAAATTAGGACAGTTAACAAAAGCACACAACAAAAACTTAAAAACACTTGAATATTTTAATTCTTACTAACTAAATAGACTACACAAACACCTGTCTAACACTTCTTAGGTATCTTTTGTTGTAAACTAAATAATCGTTTGCAACCACCACCAAAGATGCCAGCTGATATTTTTAACATATACATTTTTATGTTTCTTTGCAATTCTTCGACTAATGGAACAACTCAAGAACAAACTTCAAAGAAATGCAACCTTGACAAAGTTCATATAAATAAATGTAATAACCTATAGATAAACATTAGCCCAATTTTCGTAGACCGTGCTACGCGGGGCCTACGCAGCCGTAGCGGGTGTGTAGCACCTAGGAGTTAAGGAAATTACACTTACTATATAATTAAACTAGACAACCAATATTGGTTTAAAAAAGGTGCCAATGATTTGAAATGATTAAGAAACTTTACAGGACTACGAAAAGACAATTATAATGTAAAAGGGGAATGGGAAAATTTTGTGTGGTGTAGCACGTAAAAATAACTCAGAATAAGTCAAATAAACAAAAAAAAATACAGCTAAATAATAAATACAAATCCTATTCTTGGAGCATCATCACCATCATTTCAGCCGAAAGACGTCCACTACTGGATATTCTTGGATATCGATATCAAAAACATATTTATTTAGGGAGATATTTAAAAACTAGTTTTATGTTTTGTTAGTAGGTATTAGTTTTTTAGGAAGTTGAACAAAACCTTAATATCATCATAGATCAAACGAGCTATGTAATTATGTACCTACATAATACTGTGATGATAATACTTGTACATAAAATAGCTTGACCATAAAAAAAACAAATGACAGCAGGAGTTATCAAAGTGACCTTGACCTTGAAAATCGTACTTGTATTATGAAGCAGATTCGCCACGCCGCAAGAAGGAAAACATCGCGGGGACGAATTAATGCGCGCAGTTCTTCTAGGGGTGATCTCAATGATGTTCTTTTCGTACTTATTTACAAGAGTATTTACATAATTATGCGCAAGTAGAATAAGTTTTAAAAAGGCACTGAAAACTTATGATTCAGTGAGGGGTCAACACGAAATGAACGTACAATTAGGTTAAGTGAAGATGTTTCAGAACATATTTATGAATTAATGAAACCTTGCTATGTAGCTTATAAAAAATCCGTAACGATCAGGCTCTTTAATGCTAACTGTTCATAAAATGACAAATTCTACATCTAACTAGATACAATTATTCTCTCCAGTACTTTTTAAGAGCAAGCAAGGATTTTGAAAAGTTAATAGTGATGAAATGGCCGTTTTCGATATGTAATTAATAATTCGCACCTAAACGCCGCTATGTACTTAATTAAATGTAGACACAATATAGCCACGTTGTGTACTTAATGTAATATACTTAGTAAATACATGCACATAATAACGTCCTTCACGGTGATGTCTAGTGGCTCTTGAAATATAAAGTTACATGGGCTAAGCACCCATGACTCATATTAATCGTTATAATCGTCTTATGTTTTCTAGAAACGGTATGATATTAATTAAATAATATATATGTAGTGGCTCTGATGACATCTTAATTCGGCATGAATAAAAAAAAAGACACACACACAAAGAGAGACAAATAGAGTATTTGTGTCTTTTCTAATTACGTATAGAGAGCGACTGACACAAAAATCAAACCGACTTCAAGTCGGTGTCTTTTGTACCTATTGTTTTACGTTTTCCGACACGGAGAAGAAAGTTATTTTTCGCTTTTTAGTGTTTTGTTTTGGAAGTCGGTTTCATTTTTTTGCTAAAAAGTTTTTTTATTTATCTCTTTTTAGTTTTGGTAGGTACCTTCAATTGCCATGAAAATCGATTATAGACAAAGTTAATCATTACGATGCCAATAAGCTCAAACACGACTAAGATACATTGTTTTATTTCGGAGGTCCAGTGCCTACCTTCTTGCTTCATCATCAGATCAGTTCGATGGTACCATTTACTTATTTGCTTCATCATAGTCGGTTAACTATTCGAGATATCTTATACCCGTGATATACTTAGCATTAAGGAGTTCCAGTGGCCATCTCTAGTCTTCTTCATCAGGTCTACTTCACTACATGATACTTTCTGAGTAATTCAGAGTGTGTATTGTATTGTTGATGAAAATACCAAAATCGCTATTTGAATGCCAATAATATTTGAGGCTTTCCCTCGAGTTTCTGACCTGATGACCTTGGGACCACCAGGAAAATATACCCTATCAAACAAGAATTTTCCAAATCGGCCCAGGCGTCTTTGAGTAATCGGGGAACATATATCTTCTATACATGTAAATAAAAGTGGAGTGTCTGTTTTTTATTGAAATAATGGTTTTTTACTACATGTATATGTATGAATATATATACGGTACATACACCATAATAACATTTTTTAGAATTTTTGTCTGTCTGTTTGTTCCGGCTAATCTCTGAAATGGCTGGACCGATTTTGACGGAACTTTTATTGGCAGGTAGCTGATGTAATAAGGAGTAACTTAGGCTACGTTTATTTTAGAAAAATTCTTTTATTTTATAAATTTCTTAGGCGGAACGAAATTCGCCGGGTCAGCTTGTTAAAAAATAAAACCGACGAGTTGAGAACCTCCTCCTTTTTTTGAAGTCGGTTAATAAAGTGTAATTTAGTCTAATGGATCTGGCAACATAACTTACGTAAGTTACGCAGCCGAAAAAATCTGAAAATGCTGGTGGCATTAGTAGGTATAAGAGGAAAAGATTCATCTGTCGACGTACGACCAATGGTTACAATCTTACGATTGGTTGTCAATAATATAGGAATCTGCTAAAACTAACATAATATAAAGAATTAACAAGCGAATATCTATACCAATACCAATATTATAAAGAGGATATATTTTTTTGTCTGTGTGTTCGTTTGTACCGAATAGGCTCCGAAACTACTGGATCGATTTAAAAAATTCTTTCGCTTATGGAAAGCAACATTATTCCCATTTACAAAAGCTATAATTTGTTTGAAAACAAATTATAGCTTTTGTTAATCGGAGGAAAAAAGAAATCCTTATGTAAATTGCAATAATGTAACCCAAAGTAGCAAAATGTTTGCCTATAATATATATTATTTGGCGTGCACTGAGAAAACTGTTGATTATACATAAAAATTATGTACTACATGATTAAAGTACTCATTATGACCTACAAAAAAGACTGTAAGAGTATATATTTCACTATCATAGTTAAGTCACAATAGCAGGTTTTGTGTTCTTAAATTTAATTAAATCGCCGGTAGAAAAAGTTGGTTACATTCGTATTGTAGTATTAATTCTTATTCAAATAAATAGCTTAACGAATTGTTAGGTAGGTAGGTAGACAGGGTAGATGGGTAAGGTAGGGTAAGGTAGGGTAGATAGGTATGTAGGATAGGGTAGGGTAGGTAGTTAGATCGGTAGGGCAGGTGAGTAGGTTGGTAGGTAGGTAAGGTAGGTGGGTAGGTAGGTGGGTAGGTAGGTAGGGTAGGTAGGTAGGGTTGATAGTTTGGTGGATAGCCAGTTAACGGGAGCGAAGCCACGGGGATCATCTAGTCAATAATAAAAAATCAGTATGTAAAGGCACAGATAATATACTCATGAGTGAGACTTCGAGATCACAAAGCGTCCACTAGTAGACCGAATAAACTCTGCTGGAGATTGTTAAGACTCGATTAATCTACATGGCATGTGTTTTAACAATTCGCGACGCGTGTATTCTTAATGTTTAAAATATGGTAGAATTGGTAAAGGGGACCATTTTAGGTACTCGTAAAATGACCTGACATTGTGGTTTTGTTTGTAGGTACGTTTATTCCAGACATGAGGGAAAAAGAGTAATGACGTGCAACCTTATCGTGTACAGCTATCCTTGAAAGTAAACCAATAACAATTGGTCAGTGTCGTCTTCGTCACACACGCACACGCCTGACTCATTAGGTACTGAATTATACTGTGGTTAGTGCTCACATGCGTCAGCCGAACACAATAGAGCCTTACATTACAAAAAAAGTTCGAGAAAAATAAAGCAAAGTTAGTATTTCAAGTTCGTAAACTAAAGGGTTCTATCTGCATCGATACGCTTCCGCACCCTTAAAAATTACTGCTGCTCTGTTAAGAGCTTTATAAGGACTGTATTTACTGAGGATGCAAAAGATTTCTTTAAGTATCAATGTTGTAGTAAAAGTGAAGAATTAAACTAAAAAGGGCTCTCTGCTGCAATTTAATACAACGTATTGAAATCATCAATTTAAGTAAGCAACAGCCCGACGAGGCGCCAATCAATTATATCAACACAAGAGTGCACATTGCAGACTCAGACTGTAGTGCTGGTGAAAGGGTAAAGGCTAACCCATGTTCAGGGACGTCCACTGTCTCAATGTGAGCAGCTTTTAAATGTAGGGTATAACGGCGAGAAAGGACATAAGTTAGTTAGTCAAGTAACAACGGTAACGGTCTAAAGTTTCTGGAGAGTTTTATTATGAAAAAATATTTTGTCAATATAACTTGTTTACAACAAATTTTAATGGAGAGTAGATGATGTTCAATGCCTTGATGTATTTTCTATACGAGATGTCTCTGCCATACATTGACAAGAAACACAAGAAGTACACAAATACGAGCGACACTTCACTCACGAGTACATTTGAAGAGGTACAAAATACATGATCATTGACCCCAATGCTAGGAAAAATCTGTTTTACCGTACAGCACTGGTGTCAGTAAAAAGAGTATGGATTATATGGCATAATAACAGATAGTATAATATCACTTGAAATAACGTTGACATGATATAATTTTCATATGCTATAAAAACAAATAACCTATTTTCATGTGATCGAATGTTATATTTCATATAACCTTCACTAGCTTCAGAAAGCGTTTTCGACCGCCTGAAATGTATTTTGTATCCCAAGGGAACATTATACTGGGATGAAAAGTATCCTATTTGCTATTCCAGACTATAATCTATCTCTGTGCCAAATCTCATCCAGATCCATTCAGCCGTTCTTGCTTGATTGAGTAACAAACATACATCCATTCAAACTTTCACATTTATAATATTATTACTAGCTTCTGCCAGCGTCTTCGCCCGCGTGAAAGTTGAAAATTATCCCGAGGAAACATATTCCCGGGATAAAAGTCCTATGTGCTAATCCTGACTATAATCTATCTCTGTGCCAAATTTCATCCAGATCGCCCAGCCGTTTGAGCGTAAAGAAGTAAAACACACACTCACAAACTTTTCCTTTATAATATTAGTGTTATAAGTACGTAAGAAGTAATATTTGCGCTAATAACATTTGGTCTAATGTTTATTTCACACAGTTTTCAATTTGTATATTGCTCTTCAATCAGTGCGTTCAATCAGTATGGTAGGTAAGTACGACAGTATTTAAGCAACAAAGTAGACGGAGTGCAGGGTCTAAAGTAACCCAACATGAAGGAGAGAACGGAACGCTTTCTTTAGCCCCCGTCATCCCCTTCGAACCTATGCTATCCTTGTCGGGGTGCCCTAAGCACGCTCGCTCTTGGACTAATAAATCTAATTAGATTTGGCAAAAATATACAAAACAAAGTAGACTTTTCTAAATTATATATGATATTAAAAGTTACTTATAGATTTTGAATATTATATAGTAACTGAATATTATACTAATCGAATATTAATTCGAATGTGCATTATAGAAAATGTTCATTAAACCATATAAAATAAGGAAAAATTAAATTATATTAAAAAAACATATTAAATCCAATTAGATCATATGATCATGAGAACTTTTGTTATTATTTCAAACGTTACATCCCATTAAAGGTCAGGTATTATATATAGTGCTTAAAATATCCTAAATAAAATTGAAAAAAAAATTAGGGTCTGCTTACCTTTTTTGTAATATCAAGGTTCCGAAATGATCATACTTTTCTTTCTGACTGTACCTCGTGAACTCGTGGTGCACCCTGTCAATGACCGACATGAGCACGTGACACTGATGGTGCAAGCCACATAGTACGACCATTCAATCTACTAGTATGGTTTGCCCAAGCTGGCTCCAGCAATTATTTACAAATATCTAGCTGTCATAATATGAATGAATAATAAATTGAACTTAATATGGAATAACAACAACAATCAGTTATTTATTTGGGTTATGAAATTAAATAAGTAAATGCACTAAATTAGTCATAAGTTTTACTTACCGTATTAGTGATAATACAGTCATTAATAGAATCTTGGGAAAACATGTTGACGCTTTTGTGTATAGTATATAGCATTCCTAATCAGTCGTTGACCACAGACGTCTTATCAAAAGTGCTAAGAATTAGTCCGTTTTGGAAATTAAAGGTAGTCAGTAAAAATTAGAGGAAGAGTAGGAGGTATCAAACAATACATAACTGAAATAACTTTTATTTACTAATCCAATCTTTTTTTTAATCTTCCGTTGTAAATGAGGTATCAACCTTATGTCCACGAAAATAGGCTTTTCCTTTTGCAAGAATTCGTCTTGCTTATAATTTGCCAGCAATCCTAGCTTACTACAATTGAGCAATAGGTATGTTATAATAAGGATATTTTTTTATTTACATTAAAAGAAATTATAAGGTCAATGAGTCACTAACGTATTTAGGTAACTGGCAATCAATGGGTACACCATATAGGGGCAAATCCACGCCGAACTGCAATGACGTTCCTTCACAGTAATTGGTTTGGTTCAGGAAAATTGTAACAGTAACCTTTTGTTGCCCGCGCTTTATATTTAACTACTCAATTTCGTATTTTAAATAGTTGTCTACAAATAAGTCGTAGATTAATTTAGAAATAGATTTGTTTGGCAGTTCGGTGCAACGTTGTTTTATATAATTAGCGATGCACAAATGAAGCGGCTTCGAAGGAATTGGGTCGCTGCGAATAGCGGGCTGGTGCGGGCGGCGGGAGGCGTCGGAATTCGCGTAACGTTACGTCAGCGGGCGTCGGCCTCGCAGCGGTCGCTGACCTGCGGCTATCTCTAGCGGCCGCCAGGCGCACGCGCATCATTACGCACTCCACACATGTGCTGCATCACTAAACTGCTAAATGCATTCACAGCCGCTCTAAACATCTGCGTCACCGACACTTAATTGCACCAAGAATTCAGCCTAATGCGAAATGTTTTGGCCTAACTTGACCTGAGAGCAACTACCTCTTACTGCCTGTTGTCTATTCCCGATGAACTACGAACAATTGAGTTGTTCGAGAATAGATATTCAAGTAAGTTAAAAATAATAAATGATGGGATTGGTCCAGATCGCCATTCTTTCAAAATAGGCGTACGTTTAGTATTATTTTCATATGTCGAGCCGAGTCGTGTAACGTAGTCGAGGTTGTCGACCTGGTTCCACACTGTTCTTTTGTATCTCTCAAAGGTTGAACTGAAGGTACGTGCCTACTGTGTTCAAAACGGGAAATAATACGGTTCATTTCATTCATCAACTTTATGTTCTTCCATATAGTGTAGGCGTAATGATGCGACTTTGTACGTCTTTTGTAAAAGCTATTAAGTATTTCTTATTAGAATCATTGATTGATTCTAATAAGAAATCAATCAATGTAGTTAGCCATAAAAAGGACATTCTGCAATACTTGCAATCATCTAGATAATAGCATGTAAAGGGCCTATATATTTTATTTGCTGTTTTTGTTTATCCTTTTCATTTAAAACAAGTTTTAGCGTCTAAAGCATCCAAAACTTGCCTAAAACTTAGCAACTTGCCAAAGATATTTCAGAGTTCGTTTTTATAGATTAGGTCCGCCTAATAAATAATTTGTAAATACCGCCGGGTATTTACATGCCAAGATTTTCTCAAAGGACTATTCAAATAAAAGTACCAGGGTCCCTAGGGAAAGAAGAAAGAATAACAGATTTCGATTACAAAGCCTCTGTACCAGTCTCTGTCCATTATGCACAGGTCTAACAAGCCTTTGTTACCTTTCTGGTTACGTATTTATAAATGAGCATAAAAATTTAGGTACTTTCTACTGTCACCAATTTGCTTTCTTTTAAATGTCGAGAAAACGGAGCATGACTGAAAAGTATGACTCAAGTTACTGTGTTATTGTTTAATTTTGCAATTGTTTTTAATTATTTTTTATGTTGGGTTTGCTCTTGGCTCTAGTCTAGGTCAGAGGTGACAGAGACAGAGTCAACGATGGAGTGAGATTCCTCAGAAGAAGCCTGTTCACTCTAACTTTGAAGAGATTCGGGTTAAATGCGTTCGGAAACACAGACGCAGGTAGTGGTAGTGAGTTCCACTCATTCGCTGTGCGCATTGTGAAGGATGTTTGGGAGCGCTGGTGCCAATTGGTGGATTGGCAACCAGTAGTTCCGGGTTTCTGACTTCAGTCGGAGCATAAAGGGATATAGCGCGGCCTTATCACTAATAATATCTTATGATTCCAATAGTAGCCCACCTAATGACCTGGATGGCTGGCGAGCAGGCTCTCTGCGTAAATACTGACATATATAGCCGCATCTGTCTGGCTTGAGGTCGATGACACCACGCGTGAAATAACGATGGGAATGCTGGAATATTCAAATAAGTATTTCGTATGTGTTTCTACAAATCAATTTAGTTTTAATAATCTAAGGATACCTAAATTAAAATCTATCTACACGTTTTGTTGATGAAAAAGTTTCACTGGAAATAAAAATAAACAGTTTGGGGTCATTGGCTGGAGTTAACTACCTGAGCAATAGAAGAACGCGGTGTTTATCAACCTGCTTATCTCCCCTCGCTAACTGTCCGTGGGACAATTTTTGCATCCTTCGCATGTGTCATGTCTTTATTCCCTTTGAAAGTAGTGGAGAGATACAGATATGTTCTATCGCACTTACACCCATCATTATGAATTCACATTCCCATCAAGAAACCAATATGATAACGATCGCCTTATCAAAACTTTTCGGCCACATAATCCCAAATAAATCAGGAATCAGTATATCAATACTTTCTATTTGGTTCCTACAATCTGTTGTCAGCAACTTCGCCGGCGTTAAACCCGTAATACAAAAAATAGGGACTTTTTTACGCGTAACTCTAATTCTGTTTTCAAAGTAAAAGTTGCCGAAGTCACTAATTATAACATCAGCTGTCTGCCAGTGAAAGTCCCGTCAAATAAGTCCAGCCGTTTCGGAGATTACAAACAGATACTGAAAATTAAAAAAAAAAAGTTTTTTATTTCAAGTACCGTTCAACATTCACATGAATTTAGTAAAAAGCTGATATTTTAACATAACAAACAAACACTTTAATTTTATTTATTAGTATAGAATATAGATAGATATAGGGCCGATTGCTGAATATAATATTGCCAAATTTTGACTGGTTTTCAGGTTAAATTATAATTTCACAAATACTCAACTCGTTCTTAACCTCAATTATTTAATTCAGTAATCGGCCCATATAGATATAGATGCATAGATTCCGTAAAATGCCTCGTTGGTCTTCTGGTCGCACTCGCAAGCGCTACTGCTGAGCGCCAGCTGGGTTCGAGTCCCACGTCGGGCAAAGTGTTTTAGGGTTTTTCTTCCTGGAATTTCTCAGTAGTACCCCGGAGTCTGGGTTTGTGACCGGTTGATGGCAACAGCCCGGTGTTTGGACATGTTTGATGGCAATAGGCTCGTTGACGAAATGTGATTGAACTAAACTGTACTAAACTCTACCTAATCTTTCGGAGACTACAGGCGTGATGTTATGTTATTTTATGCTGATTGCGGGCTCAGGTTGGTCGCTGTAGAAAAAGCCTGGCCAAATGGTATCTCATAGACCCATCTCAAACACGGTGCCAGTATGCCCCATCGCAGGATTTGACCCACCTCCTTGGCTGCTCTTCGTGCCCATCCGCCTGCACCGTTCAGGATCTGAACGTGGCTAATGACAGAACTGTCAAGGTGGCTAACATACTAGTCAGGCAAAATTTGAGAACAGTTGAGACAAAATTTGAGTTCATCGCTAGGAAAAGAAGAAGGTCCCGAAAAATCATACGTCTCTGTCACAAATACAGAACAAACTGTCCCAATGCTCGACTTGTCCCCACTTCTTCAATTTCTCTTTGTGTTGTCTTTACGACATTCTTCAACACAATAAATTATGAAAATTCATACCACACTACAGAACTCAGCAGCATCATTAAATATTAATTTGTTGTAGTGTCGACAAACGGTCGTGAACCACATAACTTTATCCACTTGATCTTTCAACTTTCTTCTGTCTTTCTTCTTTGTGCACTGTATCTGCATTATTGTTACTAAACTAATGTATTTGAATAGCACTTTCTACTGAACTATATAAACTTGTAGAAGGTAATATCCAAGGCCTAATTAATAAACGTGGTCTAAAGTTACACCAAGGTTAAAACTCGAACAAGTCGCAAACGCGCACGGAGGATTCCGTACTATTGGTCTATTGCCGTTTTTTTGCGATAATGGTACGGTACCATTATCGCAAAAAAACGGCAATAGAATCACGTTTGTTGTACACATAAATATTTATTTTATTCTGTTTTAGTACTTGTCGTTGTAGTGGTAACAGAAATACATCATCTGTGAAAATTTCAACTATCTAGCTATCACGGTTCATGATATACAGCCTGGTGACAGACAGACAGACAGACAGTCGTACAGTGGAGTCTTAGTAATAGGGTCCCGTTTTTACCCTTTGGGTACGGCACCCTAAAAACGTAGTTAATACTGAGGTTATTCTTTTTTCTATTGTAGATAGACTCGCGCTTGATCTCTATCTCAACTGATGGTTGATGGCTGATGGCGATGATGTAGCACGCTTGCCTAGAAGTAACCTATTCACTCTCGACTTGAAGACCCCAAGATTGTATCTATCGGGCAACACAGAATCCTGCAGGGAATGCCACTCCTAAACTGTATGCATAATGAAAGTAGACATGATACAGTTGCAACTTTACGCCGAGTTTATTAATAAGGGGGTAGAAGTTTTGATCTCGTTACGAAAATTCTTTCACTTATTTAAAACTACACTATCGCTGAGTGTCATTTTTATCCCACGTTCTGAGAACAAAGCCGCGGGGAAAGCATAGTTAACCATGTTAGTATTTATTTGGAAAGGAAAACTCTAAATACCGCAAATAATCAATAGAAGGTCATTAAGTAAAGTTTTTGAAAATAAAAGAAGGTACGTAACTTTCTCGCGCCAGTGACAGTGGCAGCGGCGCCGGACTTGCCAACTTTCTACTGCTGTATCAGCACTCAGCACTCTTGTTCGCCCAAGAGACTCACTAACTAAATAAACATTGTACTTTTATAAAGCACTTGCTTTTACCAGCGGATTAACCTGGGTAAAAGTCGAAAATTGACACACAGGAACGTACTCTCGCATCGGGATAAAAAAAGGACCAAATATAGGCCAAGGTCTACCTGAAATCCGTTCAGCCGTGCAGGCGTGATTGATTTACAAACATCCAAAGCTCACAGACTTTCTCATTAATATTATTTGTAGGATACATAAGGATATAAGAAGTAGGTCAGGATAAGAAGATTACTCGATTGGTCTCACTTCTAAATAATGCTATTTACCAATGAATACGTTAACGCTGAGGCATCACACCATTGTTTAGTCAACACTACGGTTGAAAACGCAAATATATACGAGATGTCTTTACTCAACCAGCGGTTGATATGAATATTTAAAGCATTTTAATTTAAATAAAAAAAAAACATTTTTTTTAATATGTTCGTCATGTGCGTAGTTGCGTATCAAATATCGCGCCACGGAGGCCACATTGTAGAACTAGATTGCTCGATTAAAAGTTCAAAAGTATACCTAGATATAAGTATATAAATAAAATAATATGTATTTATTCATCAAGCCATATAAAACCAGTTTACAAATTAATAAGAAGTACAAGATCAGGCAAAATATCCAATATAGACAATATGATGGAACCCTGACTTCTAAACTAGGCATATGCCTGTATCTTAGAAGTCGGTATCCCTCTTAAGTACCTACCTACATAAATGACTTTTACACCACAGGTTTATGGTGTAGGAAATTATTGTAAACCTGGGGGATGACCATAGCTCTTAAAGTAAGGTTATTTTGAGTGTGAGTAATGGACAGATGTATTCAAGTCATATACATCTGTTCCTTGCACACACTCAAAATAACCTTACTCTAAAAGCTTATGGTCACCCCTCTGAACTATAGTAACGTAACGGGGACCGATGTAATGATCATCACTGCACTTTCTTACTCTATTTCTTGGTGATGAGATAGTGCAAGTAGCTTCCCATCACACAGTAGCAGGGGTGAACACCGTTTAAGGAGATCAGAATACCAGGCTTCCCAGGTGCGCTGTCATCACAAAACATAGCTGTCTCAAGTGTCTTGACCTCCAATCTTTATGAGAACAGGATGTGGTAAGAGCTGGACTCAACAATACTCTTCATTTTACACATGATATTAGCCAATAATAGTAATCAATTCAGCATCTAACTGTGAAAGTTGTATTTCATATAGTAAACACTACTACTAATAAAAACCGCCTTGTAGTAAAGTGTAAAAAAGCTGTTTATAGAGAATTTGCATAAAAAATATGCATATCACTGTATTGATTTCTTATTTCAATGGAGCAATAAATAAAAATGCTTCCGGATATAAGCAAACTAACAAACAACTGGAACTAATAGATAAGATAGAAAAAAGTGCGAGAAAGCGAGCGGGGCGAGGGGGCAGGGAAGTAGGACACTTTCATTTTCGTTCATTTCTTTTCGGATGCAACGCGGCGAACATTTGCCGTGCTGCTTAGCACGTATCCATTACCTCCTTTCATTGCACACTTATTAGTAGAGCTTCATGCCTTGTATTCATTTACGTAAAATATAAACCGAGTTAATTACAAGAAAACACCTTTTAAAAACGAGTCCAATCCAGTAATTTTCAGTTTTTTTATCAATGTTTGTTGAGTAAATGTGTACCGCATGCCCACCATAAAGATGAAAACTTATCAATCAACAGGTAGATTCTTCGAGAACTTTAAATATAGGCGAGCTCTACTAAGCAAACATCGATAAGTTCGATACACAGTCAACTATTATTTACTGTTATTGCTTGTACAAATGTACATAAACAAACACAACGGAGCAATATACTTTGTGACGTACCAGAAAAAGTTATCCTTTATTTGTGGCTTCAAATGGGGACATCCGATACATAACAGTGTCACTATTTGACTGTTTTTAAATGTGAACCGGATTTTAGTCATAAGATCAGCGTACAATGACGGAACCGCGGCTCGCGGAGCTGTCGAAAGTAAGCACTTTCTAGGCCACTATCCACCGTCACGCTAATCGCGCATTTTTATAATAGAAGAGTTTTCTAACAACATACATATAAAATACGAAACTATCTAATAGTAAAAGCTTGAATAATTTTAATCAGCAGTGAGCCATAACTATTGTTTTGTGTTTTCGACTTAGAAATTAAATTATCTCGTTGAGCGTTCATTGCAAACTTTGAACTCTCGTAACCCGAATGTAATAATCCATACTGTAATAAATTATTCCTCAATACCTTTTGTGTAGGTTTACATTGTTTACTCCTGCACTAGTAATGTTTTTCTGCATTATTATACATTGCAACAAATTGTTGGTTAGCATATCTTTCAAAAGAAAGCGCTGAACTTTCACTGTTTGGCATATTTTATATGTCCTAAATGTAAACAAATTGAATTAGCATTCAATTTACACTACACTACCCTTACTAAATTATTCTTGAATTATGTGAACGGGTAGTTTAGACAACTACAGGGAATAAAGCCTAATATAGATCTGAAAAGAAAAATGGATATCCGATATTAACAAAAGTAACTAATTTTAAAACAAGTGAACCACAGAAAAAGACAGTTTTCCAGTTTTTCCTGTTATTTCTGTTCTGTGTCTGAAACAATACAACGTCAGTTTGTTCTCCGTTCTAATGAGTTCCAATAACCTAATTTACTGTAAAGCCGATATAGCTTTCTACGGCCGAATCGCAACAGGTCAAACTACACTGCGATAGTAGAGTGGAAAAGGTGAAATTTAGCAGAGCGAGAAATCGACGGGATGTGATGTTTATTGTAACGAGCCCACGATCGAGCGTGCGCGCAAGAGAAACTGAAAGTAATGGCGCTGCATTCAACCCACTTTCACTGGTGCGGCGCTGCGCAGGCGCAGTTCGCGGGCCGCGGCGCCTCCTCTCGTGCCCTATGCCGCGCCGCGCCGCGCCGTGCCGCGAAATTTGATACGCACATGACGAACATATTTACACCACGTATAAGAAAGTACTTTCACGATTACGAAATGTTTACACCTTTAGGCTTGACATTGACGATCGGCAGATGATGTATTGTGTATGCTAAGTGGCTTTTAGTCTACATGCGCCCCAAACATATACTATGATTTATTAGTCACGATACGAGGACAACGAAATGTTTCACAGAAATTCTTAGTAAGCACCATGTTATGTGTATGAACTGCTTTCTTTTACACGTAGGTGAATAATTATTATATTCAGTATCTAAATATCGTCATAGTCCCCTTCAAATTACTGGCAAGTGTCAGTGGAACTCTCTAATAATTTCCAGATGCTTCTGTCCCTCTTTTGTCAGCTTCTGCTACATTCACATTTATAAAAATATGTTCATTTCTTTTATTAATTGCTTCTCACAGTTTCGAAAATATGTTAGATGTATTTACGACGTGTTATGCATGTCCATTAGAGAAAGCTTGTGTTGTGCATAACACCTTGTTTATTTATTATTTATACGATTTCAGTTACCAAATGTAACATGCTTAGATGCTTTGGCCAATATTTCGTGCTAGTGAAATCTCTGCAGGTACAACTACAAATCAGTAAGTAGGTCAACTTTGAGCTAAGTTTCAGCTAACTTTCAGTTAGTCGAGCAACTTATTTAAGATTTATACACCTTTCACCAGCTTTTCAATGTTTTGGTTGTTGTGTTCTTCTATTTAAAGAAAATTTATAATGCGCAATAATTTCTGCTCAAAATCAGTTAAATAAGCTCAAATTAACACACCTAAGCGAAATCATATTTTCTATCCGTTTAAAATGTGTATGGTGCTTAGGTATTGAACTGTTTGAGGCCGTTGACCTATTAGCTGTAATGTACGCGTACGCAGAATTGAGTTACTTACTAGTGCTATCAAAAATTTACCGCTAAAAAGAGTTTTAGTGCAATAACAATAACACAATGGTGGTAACAAGTGACTAACTCGTCACTGGAGGGAGGTATAAATTTTTTTTAAACTGTCTATTATCAGTAAAATAGATATATTAATCCCGCAATTGAAAATTATTAATAGAAGACAATACTTTTATTACATTTGCGGGATTAATGTTTGTCAAATAATATCAACTGTTGTTTATAGACTGGTGTGCTAGGTAATCTAATCATTTATTATTTATATATAAGATAGCCTTCTTAGGATAAGTAAATAAATATTTACGTGTCCACAACAGTAACATCTGGCGTCATGTGAAAAACACGCAGTGTGCACAAAATTCGTCATCGAATTCAGTTCACACGAAAATACGTCACGTGTTTTTCTGTTTTTCCTGAAAAAACTGGCAAAGGTTTCATATTATAGTAGCGTAGCACTTATATCAATCAATTTGTGTTCTGACAGCCAAATTCTATGTTATAATAGAAGTCACGTACCGGTATTCCAAAAAGTGAACTTGTCATTTTTTTCGTAATTTTATCATTATCTCATTGTGAACATAAACAACATTTCACATTCTTCAATACAGCACCCTTTACTCTGCTATACAATTTAATAAAACAACAATTCCAAAATTTACACTGCAGTTCACCTAGCCAAAGCGAGCGCTTATCGCTAATTCGCTAGGCGTAGAGCGCGTAGCGCAGCGGGCCGTAGCGCTCGTGGCGATAGCGGGAGGCGCGGTGTCAGCCGGTGTCGCTGAACCGCGCGCGAGTCAAGGGCCTCGGTCGACGACCGCGCGCCAACCGCGGCCCCTTTTCCTCCACGGCTCTGCCACAATACACACACTAAATTGGCACTTTGGCAGGTCGCTTTACAATTCATTAATTTTGACTCTAAGTAACATCTGGGTACCTAACAGTATTTTTATATTCTATTATTATTATTCATAGTCTAAGAAAAATCACCTAGATTTGTTTAGCAACGGCACAAAATCTTTAAAATGGCAGCGTTGTTTTTGAGATCTAGACAATAAATGACTAAATGAATTTTGTTTACTTTCCTTATAAATAAAAATACCTAACTTTAATACGTGTGTACGCATCACAGTTTGATAGTTTGGTAAGATTTTGGGCAACGAGCAAAATCGAGAACTTGAAACTGTAGATTCGTAATTAGATAATTTTACTAATCGAATTGAACTGCAGTACGACACAAAAATCCCTCTGTTTATGATTTTATCTAAGAGAGCATTGCGTGTGTTTACCAACACGCGCGTACGAGCATGAATTGTAAGTTTTCATTGAGTGTCGGAGTTGCAATAGGTTGGTAATCGGTCAAATAGGTGGCGTGCAATGCGTGCGGGCGGCGGGCGCGGGCGGCCGGCCACGGCTGGTCGACGACCCGCGCCTCGGCCATAATGCTCTCTGTTATAACTGACTCAACAACCTGTATCGCTACAAATTAATAACAAACTAAATACGTGCAATTTTTTAATCATTGCCTACGGGCTACGGCCGATTACTTGATGAAGTTGATAATGAAAGCTACATTGAAATATAACAGCCATCTTGTTGTAGGTCTGTACCGTTTGGGTACTATAAGCTTGAAATTTTTAAGTATATCTTCATTAGCGTTTTCTTTCTTTTTCGCCTTAATAATAATTTCTGCCTGTTACTATCTCACTGCCACTGCAGGTCAAAGGCCACATTATTCACGGAATGGATTGGCGATTTCAACACATATCACACTTCACACTAATATTATAAAACCAGAAGTTTGTGAGTGTGTTTGTTACTTCTTCACGCTCAAACGGCTGTTAGGATCTGGATGAAATTTGGCACAAAGTTAGATTATAGTAAGGATTATTGTCACATTGATACTTGCCCGGCTTTAAAGCATGACACGTAACAACATCGCATATTTCTTAATAACCACCACGATGTATGTTAATGTCTGTTGTATGAATACTTTTCACCATACAAATAAGGCGGATATATACCCCAATGTTAATGCGGTACCGGCCCTGCAGCCGCTCGGTGCCAGAATATCAATATCGGACCTCTTTTTGGATGGTTTTGTTTGAAAAATATATTTGATTTACATGTACTACATCCTATGTAGGTTACGAAGAAATTCTAACCATCAATGTTTATGTGTAAAATATATTTTAAACATCCAAGTTGTTTTGGAAAACTAAGCAAAAGAAACGAAAAAAAACTTCTTTCCAAAAAAATACAACCGACTCCCAAATAAAAACACTACACTATTGAAAAATAACTGCAATTTCGGAAATCTTCCGACCGCGGACCTATAATGCCCACAGTGATGCCAGAATAGATTACCCGAATAACATGTAACTTGAACATTAACCGGTGGGAGATGAGAGTGTACTAAGGTGAACTGTACACATCTGCGTACCCGTTTAGAGCATACTGGCGTAATGTTATGTTATGAAATGGTGTAAACAATAAACAGACACGCGATTACAGCAATCTTGAGAGATTTGCCGTTATTTATTGAAGAGTTCTGTTGTATATCTCCGAAGTTCTTCATCAGATCTTTACGAAATTTCAATGGGATCATTTCGGCACAAATACCTATCGAACAAAATAAATTAAAAATCCGTATATATATGACGAAGATATTCCCGAACATACATAAAAAAATAGATACATCCGAATAGAGAACCTCCTCCTTTTTTGGGAAGTCGGTTAAAAATAAAGTGTTCTTATTATTTTTTTGTAGTAATTATTTAGTAAGTAATCATTTTTTGAAAGCTAAAATACGAATAAACCATGTTTCACAAATAATTAACATGAATCAATTTTTTTTTCATAAGGTAAGAAAAAAAAATTGATTCATTCCTAGCCGTTACTAAGGAGTACGCTTTGGAAAGTAATCGTTTCAGAGCCTTAAGATAATTATGTCTTCTTCACGTCACAAAATTATATCTGTAAAAAATAACCACTCATGGCTATTGTTCGAACATTATCATTTGTAGCAACTACCAAAAATAATAATAATCCTACGCCTGGCAAGTTGACCTAACCAACATATACAGCAAGACTGGCTAGATACGATGATAAGGTAATAAAGTTGTTTACTGCTGTCTATGTTTGTCTCTGTTCATTTGTTAACTTAAGGACAGATAATTAATATTTTATTGACACTTAACAGCTTTGGATTACTTTTTCATTCTTTTGCTAATTCCTAGTTCCTGTCTGCTCTGATCATGCAGTGCTTGCTTTTTATTATCTATACATTGACATAAAATACGAGCAAACGTCTCAGGTTCAATTAGTTTCAAGTAGGAATTCGTTTAGCAATGGTCACACTCCGCCCCCCACTTACCTTTACTTATATGCAGATCAATGGCGTAACTACTAAGTTGCAAATTGCATGGCCCAGAGAGCTAGGGGATTTTTTAAACTCGCGGCGTTACCCTCAGCAGCTGATTTTAAAATAAGAATCACGTCAAAACGGTTAGTAGAAATTTTTGGAAAAAAAATAGGTTAGGTTACCATTTTCTTAAAAATTTTATCTAAGAAAATGTTGAGTTTTGTTCGTTTTTTCGTGTAATTAAATTGTAAAGTTAAGTCTAACACGGATCAAAAACGACAATTGCTTATTTTAATGCAATTGAAGAATAATAAGGAAAGCACAAAAAACTACTGAATTTTGGGTCGCGCGGGGGTGAAACGAGTGCGCGTTTATTTCCTTCAAGGTCGTTGATGACTGTCGACGTATTAATAACTCCTATTTCACTATAAATGGATGAGAGAAAATTAAAAACACCCGTACATTGTCTTATTAGGTAAAATTACTACTATTTCAATCAAACACAAAAACTAAAGATAACTTACCTTTTGTGCAGTAACGACCCCCCATTCTAAACTCTACGTTTATGATTCTTACATAGTGGAGCTGAAGATGCACCTCAGTTATTGAATTCTAGCACCCATGAAAATTGTCCGAAAGTAGTTTTAGTAGAATTGGCTAGTCCTCTCGACGGTCGTCCATGTTCAATTTTGCATTAGAGCTTTATTTGACCAGCTAGTTATACCACTGATGCAAATGGACAGTGTCATTGACCGTGAGTGGCAATTGGTAAAAATGGATTTCCATCAGCTGGCTGAGTAGCTAATACTTTTACCACAACAAAATATTTCTTTCAAAAATCTTTTTATAGTTAGTCGAAGGTATCAATTTTTAATGTCACAAAGAAGACCAAAATTCGGGTTGATCCAACTTTCACGGTTTGATTAATCAAACTGGAAAACCATTTCAGTGCAAAACTGCAAACAGATATTTAACAGCCACCCTATTGCCCATGAGCAATAAGTAACGATTTTATTCAATTCAAACAACATATAAATGAACTAAATGTAGTGAAGAAAGCATATTGTGAAGACATCATGACACGTCTGCAGTTCGTCACAGGTTTTATTGTCGCGCCGTAACCGTAAAATGTCGGAATGGTATTTGTAACCGGAATGGCAACACCTTGTGGACCTATTTAAGTCGTCATTTCGGCTAACGACCGTCTGGCGAGAGGTTAATCGTGGTTCACCTGCGAGTAACTGCCGGCGCGGGCGGTGCCACGGCAGCTTTGTCCGCCGTTGTTTGGTAGCGTTTCCGCGACGCTGACCGTGAACGTGGTCGCTCACCCGCTCCATGCGCACTAAACTTGCGAACTTTATAGGGCGGGGGCGGCACCTGTCCAGAAGATTTGTGGAACGTCCCCTCGAACAGACAATCCATCCACAACTCGATGCGTCTCCTCACAGAAATAAAGGTAGCCAGGAGCGCTGCTGATCGAGTCACCAAGAACGTTGGTGATACATTCGGATCTTTATCCTATTTATTTATAAACTTATTGCCTTGATATTCTACCCCTTCCAATAGCAAGTCTGATTGTTGACAATAAAGTTTTATGTTGACGAAGACTAAATTTTTTATTGTTTTAGCTAATTAGAAAAGTGGATTGGAGGAACATCAAACAGGAGCCTATCAATAATAATAAAAATTGACTTCCTATAAAACAGTAACTCTATCAATATGCCATAATTTAGACCTAAAAACCCGAACCGAATTTTAAGTTCGTATTATATTTTTAGGAGGAATTTTAGTGGTTAATGTTAATGGAATGATTTAAATATATTGATGGAATCTAGCCACTTAGCCACCGTGTTCACCCCTGGCAGCATTATCGCTTGCTCGTCACGGCTATATGGATTGGTAAATTGAATGGTAATGCCCGCCATCTGTCGGCCGCCTTTTTCATCGGTTACCGGCAGGATGTAGGAAGGTATAACTAGGCATACAATGCGCAGGTGAGGTTCACGTGCGCTGTGCAGTCTGTGAACTGCACGTACATACGTGTATATTCTTCTTATTCGGCATTCTGAGTGCCGAATTTTATCGCAACTCATAAAATTCACCTACGAGTTCCTATGTTTATCAAAATTCAGACTTTTATTTACGCAGATTTACAATGCCGAACCTGCCACTAAGGAACCCAAGGTGTAGTCGCGTGGTGTAGTCTCAACCTCCATTCTAAACTTGTGCTCCTTACCAGGATCTAATTCTACTTATGGTTCACTGATACACTGTAATGTGTAAATGCAAATGCGCGGGAACGTTAAAAAAAATAGTATTTAGTCAGCCTCAGTCGCAGTCACGAACGTATTTACCCTGAGACATAGCGGGAGACTCATCAGCCTAGCATATTGTTTTGAGGCAAGCACTACTAATTTAAGATCTTCTAGCCTGCCACCCGTCTTCTTGCCCGAGGCAGGGTATTATAAATTTTCAAGCTCGCTTCGCTCGCAATCAAATCTAGTATATCAACGTTTTCTCCATGTATCGACATAACAGAATTGTATGAATCTCCTATGAAAGCAAATATAGAAGTAGTCTCAGGATACATTCAATTAGATGAGCCTAAAAGAAAATCTTAAACATGAAACTAAATTAAATTGCGGCTATATTATCAACAAAAAAAAGTTGTCATCACTTTCTTCTTTCTATTACTTCATAAACAAAAAGGTATAAATAATATTCAATATATATATAGGTTCGTGTATTTTACCTAATTTAGTAATTGAATAACTAGTTACAGAATCAACAGTGGCGACCACCAGAAAAGCGCCGAGGCAGTAAAGCTCGACGAAGTCCCGGAGAATGAATTTAACTGTCTTCAATCCCGCAACGAAATTAATCACAACGGAATAACGGAGGAGTAGGTAAAAATACTCCACTTACTCCACTCCACTCGGAGCTCCTATAGAAATATATATAATCTGGTTTACTCTTACTTTTTAAATGGTACTGCGAAACTCAAGCTCTACCATCATTCCATGTCGAAGTCTCTTACCATGGGATGTCCCATGTAATCCCAGGGTTCGGTTATTGTTCCGCATTTATGAAAATTAGACTATGATGATTGCCTCGCGATTCCACTTCCAAGCGGCTGTTCGTTAACTGGTACGCGGACGACGGTCTTCTGCTCATTCAATCAAGTTCTCGACCTGGAGTCGAGAATTTGGCTGACACTTGCCTATGATTAATAAATATCTCAGTGGGGCGATTGAAACCGTCTGACCTTTGCTCCGCACAAAACTTATCAACTCATTCTGAAAGGTAATCTTAAATCGTGTCCTACTTTATAATGTAATAAAGTTCCCGTAAAAGGAAAGTAGTCCGTGTGCTATCTTGGTCTGGTGTAAGAGATATTTTGCTTTTCTAGATCATATTATCTATGGGGTATCTATGTGTGGGGTCTGTCTTTTTTTAACTTTAAAGACCATTTATGGGGCTACTTACTTGGGTTGTATCTGCTAGTGTACATAAAAGTCAACGTTTAGCTGTGATGTTCTTATGCAAAGCATACAGGACGGTTAGTACTGAGGCCTTACCGGTACTTGTTGGCGTACTTCCGGTCGATCTTGATGTGCAGCGACGTGCTGCAATGTACTATTCCGTATGAGAGACAATGGACGCGGAGTGACCGTGAGAAAATCTCTAGATTACTTAAACCACATACTGACGTCTGGAAGGAACTTTTATCCGAATGGTAATGTAGGTGGGATAATTCCATTAAGGGCCGACACCTCCACCAATTCTTTCCATCCGTTCGCGAGAAGCTGGCCAGGACGTGACTGTAGGTGGATCACTGTGTTGTCCAATTTTTCACAGGGCTTGGTAACTTTTAAAGTAAATTATTTTCCTTCAAACTCGTTGCCTCGTCTTTATGTCAATGTTCGGAGGGGGTGTTTATTGAGAGTTAGCCTGGCACGGTCAGAATCCTAAATCAGGCCCTTTGCGCGTCTACTAAATTGTGAGTTTTCCTACATGCCAGTCCCGACCAAAGTTGTGCAAGAAAACCCAATGGTGCGAGGTGTTGTGACAGAGCGTAGTTTCCTATCAAAACTGTACGATCGAGGGTTCCGTATCAAAATAGTAATGGGAACTCTTCAGTTACTAAGCTATTTTGAACTCTCTGAACAGGAGGTAATTTTAGTCTTCGATTGCGCGTCTACTAAATTGTGAGTTTTCCTACTTGCCAGTCCCGACCAAGATGTGCAAGAAAACCGAATGGTGCGAATGGTTTGGGGGAGCTGTAAACGCTAGAAGTTTTTTATGAAAGCTGTACGAAGAAGATGAGTGCTGTGCGGGGAAGCAGTCCCAAGATAGGTCGCACAAATCCCTCGCATACATTTTTAGAATCATTTCTTTTGTTTTATTTGTATCTATTGCTATACATACAGGCCGCACATCGGTGCCATTTGACCTTGAGCTGGCCAAATATAAAACGGAGTATCAATAAACACGAGGCCAATTTATACTGGATTTGCGGCTTACTGTCAAAGACGTGCACCCGACACCAGAGCTGCGCTAAGCGAAACAAGGAAAGTGAACCCTGAGTGTTTTCAGGAAAATGCACGCCACCCAGCTGCCTCCGCTTTGTTTCCACCTTAGAGGTCCTCTGCTTGGAAACGTAACTTATATACAAAGAATATAGTTACTCTATACCGAGAGCATACATAGGACAATATGACTCATAGGGGAAAGTAAAATGTATCGGTCCACAATTGACGGATATATCGGTGAACATAAAGAAAAAAAACAAACATGAAATCGAACATAGAATTTCCTCCTTTTTGGAAAGACGGTAAAATACAGATAGAACAAACTTTGCCGACTTGTGCAATAAAGTTTGCAAATCTAAGAAGAAAGATGCAAATATTAGCACTTCGCCTCGGGTTCGCTAGTTTCTCTAATATGAGACTTATATATTTTTTAATGTAAAGTGCACCATAATATAAATAATAAGTATAATAAATAATTTGAAAGCAACCCCGGTCCAAGTTATTGTAATCATCAGTGTATTTTTTGCCATAATTGGCCGCCTTAGGCTCGGCAGAGTTGGGCGTAATCAACTACTTTTGTAATCGGATTAATAATCTGATTGAAAGTAATCATGAATACATCAATCATGATTACTTTTAATCTTGATTACTTTCAATCATGACTACATTTGTAATCATTAGTTTTGATTACAATAGTCAGTAATCTTAATTACATGGGTAGATTTGATTAATTTTTTAAGCATATTTTTAATAAATGCGGTTCTATATTCAATCAGTATGTATTTTGTATGTCTGCGTTTTTCTAAAAACTTCTGATCCAATTTGGATATCATGGACGTTTTGTACTCTTTCGTTATTTAAATCCTTAAGTAAATTCGAAAAAGAATTTCTGCGTGCTCAATTGCATTTCAAAGATACGGCACGCGGGGTGCGGGAGTTGGGTGGGGTACGGGGTACGGCCGGTAAGCCAATCGTCCGCCGCCTGCGCCCCGCTTCTTGCCATAGCGCAAGCAGTCAGTCTGTATAATAGTGCGCAAGGATATACACGTAAATTGATTCACGAGTCTAAACCGTGACGTATTGGCCTATGTGTTTTGGTGTTTAAACATTATTATTGTAAAATCAATATTTATTGTAAAATGGCGTCAAGTTCTTTTTCGTCTTTATCTACTAATGCAGAATCTGAAACCGTGCACCATGAACAACTTGAGACATTACCATGCATTCTTGATGGAAAATTTTTTACGTATTCAGAATCGGAGTCTACGAGCAAAAAGAAAGTGGCAATTTGTACATTATGTCGGCCAAAACTAGTTAAAATTAGTGGTTTTAATAATTCTACATCAAATTTTGTAACTCATCTCAAACGAAGACACGGGGAAGAAACACACAACGAGTATCAGAGTTACTTGAAAACTATGAAAAAAAATAAACGGTCTACTAGAACATCCAACCAACTGCAACCAGATATTAGAGATGGTAGTACTAGTGATGTACCTACTGATCGAACGATTTCACAAGACCAATTTAATGAAAATATGTTAAAGTTTTTTATTCATTCTATGATTCCTTTACAAGCAATAGACGATCACTTTTTTAAAAAAATTTTTGGCGATTTAAATATCTCTGCAAATGGATTGAACGTTCCCAGTAGAAGAACTATAGGTAGATTGATTGATGATTACTTTAATAAGGAAATTACAAAAATCAAGAGTGAATTGCGCGATGTAGATGAAGTCTGCACAACTGCCGATATCTGGTCGGCAAAAACAAGAAGTTTTTTGGGCGTTACCGCACACTGGCTCGACACAAATCTGAAACGGAAGTCGGAAACACTGGCTTGTCGAAGATTTTCAGGTACGCACAGCTACGACCGTATAGCTCTTTTACTTGAAGCAGTACATGCTGAATTTGGTCTCGACTCCCGGAAAGTGCTGGCTACAGTTGGCAACGGTAGTAATTTTGTAAAAGCATTTAAAGAGTTTGGCATAGACATGGAAAATTGTGAAAATTTTACTCATAACATTGATGACAATTCAGAACCCGCAGAAAGTTCTATCCTCGAAGAAGATTCTCACGTCGAGGTCATTTCTGTGGCACACTTTAGTACTTATAATGAAGTTGATCCGCTAGCTTTTGACGAAAATATTATTCCACAGCCAATAATACTAGAATTGCCTGTACATTTAAGGTGTTGTGCACACAAGCTAAACTTATGTGCTACTACGGACGCCAATAAAGTATTACGAAATAACGACACAAGTATTGGCAATATTCATAATCAAGTTATTAAAAAATGCAACAACTTGTGGAACTCCGCCGGCCGGCCTAAATCGGCTGAAATAATACTTGACATTGTTGGTCATACCCTTTCCAAACCGGGAATCACGAGATGGAACAGCCTTTATGATTCACTGAAACAAATTGCATCAATACAGGAGAAGAGTGTACAGCTGCACGTGGCATTAGGAATGACAAACGTTTTACGTGATAATGATTTCCATTACATAAAGGAATACTTGCGTTGTTCAAAACCAATAGCAGAGGCCCTGGATATATTACAAGGCGAACAAGACATGTATTACGGTATATTATTGCCATGTTTAGTATCTTTGCGCAAAAAGTTGCAAAAACTGAATAGAGAATCTCTTACTTTTTGTCAAATGTTGGTAAAGAAATATTTGGAGAGCGTAGAAACGCGATTTGCAGAGTTTTTTGATTTCTCCTCAAAAGTAGCTCAAAATGCAGCAGTTGCTGCAATGTCTTACCCCAGATTCAAGGACAAATGGCTTGGTTGTGTTAATATAGAATACCATTCCAGAATCAAATCTATTTTTAAAGGAGCTGTAATCAAGGAAATCCATGAGGCACCTGAAACGCTTCAAGTCACACCTAATAATATATATGAAGACAGCTATTTTGAGTTTGACACTGATTCTTCAGAGCCTGATTCGGGAGATATGTACCAAATACAACGCTCAAAGGCAGATGCCATTATTTCTCATTTTTTAGCGGACCAGGATCGGGATGTATCGATGCTAAATCGATACCCTGAAATTAAACGTGTTTTTAAAAAATATAACACACCTCTTCCGTCATCGGGTCCTGTCGAAAGACTTTTCTCATATGCGACCATGACCAATTTACCTAAATCACACAGACTTTCGGATGAGATGTTTGAAAAGAGGGTGCTTTTAAAATCTAATTTAAGCCATACATGGCACACATAAAAATAATTCTTGATTGTTTTCTTAAGTATAATAATTATTAAAAAAAAATAATTCATGAAACTGATCAAAAAATAAAGATGATTTACAATGTTAATGATTTTAATTTTCGAATTCCTAAATGTAGTTAGTATGCATCAATCAAAAAAGTAATCAAAATAACGATTACAAACTAATAATCATTAATCACCAATATGATTACTTTCTTGATTAATTTCCGTAATCTGTAATCTTGATTGATGATTACAAAATGTAATCGTAATCCTTAATCATTAATCTGATTACAATTTGCCCAACTCTGGGCTCGGGCCTATTGGGCCTCAGGGCAAATCCGTCACTGCATGGAGGAAAGATTCGAACAGAGGATGGAGGGAAAGTAGGTACCTACCCTAAATATCTTTGTTAGCAAATTTTATTCAGAGTCAACATTCCCTTCTTACAATTTGTAAGTAAAACTCCTATCAAATAGTTTTGAAAAACGCTTGTGCGTTTATTACGTCCGGTGCGAAAAAAGTACCTATTTCCTACATATCTTTGTTTCACCAATCGAACGAAAGGATCAATTTATATAGCCCTTAGATCTACAAGCTGGTGATCGAGACTTACCCTGAGTTTCCCAGCTCTAAATTATCGGAGAATGAATGTGACAAATTGTCAAACACGAGTTATCTGTTAGTCTGCGTAGAATAATTACTTCGAGTTAGTAGCTTGTCCTTCTAAAGCTCTATCTACAAGGCCCAATCTATCTCTATACTAAATTTCATCAAAATTGTTTCAGTGATATGAAAGAAAAAGGGAAAAAACACAGGCACAGAGTTACTTACGCGTTGGTAAAATAATATTAGTATAAAATGGGGCTGTAAATGCCCTTAGTGAGAGTGGTTGAGATTTGATTCCATAAATTATATAGGATCAAATCTCCCATTACAAGCTCAAGGACAACCCCGAATCGAAGGACGATCGTCGATCAAGGAGTCTAGCAATTACTTGAGAACTCAGTAAGCGACTTGGTAATAATTTGGTTTATTTGATTGTTCAGTCTTATTTCACATAATGTTTATAAAAAACACACCGTAGAATACTTTGGACACATGCGCCCTAAGTAAATCCCTGATCTATTGTTGAGTCGCGTCAATGTATATAGTTACACCTACATGATTATATTTTTACACATAACTATGTATGTGTCATTGGCCTGGAGATTCGTTTATCCCGATAGTAACTACATGTCCAAGAGCAAAACAGACATACACGCGGGCAAATTTGCGGGCAAAAGACAGTTTAGTTTAAAAACAAATTAATGTCAGGGTCATTCAAACTTTCCACCCTGTAACTACAAACGTATCGGTCGGAACGGTGAAAGTCACCTACATAAAATATGTACCTATTTACTTCAACACAATAGTAAATTTCGAATCGTCGACATAAATAAAATTGGGGAAATGGGTATCTATTTATTTATAAATACGGCAAATCAAACATTTTATTATGTTAATGTATCGGGAGGCGAGAATCATTACGGAAGATTACTTATTATAGGGAGGGATGAGTGGCGTGGCCAAGTGGAATGGAACCGGCGACCTTGTCAGGCGAGGTCACACCACCCTCACCCGGGCCGACGCCACCTCGGCAGCTCTACCTGCGCCTCTGCGGACGTCACCGCGAACCCACATACTGTCTGGGTAACATAAATGCCACCACTCACAGAAAGCCTCCATTGGTTTGATTTCTGCAGGAATTCCCTTTATATTCGTATAATCGAATGTAATGTTTGTTTGTTCATAATGTTTTTAAAAGGTAATCTCTGAAAGTAAGTACCCACTGATTCGATTACGATACTTGATCCTTTCACGGATAGAAAACTATGGCCCTTTCTTTCCAGAAAATCGCTCGGTTCCTGTGGAATAAGCCACAGAAGTGAAGCCACGAAAAAAAGCTAGATTGTAATAAGTTACATACGGTAGAGAATCTCCGTCCTTTATAAATATCTACATATATTTGAACAGTTTGCTTGACTTTGTTGGTTGTGATAGAAACTCTCTGGCTAGTAGTTAGAAGGCTATTTATTTAATTGCCTCTGCATCTCCAACACCGCGCGATGTCCCTCCTGCTGTTGTTCACACGCTCCTATGCGAAGGTACTCACAAATTACCTATTTACTCCTCGGGAACTGACATGAACGACCACTACGCAATAAAGTAGGTGTTGTTTACACGTAGGTTTACTTATGGACACGATCCGGTACCGCGGCTTCGGACTGCGGACCACGGACGTTGGTCGGCCGGAGCCGGGAGCGATGACGGCGGTGCGCGGCCTTGGCCGTGATCGCGCGCTCGATATAGCCCGGCCGAGCGCCCCGCCTGCCTCCAACCTCCCACGTACCATCGTCTCCACCCCACATTTTCACCTCATACCATTTTCTATTTCCTTCCGAATTTCTTATACGTATTTTCCAGTTATTTCCGACCGACAAAGTACAAGACTCCATGAAGCCGATTTTACTTATAACACAATAATAATATAAAGGCGAAAGTTGTGTAAGTGTGTCCGTTATTCTTTCACGCAAAAACTAATGAACCGTCCCGGTTCAGGTGAAATTTGGCACAGAGATACATTATAGTTTGGAATAGCACATAGGATCATTCAATTTGTAAGTAAGTTTCTTACCTACACATATAAATTCCTTTGATTATAACTTCAAGGCCGAATGATAAACGTTTCATACCTACGCACCTTATTATTTCGATTCCAGTGTTATGGCAAAGCAAACAATATTAACGTCTTGCGCTCGAAAACATTGCGACGCAGAATATTTATTCCGCAAGCTGTGCATAAAGTCGCTCAATAGTACTTAGTAGGCAGACTGCGTAGTTAGAGCGAATCAGAATTAGACACCAAGGCCATCAAGCGAAGTGATATTATTATATGGCGTGTCTGTCCCTGAACTCGGCGAATGACGCACGTGGATTCAAATATCACCCTGACCTTAGTCGTAAAAATAATCTTGGTAATACCAACTAATGGAAATAAGTTTTCACCCAACAAATACATAACGTTTACAAAAACTAATTTGTCTTGGAAACTAGTATGGCTTAGGTCAAAACTAAAGACATTGTGTGAATTACTAACACTGTTTTTGACTTACTTAAAAAGTGTATTACAACATATTGCTAACCTAGGAGCAGTAAGACTTCGCGGTTTAGTTTATGGTTTTATAATATTAAAAGCATAAAAATGAGAAACAATGTTGTTACATTTTTGTTTATTTGCAGATACTAAATATTACACATAATTTTATTTAGCTTTAGCCTTCTTGCCTTTCTTTTTAGGCGGCGTACTTTTATTAGCTTTATTGTTCTTAAAAGAATTTCCCTTTTTGCCGCGGCCCTTCGTTTTCTCCTTGGCCTTTTGCGCGCGCAAGTCTTTCTTCATACGTGGGTCGACCACCTTGTAATGTCCTTTAACTCCTTGAGGTCGTTTCATGCGTTTGGCGGTAGTATGTTTTTTAGCCACAACAAAAGTTATTTTCTTTTTCCCGTCTGTCTGTGCCTTTTTGTACAGCGTTTTGACTTGTTGGGCTTTCTCTCTCTCCGACATATCGGCATTCTCCATGACTGCTTCTACCTTCTTCTTGGCACGTTCCATCTTTTTAATCATACGCTTCTTCTTCCGTGCTTTCGCTTCTACCACTTTTTTAATCGGTCTGGCGTTGATGTCTTGCAACCTATTCTTATATTCATCCGTGTATTTCTGTAAAAAAGAAGTAAGATTAAATAAGAGTTATAATAAGAATTATAAATAAAATAGTCACAGTTATAATGAAAGAAAGCATTGACTAATTATTAATTTATCCAAAATTACCTCTGGAACAATGACTTCTTTCTTCATGTGTTTCTTTTCGTCATCCACAAACCAATCTGGCAAATTCTTATCATTGAAGGCGTAGCGATTCCAACCGTCATCTATGAGATCTCTTTTAAATTTCTTCGACGTAGCTATCATAGTTCCTAAAGCGAGGGTCTCAGCATCCATCTTAAGAGTTTTCTTTAGTCGTTTTAACTCTATAACAAAATAAAAGGAACAAATGAAATGAAGGTATTAATGTCAGAGTGAACACCGGGCATTTTATGTTTCCAACTCTTACCGGGATCTTGTGAAACTACTTCAAAGCCATCTTTTTTACTGGCTTTTGCTCCAACTTTGCCTGCTGTAGGAGCCACATTGTCTTCTACATCATAATCGCTGTCTGATGAATCATCATCGGAGCTGTCCTCATCCAATTTTCTTTTTAAACCACCACTTTTCATATCTTCAGTTATACCATCTTCTGCAACTTTTTTGCCTTTTTCTTTGTAAGTTTCCACCAACTTGTCCAAGTCTACACCTTCGTCGTCATCTTCATCAATGTCCTTAAAACTGTCTTTCTGGAACCATAGCTCTGCCTTCATGGAGCGCCGGGAGATTGGATCAGTGTTATCCAAGTCAGTCAACAGCGGGTGATTTTTAGGTACAGCCTGTGATTTAGCGACCTTACTATTTCGTAACGTGTTTAGTTTTGTAATTTTGGCCACTTTTTTATTTTCAGTATCTGAATCTGAAAAAGCTGAAATAGGAAAAAAATAAAGCATAAATAAAAGGCATAAATAAAACAGAATGTATACAAAATAAGAAAATTACAAATCTAAATCTAAAATGAAACTTTACCCAATGTCTCTTTATCTTGCTCAGTATCAGAGTCAGATTCCATTTCGAGTTCACTGTCTGAATCTTTATAGTAGAGGCCTGAAGAGTCCAGTTTAGAAGATTCGGTGTCATATTTAACATACTTTTGTTTTACTTTGAACTCATCATCCGAGTCGCTGGCTTCTGCCACTATATCTGGTTGCTGGTCTACCATACGTGCCAATTCCTAAAACATAAATGAATAATCAAAATTTGTATTTTTACACTACAGCATTTCCTGTCCTATTTTGTTTACTTAAGAGATCTTTATTTTAATATTCCATTTATCATTGGAGACTTACTTCAGCATTCTTGATGTCCGATAACTTGAACATGTCATTGCTCTCCAAAATAGGGCCTCCATCACCTTTGAGAACCATTTTCAAATTCATTTTCTCTGCCAGTTTCTGCCGCTGTTTATTTAGCTGTTTCCTCTTACGTTTAGACGAGCGCCTTTCTTCATCCTACAAGTAACATTACATTAAACATGTAGATTCAATTGTTAAAAACTCAAGAATTGAGCAAAAATAGATTTACACGAAAACAAAGTATTAAATATTATTTATTAAATATTATAATATTTAATATATTTTAACAAGGTATTAAATATTTAAAATTGAAATTGAATAGTTTAAATTATATTATGTCTGTGTGTGTATTGTTTTTATTGTATTGTTGTTTTTTTTATTGTTTATATACTCTCCATATTATAACCTAAGAGCAGGTGTGTACCAAGGCCATGTCTATTTATGATTTTGTATTCTAGGAAAAAGCAAATAGTATTATTTAGAAACAAACATCTGAAAATTAACAAGTAGCAGACTTAACCTGTAAGAACCTGTAGTTAGGGTATTCGAATATCCGCTCCAATATCAAATTCGAATAGTTCATTTAAATTCTCCGAATATTCGAATAGTTAATAAAGTAATAAATAAAGGTACATATATTTTTAAACAATTATCTGATTCTAATCCTGCCCCTGAGTTCCACCCTGTTGTGTCCAATGTACTCGTTCGATCACTCAGTCACCGCCAGCGACAGCACAGCGCGCACGCATCATAAGTGAGAGTTATGTTGTGTGTTTTATTATTACCTACCTACCGCGGCGCAACCATATCACATTTTCAGTAGAAGAGATGAGGCGACACGAAGAACTCATGTGATCAAGGCTACTATTAAAGTTCTGTGTGAAATGCCAACCTAAATGACGGAAACAGCGTTAAAGCTTATGATTGAACAACTCGTTGAAATCCAAAATGAAGTGAGCCATGATCTCTTAGTATCACTGAAACTGAACTACCAGAGCTGAGCGGCACTCTCAAATACTAACATAATTCTGCAAAATTTTACAGAGAAGGGAAAGCTTCATATCCATTCGAAAAGCCCGATAATAAACACAATCATCAAATTGAACAGAGTCATCAGCAGACAATGAAGACCGTAGCCGCAGTAGCCCACAAGTACAAACAGAAAGTACATACACATATTATCAAAGTTTAAAATAGACAGTTGATTGTTCATTTATAATGTATAATATGTTTGAGCCTAAAAAAAGACGATTTTGTTTTATTATAAAACATAACTGAATGTTAAAGTGTAAACAAAGTTTGTTTACATTTTAACATTCAGTTAAGTTTTCTATTATATATGTCTTCCCTAGAAGAAGATAAATATGGATATTTAGTGCTATTAATTAAGTACAAATCAATAATGCTGGCTATGTTACTTAAGCAAGCCTGTATTGAACCCTAATTTTAAGATAACATACCATAGTTACTTAGTCTATTTACAAATGTTGATTGTGATACTTTACAATGATAAATAAACCTAATTAAAAGATTACTTACCCTAGTTACTAATTAATAATGTTTGTTGTGATATAAAAGAGGTACCTATACCTGAAGTCCTGAACTGAACCCTAATTTAAAGATTACTTACCCTAGCTGTAGCATAAGTATCTAAGCTACTACTTTTTAATAGTTTTAGTTACTTTTCTGATTACCTATCCTAGTCATTTACATCCCTAAGCTAAGACTTAATTATAAAACTATAAAAATGTGATATTTTGATTAATGAATAAACAATTAAACTAATTAAAAGGCTTGATTTTATTTGAAAAGAATTATACTGCAATCAAACCATACCCTCCAGTCTAGCTGTTCTTGTTTGTGTTGAATAAATAGATATTATATTATTTTCAATCAATGTTAAAAAAATCTTCGAATATTTAGCTCCAGAAGTATTCATTTTATTCAAATAGTAAAATTAAACGAATAGTGCAAACCCTACCTGTAGTCCAGCAATCTCTGCATCAACATCATCTTCATCATCATCACCCTCAGTTGCTTCCATCTTTGCTTCATCATCACTCCCTTCTTTAGCATTGTCTGCCTTGACAACCTGGAAAACAAATTCAATAAACTCTATAAGATAAAATATTATTTTGCAATTGAATGTTGAAAGAAAACGAACATTGACTATATTTCAAAGCTACTTTTTAACCAACTTCAAAAAAAGGAAGAGGTTCTCAATTTGTCAGTATTTTTTTTTCAGATTTAAAAGCAACACTTGCTTTTATTGTAACCATATAGACAAGATAAGCTCTCAAAGAATTGTTTAATAATATGGTCCAATTTTAATCCTTGAGGCCCAGAGCAAAAAACAAAAGTGTACTCTTACCTGTGAGGCTTTAAATTCCTTCATTTGCTTGAACCAGCTTAGCAAAGCTTTCAGATCTTTTCTGCCAAGTACTTTTATATCTTTGCAGCATTCTTTAATTTCTGCAGTTGTCTTAGGGTGTTCTTCAATAGACTTATCATCAAACACTATCTGTGAACAAAATTAAATAAAAACTATTTAATAGCAGCACACCAATGACTGCAATACAAAATTATTAAAATCTTCAATAAAAGATAAACACGTACCTCAGAGCATCCTTGCAGTAAGTCTATAGGGTCCTGGTCTTGGCTCAGGAATAGTGAGAGCAATACTTTGTGGTGAGTAGTGTAATCATTTTCCAGATATCCCTCAGCTTTAGCTTTCTTTTGCTTTTCCGGGTGTAAAATATTTATGTGTTGTTTCTTTACAATATCCAAATCCTCAAATACATGTTTGGGATCAAGAAATTTAGGGTCGATGGTATCCGGTGCAATGTAGCCCTGACAGACAACAAATATTTCAGATGATTCATTACGAGAGGCCTGTGGCTTTGTTGCATGAACTTTCTTGAAAAACTGTTTCAATACCCACAATAGTGCATGATAATCTTTAGATCTGAATACTTTGGTTACAAACCATCCTCCCTCTCTCAAGAAATTAGTGGCCAATTTAAGGGCGCTGAGTGTCAGACAGGCTTGCTGGTATGCATCATGAATCCAGTTTAAACCAACATTTGGGGCACCATCATTGAGAACAACATCAGCTTTCCATGTTTTGATTTCTTTTTTTATTGCTGTTTTACATTTTTCAGTTGTAATATCTTCAGTTAAGCCGATACAGCCTGGGACTGGTTTGATTGGAAACAAATCAACTCCAATGACCACACTCGATACAGGCATGTTCTGATGCGCCACCTGCATCCATCCACCGGGCGCGGCACATAGATCGATGCATACTCGTGACTTTTGTAGAAATCCAAAT
The DNA here is from genome assembly GCA_947562075.1 of Orthosia gracilis. Classification (NCBI taxonomy): domain Eukaryota; kingdom Metazoa; phylum Arthropoda; class Insecta; order Lepidoptera; family Noctuidae; genus Orthosia; species Orthosia gracilis. The sequence goes on from OX387274.1 coordinate 9,245,557, forward strand.
TTACGATTCAATTGTATTAATTTAAAAGCAGCACGGGACCGATAACCTAAAAGGACAAAAAGACACAATAATTTATTGCAACATGAGCACACTGAACATTAATATCCAAGTTAGTATTACTTCATAAAAACATTACCTGTCTCTTTTGCAAGTTGATAATATTTATCTTTCCGCTGTTTTCCTACTTTTGTCTTCTTCCCCATTTTTATGGATGGATCACATCAATAATAAATTATTACAACGTGTTGTACTGCTGCCAAGTGCCAATGTTGTTTTTTTTTGAGGTTATAAGTGGATGTCAGTGTCACTGTCAGACACAGACACAGAACTTCAATTTTGACAATAACGGAAACTGTCAGCCGTGAACGTCAACGCCAGTTTCGCAAGATCTTTTTGGTTCTGATTTTTTCATCTTGCAACTGAGTTTATGTCATTGTTATAGGGTTAAAAAAAGTAAAATACCGGTTTTGCGAACAGTACAGCCGTGTTGGCATATGATTGGTCAGTGTCATGTCAGTCATCATAAAAACCGAACTTTATGCCTTATGTAATTGGTATCACTGTTTTATTTTATTTTTAACTATTAACCTACTTTAGTAAATAATAACAGCCGTTTGGGCCGATGTTCAAGATTATACAACCTACAAGTTTCAACTTCTGATCGCTACTGTCGCAGATCTTTGAAAGTCAAAACAGGTAGTCAGGAAGTAGTAATTTTCTGATAGCATATGGCATGGCTATGGCTTGTTACGATATGGCACGGTGTGAAAACTACAGAGGAATAAAGCTGACCTCTCACACACTTAAAATACGGGAACTAAGCATAAATAAACGCCTCACCGAAATCCCTACAATATGTCGAAATCAATTTGGGATAGGACCAACAATGACCTGCACTTAATTTTCATCATTGGCAGGCTCTTCGTGCTCAGAATATACCAGAGTACTATATTGACCTAGTCAGGGATATGAACTACAAGACCTGCACGAGAGTTTAGACTTCGAACTCTCGTGCAAGTCTTGCACTGTACTTTAACTGGGGTTAGTAAAGCATTCAAGGTCAAAGTAGACGTCCATCAGGGTTCTGCTCTCAGTCCACTTTTGTTTAACCTGGTGATGGAATATCTCGCCAGAGATATATCATCCCCACTGCCGTGGACTATGCAGTAGGCAGAGAATATTGTTCTGGCCGCTGACAAGGCGCGACATAATAATATACAGGGCCCCCTAAATACGTGGTCACAATCTCTTGAGTGGTGTGGACTGAGGGTTAGCAAAAGCAAAACCGAGTACTTGAAATGTCCCTTCAGCGGAGACGTGACACTGGAGACTATCTACATTGGGTCGACTCCTATTCCCACAGTACAAAAATTCAAGTACCTCAGCTTTATGCTTACAACAGAAGCTAATGTTGATACGGATGTGACGCACAGGATCAGCGTCCATTGGCAAAAATGGCGGTCCCTTAAAGGTGTGCTGTGTGACACACGTATTCCCATAAAAAGGTAGGGAAAATTATATAAAACGGCGGTTCGTCCAGCCTTATTGTATGGGTCCGAATGCTGGACAGCTGAAAAAGACGCATGAACAAAAGTTTCATACAACGTAACGTAGATGCTTAGATGGGCAGAAGATGTGACTCGGCTTGAGTCAGGCCGATTGACTGAGTGCGAAATGAACGCATACGAGGAATAAGTTTCAAAATCGCACCTATCACCGATAAAATAACCAAAAACCACCGCCTTCGTTGGTATGGACACGTCAAGAGACGTAGTGAGGACCATGTGGTATAAATTGCTATACATCTTCCAGAACAACCTGGTGGTCCAATATAGAAAGAGAACTCAAGCAAGCCTATTAGGAAATTAGGCTTGCAAAAAAACTTGGCGCAGGAAAGTGGGGAGACTCGACCCCAAATAATAGGACCATGGAAGGAAGAAGAAGAAGATTCATAATAGATATTGTGATGTAAAATTGGTGTAGTTTTGTGTATCATTTGTCTACGCAATTCGTATATATATACGTCTACGGTGTAATCTCGTCATAGTGCAGCTATTTTGTGGTATTGACTTTAAATTCTTTTGAACTTTTTGCTGCCAAATATTCCAAAAACATTAGAATGTGTTAAAACCTATAATACGCATTCTAATGCAGAAAAAAGAAGTGACTTTAACAAAATAAAGAGTTAGGCTTTAGTAGCCAGGTTATTTAATTCCAAAAAAAAGTGAGATTGTCGAGAATAAATTACTTACGAGAATACCAAACGATGACGTCAATAGACTAAATATTTTTTTCATGTTGGCAATAAATTTAGTCGGTTTTCACGTATTTCATCAAAATCACCATTGTTTCGTATTCGTATCGAGTTTGTGACTGCGCATTCTAAAAATAATCAGTCTCTGCTTCATCTCTGCTTACGCTTCGTTCGATTGCAATAGTGAAGTTATTTTTCAAGAGATTTGAGATTGATTTGATTAAAGCAATTTTTTATAAATAATAAGTTTTCATCTCCCGTGATCCCCGTCATCATGACGCCCAATCTTCAAACATTCGTCAACAGTTTTCAAAATCGTCTGTGAGTATTGCTTTTGCCATTATTCCCTAAAATAAAATACTATTCTATAGTATAGGATGTCCATGGACAATAGTAATTACAAATGTAACATACTATTAACGAGGTGACTGCATCATTCTAGAACAATGTACTAGTACAAGGTACATTCTGTGTCACAGTCACACACAAATATTTATTTAGTCTGCATAGTGCTAGGCTGTTTAACAATAACATGTTAAAAGAGGGAGTGATGATAACATTACTTCTGTTGCACATTGTGTTTAGAACTGAAACTTGTACTGAATAATGATGTAATGAGTACATAAAATAAACATAGATATAGCAAAACTTATTTACATTGCAGCCTAAGTAGATGTAATTTTGGTTAGTTTTCATTTGCGTATTCTAATGTTTCACAGTGAACCACCGGTTCGTCAGCATCTAAAAAATGTTTATGGAACCTTGATGATGACATGTGGCTCAGCTCTGGCTGGGGTCTACGTTGACATGTACACCTGGTTCCAAGCTGGTTTTCTGTCTGCCATTGTAGGGGCAGGTCTTATGCTTATGTTGATTGCAACTCCTGATACTGGCAAGAACACAAATCTACGTCTTGGATACCTCTTAGGATTCGGTCTTACTTCAGGTATTAAATTTGTTCATTATATCGATTGTTTACTTTGATTAAACAACATGATTAATAAATTAAAAAGGTGATATTTTCAATATTTTAATGAAAACAAACATTTTAGGCATGTCCCTGGGACCACTGCTGGCATATGTCAGCTTTATTGATCCATCCATCATAGTGACTGCCCTCCTAGGCAGTACATTGGTGTTTGTTTGCTTCTCCATTGCTGCAATGTTGGCTGAGCGTGGCAGCTGGTTGTTCCTAGGAGGAACCCTAATGACCCTGCTCACTTCTATGTCACTCATGACTCTAGTCAATATCTTTATGCAGTCTCATTTCCTGTATCAAGTAAGTACACTAAATTCAATTTAATTCTGATACTCCCAGTTTCTGAAATGGGGATTCGAAGTTCATACCAGTAGTTTGACAAGTTCTCAACTTCAAATTCTAAATTTAGAATCTGGTGGTACATAATATATGTAGGATTCTAGTGTATTCTATATTATGTTGATTATAAAAACTCACTTTATTACATGACCTTGTTAAATAACAAGTCACTGTACAAAGTACATTTTTTCAATTATGTATTCATTGGTTCACAAGGCAAATGTCATAATTCCAAGTTCATTTTTTTTTATTTGGTATAAGATCAACTATACTGATTGAAGTATAGTATAGCATAATTAATATTAAAACACGAAAGATATTTGTAATGAAAAAAAAAGAAATAGTGATCACCATGACTGGGTATTATTTCCGAGATAGTAACTTGTAAATAGTTTATCATATTTTTAGAGATCCATACCCGAAGGGTCCAAATGGAGCCCTACTGCTATCACTCACGTATCTGTCTGTCTTTCCATCGTCTGGAAAACATTTTTTTCCGATGAATCTTTTATCTTCCCATTGATATGAACTTGAAATTTAGGGATAATGTTTATTACGTATATTTTACTAACAAATACGAATATATTGAAAAATCAGATTTTTCTGTCGTGCGGAACCCTAAATGTGCGAAGTCCGACATGCACCTGGCCGGTTTTTTTTAAATAATGATTTAAATACTTTTATCAAGAGAAATCTAATTCACGTTAATCTTATGGGCTTCACTGTAACATTAATGCTGATGGTGCAAGTCAAATTACGTGTGTGCCAGCAATTCACCCAAGCATATTTCATCACATGGATGGGATGCATTTTCTGTTAAGAGTATGAGGAGCTAAAATGTTAGTCAGCATATAGCTCAATTTATATTGTTTCGGAATGGACTGGAATGGAAACGTCAATTTCGCCTCATTGCACTCAAATTCACGAGTATGCTCGAGAATTCTCGCGTTTGCCTTACGTTCTAGTTTAGGGCTCAATTTACATTGCCGCGGAATGGAAGCGAATTTTTGCATCGAAATTGTACATAGTATAATGAACTTTATGTCAATTGTGTAACGTACAAACTAAATACGGACGTTAGCTACGGGAATTCTCCGGAATGCGTGAGGATTCTCCGGAAGACGCGCGACCTCTTTTCTAGCTCGTATTACCTTTGGCCTGCAGTTGTTAAGTGACAGAGTGGTGTAGGAATATAATAATAGAAAATGATTATCGAGAAAAAGATTCTTATACATTATGTTTATGTTACAGGCTCACCTATACCTTGGACTTATGCTGATGTGTGGCTTTGTACTATTCGACACACAACTTATCATTGAGAAACGCAGAATGGGCAGCAAGGACTTTGTTCAACATGCTTTAGAATTGTTCATTGACTTCATTGGAATGTTCAGGAGACTGCTCATTATTTTGTCACAGAAGGTATGGTCTTCTTTATCAGTGAATACTTATGTGTTTATATTTTAAAATTAATGTTTTAGAAATTTAAACTAACAATAAAATTATTTTTGTTTTCAGGAAGAACAGAATCGCCGCCGCAAACGTGAATAAACACCAAAGTTGCAAATTCCATATTTACGCAAGACTTAACTACAATGACGTAGGTAAACACGTACGTGCGAGTTGCTCAATGAGCCATCTTTCAACTGATGCAACTAGGAAGTTAAGTTTCGCGAAGGCAAGGATATCTCATAATTTTGGGAAGACTCCTTCAAAAATATTTAATTTACTATTTTGTTAATTATATGATATTTAAAAGTTTACAAGTTTATTAAAGGATTAAAATACATTGGAACCGATTGGATGTATTCATTTCTATTTATAGTTTTCTGCTTTCGTCCAGACTTGTTCTTAATGCTGGGCTCTAGCCTATTTACTCTGAGTTTCCCAGCTCAAAATTATCGCAGAATTAATGTGACAGCACGCGTTATCTGCTGTGATTGGTTGAATGAATTTTCAACAGCCAATCACAGCAGATAACGTGTGCTTGACAATATGTCACATTAATTCTGAGAAAATTTTGAGCTGGGAAACTCGGGGTTAGTATGGTATAAGAATAACATGTGAAAAGTGAAGCTGTAGTCTTAGGATCGATTCCATCTTGATGAATAACAGTAGGTACAAACATACAAACAAATGAAATCCTAGTTAGGTACTTCCAAAAATGTAATATTACAAATTCTTAAGAGAGAACGACACGTCATTCACAGCATTATTTTTATGTAGGTATAGTCGATTTCGTAATTGCTTGACCATCCTACTAATTATTGTAAAAAAAGGGTAAAGCAATTTTGTGCTCGACTGTACCTTTCTCACATGTATTTGATACAAATAACACTTAATAGACACTGTTATGTAGGTACGCGTCACATGACAGCTTTAAATCTAAGATCGAAATACATAAGTAGTAAAATGTAAAGAAGAGAAAGTCTAAGCCTAAAGATCTACTATAACTAAGGCATTCTGTCTAGTAGACCAGCAGCCTAATTACGAAAGTGAGTTCAGCAGGGCAAAGGGAACAACTCCATGAAAGAGTATGACACATTTCCTTTAAATGTTTTCGGTACCGCATATTTAAGAAAGGGTACGTCCACCATCCTATGAGTTGAATTCACATATCCTTCGAGTGTATTACGTAATACGGAAGTCGTTATTTTGAAGGTGTCGTCACCCTTAACTATACGTGTTTCTAAGCCGAATTCACTTAAGCAATTAGGATGTAGGATGCCTTTTCTCCGAAAGCGAAAGGCACCTGATTCGGATGGCCTGCATCCATGCATTAGCTAGTTCCATCCTTATACTATTCACGGAGCAAACTAGCTCAATGACAAACTCGAATCACCTACTTTTAAAATTACAGAAAATCAAAAAGGTACACATGACAATGTTTTATTCCATGCGTTTCCCGACCACTTAAGGACATCTTAGCCACAAGAGAAAATTACCTTAAAAGTTTTACTTAGCCATAGAATAAATTAATAGTCATCCATCACACTGACCAATTACGTGCTCAGCACTTAGTTTGTGGCCATAACCTATAATATTGTGCTATCTACTACTATTTCCATCATGTGGATGTATTTTGTTTTTATCATACAGAAACATTTTCCTAGCTTTACCAAGTTCATTATTAATTAATATGCTTATAAAATGTACAACATTAGCCTCTCCATTCTGGACACCTGTACGTGAAACATCTAATTTACTTGCCACTGATCCACTATCAGGCATTTCCTGGGTTTGGGTTGTTTGTTTAGATTTTCTAATGGTATACAACTCTTGTGATATACTCCACTTACAACATTTACAATTCTTGAAATATTTGTAAGGGGGAATTTCCGAGTTCCAACTTCGTACCACGTATTCGTATGTTGTAACTCCTAGCAAAGATATATATATATGAAAACAGCACAAATGTAATAAGGCACATCCTATTGCTGAAGCCATAGTGCAAAATAAGACTAAAAATATTAAGAAAGATATTGAATTCCTACAAAACATTGAAGTCGCTGAGGTGGTGCTGTTTATTGAGCTGCAGTTAATAAAGTTTTGTGCTTCAGTACTTAAATATGTAGGATTTGTAAAAAATATCACAATATCTGCTGCACAAAGCGATGACGTAAACGTAGCTATCATGAGCGCCGTAGTGACGCACGCAATAAACGCCACGTAGTTCCTGCGACCAATGCAGTTGTTGAGCCACTTGCAGTGGTGGTCGAAGTGGTCCACACATTTGTTGCAAATACTACAATGTTTCGTCCTTCTGCTGCTCGTGTGTATATTGCACAGATGACATCTTCCATTTTCAATAACATGAGCGTGAACTTCTCGATTGAATTCAGGAACATTGTAAACTTTCAGCTTTCTCAATTCAGTTTCGCTAGGGTCCAATAAAGACGCAGTAAGATGCGATGACACGTGGCACACATACAACACAATAAGAACAACTAAACTTATCGTCCTCAATTCTTCAAATTGTATTTCAATCAGAATAAAAAAATTCAACGATCCAGTTGCAATGAAGACGAACCAGCCAATAATTTGTTGATAGTTCAGCGGTAGTTGAAGTCCATTCAATCTTCTTTGAGGTCTCGGCGACTGGTGTGAGGCACAGCATTTGTCCATCGGTATTAGATTTTAATTAATCATTGATTTCAGCACCTACTTTCGCATTTATCTAATTATTATTTATTGTCACGTTATTCGTCAGACCTATTCCACACAATACCACAACACTAATCAGTCAAGTTGAAACTAAGTATTGTAACATTTTTTAAAGTAGATATAAAAGACACAACAATAACAAGGCTCAGCAATTCAGCATTAACCTTGTGTTGTTACTTAATTGCTGGTACAATGCGCGCGCACCTACTCCTCCAGTAACGATTTCGCTATATTAATTTTGACGTGACAACGTCTTAAATTAGGTTGTGGCTGGGAGGCACTTATGAAAAAGTGTAACGCTCGGTAACGTTACGATGAGTCACCGAACGAGAGAGAGGCCCGCCGAATGCCTTGCGTCTCTCTCCCACTCAACTATGATCGGTCTGGTGGAAATCGATCGGATGAACGTAAAATCAGTACAATTTAATTATATTCATATCAATAAATATTCTACCGAGAAAAATACGTTGTCACGTAAAATCTTCGCCCGTAAAACCGACTTTACAGGCAACCATTTTTTTTTTCTAATTCCTAGGATGACTTCACCCTAGGAATTAACCTAACTATCATGACTAACATATCAAATTCTGTCAACTTTATGTGATTTTGATACTGAAACAAGTTTATAGTTCTTACGTAGGTACATAACTACTTTGTACAGTGTGTACAAGTTTCTATGGTAACCGGTAAATTACAAGATTTAGAGATAGAAAGGTATCCTATAATTAAACGGTTTGATAAACAAAGTGCCTTATCAAGGCAGCTTAATGATGGGTACTGTTATCGATTTATTATTGTATTCATTACGATTCACAATTATTTGATAATTATCTACTGAATACATTATTTTTATTCCTAACACCCTAGAGATATAAAATTGTTTTTTTTACTGGGACACTATGAGGAAAATCTGAACCCATACGAAATAAGTACGCTAAAACTATTTTAATAAAAAAGAGTCATTTATTACAACTGACGATTGAAGAAATTCTTCTTTGAAAATGGTAGGCATCGTACCGGTGACCACCGGTGCGATTATCAGGAGAACCGCCTGTTTGTATATAGCATAAAAAGCCAAATATAGTTGGTTTAAGTACTTAAATTTCTACACAAACTGAAATAACAATGCCACTACCACACCACTAATTCAATTACTTATTATGAGGTACGTACTCATTAGATTGGCATAGATATTGTGGTGATCGACGCTGATTGGTTTTTGGGGTTTTCGTAAATACAGCTTATGAAAATTAATGCTTCCACAGTTCATTTTTATCTGATACAATGATCCTAACATAAAACACGATTGACCGAAAAAATAATAATGCTAAAATAGTATTCCTAAAAAATAGGTACTTATCCTTAAAAAATCTTATATATGGGTTTAGATTTCAAACTGTACACCTTAAAAAACCTTTTTGTATATTTACTGGTACAAAAACCATTTCATGTCAAAAATTACATACCTAAACAACATTTGTATTAAACATATTTTGGTCTCTTATCTATGTACATAATGTATACTTATAATAATAGATACATATTTACATAAGTATAGTAGGCACATAAATTGATGACCACTTTTAACTGATTTGTACAAATTAATTAGTAGCAATTTGTGTGTTATTATCGACATTAGAAAACTTCCTTGCCATTTCACGCCTAGTATGTACAAGTATCCCATGGCCTTTACAGTCTAAATCCTCTTCATAGCATTTATTTCTGCAACATTTCTTACACAATTGGTACAGACATTTTCCACCCTGTTAAAAGAAAAGGATCTCATTATGCATATAGTCCTACATGGCAGTATGGCAGTGGATAAATGCTATTGATTTTCTGTTTTTCTTTAGTCACCGAATTATTGCAAATACCGTAAGTTAATAAAAAAATCTCGAATGATTATAAACTCACGATAAATTCATCAACGCCGTTGATGTCCGATCATAATTTCTCAATTCTCTGTAACGGTCTTTGCACTAATCTGGTGACATACTCATCAAAACAAAAATACTAGAAGAAAAGAATGTACTAACTAGAGGATTAGGGCAAGCTTTGTTAACACAAATTTGACCACTTCTAGCATTCTGTTGTATGTCTTTTTCTGGTCTTCTACTCATCCGTTTTAACTTTTTCATTTTTTTCTTGGAAATAGGAGCTCCATCAATATCCTCACAATTTCTTTTTTCAGCAACACTTTCCTATAAACAAAAACTGGTAAAATATTTATTACACATAATGTTCTACAACTTACTCATGTTTGTAATTAATTTTACCTGAATGTGAATATTATTCAATTTCTCCATCTTTTGTGTGTGCTCTTCTGGTGACATTCTGACATAAGGTTGGCATATCCATGGAGGCAATATTAAATTGAATCCAATCCTAGATATATTTTCTTCACTTTCAAAATAAAGTTTTCCTTCATGGTATGGTAAATACTTGTTTCTAACATTTGTACAAACTCTTCTAAAGTCCTCTAAATTTTGTGCTGTAGCCAGAATTTGTCTGTCTTCATTGTTATCTTCAAATGAAAATCTACAAACAAAATTAATATTATTTATACCACTGCAGCATAGAGTAGCGGAAGCTATTTTGACAATTGTTTTACTCACATTTTATGAAACATCTTAAATAAGTGTCCTCTTATGTAAGATGATGGGCAGGGGTATTTTTCAACCAGGTCAAGATACTCTTGTACCATATCCCATGTTAATGGGTTAATGCCTGCAAATATGGCAGGGTTTGTAAGAGTACCTTCTGCACTCATAATCCCGTCTACTCTAGTATAATCTAAACATCTGTAGACATCTTCTAAGCATTGAATATTTCCGTTTGCTAGCATGGGTATTGATACTGCATCTCTGAAGTTAAAAAAAGTGATTATTTTGAAATCAAAACAAGTAATTATCAGATTCCTGTCATGTCGCCCGCGAAATTTTAAAATTTCAAATGTTTTTAGAAATTGCAGTAGTTGTCGTATGTTGATCACGCAAATTTTACAAAATCAATGTAGATAACTTTTATACATAAAAATTGTGCGTGACTTGAAGTATAACTTAGTTTTTGTTTTATCGCTATCGGTTCAGTCTGTCAAAAGTTAGATGAATTTAAAGTTTTCGAGAAATAAAATATGACAACACACGCAATTCTGATACTCGGACAGTTGAACTCCATATTCGATAGATGGCGTTGAGCATTTGAAGTCATTTCCTGAAAGGCGGTGTTAAGATTTTCTGCATGGAATATCTAAACTTAAAAGATGGTGTTTTTTTTTTTTAAATAAGTATTATCGTTCCAGACAAAATTCACACTGTTTTAATATTTAGAATAGATTACTAAAAACCCCACCTTACTGCCTTTATATGCTTCCAACTGGCAATACCCGTTAATGGACCCTTTTGTTCTCTTGTCCTTCCATGAACTGTAAGCATTTTACATCCTGCATCTTGCAACATGAGTGCATATTCCACTGACCTCTCTATGCTATCAAATATTCGTACTTTACAGGTTATTGGCACAGAGACAGCTTCAGACATGGCTTGCACTGCAACAAATCAAATGTATTTACTGATACAATGTAACAGTTGTTTTGTTATTATCCATTTAATTTCAGCCAGGGAGGTTAATTGTTTACCACTTAACAACAATTCCCTTTAAATTAGAACTACACTAGATTAAAACTATCTAACCTACTCAAAGATTTCAGTATTTTATGCTGTGCAACAATTAATTGTCCTGATTGTACTTAGCCTAGTGACTTTGCTCTTTGCAGTACTTTTTATCAGATAGATTTTTCAGATAAAAGAGATAAGCGTAGCTAGCTAGTATAAAACCATTTTTTCTGGCATGGAACAAATACTTAAGTAAAAAGAGTCTCCTTAAATAGACTTACAGAAAGTAAAAGAACCCATTAATTGGTACTCACAAACAACTAACAAATATTATTATTAATTAAAAACAACACAATAGATTTAGGAAAATAAGATGGAAAGTTACCTATCCTTTTCAATAGATCCCAATCATCCTGAAGAAATGATCCATATCTGCCTCTCTTAGCAATAGATTGAGGACATCCAAGATTTACATCAATGGCATCACATTGTGATTCAACCATTTTTGCCGCAGCAGCCATTGTTTCAGGGTTATTCCCACAGAACTGAAATAATCAAAATTACTTATTAATATTTATAATTTTAAACATTCTGAGAAAGAGTTAATGATCGATGATTACAATATTAATCTGCTTCCATATTCTGCTTCCAAAGGGGTATGGTATCCTAACTGATATTATAAATGTAAAGTGAGTTTGTACGTTATGCTTTCAATTTCAAGCCTTAATGACAGACCGGATTTGGATGAAACTTGGCATGCATATAGATAGAACAGAACTTTAGGGTATAGGATACTTTTCATCCTGGGATGGGATAATAATACACTTTGATTTGATGAAGCTGCAGGCAGAAGATAGTGTAAGTATATTTTAGACATTAATGCTTTATGTATTATGAATAATAATTATACATATTTAACATACTAACCTGGACAATGAGTGGGCGATCCTCTTCGCATGTTACCATATTATCTTTTCTATACTTAGGATCTTTGGTGAAGACATTACTGTGAAACATAGGAGTATAGCACAATGTTGCCCCATGTCTGCGACAGAGAAGACGCCACGCCAGCTCACTAGCGTCGACCATAGGGGCGACCACAAATCGTGGCCGCCCTATTGCTTCAAACCAGTCGTAAGTCATAGACTGTAAGTAATAGACAGAATAAGGTACCAAAAACCTACTATTGAGGTAGACTCCCCATCAATTTAACGATATTTTTTGTAGCCTCAGACTAGGTACTCTTTTAAATTCTACTTTATACCAAACCAAATTCATACCAATTTTATTCACAGAAACTTAAACTGATATTGGTCAGTGGGTCGTCCTATGGGTCCATTGTAAAATTACTGCCTGGCCTGGAGACCAAAAAAAGTAACTTAATGATTTCAATCAGTAGTAAATCAAATTCATACCAATTTTATCCACAGAAACTTGAACTGATATTGGTCAGTGGGTCGTACTATGGGTTAATTGTAAAACCATAAAACAAGATAAATAAACCAAGAAACAAGTTTATTAGTTTGTGCAAAATATACACGTGATTTTTTTATTTTATTGACATTGACATTCTGATTCTGATTCTGCCATTCTGCATTCAGTTCACTTGACACCTGACCTGACAGTCCTGACCGACCTGACATTCGCAAAAAATTGTGGCAGAAAAAACTGCAAACATTTTTGGGAATTTAATGACTTGGCTACTAAGGTCTTTAAGTACTTGGCCGCACCGCGGTTAACCGTGCGCGGTTTTTATCCGCGTAATAATGTGATGTTCATAATTTTATAAAAGAAGAATAAAGAATAAGAATAATTTATTGTTAATAAATTACATCCAAATCCAATTATATCACAGAATAATATAAAAATAGTACAGTTATAAAGTGATTATATCAATACAAGCGACAGCATTTGCGGTTTTTCCTGCGAAAGTTTTTAAAACTACAACGAGGTAAAAAATATTGATATTTCTAAGTCTTGATATTTCGTAAAAACCTCTAATAAATCTTGAATTGGTGAGAGTTTTTTCTATTTTTTATTACTGGAGTGAAAACACAAACTGTTCTCAGGTAATCCGAATAGGTAGAGCTAATGTACCTAAAGATCAAAGAACAGAGACAAAAAATGGAGGCTTCCTTACGACTAATTTTTTTTTTCGGAATATTTGAGCCGTTTTTTTTAAACTTCATGCACATAGGCACAATGGCGGGCTTAACGCCTTAGGAAGGCCTTAGGCATTCTCTTCCCGTCAACCAAGGGTGATGAAGAGAAAACATTGCAGGTGCATTATATAATCGTGGCAACAAAAAATAATAATAATAAATTGCTTAAAATACACATACCTATATACATATCTTATAAGATGCATACCTAAATAAATATATATTTTTAATAAAGTAATGAAAATAAGTTATCGAGATGACCCTTCTCCCAGCTGATAATAATACTGCAATTTCCGCTTGAAAGCATACCGACTTGTGGCCGTCCTGATTTTAGTCGCAAGGACGTCTCCACTTTTTAGGGTTCCGTACCCAAAGGGTAAAAACGGGACCCAATTACAAAAACTCCACGATCCGTCTCTTTGTCTATCTGTCACCAGCCTGTATCTCATAAACCGTATTAGCTAGACAGTTGAAATTTTCACAGATGATGTATTTCTGTTGCCGCTAAACAACAAATACTAAAAACAGAATAAAATACATATTTTAGTGGGACTCCCATACAGCAAAAGTGATTTTATGCCATAATGGTACGGAACCCTTCGTGCGTGAGTCGCACTTGGCTGGTTTTTTTGTCTCTGTTCTTTGAATTTTATGTACATTAGCTCTACCTATACCGATCACTGGGCTCACACACGAAGTCAATCTTACAACTTCATAAATAATACAAAAAGTTCTCTGTGATCTTATAACTGACGAGAACCAGTGCGGTTTTTAACCGCAATGTGTGCACGTTGAGCGGTTCTGCAGTTGCAACGAAAAACCGCAGTGCGCCTTGCATTAAGTCGTCTTTGGTTTTTGATACAGATAAAGTCACTATAGGCAAAAGTTTATTTTGCACTAACAATTGCCCACGAATTCATCCGCGACAAAAAATAATGCGTTTTAATTTTACTCACGGAACACTATATTTTTCTAAAATAATAGTACCTTAAGTTACTCCAATACTCCTTGTTACATCAGCTATCTGCCAGTGAAAGTCCCGTCAAATAGTTTTAGCCATTGCGGAGATTACACGGAACAAATAGACAAGATAGATTGTGTTTTTGTTATAAGTACCGTTTGTTTTTTAACCGACTTCTTTTCATAAGCATTACTTAACTAAAAAGCTATTATTTTGATATTACAAACAGATACTTCAATATTTAAATTAATTATATAGATTAGAATGCAGATGTAGGTAGAATAATATATAATATCGAGATCGAAACAGGCTAAGGTAGTCAATAGGTACTACAACCAAAAAAACATTAAAAAAAAAAAAAAAAAAACCGACTTCCAAAACAAAACTCTACAAAGCGAAAAATAACTTTCTTGTCCGAAGTCGGTATCTTTTGTACCCTTTGTTTTCCGATAATTGACAACGACTTCGGAAAAGAAAGTTATTTTTCGCTATTTAACTAGTGTTTTGTTTTGGAAGTCGGTTTGATTCTTTTTTTTATTTTTTTTATTTGTTATAGGCTCGCGCTTGACCACTATAAAAGTTTTTTAATTTTCTCATTTTAGTTTTGGTAGGTACCTCCAATTAACATGAAAATCATTTATAGCCAAAGTACATCTCATGAAGATTCCAATAAGCCCAAACACGACTAGAATACATTGTTTTATTTCGGAGTTCCAGTGGCCATTGCGGTCTTCTTCATCAGTTCCATTTCACCAAATGATACTTTACGAGTGCAAATGATTACATTATTGGTGAAAATACTAAAATCGCTAAATGTATGCCTATAATATTTGAGAAGTTCTCTCGATTTCCCTAGAATCCCATCATCAGATCCTGGTTTCCACAAGGTACCACCAATGGGATACCTCCTTTCTAACAAAAAAGCATCATGAAAAACGATTCATAAACGAAGATGTTTTCCGCAAACACACATAAAAAATATATATTTATACGGTCGAATTGAGAAACCTCCTCCTTTTTTTAAAGTCGGAACAAGTTTGCGCCTGTTTCCATGATTCCACCTTAGATCACTAATTATGAAAAAAAATACAGTGATGGAAGGATTCCATACTATGCAGCAGTTGCATGCATAGATTCTTGTTGAGACACAAAACTACACCAATATTACATCACAAGATCTACTAGAAATGAATTTGCTAATAATAATTAATGTAGCCCCCAACACCAGTGGAAAAAATCTCGCCATAATCTCTGATTTAATTTGATTTTTTTTTTTAAATTTACGTAAAATGCTGCAAAATCACTTTTCTAAGTTAAACTATCGCATCCTAGCTCCAGTCCCTTTAACATTATAGATAGAGTATGTTTACAGCTATTTTACCTCTGATTTTGCTGATCCTTACTCCAAGATACTCGGAGATAAGATAACTGTGAACAGACTTTACCTAGACCTCATCAACGGCTGAATCACTGCGAGTGCGCCACGAAAATCTGTGGTTGTCAAGTGTCACAGTATTTACAAGTAGTCTGTGGTCGCACCGCACCAAAAACTGAACTGTCATAATTGTCATTTTCATCTGCACCTTCTGCACTGCCGCTCGCTGCCGCCTAACATTTTGACCGGCCTCGTTTTAGTTTAATTTGTAAATTATTCTATTTCCAAAGTTAATAAACTATTGTTGTAGTCAACCAACATTATTTAAGCAATATAGAGTGAATTGGTGAGAGTAAAACGGTAGAACAAACAATACAATTGCATTTTTTGCTGGATTTGTCTTTGCAAACAGTTTATTGGCTGCATAATATAAATAAACACCATTGTAGTTTATTGACATAAGAAGAGCTGCAAAGACACCAACAGGAATGGCGCACGATATCATGGTATTAATTTATTTATCCTCCTAATATTTAAACGTGAAAGTCAGGATATTTGTGAACACTTTCATTGCCACCTCTTATTTTCATGAAGGCCGCACAGATGAGCGAACCCCATCATAGAAATCATAGAAATTTAAAGAAACATTACGCTGCACGCTGAACGCTATGAGTGTCAGCAGCATTTAAGTAAGAATTTACAAAAACACTTGTGGCTTGTCAATGGAACTGAAAGTGTTAACCAATCACACCTATAGTTCTTGCCAAACTTCTTGGCGGCCCTGCTGATGTTGGCTTTCTGATGCGCAAGGCATCAATGCAATGAGATTTACTACTGCGCAGTTATTGTAGCCAATATCAGGGCAGCCAAGAAGTTTGGCGAGAACTATACAGACACTATTATCATAATATTTTAGTACCAATATATAAACTTACATAGTATAAAATATTTAATTAACAATAACTATCTATTTTTATTTATACTAATAAGCAATTTAACTCTAACTTAATATGTTATATTATGTTAAAACTAAGAATTGTGCCCATTTGCACTTTTACACAAGTAATTTTGCACTTTCCTAGAGTCTGATATAATAAAATATAGTAAAACTACCTGTATATACACTTAAACAAAAATAAAAAAATTATGAATGCAAATAAAAAGTTGAAAAATTCGTCCACATCGCTGCCAACATGAATAGTGCCATATTAGCAGCATTTTTCAGCTATTTCAGCCACGTTGGATGGCAATGCTCTGGCTGAGGAAAAGCCCAGCACTATGGTCATGTGAAGAGTCGACTAACAGTTTGCTTACATCTTGAAATACTCAATGAGCACTCTGACCCCATGGACCTAATGTTTCAACCCCTAATGGCTCAAATAGATACCATGCTATACGTGATAGCATGGTGTCCAATAGGTACCATCCTGCAGACTGGCTCATTCCACTGTCTTTGGGAAAAAGGGGTCTTGAGCAACGCTGTGTTCGGGCCACTTACCAGGCATTCACTGCATCAGTTGAGTACGTCACTTCCAAGTTAACCAGAATAGAATAGATGAGGGACTCCCTTTTCGGCACTTAGACTCCCATTTGGTCCGTTGTGCGTGGGGTTACCAGCTAATGTAGCCCGCCTAGCTCCGTCCAAAAGCACAGAAGCTTCCTGGGGGCTTCACAGGTTTTGCGGAGCGACCTCACCATTCCGAGGATTTCTTCACGTTGGGAAACCACGGCCTCGCAGTCCAGGATGACGTGGGCAGCTGATTCCTCAGCGTTAAAACAGCCCCTGCAAAGTGGGCTGTCTGTGGCGCCTATGTTAAAAAGATGTTTGTTAAGAGGGCTATGACCCGGTTATTGAGGTTATTAATTCTACTTAGGCTAAGAAGTTTTTTGGTTAATCGCGGGTTTACATTCGATAGGGCTGTTCTTGACTGTCTACAGTCTGTAGCCCGTGACCATCTGTTGTTATGCAGTTCGGTTGATCTCTGGCGGATTCATGCACGAATTTGTGAGAAAGGCAGGGGAGAAGTGGGTACAGGCCTAGCACTATCATCTCAGAACCTCTCCTTGCAAGTTCATCCGCGGCATCATTGCCTGAAGACCCACTATGTCCCTTGATCCACTGTAGGGTGATTCGATTGGATGTCGAATTACTCTCCAGGGCAAGGTGGCATTTAAAGATTAGTTTGCTGTCGGTTTGTTTGTTTTCTAGGGCTTTGAGCACTGCTAGATGATATCCGATAGGATAGGGATCTAATTCCATAGTAATGGATACCTAAACGCTTTACAGCAGTAGCGGCTTGTGTTAGGGCAACACATTCACATTGAAAGATATTGAACTGTGTGTGCCTAGCGGTAAGTGAAAGTTAATGTTGAGGTCAAGGGAATGTACGCCAGCACCTGAACCGTTGTCTGTTTTTGAGCCATCTGTGTAAATGCGTACTTCATTGGCTCCAGACTGATCCCTGTCTTCCTCTACAGTTTGTTTGCTATAGTTTTTGTTAAACATTGGTTGATTTGGTGTTCTATCACACGGGGCGGCGATGAGGGGTTGGTACCGAATCGCCCGGTCCAGGATTACAGCATGTGGGCTGGTGAGATTCTTTCCCTATATGCCCAGTTGCAATAACCTGATGGCAGCTAGCGCTGTCTCCTGCTGTATGTATAGGTCAAGAGGAGTTAGTTGTAGGGCTATCTCCATGGCTGCTGTCGGGGTGGTCCTCATGCAGCCGATGATAGCTGAACAGGCCAGTTTCTGGAACTTTTGGAGTATCGAACAGTTCCGTCCTTGTCCACCAAACCAGAGCGCCATAAGCTAACATTGGCCTGATCACCGCTGTGTATAGCCACAGCGTGATCTTCAGAGAGAGCCCCCATTTTTTACCTTAGATTTTTTTACATTGGTAAAGTGCGATGTGCTTTTGTTAAGTTTTTAGTCAAGGTGCTTGTTCCAGAGCAGTTTGCTATCAAAGATCACCCCCAAATACTTGGCCTCGTCTTTAAGTGTTAGTTCTGAGTTGAAATGTTTATGGGAGTCTATGGTGTACAAGGACTCTTTTGTTTGTAAACATTATTAGTTCCGTTTTCGAAGGGTTAACCGACAGTTCATGCTTAGTGCACCAACCTTCGATTATTTTGAAAGCTCTTCTCAAATTTCCCAGAGATTAGAATTGCTATGTCATCTGCGTATCCCACCGAGTACAGATTGCTAGCGTTGAGCTCTGCGATGAGCTCATTCACAACTAAGTTCCGCAGTAGTGATGACAGCACTCCACCTTGTAGGCAGCCCTACTCACGATAACGCGTGTGGTGGTGTTCACAGTAAATGTTCATGCTTAGTTTACCAACCTTCGATTATTTTGAAAGCTCTTCTCATAAGGTCGCATAAAATGCCCTCAAATTTCCAAGAGATTAGAATTGCTATATCATCTGCGTATCCCACCGAGTACAGACTGCTAGCGTTGAGCTCTGCGATGAGCTCATTCACAACCAAGTTCCGCAGTAGTGGTGTCAACACACCACCTTGTGGGCAGCCCCTACTCACGATAACGGGTGTGATGGTGTTCACAGTAATTTGAATAGCGCGGTGTTTTAACATGTTATTGATCCATTCTATAAGCGTTGGCGCAACATTGTGCGTGACGAGTGCCTGCCCGATGCTGGTGAAACTTGTTTTGTCGAAGGCACCTTCTATATCAATTAAAGTGGAGTAAGACTACGCAGTGGAGTGCTGATTCGTTTGAACTACCTGCGCAGTATGCGTGTTGATTAGGGTGTTGAGGAAATAGTTCTGAAATTTGGTTTCTGAACTTCTTGTCCCCCAGTCTCTCCAGCGTTTTCAAGAAGAACGAGGTGAGGCTTATGGGCCTGAAAGATTTGGGCTGGGTGTAGTCACCCCTACCTGGTTTCGAAATGAAGATGATTTTTACTTCGCGCCAGTTCAAGAGGATGTAGCAGTGCGCTAGACAGGCTCGAAAGACCTTGACGAGGTATTCCGCCAGAAAGTCACCGCTCCACCTAAGCAGAGCTATGAAGATACCGTCTAACCCTGCTGCCTTGAAAGGTAATGCCCATACATAAAAAGTGTTGATTGCCCATGTTAATTTATCTTTGTCGATAACTTCTGAAGCTACTTCCCAGTCTAAGCTACTCGTGTCCCTTTACCCAACATTGCTGGGCAGCAATCCGACAACCTGGGAAGTGGGTGATCAGAAGCAGCTCGCTAGTTTCCGTGTCGTTTGTGGATGTGTTATCTATCTTTTTTCAGGCATCCTATTGAGTGTTCTGTCTCTTGAGCAAGACAGGTTTTGACCCTAATTTCCTGGTCGTTGTTTTCGATGTTCGTGCAGAAACGCCTCCAACTAGTCCTACCTCTGAGGCGTATTAGTTTTTTATAGTTTCTACGGATATAAGTGTAGCGGTTCCAGTCTTCTGACGACCGTGTGTTCCTAGCTCTGTAGAACAGCCTTCTCAGCCAAACTCAACTCCCTGCCTAGGTATATTGAGGGGGCAAGACTGTTCGTAGCTGGATAAAAAGATGGATGTCATGCTGTTTACAAGTTCGTCTAAGTTGGTTACAGGTATTTCAGCCGGTAAAGAGGGTAATTTTCTTAACTCAGCTTTGACAAGCCTAAAAAACTTAGACTGGTCTGTATTTCGAGGGGACCTTCTTGGCTGTGGTTTAGGTAGATTAAGGTTAATGGTGTACCGGATCCATCTGTGGTCTGAGCATGATATCTCGTTGGAGACCTGCCATTCCTGGATGGAGTTAGCTATGTCTATGGTTGCTTTTCTTAGGTTAGGTTATATAGTTATTATTGTTTATGATCTTGCGTTAATAAAGGTAGGTTCTGAGCCTTTGTTTAGTGAAACAAGATTATACTTAAGAATAAAGTCAAGCATTTCCTCACCTTGGTTGTTGGTTTTGACATTACCCCAGAATGTGTGATGCGCGTTGGAGTCTCTCGCGATGATTAGCTCCAGTTTCTCCTTTTCACGGTACTCCACCAGTGAGGTGAGCTCAGGCTGAGGAACGTCCTCGTCGCCTGGCAGGTATGCCGAGGCTAGTACGATGTCCGGGAGTTGCTGGTCTATTCTGGAAAGCCTTGTTGCTGTAAGGTCTCTTGAACAAAATTCGTTAATTAGTAGGTGAGGTAGACTGCCGGCCATAGTCGAGTCTATGGTCGGCAGCGAGGAGTCCTGGGGCGCGGTGGTATCCTTCTGCGAAATAGTCGTCTCGCAGAAGGAGGCTGTAGAGATTGAGAGGGAGATTTCATCCGCTCACCCGATCCGTAGCAGACGCGCCGGGCGTCGGCGGAGGGCGGACAACCTCTTTGCTTGGTAGTACCAAGCAAAGCATTTGGCCATTTGCAACCATTAAAGCACAAATGCAGACCAGCCCCCACAGTTAACCAGTGATGGCAACAAAATTTTTCTGGTTAACTTTTCAGTGCTGTGGACGGAAGACAAGAACGCCGGTAGGCTTATATTAGAAGTTTTGCGGATGCCGAACCCACCGTAGCGAATGGGTAGTGTGGCTTGCAGCCACGCTCGTTCACCCAGGGCCACATTTAGGATAGATGATAGCGTGCAATGAATAATCTGGTCAATTTTGTGCAGAAGATTTTGTGAATGCTGAAATTTGGACCAAAACAGCAATAACGAATGAGGGTGATAGCCAAATGTATATTAATTTTAGAGAGTCTGTCCGAAATATCGTTGAAATGTGTTATTTTGGCGACATGGAGAAAACTATCTTCCAAAATTGGGGGACCTAGGAGGTGCAGTGAACTTCTTTCTAAAATGTTGATCTCTGGTGCTATTGTTGGTTGTGTTGTTGGTTAAATTTTTGAAGGGTCGATTGTCTGTCCATATTGCCACAGATGAAAATTTCGCATTTGAAGTGGTTGAGTTCTAGGCCAATGGACTGGAATTGCTGCTTCAGGATTTGAAAATCTTTCAAAACTGTATCTACGTCATCTCCTAGTGTGCCATCATCTAGATACCAGGCATTGAATTTAGTTGTTTGATGATAGGATGAATAGCCAAACTGAAAATGACTGGCCCGAGAGAGTCACCTTGTTGGCATCCTACTGCAGATTCCAAAGGATTTTCTTTATATTATAATTTAGAAGGGTGCCTGTAGCACTGCCAAATAAAACAGAAAATTTCAGGTTCCTTTTTAAAACTATACACAGATTAAAAAGAAATTTGTTAAACCTGTGTGATAATTACTGACTTCCATGCTGGCAAAAGCTAGTTTATAATAATTCAAATACTTATGTTCATAGTTTTGTTTCATATTTGGTTAACCCATACCATATTTATTTTTCAGAGTCAATTTTACACAAGTCTTAATTTGCCACTACAAGAAAAAGTGAATGAATTGACACGAATTATAGACCAGTCTACTCCAAACAAAGATCTTCAAACTTTGTTTCCTCAATTGATAAGTAACATATTCTCAAATACTTTCAACAATGGCTGGGGTCTGCGGACAGTTACTGGAGATAACAAAAAGCAAGCATTTGAAGCTTTGATTGGATTCTTTGAGCCACTGGGACCAATGTTCCGGTTGTGCTACAAACTCTTATCAGATCCTCAGTTAAAATATAACCTTCCTCTAAATGCCTTACCTGTAAGTATTTCTAACTGCAATAATACAATAATTTTTTACTGTTAAAGCAAGCCCAATCAACATATTAGTACCTGTACTATTGTTTATTTACTTGTTACATGCTTAGCTATGAATAGAAAGAATATTTAAATTCGTGATAATCTAAGAAGTTGGATTTTACAGCTATAATAATACTTAATAATAGTTAAACTTGTTGTCTATGAATGATACTTGTTGTTATAGTGTATGGATAATATACTTATTAATAAGAATTATGAATTTGATTTACATACTACGTACAAAGTGATGGGGGGCATGTAAAATGATAAAGGTCATCAGACTTCTTAGATCGTCACTATTATAAATATGAGTACTGATATGTATGCCTTTTAATGGCATACACAGCTTTCACCATAAATTAAAACATAATACTATCCACTTTATATTATACACTGTTATTTGGATTTAAAGTACCTATTTGCTAAGTAGTTGTTGTTTATCATAATTAAGAATGTTTGTTTCAGCTGGACTTACAGATGACTTTGGAAAGAGGAAGATGTCCCCAGTTTTACTCTGATATGCTTGTTACAGACCCACAAACTCTTAATGTGGTTGCTCTAGCACTCAGTATCCTTTGCAAAAAAAAAAGTTTTACTTGCCATTCAGGCTGGGTTACATACATGTATTCTTCCCATGGATTTAAATACTGTTCATGTTGTAATATGTTTGCAATATTTTAACTTTAGTTTCATATTCATAGTATCCACATGATACCTTAGTTATCTAAAAAAGTAAATTTCAGAGAGGAAATAAAAAGCTGTCACTGAGCCATCCACAACTTCCTTAAACCCTTAAGGTAGGGTAAACGGAAGTTATGGATGCCTCTTGATGAAGATTTCTAAAGTCAGCATGTTATTATTTATAAATGTCAAATATTTTCCTACATAATGTTTAATCAGATCCATTTGATTACTACATCATCAATTTTGCTCTGCATCTTGTGAGTAACAGCCAACAAACGAATTCTTGGGAGAACTGGAGTAGTGCATACTTTGCTCTAGCATGTGATTATCTCATGCACTTCCTGCCTGCAGATCCAAACATATCTGTATTGCCACATATACCTAACTACACAGGAAAAGTGCCCATGGCTGCACCTCTACAAACTGCTAATAGGTACTAATATCTTTATTTAAATCAGTTTTGAAGTGTTTAAAACCTGCAAAATATTAGGTATTTGTATGCGTCTAAACTAGTCTGGAATTAACTACAGAATCGTAGCTTGGCTCCTGACTCCTGTGGTCTATCTTATGGAAAACATGCATTTTGTCAGAATATAAGAAGCACTCAGTGATAGTGTAGCTTTTTTTAGAGCAGTGGTGGCTCAGTGGTAACAGCTGAAACTTAGAAGTTGGAGGTCGTGGGTTCAAACCCAGGTAGGCTTTACTTTGTGTAAATTATTTCATCACCAATGCTCTCAAAACGGTAAAGCAAAACATCTTGAGGAAACCAGCATGCCTTAGAACCAAAAATTCGAAGACATGTGACATCCACCAATCCGCACTAGGCCCGCGTGGTGGGTTACGGTTACGGCCCATTTCTTTTAACAGAGAGGACGCCCGCACGCCCAACAACGGCCCAAATGTAAGTCTTGAGTGCGGAAAAGAGGGTCCATCTATCCAGGTGTAGCTTTCTATAAGTGGTAAATTATAACATTTTGACGCAAGTGGTCTAGCTTTGCAACCGAGACAGAATATACCCCACTACACTGTTAGATGTAATTGTACGATTTCAAGAAAAGCCGACCCTTTCTTGAAAAGGACAATTCCACGATCTGATTACGACATACATTATTATTTTTTATAAAAATCATTGATAGGCATTACATTTATTTCCAGGCCCTTGTATTCTCCATCTCTGCTGCTAATACCTGACCTCTCTGGCTCCAGCATGAGCAATCAACATAGTACATCTCAAAATCAGTCACGTAATGAAGTTTGGCGCTCTGAAACAGTACTACAAGTATTCATTGATATTTGGATGAGTGTGGAACAATTCAATAACAGAAATGTTGAGGTAAGTTCTTTGGCACATAAACCGTCACAGGCTATTTGTATTTATCAACTACAATTATCTTAAAAAATAATCTTTATTTTAACTAATTTAAATTGTTTTTATTCAACACAGATGTTCCAAAGGAATTATTCGACTATATCTTCTAGTCCAGAGCGCGTTAGAACAGTGCGGGTTCTTGTCAAACATTTGCACTCCTTCTCGGCCAAACATATGTCGGACCCTGCCGTGCGATCATCAGCACTTCGAAAATATGCACGGCAGATAATGTGTGTTCGAGCCTACCATTATATCAAACATTTGGTTACGACTTGGCCACTAGATGCGTCGTTCAGGCTCGTCATGGAACTATGGTTGAGTCTAATACAGCCTTGGAGATATGTTAACAATAATATTTCTCAGGACAGGTGAGATTATTGTTGATAAATATGAATTATATTTCGTCATTTTGTAGACTAAGGACAACTGTATTTTGTTAATATGTATATATGGCCAGTCAAATACCGGAGAGTCTAACAGTAACAGCCATTCTTATCAAGAGATGTCTTATTACCTGTTGGTTGGTTATTGGTTGATTGACTGGGTTGTTGAGGTCAATCAAGTAGTCGCTCCATGAAAATACTGATATTCCGCTGCATCCGGTTAAACTGTAACTCAACCTCCTGTAAGTGAAAAAATGTTGGGGCAGAAGATTTGTTATTTATTTAACACAAAATCACAGAAAAATTATTTATGTTGTATGGTGGTTCAGTGCCAATAAAATAGTAGTTTATGAAACTGTTGCATAATAAGGGGTATTAAAACACAGTTTTTCTTTAAATTGGAAACAAAACTTTTATAATAGGTACTATAAAAAAAACATTTCGCTCCCGCAGTCGGATTAAAATGGCATGCCCCGCTTAAGCTTTCCATTACAAAAAAAATAATTGATGGAAACTCCTTGGTGATATTAACTTTTTGGATTTGTCCTGTATCGTAATAGAAAAAGAATTGTTTTGTAGCATCATTTTGTTAGAGAAAAAGTGCTATAATAAGATTCTATTTTTAACCCCCGACGGAAAAAGAGGGGTGTTATACGTTTGACGTGTGTTTCTGTGTATCTGTGTGTCTGCCTGTGGCATCATAGCTCCTAAACGGATTAACCGATTTTGATTAAGTTTTTTTGTTTGATAGATGACTTTGTCGAGAGTGTTCTTAGTTATGTTTGAATATAATCGGTTTAGTCGTTCAAAAAATGTGCGCATTTTACTCTTTGAATCTCGGTTTTTTCGCAAGATTATTACGATCATTATTACGTTATCGGTTACATATCGGGGAGTGTGCGATGGAATTGTATGATCTAATTCCGCCCAGCCCGTTTCATCATCGGACTACCAGACGTACGGCGATGCGCCATCGGTACATGGTGGACATCCCACCCATACTCACTTATCGTTTTGAGAATACTTTTATTATGCGTACAGCTAAGGAGTGGAATTCCCTGCCGGCGTCTGTGTTTCCCGATAGCTACAATCTAGGGGTCTTTAAATCAAGAGTGAATAGGTTACTTCTAGGCAAGCGTGCTCCACCGTCGACCACATCATCGCTTACCATCAGGTGAGATAGTGGTCAAACGCGAGCCTTTAGATTTTATTATGTTAAAATCGGTGATTGCTAAACACATTAAGTATAACAAGATACCAAATAAAAAAAGAACCATCAAACTCTGTATAACCCCAGGCCTATTGAAGTGTATCCAAAATTGAGACGAAATGCATATACGATCAAATAAAGAACCACATAATATAATTCTTAAAATTACTTATAAACGCTACCGCAATTTTTGCAATGACCTGCTTAGAAAACAAAAAATTGCCTACGAAAAAAGTGAAATTGAGAAAGCAAAAATAACCCCAAAGCCCTCTGGAACTCAATTAAAACTACACACTAAAATACAATCACAGCTAAAATAAAAACCAGTCCTGTTGAACTACTGAAAAAATTGTGACCGGCCTAAAGCTTCCATAAATGAAGATTGTAAATTTTTCAAGTAACGTAGGAAAAAACAGCAGATTAAATTCTATCAGAGGGTCAGTGTCCCGCAAATATGAACGGTCCGGTTCTGAATAACGGTGATGACACCCCACTATCACCCGCTAACTCCCTCGTGCTGCTAGATATAGACGAATCTGAAGTGGAGTCTCTTGTTTCGAAGCTACGTAACGACTGTGCGTTAGGTTCGGATGGCGTATCGCCTATTTTACTAAAAATGAGCCGTCGGATACTGGTAAAACCTTTGACGTACATCTTTTATAGCTGTCTCCGGGCGGGTGTTTTTCCTGACGCACTTAAAAAAGCTATTGTGCACCCAATTCACAATGGTGGGAGCAGAAGCTGTGTCAACATCTATAGACCCATTTCGGTTTTGCCTGCTCTTTCCAAAGTGTTGGAAAGAATTCTTGGCAACCGGCTTAAGAACTTCTTGGATAGATACAAGATCATAGCGAATAATCAGTATGGGTTCCGTTCCGGTGTCTCGACTGAAGATTCAGTGCTTGATTTGACACAGTTGGTTACTAGGAATCTCGATAGGCAAAACCAAATTTCTGGGAATATTCCTAGATCTTTCAAAGGCATTTGACACAATTTCTGTTCCCATACTTATTGCCAAATTAGAGCTGCTTGATGTAAGAGTTGTGGCACTTCAAGTCTTCAAAGATTATTTGAACAACCGTACCCAAGGAATCAAAATCGATGATCATTTCAGTGATGAAGAAACCCTGTCCTACGGAGTGGCCCTGGGTAGCATTTTGGGTCTTATTTTGTTTCAAATATATGTTAATGACTTATGCAGAATGTCCCTCCCCAACTCGAGGATATTTGTGTATGCCGATGACACCGTGGTTATAGTCGACGGTTCAACATGGGATAGCGTTAAAATTAGCGCGGAATTGGCACTAAGTGAAATAATAAACAACCTAAACCTGCTTACCCTCAACTGTAACAAGACATCATATAATCCATTCGCTATCCGTTAGAGCACCGCACCAGACCACACCCTCTCGATAATAGCGCACACTTGCTTACAACTGACACCCTCATGCCAATGTGATGTCCAACACTCACGCGTACCGATCACGTCAAATACCTTGGTATTCAAATAGATTTGGTTGTATTCAATAGGTTACGCTGGAATAAACACATTGATGCCCTAACCTCGAGAACGCTGAGACTAATATATACTTTCGAATCTCTTAGAGTTTCTGCAAACCCTGATACTCTAAAAATGATGTTCTATGCCCTGTGTCAGTCCGTTCTAGGGTACTGCATCAATGGTGCAGCTAAAACTAATATTCTTAGAGTGGAGAGAGCCCAGAGAGCAATACTGTAAGTGATGCTACGAAAACCTTATCGCTATCCAACAACTCAACTATACTCAGAGTGTAAGGTTTTGACAGTTCGTCAGCTCTTCGTGTTGCAATCCGTTCTCAGAAGACACTCCAGCGTCACACCGCAGTATTTTCCATCTCAAAAATGGTATGGAGAAAAGTCGTAATATTGAAACCGTTTTGATGGTTTTATATTTTAAGATGACAGCTATCCGACATGAAAGCAAAAAAAAAATGTTTAGGTATATAAAATTACACCCAAACTTTATACTTTGATTATTTTATATTTACTAGATTACTCATTATGGAAGTTCAACTTAAGATATTTTCTATGTTTTTCAAGGGAATATATAAGTATTATACATTTTTGGATTGTTCAAAATCTCTAGTTTACTAGAGCGCAATGTTTTTATGGGAAATATTTGTGTTTATTTAATTTTTAAGTGTCATAAGGAAATTTTCCGTCTTTTCAATTTTCAAGTTGAGGTTTCCTTGTTACCGATGGCTGCCGATGTCGAGTTAATGACATTTTTAGATTCCTTAACTATTCAGTATAACAAGGAAATAAAATAAAAACCTGCGTCATTACTGCGCCATTTCGAGCTAGAGGCAAAAATCTCGAAATAAAAAGAATATATATTTTTTTTTGCGGTATACGTTTTAACCACACGTTTGATAAAAATGGTATTGCATAGTTCTTATCGGTTGTGGTAATTATAATCAGTATTGGTTACAGCATTCCTGTGAGAACTGTTTTTGTCAATTTTCTCATTGGTTTTGCTCAAGTTACTGAAACTAGGGTCCTATAAATACTCAGGTTTTCAGCGTGTTCGTCAAAGTTTCCGTACACCTTCCCTCAGTAACTGTAAATTTGCTGAAAAAAAATAAAAATCAGTGAATTCGTATTTTCGACGCGATATATTATGTGCTCAGATAATATGCGGGTAAAGTACTTCAGATATTGAACAATATTTGTTGGACAATTTCCATTTATCAACAACAGATGTGAATACAGTTATGCAAAGTACATAATTTGATAACGATTTGTAACCAAAAATGGGTGAAAGCTCAAAGAAAACAAGATCGTTTCAAGAGCCTGGTTAAATGGCGAGTTTAAAGTACCATTGAATTCCTGCAGTACCTCAACATCTGCAAATTCTGATTTGAATACTTACATCTGGTTTTGTAGACCATTAAAACCATATGCCGCGTGTTCGGAGAGTACAAAAAAACGTAAAAACTTCGAATTACTCCAGGAGTATGGAATGGGGCACGTGCATTACGCTTATGTACAAGGTTTACGATCTATGAGTGAAAATGATGAAGCTTCAATTGTGAGTATTGTTAGAAATACAGAAAAGGAGGAGGAACAAGTCATTCTTCGAAACATTTTACGAAGTCCAGATGGTGTACCTTCCTATAACAAAGAAGAAGCATTATGTATATATATTGAAACCGATCTATCCAAGGCTCAAATACTCCTACCTGAGGCTGAAACTTGTTGATAAGAACTTAGATTCTGTATTTCCATCATACCAAACTTTGGCTGAAATAAGGAAGGATTGCTATCCTCTTGCGTCAAGCGTAACCGTAACGAATATAAGTGCCAAAGTGAACCTTCAAGATCTCTTAGATCATACTGCCTGTCGTATTATGAAGATAGACGCGGTGACAAAAAAAATCTGCCGTCTCAAGATGTAGCAATTGGGGTTGCGATGGATCGTCGGGACAAAGTGAATATAAACAAGTTTTACCTGAAGAAAATAAACAAATATCGGACGCTAATATGTTTATAGTTTCACTTGTGCTATTGAAACTAGTGGATGAAGAAAGTAAAGCAGTTGTATGGCAAAATCCTTCAGTTAGATATTGCAGACCTTTGATCTCTGGAATTAGCAAAAGAAACTCCAGAAAAAACTACAGCTGTTGTAAGTGAACTCGAAGCAAAAATAAATCAATTAATTCCTACGCGAACGCCTGCATAACAAGATAAAATTATAGAAGTAAGACATGGGCTGTTCATGACTATGATCGACGGGAAAGAAAAGAAAAAATCCTCAAGAAAAGTAACTGCAAGAATTGAGAATGAAGATGCGTTTAAATACCGACTGTCTACCTTACATGCGTGGATAAGATGTATGGAAATGATTCTACATATTTCTTATAACCTAGGATTTAAAAAGTGGAGTGCATCGACTCCAGAGAACAAAAAGCAAAACTCGTTTCCGGGAATTGCTTGATAAACCTCGTCAAGGTCCCGGCAACAGCAATGATGGAATTACGGCAAGGAGATTCTTCCAAAACTATCAATATTCTGCAGAAATCACGGGTACTGATGAAGAGTTGATTAAGAGATTATACATAATTCTGAAAACCATCGGGATTTTCTGTAAACGCAGTAAAGTTTGGTGAATATACGCCGGGAACTGCAAAGTGTGAGTAAATGTAACTGGTACTATATGCCGTCTTCAGTCCACAAAATTCTTATACATGGTGCTAAAATAATCGAGCATTTTGCAGTTTTGCCAATAGGCCAATTATCTGAGGATGCTCAAGAAGCTCGTAATAAAGACTATAAGAAATACCTATAGGTAGGTTACATCACGCTCGAAAGTGTTCCAGGTTAGCCACAATGGGAAACGTTCTGCACATCCTGTTGTATAATTCTGATCCCTATATAATATCTAACTTAAATAGATCGAGTATTGTGATACCAAAAGAACTACTTGGCGAAGCTAAAGAGCTTTTAGTATTGACAAGTGATGAATAAAATAATTTGTTTCTTTTTCATGAATGGTGTTTCTTTTTTAGTTCAACATAATGTAATAACGTAATTATTAACGTATTAATAATTTTCCCTAATATAAGCAAATAATTAATTGTAATAATATAATTTAATTTTTGTATGAAATTTTTCAACATTTTATTTTTGTATTTTTTTACTAAATAAACGTAATTTTTAAAGTAGCAGTGTTTTAATAATCTAATAGCATAAGTATTCAGGAATACGTATACATGTATACACATCTTATTATAACTAAAACCTCTTCTTATAATTATTATAGTTTTTACTTATTAAACTCTTAACTTCTACATCTTACCCCATTAAAGTTCCCTCATCGTTGTTTTCTTGTATAGCAGTATAATTTTGTTTGTTTGCACTTTCTGCACGAATCCATGCGTAATATAATTGTATAAGTTCACAATAACTAGAGATTTATGAAAGTGGACTGTCAATATAGTAACTTTTGCAAGAGTATTGATATTAAACCCGTATTTATGTAACTTACCGCGTTTTGAACGAGTATGTTAACAACAGACCAAAGTATTTAAAAAAATAAAAAACCCGCGCCATTTCTAGATTTTTTATTACTTGGCTGTGTTTGCAGGTGGACTACTCAAATTAAAGTGTGTTATTTTTCAGGTTTCCAGTGTCCAACAATAATCAAGAAGAACAATTCACGAACACGCTAGACGCCAGTTTTACTCAATTCATAGCTGAAAACTTTCCATCATACACTTGTATATTACAACTTGTGCTGCCTAGATTCATGAGGCTAGATCTGAGCGCCTACAAGAACGCTGTTATGCTGTTCAGATTGGGCAAGGTATGTTTCTTTGGCTAAATATAGGTATATATATGTAGGTAAGTATTCACATCTAAAACAAATAGTGAACATTAATTTATTGTATATTTTTA
Organism: Orthosia gracilis; assembly: GCA_947562075.1. NCBI lineage: Eukaryota > Metazoa > Arthropoda > Insecta > Lepidoptera > Noctuidae > Orthosia > Orthosia gracilis. The sequence continues at coordinate 9,277,159 of OX387274.1, forward strand.
GGTATTTTCACAGCAGCATCTATGTCCTATTTTATGGAATTTAGAACAGGCAATTACTGACAGTGGTTCAGGATTACATCCAAGTCCAGATACTAGTTACAACAACTCTGGTATTGAACAAAGGTAATTTCGTTTGTATATTAATTTTATTATAGAAATGATTTAAAAATATATATATGAACATAGCTTACATTTACATTCTGTTACAGTTACACATACAATGGTGTATCTTTACATAAATGGGTGACAATAGCTAAGCAATCTATATCAGAATTGAATCTGTCAGCTAATTTCGAATATCAACCGATTTGGAGCGATAGCATGCGATCTTTTGGGTCTCAGCTAGTGAAGAGAATTATTGCAGCTAAAATTACTGCAGAAAATAATATTGAGGAAGTTAATAAGATATTACATCTACGAAAAAAAGGTACTGTTTTCAAAATAGTACTTTAAATAAATGATGGAAAATTAAAAACAGATTTTCATGACTACTTTTTAACTTTTCAGGTATTTGGGGTGCAATAAAAGTCTTTCTGATGATAGAAGACCAAGATGAGGAATTAACTTTATTGGAAGAATCCAGGAGAGTGCCAAATTATTTGACAACTAGCTTTCATCACTTTTCTCATATATTTGGGGTAATACATAGCATAGCATTTGCATAGTTTAATTTCTTTTAAATTAGTAGTTTTAACTATTACTAGTTAGTTTTAACTATTGGTAGTTTTAACTAGAACAAAAATAGAATTAATACACTACAGAATTAAGTATAATTATCCCACGACTTTTATATTTCAGCTGAATGAAAATGCAGTGCTTCCACCAGAGCCCATCATAGAAGACAACTCTCTGGAACATTCTTCTTATGTAAACACCACTAGTTTTCCGCTTTCCATCACAAATAAGGTTAATATTTTCGACATGTATTATTTACAATAACCAATGGACATTGTTTTTAATTTTACTATTTATTGTTTACAGCTCCGTAGCAAACCTACTAAAGTACACTATATGGGCGACCCGGACCTGATGCCAATAACGACCTATGAGAGCACAATATTAGTGAGGATGTTACACCAAATAGCTTCAAGATTAAATGAAATGGTAAGTATTATTTTTTATTAAAGGCTACTAACACAGACATAAATCTAACTAGATAACGCAAGTCTCTCCATCTATATGAAAACCAAGCGTGCCACTTTTCCTCACATAATTTAAAAACAAATTTACTTACCAATGAGTGAAAACATTTCAATGCCTCGGCCATTTTCTATACAGTTTTTACATTGCATTTTTCTAGATTTCGGTGGATTTCCGGGGCCGATAATGCACCAAAAAGTACGATCGTAAATCGTAATTTTACTCCGTTTGTTGACACGCGATGACATACCATCACGTCATCTAGTTAAATTTATATCTGTGGCTACTAAAGAAACACGTTTGAGAGAAGGGTATAAACTGCTATCCGAGATACAGACTACCGCATAGTTCGGATGCAGAAAGTCCCAAGCTATATTTATTATTACTCCTAGCCGTAATTGTCATCTTTGATGAATAAATATTATTTGATTTCATCCAAACTAAGACTCTTATGTGAAATAGTCTTACTATAGATGCACTACTGCCCAACACGGGAATACGGGCGTGATGTTATATTTATACTTATGGTGATGATCATACCTTCATGGACAATGTAATTTTTCAATTTACAGTATGGTGCCCAGTTTACAAGTTATTGGAATAGAAACGACTTATGTGGATTCATTGCTCGTGAAGTACTACAATCCCCTTGCACGATTCATACTTATGTGAAAGATTTAACAAATCATCAGAACATTGTGAGTCAAGAGCTACCCCCGCGCCTGTCGCTACGACGGCTCGGCTCGCACGCCTTCGTCATATGGCTCACTGTCGGCTATTTAATGATCAAGATGTTTTCCTTCAGTGGTTTCTTTTATGTGTTTATGTTAGTCATTATGTGGATAACATTTGTATTTGCAAAAGCTTCTTCTAAAATGTTAAGATTAATTTAAATCATGATCGTTTAATTTTATATAAAACATTGTTCTTTGAATAAAATATTTTTGTATGGATTATATTTTTGTTTCACTATAAGAAAAAAATCAAACCGAATTCCAAAACAAAACACTACAAAGCGAAAAATAACTTTGTTTTCCGAAGTTGATGTCTTTGGTATCTATTGTCTGCTGTTTTTTCGACACCGAGTTCGGAAAAGAAAGTTATTTTTCGCTTTGTAGTGTTTTGTTTTGGAATTCGGTTTGATTTTTTTGTTAAAAAGTTTTTTATTTATCTCTTTTTAGTTTTGCTAGGTACCATTAATTACCATGAAAATCATTTATAGCCAAAGTAAATCTTGACGATTACAATAAGCCCAAACACGGCTAGGATACATTGTTTTATTTCGGAGATCTAGTGCCTAGCTTCCGGTTTCATCATCAGATCAGTCCGATTGTACCATTTTCTTCAGTACCATTTATTTATAAGTATTTGCTTCATCATAGTCGGTTAACTATTCGATATATCTTATACTCGTGTCATACTTAGCATTTAGGAGTTCCAATGGCCACCTGTGGTCTTCTTTCATCAGTTCCACTTCACCAAATGATGCTTTCTGAGTGCAAATGATTGCATTTTTGATGAAAATATCGTAATCGCTATATGTATACCAATAATATTTGAGGAATTCCCTCGATTTCTCCAGGATCCCTTCATCAGATCCTGACCTAATGAGTATGGGACCACCTGGGAAGTATAATATAATAATTTTCCAAATCGGACCAGGCGTCTTTGAGTCATTGGGGAAAATACATAAACCTTTTTTTGGAGTCGGTTAAAATGATATTACGTTATTTTTTTTAATCAAAATCAAATAGTTTATTTCAAAGTTTCAAACAAACCTTACTGTACTTTTGAGTGGACAAACAAAAAAAAGATGACTAGTTGCAAATTCGCAAGCGTCAGTAGGTCTCAATGGAGAAGAATTTGCAAGAAACTCCACGGATACAATTATAGGCTGAGGCAGCTAAGTTATGACCAATCCCAACTGATGGCGCCCGTTCACTAACATGACGCATGGATCGGAACCACTCAGCACAAACAATCATGAAGGGAACCGATTGATCCAACACATACATGCGCCAACATCAGAAAGAGATTAGAGAGAGCATGACACACTCAACTGCCAGGGCACACGGAAGTCAACGAATGACACATAGGTACAGTGACTGGTAGATTTACAGTTGGAACATGATTGTTTGTTTATAAAAAACGTTGCCCCACACTAGGAATTTCTTCCTGTATCGTGGGTGCGTTTACAAACATATAAACTCACATACACAACACCCAGAGCCGGAACAACTATCTGTATGTCATACAAATATTTGTTCCGTGCGGGAATCGAACCCGCGACACGCAGCGCAGCAGTCAATCGCTCAACCACTGCACCAACCGTGCGCCCATAGTACTCACACATGTGCTGTGCAGTTATTTATTAGGTACTAAAAGAAATTGAGTTTATACAATACAAATATATTCATACAGTCTTCAGCAGGTCCAACAATACTTGAAAACGTTTCTGCCCATCATTTGTTTTGCGCCCTAGTGGCTGCGGAGCAGGACCAGCATTGAGCCAAGCATTTTTATCAGCGATGTAATCCCTCAACTTATATATGCTTGCCTGCATAGTGTGCGTTTTATACAAGTTTCAAATTTCGTCTCATTCAGTTCTAGAATGTGGGGAGATAATTTATTGTAACATTTTATACAGTACCCCATTAAAGATGATGCTACTTTAGCCAGCCTGAAACCTGTTTAAATTAATTGGTAGACTAAAAATAAGAAAGGACCCAAAATTGAAACCTGGGGTACCCCCATTTTCACGGTTAACCCCGGCGAATTGACACCGTTCATTCGAACTAATTGCTGTCTATCATATAAATATGATTTTACTAACCTTAACGCTGATTGGCCTAACCTGTAATGCTCAAGTTTCAAAAGTAATGTTTCATGATTGACACAATCAAACGCTTTCGACAGGTCGCAGTAGATGTGTAAAGACTCCTTGATCTACACACAAATAAAAAATTACAGCTAAGTAAGGCGATATAGTCTGAATAATGGAGATACAAACTTTGATGGACATTCCCCATAGATCTTCGATCAGTTTGATCTTTTATCGATTGTGGATGTTTAGAATAAACATGAAAACCAGCGAAATTGGGGTCAAAGCACACTCAGACTCGAGTGTACATAGCATATTGACCCCTTAGTCCACCACGTAACTCGCACATTCCTATCAAGATTTAACGCGTCGCTTCGATTCGATTGTACATAGTGGCGAAAGGGGTTAATATTATATGATTTGTACATTTTTAGACTGACGAGACGTATTGCTTCGCTTCAACTGTCACAATTAGTACCCATAGTTTATTTTCGTGCATGTAAAACAAAGCAAAAGAAGGGCAATGCCCCAAAAAAAATTGGTGTCCATCAGTGAGTTAGAAACTCAGTAGATGTAAATGTATCACTAGCCAAATCCATGGTATAGGAAATATGTATTATTATAACAAAATGTTGAAATGTTATTTTTGCCAAGATCCTTTTTCTTTTGGTTTCTTCTAGTATAAACACTGCATTGTCTTCACATTGCCTGCAATGCATTCTAATAATCAGAATTGTGATTGAACATATTTTATGGTAAAAGTTTTAAGATATTAGCGAAAATTTGTCAAATATCTCCTACTCGCCCGCGTGACATTGGAAAGACACCCCGAGGGAACAAAAAATCCAGAATATGATCTACCCGTGTGCCAAGTTTGATTCAAATCCGTTCAGTCGTTACGACGCGGCGACGTGAAAGCATCACAAACTCGGGTTCATAAAATATTCTGCTTCCTTTCCTGGTCCCATTACTTCAGGTCGGGTCTCCTCACTTTCTTGAGCCAAGTTGTTCTGTCTTGGGTTGTCTGTTCGGGCAATTGGGCTTACTCGCATTCACAATATATTATTATATAATTAATTGCTTCATAGATTTAGCTAATGCTTCTTCATCGACCATACAGCTACTAGACGCCTAATACATCAAAACAATTCCATCAACTAGCTGTGGTATGAGGAACAGGGTATTGCGCCCTGGTTGGTCCCTTACCAAGCTCATTACGCCTCATTAAGGATGTGACAGGTTTAAATAAAACCAGGAAGGTATCGATATTTTTTTAAATAGTAATTGTATTTATTTTTTTATAATTAATATTACCTCTTTTATAATTAATTATACCTAAAGAAATAACATAAAATGTTAAAATAAAATATCAAAATTCTAAGGTAACATACCCTACTTTCTTCGGCGGTTCGTTCTTAAATTATAATCTTAAATATTAGTAAAAAAAACGTAATCAATATATCGTTTCACAAATTAATAAACTATTTAATTTAATGTCTTTATTTCTATAAATAGTATGTAGGTTTCAAGTTCTATCAATAACAGATTTGGGCATAGGATATGGTGCATCACTAGTCTTGTGTACGAAGTAACATACGGTGGGCGTTTTCACCTTCAAACATGAGCAGTATAATATGAACTCCTATAAATAATATCAGAAAATAAATCTAATTATGTTTATGTAACTATTAACTTGTCAATGAAATGTTATGACATTTTCCCGCCATCTCGAAGTCTGGCTGTGGTTACCACACGACCGACGTATTGAACAAAGGGCCATTATAATATTTATTTTATCAATTTTTTATTGACTGACGCTTAAGTGTTTACGGCTCACAGAAATGGTCGCTACTAATTCGAAATTGTCAAATAGCGACCTGTATAAGATTTTTGAGTCATATGTGTTGACAGCCATCGCTCACCTGTTATTAGGCGTCTTGGGGCTGTGTGGTCGCTGTGCCTCTTACAGTGATGTAAACAAAGTATTTTTTTTTTATTATTATATTATTACCTCTTGCTTGATCACTATCTCACCTGATGGTAAGCGATGATGTGGTCGACGGTGAAGCTCGCTTGCCTATTAGTAACCATACCTTGTATCGTTAAGATCAACGTCGATCAACGTTGGGTTTTTCGTCCATACAACATTAGTATGGTCAACTTTAGTTATTTCTTCGGCTCAACGGAGCCTGACAAAATATAAAGTGTATTCATTCATTCCAGCATATTCCTCAGAAGTAAAAAACCTAACTTTCCACCTGCTTTCAATGGGATAGAAGAAATAATAATGAAAAAGATTATTTAAAGAATTAATTAATTTATTAAAGAAGTATGTAGCAACTAAACAATACCACAACAGTCAACAGTTGTACAAAGCTAACAATATTTCTTCAGAGTGAGCTTGGGGACTATGTTCATAGAGGTCAGTTCCTGGAAGAGCAGCTTGCAAGCGTAGGGCATTTCGACGCTGGAGACAGCGGCGGACGAGCGGCAGGCGTGGCACCAGGCGCGCGACGCCAGGCGCCCGCACGCGCCGCAGATGTCCGCGCTGAACGCGTCCGAAGCCAACATCAGCCGCTCCATCAGCAACATACTGCAATAACATAATCAAGCATACATTTCTTACGCCTATGTTAAATGCATGCCGTGGCAGCTTTAAATTAAGGCTAGACTATAAAATGTAAAAATATGAGTACTTTAACATGTATTTTTATCCGATTGCGGGAGGGTAATGTTTTTCGAGCGTATGTATGTATGTCCATTTCTATAACACGCTCTACAGCCCAAACGGCTTAAAGGATTATGACATATGAGGTGTCGTTGGATTCATCTCAATTGTGGGAGTGGCATAGACTAAATAATTTTTAAATATCGTTATCATAACAATATGGGTGTCAAATGAAAGCAACTAAATAGACCATTCAAAAAAATATATATATCGTAACACTTTTATGTTACTATTTTGACACAAATTCAAGATAAGCGTAAATTTGATAACAAAAAAAATAATCACACACCTCACATAACTTATTTGACAAAATCGTTCATTAATAAAAATGCATCAGTGATAGTTGTCGAATGCATCTCGAAGACTCTTATTTGAATACAAAATGTCTGATTATCTGTTCGGCGGTAATTTTAATTTTAAAGCGGACTCGCGTTTAAGTGTCGATTTTCCCATAGTCAGTTAACCATTGTCTGAAGAACAAAAGTGGCAGTTTGACAGTTCTTGTAAAGAAAATATATCAAACGTTGTAGTTTTCTGGCTTACAGAGAAATCAGCCCTAAAGTCTTCTGACTGCTGAAAAATCATACCTTCGACCTACCTTTTTTATATTCGACTTAATTTCAACGTTCACAAGGTTAATTATTATTTTAAGCTGAAACGCTGCTAATAGCATAATATTTTGTCTTGTATTGAGTCACCAATGCTTACCTAGCACCATAGCCAATGAGACAGTCGCGCTCCATCTCCCCGAGGCGCAGACCGCCGTCACGCGAGCGGCCCTCCGTCGGCTGGCGCGTGAGGACAGCGCGCGGCCCGCGAGCACGAGCGTGCATCTTGTCCTGAACCATGTGCTTCAGCTTTTGGTAGTACACCTACATAAAAAATAGGTTAATACGACCTTGGCTTATATAAACGAAGAATTACCAAACTTTTAACGAGAATGTAGTCAAGAGACAACCAAAATTGCTTGGCCATTGTTGTGGTTAGTATTATGCCGTCCACGTTATCTTTTAGAAGATTAATTTTAATTCACACTAGCTGTTGCCTCGGCTTCGTTACTGTCCTGCAGAAACAATGATTTTTTTAAAGATAAAAGTAGCCTATAACATTCAGCAATAACTTGCTATCAGTGAAAGAATTACACTTTACAATCATACACAATTTTCCTCTTTATTACATTTGTTAAGATGATAAAATGTGTGAAATAAAATCATTTTAATTTATGTCTGTATCTACTTACGTACATATTAATTTATAACTGGGCGTTTAAAATACCCCAAGGCTTCGATCACTAATCGGAGCCCCAAGGCCATAGTTTAGTACCCGGTTTTGTCTCTACTGAAGTGATTAATTATATTTGGTATACTTACAGGACCAGAATAAATATAAGCTTCCAGGGGTTCTCCAGTTAAACCAGAATAAAATATATCTTTGCCATGATAGTTATACCCGTGCTTTTCAAGTTCCTGACATACATCACGAACCTTGGACCCACCAAATGCAGTACCTGAACAAAACATGCATCAAATTAAATGGAAATTTTGAGAATATATTTTATGAATATTAAATTGGAATTAATTAGTTCGTACCATAGTGAAATTTCCCTTCCATCAAGCCTGCTTTTCCTGCTAATAGTTCAATAGTTTTCCCCACTGTCATTCTAGAAGGGAAACCATGAGGGTTCATGATCATATCAGGACAAATGCCCCTGTCGTTAAACGGCATGTCTTCTTGCTGCACAATCAATCCAGTCACACCTTTTTGACCGTGGCGGGAACTGAACTTGTCTCCTATCTCCGGAATTCGAGTCTGACGTAACAATATTTTAATAAGAAAGGCGTCCTCCGAGTTTGAAGACACCATAACTTTCTCTATATAAGATTCAACAGGACCTTTATACGTGATAGGGACATCTTTGTAATCCACCTGTTGTGGCTGGCCCTGCGTGACAGGATTCAAAGTCGCTGGCGGCATCTGCTTATTTATCAAAACTTGTCTATTTTCAACCATTTCGCCAGGTGCAGCGATGCCGTCAGTATCAAGAATTTCATGTGCTCTAATAATTTTTCCTGTAGTAGCATCTCTCGAAGGACCCAAAATCCTATCAGAAGTTTGATTACTGTATCTCTTCATAGTAGTTTTGGCACTTTTGTATACAAGACAACGGCCGTAGCCGCGGTCGATAGATGCTTTGTTCAGGATCAAAGCGTCCTCGATATCGTATCCACTGTAGCTCATGACGGCGACGGTGGCATTCTGTCCAGCTGGCAGCTTATCAAAGTTCGTCAGTTCTATCGTTCTAGTCTTGACCATTGGACATTGTGGGTAGACTAAATTGTACATTAGTGTATCTATCCTGTTTTTCTGGTTATAGCCAATAGTACCTGAAATATAACGACCACAATATTATTACCTGCACCATGTTCAGAACCCTAATTTTAAAGATATAGTAAATATTAACAAATTCTCACTCACCCATCGCTTGTTTACCCATAGCGCATTGGTAGGTATTCCTAGGACTCTGATTGTGATGTGGGTAGGGGACTAAACCCGCGCAAACACCGAGAATCGTGAACGGCTCAATTTCCAAATGCGTGGTAACATACGGATCTATATCAGTTTCAAAAGTAGCTATATGACTATCATTCTCCTCATTTACATCTAAGTACTCGATAAGTCCATCGTTTAAAAAGTCTTGAAATTTTCTGATTCCTCTATTTAATTCGTTTATATGGCATTGTTGGACTAGTGGGGAACCTTTCTCTACAATGATGTACGGCCTACAGAGCCGGCCGCCGTCGCTGCATATGTAGACAGTCCTCTGATTGTGATTAGGGTAAATGGACACGAAGGCCGATATGAGTCCGCGTCGTCGGAACATTCTAAACACTTTTATAAGTCTTTTGTATTGTCTTGAAACACCTAATATATTACCTAAAAATAATAATTATAACATGATATTATTGATGACATTTCATATTTATTCTGAGTAATATTGAATCATGTGGTTAATGCCTTACCATTAAGAAATACCATGTAGACGGCGGGGTGGTTGATTTCCTCGCCACCTAACAGTCTGACATCTTCAACGCCCGCATTTCGAGCTAGTCTTGCGATGGGCTCCTCCGAGCACTCGGTGGTGATGTGCGTCATCAGTGCCAAGTTCTTCACGAGCCCGCACGCTTCTCCCTCAGGAGTGTCGGACGGACACAACATGCCCCACTGCGAAGGTTGCAATGAACGTGGTCCAGATACCTTCCTTGTCTTTTCGAACTGAGAATTAACCCTGGTCATCATACCCAAGGCTGATATGTAACTAAGACGACTTAAAACTTGAGTAACTCCATGCCTTTCCATTTTAAATCTTTTGATAGTCCAATTACCCTAGAACAGAAAATAAAATAGACCACAAATTATTTATAATAGAACATTTGAATTTACTGAATTAAAAAGTGATGAAGTCTTACAGAAGAAATAGCGGCGAATAAACCGTTGGCAATCAAATCAGGTCGCATGTGTTTAACGACGTCAAATGGTGCAGCTTTAACTTTAGGTATTATTTTATCTGCTATTGATTTCAATTCCCAATTAAATCTTTTGAAAAGGTCTTCAAACATCAAAGCAAGTAAAGAGCCAGCAAGCTCAAGCCTCTTGTTTCCATAGTAGTCAGGGTCATCAATGGCAGCTTTATTTGTCTCAGCTTCAATTACTCTTTTAACCATTATAGCTAGGTAGATTGCCTTTACATAGAAATTATAGTTTTCTACTGCTACATGAGCTAGAATTGTGGTAGCTAACAGATCTCGGGCTTCGTCGATGGGTGTGCGTACCTTAGCACCACCTGATTGAAACCTGAAAAAAGAAACATTTTCATTATACATCGTAACATTTAACAGAAAATTGGGGTTTTGTATATTTTTTTGCTCTCACAGCTAAATTTGTTGTTTATGACAGCTGAGTTAGAAACAAAAAAAAATGAGGTAGTTGAAAAGGTTTATTTTAAAACCAGCTTCTGCTATTTCATCCAGATCCGTTCAGCCGTTCTGGCGTGATAGAATAACAAACATACATCCATCCAAACATTCGCATTTATAATATTACTAGCTTCTGCCAGCAGCTTCGCCCGTGTGAAAGTCGAAAACTACCCCGAGGGAATATATTCCCGGGATCAAATGTATCCTATGTACTATACCTGCCTATAATTTATCTCTGTGCCAATTTTCATCCAGATCCGTCCGTATGAGCATGAAGAAGTAACAAACACACACTCACTCACAAACTTTCGCCTTTATAATATTAGTGTGAAGTAAGATTACTGAAAAAATAAAACTATCAAACTACCTATTTTAACATTCATCAAAGGAGCCATCTATACCAATATTATAAAGAGCAAATATTTTTTTTGTATTCATCGATGTAAAGCTACATTATTCCTAAGTAAAAATAAATTATTTAAAAAAAATAGAGATCCTTATGAAATTTGCAATAATGTAATCCAAAGTAGCAAAATTTTGCCTAAAAATTTCATTATTTGGCGTGTGCTGAGAAAACTATTGATGATACGTAAAAAATATGTACTAGATGATTAAAGTACTCATTATAACCTACAAAAAAGTCTCAGCGAGAATATATCTCACTATCATAGTTAAGTCACAATGGCAACATTTGTGTTCTAAAATCTAATTAGATCACCGGGAAAAACAAAAGTTGGTTACATTCATATATGAATAGTTTAACAAATCGGTAGGTAGGTAGGGTAGGTGGGTAGGTAGGTAGGTAGTGTAGTGTATGTAGGATAGGGTAGGGTAGGTAGGTTGTTCGGTATGGCAGGTGAGTAGATTGGTGGGTAGGTAGGTAGGGTAGATAAGTAGGTGGTAGGTAGGTAGATAGTCAGTTGACGGGAGCGAAGCCGCGGGGGTCAGCTAGTAACCGTATATTTTATTTAGCATGCTGTATAAACAAATTTTCAAGCCAAAAGCTTTAGTAGACCTAAAAATTAAACCCTAAACAAAAACTAACAATAGATGTCATTTATTATTTACCTTTTAACCTTAAGTTTGCTTCCAATATAAGAAAGAGCTTGATTTTGCGTAAATATTTTCAAATTATGGCAATCCATAATGCAAGGGGCCATCTTTTTCAGTGATGTATCATCGGTACCTATGAGTTGCATAATTTCTTGATCACTGCAGATACCCATAGCCTTGAAGGCTACTGCTATAGGTATGTCCTGAAAATCATATCTCATATTAACACAACAAATATTCAATTTCCACAGGAAATAATAATTTATTTATTTATTTAAACTTCATGTACAATAGTGGTACATAGGCGGACTTAATGCCACAAGGCATTCTCTACCAGTCAACCATTGGGTCAAAAAGGACAACTTTGTGAAATGGGTACAAAAATATTAGTAATACACATATACAAATAAATTAATACATAAATATTAATAATACACATATACAAATAAAATAAAGTAATAAATACCAATAAAAATAATTGAGGTGAGTACATTTACTTTTTGGATTATTTGACTAAAAACTTACATCAGACAAGGCGTTATGTCTCAATACATATTTTCCATTTTTTACAATGACATTAGTTCTAGTTTTCTTTTCATGTGTGGAACTAGTTACTTGACATTGAATGGCCCCTTTGAATTCATCAACAATCATTCGATTCCTGGATAATTGTTCTTGGATCAATATCACTTTTTCTTGACCTGTAATTTTTTTAATAATTATATTTTGCTTGACCCAGAGACAGCCATAAATATTATGTAAGTTAACTCCATGCCTCTAAAAAGGTGTGACCTTTTTAGAGGCATTAAACGAGTACAGTATGCCAAACGTCAGGGTGGTAACAAAACCAGTATAAGGGACATCTTATTCTGTTAAAACTTCATTCCATACTAGGCCAGCGCCAGCTAGGGAAGCTATATAAATATTTTAGAGTTCTATTTTCTATTTCAAACTTATTGCTTTTATCTGTACAAACATTAAAAAAATACGAATATATAATGAAATAATATACCCCTAATGATGAAATAACCGCCTGGATCATGTGGACATTCATTAAGTTGTGCTAGTTCAAAATCTGATTTATTTGTTAGTACACAATTTGAAGATCTTAACATCAATGGCATTCTGTAAAAAAAAAATTAAACAATATAAATATAACAACACAACAACAGGTTGAAAAACAATATATCACGGGAATTAAACGCGATGACTTAGATTATTTACTCGGGATTTTTCTGCCCGGGATCACGGTCGTTGCAACACGGCCGAAACTTCGGGTGAAATAGGTAAATAAATAATCGAAATCATCGCGTTAAATTCCCGATTGTTTTTCAATTATGAAACGCGAAAGTTTTAAAGTAAATACAACACCAGGTTTGCAAAATTTAAAATTCTGGAAGATTATTCATTGTAGCATAATAAAACCATTCTATGGATGAAAGAGATGAGAGTATACACCGAGGGATCGAAGACTGACTCCGGTACCGGAGTCGGAATCTTCTCACACCACCTCAATATAAACATATCCTATGTATCTAGCCGCATCACGGTGACACTGCAATGGATAAAGGGACAGCGGATCGCTGGGTAACGACGCGGTTGACGAGCTTGCTAGACGAGGATCCAGCATGGCGGTCTATGGACCCGATCAACCCCTTCAACCAAATACGCAGGTGGCTACAGGAATTGGCCCAGACACAGGCGGAGAACTGGTGGACCTGACACCGGCGTGCAGGCAGTCCAAAGAAGCTATGCCATCCTTTTATAGTAGGCTAACCAGATGTTTATTATGCCTCGACGGGAACGGCCTGCGTCTAGTGACGGGGACCATCACAGGACACTGCTCGCTAAACAAACACTTCCACACAATAGGCATAACGGACAGCCCTCTGTGCAGAACGTGCATGGAGGCTGTGAAAACCGTCGCGCACATGCTCTTTGAATGCACATGCGTCACCCAGATTAGAACACAAACCCTCGGGTCACCCAGATCTTACACAGATGTTCTGAGCACACCAGGAGCTTTAAATAAAAAAAAATAAGCATTGTGGAGGGAGGCGGGCTGGTTGGAATAACCACCAAACGGACGCCATGGACCACGCACAATAATCCTCCTAAAGGACTATGTGCAGAAACCAAACCCTATGACATAGAACCATTCTATGGTTCAACCACAACTTCATTTTATCTTCACGATGTACATTTCACTATCTAGTCATTGCATCAATCATCATCAAGGTCAAAAATCATATCACATGACTAAATTAATTGATCTAATTATGTTCAATCAACTAACTGATTAATTGTTTATTTGTAATCTAAAGAAACTGATTACTAGGGCATGCAGAACCGTATCGGGTTCCAGGTTTTTGAGAACCGGGTCTGGTAAGGAATAAGAACTGGGCGAACGAGTTCCCCCAGTTCCGGCAGCTTCTTTTTTGTTTTTTTTTTGGATTGGTATAAATCATAGAGAATTTGTCAGGATAAGCTATTATCACTAGGAATATGCAATAAAATAGTTTTAATTTGTCTAATCAACAAGCAAGTTTGCAAGTTGAAAGTTTTGTAACAAATCAGTCTTTAGTAACAAAAGGTCTTTAGGTGCTTTTCTTTATAATTTTCTTATATTAATTACTAGTATGTACTTTTCTTTATTAAATTAAATTATCTTTTGGCTTATATCTCGATAACCTATGAGCATTAGCGAATCTTAAACAGGACTTTTTTGTGGATAATTTAGTATTTAAGTACATAAAATAGATAATATTGCTGTCAAAACATGAAAACATATCAGGAAACGTCATTTTGAATGTTCAACGGCTCTCTTGCACATAAAAACATAATTTAACTGGCCTAAATATGCACAGATTTAGTACAAAAAATAAACACAAAAAGAAATATTATTTTGGCTAATATCTTGAAAACTAATGACTATTAGTGAACCTTATGTAGGACTTTTTTGTGCACAATTGAACAAGGAATAAACTTGCTTGGAGCACAAATTGCAGTAAAGTCAAAACTTTGCGAGAATTAAGCTGCCTTTTTTTTGCTCCTTTGCGATTTTTATGGACTTTTCAGGCAACGATACTGCTACCACAATAATGGTAATTCTGGCGAAAGTACTTAACTAGGCTTTTTTTGCACCGGAACCAGTTCTGCAACCAGTTCTGCAAAAACATTGGCAGAACCGGTATTACATGCTCTACTGATTACTTTTAAAATTAATATAGACTAAATATTTTTAATAGACTTACCTTCCAATCAATTGTTTATTCTTTATAACCCTTTGATTACCTCTTATATATTCTATGTCTACTGTGATTGGTGCAGAATATGTCATATCTCTGAGCCTACACTCATGGGGTGTAGTAGGCTTAGTAACATTGTAACCTTCTTCCAAGTCGGGTGTCCCAACATAAGCATTTAGATATTTTATGTAAAATAGTGGGTCAGCATCACAAAACACTTTTTCATTGGCTTGCACTATTTTCTTTATTTCAACATTGATAAAATAGTTAAAAGAATCAATGTGCTGTTTAACTAAGCCTTTCACTTGTAAAAATGATGGCACTAACTTCCATTTGTCCTGAAAATAAATAACCTTGTGTGAGTGAAAATTTAGACTTTGTTATGATGTTAAAGAAGGGTTACTGACTATGTACTATCGGGGCTCTTCTGAAATAATAACTACCAATGTCCTAGATAAAGGATGGTAGTGTAAAAATAATGGTTTTTGATACAGGCCACTTCACTTAGACAGTATCCATGTGGTGCAGGTGATAGTTATTGTTCATCTCTTGTACAGCAAAGGTACCTCAGACACCATCTCAGTTGAGCTGTGTGCTGATATGTACTTATATATCAATTTTTTATGGTATTTCAGTAGACCAAACTGGTTATGGAGATCACTACCGTCAGTTCCTTGCAAACATAAAAGTATAAAACACGCTTTTCTTAATGCAAACTAACCTCCAGAGTTTTTACCGGATCCCGCAAACGTTTAGAAGAATCCCAATCATTTTGCTTTTTGTTGATCTCCCCCATGATTTCAAGCTATAAATATGTGCTTGAAAACATAAAGGTAAGTGTTTTTGTGACAGAATATCTGGCACTTTGTCTTTCTTCAGCCTTTAGTAATCTCAAATCAATTGATCACATTTTCTACTGCAGCAGTACAGAGTGGCAGGCACGTCAAATTCACACTTCGTGGTATTTGTAACTGAAAGCGCAAACACACAACAAGAGTTAATGAAAACACATTATCTAATTTAGAAGCTTCGATCTATACAACACATAAACTAATAAATAAAAAATATATACATAATTATATTTACTTGTACCCTTAACATTATTTTCAAAATTTCTTTTAAAAATTACCAAAATATGGATTATTTTATGAGAGAAGTTCTTTTTTATTTGTTTGGGAGAGGTATATCACTTTTGAAAAAGTTTTTGGCAAAGGTCAAATAATTAAAGAGATGAAAATATGATCCAAAGTACCTTCAGCAAGAAGACACTCGCCAGTGAACTATCCCAGACCTGTATCTTGACACTGGACTACAATACAATGTCTACTATGATGAAACAGTTCTCTTCGACAATTAAGGACATTCATAAACCAAGCCCTTCATTGAATTTTGGCCTGTATAACTGCATTTAAACGTTTTCGAGGTCGTATTTTATTAATATTAGCAAACTCTAAGCCAACAATATCCGAGTGACCGGCGAATCAGGCTGTTGATGTAAAAGCCGTTTTAAGAAAAATCAAACAATTCTTTAATATTTTTACTACCTCAGGTGGCAAGTTAGAAGTAGCAGAAGCGAACCTTTTACGACTTATGGTCTCTGTATCATTATTAGAGTCTTGGGTGGGTATATCGGTGTCATAGTGGATACCAGTGCGTACAGAGGAAAGATCGACCGGTTCCTAGTTTTACTAGTTAAAGATAACAAAAAGGACAAACACAACTAAATACAAACCTTACACCAAGAACACAAACACAAGGAATAGTTTCGACCACGTTTAACACAGAAAAGATTCAATATATTACTATAATAAAATCGTAGCACTGGAAAAGCACGTGCTAATACTTTCGCCACTTCCAAACCAACAAAAATACCACGCTTAATGTGTTCAAATGTGTTGTTGATAAACTGACAGCTGTGCTAGAGATGAAGCGTATATACTAGAATAGATCCAGGGATTAGGTATTTAACGAGACTAGGCTGCACCTATTCTAACTTTTAAAATACTTGATCCACCTAGTCTCACTGTGCCTACGCAGTGCACGGCACCCGCGGCCCGCGCGAATCGAAGTACCGACTGTACTGGACTATGCTGCTATCTCGCTTCACCGCGTCGTCGGGACGCGGTGAAGCGAGATAGCAGCATAGTCCTAGCTCATCCATGTTTGCCAAAATCATTCGTGAGTCAGTCACTTAAATTTGAACCTTAATTCAAAAGGCATAAAAGTAACGCGATGCGCACTCGTATTTACATAGATCATACGTGTGCCAGTCGTTTGAATTTGAACCATATCTCAATGGCATAAAAGTTACGCGACGCGCACCGTGTTGTAGAAGAATATATTCTGTCCTTTTTTAACTACACTATTCCGCAGTCTTTCCATCCTTTTCTGTCAATACTCGAGATCGAGACTAGTCGGGACTAGGCACTAGGCAGACTTTAAGAATAGGTAGAATAGATACTTTGACAATACTCGATGCGAATGAAGACTATATGATGCAGTCGAGTATCAAGTACGGACTCGTGCGAATGTGATCTTGATTTTCTGATTTTCTACGTGTATCTTAAAAAACAATGATTGTAAACAGTTACGTGATTTAAAAAAAAACAAACAGTGATTGTAAATAGTTACGTAATTAAATAAAACAATGATTGTAAATAGTTATGCGATTTAAACAAAAACAAAAGCAATGATTGTATATAGTTACGTGATTTAAAAAAAAAAAAAAAAAAGCAATTATTGTAAATTATGATTCAACAAAAAAAAAAAATATGAAGTACTCTGAAAAATTAATTGAAATCTTTTAAATACGCCAACAATCTTCAATGTAGATAAATCTATACGTTGACAGTCCTAAGCCTGTGTAAAGTATGAAGGGAAGATTACAATTCATTACTGCGTACGTACTACGTACTACACGTATCGTTGTTACGCAAAGACTAAGCATCTATAAAGTATGCGTATTTCATGGACTAGGTGGAACAGGTATTTGGATCGAGTATTTGTACGGACTTGGACTAGGTGCACCTAGTCCAAGATTTGCCTAGTACGACCCATCTCTAAGCTGTGCTGCCAGTGCTGTGTATATAGAGACGACTGACAGTGACAGTCGACATTCACTGACAGCTGCTACTAGAGATGCGGCATTTGTGCGGCTTATTTTTCAAGAGTAGACGTCGTCTATTTCAATTTGACAATACGAAGTCCTGAGCGAGAGTGACGACGCATTATAGATTGAAAAATACTATTAAAATCCGACGCGACGTGACGTGTCGACACCCGATGCGAACCGTGCATATACATATACGATACAACACGCCACGTGACACGTGATGCTACAACACGCTTCGTTAGTATAGGGATGCCATCCGTCCGGGTTTCCCCGGATTTGTCCTAGTTTAGATGGCGTCCGGGGAGCGTCCGGGCGGGATTTTATTTGTAGTCCGGGTTAAAGTCTTCAAATCACCAACGGCAATTTTTCACCGATTTCTCCTTCAATTGTTGACCGATTTTGAAAAATCTTTTTTATTTGGAAGGGCATGATCCCGAATTGGTCCCATTTAAATTTGGTGAAGATCTTATGAAGAAATTTGGAGATATTCAACGGAACTCTTTAAATATTGCAGCAAATCACCCGGGATTGCATATCTATTTATTGTACACTAGCTTCTGCCAGCAGCTTCACCCACGTCAAAAGTGTTTTAAAACCTAAGAGAACATTATACCGGGATAAAAAGTAGCCTATGTGCTATTCCTGACTATAATCCATCTGTTTGGCAAATTTCGTGTATAATGACAAATGCTTGATCTCTGCGACAGCTGTCAGTATCAATACAGTAACAATAGCGCTTGACAGGCTAAAAATAACGTATACGTCAGTTTGACATATGTCGCAGAGATCAAGCTATATTTTATGAAGTATATATCCGTTTAGCCACTCTGGCGGGATTGAGTAACAAACGTACATCCAAGAAGTAAGATTATTATAGAAATTGACCACTAACTGTGCCGTACCGTAAGGTGCCACAGTAAAAAAGTGAAAAATTGAAACTTTTTACAAAAAATACAACCGACTTCCAATTAAAAACACCTCAAAGCGAAAAATATCTTCAAATTTTGGAAGTCGGTGTCAAAAAACACCTAATTCCATAAACACCTAATTCCGAAATTGAAATTATTTTTCACTTTGTAGTGTTTTTAATTAGAAGTCGGTTGTATTTTTCTTGTAATAAAAATATTTTAAAACAACATTAAGTTTAAAAAATTATGAAAATGTCCGGGTTGTAAGCTTTAAAAACAGGGGTTTTCACGCTCCTTATCCTGTTTGGCAGAGTTTAGAAATGGCAACTTGGCAACCCTACGTTAGTAATTAGTATCATAGTCATTCTTGGCGGGAACTTGAAAAAGAGCGGGTTTCAAATTTTTTATAAAAGTTTTTTTCCTAGTTTTCTTTAGTTAAAGTTGCCAAAAGAACACTAAAACTACACTGGTAGTATAAGTTTACCCAGGAAAATGGATGGTAACGAGGGGGGCGGGGATAACCCGCCCTTCTCAAACAAACGTCCTCGGCCTGAGGACGGAGGCTCCTCCAGCGGCTTGAACTCTGGTAGCGGCGGCGGTGAGCGTATTGACTCTATGTATTTACCATATTTAAAACCTAACTACAAAAGACTCTACCCGGAGAACTCCTCCAATACTGAATTTAAAGTGTTTGTGGAAAGTAAAAATGCAAAGGACAGATTGGGCAATAAAAGTCCCATTTATTTAAACCATATTTTCAACAATGAAGTAAAGGGTGTGGTGGCAATTCAGCGTGTAAATGCTAATAAAATTGCAGTTACATTCAAACAATATAATACGGCAAACAATTTTATTTTGTACATTATAAAAGAACAAATTCATCGACATTCGCTCAGGGGCATAGAAATTTCTTTTATGTGGGTGCCATCTCATAAAGGTATTGCTGGCAATGAAATAGCTGATAGAGCTGCATTTGAGGATGTTAATGCTCTTGACCTTACAAATACAATATATGTGCCTATGACTGATTATCTGTATTCTATAAATGAAAACATTAAGAATCTGTGGATAGAGATGTGGAAGAAAGACCAGGAGACAAAAGGAAGATGGTATGGAAGCATTCAAGAGAGCTTACCAGTTAGACCTTGGTACGATCGACTTAAAGATGCCAGCCGTGACTTTATAACCACAATTAATAGACTGCGTTTTGGCCACAACACTATGCCATCACACCTTGCAAGACTTGGCATAATTCAAACCAGTACTTGTACATATTGTGAAGAAAAAGACGCCAACATGGAACATCTTTTCTTCAGTTGTCAGAAATTTTTGATTGACAGGCTAATGTTAGCCAGTGATCTTAGTGATGTGCTAAACTTAAGTGATAGTTCTTCCCGCCCGCCGCCGCTTAACAATTTATTAAAAGATTTGAACTGTTTTATGCCGCTTTACAAATATGTTAAAAGTACAATTCAAAAAATTTAACATATACAGTGCAGTACATACTCTATTGTGTTAAAGTGTTACCCATCTAAAAGACTTGGCTTAAAGGTCTTAGCAACCAGGCCATAACATTTAAAAAAAAAAAAAAAAAAAAAATAGTATCATAGCTTCGTTTCTAGTGTTATTTCTAATCCTATGATCACTTTATTGGCATGAACTCATATCATTTAATACTGAGAAACGTTTTACTAATTCTATAAATTGCTTATCCGACATTTTAAATAAAAACATACAAAAAATATCTTTATGCCAGGAATGCAGCAGGCTAATTAAAAAAAAAACTGTTTGATATTTTTTTATTTTGGCAATACAATCTGGAAGAAAAAAAAAACAACTGACAGCGGCTATTGTTTCTGGAAAAATGTACTCTGTGGTCTAATCTATCTGTCGCACAGCGACTTGCTTAAATAAAATTATGATCATCAAGGTTGAAATTCTGACGGACCTAAGTGTGAAAGACTATTTCGAAACAAAAAATTAGCATCAATACATTACTCTTCTAACAAAAAAATGTCCCTATACGTAATGTAGCAAATTTTACACATCAAGATGGTTTACGAATCCATACCTCGTACTGTTAGAATTCTCTTGCTAGGAGAACCTGGTGTCGGGAAAACCTCACTAATACTTTCCCTAGTTACTGAAGAATTTACTGAACATGTGCCGCCGAAGGCTGAAGAGATCACAATACCCGCAGACGTTACGCCAGAACAAGTACCAACCAACATTATAGATGTTTGTCGTATGTACCTATTATTAAAACTAAAACCGCTTATAAGACTTTGTTATTGCTACTAAAAAGTTTGTTTATTTTTTAGCTTTCCAAAAGATGCAAACACATGTGGCCGCAAATAGTACTTTTATATTGCAGTGCATAATTGCCGTAATACTTGTCAAAGCGCTTAATTCAAATAAACCATTTGCAGGCACTCTGATATTGTCAAGGAGTTGATCAGTTAATCAGACAGTTGAAGTTATTTGCACCTAAACTTAGATCTCTATGGAGAAGTACATACAAGAAACTCCATGGATACTCTCTAAATTAAGTTATTACAAAATTCTGGCTAAGTTTATAATTATTTTTGTTGATTCTGTATGTGAGAATAATGTAAAAAAAACAATGTGTAACCATTCAAAATATGAATGCTAAAGATAAGCTATGGCAGTTTAGTGGTGACCCATCTCAGCTGACCAGTCATGACATTTAGGATTTTAGTTATAGTTTCTCAAATGTGAACAAAATAAATGAAAAGATAAGTTGGCCTAAATAATTAAAATTAGGTCTTTTGAAACAAGTCCCAGATTGTTTGTCAATTCATTCATTATTTAAAATCAATCCTTGTTGTTTATGCTAGTATAAACACATCCTAGACTTTATTGTTTGTCTATATTTACATAAAATAAACCCTTCAGTTGCAGAACAAACACTAGACCAGGTGGGAGAAGAAATTGAAAGGGCTCATGTAATATGCATTGTTTTCTCAGTGGATAGACAAGAGACACTCAACAAAATTGCATCGTATTGGTTACCTTTTGTTAGAGAAAACTGTCCTGATGATTACAGGAAGCCAGTCATACTTGTTGGAAACAAGATTGATTTAATCGACTACTCTGTAATTGATGTAAGTTTTTATACATATATATGCTATACTGCTAAACCTAATGTTTTGTTTACATAGTAGCTTTAACATATATTTTAATAATACTGCAATTTGTTGCAGAATATTTGGGACATTGCGGAAGAATATCCTGAAGTTGACAGGTGTATAGAATGCTCGGCAAAATCTCTTATAAATGTTTCTGAGATGTTCTACAATGCACAAAAGGCTGTCCTTCACCCAATTAATCCAATTTACAGTATTGAAGAACAAGAAGTAATTATTTATCTGTAATTCAATGCAATGTATTTGTGAGTAATATAATCAGTTATTGTTTTTTTATTAGTTAACAGAAAAATGCAAGCGAGCTTTAACAAGGATATTCAAGATCTGTGATTTAGATGGTGACGGGCTTCTGGATGACTATGAAGTAACAATGTTTCAACGGAAATGTTTTGATTCACCTTTGCAATTACAGGTAATTTATTGACAGTGCACAATTGTTTTACTTCATGTTTTTGATGTTCATAACTTATGAGGTAGCTACCTCAACGTTACTAGTTAGTGTAGCTGAATATTAGTCAGTATTGCATCTTGTTATTATGTAAACTTAAACTAATCCTATCTTTGTAATATTATAAATGTGAAGTTTGGATAGATGGATGTTTTTTTACTCAATCATTCCAGAATGACTGAACGGATCTGGATGAGGTTTTGCATAGAGATAGATTATAGTCTGGAATAGCACATAGGCTTTTTATCCCGGTATAATGTTCCCTCGGCATAATAAAACACTTTCATGCGGGCAAAGCCTCTGGCAAAAGCTAGTCTATACTAATATTATAAAGAGGAAAGATTTGATTGTTTGGTTGTTTGTTTGTTTGCATTGAATAGGCTCCGAAACTACTCAACCGATTTGAAAAATTCTTTCACTGTTGGGAAGCTATACTATCTCCGGGTGACATAGGCTATATTACAATTTCAAAAAAATTAGGGATCCTTACTAAAACTCCAATAATGTAACCCAAGGTGTAAAAAAAATACCTAAAATATTCCTAAAATCGCGTGTGCTGCGAAAACTATTGATGATAGAATAAAATAATGTTCTATGACTTTGCAGAACACATCATTATTTACAAAAAGTGTAGCAAAAGCATATGTTTAACTAATATAGTTATGCCACAATAAGTGTTCTTATATTTTAAATTTTTTATTGAAATGTCGTCGCTAGAAAAGGCTCTTTATTTGTATCTCGGTATTAAACCTTATCAAAAAATTACTTCATATTCAAGAATGCTTCAATACCTTTAAATTTATGCATTTATTGGTTTTTGGAAATTCTACCACTAAAGGGGTAAAAAAAGGGTTCAAAGTTTGTAAGAAACTTTTATAGTTTGTAAATAGGACACATTAAATTTTTGATTTACGTTCTTGGTTTATAAAAAGAATTCATGTATTTAATGGGTTTTGAAAATTCTAATCATATATAAAATAGGGGTTGAAACTTTATGTGAAATTTCTTCGATTTGGAAGGTAAAACAGCAGAAATTGTTGTTTTACGCTCTTGGTTAGTAAAACAACAATGGGTTTTTTTTTTTGGTTGTTGATGTTCTACCCCTAAGGGAGTGAAAAGTCGGGCTTTCATTATTAGTTTTTCAAAACTACTCCTAAAAGACGATTTAGGGGGTGTTAAAGATTTTTGATGAATTTTACTGTACAGGGCTTCTTTTCATAATGTAGGGGAGCACTAAGAAGGGATTTTTGGAAATTCAATCTTCAAATCTCAAAACCCCCTTAAGGTAAAACTAAAAAGTCATCTATAGGATAAAACATGGATCACGCGAAAGAAGTCGCGGGCGAAGTGCTAGTAAATTATAAAGAGGTTAAATTGCTTGTTTGTTTTTGTAATAGAGAATCTCTAGCACTGAATTTGATCCTATTTCTAAAAACCAGCCAAGTGCATGTCGGACTGCGCACGTTTGAAGACTAGCTCCAACCATTTGGCTGTAAAACCTTTGTGACAGACAGACAGACGACACGTGAGTGACATCATTAAGGCTTCGTTTGGACCCTTCGGGTACAGAACCCTAAAAATCATGCACTGAGAGAGATCTACACTATTGCTGAGTCTATGGCTTTTGCCTGAAAATATGTATGATTCCAGTGGAAAAAAGCTAGTAATTTATGTGTACAATATAATTATATGGATCAATTAATTTCAGGTTTTGGATGAAGTAAAATCAGTAATTGCTCAAAACATCGCAGGTGGCATTGAAAATGATTGTATAACCATAAAAGGTTTTATTTTTTTACATTGTTTATTTATACAAAGAGGAAGAAATGAAACAACATGGACTGTTCTTCGTAAGTTTGGCTATGAAGAGAGCCTGGAAATGACTCATAATTATTTATATTCTAAGTGAGTATTTTATGCTTATCCAGTCTTACATAATGTATCTTTGTGTCTATATAACAGTTTGTTTTATGGTGCCATTATAAAATCATTTTTATTTGCAGTATTAAAGTACCTGTAGGCTGCACATCTGAACTATCATACAAAGGTCAGCAGTTTCTAACACAGTTGTTTGAAAAATACGACACGGACAAAGATGGCATGCTAAATCCCACTGAGTTAAAAAATGTATTTTCTTGCTGTCCTAGAATACCATGGCATAATTTGCGATACACGGTGCCTACCAATGATAAGGTATAAAATGTTATTACAATGTTTTTCAATAATATGTTTAAAATATGCTGAAGTGTACTAAGACTACAGACACCCGGGCTACAGACACCTCGACGTATGCCTGGCAGGACCCATTTTTAAACAATTAAGAACCCAATGAAGCCTAGACAGGTTTTAAGAAATCCCATGTTTTATGATTTATAAAATATGCCCAGAATATGTCAATGAATAGGTTTTTTCTTAAATTTGTTAATTGGACGGTCTTAATTACCTGCTACTTGAAATGTTAGTTACTGTGTGACTCTTATACTTAAGCAAAGCTTTTGAGGTTGAGCTGCATTGAATTTGTACGGCGAAGCGTGCTGATTCGAAGCTCAGCTACATGATTCCTACTCCGCTCGTGCAAGCTGAGCACGTATCTTTAGAAAACGTTATGAAACATCGAAGTGTTAAATTAAAAGAGAATGGGCAAAATTGTATGGAGACGGCGAGCCACGGCCAAACCTGAGTTTGTTATTTTTTGATGTAGTAATTACTGTGTCACTGCCGCGACGTATAACATCGTTCGTATCTTTTTCAGGACATTTTGTGGAAACGCATTACACACGAAATAATTGTTATTATGTTCAATGCCACTCCATCATGTTTAAATGTAAATATTTTTTTCCGAAATGGATTGCAGTGAAACGTCCATAGTAAAGGTTGTTCTTAGTTATCACTACTCTCATTTGACACTACTTTGATTAATGGCTGTCGACCGCCTAAAAGTGCCCATTCTCCTTTATCTTATTTTTGAGCTTTAGTTTTGCCCTTACCTCTTTAGATTTATATTATGTTGGCCGGGATCGTCACGTGGTAAGTATTGGGTGTTACTATTTGCGACTTTTCTCACTAGCCCATTGTTGATATTGCAGGGATATTTGACTTTACAAGGTTGGATGTGTCGTTGGACCTTAATGACGTTAGTAGATTTGCAAAATACCAGTGCTTACTTAGCATACCTGGGCTTCAATTTTCTAGAAAATGAAACGCAAAAAACAGCTATACACAGTAAGTTCAAGAGTAATGTCATAATATCTATTTTTGTTCATTCAACTATGAGTATAACAGTAACTGACAGATGCTTCCGTTTTTTTACAGTAACTCGTGAAAAGAAAGTTGATATTGCCAAGAAACAATCCAGTCGTAATGTTTACCAGTGTCACATCATCGGTCCAAGGTCATGTGGAAAAACTTCTATTTGTAGAAGCTTCCTCGGCATAGCACATAAGGTTCGAGCTGGAAAACTTAAATTGCCAGTAATTACTAAAATTATTATTCTTTTGCGAATCTGTTCGTTGGTACTTACATCTAATTGCTTTTCAGAAAATCAAGCCGCATGCTAATGAGCGGGGAGATAGCAATACTTCTGAGAATTGTTGTATAAATACTGTGTTGGTTTATGGCCAGGAAAAGTACTTAGTATTAAAAGAAATACCAATAACGCGTGTCTCAGATCCACTGCAGCCGCATGAAGTCAATTGTGATGTTGCTTGCCTTGTTTATGACGTTGCTGCCAGTCGCTCCTTCGAATATATCGCTCGGATATATATTGTAAGTAACATTATGTTGATGTAACGAAATAAAAATACACGAGGATCATTTTTTGTCAATTAGTCTTAGGCGTAGTCCTAATCGAAAGCGATGATCTCGCGAATAATGCGATGTTCATGACGGCGCGACGATAAGTTCGGGTTCACTAGTGAAATGAATGCGAGAGGCGTATATTCGTGAGATGAGCGCTTTATATTAGAACGACGCCTTACAGCCCAGGCATCACAGAAGTCACAAAACATAATTATTTTGTGATTTCTATGATGTCTGCACCTGTAGCCAAGTTGACAATCTACAATCGATAATGCTATTAGAAAACGAATCAACTTATGGGAATGACACATCTGAACGTTAATTCACGTGGTCAGACCATACAAATAGAAGGCGTTAACGATTGTATAAAGAGATTCGATACGAAACGTTTGTAACTTGGCTCTGGGGGCTGGGCTGTCTTTATTTGCGTTTATCTTACCAGCAAAGAATACTTAAAGTCCCCGTCACGAGAAGCTATACATTTTGTAAATAAAGAACTCATCTAAGTTCGTATCCAAACAACTCCAAGTAACATACTTGTAATACGAAACTAACGATCAATTTGACTTGATCGGGATCTTTCCATGAGTCAGACGCGTTGCAGTACCACAAAACACTAGACGACAGCTCTTTAAATCGCTAAAATATAACCCAACCAAGTGAAATTGCTCGTTAGTTTCGTATTTACACTTACTTGTTACTTTGAGTTGACTGAATTTGGGATTAGTTGAATTGTCTATACGTAACATATAGAAGTAATTTTTTATTAGGGTTATATGTATAGTGATGTCTATTAATGAACTTGTAGAACCACTAGTTTAGAATTAGAATCACAGCCTATTTACTAATCTATCACACTAGGTTAAGTGATAGCTGTAGTTGTAAGGGTCAGCTCAAAACAAAATATTAGTGCCTGAATCTTCAGTTTGGAGTAAATTACATTTTCTAAAGTTCCGACCGCAATAGCTCGTGTGGATACGAGGCTAGTAATTGAACCAATATGTGTTTGCTGTGAATTTAGACTGCCTACCTAAATATATAAATTACTAATTCTCAGCAGTGGACGTCTATCGACTGAAATGATGATGAATTCATTTACAGAAATACTTCGCAGAAAGTCATATTCCTGTATTAATAGTGGGAACTAAGGGAGATGCACTGATCGCAAGACAGGAGTACATCCTCCAACCTGATGTGTTTTGCAATAAATACCAACTATTGCCACCACAGTTGTTCAACGTTAGAGAAAATAAACACGATGTGTTCGTCAAACTCGCCACCATGGCTGCATTTCCGTAAGTAAACACTTATTGTTATTGTTTTTACAAAACTAATTAATGTTTCTCCGTCAAAATAGAATGTAATCGTGGTTTAAAATGCTATGTTTTACCGTAGCCCGAACTACGGTAAAAACTAGGATTTACCGTTAAAACCTAAGAGTTACCAAGTCGTACTGGTAAAAGTCCGAAATGATATATGATAATCGCTAATTTCGGGCTTTTACCACAAGTGACACGGAATATCTTAGGATTTATCTCAGACTTGTAAATGTTGAAAAAACTAATGTCTATGCAACATTTTTATACGAAATGATGTGAACTATAATGGGCTGATTGATTAGCTTTATTAGTACACGTCTGTTAATGTCCCAGTGCAGGGCAAAGGGCTCTTCTCGTACAGAGAAGGCATGAGCATTAAACATCACGCTTGTTCAAGGCGGGCTGGCGATTTCAAACTGATTTGAACTATAAGTCTAGCAGCTTAATAGCGTAAGTGAATTCGACAAGGTTTGACCGCCATCACCCGACCAATCGCGTAGACGGAAATCCATATCGCCTCTTTCATCTCGCATGTTATTGGTCAATTGATGGCGGTCAAACCCTTTGCCTTGTCGAATTCACTTACGCAATTATGCTGCTGGCTTCCTAAGGATGTGTTCCTTTACCAATGTCAGCCAAGATAATCTTAGTTAGTATAGTAAAGTCACATTGATACTTGCCCGGATTTGAAACCGGCCATTGGGGCATTCAAACCGAAAGACGGTCCACATAAAGCTCCTCAAGAATCTGTTATTGATCGGTCCTGTGTTTCTCGCAAATCACATGACAACAAACTTCAATAATAGATTTCCTATATTATTGTTAAGCTAATTATTATTTGAGTATCATTTATTAACAGTAAAATACTAACATGAATTAAAACATTTTTGAAACCTTTTAACACCTCAACTGTGATGAATCAGGTGTTTAACAATAGAAAATCAATTGTTTCCTAATTACCACATACTACAGTCGACCAGGAAATGCTATTTAATCATGTTACAAAAATAACCCCGCTTTGTTGAAGTTAATCAATCAGTCCTTTATGGGTCACGTCATTTCCTATCAATATGTTTCATAGACATTACAATATTTCAACATTTACAAGGTAAATCCTAAGATTTACCGTATCATTGGTGGAAAAAGCCCGAAATTAGCGATTATCAAAGATCATTTACAGTTTTTTCTACAGTAACATATGCAATATTTTTCATAAATTTGTCCTATTATAAAAGAAAAACATGCTAAATAATTGCTGGAATTGCGATACTGTTATTTTAATTGTCTTTGTCAGTCAATTTCAAGCAGCTTGGATTTTATTCAGCAAGCACAGGTTAGTGTCAATTGTATTCCAGTTATGTTTAAAGCTTTGAAGGTTTTGTTTTAAGTGTGAACACCTAATATTTCAGACACTTGAAGCACTTTGCCAGCTTGACGGGGGACAATTCGTCGTGGTGGAAGGCCGGAATCGGAGTTGCTGCTGCCACTGTCGTAGGACTAGTCCTCATTAAGATATTTAGCTTCCAGAAACGTTAGGTTAGAAGTACTGCTGCAGCTTTTATTTATTGTATATAAATCATTTTATGTATTAAAAATAGTATTGAATTGACATGTTTGAAAAATTTATTTAAATATACTTAGACCAAAGAAAACCTTGATTACGGATAGTTTATTTTGATTTCAATTGTAAATAAAAAAAAAATTGCAGAAAACGCTTTTATTATGTACCAGTGGCGCTCGATTTCAATGGAGGCATTTGGTATGAATGCCAAAGTAACCCAGTCTCAGTTTTAACGCTTAAACCACTGATCAGATCTTTAGGAAGGATGGTAGGATATTTAAGTGAACTGAATTCAAAGATTTTGAAAAAAGTGGACCGTTATCAATAATAAAAAACTTTCAACCTTTCGCATTTATAATAGGTATTAGTAGGAAGTAGGATATGGCAATTGGAGGTACCTATCAAAACTAAAAAGAGATAAATAAAAAACATTTTAACAAAAAAACAAACCGACTTCCGAAAAAAATACTGCAGATCGAAAAATAGCTTTCATTTCCGAAGTCGGTGTCTTTGGTACCTATTGTTTTCCGTGTTTCGACACCGACTTCGGAAAAGAAAGTTATTTTTCTCTTTGCAATGTTTTTTTTGGAAGTCTGTTTATTTTTTTGTTAAAAAGTTTTTTATTTATCTCTTTTTAGTTTTGATATGTACCTCCAATTGCCATATCTTACTTCCTACTAATAATAAAAATGCGAAAGTTTGTGTGGATGTATGTTTGTTACTCTTTCACGCAAAAACTACTTAACGGATTTGGATGAAACTACAGAAATATATGTTATACATCAGAATAACACATAGGCTGCAATTTTTAACGTTTTTTTTTATAATTTGGTCATAATATAAAGATAAATAGCAAGTAAGTCGGAAAAAATTCTGCCCTCTGAGAGCGATTTTCGCGTGCGCTCCTAAACCGTGGAGATACACAAATATAATGTACCGTAAGATTGTTTGTCTTAAATAGGTCTAAATAAAAGTCCTTGACAGCATGTCTACGTTTTATGTGGAAGCCACTATGAACAAAAAAATTAGAGATTCTTATAAAAATTGCAATAATGTAACGCAAAGTAGCAAAATGTTGCATATAAAACATATAACTACATGATTAGGTAGGGTAGGGTAGGTGGGTAGAGTAGGTATGGAAGGTAGGTAGGTAGCCAAAATACATCATGATAATTCCAATAAGCCCAAACACGACTAGGATACATTGCTTTATTTCGGAGTTCCAGTGCCTACCTGCCGGCTTCATCATCAAATCAGTTCGATGGTCCCATTTTTATCAGTAGGTACTATTTATTTATAAGTGTGTAGGTACATCTAAACAGCTCAATACCATTGACAACTTAATTTGGTCGGGCACGCGGAGATTTACTATGGAAAAGTATTACTCGACATGTTACAATTAAATCTTTCAGGCGCGTTACTGCCTGAAAGCGTCAAATGGACGAAAAATTACAAATTTATAACATTAAAGTTGATTTGTACTTAACCTATCTGAGGGATTTCCACCAAACACGACCCGGTAGCTCTCCAGGCAGGCTACCTTAGAGTAGCACTTTGGCGGGTGCAATTTTAGCCCTCGAGTGAGTATTCACCCTGGAAGGGTTGAAAACTTGTGGGACCCCGCAACATTGCAGGTCGACATTTCCCAAACCACCAGAAATACGCTCCAGAAGTGTGGTTGGGAAGACAGGCGAATGGTAGTACTTTAATAAGTAGGTACATCTTCTCATCAGCCTTCAGGTACTTAGGGCACGAAAGCAGCTAATTTTGCATGATTGCGCGATCCCACTATCTTATATGTTGGTTTCTACTTAAACGATCCAGGCGATGTTCATCGTCCATGGATGGTCCAGGATACGAGCTAGCAGGCTCCTGATGCTTTCTGAACCATTACCTTCAGAAAGCATATCGATAATCTTTCAGGCACCAAGTGTGTCTGAAACCGGTAAGCCCGCTAACAAATATATAGAAACCTCTATATTGGTTCATACAAACACATTATCCCAAATAAGTGGTGTTTATATACTGGAATTACATGAGTCTATTCTAAATACAGGGCCTAGGTAGAAGTCTAGGTTACCTAGAAGCGCTAAAACGAAAATAACTAGATTACTGACCGCTTATTTGAGGAAATTGTGAGTGTATTCACCGTTCCAGGGTTAGATTCTATTAGCCCTTGCTATGTACTATTTTTCAGTCATAGCCATAGGGTAAATACGTAAGAACACCTAGTATGTGTTTCCTAACAATGTAATTGGTAAAATAAAATAACGCGATTGGTGCCAGTGGATCGCACATACCATTACTTGATTCCCCGTTTTATAGGGGTCTCGAAGAAACAAAATAAATAAATTTGTATTACATTACATACATATCTTATGCTAGTATATAAGCTATGTGACGCCTCGTCGCGAACGAAAACTTTGTGTTCTTGTTAGGGTCGTAAATGACAATAAAGAGAAAACACAACATTCTTTACGCTCTAATTATGTAAGTTAGAGCAAAGCATAGATTTGGCCGTAAGGGTTTCGATAATCAAATAAATTAATTTAAAAAATCCGTCTGCTTAAAAACAAGAAAATCATGCTGTACAGTCGGAGGATACATCTGGTTTTATTCAGCCAGCTCGCGAATATGTATCCTCCAACTGCACAGCATGATTTTCTTCTTGTTTTAAATCAGTCGGGTATTTTGATTTTTTGAAAAAACTTTATTTATTAATAAGTTTTTTGTTATTTTTTTTTCGAAGTAGGTTCGTACATTTAAGTGTTATATATTTTTGAAATCACCTTTTAAAACCCTTTAATTTGATGCCACAAGATGGGTGAAAAAAAATGAAAAAAAAAAAAAATTGGGCCCCCATAATCCGCCATGTATTAATTATTTAATATCTATTTTTTAACTTTAATGTTGCCAGTGACTCTACGACGAATCGATTGACGTACATACGAATCATCAAAATCGGCCAACGCGTTTGGTCTCTGGAACGCCACATAGGAACAAACATACATAGACTGATAAACACATTACCCACCTTCCTTCGGCAGTCGAGTAAAAATGAGGATTACGACCTCATAAATAATTATAATATGACTTTACGCTCCCCACGCTTATAATGTTAAGCAAAAACATGTATGCTCTGTATTTAATTTTGCACCATCTTCTGTATCATATAAATTTTATTCTAATCTATTCAATGGCGGTGTTGTACAGGAGAGCGGTGTCGTATAAGTGAGCTACAACCTTTAGTATGGATATATTTCATTCGAATTGATGCACGACACTATAAATAAATAAAGGAGAAAAGAAACATATTATTACTATAATAACTTATTTTAATGAATGCATGACAAGTTTCAAAATACATAATACTATCTTACACACTTAGTAAAACAATACTTGCATATGCAAGAAGAAAGTGTTTATGTTATGTCCTTGTCAGAAGATCCTTATTCAATTCAAATTAATACAAGGTCATACTTATACAATGGCTACAGCAGTATGTCATATTTGAATGAGTTACAGCAAGTTGATAATCTCCAATGACACTTATTTGGTTTGAAAAATATTGAAACAGTTCATTTGCACAACCTTACCTTGTGGTAAAATGAAAATGAACCTAGAACAACAGATCTAGAACTGATAAAAGTTTATTAGGCTAAACAACTGATTACTAAGCCTAAACTCGATTTATGATAATTATCAAATTTTTTTTAAACCTATGTTTCGCACTGCTGTGCAGTCTTCCCCCATTTTATGTTATTTTTTTATTTATATTTCAGAGGTCCATCATTGTTTACTTTGCTGTTGAGTTTTCAATATTTTTATTTTATTGTTGTATGAATCTTAGTCAGTTTAGAATACAAAACAACATATTTTTTCGCATGCCTTTTCTGTCCCACTCCTGGGCAAAGGCCTAAAATAATATTAAAAAAAAACTAATATGGTCTCTGGCGATCTCTGCCACTGAAACAAAGGAAAACAAAGATTCATTAGTTCAGTGTTGTTATTATAGAGCTGAAAAATGACCCGCAATTTTTTCTTTTCCAGATCCGGTATGCAAACCGGATTGTGCTGATTGTCAGCATTTTGCAAGATTCCTCAAATTAGTTGTATGGTATGCAATGAACAAAATGAAAATATCACACAGATCTCCTCAATATCGAATTGCGTGTACAGAAATAGTATTTTAATTTCTAATACTTTTTTTTCTACTACTACGTGCTCATGACATGCAACATTCGTTTAAAATTTACGGAGACGCTCGATTTTGCTGTGACTTGTACGATTAGTAAGAAGCGAGTTTACTTCGCGCAAGCTTTGATTTTAACGTGTTCCCATCTCTATCATGCAATTCAGTAACAGTTCGGCGACAGTGACCTTAGTCGTCGTTAGTAGTCTTAAGAGACACAGTTCTACGTAAATTGACTTTACGTAGAACGCTCTTAGTTGATGCCGGTTTGTCAACGCTTACGAGAACCACCTCGCGCAGGTTGTATACCCTTCGGCAGTATTTCCATAAAATGTTTTGTGGTGCCACTGCAAAACCAATTTGTCTATAAATAAACGCCAATGATAGTTACCCTCCGTCACTCCTCATAGCGCCACCTCCACTTCCACGGTCGCTGCCGTAGCTGCGCCGGTCGCCGCCGCGATCGCCACCTCGGTCACCACGGCCGCCGCCGCCGCCACCCCAGCCGCCGCCGCCGCCGCCACGGCCGCCACCCCCGCGCCCGCCGCGGCCTGGTGGGCCGCCACCGCCGCGCCCGTTTCCACCTGAGGGCGGACCGCCAGACCCACCACCGTCGCCTTCCGGTTTCTCCTCATTACATCTATTGCAGGCTTTTCTCCACGAAAAGTTTGTGTTTCCGCAACTAGGGTTAGGACATCTCCAATCCCCAGCTCTATTCCCGGAGGGCGGGCCACCACTGCCACCGCCGCCGGGCGCGCCGCCGCCTCCGCGCGGGCCTCCACCGCCGCCTCCACGCCCTCCGCCGCCGCCGCCTCCTCCGCGGCCTCCGCGGAAGCCTCCACCACCGCCTCCTTTATTGCCGGCCCACGTATTTTGTCGTTGAGCAAGAGACACTTTAATAGTAGCTCCATTAAAATCTTTTCCGTCGAACCACTGAATAGCAGAGGATGCGGCGTTAGAGTCTTCGTAAGTCACGGTAGCTTCTCCTTTTGGCTGCCCAGATACTTTATCCTTATACATCCATACCTTTGGTCTTTGAGTTTTCTTGTCGGTCTGTAGAAACATAATCAATACGTTAATAAACTGAAGAAAATAAGTTATTAATACGTTAGAATCATAATCATAAACATAGAAATATAGTTTCGCGTTAAGATTCTTCCATACAACTTTAAATCCCCTTTGTGGCATAGGAAAAACGAATTACGACAAACAAATTTTTTTGCTAGGTACTTGGCAAGTTTCAAGTAGGACGTTACATATAAGTAAAATCCCCTTTGTTTAGAAACTCCGGAGCAGAAGAAATTAAGAGGCTCCGATTATTTCTGCCGAGGTTTGGCTACGGAACCCTAAAAAGGCTTCTGTAATCATAGCTTTATTAATATCAAATAAAATATACCTTAATAATACCGATAGATCCAAAGTGTTGACATAACTCATCTTCTGTAGTATTTGTATTCATCCCTTGGATAAAGATGGTGTCTTCTTGAGTTACCATATCACCCCCAGCCCCACCCCTGTCTCCACCGAATCCGCCGCCGCTACCTGCAGATGAATTTTATTTAGTTACTGCTGTTGCGAAGCACATTACACGCTCGTGAGCACCTATTTTTGTTTAACCCGTTTAAAATGGCTTGAAAAATTCGTAATTTTTTGTTAAAAGTAACCCAAGTGTTATTATAACACATTACCACAGCTTGAACTTGAATTTTAGAAGTATATTTGATAGATACAATGCAGTTTTTTACCAATTTCACACGACATTACCAAAAGCATACACTCTGTAACTGTTTTTACAAACAAAATTTGATATTTATTATATCAAGAAGAAACTGACCACCTAAGATTATTGTATTTCCTTAGTTGCATAATAATATGAGGTGTCTAAGTCCGAGAATGTCACAATAGCACATACAGTACTCGCCATTAGTATGGCACATCGGTAACACGACAGAGACTGGTAACGAGTTAATAGCATTGAGTCAGTCGCATATCATACTACTGTAATTTCAAATAAACACATACCAGAAATCGATGATTATTATAATATATCCTAAATCAAATTATGATATTGATTCGTATTAGCACTATTTAAATATCCAACCATGCTTATTAACCGTAGTTGCGAACTAAAGTGAGAGAAGTGTAGCTTGTTTATTACATTTATACCCCCTGTCGCTTCAGCGATAGACGAAGATATCGCTTGATATATCCAAAACTATATTATACAAAACTTAATTTAATCGCTTTCCTTTATTGTTGCCGATGTACCATATTTTTGGTCAAGTGCAGTACTATTGTTATTAACCACTGCAGATTTTTATGTAACAATTTCCAATAACACATTCAATTAAATTTCAATTAGGGCTGCCAAAACGATATACATATTTCTGGTATAACCATAAAACTTACACTAATAATACGCAGCACTTATCACAACAACACCAGTGATTGTGTTTACGCGAACACGGCAATCAATACACCTTTCATGGAAGACCATAGCTGGAATGTGTAGTATGAATGATAACGACGGACCTTCTTGGATACGTACATCCGCCATAGCTTGCGTTGAACCACCTACTTTTACACACCTTGACTGGGAGAAATAAGCAGCAACCTGGCGTAGTCCACACAACACCCCCATAGACTTTATTGACTTGTTTTGTTTCTTTGAGTGTGATGGCAACAGGCGGATTAAGAGAGCTATAAATTGTTTTTTATAAATATTACAATGCAGTCGACACCCCAAAATACTTGCATTGTTTAATTAACCGAAAAAATAATACTGGTAGTTTTCAAAGATTGATTGGAGACACTTTAGTGCTTCTGGCTCTGAAACACCTAACTTAAAAGTATTTCGTACAGGTACACTCTAATTCGCCGGTAACCCAGTATGAAAGACACACGCAACCAGTTTTTTTACCAGTGAACCAATATAATACCAGGTTTGGCAGCCCTTAGATAATTACAAATTAATAAAATGTTAACAGCACCGCTCGCTCATCGCGAGGAGCTTTACCTTTGTTATAACCACCCCCCCTGCCGCCGCCACTAAAACAATAAGAACAGCGTTTAGTACACTGGGCAGGCTGGGGACACACTGTACGGCCGCGGAGATTGATTCACACCTAGGTGCACTTTTAAAGTGACCTTAGTCCATGTGTTGCATCCTTTTCTTTACCATAACGTTTAATACCTTGATACCTTGAAAACCTTAGAACATTGTTGGGTGATGTTATTATTACAATATTTCTTAACAAAATAATGCATGCTAGCAGTAACAATTAAATTGTTTTCAAGAAGGCTTGAAATACATTTTCTAAAACAACCTTGAAATTATTTGCGCTCATTATGTTGATACTTTGAAATGCATTCTTTTTCAAAATTGTTTTACTCACATATTTACCTGGAGAATGTAATTAAGACTGGAATGGGGGATTTTCCAGTGACTAAATAACAGAAGTCATCCAGTCCCATTCTCTATGTAAACCTGTGTTAATATGATTGTATAAAGAAAGCTAATATGCTTTGTTTTCCCACTAATGTATTTTTTTCTGTGATATTGACCTACATTAAGATTCTTTGTGGTATAGCATACGATATTGGCCTTCATTATACAATCAATATAATTATGTACACTAAATTCAATAAGATACGAAGTAACACATTGAGACGGCCGAGTATCTCGAACATATAAATTTTATCAATTTATGAAATTCTTCAACAACTCATATTTTGTTTTAGTTTCAAAATAATCCCTGATCCCTTCATAATATTGTAATAAAGATATGCAAAGAAAATGTCCTCATAACCCAAAAGTTGACAGGTACATAATGCCTTATGGCAGTATTGTATGTCTGTCAATGTACTAAAACTGTATTCTGATAACGTATTTCCCTCTGAATAACCAATGATAAACAATGATTATGCTAAGAGGGTTCAGGCGTATTCTCTTTCTAACATTCAAAATAAACCATTAAGTTCCCTTTAATGCAAATAAACCTGGCAAAAGTACTTAATAAAACCTATTTCAAAATCCTACTACTTCTAATATTACCCAGGGAAGTTTAAAATGAGGAAGGTGCATTTTTCAGACTTAAATTAAAGTAAAAGCGTACATAATCTGGTTAATCAAGATTAAGTTCTTTTACTTCTACATAATGTTTATATGAAATATTCTTTTTTATCTTATTAAAATCGAGACCAGCCTAATCGCTTAAATGAGTTCGCCAGGGCAAAGGAAATTTGTTCAGTATTGAGGATTTATTGGAAAAATAATTGGACTCTTTCGAAAAGAGTATCTTCACCAACGAAAGCGTACAATTTTTTTTGCAATAACGAACAAATTGCCCATTGTAACTTATTTTTATAAATGGTTTGTCCTTTAATTATTTAAGTGGTGTACAATAAAGTATATAATAAATAAATAAATAACAAATTTAAAGGGAATTTATTCACACTCTTTCATGGAGTTATACCCTTAGCCCTTCCGAGTTCACTTACGCAGTTAGGCTGCAGGATTCCGAAGCAAGGGGCGTTAATATAAAAAAAAACACATCAATGATTTTTTTGTAGTATATCAGCATTTCCTTTTTCAGACAAAGCTATATTTTCATATTCATACAGGCCGGAATTTTGAGAATCAACTTTTTGAGTATTTGCTAGTTACCTTTCCAAGATGGATTGGAATGTCTCAAACATTCTATATTATTATATAAATGTGTCTTTGTTTTCTACTAGGCAATATAGGATGGCTAAACGATAAAACCCTTAAAAAAGAGACCAGACATATTAAATAACCTACCTATTTTACTTACTTGACTAATAGTAATAAGCATCTAAATAAACACATTAATTCGTAATTTTTTACTTGAAATAAACATGTCAATGAATTAACACATAATAATATTATATGATTACATCTTGTCATGGTGACCGAGTGGCCAAGACCTCGCCTGTCGTGGTGACCGAGTGGCCAAGAACCTCGCCTGTCGCGGTGACCCAGTGGCCAAGACCTCGTCTCTCGTTCTTGAGGTCTTGGGTTCAAATCCGTGCAAGTACTAACGTGCATAATCCGTTGTTTAAGAATGTTAAACAACGGATTATCACAGGGTGGATGACCCATGTCTTCGATTTTTTGGTTCTAGGACATACCGTTTTCCTCACGATGTTTTTAGAACAGTGGTGATGAAATTATTTACACAGTAATGGACCTGTCACTAATGCGTTTTTTTCACTATGTACTTTCCAAGTATATCTGGTCGTTTGTTCACGAGGCACGAAATGATTTTACGGTCACGATTTTTTACACACGACACACTGCATACGGTCTGTCGTCCGTTCTTTTGTTCACTAGACACGATTCTGCAACGACACTGCAGTGCACTGGTATTGTCTTATAAGCGCGTGAGTGACGAACCACGCGTGAGCCGTGCGGTGCGGAAGCTCATACCGGTTTTGTTCAGCACCTAAATCGTCAACGCACAAAACCGCGACAACATAGCGGCATCGACGACATAGCCGAAAAAACGTATAAAAATCGTGTCGCGTGTGGTGTGGTGTCGTGCAATGAAGGTCCATACAAATATATGGAGCTCTGAATCGTGACCACATTTTGCGAAGCGTATATCACGTCGTGAACAAACTGCCTTACGGTTAAGGAAAACATCGAGAGGAAATCTAGACTAATAGTTATCACCAACCCGCTTTAGGCAATCGTGGTGAGCAATGTTCGTGCCACCTCTGTATGAGAAGAGGCCTTTGCCCCGCAGTGAAACAGTTACCGACTGGTATTATTATTTTATACATCTTAGAATTTACTAGTTAAGAGCTTAGGTTTAGAACTTTTGTGCCTGGCTGGAGGCTCTACATATAGTTTAGTCTCCACAGGGTAGCCCGGTTAAGCAGTAGCCAATCACTTTGATTGTACTATGAGACGTCAATAAAAAAAAAAAACTAGTTAAGAGCAGGAACAGAAAGTCAGTCAATGTGTTTCAAAGTCCAAATCAATTTTTTACTGCACCACACGCAGCAGCAGCGAGGGCTGTATGTGCTTAGGGAGTCGGAAAGCTGGAGATAGAGACGCCTCCTGTGAGACTGTGATGGTGCAGGACGAATAAGAAGTATATTAAGATAAATTAGGCTATAAAAATGATTGTATCGTACTAAACGTATTAAGTATTGTTCCAACATCATACCTGTATGGATGTTACCAACATGACCAAGCCAGTCATTTATAATTTCGAAGAAGAAGAAGAAAACATTTTCTAACCACTAGAATACTGTTGTATACATAATTGTATAGTGTGATTAACGCCTGTTGCTTTTGGATAGTTTTATAGAATAGGCAGAACCTGCCGGTCGGTTATCTTTGTCAAGTAATTAAGTACAAAGATGTTTTAGTGAATGGCGCGACTATGGATTAATTACTATTATTATCGTCTGTGTCTTATGGTGCCTGATGACAGTGTTGTTTCTTTTTATTACTATATATTTTAAAACTGGCTTCTGCCAGCGGCTTCGCTCGCGTGAAGGTCGAAAATTATTTCTAAGGAACATATTCCCGGGATTAAAGTATATTAAGTGCTATTCCTGACTAAAATCTATATCTTTAGCTCTTGGCCAAATTTCACCCAGATCCGTTCAGCCGTTCTGGCGTGAAGACGAAAAAAAATACACACTCACAAACTTTAGCTTTATAATATTAGTGTGATATGATAGGGTGATGCATAAGTTTTTTTTGGATTTTAAAAACTAAAGAATTAACCCTGTCCACTAGAATATGTTACCCCCTAAAACCTAAGGGCCACAATCAACGGGCCTTGCTACCATGGCGGTCTGTCTAGGGTGTGTTTCACACTAGACAGACATAGGACGAACCTAGTCTTTGTGGTAGAAGTCAAGCTTGTCCTTTATTAACTTTTATGCCACCCTGTATATATATGTAAGACTAAACAAGTCTGTTGTGCATTTCCCTCACTATTTGTTTTACCAATTTTATAGTGTTTAATGTGGTTTTAATACATGTATTAATATTATAATCCTTACTAATTGGGCCCTTTACATACCGATTTTTTTATCTCACAAGGACAAATTAGTACAGTATGTATTGTAGAATATATGTACTTCTTGATGTTCAAAACCATGGAATAGAAAAAAACAGTGGAAGTGCAATGCAGCAAACTCAAACAAATAAACTGATAATCATATAATGCACTACAAATAAGCCGATCTTTTGTTTTGTCGTTTTAATTTGAGCCAAAACAAGCAAAAGTCACAGATCCTACATCTGGAAAGAAATCTTCACACTCTTTGAACAGAATTTATTTTGCGTTAGGGCAGAAAATATTTACGACGTTTTGTAATCAAAAGTCAAACTAGACTCGATTGCCAAGTAAATTCCGCTACCCGACTATAGATGGCGTTATTCTCAGTGGTTGCAATTTTATTATACTTTATAGCGTTTGATGTAAAGTTGACATTCGTGTCATAGATCGATATCTATTGCTACTCGAGCACGGAAGTAACGTTGCATTTTTAATTACATTATCGATAGATACCCGATTTCTTAATTCGAAAAAATAAACCTTGTTTGGAGTTCAGTAAAACTGTAGGGTGAATGGCGTAGTATTATTTAAACATAAAATATTATATGTATGCGCTGAAACTAAAAAACGGCTTAATAAATCAACTTCAAAAAAATGTTCAGAGCATATCGTGCTTGATTTCGATGGCATCCAATTAACTCTACCCGTTGCATCTATCCTTATCTCTTTGACGCTAGTCTTTGGGAAATCTAAAAATCAGAAGGACTTTTAATTACTGATTTCAAGAAATCGCTGCACAAACTTCCACTTTTTTTGGGTATATTTGATCCACCTTAATATAAAAGAAAATATAGGTTCCTATTTTCTTTTATCGATATCTATCTTTAAAATCAATACCCGACTACATCCCTAATTGAGTAGCAAAGAACTTATGAGAATGAAATAGTGAGTGCATTCAATCCAAAATAAACTTTATTTTAATAGCGTAAGGTTGATTTTAACTAGACGTTTTATTAAATTATTAGTAAATTTCAATTTACTAAAATTTCGTTGTTACCGATGATAAGAAATACCTCCATTTTTAAGATTCTTTCTCCTACTATCATTTTTGCACTCCAAAATGGAACAAAACAGCATATTTACGGAAAAATAAATTTGTCGCGAGACTAGCAACTCGACGCGATGTTAGAACAAGACTGGAATAAAGTTGCGTGGAAGCGCTTATTAGTGACACGCATGCCACGCCTACTTTGCATTTTCACTGTTTTTTATGTTCCGTGTTCAAAACCCTGACCGTATTTACAGAAATTTTGATATGAATTATGAATTGCAATCAATTCATAATTAACTATCTCTGACTCTTTAATGTTTGCTTGAATTATTGTTTAATAGCTTTTCCCCGCAGCTTCGCTCCTGTGGCCCACCCCACAAGAGCCATTATCGGGATAAAAAAATATCCTATGTCACTCAGAAATAATGTAGCTTTCTACTAGTTAAATCATTTTCAAAATTGGATAAGTACTAATTTTTGAGTTTATCCATTACAAACAAACTTAGAAACAATCAAATCTTTCCTCCTTTAATATTAGTGTAGATATCATATTTGGTTTATAACATGATCACATACTGTTCGAAACAGTACACTATGAAAGGAAACATTTGCCAAAAAACATTACCAAATCAAGCCTTTGGGATGATGCCGGTGATCTGTGGAAGTAGTATGATGGGGAATACCACCTCCCAATGTCAGTCAGCTCCGTAGTCAAGAAATCTCTATGGTAAATAAATAAATACTGAGTTTGTAACATGGAAAATTTTGCTGACTTAGAAATTTAACTGT
Source organism: Orthosia gracilis (assembly GCA_947562075.1). Lineage (NCBI taxonomy): Eukaryota > Metazoa > Arthropoda > Insecta > Lepidoptera > Noctuidae > Orthosia > Orthosia gracilis. The sequence goes on from OX387274.1 coordinate 9,319,511, forward strand.
CACCAACAATGCGGTAAGAGCAGCCTAGTCGCCCGTGCATGATGGTGGAGGCTGCGCTATCTACACACCTCCAGTAAACATTTTAGGTGCAGATATACTTATCTGGTTTACCCCTAAGTGTTTATTATTAATGTATTAATATTTAATGTTGGGGCTGATTAGGACATGACATGACCTAATTTTAAGATATCGCTCACCTAGCAGTATAATGACACATCTACGTTTTTCTTATTTTACAGAAATGAGGGTCAAAGATTTTACAAATGTTTGGAACGAAGTTATGAGTTCATTTTACATTTTATCATGGATTTTATGGTTTTAACAACTAGTATAGACCTTAATAGATACTTAGGGACAAAAAAAATCACTTCAGGTTTCCAGGAGTTGCTTCATAACAGTCAAAGAAGAAGAAGAGCCATGCAATTGTGCCGTTATACTTTTAACAACTTCCAAAAATGTCATATATGCCCCAAAGCCATAATTATACAGGATGTGAAAACCAAGAAATAAAGACAATTGGTAAATAGAAAACAAAAGTTTTTTATTTGAAATCAACATACATTAAAAAGTTTAACTAAATATTATAATAACCTATATTTGGCTCGTGAATCGTTAAGAAATAGTTATCATCAAACTATAACAAATAAAATAAAGTATAATCACGTATCTTCTCTTAATTGTAAAGGTAGGTAATCATCAAACATTTTTAAAATCATGGTGAGATAGTTACTCTCCGTTCTAAAAACAAAAGCACTTAAAAGCTTGACAGTTTAAGTTTAGATAAAGGTACGATAATGAAATCCAGATTCAAATCAAGTTTTACCTTATCACTCCGAAATTTTAAGGAAGTTTACTTTACCTTTAAGTATCTTTATTAATTGACTAAGCAGGAAACAAAACTATAAGCATATTAGGCAATATTAGGAACTTGCACAGTAGGTTCATGATTTTGACCTTTACTATTCGACACGGACCTTTTTCTTTGTGAAGTTAACAGCTCGATGAATTTGTGCATGAAAAACTCACGCTTGTAACCCTTGTGATGCATAACTTCGCCTTTTTGACTCTGTTTAAATACCTACGTAAAGCTTTTAAACGCGATTATCCATGCGCAAATCTAACTCACAGCTAACTACAGAGAGACAAAGATCCTTGGCGAATAGTAGTACGTAGGTATACTTAGTTACGTAGATTTAAACCAGGTATCTTCTTTCATTACCTACCTACTTAATAAGAATGAATATAATAAGAGTATGAATATAATTAAAAAGAAAAGGTAGGTATTTCTTATACTTATTTAAAGATTATTATAAAATCCTTCATAATAGCTGGGCACTATGTTAGAACGAAGTAATTGTAACAAATCGTTTTTCTTTAAATCAGAAATATTCATTTTTTAATCATAAGCTGCTTTTAAATTAATTTGTGATGGTTGCTTTCTTTTTCGTCGTACCAATTTAAGCTTAGCCTGGACCCATTCTCCTTCAAAAGATGTTTTAAATTCATAGAAGTCACTATTTTTAGTAAATTTAATCATTGTTAACTCAGTCAGTTTTATTATATCCCCATTAGTGTCTTTCTGGTAATTAATGGCTTGCTCTTCAGTCAGTGCTTTCAATTCATAAAAGTTACTGAAATGCATCTCATGAACAATGAAAGGGTTTCCTCTTTTTGTTAGCATCTCGTATCAAATTAACATATTGATCTGGTACGTAGGTGGGTCCAGACTTTTTAGCCCTTTTTATTGATTTTTCAATCAGAATGGGCATTATCACCTTCATTTTGACTATGACCGCTGATTAAAAACTTATGGCACACAGAATTTATAGCTAAATTTCGGAACGGTCTGCTTGATAAACAATTAGAAAAACATCTGGAACTGCATGATGCCCAGTTCGGCTTTAGGCCTGGTCTGTCAACTGAGAGTGCAATCTTGTGCCTCAGGCAGACTGTTTTCAGCACACAGACAGGAAGACGCCCATTTTTGCCTGTTTTCTGGATCTTTCAAGAGCATTCGATCTCGTATGTTACGATGTTCTGTGGCGTAAACTACAATGTGATACTACTTTACCACCTGAGAGAGTGTCAATATTTTAGTACTGGTATAGTAGTCAAAGTAATAGTGTGAAGTGGGTAGGCTCGCACCCGGACGTGTATGGGCTGGAGTGCGGGGTGAGGCAGGGGGGACTTAGCTCACCCCGACTCTTCAACCTATACATGAACCAACTGATCGTTGAGCTCAGCAGCATCAATATCGGATGTCATGTTGACGGGGTGTGTATTAATAATATTAGTTATGCTGATGATATGGTGTTGCTGAGTCCATCGATCGGTGCTCTGAGACGACTGATCGCTGTATGCGAATCTTACGCGGTGAGTCATGGCCTCAAATATAACGTCACAAAGAGCGAACTAATGGTTTTCAAAAGAGGTGGTGTTTCTAGTATTCCGAATGTCGCACTGTGTGGAGAACCCCTGCGAAGAGTTGGCAAATTTAAATACCTAGGCCACTGGGTCACCGAAGATCTTAAAGATAATTGTGACATTGAGAGGGAACGTAGGTCGCTGGCTGTTCGTTGTAACATGCTGGCCCGCAGGTTTGCGCGATGTACGAAGCCAGTAAAAGTAACGCTTTTCAAAGCTTACTGTCAGTCCTTCTACACGTGCAGCCTGTGGGTCAGTTTCACTCAACGGGCATACAGCGACCTACGCGTCCAATATAATAATGCACTGAGAGTACTGTTGAGGCTGCCGTGGCGTTGCAGTGCGTCAGGGATGTTTGCGGACACAAACATTGATGGTTTCGCCGCCATTATTAGAAAAAGATGTGCCTCTCTGATGACGCGTGTTCGCAGCGGTACCAACACTATTCTCAGTGTGTTCGCAGATCGGTGGGATTCTCCGATGATGCAGAGGTGGATGCAGCTCCACGCTGAAGTGTAGCTATATGTTTTTTAGTTTTATATCTGTACCTACTAACATTAGTTTTTTAAGTAAATTGTTACTCATCCTATGGACTTTGTCTAAAATGATAAAAAAAAATAATAATAATTTAATGAAAAAATATTTAGGATACATACCGCTATTATTTAAGTCAGGATTGCTTTTAGAAAAAGGTCCATGCACGCCCCATTCGGTTCGCCATTATTACAATAAGTAGATATATCAAACGCCATATTTGTTTTTCTAAAATTTAAAGTGAGTTTATACTTATGATTTTGATAAGCACAAAGATTAGGGAGCAGGTCGGCCCACTCTAAAACTGCTACTTAGGGCTTCTAACGCCTTTTTAACATTTATAATAATTAGTTAGACCGAGTCTTAGAGTAGGCCAACCTGCCTTCTAACCCATATATAAAAACACTAATCAAACTCACGACATAAGTACCAATAACATTTACGTAATCTAATTGAAACGGCACACCTGTCAAATAAGTCGTTGTTTTACCATATGAATAAAATAGCGATGTCACATTTGTCAAATGTGCCGTTTTTCTACTAAATTACTAAGTTAATAAAATGTCACATTTGCCACTTACGCCAACACAGATTTAGAAGCGATTGTACCTCGCGGAGCGCCCTGCACAACTGACAAATAAGCCGTTGTTATGCGCGGAACCGGGGGGAACGTACCAAGTACTACAATGACACTGAACGCCCTCTCTCAACAAATAGGAAAACTAACACCGTGCCGTTTTACCGCTTTATAAATTATACACTTTTAAACACTTAGGCCGTAAAAATTCAATTTCGCTTTTTTTGTAAATGTGCCATTATACTGCTAGGTGAGCGATATGACATTGGAAATGTATTTTTGTATTCCTATATCCATCTGGATCTGCAAATGTTTGAACAGGCAATGTTTTTTGAAAAAACAGTAAATTTTTATAATGAAGCTAACTTTTTACCACATACCTGGAGAATGACCCCACACAACAATAATGCTTCTCCAGAAACCCCAGCACTACACTTATTACAAAATAAGGAGGTATTACATTTTTTTTTTAATATTTAACTTTATTTGTCATTTCTTCTCAGTGCACTGTTTCATACAGTAAAACCATAATTCCCAGTAGCTTTAATGTAAAATCTTGTATGCCAATATGTATACTACACTACAATCACTAATACTGTAGAACACTCGGCTGTTAAGTGTAGGGAGGCTTATATTATGAATTATTTATCCAATATTCACCCTACATAAAATATAAAACAATGACACTCACCCATAACCTCCATCTCTATTCCCCCCATCTCTATTGTAGCTTCGATCACCTCCTCCAAACCCTCCTCTGTCACCATTGCCACTGCCACCAGAATATCCTTGTCTGTCACGATCTCTGTCTCCACCATAGGTAGAGCTGCCGCGATCGGCACCTCCATAATAACTACTTCCACGATCGCTGCCGCTCGCGTTGTACCCACCACTGCTGCTGTTACGATCATAACCACCACCACCACCACTATTGCTGCCATAATTGGAATCATAGCTTTGACCATAACTATTTCCTTGTTGGCCACTTCCATAAGAGTTACCACCTGAAAATCAATACATACCAAGGTTCCACATCAATTATTCTCGAATGATATTATCATCTTGAGTTAGAAATAGAAATCATAAAGAATCCAGGACATGCAGAAACCAGATAGACAAGACATAATATGATGAGTACTCAGCTAAAAATATTACCTACTGATTAAAATCGTTTATTATCAAGAAGATAGCTGGTACAGTTAAAAAAAACAGACCCATGATTAAATTCTAGAATGCGTATGTAAATATTACTTAGATAAGGCGTAAATGACCACGAATAACGACTAGACTTGGCAAACACTTGAAAAGAGTACAGGGTATCTCACCGGCATTTTGTTGATTCCAATCTTGACTTTGGCCAGAAGCATAATTGCTTTGATAACCTTGTCCAGACCCAGAATAATTGTTATCACCAGAAGCCATAGCTGGCGGAGGCACTGAATATTGAGCTGAGTATCCGCCGCTATAATCGCCCGCTGAAAAAATAAATGTTGGTACAAATAAGCTGCAGCAAACAATTACGAAGCAGCAATATGATGAAATGAAAAAATAATCACTTACGGTCACCCATTTTGGACAAGAAGAATACAATTATATAGAATTCTCGTCGAAGCTAACCGATGTAGACAACCCAAACCCAGAAACCACGCCACGCTTCGCTACAATGGCGCCCACCGCGGTTTATTTCTACAAAGTCTATGGTAGTATATAATGATAGTCTATGGTTAGCTGATCGACTTTTTAATTTTTCATGACTTTTGAAAACGACAAAATCAAATCCCTCGGAAGAACTTTATTTATATGGCGTTTCCGTCGTGTCAAGACGCACGGGATCGGTCAATGTGGCGACGCCAGGTGGATGCCTATGTCCAGCAGTGGACGTCTTTCGGCTGAAATGATGATGATGAAGACGCATAAATGCAACACACAAAGTATATGCAAACGCACACATCTACGGCATGAAAGAGCCTCACTCAAACGCCACGACGATGTTTTTTAATTGCTATGATGATGCAACATAGGAGATAACATTCTAGATGGGATTCTAAATGGTAAATATCGGGTATTTACCCGGGAAAATACCCAAATGATGAGTATTTATATTTATTTCTCTATTTTCACCGATTTCTATAATGAAAATTCCTTTAAGTTTGGATAAGTATGATCCCGAATTGGTCCCATTTAAATTTAATGAAGATCTGATCAAGAACTTCGGCGATATTCATTAGAATACTCTTCAATAAATGACTGCAAATCACTCGGGCTTGCTGCAATCCCGGCTATGAATATCGTATACACCATTGCATTATTTATGTTTCTGTGCATTTGGCTATATTTGTTTGAATATCTAGGGGAGGCAACTGCTACTCCCTGCTCCCCCTTGGCGACGCCCTTAGACTGCTAAACGACACGAAACTCTACCGTACACGCTTTTCTCAATTCTGAAAGAGAAGCCTTTTTAGGCTTAAATATCGCGCGGAATTTTATCCGCCGTGCTTATATGATTCAGTACGCGGATAAAAAACCACGCGAATGTAATTCGCACGGCTAAAATTCGCAATGCTTGTTGTTGTATCATGAAGGTTATAATGCACTATGTTCTAGAAGAGAGTTTTTACTATAGTTGTTGCCTAGCAAATGTTATGTTTCTGTCAACCTGTAATTTTCAGATGAAGTCAATGTTTGCTATAATAAAATGTATTATATTTTATTAAACCACTGTGTTACAATGATATATTATTTTCATTGAAAGCAAGCTCAACCAATAGGTTATGGGCCCAGAGATTGATATCTGAGCGAAGAGAAGTATCTGATCCCAAATTCAAAGATGGAACAAGCTGTTACAAAAGGTATTGAGAGATTGGCAGGCCAAGCTAATTATAATACATGGGCTTTTGCAATGGAAATGTTCCTGATCGACCTCGATCTGTGGGAGTGTGTGAGCGAGAAATTCGTGGCGGACTCTGCGGAGGCTAAAAGGAAGGATGCCAAAGCTCGCAGTAAGATCTGCCTTATGTGCATGGAAAATATTTATCCCATGATCATGAATCTCAAGACAGCGAGAGATACTTGGCAAGCGTTGCAAAAATCATATGCTGATGGTGGATTACTGCGACGGCTATATCTGTTGCGGAAATTATTCAACGTCAAATTAACTATGTTTTCATCAATGGAGGAATATCTCAATGACATCCAGTCAACCAGCCAGTCATTACTTAGCATAAAGGCAGGTCTAGATGATGAGTTTGTTGGGATTATTATGTTGGCCGGTTTAACCGACGTGTATGATCCTCTGGTGATGACATTGGAGCATTCAGGCATGAAGATTACGACAGAGTCTGTGCAGGCAGCGTTGCTCAAAGAAAGCTTGAGGAAAAGCAACACAACTGAAGATGACACGGCGACGGCACTGATGTCAAAGTCCAAGAAGGGTGTTATATGCCATTTGTGTAAAAAGAAGGGGCATTATAAGTGGCAGTGCCCACGTCGTAAGTCGGGAGACAAATCTGAAGGCAACAAAGACTCATCTTTTAATAAGAAGAAAGACAGTAAGGAGACATCGGGTCTAATGGCCGCTCTATCTATGACGGTTGGTGAGCGCCATTGGGTCGTAGATTCCGGAGCTACATCACACATGACGTCTAACGTGCACATTCTTGAAGATAGACAGTACATTAGTTCTAAGCTAGTGACGACCGCGAATAATGATAAAATTGTGTCTAGTGAACAAGGGGATGTGTATATCATGGGGCGCTCTGTGAGGTTTGAGGATGTACTTATGCTTCCAGGTTTGACGACAAACTTGCTGTCGGTAAGTAAAATGTGTACTAAGGGTTGCACTGTTGTTTTCGATGGGACTTCTTGTAAGGTTTACCAAAAGGATTACAAAGTAAAAGTAATTGGAAAGCCAGTATTGACAGCACCACTGAAACAGGGGTTATATGTTTTAGATAAAGAAGCAGCGATGGTTCTGACGTGTCCTCCAGAAGATTCTTCTCGCGCCTGTTTTGATTTGTGGCACAGAAGACTAGGTCACCTGAGTGGAGCTCTGATGGTGAAGCTGAAAAGTTTGGTAGATGGTCTGACTTTTAGAGAGGTGAGCACGGAACCATGTATAAGCTGCTGTAAAGGGAAGGAGTGCGTCAAAATGTTTCCGAAACGTAAAAGTAAGAGAGCAAAAGACTTACTTGAACTCGTGCATTCAGATTTAGCGGGCCCTATGGAGGTGGAATCCTGGGGCGGTAATAGGTACTACCTGATTTTTGTGGATGACTTTAGCCGAAAAACATTTGGCTATTTGCTAAAATCCAAGACCGAAGTTTTCGCTAAATTCAAGGAATTCAAGGCTCTAGTTGAAAATCAGACGGGAAGGAAGATAAAGAAATTTCGTAGCGATAATGGCACTGAATATACCAACGGAGAATTTCAAGGTTTCCTGAAAAAACATGGGATCCAACACCAGAGATCAGTACCTTACACTCCTCAACAGAATGGAGTGGCGGAACGAACAATACGCACAATAACTGAAAAGGCTAGATGTATGGTGCATGAGGCTGGTTTGGACAAGAGATTCTGGGGAGAAGCTGTTGGTTGTGCCGTGTACTTGAAGAACCGATCTCCAACAATGGCCCTCAAGGATAAAGTTCCAGAGGAGGTTTTTACAGGTGAGAGAGTCGATCTATCGAATCTGAAAATATTCGGATGTAGAGCTCAGGTTCTGGTAAAGGATCATAGTCGCAAGAAGTTTGATCCGAAGACGGTTCAAATGATAATGACTGGGTATTCGACAAATTCGAAGGCGTACCGATTTATCAATTTGGAGGATGATCCAACGAGGATTATCATCGCTCGAGATGCTACATTTATGGAAAATGTTCACGTGACTACTAAAGAGAAACAAAAAGCCTCTGTTCCTGTTTCAAAGAAGGATGCTGTGGTCATAGATTTACAGTATGACATTCCTGGAGTTAGTCGTTCCACTACTCAACCAGAGGTTCCAAGGATTGCTGGTCCTGTTGCAGTGGGGGTTCCGGTGGCTAGTTCAAACATGAATGAAGAAGAATCTGGAAGTGTATCTAGTACAACGAGGGCTAGTTCACTGACGAGATCGGATTCTGGAGAGAATTTTTACGACTCTGTCGACGTAGAGAATCCTACGACAGAAGATTTGCAAAGTTCAGCTTCTGTCGACTTAGAGCGTCCTGTGGCAGAAGGTTTGCAAAGTTCGAGACGTTACCCTGCTCGAAATAGGGTTCCGAAGCGGGAGAAAGACATGGTATACAATTTCCATGTATCAGATGATCTTGATCCTATTTCAGTTAAAGATGCTATGGAGCGTTCTGACAAGAAGTTTTGGGTAGAAGCGATGAAGGATGAGTTCAATTCCTTGAAGGTGAATGGAACCTGGGAATTGGTTGATCGACCTTTAGACGCTAATGTTATCAAAACGAAATGGGTTTTCAAGTTGAAGGTAGGAGCTGATGGCAGCACTCAACGCTATAAGGCCAGGCTGGTTGCTAAGGGTTATTCGCAAAAACCTGGAGAAGACTATTTTGAAACATTTGCACCGGTAGTCAAAATGTCGTCAATTCGTCTTCTACTAGCACTAACAGTTGAGATGAACCTGAGCGTTCATCATATTGATGTTACCACCGCTTTTCTCAATGGAGATCTTTATGAAGAAATTTATATGGAACAGCCGCAATCTTTTGTTCAAGAGGGGAATGAAGGCAAGGTTTGCAAATTGAAGAAAGCCATTTATGGCCTAAAACAAGCTGCCAGGTGTTGGAACCAAAAGATTCATGAGCATATAATAAAGATGGGTTTTTCTCGGTCTAAATATGACCAGTGTGTCTACACAAAGAATTTTGAAGAAGTTTTCACTGTCATAGCTCTGTACGTGGACGATTTTTATATATTCACAAATAAAGCTGTAGAATCCAGGACAGTGATACGTCAGATTGGAAGATCCTTTAAAATAAAGGATTTGGGCGAGGCAAGAGAATGTCTTGGAGTCCGGATTGAGAGGAAGAGTGTAAGTGAAATTCACTTGTCTCAAAAGAAATACATTTCAAAAATATTGGAGAAATATGGAATGCTGGACTGTAAATCAGTTAGTACACCGGTTGAAACGAATCTTCGCCTGAAATCTGGTGAAAAGAATAACAACACGCGGTATCAGGAAATTATCGGGTCACTAATGTACCTGGCATGTTGTACAAGACCTGATATATCGTATGTAGTTACGATGCTAAGTCAATTCAATAACTGCAATGATTCAACTCACATGGCGGCACTGAAACGAGTGCTCAGGTATCTAAAGGGGACAGCGGAATTATCGCTGTGTTACAAAAAATGTAATAAGCCTTTGGTTGCCTATGCTGATGCAGATTGGGGAAATGGGCCTGATGGGAAATCTTTTTCTGGTTATACCCTAGTTTTCGGTGGTGCTGCGGTGTCTTGGCAGTCTATAAAGCAGCGTTGTGTTGCGCTAAGTACTGCTGAAGCTGAGTACATTGCAATCTGTGAGGTCGCTAAGGAAGTGATATCAGTAAATGGTTTATATTCTGAACTGACTGGCCGGAATAACACTGCTGTTATTATTTTTAGTGATAGTCAAAGTGCCAGTAAGCTAGTTTATAGTCCTGCTATTGGAAAACGTTCCAAACATATAAACATAAGATATCATTTCGTTAGGGAGTTAGCAGAGCAAAGGGTAATTTGTGTTGAATATTGTGAGACTGCCCGTATGCCTGCTGATATGATGACGAAGGGAGTTGGTAAGCAGAAACATGTGTTCTGCACACAGCATAGTGGATTAAGTGGGGGTGTTGTATCATGAAGGTTATAATGCACTATGTTCTAGAAGAGAGTTTTTACTATAGTTGTTGCCTAGCAAATGTTATGTTTCTGTCAACCTGTAATTTTCAGATGAAGTCAATGTTTGCTATAATAAAATGTATTATATTTTATTAAACCACTGTGTTACAATGATATATTATTTTCATTGAAAGCAAGCTCAACCAATACTTGTGTAGCTTAAACCGCGCCGTGGTGCGGTGGATTCTGTGGCAAGATACAGATTTCTTGCGGATTTTTACCTCTGGGTTTTATAACCGTAAGTGCGTGCAGGTCCATTTGTCGCAAATTTTGCGGGTTTAAAGTGGAAACATACTATTAAACCCCGACGCGACGTGACGCCACGCGACGCTTTCTGTCGCATTGAATTACTAATCAATATCATATATTTAATATGGTCAGAAACACATTGACAACACGTCATGTGATCCCACGCGGTAACATCCAGTCGGTCCACATCGGCGTGTTGCCGGGTGAGGGGGCACACACGCCACCCGACGCTTCGCACGCAGTGTGTTTCTAGTTATCACCCGACGCCACGGGTCAGTCAGTTGAGAGCATTCCTGGCATAAAGATATTTTTTGTATGTTTTTTATTTAAAATGCCGGATGTACAATGTAAAGAATTAGTAAAACGGTTCTCAGTTTCTAGACAACATTTGGTTGCTAGAAACTTAAGTGAACGACTATTTCAATCACTGCAATATGTCATTAAAGCAGTCAATAAAATCCGCAACAGCTCTTTGAATGATAGATTATTTTATAAGCTTTGTGTTACTAATGACGAGGATTTTAACCGTTTGTTGTTTCATACTGAAGTTCGTTGGCTATCAAGAGGCAATTGTCTGACTCGATTTTACAACCTGTATAACTCTGTGATAGAGTTCTTGGAAACTAAAGATACAGAATTGCACAACAAGCTCATTACATCAAAGAATTAAAGCTTACATGACAGACCTGTATAAGTTGTTCAACGACATGAATCTCCAACTGCAAGGCGATGAACTAAATTTAATTAAAATAAAAAACTTTGTTACTGCTTTCGCAGCCAAACTGCTTCTACACTAAAAGAATATGGGCAGACGTCAGTTTCACAATTTTCCGAATTTACCAGTACCCTGCAGTAACGACGATTTCTTTGCCTACTACTAACATTTGGAAAAACTCCACATTAAGTTCACCGAACGATACCAGGACATTTTGAACTTGGAAATACCAGACTGGGTGTTGAATCCGTTTTCAAATGTCAACACAGCAATGTCACCTCAGCTGGAAGAAGAACTTATAGAATTGACAACAAACGAGAAAATAAAAATCAAGTTCAAAAATGGTTACCAAGAATTTTGCAATTGTACCTTGGATTGATGTCAATCGTTCAACGATTCTTGATAGCATTCCCATCGTTATATTTGTGTGAACGTGGATTGAGTGCTGTGGCAACACTGCTTACTAAAAAGAGAAATCGTTTGCATGTTACCGAACGTGGCGACTTGCGACTGTTCTTGAGTAAATTGGAACCTGATATCAACAAACTTATTAAACAGCATCAGATTCATCCCTCACATTAGTTTTTATATAAGAATCGATTGTTTGTTTTATTTTGAATATAAGATACTCTGTTTGAATACTATAAAGTTGCGTTTCAATTATCATTCTCATTGGCAGGTGTAGCCCGTAAGAGTTAACTTGAGACCTGAGCGCCGTTGTGTATTACCTACTGCGCTCAGGTTTCAAATTAACTCTTGCGAGTTATAGTAAAAGTCTCGTTTAGAATTAATGTTTAATCTCCGCTAATATAGCCCACAATAATTGATTAATTTAATTTGAAGTTATAGTGTTTTTTAAGTAGGTGAAAAAATGGGGGCACTAAAAAATAGTTTATTCTCAAAGTGGGTGGGCAGTAGACAAAATAAGTTTGGGAGCCCCTGGTTTGGTTGTATATGTGCACGGGCGTCGGGTGTCGATACGTCGCGTCGGGTTTTAATAGTATGTTTCCACATTTACTGATATTTCTTTTCCTTCTGATAATATTTGGCGTATAGTATAATAATAGATTGATATCTGGCCACACTGTACCCGATATATTATTTTCCTCAGCCAGTGGCTTAGCCACAAACATAAAAAAAAAATTCTCTATGCCACACTGCCCTGATTGAAATTATTTTAAATGTCAGATATTTTGGTTGGTGGTGGATCAAAATCAATCATTTTGTATTTCATTTTGCTTGACCGGAAATAAAATTAAAATGAATGCAAATAGATCCGCTATTGTTTCGGTATAGTTATTATTGTACATAAAATATCAATCGTCGATTGTATGTGGTTGGGGTTTGACCGGGGTTTAACATTATAAACATTTGCGTGTAATCCATTACAAATATTCTACAACGTTACTTTTTCCAATTCTATTGACTGTTTTCGCGATCCAGCTTCCTCACTCATTCTGATCCTATCCTGAATTTAAAATGTCTTCGTATGTTGATATGAGTTTAGAGGATATAATAAAAAAGAAAAGAGAAAACAACAGGTAATATATCTTATGTCTTTTTGTTGTCTCTCTTATCACCCCATAGTAATTGTAAGTTAACATGACTTTTTATGCTACAGGACGAAAATAAGTCGAGTGAAAGCGCAGCCGCTTAAACCATCATCTAAAAAGGTGCCAATAACCGATGCTAGAAATAAAATAATATCCAAAAAAAGGACTCAAATTACTGATGCTAGAGAAAAACTAGCACAACTTGCTAAACAAAAGGATGCAAGATTAAAATTGGAAAAGTTACGCCTAGAAAGAGTAAGTTCCTACTAATACTACTACTTTTTATCTAAATATTTAATTTTTGACCTGCACAAGAGACCCGAGATTTGCAAAAACGCAAAAAAAAGTAACTAAAAACCTAATAAACCCCATGTGAGAGAACCAGAAAGGCTATAGGAACCAGCATGTGCAACAATATTTAGCAATCAACAACTGTTGGACTTATGGTCCAACAATATTAAGGTGGAATTTTACAATCATCATCAGCCTATTAATGTTCTCACTGCTGGGACACAGGCCTCCTGTGAGAGAGTTAATGGGCCTTATCCACCACGCAGGGCCAGTACTGTTTGGTGGATGTCACATGTCTTCGAATTTTTAGTTCTTGGACGTGCTGGTTTCCTCATGTTGTTTTCCTTCACTGTTTTTAGAGCAGTGGTGATGAAATAATTTACACAAAGTAAAGAGCCTGCCTGGGTTCGAACCCACGACTCATGACACGTAAGTCAGGGTTGTTACCACTTGGCCACCACTGCTCACCAGTTTTTTGAATTTTACAATACAGCACTTTATTTATTAATCATGATGTTGTGTTTTTAAGAATTTGTTGATGATGAACTGCTCTTCTATAATGGAAGATAAAGATCTACTTTATTATTTTTAGGCAAGAGTCCCTGGACCAGTTAGAAATACATTTCAAAACAGAGGTAAATTTACCAGGGCACCACCACCATCAAAAGAAAGAGGTACCTACATTAACATTTAAATATGTAGATTTACATGATATTTTTATTAGTCTTCAAAAAAAAGGAGGTAATCAATTTGATATGTTACATATTTATATAACATACCTACATTAACATTTTAATATGTAGATTTACGTGATATTTTTATTAGTCTTCAAAAAAAAGGAGGTAATCAATTTGATATGTTACATAGTATATAACATATTTGTTACATATGTAAGAAACATTACATATGTAATGTTTTTGGAACTGAACAAAATTCACATATGTTATTCTATGTGGGCTTCTAAACATGTGTGCCAAATGTCAAAAGGGTATTTATGTATGTGTGTCTGTATATGTTTGTTCACTCATTTCTTCGAGAGTTTCTCTTAATCGAATCATGAGCATTCTGTTAAAATAATATATAATTAGCAGAAGGAATTTTTAGAAGTGAAACATATGGGTATCTTTTGAAAGAACTTTCTCTTTTAAGCATTCTAAAATATTTCATTTTAGATTCAGTGATGAGAGATCAGAAGAATGAATGAAAATTTTCTGATTTTAATTAAAAAAAAAAATCCTCAATATAAACAAAGTCAAAATTAAAATTGATGAAGGAGTTTGTATTTGAGTACCTATTCTTTGCACAAGAAGTTTGTATCAAGTATTTTTTGCGCATGGAGGTTATATAGCATTGAGATGGAGATCGAATATTGGTGTGTTCTAAATTCAAACACCAAAACAGTGATGAAAAGTGCTTTTTATTCACTGTTTTCAGTGAATAAAATAAGCTTTTTAGAGGGGAAATGATATAAAGAATTCCACATCAGCGACCACACAGGCTGTTCATCCACATAGATATATAGTAGCCACAGCGGATCTTTGTGTCTCTAAAGTTGGCTCTGCCAACCTTTGCGCAAGAAACAGTTTGTCATCGATTATACTGCATAGAATAAGCGAGATAGGACGATGCGACAAACGTAAGCGAGTGAAAGAGACAGATATACAATGCTGTCTTCACCTTCAACATTGACTCAAAAATAGCTACTGCGTACGGTCTTGCAGCCAATTCAGAGACACAAAGATCCGTTGTGAGCTACTACTATATATATAGCTAATACTAACTATTGATTATTTTTTTGTTTAGTATTTGTCGATTCTTCAAGGCAAGTAGTTTCGCAGCCACTAACTACGTCTAAAATTGGCTTGAAACGTCAAATTAACACTGGAAGATTTCCTGAGGGCAGGTCAATTGAGAAGTCACGATTTTTTGGTAATTATTTATAATTTTTTCTTCTAATTGGAATGTCACTGTTGAATACTTTAAGTTTGAGTAATCATCTTAAATTATTATGCTTTTAGAATTTCAACATAAACCAAAACCTAAACCAATACTTCGCACGGTTGAAAATGATTTAGAAATAATTGATGACCCCATGGGAGATGAATACATCCCACAAAAGTCTTCGTCGTTAAATCGCAAAGCTAGTCTGCAGCTCAAGATTATAACTCATAATAATGACATTCGTGAGAACAGAGTTGCTACTATTCACAGGTAATAAATGGCGTTATCCTTATCTTTCCTATTCCTTTTTGATTGTCTATTCCTTTGTTGAGTTAATGCGGCAGCGTCGCTAGTAAACTAGATAGGTACAAGTGGTTCTTAATTGTGATGATTATTTTTAGAACTACTGTGACAGAAAAGGAGAAGAGTCCACCAAGACCACCATCAATTCTCAAAAAACGCCCTATGGCTGCCTTAAGAAGTGACGCAAAGGCTCAGAAAACTGAAAAGCCACACTTAGAATACAGAATTATAGTGAGCAATTTACGTAACTCTGTTACTGGTGGAGACATTGAGGTCAGTATATTCACTTTTGGAAATATTATGCTAACAGTAGGATTTACCACATTCCGCTCTCTAGTTTTCATTTACTAATTTAAAAAGCTTAATTAAGAGCTTTGGAATAATAACAAGTTTCCTAGACACCTGAAAACCCATTCTATTAATTATCTTCCCGCTTCGGCTGCGTAGCGCTCGCGCGCTTCTATTTTTAGTGAAGTAAATACAACATAATTATTGTTTTAGGAATTATTTGGGGATGTGGGAGGCATGCTCGAATCACGATTAGTTCGCCCTGGCACTGCAGAAGTAATTTATAAAACGCAAGAAGATGCTCAGAAAGCAGTTGATTTGTATCACAATAGGCAGCTAGACGGTCAGCCTATGAATTGCCTTCTTGTTACCCCAAGGTCAACATCTACGACAACCAGGTAATTTTTATTATAGTGAGATTAATTTATATTTTTACCCACTTAATTAACTTAGTAAGTCTTCGATGCGATCGAAGGTGTAGGTATTGCAGTATCTCCAACGTTGCCAGATTTACTACTGGTACTTCAAGGTGTTGAAGTGCAAACACTTAAAATCGCCACCATGTCAGGCCGAATTCAGAGTCATACCTCGGAGCCTATGCTTCTACAGCAAGGTGTGAGATAGTGAAACGTCATACCTCCGAAACTGTTCACCGCTGCTCTAGGGGATGTATTCAAGGTTCTGGACTGGAGGGCTAGGCTTCAACTTGAATGGCGAGTACATCACTCACCTTCGGTTTGCCGACGTATAGTGGTCATGGCTGAGACTGTGGAGGACCTCATTACAATGTTCGATGACTTCAGTAGAGCTGAGCCGAAAGAGTTGGTCTTAAAATGAACGTGGGCAAAACCAAGGAGATGTTAAATGTGCATGTCCACTTCTATCAATATCGGAGACTATATACTCGAAGTTGTGGATGATTATGTCTACCTGGGAAAAACGGTCCAGTTAGGTAGGTCTAACTTCGAGAAAGAGGTCAACCGTCGAATCCGACTCGGCTGGGCAGCGCTCGGGCAGTTGGGTGGTATCTTCTCGTCCAACTGACCACAGTATCTCAAGACGAAAGTCTACCAGTGTGTTTTGCCCATGATCAACTATGAGACTGAGACATGGTCGCTCACAATGGGCATCATCAGAAGAGTACACAAATAACACAAACTTTGGGTGGCTTAAAGTCGCCTTGCAATGGAGGGGGCTATGCTCGGTATTCTATTAGATTCTATTAGATCTGGAGTGGTGACCGCGAACTAGTCGACGATGCGTGGGAGGACTGATGACCCTGGTCAAGGTTGCGGGAATCCGCTGGATGCCACACACGGGATCGGTAAATGTGGTGACGCCTGGGGTTGGGCTATGTTCATCAATGTTTTTCAAAAATTGGACGTCTTTGGCTGATAGGATGATCCACTTTATTAAGGTAATAAAAATAATACTGGGTAGCGTACGTCACGACGAGGGGTTTTTAGAAAATATGAAATACGTCTTCTTAGATAATTTCACCGCTATCTAACGTATCAAAATTATAGAATTTTTGATTCTCGAGGTATTATGCTTTCTCTGGATCGCTGGTCCGAATGATTTAACAGACCCAGATTATTTTCTATTAATTTAATAGCTTAGATTTAAATAATAGCTTTTTAGTAAATAATTAATGAAAGTAAAATATATACGTTACTAATAACAAAAAAAAAACGAATTATATAATTTTTATCACTGCCTGTGCGGGTCTCTGTATGTTCCGGGTAATCTCCAAAATGGTTAGCACAGAAGACCTTGTGCAATATTGGGAGAACGAAGACAAACCAGAAGATAGAGATGTCCAACGATGACCATGAGTGTTTACAGTATTTTATTAAAACCACTAAGAAGGCTTGGGGACTGAAAGTTCGAAGTCCGCCTACTACTTAAGCCACAACACAAAGACAAGTTGGGTGCAACCAAACAACAACCATAAGAAATTGGAGAGGAACAGCGAATTGAAGACAGATTACAAAAGAAATCATGGACGGATCATCAATATCATCATCATTGTATCAGCCGAAAGACGAATATTGTACATTAAACCTCACGATATGATACCATGCAATATTAATCAGATCAAATCAAAATCATCTTTATTTTTCTTCCACAAATAACACTTATCAACTATGAGATGCCCGAATGCCGTCATTTGTGCTGAATCTACCACTACCAAATTGAGAGTAGTTTTTAACGCCTCAGCAAAGTCGTCATCAGGGTAGAGTCTAAATGACGTCATGTACAGGGATCCTAATATACAGAAGGATCTTAAAGAGTTTATCCTGAAATGGAGACAATTTCAATTTGTATATACTGCCGACATCGATAAGATGTACAGAATGATCCGAATGCACCAAGAAGATCAAGCTTACCAAAAGGTACTATGGCGAGAGTCAAATAACCAACCAATACAATCATTTCAACTTGTCACGCTTACATATGGAACCAAACCAGCAGGATTCTTAGCTATGAGGTGCTTGAAACAATTGGCTTCGGATCAAAGACAGAAATTTCCTGATGCAGCAAAATAATTAGAAGACAGCTTCATGGACGATTTTTGCGGATCAGAGCTATTAACCGACTTAGAGAGAGAGCAATGTGACCAGTCAACATAAGAGTTCAAGAAGAATGATTGTACCAAAATATTTGGCCTCTGTTGGAACCCACAGAAAGATCATTTCACTTTCAACACGAAAATAGAACCCGAATCACCTGCAATTGTTACCAAAAGAGCTCTACCTACTTTCGGACATTTAGGTGAAGCTGTTAGATCCATTAGGGTGGTTAACCCCACTGAGAACTACCATGAAACTTCTGTTTCAAAATGTCTGGCTGCCAACATAAAATAGGATGACCGCCTACCCGAATGGATAAAATTAATACAAGAATTTCCGGACATAAACAGTATGGAAGTCAACAGATGGCTAGGAATGAGAGAAAACCAAAATATTGAATCGTACGAATCCTGCAATGTCTCAAATAAGGCATACGCATGTGTAATCTACTGCAAGTTAGTAAAGAACACCATTACATTAGTTGCGGGCAAGGCTAGGTTAGCA
The DNA here is from genome assembly GCA_947562075.1 of Orthosia gracilis. NCBI lineage: Eukaryota > Metazoa > Arthropoda > Insecta > Lepidoptera > Noctuidae > Orthosia > Orthosia gracilis. Next base: position 9,338,342 of record OX387274.1, read on the forward strand.
TCCATAAGCAAAGTCTTATCTATACCAAAACTAGAGTCAATGGGCGCTCATCTGTTAGCTCAGCTAATGCAAAAAGTACAAAGTGGCTTATCAGATTACCCTACGGATGTCTACTGTTGGAATGATTCAACTGCAGTACTAGGTTGGATACAAGGAGAGCCAGCCCGACGGAAACCATTTGTAGCAAATTGGGTAAAAACAATCACCAAAACCATACCATAAAAAACATTGGCGATATGTGAAGACGACAGATAATCCAGCCGACTGTGCAAGTCATGGTTTAACTTTCAGGCAACTCAAGCCTTCGTACACAAAACAAGAAGACCAAACCATTTACAAGACGAATTTGGAAGTAAAGCCGTCTATTTTAAACCAAATCAACGCGGTAGTCATTGGACTACCAAGAGAATCGCTGACTACCGAAATTATATAACACCAGCTTCTGCCCGAGGCTTCGCCCGCGTAAAAAGTGTTTTATCATCCCATGGGAATAAAAACTATCATAAGTCCTTCCCAGGGCCTCAAACTATCTCCATGCCAAATTTTATCTAAATCGGTTCAGTGGATCCAGAGACTACCACCTACAACCTCACAAACTTACAACTTTACCTCTTTATAATATTAGTATAGATATAGGTTTGATAAACAAATATATCTCCATTACAAAAATCATACGAATTTTTGCGTGAATACTGCGATAAGCTATAAACAAATTCGCCGACCCTACCTCGAATTACACGAGCTTCGTCACGCTAAACAGCTGTTATCAAAAACGTTCAGCAGGCAGAATTTGAAAACGACCTAGATTCAATAAACAAACGCCGTAGAGTGCACTCCAAAAGCAAGACTTTGAGTTTGAATCCAACCATAGATGAATGTGGAATTTTACACGTGAGTGCGATTAGAAAAGGCCCACATGAGTCTTGAGATGAAACACCCCACTTACCTCACGATCATCCATTAACCACATTATACCTCTCGCCAAACTTCTGGGTCGCCCTGAAGATGACTTTCCGCATGCGCGAGGCACGAAACGGTGCTGTTTTTGTATGATATTTACTACTGCGCAGCCATTGTAGCCAACTTCAGGGCGGCCAAGAAGTTTGGCGAGAGGTATACTTATAGATCAAGCTCATAAATTGACTGTCTATGGTGGAGCGCGTCTAACGTTAGCAAACCTTCGTCCGACAACAGTTTTGGATTATCGGCGGATCCATGGCAACTGAAAACTTATGAGAAAATGTGTCATATGCAGAAAACAAAATCCCGTACGGCAGCATCAGCTCATGTCATGGGAGATTTACCAGAACCTAGAGTGAATCCAGAACATGCGTTTTATCACTGCGGCGTAGAATACTCAGGTTTTGTAGAGATCAAAAATCTATTAAAAGACGGGGAACCAAAACTACGAAGGGGTACATATCAGTTTTTATACGTATGGTCACGAAAGCGGTTCACTTAGAACTCGTGTCAGACCTGAACAGCTCTGCCTTTTTGGCAGCTCTAACTTTTTGGCTGCTCTTACCAGAATGGCAACCAGAAAAAGAGCACCACGACATATGTACAAAGACAACGGCACTAACTTCGTGGGCAAACAGGATGATACAGGAAGAATTTAACCAGCTTCCTATGTATTCAGTGAAAGTTTTATAACCGAGATAGCAGAGATGGGCATAGAAGGGCAATTCAACGTGTCTAACTGGCCTAATGCCGGCGGTCTATGCGAGCGAGCAGTACACAGTTTAAAACATCATCAAGAGGGTCATCGGTCAACAAGACTAACCTTCGAGGAGTACACCACATTGTTAGCTAGACTAGAAGCATGCCTCAACTCTCTACCTCTTTGCACGATATCAGAGGATCCCGATGACATAAACTTCCTTACACCAGCTCATTTCTTATCAGGAAGACCAGGAACAACAGTATTAGAAATTGAGCAAGGTGCTAGAACCAGGTAGCATCTAAACAACGAACTATTCCAAGATATTTGGAAACGATGGAAGACTGATAACGTGGTACAGTAATCTGCCCGCATTTCTTCTCGTTCTCGGGAATATTTTCGAGTTTTAATCGAACACTCAGCGAAAATGCACAATTGCATCGATCGCAAGTATGCACATTCGTTCGTTTATCTAAATGAGGGCCAGTTCGCGATTAGATTTTTCTTTTTACGATTTGGTCAATCGCGAGCCTACACAATAAAAAAAAGATCTCGTCACAGACACCACATTAAATTTATTTATTTCACAATTTTTTATTTAATTTGCCGTGTTAGTTAATTTATTAGTAATTTAGTATGTAATATGTATGGCAGGCTTTCCGGTTTGTATGACATAAAGCGTTTTATCGCGCGATGATTGCTCATTGCTGTATCTTAGCCTGCGGGTCAAATCTTGCAACTGAATTTTAAAACTATCCCCAATCAATTGAGCTGAATTTTGCATACAAATGGTTAGCTAAGCAACATTATTCTAAATGCATTATGGTGGACTATCAAAGATATTGCACCTTTTATTTATTATACACCCCATGATATGAACATAATATGAGATGAAAGGGTGTGTTGAGAGCTATACGAAAATGCGTGTTCAAATAAACTTTTTTTTTAATGTTTTCATTTTTCATTTTTTTCAGGAGCAGTAACAAACCCGAATTATATAGCACAAATTCAAATGTTGAACCTGATATTTCTACTTTCCATAAAGTTCTGTTCAGTAACTTGTAAAACATCGCAATATGCCGTACTTATTTTCGGAACATTTAATGCAAGCTCATAACAAGAAGAGACCTCTTGTCTTTGTGTTAAACTATGACGAGGTACTTGGAAACTTGTAATAAGTAAACCAAAATATAAAGTAGATATAAGACAAAATTGTTGTAAACCTGATTCTAAATACGATTCACACCGACCGGCTCGCGAACAGGCTGCAGAGTACCTACATTTTACAATGTGTTAAGGGAAAATTAGTTTTTTGTGCGTCAGGTAGAATAATAAAAAATATTGGACTCGTATTTTTTCTTTTAACACGTAAACATAAAATGATGGCGATTTAATGTGTTGAAATATCGTGTGACGTCACGCCGTTAGCGCACTTTATACTGGCATAGTGACGTCACAAGCCCCCACTCCTGAACTTTGATGTGCTTTATCTTTGTCATTTTTTGTTGATTTGATAAAGCAAAAAATACGTGTCCAATATTATTTGATCATCTCACTGACGGACTAAATAGAATAATCATTTTCTATCCCAAAAACATCCATAATATGTAGTCAAATGTCACATTTGCATGGAATTTACAGGGGTTCCACCCTTTCCGATCAGCATGTATGTACGCAGCTGCACTAACCGATTGTCTCCGCGCGCACGCGGACCTTTTGCCCGGATACAGTTGCGTCGAATCTGGTCGGTTACTCCCGCGTGAGTTCAGGTGTCGTTCCTGGCTGGCAAATTGATTGCGTTTCGAAAGCACTATTGTACTTATATCGCTCGAAAATCATGAATATCATGGCGGCGGATGCACGCCTATGCTCAAGCGTTGGTACTCATGCACCGCCATGACGCACTCCCACGCGGCCCTGCCGTTGTCAATCGTACCTTCATTGTCCAAGTATTCTTCATACCTGTATAATTTAGGTTAGTACTAGTAGTTGTATAAGAATGAATTGTCTTTGATTTGAATTTCAATAAAATATTTGGAATATTACTTAAGAATGTACTTTATAACTGATGTGAGATATTATGTTATCCTAAAAAAATTGTACCTTCCAAAATAATAGGTAGTTACAGTGTGTAAACATATGGTCTGTAAGTACCTATGAAATTGCCGATTTATTAAACTGGTTACTTTGAACCAGGGACCGAAACCGGTACGACCAATAGCGGTATTTTTCGGTTAGTTACAGGTATTTTAAAAGGTTACCTTAATTTTTAAATATTGAATACAACCTTTATTATTACCGGTTACCGAAATAAAAATTACCTATATCTTATACGTGCCGTCCGTCGGCATTAGTCAAACTGTCAAAGGGCGCGCAACGCCTGTGTGTGTGTCAAAGAGTCGAGACAACCCACTGAACCCACGCGCGCCGGCGAACGCCGCTTAAAACGTTAACTTAAATAAAGGTAACATGTTTCTTCTTCTTGGGTTACCCAGATAGCGGTTACCCTAATCGTATAGGTAACCAAAATGCCTCGATACCTGTACCGTAATTTATAAAGGTTTTCGGTCCCTGCTTTGAACTATGATAACTTTCAATATATTGTTATTTAATAGTATAATACATGTATTAATAAACATTATCACCAAGTTCATAGGGTCAATAGAAAGTAAAAAAAATCTTCGGAACAAAATTTTGGGACTGATAGACAGCGATAGGTCTCCGTTTGGACCCTTCGGCTACGGTGTCCTAAAAATAAAAATTAAACCGACTGACTGAGAAACAAGTGAGAAAGAAGTAAACAAGGAGAAAATCATGCTGTGCAGTCGGAGGATACATATTCGCGAGCTGGCTGACCAAAACCATATTTATAACTTTTAAGTTACCTTTCGTTTCTTTTTTCGAATTACTTTTAAACATACAATTGGTATATATTTTTGTCAGAAGAACCCTCTTAAAAAATAGGAAACCCCACAATATGGAGCCCAAAATCCAGCTTTTTTTTTCAATTTTAATGTAGCCAGTGATACTCGCGCTACTAAAACGAATCTAACGACTTATTATAAAACAAAATCGGCCAACGCGTATGTTCTTTAGAACGCCACATAGGAACTCCTTCCACCACATTCTTTGCGTTGCACAGTCGGGTAACAAAGTCGCTGTTTGCTTGTTTTTCTCCGCTTACTTATAAACTACGCAACTGATTTTGATACAGTTTTCACGAAAAGATAGGGCGATAGGTAATTGAGGTTTGTTTCTAGATTATAATTCGTCCCATGCGAAGGCAGGGTCGGGTTTCTAGTGAACTTATAATTTAAAGTCAAAGTTGCCACAGTTCCAAGTGCCCAGTTTCATGAAACAGCAATTTAATAGTGATAGGCCCAATAATTTAGTATTAGTATTATATTGCATTGCAGTCCTAGGCATCTCCTTCATAATTTAAGTTTGTGTTTACTTGCGACTTGCATCTTACTGAGATGTGTTGTTTGATAAATTATATAAATTTTATTGTAATAGCATATTATTTTGATATGATTTCATTGGACTTACTTATTTGTTGTAATCCTAGTCCATACTAGATTTAAATACGTAGTACATAATTCTAAATCATTATGATTAAAAACTTACCGAACGAAAAAGAAGGTTTCATGTGGTTTATTCAAAAAATATTTACAAAGGTACACTTGGCATGTGGCTTTTGTAAACCACTCGTAACTTACTAAAAGGCTGATTTTATAGCGGCGCTATATCATGCGTGAACGGAAATCAATGCTCTTAATCATACATTTTTATGAAGTAATACAACTAAATGTTATTATTTCCAATACTATTCGGCGAAAATAAGTGTGCACTTTGCCCCCACTCCCGCTTAACCGCGCGGCGCCTCGCGTTCGCCTCGTGCGCCAATAACGAGAGTCTAACGTCAGTGACTTGACAGCGTCAAGTGCACAGTATTTGACCGAGCAGTAGGTACATTTTCGCCCGCACTGCTATAAGCTTGATTATAAAATCGGGCTAATGAATCAATCTATACCTAAATGTTTGTATTAATTGATTTTGAACCAAGACTGTCGATTCGATAGTTACATTTACATCTAATCTTGCATCGAGAGTCATGCTTGATCATCTTTCTTAAATAATTATGTACCTACCTATTACGCCTACCAACAGGCCGTAGAACTATGTAGATACCACCTTAAAGCTTGAATTACCTACCTAATTGGTCGATTTGTTTATTAAACGTTATCAACACACCTTTTGTTTAATTGATAAGTTTTTTGCAATCATTTGCTTTGCTAGTATGTCAGTCAGTGCATGGCGGAGCGCGATAAGTTGAAGCTCACCTTCATTGCACTGTAGTGGTAAACCCAATGTTGTTAAATATATACTGAGTTAGATATGTTTAATTCGTGGCAATACAAACACAAGCTGACCAGCTTGAGTGAACTCAGTCCTTATGTTTAATTCGTGGCAATACAAACACAAGCTGACCAGCTTGAGTGAACTCAGTCCTTTCTGCGTCTGGCCGCGACACGTACGCACGTTTGAACGGGGTCCTATTATATCTCTATGATCTTATAACCTACTCAGTGATAGAAATAAAGTTCCAAGTTCCATAGGTCCTATGTAGGTAGCTAAAGTGAAATATCGCCATGTTTTTATTTCTTTATAACGAGTATGACGTCCCTGTTGGTAAAATCTCATTGGGTTAACCCTTGAATAATAATTAATATACCTTGTAATGACTGGGCATTTTCACAAAAATGTGCACCCACCAAAAATTTTTTTTTAAATTGATTTTATATTTAATAAGATGGAAAATCGATATATTTTTAGAAAGACTAGAATATAATGAGTTTAGAAAGTAAATAGTGTATGATAAACAAAACATAATGGAAAGTCTCGCAAATTAATATCAGTCGTGTGTAAGTGATCTCGCTCACACTAAGTATGAATTACGCCTGTAGTTAGATGAAGAGGAGGGAATGGAGATAGGTGGATTAAATCTTACTGATCTTTGTGGAACATTGAAATGCAGTTTATGCAGGAGATCAGGACAGTCGATTTAATTTGACAATATTTTTAAAAGATATGTGCAATCCGCCATCCTGTGACGATTCCTAAGTGGTTGCAGATGGAATTTCTTGCAAAGGTCTAAGTAATTTTCAGAACGATATTGAATCCGCAGGCGAAAACCCATAAAACGTTGGAATCTTACTTGGATACTTTCAATACGGTCTATGTATTTATTGTAACACGGGTTACAAATTTGAGACGCGTGACTCCGCAGAAATTAGCAATACAAAATCTTTAGGGTTTTAGCTTTCTTAAAGCATTCTGCAAGTCTCATAACAAAGCCAAGTGACTTCGAGGCTTAAGCTACTAAATACTCCACGTGTGTTTTAAATAAAAGCTTAAAATCGTGATAGACTCCTCAGTCACGCACTCTGTCGCATCGCTGTAGTAGCTGCCCTTTAAGTATGTAAGTGGTAGGGAGTGGACTACGTCTTCTGGTAAATGATATTACGGAGAATTTAGAAGGGTTCAAGTCCAATTTATTGATCTGGCAGTAATCATTCAAACGTGCTAAGCCTGATTGAAGAGCATCCATATCATCCAATGATGAAAATGAAGAAAATAACTTCATGTCATCAGCAAAGCAGAGCAAGTTAGAAAGATGAAAACCCGAGCCGATGTCGCTCACATAGATAATAAAAAGTAACGGACCCATCTGAGAACCCTGAGGAACACCACTGGGAGCCGAAACCCACCTTGAGATGTAGTTACTGAAAACGACTGCTTAAGACCTGTTTTCTAAATATGAGGAAAACCAGCGGAGAAAATCACCTCTAATACCGTTGTTAAAAAGCTTCGTTTTAAGGATGTTATGATCGATTCTATCAAAAGCTTTGCCATAGTCCGTGTAAGACATCCACCTGTGCCCCATCATCCATCTTTTCCGTTAGGAAGTCATTAAGCAGAGTAAAGTTAGAAACAGTTAAATGGCTTTTCTTTTGAGGGACTAAAAGACTGACTGAGCGCAGCATAAACTTGGTCATAGTCATAGCCTGCAGTTACTTCACTTTGCACTGGCATGTAGCATGCACTGTAGATGAAGATAGTGATGTTTTAAACAAGAGATATACTGCCAAGGCAATGAATTTAGCACATCGAATCAGAAATTTTGGTGATATGTGGTCCGGGCAACTAGATTTAAATGGATCAATATTATTAATTAATTTAGCTATAACATTTGTGTCAATTTCAATAGAATGAATATCTGAAGGCTTACCTACATAACATTAGAATTACAGCCGTTTGGGTAGAATAATGATTATTAGTAGAAGATACATCACAAGGGTTTAGTTATGTAGAATAAAAGTGGTCAGAAAACGCGTTACAGAAATAATCAGGAGAGGAAAGTGTCACATCACCATACTTTAGGTAGCTGAGCATTATATTGGTCTTAGACCGCTGTTTCACAAAGCTCCAGAAGCGCTTAGGGTTCAGTTCAATGCAGAGTTCTGAAGCCGCTACATAGTTGGTATAACAATCCACTTCAAGCTTTTTAACTCTTTCCCGTAAATATTTAAAGGTAGCTTCTTCAGACAGCCTACCGCAAAAAAAGAATAATGGCTAAATCTAAACCGACTTTGAGCGTCTGAAAGTGAGTTATCTAAGATAGCAATTCCATTAATTGTCTAAGTTTTTTTTTAAGTATAACATTAACTGGTTCATCAAGGATAAAAAAAAAAAAAAAAATGAAAGGTATTTGATTTTTTCATTAACTTTCTTTAGCTTAGTGTTGCCATTTACACTTATTCTACCAAGTGATAAATAGTGACTAGTAAGTATATCATTATTTTAATAAAACGGAGTAAATGAATTAAAAATGTAGTTCATTTCTAAGTATAGGTGTTCCTTGCATGTAGTTAAGACTATTGTAGTAGAAATAATTGAATTACTTACTTTCAATTAATGATAGACATAAAACTTGTAACAAAGTCTAAGAAAATATAGCTTGGTAATAAATAAATATACTCTTTCCAAAGAGTATAATTATTTTACATTTCGTGCTGAAATAGCTAGGTAAGAAAAATACTAATGCCCTTTAACTTCCACGAAATTGAATAATAATACTTAAACACATTATTAAAAGTTAATAAAGTAATAACCTACAAAAGTTCATGACTGAATATCTATTATTCTCGGCGTACTCGAACAAAAATTCTTGCACAAACTAAATCAGAACATGACCCTGAGTTAAACCAGATGTTTTTCAATTAAAGACGTATGCATTTAATCTCAGTTAAAACAATGTATGGACTTCTGCCATTTTCCTTTACGGAGATATTTGGACTTCTCCTTAAGCGTTTAAGTGATGGGGAACATGGGGAATACCAAGTTGGGTATGAGCTATGAAATGTCACAGTAAGAACCATAGACAATTGCGTGATGATCATTACGCTGACTTTCGTTATGGCAATGTAAATTAAGAGAATACATTTTATGCTTAACATTAGTAAATCGATTTTGTTTTGTGACACAGAAATTAACGTATTGCTTATTCACTCACTCACTCACGTGTATTTCTAAATCTTTCATCCCGCTTAATCGAGCGAGTGAGCGTATGTGCCTTTTCAAACGCTCCGGTTGCCGGGTAGCCGGTGCCGGGTACCCGGTGGCTAATGTTTAGGCCGGTACGCCGGTACCTGTGAAAGCTAATATACATGACTATACACTTCACCGCCGGTTACCCGGTAGCGGCTACCCGGCAACCGGGGCGTGTGAAAAGCACTATTTGTGTAATTTTCCACTTATTATGGTAATGTAACTTTTCTCATGAAAATGTAACTTTGTCACTGGCAACACTGGAATGATCCAAAAAATACTTTTTTTTTTCGATTCGCTTACGTTTGACCACTACCTCGCCTGATGGAACATATTAACTGTATTGTAATGCAAAACAAATGTTTTGTTTAAAGTGATTAATAAAAACCAAAGACGTTACTTAAAGGCCTTACTAGCCAGGTTATAAATAAAAAATAGTTTGTGATAAGATCACACCATAGACTAATCAAACAACGCTGGCTGTCATGCGCATTGTCATGTCATGTCACCAATTCATTCACTTGCTCGGGTCGTGTTCTGTTCGTTGTTGTTACCTTGTTACGTACCTATATATTTGTGTTGAAAGAAGAATATTTTTAACACTCATAGCTCGGCGTATTAAAAGTTACGGGAAGTAAAGTTTTGAATAATACTGAATACAATCACACTATCCACAAAAATGGATAGAGAAGATGGAGAAATGAGTGATGAAACTTCAATGCTTGTTGATGATGTAAAAGAACCAATTTCATACACCGAAGATTGTACTGTGGTAAGTAAACGAGGCAGAGAGCAAACTATAGTTAGCAAAATATTTTACAATTAACTTGATGCTAGTAAATATTTGGGTTAGTTGTTTGTATGTTGTTATTGGGTTTTCCATTAAGCATTTCTGAGTAACAGCCTGGAATCGGAATTGTGATCGATGAGTGGCTTTAAAGCGTACGCCGTGTTACCTTCGTGACACTCAAACATCACTAGCGAGGTGCTAGGCGTAAATTATCTCAGAACAAAGAAGAAAACAATATAATTTAGTATGATTTTGTATTCTGAACCTAATGGGGATACAACAAAGTAGACTGAAAAAATAATAATTTCTTAAGGGTTTTGCAAAAATACTGCACATGGTAATAATTTAGTATTTTATCACAAATGCCACATGCTGAATTTCTTTAATACACAACATTAACCAGTGCTGATGAAATTTAGCTGACTACATTGAAGAATCATTTTTAGGACCTGTGTGTCCATTAACAATGCTGGTGTACTTTATATATTATTCTTTCATAAACTAGGTGTATAAAGCTGACAAAGGTGGTTTAATCATTGAAAAATTGGAGAAAGTTGATGCTTTCAAAATAGAGGAAAGAGCTAAAAGATTTGGTTTAAATCTCACTGGAAATAGAGTAATTACACAAAGACAAATTGATGAACTTTACTCAAACTTCGGAATTGAAAGTGGAAATGAGAGACATTTTCGTTTCGATGCAATCAATTTAAAAGGAGTTGATGGACTTACTACAAAAGAAATTTTCCAATATTTAGAAGATTATAAACCCTTATCGCTGGAATGGATTGATGAAGTTTCATGTAAGTATGTGTTTATTAATAAGTAAAGCTTCTACACTAATATAGTAAAGTCGAAGAGTTCTTTTGTTTGGACATGCTAATCTCTAGAAATATCTACTGGTATCTGGTACCTACTGGTAGTTCCAAATGATAAATGATTTATTTCTGTAAGTAGGTTTGTACAAACACTTTTACATGTCGATCATATTTTTAAAACTAGATGAAGTCGGCGTTTCCTATCTGACTACTCTGAGAAGAAAGGCCGAAACATAACAACTTAACATGTTCTGCAAAAACATGCATGATTAAAAAATTATTGTTGTATTTTGATAGCCCAATTCTTGGGGAGGGTTTTAAGTAGTTTAACAAGTCAGTAGAAACACTAAGCATAAACAAAGTAATAAATTGCACAGATGAAATGGCGGAGCACAGCTAGTATATCCTAAAATTTGATGACGCTATTTTCAAGGAAAAGGACCAATATTTATGGACAAATAAACTTCCCTAACATGATGTGACATTCATTTGGCTCATTATTTGGAGGGCCGCTGTCATTCGCCCGACACCTTTTCACGGTCTAGTCTGGGCTTTGTTAACGTAAAGCGGGACAATTAGCATCCCGCAGGCATGTATCAAGGGGTGCATTATTTGAACCTTGGTAACTTGATGTCCCAACTACGCAGTACAGTTGACAACCCCCAAATCATTGGGGGATCATAGCAGTAGGGTTTTGTATCAAATTAATTTAGATTGTTGAGTTAAAAAAATCTTTTAAATTTTCAGGTAACGTTGTTTGTCAGGATCATATCTCCGCTGCATTAGCACTCTTGGTACATTCTAGAGAAATAAAAGACAATAACTTGATACAAATGCTTGCTAGTAAACCAAATCATCATTGGCGAGAAGGTATGCCACATCCTAAAAAAGACTTAATATTAATGAGGTTTGCTACTAATGGAGACAAAAAAATCATTAAAAAGAAACCACAAAGTAAAAATATTGATGAATACTATGATCAAAGTATGGAAGCTGTAAGTAAGAACCCATGGGGTGATCTGTGTAAATCATGGGGAGTTTATGATCACCAAGAAGTTTTTCAACGCAAGCTTAGGTACAATGATGAAGATGAAGATGATTTAGTAGAGCCAGATAAAATTGTTACTATAAAAAATAAAAGTTTAGCCAGTCGCCTAGGGAAAAGACATGCTGAAGGGAACATCAACCAATATAAAGAAACTGAAGAAAGTGATTCAGATTCTGAATGGAAAACCAAATCTAAGACTCCTAGAATGAGAATGCATGCAGATGATGAAGAATCTAAGCAAAAGAAAAAGTTAGCTTCTCAACACTCCAAAGATCCAGATGGATATTCAGCATTGTCTATTGAAGTAGATAATTCCCGTAGCAGTTACAGTCAAAGGGAACACACAAAACTATCTGACAAATTTAAAAAGCATGCTACAAACACAAAAAACCACAGTATACAGTCACGATTAGGTGAGAAAGTGTTATCTCTGGATGATAATGAAAGTTTTTCAAGTGATGATTTATCAGAAAATTCTGACAGTAATGTTATGAGTCGAGTGCATAAAGTGAATACTCCTAGTAGTGTGTGGTCTAGATTAGATATGAAACCTAGTGGTACTGTCAGTTCAAGGGACCAGAGTGACCTGCGACAAATTTTAAAATCAAGAAAGCATAAGAAATCGGATGATCTACGAGATAAATTAGGTAAATCAAAACAGAGTAATTTACGAATTGAAATTGACAATAATTATGCACATGATTTATAGTGCATATTCTTGTATAGTTTTATCTATCTTATAAATTTAGCGAGTCTTGTGTTTTAGCTAATTTAATTATTATTTTAAGTGTCTTTTTTTATTTCGTGTTTTCAAGTAATGCGTTTAAATGAATTAAGAGTCACTAATGAATTTGACTATTGTATGCATAATAAATTATTATACTTATAACTCACGTAAAACTGAAAATGTCTAAATCCGTTAACATTGGGTAACATTATGAGCTTTATTATATAGTTAAGTATATAAACAATGTTTAAAGAGGTCGAATGCAATGCAAAAAATATCTTACAGGCAGATGTATAATTTCAGTTTTACTGCAATGCATTCTACATCAACCTTGACTGTGTATATAAATATAATTTATGTTACGGCCACATATAGTCATAGTATTTTATTAGTAAAGGATTCTTACAAGTCATATGAACACAAAGGGAACACTCGGTACTGCTGCCAAGCATTCGTCAATAAGGGTGCTTGGCGCCCCGACCTTTGCCTCGGAGTGGGTTTCCTTTTTGGCACGGTAGCGACATGCCATCCACATCCTCTCCATCCATTGGCATTTACATGTCTCCATTATCCCCAATCTGTCCTCATCACATACCATGCCCATACCAAGATTAAGGATTTCCTTTCAACTTTTTGTCATTGGCGCCACTTTCAAACTTCCTCTTAATATATTAATATCTGCGTTTTTAGTCTTTTAAAAAACTAATACCATCATTCTCATTGTCGCAAATGCAATGTATTTTTATTCTCTTCTACATGGTCCAGCATTTTCTATTTTTGCCTGTTACTTTATGGGGATCTGTGGGTCGCAAGCTGTTTCTATGACTTGGCTCCATTCATGTACTTGTACGTACCCTACGCAGAGTGGGACCCTAGGGCTTTGCACATCACCTAATTATTTAGTGCTCATTTTGTGCTTCCTAAATTATTTGGATTTAGATTTTATGCAACAAAGAATAAGGAGAGAGCTCACTTGAAGCAAAGCTACCGCCAGCCCTTCTATGTTTTCGAAAATTAAGGAACGAAACATATGTAAACATTTAGTGCTCTGGACCCCCAACATATCTACCTGAAAATATTTTTGTTGCGACTTTTGTTTTAGTAGTTATTTACGTTTTCACGTTTGAACGACTTGCAGCGGGATCCTTTCTTGTTTGTCAACCTATATAGTTGAAATTAACGGGATGTTTAGTGCTCACAACCAGATGTCCAATAATAATAAGAAGGACAATATTTATTTAGGTACTTAAGATAGAATTATCAATAATTTGTAATTCGATTTTGTTAAAATATTTTTTTTATTTAGTGTCTCCATTATAATTTAGTGCGATTTTTGTGCACTCGTTAGAATCAGTAATACATAATTATTGTTGTGCTTTTTTGAACAATCCAAAAAATACATGATGTTAGTTTAAAAAGTGGAGTGTATGTTACATAATAATAAAGCCCAACTTACATTGCCATGGAACGGAATACAAGCGTACTTTTGTAACGGAATTGCACAAAATATTATGTAATGAATTAACTATGCAGTTCATAATTATAAGCCAAAACGGGTCGCGCGGCTTCCGGCGAATTCTTACACATTCTCGGGCATTCTCATAGCTACAACTCCCTCGTGACTTGCAAATTGACGCTTCAGTTCCATTCCGCTCCTCAACAATGTAAATTGAGCGTAAGGCCCTTATTCTAGATGCTCATACTCAACTCAAAATTAACTACACCGAGAGGTCCCAGCGCTAAGAAATAAATTTGGTTCAAATAAATATCACTAAATGGCGCGATATGCATCGATTTGTTATTGAATTGTGTGTAAAATTAATATTTTCTAAAATTGATCATAAAAAGTGTTTGTTCTTGTTTAATTAATCAACTCTACTAAGCACAAAATTATGAAATAGTGGGCTCAATTATAATTAATAATATAAATTTTCACATTGCAAAGATTATTTGAACGGATCATTTAAATTGATTCCAATGGCGCGGTGTTACATTCTTGAGGCATAACACTCGAATTTTTAATTTGGTATTGTAACACATTTTGGTACAATGAAACTGTAAATACAAGCAAAAAAATCTGTTACACAAATCCACACTGTATTTTAAGAAAAAAAAAAATAGGCACGAACCGAATAAACCCTTTTACTTGCAAATAGCCGTGGAGCGGAACGAACGCCAGTTACGTCGGCACGGTTTCTTTGTTTGGGATGAGGCATCTGTATGCTAGAAGGTATTATAACCTGCCAAACAATCACAACTTCTGGAGTTTGGCATATGATTCTTCAGCTTGACATAATTTATTATGAGTACTCTCATTAGAGCAGGAGCCCAGACGCCCTAGACGTTACTAAATTCTTTCTACAAAATATGTGTGGTAGGTATTGAATAAATTGAATGAAAGTCCAAGTTAGAAAGTACGAGTATGTTGTAGGTACATGCTAACACTACTCAATTCCACTGATTTAGTGTTAAAAGAGTTCGGTAACGTTTGGACTTGAGCACGTTTATGACAAAAAAACAAGCCAACCCATTGGTTTGGTCAAACTGGAAATGAACAGTTGTGAATACCTACAACTTTTCATTACCAGTTTCAGTTTAGTTATGCATGAGCATCTGGAATACCGGCCTTAGAGCCGGTTTCTGAATTGAATGGAGTTAAGAACGTGTCAAACTCTACTTTGTTGATAAAATTTTATAGGTTTTCAAGCTCAACTCAAATGCTAAAATATTACCAACTTAATTCAGAAATCCGGCGTTTTAGCTCGTATTTCCAACCAAAAGGATAAAATATATTATTTATCAAAATAAAACAATCAAGAAATGTGGGTGCAAAAGACTAGTTATTAATAATCTTACAATGTAAAAATAGGTTTTATATTTAATAAAAATAATCGAATAGCAATTTTAATGTATTAGCAACAGAAATAAATAATTTGACAATTCAAAAGACGAGTATTCGAATTGACTATCTTTTTATCAGTTAAATCATTTTTAACATAGGTACATACTTTTTTTTACACAATTATATTAACCATTTGGTCGATGAAATGTATATTGATTAGTTATTGCTATTGTTGTTAAGCCTCTATTGTTGATGAATTGATGATGTACAAACCAATAAAGGCAAAAATATTCAAAATAATGCATGGCTTTTGCCGGCGTAAACACCCACGACAAGTCCTTTCATAAAAACTGTACATTTATCATTAGGCTCAAACTCCTGCTAGCGCGCCTTCGGCCACGTGAAAGTCGGAAATTATCCTACGGCTATTTCCGGGTTAAAAAGTATTTTTTCTAATTCAGGCCATGGTGAACATGTGTTCCACATTTCATCTAAATTAGGTCAGCCGTTGTGGTATGTAACTAACATCTAAGTGTACAGTCTTTCATATCACTACATATAATAAAACAAATCCCCGCCGCGTCTGTTCGCGATAAACTCAAAATCTACTGAACGGATTTTCAGTTTTTCACCAATAGAAAGACTGAGAAACGAAGAAGGTTGTGTATATAATTTTTCACGGGCGAAGCCGGGGCGGGTCGCTAGTTTATTATAAGTAGGATTTGATTCCAAAGTTATTTTGTCTCTACTTTCTGTAATAGATTAAAATAAATATATTTTTTTCAGCGTCAGAGTTTTATTAATTGCCAAAAAAGATGTATGTTCTTAAGTATTATTTATAACCAATTTACAAAATAAATATCATTTATCAATGAAGCATTTTTAAGAAAAAATAGACAAAATAAATACTAATATAATCTGTTAGTGGGTAAGTTTAATACTGACGATTTGTTATCTGCTTTTAACTATCACTAAATAAATATTGTAAATACCACATCGCAGCAAGACGCCTTTGCAATCACTGCTAGAGAGACAAAACTTTTAGCGTGACGGTTATTATCACCATTTACTCAAAAAAACCGGCCAAGTGCGAGTCGGACTCGCGAACGAAGGGTTCCGTACCAGTATCACAAAAAACGGCGAAAAAAGCCGTTTGTTTTATGGGAGCCCCACTTAAATATATATTTTATTCTGTTTATAGTATTTGTTGTTATAGCGGCAACAGAAATGCATCGTCTGTGAAAATTTCAACTGCCTAGCTATCTCGGTTCATGAGATACAGCCTGGTGAGAGTCCCGTTTTTACCCTTTGGGTACGGTACCCTAAAAAAATTGTGTGACATTTCTGATTATGGCTATTAGTCTGGGCCCTGGGTGTTATAAATTAGGAATTAGAGGGTTCTGAATGATTTCGTGTAAAACCTGGAATGTGTTTGGAACACAATTAAAAACTAGTGGTAAAAAAGTAAACTTTCCATTATCTTTCATTACGACTACTTTTTTATTGTGTAACAACAATTTTACTAAGAAATGTTGTTTGAGTGTTGGCGTTCGGGTGCTGACCATTCACCTAGGCTCTTTCCGTCTGGCACTGCGTCAAGAAAGCATTGTGCGCTCCCACCGAGTGGATATAGCCCTACCTTCCATGTTATCTCTTCACATCCTTTGGTTTACTGTTAGAGAATGCCAACTTTGTCCTTCACTTTACTTTTTTTAGGCGTTGGTATTACTTCTACTGATTTCATAGATGAACTGTTAGATTCACTATTTCTTTGTGCTGAAATGAAAAAAAGGAAGATAAGTCTGCCATTGTATCTTTGCATATGAAGTTTAAAAAAATAAACGTTAAAGTAAATACGTGGCCATTAACATCTAATTTTATGTTAACATTTTATGAGGTGCTTTTAATTATAACCGTCCCTTTTAGTTATATCGTCCCAAAAAAGGGTCAGCTCACACCGAGATGCGACTCATTGCACATAATTTTAAAATCCGCAAACTGTATTCGAGTTCCCTCTCTGAAGTGTGTTCTCCTTTTTGAGTAGTAAATAAAGTTATAAATTGTGTTACTATTTCGACGTCGCTGGTGTGAGATGACTCTAAGACCTAACCGTTCGCGGACTATTACAGTTGAATCTTGTGCTCAGTGAACATTGCAGAACCAGTCGCTGTCGGTGAGGCGATTCAGTGCTCTGTGGTAAACATGTTAGTTAAGTACACGATGTTATCATAATTAAATGGAATTATATAATGCAAAACTTAACAAAAAAAATAAAATAATATCATTATTAATTACTTACTTGTATGTCATTTGAGTGTTAAAAATCTTTTATAAATTCGTGTCAAAACTTGAAGCAAAATTTCTAATTATGCTGTCAGCTCTTAAATACTTATAATAATTTATTATTTTGGTGATTATTGCAATAAATGTTAAAATGTGCAATTTATATGACCACAATAACTGTTGTAATTTTTTAAATAATTATGCGAATTCCAGATTACAGCTGGCACAACTGAAGGTAGTCCGTCAACAGATCAATTTATTCTAGTTTAACTTTCAATTTCCTATATGGCTAATAACAGAAATAACTTTAAAATTCAAGATGTTTTGAATTAAATTTAACGTACTATGTCTAATTCTGGCACGTAATTTCCCCATTTCAATTCTTGAAATAATTACAAATTTGTTCTTATATTTCAACTTTGTTTGATATAAATAAATATTCCTCCCAATCATTTTAATTTGTATAAATAAATAATAAGTATTTAGTGGAATGTTTCAGTCTTACTTACAAGTAGGTACATCCTGTGCGCTATGCACCATATCGTATTAATAATAATATAAAGGCGCCTACAAACTATGCCGGCGGTTCAGACACCAGAGTTTTTGCTTAGTTATAACAATTTAAAAGAGCCAGCGCGCTCTGCGGTCATTGAATGCCGGCGGTATACGCGTAGTCCAAGACGACGGCAAGTGTTTAGCAGCCTTTAAATGTATAGCGAAACATAAATCAATAATTATACTTAATGCCAAAAGTGGCGAAATTTTGATAAAAAATAGTATAAGGTTATGTGTCAGACAGAACTCGCAATAATATCTTTCATCATTTAACTCTTTTTTCTTTGTCTTTCTCTTCTTTTCGATCACTTGAATCGTCTTTTTTCTTAGCAATTAATGTGTGCTTTGCTTTTTTAAATTGTTTTTTAACTTTGTCCTTCACTTTACTTTTTTTAGGCGTTGGTATTACTTCTACTGATTTCATAGATGAACTGTTAGATTCACTATTTCTTTGTGCTGAAATGAAAAAAAGGAAGATAAGCATATAACAATATTAATCTTTTATCTAATAGATAAAACAAAGTCGTCGTCAAATTTTCACATTCTCAGCGTCAATCAAGCTGAAATTTCTGATGGCCTCGCACACCAATCTGTGCCAAATACTTGATTTAAAAAAAAGCCTTTTCGGTTTGTTAAGCACGATTAAATGTGAGTCGATCTTGCATTATTAATTATTTATCTGGTATTACGGTAAATACATCGTATAACATTTATTTACCTCTCTTGCTAGCGATGGAAGCGGCAATAGCAAGATCTTCTTGGCGTTCTCGACGGCGCTCTGCATCAATTTGTTGAACCAACTCGTCACGCATGCGTACTATTTCCACAAGACGTAGTACCAACTTTTCCTCGCGGGCCTGTAATTATAAACTACCATGTTAACCGTATAGTTCGGAGCGGTTTCATTTTGGGGCGTTACAAGCAAACCTCAGCTGGCTCAGCAGCGGTTCATTTTGGACCCCAGATTTACGACATACGACATCCTAATTAACAGGTTCACTGTCCACATAGCAAAAAAAGTAGTTAAAACAATCACAAATGCTATATGTGCGTCATGGGACTATTAAGATACTTTACCAATCTTATTTGGGGGCGTTGAGCAATTTTATTAATTTACCTTTGTTAAAAACAAGTGTATAAATGCGATAACCGCCATTTTGCTGGCACTTGTAGTCGAGGCTAAAAAACATAAATATTGTAGATTTCGGACACCCAAACTCCACTAAAGGTGTAGTGGTTTGCTCATCGTCAAATTATTTGACGAATTCATCCATATTTTAAACTAAATATTTAGTGATAATGAAGTTTTTTGTTACCCAAAATTGAAGTTTCGCGCCAATCGTGTTTGTTTACATTTTTATTTTACACAAATAAATAAAGCATGTAAAAAACGATTACAAATATGAAAATTATGAGTCTAAATATAATAAACAACAAGAAAAAGCCCAGATCTTAACGTAATTAACAAACACCGGTGACCAGTCCAAAAACACGTATAATCCTCGGCATGTAATTTGGCGTAGTGGGGGTAAGTTCGCGCATATTGCGCGAAATGACCAACCACCATATACAGCTAACGGAACGTGGACGCGACGCGATTGATCAGTCGATCCTTGTGTCAACTGACCAACCAATCGAGTGCTCGGAACATTCCCAGCTCCCAGCTTCACTACCAAAGATACCTAAACAACGACTTCTGCGCATCTAACTCTTGCCAATTTACGTGTGGGGGATTATTATATTCATCACCACTACTATAATTATGTTCAAAACTTCTAATTCGTCAATGATATTGTTTTTTTTTATTGTGATGGTGCAAATTGTATTTTATTTTTATTTGGTGTCCCAAACCGATTTTGGTAATCGATGCTTTTTTTAATCTGTGGACTAGATTAATGAGCGATTATTCCAAACAATTCTTAAAAACTGGCCTAGTGCGAGTCGGACTCGCGCACTGAGGGTTCCGTACAAATAGCTACATTCACCAAAATAATTTAATAATTTCATTAAGTGAAAATTAAGTGTCTGCACTAATAAACTTTATTTTTAATATTGTTTGTTCCGTTCCCACAGACAAACCGTGAAAACGGTTTTTTGGGGCATAGTTCTTAAGTTAAGATTTTATGAACTTGTACTTTAATAAATGAAATAAATTCAATAACTTTATTGAAGAATTAATAAAATTTTCTATCCGATTCAAAATTCAAATTAGCGCTCGCTGTTCAATAATTTTTGTATAAAAATTATGATGAATCTTTTAATGTTTTTAACTCTCAGAAGGTTTGATATAGAATGCCTATTATATTTTATGTAAGTATTTAACTCAAGCGTAGACAAATTTAGTTACGGAGCACCAACTATTTTATGATTATTCGTTACTAGCTTTTACCCGCGGCTTCGCTCGCAGTGAAGCCATTAAAAAAAAATTTTTTTTTTAATAAAAAGTATCCTATGTTACTTCTAATACCTCCAAGAATATACATCTACAGTTTCATGATGATCGGTTGAGTAGTTTTTGCTTGAAAGCGTAACAAATAAACTTACGTTCACATTTATAATATTAAGTATGATAAGTATGATATTGAGTGAGTGTCATGGTGGCTCAGTGGCTCAAGATCTCGCCTTTCCTGAGGTCATGGGTTCAAATTGGGACAAGTGCCAATGTGTCTTTTTCAAATTCATATGTACTTTCTTTGTTTATCATGGACATCGCTGAGAACGGTGAAGGCAAACATCGTCAGAAAACCTGATCGAGTCAGAAAGGATCATTCCTTATCTAGTGTTTAAATGACAGAGTGAGAAGGACCATTTCTTACGTACCTTATCAGCATCAATACGGTTAACAGCGGGCCGTGATTGGATGATTCGAATTTCATGTTCAATGTCAGCTTGTTCTTGTTCCAACCGTTGTTGTCGTCGTCTGAAATGTTATGAGTTTTTGCATTTATTTATTAAATTATTTGAGTATTTTATTTGTTTCTGGGCTAACAACCGCAAGTAGCCTCCATACATTGTCTATCCAGTTGCAAGGACAATTATAGTAGTCACAGCGGATCTTTGTGTCTCTGAAGTTGGCTCTGCGAATCATTGCGCAAGAAACAGTTTGTCATCGAGTATACTGCATAGAGTAAGCGAGCTTGGAGGATGCGACAAAGGTAAGCGAGTGAAAGAGGCAGTTATACAAAGCTATCTTCAACATTGACACAAATAGTTACTGTGCAGGGTCTTGAAGCAAATTTACATAGACAAAAAGTTCCGCTGTGAGTATTATACAGTGTTAAAATGCCGCCAGCAATTCAATGTTACTTACAACAGACTCAATCGAAGACTTGCTGCTATCGCATCGCTTTTAGGCTCGAAATGCAGTATTTTTCACGCGTATTGCCTTTATTTTTCCATTTTTGACCCCTTGCGAAAAACTGCCGCAATTATTTTTTGACGATTGACTACCGTTATCATAAGCCTTTGTTGATTGAGGGCAACTCTAACTACTAGTTTCAAACATAAAAAATACGACACGTTTACTTACATGTACATCAATTCAGTCTGTTTCCTGAACAAGTCATTTTTCTCATTGACTAGTTCACATAGTTGAATGACCAAATCTTCGACTTCCTCTTGCGGTACAGTTTCAGCTTCGTCGCCTGTAATAGAATGATTAGTCCATCAGTGATAAAGTAAATTTAAATTCTACGATAGAAATAGAGAATTAAACAAATCAAAACTACAACTTGAAGGTAAAAGTTCTAAATCGTTATCAGAAAGTATGCTAGGTATGTAGTGTACAAGCAGTGACTCGCTGATGATGACCAATTCCCTTACATGGATGGTGAACATGCACCATTCAAAATGTTTAATGTTAAAAATACATGATAAATAAAAAAGCCGAATAAATTTATATTAAGACGTAAGAGTGGGTGCTCAAATAGAAATAAAATGTGCTGGCAGATGTTTACCCTCACACTTGTCGCGAATCATTCGTTCGATAAGCACGCCCTGGCGTTCGAGGCCGAGCTGCTGGGTCTCCAGCAGATCCAGCTGCACCTGCAGGTCTTCGGGCGACATCTGCATCTTCACCTCGCGCCGCTCCGGGAGGGGCAGACCCGGTGCAGGACCTTTTGCCTTCCGTCCGCTTGCTGAACATCAAATACTTATTAGGTATACAAAGTTATCGGGAAAGTAGTAGCAATAGCTCATAGGAAATGGTTTTCAATTTATCTTATGACAAATAGTCGCCCATTCTCTTCTCAAAATTGTACCTTGTCATGTCCAAGTTGATAAAGGTTTTAAGTCAAATGTTCTGGGAGTTATTACTACTCCCGTAAATTTGAAAAACTCGTATTATTTCCCACCTTCAGAACTGAAGCTTTTCATGCCAGTTGTATTGATGCCTTTCTCCAAGGAGCCGCCGCCTCCCGACACCGTCGACAGACTATCGGGAGTCGGCGCCGCCCGCCTCTTCTTAAGAGTTGGTGTGGACTTACCGATTGATTTCTAAGGGCAAATTATATCATCATTTAATCCTTTCATTTCTTTTTTAAAAACCAAACTTTAGGATTTTTTGAGAATTTACGCCATTTAACATAGCAACTTTGCTTTATTTTTTGTAAATACATATAATAAAGAAAAACAATGCCAAGTTAAAAGAAACAGATCAAATAAAATAAAACTGTGTTGCTCCCGCGGATATTTTGAATCATGTACTTTGATACAGTGTCCATCCAGTCCATCAGTGAATTTCTTGTTGCTTATACTTTGAAATTCATTATCTGTATGTTTTTCTTTTTCATAAATAAGCAATATCAAAGAGTTTTCCCTGTCTCAATTGTATCTTTAATTATAGACTTTTTCTTTTCGAGTGGATGGAAACTCAACTCATTTTTTTTTAGGCCGAGGCCACGCCGATCTAAGCGTCAGTTATTTAATTATAGAATGAGAACTATTCATTATGCAGAGTCGAAAATAGTTAGTAAAAACCTGATGATTATAATAGAAATGAAACACATACTTGGTCAGAGTTGATGGTGGAGTTGAACGAGCTAAAGGAGGATATGCTCGCGACGTCGTCCATGGAAGTAGAAGGGTGCTGCAGTCGCGGCGCTTCTGATATCGAGATGACCGGCGGCGGCGGCGGGGCCTTCGCCTTTTTTCTGCGGGGCGTGCTTCCGGGGAGATTTGGAGTACTTGTTGCAATTGAAGATTTGTACATTGAGCTGGAAAGATATTTAATGATACAGATATTAGCACTTCAAGGTTTTAAGCCAGCTGAATACTGAAATTCTGTTCTATTCTAGCCAAATTATTTCTGCTGCTGGGTAAAGACCACTGCCCTTTTCACATAATTATTTGCTAGTACAGGCACTGACCCGCACTATTTCATAAACGACTGCGATAATTCGTTCTTACCTCTTACTGTGTGTTTCATCTTCGTCTGAGGAGGGTTCTTCGCCATCGGACCAGAATGGATTTACCGCGATAAGCCTTTTTCTGTAATAAGTACAAATAATTGTGTGAATAATCATTATATCATTCTATTTTATAATAATACTAGCTTCTGCTCGCGGCTCCGCTCGGGTTCAAAGTTAAAAAAAAAAATGCTCCGATTGCCACCAAACTTTACAGGTAAAGATTGTCTGAAAATTTTGATTAAAATCGGTCCAGCCGTTTCGGAGTCTATAAGGAACATACATACATACTTTCACTTTTATATATGTAGATATACCTATTGTAAATTTGGTTTTTGTAACTTCAGACGACAAAAAACCGCATACCTCTTTATACCTACATATTTTAGTAGATAAGTATTGAAAAGTTATAATAGAACATGGGCACCCCGGTAGGACTTTTTTTCGAGGGTGCATCTTCAGCACACCGCCACTGAATGGGTTTTCGTTTGCTCATTTGAGATATAAATAACTTTGTTCACTTATGCAAAAGAGCAAAATATAGAAGATTTCAAGAGTGAGCGAAGCGGGCTCCAAAATATTTGCATCTGGCCTCAAATATGCTAGGTCCTCAAATTGCAAGAGGCTTTTTATTTTGGAATGTTTTTGTTTTTTTTTAAAGGGTTCCATGTTCCATGGTTACATGTAGTAGAAAATCAACGATTGTCCTTTTAGGGCTTATGTCGCAGCCAAATAGTAGAAACAGTCTCATAACAAATAGGCTAGCCGTTTTAAAATGCGGCTGATCCATTACAAAATAGGTAGCCGTTATGTAATGCGGCGGATTCTACTATTTGGCTGCGATAATACAAGCGTGTGGCATGATTTTGATATTTTACAACTGTTTTATTATTGTCAAGAAACAGCGCATGACCATGACTGAATCTAATTTATACACATCTAATTAAAACTCTTCCAACTACATGTTTATGTATTAACTTCAGTGGAGCTAATAAATAGCCGTTACGACAACAATGTTAGCCGAGCCGAACAACGAGGTACCTAACGTTTATAATGTAGGTAGATACTGCGATACCCACCTATTGTTGTTTTGTTATATTGTGCACTACAACATGATCTACCTCGTCACAAATATAAATGTACTCATACGAGTACGTACTTGAAACTTTGCGGAAAATAATTACAAATCAATGTTATCGTAATGTTAAATGTTTTTAAAATGTTCATGATGAATCTATCTTTATTTCCGGTAGGTACCTACCTACTTTTCCATTAGGTAGGTATTGATTATATTAACGAAGAGTATTTTCCTATTTGAAACCAACTTTACTAACTTTAAACAAATCAGTCCATTTTGAAAGTTTGCCATTAATCTAGTGTAATAAAATCCCTTCAATTACAGGATACCTGTACTTTTTATGTTATAATTAAAATAAAACGTACAGGGCCTTAGCACCCTAAAGCAAAATAATGTGATGGATGTCAATTTTGTAAGTAAGGGACTTCTTGGCATTTTGGGTCATAACCCAACAAGAAATCCCATTTATATTTAAAATGCATGCATATAGTATGGGACGTTTCTCTTACTATGTTAATTGGTACTTGCGGTATTAACATATAAAACCGGTACAAAGAGAAGGAGACGGCCTCTATGTTGTCGCGCAGCATTTGGATTTTGGTTTGGCAAAATCAATCCTAATAATTTTATAAACTAGCTGTACCCGCGATTTCGTTCGCGTGGTTGTCGAAAGCTAAAATACGTTCTTCCGTGGAGAATCTTAACACCGCCATTCAGAAAATGACGTCAAATGCACAACGCCATCTATCGAATATGAAGTTCAACTGTCCGAGTATCTGAACTACGTGGTTTCATTTTTTTATTGATAGGTTGAGCACTATCTCACCTGATGGTAAGCGATGATGTAGTCGCACGCTTGCCTAGAAGAAACCTATTTACTCTTGACTAAAAGACTTCCAAGGTTTAGCTATCAGGAAATACAGACTCCGACAGGGAATGCCCCTCCTAAGCTGTACGCATAATAAAAGTATTCCCAAATCGTATGGTGCGTATGGGTGTGATGTCCATCATGTACCGATGACGCATCGCCGTACGTCTTGTAGTCCGATGATGGAACGGGCTAGTAGGAATTAGTTTTTGCAATTCCATCGCACACTCTCCGAAACGTAACTGATAAAAAACCAGTCAAGAGCGAGTCGAACTCGTGCGCCGGGGGTTCCGTACCTACCCATTATACCGCCTTAATAAAATTGGTATCTTTTTTATTGGTGGCTAAGTTTTAAGTGTGTGTGTGTAAATCAAGCTCCTGAGTCAACACGATAAAAAGATATGCGCAAATTTAGATTTTCGCGAAAATTTGTAAGTTTTTACTTACCTTAATTTTCAGCATTTTGTTTTCCTTTATTTGTGCTCTAAGACCTTATTTTCGTAGCCAAATTTCTTGATTCTAGGTCAATGGGAACTACCATATAGGTTTTCGACCCAAAACCAATTGGCAATTCTAGGTCAAACTTCCGTTTGACCTAGAATTGCCAATTTTGGTTAAAAGCAAGGCCTTACAGCACAAGTAAAGGGAAAATTCCGAAACATAAAAAAGTTTTTACCTTTTGAGGTACGGAACCCTAAAAACCGACAGGCTGGAAAATTCGCGCCAGTGTTCAAGGCTCTGGGGCCTAGATTCGACTAGTATGAGCCTCTTGTCCCGAGGGAGACGGCAAGTGCTTTCCCGTGCCTCTCGATGGCCTTACTCCAGATGTGAATGGCATACACTAGAAGATCTCCAGTTGAACCATTTTGGCGGCAGCCATATATACTCTTGCAGAGGATGGACGCAACTGAAATGGGTCTGCAGTTGGCCGGCTCAGGCCGACTGCCCTTTTTGGGCACAGGCTGAAATTTAGCTTGCTTCCAAGCATTCAGCACTTTTCCAGTTTCATATTAAAGGCAAAACAGGCGTGTCAGGATCGGCGATAGTGTGTTAACGTGTGTTGTAAATCCAATTGCGATCAAACAAATACTTTACGTTACGTTAATCTTTACATATAAAAGCTATCTATATTGGTTTCGTATATTTTACGTGATGCGTGCACAACTAAACAGACAAAAATTCCAAAAATGCTAGTAATGGTTTCTGTTGGTTATCCTTTAACAACTTATTCTATTAAATAGACGATTTATTACATTTATTGATGTGAAAGTTTGTATGTTTGTGTTTCAATCACGCAAAAATGGCTGAACGGATTTCGATGGAATTTTGCCACTCAGATAGCTTATAACCTGGATTAACATTTAAAGGACGTGTTTTATCTCGATAAACTAAATAAAACACGTTTCATATGGGCACAAGCTGGTGGTACATATACTAAAGAACTATTTGGTCACATGATTTTGTGAGATACTCACATGGGTGTGGTAGATGCATTCTCAGGTTTCGATGCATAATTTATGGGTGGCACTTCGTCATCTTCTTCATCACTACTACCAAAAGGATTCATGCTGACTTTTTTAGTTGGCTCCTGAAGAACATTCTTAAAGAAAAAATAAGCTTACTTATCTATTCAAATTGTTAAAAACTATCATGATATGGTGAAAGATTATTACCTCCTCCTCATCATCTGAGAAGGGATTCAAATGGTCTGGATATTCTTTAATGTCCAACTTGGTATCCTTTTCCTTTTTAATGGCTGATGCTAAAGCTTTTTCTAAAGCATTTTGTTTTTTTCTTCTAGGAGGAACACTTATGCTTATTTCTTGGTCATGTTGAACTTCTAAAGGTTGTTCAAATGGACGACTATACTCAATAGCTGTTGAAGAACTGTTGGCTATCCTGCTGTCATCTGTGATATTATTAATCTCTGTATGTGCACTGCTGCTGGTATCTTTATCTTGTTCTGCATTAGTCACATTATCTTCAATAGTATTTACACAGTCTTTGTTTCTTGTTTCTAATATATTAATATTTTCTAAACTCTTTTCAACATTTATACTGTCGTCAGCTAATTGTGTTTGTAAGAAATTGAACTTTTCAATATTACTTTTATACACTTTCTCTGGTATGTTATTACTTAACACAATTTCATTTTCCATTTTTGTATTCACACTTACAAGTATAGGTTTCGAGTCTGTTTCACATTGAGATCTACTGCTACTGGTTAGTTCTTCGGTTTTACTAGTACTATTGTCTTTTAATGAAATATTTGAGATTTTGTATTCAATATTAGAATCTTTATCTATATTTTTCTCAAACATGTTTATTTTGTCTACAAAATGTTAACATTTTCTTTATTAACAATCAAAACAGAGAAACAAGTTTCAATAAAAAATTGTTGATAAGATGATTGATCACACACATGACAAACATAACAAAAGCATCTTCCATCAAGTTATCAAAATGTAGCTCTTATACACAATACACATGTTACTAGTTGTCTCATTGTGCAATAAGAAAACATTCCAGAATTTTGAAATAAGCATTCAGTATGGTAGTCAACAAAGAAGGAACATGATGCAGAGCAGGAAATTGTTGAAAATAGGTTACGATCCAAGTAATATCACATTTTAATTCCATCTATAAATCATATTTTTGATAGCTTGAATATTTTAAATGATAAAAATGTATTGCCTTGCAACAGTAGCATATTATATGGTTTGATAATATAGGATTTTATTCATGGTTATTGACATTTCAATGCAAGTAAAATGAAGCACTCACCCAAAATAGATTGTGGTCTTGATTTGTATTGAGAAGTAGCGGGCTCCTCATTAAACACTGGTTTTGTGTCATGCGCAGTATCAGTGAAAGCCAGCATTCCCATTTGATCATGATCATTATTATTAAGATATTTCGATAAAGTCTTTTCATTTTTACAACTATCACAGGTAAATTCAGATCCTTCAACTATCTCAAAATTCTTAGGATTAAGATGTCCTGAGCACTTAGAACAACGGAAACATCTTCTGTGGTACAGTTTGTGCGATACAAGAAGGCGCTGGGCAAGGTACACAGGCAGGCCACATGCTGCACATTTGTCTAGACCAGTCTTTCCAAACCTTATTGGTGCCTACAAGAGTCACACAGAGAGGTGTTAAAGTGAGACAGAAGGTATGCGAGAAATTAGAAAACAATAGAGTCATTGCAAACATTGCACACAGATATTTAGAAAGTAAAATAATTAATAGTATGTTTGTAGTACTAACTGATGTCTCCGTGGTAGTAGTTTGAGTAGACACTTTTGACTCATTTTCGGATACCTTAGTATTGACTGAAATTGAAATATTAATTACTTATCACTAATTATGTTTGATTTCGAAGAAAACCAAAATAAAATAAGATTAGGAACTGTTTGCAAAAAATCAAGGCAAGAAAAATACTTTATTAAACATTAAGATATTTTTTTTATTTATATTTTTGAACATTATTAAATTATGTAATTGATTTATCAACATAGTCTAAGTTGTATTACTAGCATTATTGTTGTATTATCGACCTTGGTCTGATAAATAAATAATTGAATTGAAATGATGATTTGACTGAACCCACCTGTATGACCTAGACGCTGGTAAAACTGAGACAAGTAAGTTAATACAGACAATCTGTCTGGTACATCATTCTCAACCATATCCTCTGGGTCTAAAAGAGAGGGAATACCAAGGTGTTTCTCAGCAACACTATAAGCTAATTGATTATTTTCATATATATTTTCAGGTTTCAATTTGGACATGTCACTGGAAATAACATCAACATTTTATATCAGTTGGATTGTCACAAGTTGTGTATGATTTACAGTTTCAGAAAATATCGAGATATATTTTTCACTAAGGATATTAAGTTTATATTTAATAAACAGACATGTTTGTATAAGTAAAACTTAACTTACATTAGATCTGGCCTAAAATGATGAACCAATGCACAAAATGCTAAGCCATTTCTCCAGGATGTTGTCATATTATCTATTTGCACCTCAGGGCAGTCTTTGACTAGGCGCTTACACCATAACTCCAGAGCTTTAGTGCCTTTTCGTTCAGACATTTTTGCAAACTTTTATCCAACTTTACAAGCAGTTCAAAACGTAGTACATCATCTATGAGTCATTTATTAAATCTTTTCACTGAAAATAACAATGAGCTAGTATAATTACATTTGCGATGTTGAACGCACTATAAACTTTGCCAGTTACTAAGTATTAAAACCGCATTCAAATAAGAATTTATAATAAAACTTAACATTCATTACAACTATTCACAAAAGTTAGTGGTTAGTTGGCAATTTGGCATTGGCTAGTGATGACCCACAAATATAGTCTGTTGGGATACTAACATTAGGGATGGTACGGACTGCACTACAGAGTCCATTTTAGTATCTATACTCTGCAGTACTGCGAAATGTTAATAGTGAATAGGTATTACGCAAAACTAGGCCAGCAGATGGCACTACTGGGCCACCTCTGCTCTCTCCTAGGCGGAACCACACATAAGTGTCGTGGCGTGGCGTGGCGTCTTTTGACGCAGTTGATTGGCTACAAACCTCATTATGTTATGACGTAGGCTGGTACAGTACAGAGTAGTTTGATTGGTGGATCCTGCGCCACGCCACGCCACGACACATAAGTGTGGCTCTGTCTGACTAATGTCAAAGAGGAGAGAGCAGGGGTTGCCCAGTGGTGACGGCCTCGACTTAGGTGTCGTATAATGCTCGCTCGAAGTTGGCTTTCCGATGCGCAAGGTACGAAATGGTACTGTTTTTTGTATGAGATTTACTACTGAGCAGCCATTGTCGTCAACATCAAAGCCGCCAGTTTGGCGTGAACTTTATTTCATGGGTTCAAACCCAGGCAGGCGCTTTACTTTATTCTATCTTCTCCTGTTTTCTGTTGAATAACAGAAGACAGGAGAAAATAGAAGATCGGTTGACTGTCACTCGTCTCCATCTATAGCCTTCACTATTCGTATTTTGATTGTAGGTTTATTACAGTTAAATATTTCAACTTCTGAGAATTCTGAGTTATAAATTTGAGCAATGCGAGTCAGTACATGCCTTTATTCGTTTGTTAGCTGACCATATGTTCGACAGCTATCTTTGTAAGACATTGAAGGTTTGCGCTGGGGGAGGCCTATGTCCAGCAGTGGACGTCTTTCGGCTGAAATGATGATGATGATGATGATGAAGGTTTGCGAAGGCGATATTTAAGAGGGTTAATTTTTATTTTTTTTATCTTTTC
This sequence comes from Orthosia gracilis, assembly GCA_947562075.1. NCBI lineage: Eukaryota > Metazoa > Arthropoda > Insecta > Lepidoptera > Noctuidae > Orthosia > Orthosia gracilis. The sequence continues at coordinate 9,369,314 of OX387274.1, forward strand.
TATTTGGTTCTTCATCATTTCAGCCGAAAGACGTCCACTGCTGGACATAGGCCTCCCCCAAGCGTCGCCACACTGATCGGCCCTGTGCGTTTCGCATCCATCGGACGCCCGCAGCTTTGACCAGGTCGTCGCTCCACCTAGAGGGAGGCCTTCCAACGCTGCGTCTTCCGGTACGCGGTCGCCACTCTAGATCTTTTTGGCCCCAACGGCCATCCGTTCTGCGAGCACTTCCACTGATACTTTAGTTTGGCAATTCTTCGGGCTATGTCGGTAACCTTGGTTTTCTTTCGGATGTTTTCATTTCTGATTCGATCACGCAAGGAAACGCCGAGCATAGGCCTATCCATTGCCCTTTGGGTGACTTTCAGCTTTCTGGTGACGCCCATTGTGAGCGGCGACCACGTCTCTGTCCGGTAAGTAATCACTGGCAAGACACACTGGCCATTGACTTTCGTCTTGAGACACTGTGGTAAGTTGGACGAGAAGATACCGCGCAACTTCCCGAACGCTGCCCAGCCGACTCGGATTCGACAGTTGACCTCTTTCTTGAAGTTGGACCTACCTAACTGGACCGTTTGTGCCAGGTAGACATAATCGTCCACAACTTCGAGTGTAGAGTCTCTGACCTTGCAACATGGGCGCTCAACATCATCTTGGTTTTCCCCATGTTCATTTTTAGACCCACTCTTTCGGAAGCTCTACTGGTTCTTATAAATTATCTATTGTGGAAACCAGATTGGACACGAACGCAAATAAACAAACGCGCCATGGTATGTACCAAATGAGGCTCTACACTTAAAAATTCCCACAGTTAAAAAGAGGTAAAGAACTACACCTAGTCATACAAGGAACGCATTACGCGTCATTCAAACATCCTGGCAAGCCACCTTATGGATGGGTCAGGGGCATAAGGCTTAAGTACAAAATACCTCAAGACTTCATCAGACAAACATAGCTGCATAAGTAAATAGGATGTGTCATAGGACACTTATCGCCCAAGTCATCTAAACACGTCAAAAATTTTACTTTATGTCGAGACAGATTGTAAACAAAGAAGAAATAAAAAAATAAAATAATTTTCCTGTGAAATCATATGCACCATCATCATCATCAGCCTTTTTTAATGTTCCCACTACTGTGGCACAGGCCTCCTCCCTGTGAGAGAGGGAATCTCGCAGTTCAACCAATTGATGACTATAACTGATTAATCAGAATTTCCTTGTGGAGACTTAACTAAAACCAGGCACAAAAACTTACCCTCAGCGACAACGCTAAGGGCTACCCTCTATGGGATACGAACCCCGGCTCAGGGGGTCGCTGGGAGGACAACTAGGGCTGGATCTTGATTAGTGATTTTACCATCCGTTCGGGAAATACCTACGTGGAGAAGAACAAATAAGATGACTCACGACGAACCCGACCGCTCTTTATATAGCCCGGAAGAAGTTTCTAGAACGTTCCACACTGTTCTAGATACTTCGAGAATCTTCCAGAACAATCGAATTTCGAACCCATTATTCCCGAAGCGTCGAGATATTTCTAATCGACACGAGCTTTCGAGAAGATTAGTTCCGCTATTCGATACTAGATGGCGCTACTAGTTACTACTAGTTCTTCCTCTCTTCACTAGATGGCGTTGCCCTATCTTGTAACATTGCCTACGTCTTAGACATGCTCGTCTCGAGCATTGTTAGACCCATGATAACGGGCCAACCGATCAACAAGAACGACCTTTGATACATCTAGTAGGTGACGTCATTATTCTAGGTAACTACGCGATATGGTCCATCCCATTTTGCTTGCAATTTAGGCGATTTTCCTTTGCTGCGTACCGGATTATGTAACCATACCAGAGATCCTTCTTCGAAGCCCTTATTGTTCGCCTTCCAATCTTAGCGAGTCTTCAACCTCTCAGACATCTGCTGACCTGTCTGTCTGATGTGCTCATATACATAATTCATCCTTTCGTAGGTCATTCGCATAATCTGTTACACGGCGTGTAGACTTAGGTGGGATACCAGTGATTAGATCTGCAGGTAATCGCAACTCTCTTCTGAAATTAGGAAAAGCTCGAGTTACTGTTGTGCTTTCATAAACAGCACTGCGATATGCCAGCAGACTTGTAGGAACGTGTTTTTCCCAATCCTTCTGTCTGTTTTCCACCTTTGCCAGATACCTTTCTAGCGATTGGTTGAAGCTCGTGTCGAATAGAATTTTCCAGAAAATTCTAAATCAGGAAAGATTTAATAATTGAGATTATTATTTAAGATTTTATAAATATCTGATCTATTTTCTTAAGTTTATTTTTGTTGTAATCAGATTTCTGGGTTTACGGATACGGGGGCTTTTGTCTTAATTATGCGCTTTTACGGCTATTTATGAAGGTTTTTCTACTCTGGGCACTTATTCAGATTACCTTTTGAATACCTAGCAAGTTGCCGTGTTTTTTACAAACTTTTAAATATTACCTTGTTTTCGAATCTGTGTCCGGCAACTAGTAATCGATTTTTCAAGCACTTTCTGGCATCCGATTAAGCTGTAACTTGGCGTACCTCCTTAAGTAATTTTGAAAACATTGAAATGATATGGTACTTTGGAGCTCGTCTCATGTTGGAGCTGGAATGTGGCCATAGTAACTTCTGAACCGGACAAGATAGAACCACAGTGTTTGGGCTCATTGGATAATTATATGTATTGACAAGCGATATTACATTTTGTACAGTCAGTAATAGCTGTTACCAGGGGGGTGACAATAAGCTCTTAGAGTAAGGTTATTTTGAGTGTGTGTAAGGGACAGATGTATATGACTTGTATACATCTGTCACTTACGCGATCTCAAAATAACCTTACTTTAAGCGCTTATGGTCACCCCCCCGACCCACGTAGGGACTGTACTTTTAAGTCCTTTTAAAACTTGTTGAAAAAGGTTTTTTATTTTTAATATTATTTAATACAATAAGTACTATGGGAAATTAAAGTGAGGTAGGTATTATTGGGACGCGATGATTGGTACTTGCCGCAAGTAACATTGCTGCTCCAGCCACGTCATAATATTCCGTGAGTGACGATTAGGAATAGGATAAGCTAACGTTGCGATGGCAATAAATAAAACATAAAGGAAATAGAATAGATGAGCATATAAGTCAATTGAGTTGGTAAGTGACATATTTTTTTATTGTTCAATTAATTTTGAAAAATCGGGCGGCAGTTTCCAAGAGCGTCGAGCTTGTAGCCCGCAGGGCACTGGCTTGGTACACTAATAACATTTCTGTTGGCATCGCTTGGTTCATAGTTCTCCACTTGTCCTCCTTTGTAACCATTGTTCAAATTCATGTTTCGCAAGCTGAAATATAAAAAAAAGTAAATCAATAAGTAATCTGGCCTCTCACTAGGTGGACAAATGACTGGCCAATGTGGCGACGCTTGAGTGAGGCCTATGTTTAGCAGTGGGCATCTTTCGGCTGAAATGATGATGATGAATTCTTTAAAAGCTATAGGTAACCGGCCAATAGGGAACACTATGGGAAGGTACCTAACTACGGTAAAGATACCTTACAGTATTGTGACTCGGCCCTGTCCTTGAAATAAGCGCCTACAAGAGTACCGAGAGCGAGAGTACCGAAAGCGAAATACCTACCTATTAAAAAAGAAACTAATTACGTACTAGTGGGTTAAGTATATTTTTTTAAAGTCTTGCCTTTCGGAGATTCCAGGTAATTTAAATAATGATATCTCTGGGTGCGTTATAGATTAATTCAAGCAACCAAGCCGGCACGATATAGACTATAGTTGCTGTCTGCCTTAAAAGTAAATAAGTACTTGTACGTATTTCAATCAAATATTCACAAATCGCACGCTTACTGTTTACAAAACCATCAACCGTTCCTGACTGTTTGCGACTGTAGTGTATCGATTGTAGGCTGAACTCGAAGCGCATAGATATGACTCGCGTTCCGACCGTTTGTATGAAGATAGAATACTGTTAGATATCTTTACCGTGACCTAACCAACTTAGTTTTGGTAGGCACCTAACCTATTACTTAGGTTTGTGCGCTATTATAGTCTGTTACAAGAAACTTTTAGCCCCATTTATCCATAAAATCCTCACAGTGTTTATTTATTTATTTATTTAAGGATCACCAACGAGTGTTACAAAACAATTAATTTACACAAAATACAAAAATTGGTACACATCAACATTATCCCGTAATGCACACTCAATTACAGGCAACCACATCTTTCACATAGTCGAGCATACACCGCTTAATATAATTGATTAAAATATGAAAGTATATAATTAAAATGTCAAATAATAATATTAACAGTAATGTCAATTATTAAAATTAAAATCAATATAACATGTCAATATTTAAAACTAAAATTATACTGGAATTGACATAAAATAAAATAATAAAAAACAAAGATCATACATAAAATGTCCCAAAATACACAAAATAAAATCATCGTAAAATTATATTAAAGTAAATTATATAAAAGTAATTTTTGTGATGTAAAAGTTATGAAAGTTATAAATTAATTAATTAATTATCAAATTCGTGTTAAAAATATTAATGTATTTGTAACTCAGATTTCCAATAGTGCGGCAGAAATATTTAATTATTAGGTAGGTATGTACCTAGTTAAAACTTTACATACCTTTTCCACACTTCGCGGCATTGGCCATTGATAAATTCTTGGCCAGATGGACAGTTGGTGGGAACCGTGATGACATTCTTAGTGTTTGTTCCGCTCCTCCAGATGTCCCGACAGGAGCCGTTGATCCATTGCTGACCAGGGCGACAGTTGGGTGGAACGGTAACTAGATTTTGTGGTGACAAGTCTGAATAGTCCGGTTGAATTTCTCTGAAAAAAGATCATTTATCAAATACTTGATCTAATAATACCTCAAGTCGACCGGGTACTGTTCGGGTGAAAATAGAGAAAACATTTTTTTATCTAGAAAACGAATTTTCTCAGATATGAGACCGAGGTAAATCGATTTTTCGCTCCCGAAAACCGTTACAGCCGTTTTCAAGAATGTGATTATTACATATTAGGATCTTAATAATACTATAATGTCGCAGCCATCCGGGTAAGTTAGCCAGGTAATTGGATACATAGGCAGTTCATTAAACGTCGCCATCCAATTAAATGGCTGAATGAAAACTAGCCAAGTCAGTGAGCGCAACGCTTGAACTTTTTAACGAAGCGCAAAAAAACTGAACTACTTAAATTTGAATCACGTAGTTGAGTCTTACTTATCATCTTCAAAGGGCTGACTTTCAATACGTTCAAACGTTAAAATAAATATATACGTAATCCAAGTCGTTCAACTAACTATCGGCCTAGTAATGAATAGCCTAGGCGTCCAAATAGCTGGCTAATTTAACCAGATGGCTGCGTCATAATATATAAATACAAGAATAATAAATAATTATTGCTCGTTTAATAGTATAGGAATAGGAATAGATTCTGCCTCTTGGGAATAAGTCAACAACCTACGTTTTCCGGTATTCCCCAATAGATATATTATTGTGTTACTTATTAATTAAACATTTTCCTTATGTGCCTTGTCTTATCGTTCTTGTTGCTTAGGTTTTTTGATGATAAAAATTATGAATGCAACTTTTATCGCAATTATTGTGCTACTTAATCGCTTTGTTAATCGGGTAGATTGTCATTTTTATCCTCTTAGGCAAACTAGGAGGAAAATTAAATAAAACAAAGAAAAAGTCTTATTAAACGATTAGCAAAAGCACTTTATGTACCTATTTCGATGTATATTGTAGTTACAGATCATTTTATATAGTAAAGTACCAAAGTAAAGACTAAAGTTACCTACTGTTGTAGGTACTATAGTAGCGTAGAGGAACAGTTACTTTATAAAAGTTATCTGTTTTGTTTAAATGAGTAAAATAATATACTTATAACGTGATTTACAGGACTACTTATGTTAATTTAATAAGTGTTATACTTGACATGTTATTGATTTTTATTTGTGACGTAATGGCATTTCTCAGTTACCACAAATAGGAAATACTTTTGTTATTTAAATTAGTTATTTTTATAATAAGAGATAATGTATTAATCAACGAAACCTTTATTAAAAAATGGATAGTATTCAATTACGTAACAAACAAACAAAATATTTGAAGAAAAACTCTCCAAAAGAAATCGTGTAACAAAAAAGATCGTGTAGACGGTGGTTGGCCAACCAAATTGAGTCAACCCGAACCCAACCAAGGTTGTTGGAAGATCAACTCAATTTGCAGGCTCAGACTTTGCAAGCTTCTTAATAATTGCGATGAATCAATAGATATTTATTCCACAATACTTTAAAATTCAAGCTTCAAGTCCACCAATAAAAGCAACTTTCATATTATTATTCTTCTTGTCGTCTTTGTACCTACCTATTGTGTTTCTAAAACTACCCACTAGTTTTTGTAAGTGTTATTTCTGCACTAATAATTGTTGTATTTTATAGATGTTATAATTTTGTTTTGCATGCTGTTTCTATCGTATCATATTGTGTAACTAAGCTTGTATCATATTGCTTGTATTTATTAGAGTAAACAGTGTAACAACTGTAGATAGGCCTATAAATAAATGGTTGGCCAACCACCGTCTACACGAACTTTTTTGGTTGGTGCCCCGACCAAGGACACCCTAGTTCCGAATGTTTAGAAGGAGTGTTAAGTAAATATCTAAAATATCATTAGCTAGTGTTGCGACAGATATACCTTCTGATGCCGCAATTGCGGCAGTTCCGCACGATCCGTTTTTGCTTCTGCTTCCGCCAATTTTAAAACGGAAATATGGAACGGGGTAACGCGGGGGCGGGCCAGTGGACTAGCAATTTATGAAAAGCACCGAAGCAGATTGCTGGGTACAAAAGCGGCAAAACTAATAATAAACTATTATAAAATAAGGTCCCCCGCCGCGTCTGTTCTCGATAAACCCAAAAACTACTGAATAGATTTTCATGCGGTTTCCACTAATAGACAGAGTGATTCATGATGAAGCTTTACACCTAAAGCTTCATCATGAACCATTTGTTAAGGTTTTGTGTCTGCCTGACAACCACGCCGGCGAAGCAGCTAGCAAAAGCTAGTCTTTATCTATACTATATAATATTATAAAGAGATAAAGTTTGTGAGTTTGTGATGTTGTAGGGGATAATCCCTGGATCTACTGAAACGATTTTGAAAATCCTTTCACCAATAGAAAGCTATATTATTCCTGAGTGACTTAGGCTATTTTTTTTATCCCTAAAACGGTTCTGTGGGGTGGGCCACGCGAGCGAAGCCGCGGGGTATAGCTAGTAAAATATAATTTACCTTCATTTAATTTTGAAAACTGATTTAAAAAACTCTTTAATTAAGTACCTATTTTTTGCCATAGTAATTACGCTTCCGTTTCTGCATCCGTTTCCGCCAAAATTACTTTTTACATCTGTTTTCGTTTCTGCTTACGTTATTACGTTGCATCACTAACAATAACACAGGGATTTATAGAAATTCGAAACGTAATTATTAGGTAGCCCAATTATTTCATATCCGGGCACATGCCCAGAGCGGCATGAATGAGGGGCAGCGAAACTGCACTTACTTATTCGTGGTGTGGTGTTAAAATTTTCAAGCTTGCTTCGCTGTCGAATGTTATTTGTTCTTGTTGTTAACTCTCCGATAGCTTAACATTCATAATGTTGCGAAAATTATTAGGTGAAATTTTCGAGCTCACTTCGTTTTCAGTTCGCTCGAAGTTGGCAAAAAAGCAGCTTTATCCGATCCGTCGCTACGGTTACAAACCGTATTTTTATTTCAATAGGTATATCCCGAAACATTTACCTCCAAGGCGTCATTTTATAGGACGGCAAAGGCGGCAAATACCTATGTCTATGTGATTGGTTGATTGATTTTGTCAAAACCCTTTGCCTTGCCGAGTGTGCCGTGATTAGTTGTTCTTATGCAGTAGTGCTATTCTCAAAGGATAAAGCCTTGAGCGCAACGTTGCGCCGGCGACGAAATTAGTATTTGTGCTATCCTTAGAGAATAGCATTACTATAGCAGTGTACTTGTTTAATATGTTTTTGGTCTACATAGACAGGTATTACAACATTATATCTATTTATTACAATGTTAAAGTAATATCGTTATTAGGATTCTATTGCTGACCGTGCATAGTAGGTACTCATATTACCTAATGGATGTCCTTCTTAATTTTTAAATTAATTTCCATTTATGTCAATAACTTGGAAAAATAACACCATCACAAGCCGATGTTTATTTTTTTTCCTACTCCTCCTTTATTCTTTTCTGATTAATTTCGTTGCGGGATCCAAGATAGTTAAATTCATTCTCCGGGACTTCGTCGAGCTTCATTGTCTCTGCGCTTTTCTGGTGGTCGCCACTATTGTAGATATCAGAAGCCAGATGGCTTCCAGGAGTTCAATGGTTTGGGAATAGTGCGGTGGGATTATCCCAAAAAAAGCCGATGTTGACGTGTTAGATAAGCATTGTATCTTATCTTCGTTGTACCCAATATCAGCCTGCAGACATAGAACGTAGCTATGCCATGGCTCTACCTATATACAGTTACAAACGGGCTCATTTTACCTGTTCTTTAATATTAATAATACAGTAATTAAAAATAAACACATTAGAAAACTCACCTGATGAGGTTGCTGTCTTCTATCAGTGCTTTGATCCAAACGTCGCGGCATTGTCCATTAACAAACGATTGGCCCGGGGGACAGTTAGTGGGCACCGTGACCAGGTTAGCAGGAGCAATAGTAACACTCCAAATTTCACGACAGGCTCCGTTCACCCACTCCTGGCCATCTGGACAGTTCGTCGGAACCGTTACCACATTTTGTGGATTTATGTCGATATAATTTGGTCGGGCGTAACAAGAACTCGCAAGAACACAAAGAAACGTAACGAATATTATCATTTTAAATTATTTTGTCTAACTAGGTATTGCTTGCTGCGTACTTCAAGATGAGAACAATTGAACAAGAATCTTAATTGATTTCTGATTGTATTTATCACTTCAAACGTAGTTTATAGAGAAGATAATCATGTGACGTAGTAGATAAGCTATCTCTGTCTCTGCAAGTGTTTCAGGTAAGTATTCATAAAAGAGATTTTAAATTTTTGTAAATAAACATATCGTACATGGATATTTTTTCTTAGTACATAAATGCACAGGTTTGTGGTACATACAAGGCTAACATTTCAACAAATCGGCCCTACTTGTATAAAGAATCAATTTAACAATTGAGAGACCCGCAGTACCTAGGCACCTTCAATCTACATACCTCTAGACATTCCCAGGGTTTCTTAGTATGTCAATTTGAACAAGAAGATAAAAGAGATCATAAGCTGATCTTGAAATAGAGCAAAATGTACTGTTTGCTGTGTACAGAAAGACCAAAATCATATCATTAGCTCACATGAGCCAGTCACGTGAACTCAAGTCCCTGCGGGCTGGTGTGGATAAGTAATTTCCGGCCATTAACCAATGGATGTCGTGTTTGAGTCTCATCGCGAGTCTGAAGTGTTACTATGAGTGTTATTTCTACAATAAGAGAGGATACCTAGTTCGGTACTTTCTGAAATACTATTTATGAGAGAAATAGTACCAGGTAAAGGCAAGGACGAGATCGCCACCGGTGACTATGGCTCTACTTGAACTCGTATATGTGGTCATTCATTGTATTTGTAGTGCACCCAGGTGCGGATCCAGTCCTGAAAAAAAGTCACGGCCACGGGTCACCGGAAACCGATCAAGTGTGACTCGGATTACGGACTCGCTCACGATCGGTACATTGCTTTCTTACAAAGGAGATGGATACAAAATGTATGACGTCCCGGCCCCGGCCAAGAGATTGTACAGTCTGAGTCCAAGAAGGCAAATCAGCGAAATTTTAATTATCGGAGATAGATTGTCAACAGTGTCAACTTGTTGCAGAAAAACTTTTAACGGACGAGAATATATAGAGAGCAAGAGCGACTGAAGCGAAAATCATGCACTACGCTTCTAATATTGCAGGGCAAAGAGTATGAAAAATTGACCTATCACAAGCGCAATGAAAGACGCAATGTGGATTTCCGTATAGGAATATAAGATTGCCCTTTGCCTTGCCGAATTCATTACGCAATAAGGCTGCAGCTCAGATTTTCTTTTTACTATGAACGTTATAAAAGTTTGTCGACTTTTGCATAAAACCTTGTTAATTAAAAACGGGCCCACATAGGACGATGGTAACTGAAGAAGGAGTTATAAAAGCCAACTTCACAAGTGAAGTTAGAAAAAATATTATCTATCAAAGTACACCACCGCGGGTAGAGGCAAGCGTTTGTAATAAAGATTTATAACCAGCGTCACTTGATAATTTGAATACTGCAGTATTGCCGCTACGGAGATAGTCTTCGTTAAAATCTCCAAATATTTACAAACCGAAAACAAATATTTTAGTATGAATATTTTCAAACAACCTACTCAACTACCAAATAGTGAAATCAAATTATTCAATGATAGGAACAAACAACCAACGTAAACAAGCCATATGAAGTAAAAATAAACAATCTATATGAAAGACGTCAATTGCGAAAGGAGCCGATACGAGCGCGCGTTAGAGCTACGGGGAATGGTATGGTTCGTTCGTGGATCCTCGCACGCACGCTCCTCGTCTATTTCTCTTTCGGAATTTGAAAAATTTCGAATATATTCACATCTAATTTGAGGTATTCACTATTTCATTCTCGAAAGTTCTACGCTACTCAATTAGTGGTGAAGTCGGGTTGAATATTGACTTTATAGATGGATATCAACAAAAGAAAATAAGTAATTTAATATTTCTGTAAGATAATATTATGAAGAGGCCCGCCCGCCTCAATGAGCATAATTAAATTGGTACATAATATCATTTTTTTTTTTTTTTTTTCATTTTTTATAATTTATTTGCATATGTACATTATTTGTAAACTAGAGTTAGGACTAAAATAAGAGTAAAATATTTAAAAATTACGGGGCGTCAAAAAATTCATCCACATCGCTGTCAACAGGAAAAGTGCCCAGAAGGCTGGCAGCATTGCCACGTTGGATGGCAATACTGATTCTTTGGGAAAAAAAAAGGCCAGCCCTCTGGTCTCGTGAAGAGTCGACCAACCGTTTGGCGATATCCCGAAATAATAGGTGTGCACTCGGACTCCGTGGCCCTAATGTTTCAACCCCAAACGGCTCAAACACATAATTACCAATTAAGTTGTTGTACTTGCGACGTTTGAGGCTTTCAGCACCTGCAGCAGCCGCCCCAGCGCAGCCCACCGTACTAGGAAGATGGGATGGTGCAAGGGTGTCGACGCAAGTTGCATCCCACACCAAAGACCTACCCAACTTCCATGGCATTATGGTCATACCATCAGGTCTCTTCCCATCAACGCGTGCCAGGCCATTGGGTTCTAAGACAGCTGGCACACCGGCGGTGGCAAAAGCACGACGGATGAGATCATTAATGCTAGCATGCCGCGCAATCCGACCTGCACTCTTACTACATGAAAGACTATGGTGTCCGAGGCAGTCGACTGCTTCACCGCATTGACAGCGATGTGGAGCACCATAAGGAGCGCCCAATCGCAGGCATGTAGCGAGTCGGAAGGTTGTGTCACCTAGCATAGTGCCTATGTTAGGTGACGGTAGTGCCTGAAGCCAGAGGCCTGACTCCCACTCACCCACAGCCAGCAGGCGGGCACGCTCAGCAGTATTGGTAGACGTGTCAATAAGGTTATTCCGTACCAACCTGCAGAGCGGCTCATCCCACTGTCTCTGGGAGAATGGGTTCTCGGGCCGATCCGTGTCCGGGCAAGCCACTTTCCAAGCATCCTCCGCATCGGTCAAGCACGGCACTTCCGAGTCAACCAGGGAAAGAGCTAAAATTCTCCTGGTTAGCTTTTCAGTGCTGTGGACAGAAGACAGGAACGCTGGTAAGCTTACACTAGAAATTTTGCGGCAAATTTCAAATTGATTTTATTTATAAAAATATATACAAGTCTCCAAATAAAAAGAATCCATGTCTTATTTTTTCGAAGTAAGAAATCGGGTTTCTATCGATATTGATTATGTAATTAAAATTGCAATGTGTTACATTGCACTGATGTGACAATGGTTAAGTAGTAGTAAATATCGACCTATGACACGAATTTCAAACTTACGGGTTTATAATTGCGTCTACTGAGAATACCGCCATCTATGCTCGGGTAGCGGAATTTGCTTGGCAATCGAATCTTATTTGACTTTAGATTACAAAATTTTGAAAATAATTCTGCATTAAAACAAAATCGACCCCCCCCGCGCGCATGCGCCGTATGGACTACAGACCGGTACTGCCAACGATACCGCCCACTCCAATGCGTTATTCGAGCTTAAACTTTACTAATTTAGAAATCATTCATCTGATGGATGCGAGACGAGTACGTTGGACATTCGCATAAGTTAAAAGGACGTTCGTAGGGTGCTGCGCAACCTTGACGTGAACAAAGCTAGTGGTCCCGACGGGATTCCGGCAATTGTTCTCAGAACCTGTGCGCCTGATCTGGCTCCGATACTGACACGCCAGTTTCGTCTTTCGTATGAGACTGGAAAAGTGCCGAATACTTGAAATGAAGCTAACGTTCAGCCTGTGCCCAAGACGGGCATTCGGGCTGACCCGGCCAAATACAGACCCATATCAAAAACGTCCATCCTCTGCAAGAGTACGGAACAACTCACTCGCCGAGTGCTCAACTCCAAGCTCCTGGCATACCTAGAAGCTAACGACATAAGCTAACCTCAGTGACCGCCAATATGGCTTCCGCCAAAATCAGTCATCTGGGGATCTTCTAGCGTCTGCCATTCACATCTGGAGTGAGGCCATCGAGAAGCACGGGGAAGCGCTTTGCCGTCTCCCTCCACATCTCGAAGGCTTTTGACAGAGTCTGGCATGAAAGCCTTATTCGAAAGCTTCCTTCATTCGGTCTGCCCAGTGGTCTGTGCGATTGGATTGCAGAGGTCCTGAGGGACCGGTCCATTCGAGTGGTATATTATGTATTATATTGATGGCCGCTCGTCTGACCCACTGGGTAATAATGCCGGGGTCCCTCAGGGGTCGGTACTCTTAGCAACATTGTTCTTGCTGCACATAAATGATCTGCTAAAACCCGGAACCTTTGGGAATGCAGACTACAGCACTGTTGCTGAGAGATACGTGTCCGACGCGCGCGATACTGGACCCCAGATCCGGCCTCTCCGGGAGGCCATGGTTGGGCGCTTGAATCTGTCCTTGAAGGCAGTCTACGAATGGGGCGATGCCAATCCGGTCAGGTTCAATGCTGCTAAGACCCAGGCGTGTCTTTTTTCCGCTAAAAGGAGCCAATTCTCCTTCTCCCACCCGGCTCCTTCTTTCCGAGGTGTGACCGTGCCAATAACTGACCATCTTGAGGTTCTTGGCATTACGATGACATCGACGCTCAATTTTGGTCCGTTCATTGAGGCAAAAACTCAGCTGGCTGCCAAAAAATTGGGGATCCTCGCGAAGGTGAGACGGTACTTCACGCCAGAACAGTTGCTCAACTTGTATCAAGCGCAAGTTCGATCATGCATGGAGTACTGCTCTCATCTTGTTGATCGATAGACGGGCCTAGAGGCGGTTAAACTTTCGATTATGGGCCACTGATTTTCGGCGCGGGGATGGGGGGAGGGGGAGGGAGGAGGCGGGGCTGCCCCTCTATACCATCCCCACCACTCGAAGCCCCATGGTTATGGAGATATCCATAGTTAAAGTTTTTAGGTTAGAATAAAAAGTTCCATCAATATCCATCGATTTTTGGGGTGGGGAGGGGGTAGGGAAATGGAGGGGTAGGTGGGCTACCCCACTGTATCATCCCCACCCTGCGGAAACCCATGGTTATGGAGATATATTAAAGTTTTTGCAATTACTATTTAACAACAATGTCGACACTCACGTGTCACACACCTATTTCTGTCTGAAGATTCTAAAGTAACCTAACACGAAGGAGATGTCATCTCTTCGAACCTAACCTGTCCGTATCGGGGTGCCCTAAGCTCCCGAGCTCGCTTTTGGACTAATTCATAATTTTTATCTCATGAATTAGGTATATTTAAGTAAAAAACATGACATAAAATTGAATAAAATTTCCGAGTCTAGAAAATTCATAAATAGCTTTCTATTTATGAGTACTATAAAAAAAAATAACTTCCAAATCAGCGGCCCATAATGGAAAGTTTAGCCCAAGAGGCTCATCGGCAATGAAGTACTGGTAGAATCTAGGCTTCAGAACCTCGAACATCGGCGCAGAGTTGCCAGACTGTCGGTTTTTTATCGGTTACATTTCGGGGAGTGTGCGTTGGAATTGCATGAACTAATTCCTCCTAGCCCGTTCCATCATCGGACTACAATAGGTACGGCGATGCGTCATCGCTACATGGTGGACATCCCTCCCATTCGCACCAAACGTTTTGGGAATACTTTTATTATGCGTACAGCAAAGTAGTGGAATTTCCTGCCAGGTTGTAGCTATTAGGAAATACATTCCTGATAGCTACAACCTGGGAGTCTTCAAGTCACGAGTGAATAGGTTTATTTTAGGCAAGCGTGCTTCATCGTAGACCACATCACCGCTTACCATCAGGTGAGATAGTGGTCAAGCGCAAGCCTATCAACAATAAAAAAAAGACACCAGCAGCCGTATTGCGTAAGTGAATACGGCAACGCAAAGAGTTTGACAGCTATCCAATCGACCAAATCGACCAACCACATGCGAGATGAATGATGCGATGTGGATTTCCGTCTGTGTGATTGGTCGATTTGGTCGATTGGATAGCGGTCAAACTCTTTGCGTTGCCGTATTCACTTACGCAACACGGCTGCTGGTGTCTTTGTCTGCCCTGTCTAGCCGAGGGGTATCGTGTTATCCAGTTAATGGGTTGTGGAGGTCAGATAGGCAGTGGCTCCATGTAAAACACTGGTACTCAGCTAAATCCGGTTGATCTAGAAGCCCGCCCCAATAGTTGGGCAAAGACTGGGCAGATTGATTAATTTCCACGCGTACCTCAGAAAAAGGGTCTTGACAAACAGACAGACAACGATAAACGACGTAATCCTTTTAGAGGTCACATTTTCCTTTTGATGAACGGAATTCTAAAAACCCGACTGCTTAAGAAGCAAATTAAAAAGACGTAAACAAGAAGAAAATCATGCTGTGCACTCGAAGGATACATACTCGTATTCGCGAGTTGGCTGACCAAAAACAGATGTATCCTCCGAAAGCACAGCATGATTATCTTCTTGTTTACGTCTTTTTAATTTGCTTCTTAAGCAGTCGGGTGTTTTGATTTTTTTAAATGACCTTTTTTTATTTATAACTTTTTAGTTAACATTTTTTTTCGAATTAGGTACTTACATTTAAATATGTATGTGTTATTTATTTTTGAAATCACCTCTTAAAACCCGGGTTTGGAAAAAATTGTATCCTTCGACAGTCGGGTAAAAACCACCTAATTTCGCCTACTACTAATAAGTACATACGTATGTAACCAGGTTCCTACTAATTATTTTGTTGTAAAACATAGAAAAACAAATTTTAGTAACATTGAATTTATCGATTAGTGGGTGTAGGTATGGTGGTAGCTACCTAGCCTACGTTTGTTTGTGCCCCGTTGTTTGTGTTTCCATGTTGAAATATTGATCCTCAGAAGAGTCCATTTATAGCGTTTACCTAGGTTACTTTACAACGTAGTTACAGTACCTATTATGTGTAGATGTGTGTCCCGCTGTAGTGCGCACTAGGGTGGGCGGTCATTCGACCATAATTCTTAGGTTGATTCACTTAGCGTTCGAGAAACAGAGTGTGATACACGATAGTTCGGTGCTGACGCTTTGTGCTACAAGTGGATACGGTGTGAACTTTGATACAATTTTCGTGACTGTTTTTATAAACCAATGACTTAAAGATGAATCGGAAATATACTATAGTGGTGTTCACCATTTTGCTTATTGTTTGTGCCGAAGGAAGAAAAACTTCGGGTAGAAGCCGTGGCTCTGGATCTGGTCGAGGGACTAGCAGGAAAACTAATTATAACCCTCAACCTGCACCAACATCTTTTAGTAATTCACAAGCTTCAGCTCCAAAACCCACTTTGTTTGGATGGCAGGAGCGACCAGCGCAAAAATCTAATACACAGACGCTTTCGTCATGGCAATCGAAACCGTCCAACGGACAAAGTCATTCGTATCCTTCTAGTGGAACAGGATTATCTGGTGACAAACCAAAACAACCAGCGACTCATCAAGAAAGTATTCAACGAAGTAGTGCACCTAATAATTTAGCTGGTCAACAACATGCTAACAATCAACCTGGTCATTCTTACCCTGCTTCAAACGGTTTATCAGGAAGTGGCAGTGGAAATCCTCAGCAAACTGCTAGCAAATACCCACAAGGGACTGGGTTGTCAGGAAACACTGGAACTGGTCAAGCAGGGTACCCACAAGGAACTGGGTTGTCAGGAAAAACTGGAACTGGTCAAGCAGGGTACCCGCAGGGAACTGGGTTGTCGGGAAACACTGGAACTGGTCAAGCAGGGTACCCGCATTCAACGGGATTATCAGGAAGTGGCCAGCCTGGACACAGCTATCCACAACACGGATCAGGGGGTGGTTATCCGCAACAAACGCAGCAACACAATACTGGAGTGGCTCATTCTGGTGCTGCACCGCCACCATACAATAACGGACCGAGCTACCAAAATAACTACGGCAACCATTACCAAGGACCACCTGCTCATTCAAATTACGGCGGTGGTGGAGGATACGGTCCTTATAATCAGGGATACGGGTCTCAGTCACCTGGATACTTTGGTAACTATGGTAACTATGGCAGAGGAAATGGAGGTGTAAGTCGTTCAGGAAGCGCCCTGATGGGGGTAGGCATCGCAGGTGCTGGTATTGGAACGGTATTAACTGGATTAGCACTTTGGAATATGGCCCGTTCCACTGGAAAAACGCATCATACCGTCATTTACGACAACAGGGGTCAGCCTGTAGCTGTTGCGGCGGACAACGATACATCCACCGTGGCCGATTCGATTTTAGCCAATCTCCAAAATTGCAGTTTGACCATAAGTAATGATAACAAAACCGAAGTGCTCGCAATACCTTGTTCAATCGCTACGTCGTTTACCCCAGATGCCGACGTAAAGGATTCCGGTGCTAGCCAGAACTCTACTGATAACACGAAGTGTACTATTACGGTTCTTACAAAAGCAGGTACAGAGTATATGACGACAATACCGTGCTCGATTCTCTTAAATTCTGCCGCAGAAAACAATGTAACAGAACCTCCTTTGGTGATTGACGAACCTGGCAATATTAATAATATTACAAGCGAGTCTGGCATCCAAAATGGCACTTTGACGGAAAATAACGCAACATTAAGTGAACCGACGGCGCTCAGGCTTTCCGGGGAAGACCTAAATGAGGATGGTGCAAAATTGGCACATTTGAATTGCACTTTGCCACCAGAGGAAATAAGAGATCCAATTAATCCTTGTTTGTCTGTGAATCATAATTTAACAGTTATTCCGTTACCAGCAACGGATACTCCACAGTAAATAAGTAGATATCTTTCATTATACCTGATTTCCTAAATATTATCGTATTATGTAAAACCCTTTTTATACCAAAATCAAAAACCCTAGCGATAATAATAATATCAATCATATGCTTGCATTTTTTAAGCCTTTTAGATTTTTTGTTTATTTTTAAGAAAAAGTTTATCAAGTTACATACTTATATAATTCTGTTAGCCTTGGTAAGCTAAGTAGGCATGTATTGTAACATTTGATCAAAGGTAAGGACTAGCACCTAAGAACTATTTAGGTTGCGTACCATCCATAGAGTATAGTAATAGATGGTACCATCGTAGGGTGGTTTTAGTACAAAAGTATTTTTGTAACTGTAGATGATTGTATTTGAAATGGTATAACACATAGTTACACAAAATTCCTCCAATATAATGCCTTAATTTTACCTACATAATAACTATACCTATTGTTAGGTACATCCGGTGTTACTGGGTTTAATTCCTACTGTTGTTTGTATTTTAACTTTATATCTTGATAGAGTAGCTAAGGGAGCGATACGCCCTCTGTATCTGTAACTATCAGGGGGTTATTTGCGCCTTAAGTAAAGAGTTCGTCTGCCTCACACAAACACAATATTTAACGCTGTTGCTGTGTAACCAACACCGAATGCCCCTTTGTCACTGTATGTGTGTGCTTACATTATAGAAATTTTATGAGGCAATGAATACTTACATCGGTTCACATTGTATAAGAAGCCTGCACATTGTCGCTTTGGTTGTAGCTTTCACGTTTCATGGGTATGGGCATCAGGTACCTTTTGCATTGTTTTAATGTAACTAAATGTAATTCGGTAATTTTACAATTAATACTGTGTGATGTGTTTTTTCGTAAAAAGAATTAACCGTAACAAGACCATGTCACCAATGTAACTTTTGGTACGTCGACCGTCAGAGGTCGTTGTTTGCATCTCTGTTTGATTTAGCTAAGTAAGATTAAATTTAGTAGAAAATAAAGAAGAAATGATTACTATTTCCCAACGTGTTTTTATTAAATTAAGAATGCAACTGTTTATTTTATCATCAACCCGAGGTTTAAAGCCTTATAGGTAGATATGTAGGTTGAATTGGTGCTTCAGCTGCTACAACCTTCCAGCAACCTAATGCGTAAATTAAGGCGGTAATTAAGACATTACGCTGCTGTGGCCAATAATAGCACGGCACACCAGCATAACATAGCCACCGCCGGTGTGCCGGCTGCTTTCTGCTTTGGAACCCTGGCTTGTCACATAACGATGATAAGAGGCCAGACGTGATGACCATAATGCCTTGTTTCGAGTGGGTTGAAACAGATCTTGTTAAAACAGCGACTGGGCCCGCGACATGATTGGATTTTTTTGTGACCTTCCCATTATAATAATTTTAGGCCAGGCAGAAACAACCTGCAGTGTTAATTAATTTATTTATTTATTTAATTCAGACAATTCCAGTCCATAGTTTAACATTATACATTAAATTACATTACACAGATAAAAATTCAAAATAAAAACAATAAATAATAAAATTCAAACAGTAAAAAATTCATCAATGTCATACAGTCAAAAAAGCAACAATTAAAAAGGTCCAAGAAATTATAAAAATGTCAGAAAATTTATTAAACAATGTCAAATGTAATGTCTAATGTCTGTGTGGACATTATAATGATGTTGCTTAATTTTCCAGAATTAAATTAGTTTTTTTTTTTTTATTGTATATAGGCTCGCGCTTGACCACTATCTCACCTGATGGTAAGCGATGATGTGGTCGACGGTGAAGCACACTTGCCTAGAAGTAACCTATTCACTCTTGACTTAAAGACCCCTAGATTGTAGCTATCGGGAAACACAGACTCCGGCAGGGAATTCCACTCCTTAGCTGTACGCATAATAAAAGTGTCCCCAAAACGTTTAGATTACTTAAAATAACTTCAATTTCGGCAGTCGTTGTCAAAAAACAAAGAAATAAAAACAGGAACACCGAATTCCGAAGTTCTTCACCAAATTTAAATAGAACCAGATGAGAAGCGCTGCAGCTTTCAAATAAAAAAAGAATCATCAAAATCGGTTCACCTAGTAAAATGTCCTGCTTCTGAGGTAACAAACATAAATAAAAATATAGTCGAATTGAGAATTTCTTCCTTTTTCAAGTCGGCTAAAAGGACCGAGTTATGTAAAACAGAATCAACCCATACAATGACAGTTTTGAGAAAAAGCGATTTTTGACAAAATTTTGTATACCTACAGTAATATTGTTTGTTATTTTGAATAAAGTTTATCTACAATATTGTACCAAATAATTTGTTCTATGTATATAAATATAATATTGATGAAAATCATTAACTTTTTATATAGTAATAAAAGGAAAACTCGTTGGTTCCTTTTTGTAAAACTATCTGTGTGTGTGTGTTGGTTCTTTGTTAATTTATATTTATGCCATACATATATGTATAGGAATAAAAAAACTTTTTTACAAAATAAAATCTATCGGCTTCCAACTAAAAACATTACAAAGTGAAAAATAACTTTCTTTTTCGAAGTCGGTGTCTTTGGTAGGTACCTATTTTTTTCGTTATGGACACCGACATCGAAAAAGAAAGTTATTTTTCACTTTGTAGTGTTTTTAGTTGGAAGTCGGTAGATTTGTTGTTGTAAAAAAGTTTTTTTATTTTTCGCATTTTAGAGCAACTTGCCTTTACTGAGGTACTTATAATGCCAGAATAGATTACCCGAATGCCATGAAACTTGATCATAACCGGTGAAATGAGAGGGTACCAAGGTGAACTGTACACATCTGCGTACCCCTTTAGAGCGTACTGGCGTGATGTTATGTTATGAAATGGTATAAACAATGAACAGACATGCGATTGTTGCAATCCCGAGAGATTTGCCTTTATTTATTGAAGAGTTTTGCTGTATATCTCCGAAGTTATTCATTAGATCTTCACCAAATTAAAATGGGACCAATTTCGAAATATACTCTAACAAACAAAAAAAGAATTTTCAAAATCGGTCCACAAATGACGGAGATATCGGAGAACAAACAAAAAAAAAACAAACTCGAATGTCTATAATAAGGCTGACAACAGAAAACTATGTTTTGAAAGGGATTTGAAATTCGAACTTATAAAAATAAATGAAGATGTTTTTGCTAGGCTTTGATTGTCAATTCTAGAGAAGCCGCCTAAGAGCAGGCACAAGGTTGCTAAAAATATATCTGATAAAAGTAATTTCTGCGTTTTAATACAAAGCTCCCTGGCTACCCCCCTCCATCTCAGTACCTACCTACTTTCCAGTTATTCAAGTAGCTCGTGCGCTTAAATTGTTTCAGGTAGCCAGGTGATTTGAATTGCTTTGCTGGCGTCTTTAGTAGACACCTAAATAAATAGAGAAGATAACCTCCTTGTTTTGGCTACCTACTCAAATGCCTGCTTGACTTTTATCAGTAATTTTACTGGCTGCAGCTACCTATCTATAGGTAAGTAAGTATTAAGATAAAATTATGCGATTTAAAATGAGTCAGCAACTTAGCTTGTTGTGATTCTTTATTTATTTTAAATTCTTTTAGTGTGACCGCTACGGTAACGTCTCCACGTAGGTCATCAGCATATAACCTGATAGACGTCCTTTGTTGGACATAGTCATCGGATTAGATCGTGTCTGTACTATTATGTGACTGTAGTATAGTTCTCGACAAACTTCTTGGCCGCCCTGAAGTTAGCTACAATGGCTGCGCAGTTGTAAATCTCATACAATAACAGCACCGTTTCGTGCCTCGCGCATACGATAAACCAACTTTAGCCCAGAAGTTTGGTGAGGACTATACCTATAATATTATAGGTACCTATCTGGGTTTATCACATAAAACTTAAATCACAAGTCGCTAACTTGTGATTTCACCTTGAAGCATGAAATCAATTGGTGACCTGTGGTGTAGTGTAGGTACGACCAAAGTAAAGTAGACTCAGATACAATCAGAGTCTACATTACTTTGGTTGCAAGTACTTAAAAAATCTGATCACGTCATGTGTATTCTATGTGTCTGCCTGTCTGCTACATTTTTACGTCTAAACCGCTAAATGAAAGAAAGAAAAGAAAGAAAGAAAGAAAAAATATTTATTTGTGACCCGCACAGCGACACGAGATAAGCAAAACACAAACAATCATAAAAACAGGACCAAAAAGGCTCCTATCTCAGCATGTGCAACGATATTAAAAAGAAATAACGCTGCGCTGATATTCTGATAGGGCCCACTGTTGATGCCACGGATACATTCACGGAAACGGAACATACTTGAATATTTAAATGAATAAAATAGAATAAGATAAATAAGAACAAATAAGAACAAAGTTTAAACACAGAAGGTAAGTCACAGTATGTAAGTGTGTAAATGGATTTTGATGGAACTGGAATTGGAAATTCATATGCCGTGAGCATCAGTAACTATAGACCATTACATTTACCTGTCTCTAGATATAAGTCACCCTGTGAACTGTAAACCTTGCGACAATAAAGATTTTTATTATTATTATTTCATTTATTCATTTTATATACATATTTTTACATTTTTAAATATTATTCTATAAAAAATAAAATAAAAAAACATTTAAAAATACAAAAATAGTAGCCCACCGGTATCGGGAACAGGGACCAAGCTACCGGTGGTCAGGGCTCCTGAGAGAGGAACCTCCTAACGATACGCGCGCCGTGTCCAGGAGTACCGCTTTCTGAATCAAGCCCTTGATCCAGCTGCCCAACGAGAGCCTCCTCAGATGTTCGTCGAGGCTCTTCGCTATTATGCCATTGGCCGTCACGACTATCGGCACAATGACTGCTGTATTCACATCCCACATGTCGACAACCTCGCGAGCCAGATCAAGATACTTGCTTTTCTTATCTCTCTCAGCCTTCACGAGGTTCTCGTCATGGGGGACCGCTATATCAACAATCATTGCGCGACGCTCTAGTCGGTCTATCACCACTATGTCAGGCTTATTGGCAACAATAGTCCTGTCAGTGATGATAGACCGATCCCAATACAACGTGACATTGCCATTTTCGAGAACTGGGTCGGGCACATACCTATAGTAAGGCATTTCTGATTCCACAAGATTGTATTTTAGAGCAAGTTGCTGATGGATAATCCTGGCTACAAGGTTGTGTCTATGCAAATAGTCTCCGTTAGCCAGACTAGAACAATCGGAGCTAATGTGACGGATTGATTCCCCCGGTCGGTGACATGCCCGACAGATGTCAACCGTGCCGTCCTTCACAATGTATCTCCGGTAGTTGTTCGTCATCATAACTTCGTCCATAATCGCAAAGACAAAACCTTCGGTTTCCCCGAAAAGGTCACCAAATCGCAGCCAGGCCACGGACGCTAAAATATCTACATCGGGCCCATGTAGGACCCGGTAGAAGCGTCCGTGAAGCTCCTTGTTCTGCCATACCTCCCTGCGGTCATTAGTATCTAATACAATAGGTTTGCGCCAGTTCTCGTTAGCCAAGGAGAGTGCGGTAAGGCCCTTGTCCACCGCTACCACATCTCGATGCATACCCACGTCGGCGGCCTGGAAGTATTCCCTAAGACTGCATACCTCGCGGTTGTGCAGGGTCTTAGCATTTAAAAAGCCACGACCGCCGCACTTCCGCGGGATATACAGTCTCATAACCGATGAACGTGGGTGATGCATGCGATTTGCGGTAAGCAATGTGCGGACTCTCCTATCCAGGGCGTCAAGTTCTGTCCGAGTCCATTTGAGTATGCCGAAAGAATACATCAAGACCGGCATGACCCAGCCGTTGAAGGCGCGCACCTTGTTCCCGCCTGATAAAAGACTATTTAGTACTTTTTTTAGGCGGCTAAAAAAGCGCTCCTTCAACGACTGTTTCACGTCAGTAGCATTGATGCCTAGTGCTTCCGACATACCCAAATACTTGTAAGTTTCGGTTGAGGAAAGGGATCGAAGGTGTATGGAATCCGAGAGTTGTATTCCCACGGATTCCATAATCTCCCCTCGCTTTACATGCATGACTGCACATTTGTCCACACCAAATTCCATCCTGATGGCGTCACTGAAGGTTTCTGTTACCTTCAGTAGCTTCATCAGTTGCAAGTTGTTGGGGGCAAAGAGCTTCAGATCATCCATGTAAAGGAGGTGTAATATGACCTGACCACCTCTCCTCAACCGATAGCCCAGGCCTGAACCCTCCAGTAGTGTACTGAGAGGGTTCAGGGCTAAACAAAACCACAGAGGACTCAGACTGTCGCCCTGAAAAATTCCGCGCTCGATCCTTATAGGTTCGCTGTTTTCCTGAATCTGTCGACATCCTGGATAGTGAAGGACCGTCCTCCATTGCCCCATACATGACGTCAGGAAGGTGCGCAGAGTTGCATCAATTTTATACAACTCCAGGACCCTCATGAGCCATGTATGTGGCACTGAGTCATAGGCCTTCTTGTAATCTATCCAACATGTCGCCAGATCCTTGTGGGAACGGCGAACCTGTTGGCTAATGGCAATGTCGATGAGGAGCAGCTCCTTAGTACCGCGGGACCCGTTCCTACATCCATTCTGGGAAGCAGACAAGATGGCGTTATTGTCAATATGTTGATTAATTTTCGCTCTCAGAATGGATGTAAGAACTTTATAGACCATCGGTAAACACGTTATCGGTCTATAATTTTTAGGATCCGCAGTACTACCCGATTTATAGAGCAGGTGGGTTATTCCTGTCGTTAGGAACTGGGGCAGCAACCCTGACTCCAAGGCGGACTGGAACTGAGATGCCAAACGAGCGTGCGATCTTTCGAACCATTTAATCCAAAAGTTTTGCAGTCCGTCTGGCCCTGGAGATTTCCAGTTGGGCAACGGACGGACTGCACGAGCTACATCTTGGGGGCTGATGGTAATTGCCCCCATTTGTGGTATCGGATCGCACGCTTGCTCGACCTCCCGAGTCCAGTCACCCTCGGTGTGACTGACAGGCACCGACCAGATATCGCGCCAGAACGAACACATGGCGTCATTATCCGGTAGGTGCGTATCAGTCACACCTTGATCGGGTCGCTCCCAAGCCCTATAAACCCACCTTTCGTTACTCTGGAACGTGCGGTTCTGAGTGTATCGCTCCACTCGCCGCTTGTACCGACGAATACGGTTTGCCCATGCATAGATCTTCTGCTTCAGGAAGTCAATACGCTCTGCGACGCGGGACATATAATCTCGAGAACTGATATCAGTCCCCGAGAACGCCCCCTCACAAAGCGCATCACTCTAGGGCGAGTGTTGCCCTCCCTAAAGCAGATAAGCTTGCCGATGAGTGCTCTAGCCTCACCAATACGACGCTCAATCCTGCACTGCCAAGCTGGTATAGCTGGTCGTGTAGCTCTGTCAGTTTTGGGAAACTTGACGTTAGCTACACGACATGCCGCTGCAGCCGCACAGTACAAGATCGAATGGGTATCGGTAAGGTCTTTGCTGCTATCAAAAACATTTGATAGCTGTGAATTTAGAGCACACACCAGCGCCCTATTTTTTCTATGCATAGGCAAACGAGGTAAACGAGGTCTAAGCTCAGGCGGTGTGGAACGATACTCCCGGAATGCACACTCCAAAGCGCTCCTCAATCGTGCATTGCATTGGGTACTCACGGATATAGCCCTGTCGTCATCATCCTCTCCAACACGGTCGGGTCGCGGTGAAACACTGGGCTGCACCGCGGCCGGTGGCAAGGCAGGCGAGACACGGCTACTCCGTGATTCCTCACGCAGTCTATCAAGTACAGCGTCATCCAACATACGGTTACGTTGGATGACCCGCACCTGATCCGATAGACGTTGGGCCGACACGTTGACAGCTGGCTCAAGCACCTGAAACAGAGAGAGCATTCGACCACGGTACGCAGTCAGGTTACTTCCCCCCTCTGTAGCCCCAAAGTATGCGCGCATGTCGTTTTCGTTAATCGATTGCGTCCATCGCATGCGCTGCACACTTCCACCGGGAGCGGGGACCCTGTCAGAGGCCGATGGGCCTCGAGGTCCCAGGCTGTCCGGCGGCCGGCGTCCTCCCCGTCGACGCGCAGGTGGTGGTGTCTTCGGCGGAGAGAAGTATTCGTCAATCGAGCTCGACGCAACTGCAGCGTCCGGGATCGCTTGACTCACGATTGTAGGTGGTCCCGGCGGCTGCGAGGCGGAGCTGAGCGACGAACCCGAAGATGTTGGGCGTGTGTTTAGTGCTCGGGCCTGGCTTCTTGTGAACATAGCGTTTTCATCTCAGCATGTCAAAAATATTATCATGTTGTTTTTTGATTGGGTTATGTTTACTATAGTTTTGTTCCATTTAATTTTTTTCTTGTTGTTTTTCTGAATCTGGACATTATTTTATTCTATTTTTCTATGTTAAAATGTTATTAAAATATATAGGAAAATTTGGAGATAAAATTTTATGTCACACTTGACAGGTCAGGCCACAGAGATTATTATTATATACGTGGCCAGGATGGCTTTCTCACTGGTTGAGGCTTGTATAATGCTTTTCTCAAAAATGAAAGAAAGTTTAACAACAAATTATTGTTTTTGAAACATGGAGTTTGTTTTAGAATGGAAAGTTTTTATCCAACATGATTTATAAACTGAAATTACTAAATACAAACATAAAATCCCACACTATACTTCTACAACATTACTAAGTACAAAACGCAACGTGCATACTTTTTCTGCGTCGCGTTAAATGTCACAAACTATAAAATGGCTGTTTAAGGCTCCAAAAATATATCTATCAAATAAAATATCATACCAAAAAGAAAGATAGATATATTATATTTGGAGCCTCCCTCCTATAACCATGTTATAATGGCTAAACTTTAATCTGTGTCTGGTACTATGTTTATTTTTTATTTCCAGTAAGTAAATTACATACTTACTTACTGGACAGTAGGAGATTCCAAATTTAAAATCTCGCTTATTACTGGTCAGTTGTGAATAAGTCTCCGGTAGAGTTCACTTTCTGGATACTTTTTAAAGATGTTATGGCAACATAACATATCATTTTTGAGAAAAATCATTTACATGTTATTATGTTTATTTTTAAGTACAAGTTTATCAAAGTAGTATAAGTTCACCCTAAATATTATAGGCATTTATTATAGTATTTGATCAAAGGTAAGGTTTAGTAAGAAGTATGTATGTTACGTACCGTCGGTCGTAGGATGGTTAGTACAAAACTATCTTTATAACCGTACCTATCATAATTAAATAAATGGCTGTATTTGAAATTGTATAATACATAGGTACACAAAAGTCCTCCAGTAGAATGCCTAAATTTTACCTACATAACCATTCCTATTGTTAGGTACATCCGGTGTTACTGGATTTATTTCCTACTTTTGTTTGTATTTTAACTTTATATCTTGATAGAGTAAGTAAGGGAGCGATACGCCCTCTGTATCTGTAACTATCAGGGGGTTATCTGCGCCTTAAGTAAAGAGTTCGTCTGCCTCACACAAACACAATATTTAGTGGGTGAAATTTTTCTCTTTTTTTCATAGTGCCCCGTTTCGTATACCATGACCCCTTTTCTTTCTATTAGTCCTGATGTACTTGATTTGCTTTATTTTTCATCTAATTCTCTGTATATTACTGACCTTACATTGTATCTTTCGATATCTCTTATTCCAACATATCTCACATTTGTTTCATCAAAATGTACATCTCTCGATATTTTAATTTCATTACTTTCTGGATCCCAGAATCTATACCCATTTGGACTATATTCAATAAACCTCATTGCTTTTGCTCTTTCTTGAAATATTGACTTTCTTGGCAATACAATCATCCATGCTCTCGATTGAAATATTTTCATACTTAACATAATACAACTCTGCTGGTGCTTTAAATTTTATAGCTGCTGATGGACCTATTTATTTGACCATAATTCTTTCGGAAGGTTGGATTCCATCATTAATGCTCTTGCTTTATTATATACAGCCCTGTTCATTCTTTCAGATACTCCAATTATTAGTAGACTGTAAGGAATTGTGTACTCAATTTTTATCCCATTATTTATCGTAAATTCGTTTATTATTCTATTTTTAATTTCGCCAACACTATCGCATCTTATCCTTTTTACTTTATTTTGTTTCTGTCTTTCTAAATATCTCACATAATCTATTAAGTTTTGAGTTGCTTCATGTTTATAATTCAACAGACAAATTACTCCAAAATGTGTATCACATATATCTACAATTATCTGGTAATATCTTTCTTCATTTATGCTGGGTACATTTACTGGACCTAAAATGTCTGTGTGTAAAAGTTCGCAAACTTTTTCTGATCTTGGCATAACTACTGGATAGAATGGTAACCTCATTGATTTTGCTCTCATGCACACGTCACATCTTTTCTCATCATTTGGTAAATTTAAAGTTCTCAACCCATTTCTATTCAAATGTCCTAGTCTTTGATGCCATAGATTTGTATCATTTGCAGTTGTATGACATGCATTCTCTGTTTTTATTTGCACTTTATATCATTTTCCAAATTTTTCTCCATACACTCTCAAGTCATTTTGTATAATTTTTACAACATTTCCTTTAAATATTACAGGACTATTCTTCTCAACTAATTTACTTACTGAAAGTAAGTTTTGAGTTAAATTAGGCACAATTAGGGCTTCATTATCTATGAATCTGCCTTTTACTTTTGTTTTTGACATCCCTCTCTTATTTGCTTTTAAATATTCGACTTTTATTTATTCTGGTTCCTTCAATGTTTCAATTAACTAACCGTCATACGGACGGTTTGCATAAGAATATCAAAGCTAAACGCTGACTTTGAAGTAATTTACGTCGTACCGGCTCTATTGCGGCCCTATCAGCCTAAACAGCAGCTCCATAGCACGTACAACCCAAGTAAGTAGCCTCATAAATAGTCTTTAAAGTTAAAAAAGACAGACCCCACGTAGATTTAGATATTCTCGTTAAGGCATAGAAGTTCTTTTTTGCTTTTTCACCAAATATTGTAATATGATCTATAAATGCAAAATTCCTCTCTTACACTAGACCAAGATAGCACACGGACTGCTTCCTTTTTAAGGAAACGTTATTAATTTTAATAGTAGAACAAGATTTACGATTCAAAATAAGTTGATAAGTTTTGTGCGGAGTTAAGGTGAGGCGGTTTCGATCGCTCCACTGAGATATTTATCGTAGTGTCAGCCAAGTTCTCGAGTCCAGCTAGATTACTTGATTGAATGAGCAGGAGACCGTCGTCGGCGTAACCAATTAATGAACAGCCGCTTAGAAGCGGAATCATGAGGAAATCATCAAAGCCTAAATTCCATAAAGGCGGACCAATAACCGAACCCTGAGGACGGATGTACTTATGTTTAGATGTATTAACTATTTTCCTTACAGTAAGGGCCGCGTCTGCGGTAGATTTTCCCATTATGAAACTGAATTAATTGTTATGCAATTTTGGTCCGTCCGGTAGCAAACGTGGAATGATGAGGCGTTCCAGGAGTTTTCCCATAGATGGAAGTAATGTTATGGACCGGTACGACTTTGGGTTGACGGACTTTTGGGTTTGTCGCCACTTTTCGGGATGATTCGTATAAATCCGCGTCGCCATATACGAGGAAATACGCGCTCCGCAATACGTTTCTAAACGGTTAAAATCGTATCACCGGCTGTTTTACACGCTTCAATAATCATCCGATTAGATATTTTATCTTCACCTGATGATTTGTTGAGTGGTAACCTCTTGACAACGTTAATAAATTCGTCAGTGGATGGATGGTCTGACGCTGGTGATTCAGGTGGTACAGCTGCCCACGCTCTGTACCACCTCAGTCGTGGTCATTAGCAAGTGAGGAAAATTCAGCAAAACTTCAGTTGTTTCCTCAATACCGGTGGTGTGTTTATTATTTACTTTAATGTTCTAAACAAACACGAGGTCGACTGTTCGATTGGCTTTGAACTCATGATATAAACGAGACCACGCACCTTGTTTATCTAACTTTTCTACTATTTTACGCGATAAATTACCCTTAGATTTTTCCACCGATGCCCTGTAACGGGACCTGGAAACTCTAAACGTATTTAACGCAATGGAAAGAGGGTCATCGGTGACCTTACGGTTTTAAGCTTGAGATGTTTACGCGCTCGGCGATAACTTTTATGCTGTTCAGTTAGGTTGTCACACCACCAATCACTTCTACGTATATTGGTCATAGATCCACGACCAATGGCAATGACAGCACAGTAGTCAAGGGGTCTGACATAATTTTAGCACTTTCTTCAGCTGAAAGCCCATCACGAGTCAAATCTTTGGCGTGACACGCAAGAAGCGAGCTAAAGAATTATCAATTCGCACCCTTAAATTTATACCTAAAGTTACCAATGACATGTAACGTACCCTGAGTAAAAACCGAAACAAATTCGTACACGATCAAGCGATGATCACTACTAGACGCATCCGGTAGGACACGCCACCTATCCAAGCGTACTGTTATACCTTGCTATTGTATATAGTATGGCTGACCGCCACCCAGACTTGCCTCGCCAGCATTTAGTAAGTTAGAAACGTTATCCTTCATTGGGTGGTATTTCAGTTCGGTCTGAGATTCGGCACGGGTCGGAAGTCCCAAAATCATTCTATTTCCTTATTATATTAATTCCTGTACCAAGTTCGTTGAATTAATTAAACTCTGTTTCCAGCTCAAATTTAGTTTCTTTTTAAAAAGACGTTTCCGAACTCTCGTATAACATTTGGTGGCAGCGGTGGGATACGAAAATCCCCTACCCAAATACGTCTCTGGAAACAATACTTTACCTGAAAGTGCCATTGAATCCAAGTGATAAACCTAAACGTTTTAAGTGTTAAAAAGTTATGCTGTGCTAAAACTTACTAACCCAATACTGAGTCGTGTAAGTATCTGACCGTCACCCTGTCTTGTGTGTTGCACCCTGCAACCGAGACTTGACTTCACCCTCTGTTGGCACAGAGGTCTACTACATCTGCTGTTCTGCTGGTCTACTACATCTGCTGTTCTGCTGTCTACTACATCTGCTGTTCTACTACATCTGCTGTTCTGCTGGTCTACTACACCTGCTGTTCTACTATTTACCGCGGGAGAAGCGGTCACAATGACCCTGAGTATCCTCATAAAGACGGCGTTCCTGTGAGTGATCTTGTTACTTTGGTTATTACTATATCCTAGGACGAATACTAGAATTAACTCAGAGCTACTATTTCTATCTATATAGTTCATACTACTTCCTATTGTACATTGTTCATGATACATTGTAACTGATAAAGGCCACACTGTCCGACTACTGCATATTTTGTTTAGACAACGCGTTTCGATTACGCGTGCATAACACCGAGCCAATTGTACTAAGTAGCTTAAGGGGAAGACGATTTCTTGTAATTAATAAATTTATATTTTGTTTTGTCAAATTAAAATCATGACTTCCAAATCGGAAGCAAAGGAGGAAGGTTCCAGTATCTCTAAGAGTACAAAGGTAGAAATCGAAGAAAAGATAGAACTCGGTATTCTATTTAAATTCATTAAGCCATGTGATGGCTCCAGGGAAAAACTAAATTCTTTCATTGCCAATTGCCAGAGCGCTTTTAGTACAGCTACAAAATCCCAGAAACCTATTTTATTCGAATTCATCCTAAGTCAACTAATAGATAAAGCTGAAACAACATGCAGTGTCAAAGAGTTTGAATCCTTTGAACAATTCATCGAGTTCCTTAAACAACAGTTTGGGGAAAGGAAACATTATGCTCACCTACTCACTGAACTTCAGGATTGTAAGCAGAACCCTGGTGAAACGGTTATGCAATTTGCATTAAATATAGAAACATGCTTAGCGAAACTATTTACGGAAATAAACATTTCCATTTTGACGAAAAAGAAAACGGAACTAGCAGGACGTGTAGCCGCTATACAAGACCTTGCACTTCATACTTTTATAATAGGACTCCTGCCACGGGTATCACAAGTCGTTAGATGTCGCAACCCAGATTCATTGAATATACTGCTATAAGCTGGGCAGTCGAAGAAGAAAAAATCATTTCTAGTATCTATAGAAGATCAACATCCAATAACGATAAATTTAAAATAACAAACTCTCGCCGTGACTTCCAATCGTCACGTGCTACAACTCCGCGAAATCAGCCAGACCATTCAAAATCAGTAAATACCAGCGATATGGTATGCCGCTACTGCAAAAACATAGGTCACACTATTGAAAACTGTCGCAAAAGACAATATAACAATAGTAGGAATCAATCTAATGCTTCTAATTCAGACGGACGCCAACCCAACACTACACAAGCCCTAAATCCTAAGCCAACCCGCAAGGTTTTTAACATAAATCATGACAAGGAGGCATATACCGACGAAGTCAACCAAAATGATTTAAACGAGTAAAATTTCCCGTCCGGTGTCGCGCGGGAAATTTGCCCTACTACATCAAAGCCGATGCCTCTATTCTCTCTGTATCCTCTGAATCACGTACTAAATCCTCTGAATCATGTACTAAATCCTCTGTATCCTCTGAATCACGTATTAAATCCTCTGAATCATGTACTACATCCTCTGTATCCTCTGAATCACATACTAAATCCTCTGTATCATGTACTAAATCCTCTGTATCCTCTGAATCATGTACTAAATCTTCTGAATCCTCTGAATCATGTACTAAAACTCCTGTATCCTCTGAATCACGTACTAAGTCCTCTGTATCCCCTGAATCATGTACTAAGTCCTCTGTGTCCACTGTTTCTGCCAAACCACTTACTAACCTTAAATTATCAAATCCAAAAGCAAAATTCACCGATTCTATCCACATTGCACATCCTTCCATTTCACCTTCGGACAAGTTGCCAAACCTGAAACAAAAAACAAACACAACAATTTATAAAATAAATAAAAACACAGAAAAAAGATACTTACCTCACGTAATAATCCAAACCTCCGTTGCTGATAGGCCTTTATCCTTCCTAATCGACACAGACTCCTGCATAAGCTTGCTGAAATTAGATTCTATGTGCAAAGTCCCAACGTTAAGCGAGGATACAATAATCCTTAAAGGAATTGACCCTGGAAATGAAACAACTTCAACTCTGGGCAGCTTCAAAATGCAAATATTAAAAAAAAACGATACCTACGAATTTCATGTTGTCGAAAATATTAGCCTAAGCTTCGATGGCATCATAGGCAATGAACTCCTGAAAAACCTAAGTTGTCAAATCGACTATTGTCGGGAAGCCTTACTGATAGATGACGCCTACATAAAATTAAAATTCGCTGAACCATTGTATAACATTCCACCTCGCACGGAAACTGTAATCGAATGTACAGTAAGTAATCCAAATATCAAAGAATGTATGCTAATAGACCAACACATCTCTGCTTCATTACTAGTTGCCAATTGCATCGTTAACGTGAAAGAAAATAATCGTATAAATATTACGGTTGTCAACATCTCTGAAGGGTCCGTCATACTCCGACCTAACCTTAATTTAACACTAGAACCCCTAGACTCTGAAGCTTATTTGAACCCTCATGGATCATCGCCTCTTACTAATTCCTCTACAAGAACTAACAAAGTTGTCAAACATCTCAGGATTTCTCACCTAAATGAAGAGGAATCCAATGCTCTATTACAAATCTGCACAGACTTTTCCGATATCTTCCATCTCCCAGACGATCAGCTCACACATACTACAGCTGCTGAACATAATATTAAAAAAAAGTACAAATATCCCTATCCAAACTAAATCTTATAGATTCCCTGAATGCCATAAAAAGGAAGTCGAAATTCAAATTAACAAAATGCTAGACCAAAACATAATAAAACCTTCAAATTCACCATGGATGGTCCTCACCTATTTGGGTTGTGCCCAAAAAGCTTGATGCTTCGGGACAACGAAAGTGGAGAGTCGTTATTGACTATAGAAAACTCAATGACGCTACTATTGGAGAAACATATCCTATTCCACAAATAACAGAAATTCTGGACCAATTAGGGAAAAGCCAATATTTCACAACTTTAGATTTGGCCTCAGGGTTTCATCAAATACCAATTTCCGAGCAAGACGCTCCTAAAACCGTCTTTTCCATACCCAAGGGTATTTTCAATTTACGAGAATGCCATTTGGGCTAAAAAATACCCCTTCAACCTTTCAAAAACTAATGAACACATGCTTATGTGGGCTTCAAGGTTCACGTTGCTTTGTTTATTTAGATGACATTGTAGTAAACTCCCCTGACTTACTAAGTCACATTCAAAATCTACCCGCTGTTTTCAATAGGCTCAGGAATTATAACTTGTAACTCCAACCAGATAAATGTGAGTTTCTATGCAAAGAAGTCGCTTATATTGGTCATCTCATCAACAAGGACGGTGTACAACCAAATCCTAGAAAAATCAAATGTATCACTGATTTCCCAATACCAAAATGCCCAAAGGATGTAAACTCTTTTCTCGGACTCGTATATTACTACAGACGTTTCATACCTGACTTTTCCAAACTCGCAAAACCATTAACATCACTTCTAAAAAAAGATACACCATTCAATTGGAACAATGAACAGCAACTTTCTTTCGAAAATCTACAAAATAAACTAGTGACGTCACCAGTCCTAGCATATCCTGATTTTTCCAAACCCTTTATACTTACCTGCGACGCTTCTAATTTCGCTGTTTCTGCTATATTATCGCAAGGTTCGATAGGTAAAGACCGTCCAATTGCTTATGCGTCTCGAACACTCAATAAGGCTGAATGTAACTATAGTGTTACTGAAAAATAATGTTTAGCCATTATCTTTGGAACTAAAGCCTTTCGCCCCTATCTTTATGGAAATCGATTTTCCATAGTCACAGACCACAAACCCCTGCAATGGTTATTTAACTGTAAGGATCCTGGTTCTAGGCTAGTACGCTGGCGACTGAAACTAGAGGAATTTGACTACGATATCATATACAAGAAAGGGAAAATAAATACTAACGCTGATGCATTATCTCGATTTCCAGTTAACCCTGTTCAAGGTAAACCTTCACCAACCTCTGATCCTCTTCTTTTAGATCCTGATACTGAATTCGATGACCTCTTGGAGGACCCTCTTATAATTCTACCATCTCCCATTCCGTTCTCCTTCGAGAATGATGAATTATTAAATCAAGAAACAAACAATGACTCTAATACTTTACAAAATCCTTTACCACAAACTGAACCAATGCTGTATCCAGATCTTATAGATCTAGGGCCGAACCTCGAAATTAGCCCCCACAGTGCTGACCTCAACCTTGATTTTGGCTCATTACAAATCCCTTCGCCAAACGAGCAGTCAAATTTAAATGACGATAATTATTCTCAATTTCTAAAATCAATTTCAAATAAAGAGAATATAAGCAATACAATTCTAAAAGAACACAACGAAAACCTCTTAAAGACAGCTTGTAAAATAATATTGATTCCTACATCTATAGATTTAGACGAGTCAAATCCCTACATCTGCGAAATTCTCCTAAATTCCGGCAAGCAAGACGAAATCCTTAATTCTGAAAAAGAACTATATCATTTTCTAAAAAGTAAATATGACGACAAGACTGTCTACCTCATCTTCACAAAAGTTCACCACTTTGACGAATCATCTTATCCCGCTATCTATGACACTCTGAAAGAAGTAAGAAACGAAATCCTGAAGTCTGAACAAACAACAGACATTGCTATCTCTGATTTCAAAAGCCCATTTGACCATCACTCCTACACTAAAATGTATAACATCCTTACTCATATTTTTAACAGTACAAAAATTCAAATCCACGTTTACCTAAATAAAACAATATAGCCTACTCTGAGCGAGAGACCTAAAATCATGTGTGAGAACCATGACATTCCTACAGCCGGGCACTTAGGGTCGACACGTATGTACAACAGAATCCGGGAACAATTCTATTGGAAGGACATGCGAAGTGATGTAGAAGACTATGTCAAGAAATGTAAATTATGTCAGGAAAATAAAGCACTGAGAAAACTAAATAAAGCCCCCATGGAGATCACTAGTACATCCACAGCTCCGTTTCAGAGAGTGGCACTAGATATAGTTGGTCCCTTACCCGAATCTGGTTCCGCCAGACTAAAATATATACTTACCTTACAGGATGATCTAACTAAATATTCTATCGCTTATCCTATACGTAGTACAACCGCTGAGGAATCTAGCGATTGCATTATCCTCTTTATATCCCTATTTGGAATTCCTAAATCTATTTTATCTGATCAAGGTACTAACTTTACGTCCGACCTTTTTAAAACCACTAGCCAATTTCTCAAAATCAAACAGTTATGGTCATCACCTTATCACCCTCAGACGCAGGGAGCATTAGAACGCAGTCATTCAACTCTCAAAGAATATTTAAAGTCCTTCGTAAACGAAAACCAAGATAATTGGCCCACTTATGTGTATACAGCTATGCTGACTTATAACACAACAGAACATTCAACTACAAAGTTTACTCCTTACGAGTTAATATTCGATCACAAACCCTTTATTCCTAACTCTATCTATGATAAAGAACCTAGTACAACATATTCAGATTATATTAAAATGTTACAACATAAATTTAAATACACTAGGGAAAAAGCTCTGGAAAACATACTTAAATCTAAGGAATCTTCTAAATCCCACTACGATTCTCATACTAAACCACCACCACATTACAAGGTGGGTGATTACGTCTACCTCAAAGCCCACCTGAGGCTTAAAAAAGCATTATCGCCTATCTGGAAAGGACCATACAAAATTATCAAGGTCCACGATAATAACACAGCTACGCTTCTTATCAACAGGCGTCATGTGATACATCATTTCGACCAAATGAAACCCGCGGTAGCAGGAGACTCCGTTTTATTGTTAGAAATCGATTAGAGATAGTTAATCATTAGTACATAGATATTACCTAGTAATTATAATAAAGTAGCGTAGTCTAACTGATTCTATTCATTCTATTTTCAGCGCCTCGGTCAATGCGCAACAAGACTTTATCAAGCCACTTCCTTCTAGTTCCGGCATATACTTCGATAGCCTAGGAAAACTTAAAGCAGTTAAAGGAAAGTTAAATATTATTAGCCATGTAAATATTTCCCTTATAAATCCTCATCTCACAAACCTCAATGATATCCTGGGCATAGTTAGAAAAACATGTCAAAAATCAAGCAACCTTCAATGTGCAAATATACTATCCCCACTCACAGTTCGATACAACGATATCAAACGCGAGTTCGATTCTATTTCACATTTAATATCAAAACGTAGTAAACGTTCAGCATGGTTCGGTGGAATAGGCACCGTTTTCAAACATGTTTTCGGCACTTTACACGAAGATGATGCATCAAAATACGATTCCGCGATTGAATCCATTCAAAATCACGAGAAAAAGCTCGCGGAACTTATGATAGAAAACATCCTAATTACTACTTCTTCTCTGGAAACTTACAAACAAACGATTAATAAATTAAAAGATAACGAGGATTCGCTTAAAAATACTTTAAGTCAACTTATATTACAATTAAATAATATCACGGAAACTTCTAGAATTCTAATATCTGAAAGAAAAGTGCATTCGATACTTGCTAGCCTTGAAAGCTCCCTACTAGAATTGTCGTTTCAGCTTGAAGACTTAACAAATGCTATCATGTTGAGTAGTCAAAACATTCTACATCCAAACATAATAAGTCCGGCGCAATTATTCAAAGAACTAGTTGATAATGACCGGTACCTACCTAGAGATACTGGAATTCCTATAGAGTTAAGTCTAGATAATATCCACTTAATATTAAGCATATCTAATGTTGCGTGTTATTATTATAAAAACAAACTTGTATTTGTTTTACAAATTCCTTTAGTTACTAATGACGAATTTAACCTGTATCATAATCTAGCATTACCTATCCCTCACGGGTCAGATAATCCAAATACTTTTAGTTTAATTTTACCCTCTAGTTCGTATATTGCTATTTCAAAAAATAAGTTAAACTTCTGTAATCTAGATAATTTAGATAAATGTAAAACAATAAGCTCCGAGTTCTTTCTGTGTGATATACCAACGGTATTGTTGAATAGCGGAAATCCTACGTGTGAAAGCGAACTATTAACTAAAACGGTTAGTGCTATCCCCACGCAATGTGAAACTAAAACAATTGTCGGTGAATTGGACATTTGGAAATCACTTATGAATAATCAGTGGATTTTCGTGCAATCTCGTCCAAGTAAAGTTTCAATGGATTGTGATAATTCCAAATTTCGCGAAATCATGGTATCCGGAACCGGTATATTACGAATCCCAAATTACTACAGTACCAAGTACAATCCCAAGTTACTGTACAGTATACACAAAAAGTGCGAGACTTATTTCGTCCAAGGACGAAATTAACATAGATATTCCTATTCCTAGTTTAGACTTTAGCATTATCAATGATTCATGTTGTAAAATAGATACTAAGACTACTAGTTTAAGTAACAATATATCCCCTATTTTACTACAAAACGTCAACTTAGATGATCTTACTATAAATAAACGAAATAATAAGATATTTTCAGACCTTAATAAAGTTATTAACGAAGAACCTATTTTAATAAAATACGGGACACATTATTCTATATTAACTATGTGTATTTTAATAATAGTTATGTCCTTTATACTATTTAAGTTATATAAGACTACTATTAAATATAGATCTAAGTTCTACATCTGTTGTGTTAAACCGACGACCCATACCGATGACGATATCAATAACAGTAATATAAATATTGAAACTGAAGACACTTCGATTCCATTGCCTAGATTACGAGAAATTGTATAACTGCCTGAACTTCGGCTTTTATCCCCGAATTTCAGTCTTTTGGGGGGGGGCTGTTATAACTTGCTATTGTATATAGTATGGCTGACCGCCACCCAGACTTGCCTCGCCAGCATTTAGTAAGTTAGAAACGTTATCCTTCATTGGGTGGTACTTCAGTTCGGTCTGAGATTCGGCACGGGTCGGAAGTCCCAAAATCATTCTATTTCCTTATTATATTAATTCCTGTACCAAGTACGTTGAATTAATTAAACTCTGTTTCCAGCTCAAATTTAGTTTCTTTTTAAAAAGACGTTTCCGAACTCTCGTATAACAGTACGTCTGCACTAGAAAGTGTGCGTCAATACAAGATTCGCCCATTTGGCTGCAAAAAGTTTGGGTATTATGAATAGTCAGATTCATTTCAGCAATGAAATCTTCAACAGAGCAGCGTCGTTCATAATCCGTAGACCGAACTTTGCCTTACCATAGCGTCGAAGACGCATTAACATCAGCGCCAACGATAACTCTGCAGCCCGCGAGTGACTGCAAGACGTGACGGAGGTTATGTATATGAGGAGCAACAGTGTGTGAATATGGAAAGTAGGAGTTCACAACATAAACTTTAAAAGAAGACGATGAGACCTCCGCAACGGCACAATGGGGTGTCATAAGGTTACGCAAAGACGTTACTGCGACGTTAGTAGAATGTGACACGTAAATTCCGGCTCGTGCTTTGCCATCCAACTATACTACTTTGTGACGTAAACGCACGTTTTGATGTTGTTCTTGAACAAGCACTATATCTAAGTTATAATCGATAATTAGTTTGTCTAGTTCAGAAGTCCACCCTATCGTTGTGGAGATTTAATTTTCGTATGGTTAATCTATCCATTATAAGATAATAATAATATTTATTATTTATAATAATTATAAGATAGTTGGTGTTGAGGATAAGTTGTTCGAGCTTAAGTTTATAAGTGGTACACTCGTGTGACCCACAGCGATGGTTAAACGGTTTCTTAGAACGTTTACACGCCACGCAAGACAGTGTATAATTTAAATCGTCATTATGCGGACAGTCTTTGGTTTCATGTGCTTCAGAGCAATTAGCGCAGGCAGGTGATTTAATAGTGCAGTGTTTCTTAATATGACCGAACTGTTGACAATGTGCACAACGTACTACGTCGACATCATGAATGAAACGGCAAGTCACCCAATCAATAAATAATTTATCCTTAGTCGAGACTAAATGTTTCCGGACCGCGGACTCGAGTTCAATGCCTATCGTCGGATAGCGAACGCCTACGTATAATGTTTGTTGATTTAATAAAGTCTTCATTGA
Organism: Orthosia gracilis; assembly: GCA_947562075.1. Classification (NCBI taxonomy): domain Eukaryota; kingdom Metazoa; phylum Arthropoda; class Insecta; order Lepidoptera; family Noctuidae; genus Orthosia; species Orthosia gracilis. The sequence goes on from OX387274.1 coordinate 9,409,188, forward strand.
ATGGCAACTGGTCTTTAATGTTTTGACAGAACAACGCATGCAAAAATGCAGTGTCCTCTATTGAAGATGGGACGTCTTTAACTAAAATACGAGGCTTACGGCCTTTTGGTTTCTCAGGTCGCAAGCCAGCGGACCTAATGGCATTAACCGATTACAATTTTTTGATTTGAAAATCGTTAGCGACACGTAACACGACGCCAGACTTCGCAGCTTTCTTGACACCTACAATTAGAAAAACGTCACTAGGATTTATAGCTTTCATGAGCGCTCGTTTAGTCTTGGAAGAAGTTGTGTAATCAGTTGATCGCTCATCAGTGAGGTAGGCCACTAGACACAGAAGTTTGGCACGAGAATCCATCACTGGAGCAACTTTAGGTAAACGATGTTTTAATTTATCAACATATGAAATAATATTGACATTAGACTTGGCAATATTGACACCGGTATTCAACACCAACCAACACCAACTTCAGTCTCATTGGGGGATGATTTTAAAGGCTAGCAATGAGACAATAGCCGTTATACGCTGAGACATATCCATAATAACGGATTTATATATATACAAGCGTTTTTGCCATACCTATTATTGGAACCAAATATAACAGCTCACACTGTTAGGACCAATTAATATTAATGCAAATTTTTATCCGTGGTGCTAGGCAACTGGGCTTATCCTAGTTGTAAACGACCCTTTGTGCCTGTTGGCCTTATTTGTTCGTCTCTTGCTTGATATGGAGGGAAGTGGAAATTTGTATATTTTTTTTCTTATTCATTCGTTATTCTTTTCTGATTAACATTTTTGCAGGCTCCAAGACAGTTAAATTCATTCGCCGGGACTTCGTCGATCTTCATTGCATAATTTTTTTCCAAAAACATACGACTAGCCGTTTAGACGTGATTCTCATTTTAAAATCAGCTGCTGAGTGATAGGTAGCTGCACCTTAAGGTAGACGGTGCAAAAGGTCTAATGATGTACCTGGAAGGCGGTGGGTCAAAAGATGCCAATTTTTGAAGATACTAACACTTGTGCAAGCAAAAAACAACATAAGGTTTTCATAGTATCTACCTATTTTCCAGTTCGTTAAGTAGCTCGTGCGCTTAAATTGTTTCAGGTAGCCAGGTGATTTAAATCACTTTGGTGGCGTCTTTAGTAGATATCTAGATAAATAAAGAGATAACCTTCTTGTATTGGCTACCTAAGCGAAGGTACCTACTCAAATACCTGTTTGATTTGTATCACTGATTGTGCTGGCTGCGGCTATCTATATATAGGTAAGTATTAAGATAAAGTAATTTGATTTAAAATGAGTCATCTACTTAGCTTGTTATCACGGTCTGTTTACGTACTGAAGGTATTTTTACTCTCCTCACCTTGCGTAAGTATTCGATTATAAATTCTTTTCGTGTAACCGCAAAGGAATCGTCTACACGTAGGTCATCATCATCGTATCACCTGAAAGACGTCCTCTGTTGGACATAGGCATAGCCCAATCGTCGTGTTCTATTTTGTGACTGTAGAACCTACCTATCTGGGTTTATGTAGCGACTTGTGATTTTACCTTGAAGCATAAAATCAATTACGAGGTATACTACACAATCCAAGATGTAACACAGCAGGCTCGTAGGTACGTTGTGTGCGAGCGAGACAAGAAGAAAATTTACCGGGAGCGCGTCGAGGAGAAGACATGTTGCGACTGGTGCCTGCATGCAGCTGCAGGCCGCTTATAAAGTAAATTCCAAGGCCATCGAAAGCTCGAGATAAAGGAACATTACACAGTCAATAACAATACGATACCGAAATAAAATTAAAATATCCCATGTCACAGAGCGCATCGACTTCCTGAAACAAAAAGTGTTTGCATAGGCAAACCGTATTCGTAGGTACAGGCGCAGAGTGGAGCGATACACCCAGAATCGTAAATTCCAAAGGTGGGTTCATCGGGCTTGGGAGCGACCCGACCAAGGTGTGACTGATACGCGCCCACTGGATGATGACGCTATGTGTTCATTCAGGTGCCTGTCAGTAACACCGAAGGTGAATGGACTGGGGAGTCGAGCGAGTGTGCGATCCAATACAAGAAATGGGGGCTATCACGATCAGCCCCCAAGATGTAGCCCGTGCAGTCCGTCCGTTGCCTAACTGGTAATCTCCAGGGCCAGACGGGCTGCAAAACTTCTGGATAAAATGGCTACAAAGGTTGCACGCTCGTTTGACATCTCAGTACCAGGCAGCCTTAGAGTCTGGTTCGCTACCCAAGTTCATTACAACAGGAATAACCCACCTGCTCCACAAGTCTGGTAGCACCGCGGAACCCAAAAATTATAGACCTATTAAATGTTTACCAACGGTCTATAAGATTCTTACATCCATTTTGAGAGTTAAAATTAATAATAACTCCATCATGTCGGCCTCTCAGAATGGATGTAGGTACGGGTCCCTCGGTACTAAGGAGCTCCTTTAGATATGGCCACGATTCTACGATTTTCTACGATTTTCAAGTCCAATAGTCGCAACATGGCCGGTTTTCCCAATGAACGTGGCCACCACCTTCTTTGAAGTGCTTCGAGAACGAACAACTTTAGTCGGCTTTGGCTCGTCTTCAAAGACCCAGATTGTAGATTGTTGTTTGGAATCAGGATCGTAGGCACAGATCCAAGATTCGTCACCACTGATGATATCGTAGACGTGATTTGACTCTCCTCGGTTGAACCTTTCCAGAGTTTTCTTACACCATCTGACGCGCGCCGCCTTGTGATCGTCGGAAAGCAGATGCGGTACCAACGGCAAACTAGCTTTCTCACACCAAGCGCTTCATGCAAGATCTTATAGAGCCTAATAGAGCCTCTATCTCTCGATACGTCACATGACGATCTTCAAGAATTAGTTGTCTCAGCAATGATGTTATCTTCAGTGAAGGCGGATTTTGGGCGTCCTTCGAGAGATTTGTCACTAACACTAGTATGTCCACGCTGGAATTCTAAATACCAGCTTTCGACAGTCCGCAGACATGGGGCTTCATCACTGAACACAGATGTTAGCTCTTCAAAACACTGAAGCCGTGTCAGGCCTCTTCTAAAGTTGTAGAAAATTATTGCACGAACATTTTCCTTAGAAAGATTCATTTTCGTACGTAACCTGACAGATTTCAATCGACGCTGTGAATAAACAATAGCATTAATCCTAATACTTTCAACTGTTTTGAGATTCAAAATTTAAACACATTCGAATGTAGAACAGTTCCAAATTCAAAATTGCCAGGAAATATGGAAACGACAGAACTTAAAAGGCATGCCTCGTACTAGCTTTTACCCGAGGCTTCGCTCACAGTGAAACCATTAAAATATATATTTTTTTAATGTATCCTATGTTACTTCTAATACCACCAAGAATATATGTACAAAGTTTCATGATGATCGGTTCAGTAGATTTTGCGTGGAAGCGTAACAAACAAACTTACATTCACATTTATAATATTAGTATGATTAGAATAACAACTATATGTCAGTATATGCTATCTAGGACATGCGTCATTAGCAGAGATGATTGGTTAGCAATAAGATTAGTATATCAGATCAATATTCTCTAGAATTAATTAATTACTGTCTTGCTGTCATCATTCATCATCATTTTAGCCGAAAGACGTCCACTGCTGGACATAGGCCTCCCCTAGGCGTCGCCACATTGACCGATCCCGTTCGTTTCGCATCGAGCGCCTTCCCGCAACCTTAACCAGGTCATCGGTCCACTTAGTGGAAGACCTTCCTACGTATCGTCTTCCGGTTCGCGGTCGCCATCCCAGAACTTTTCGGCCCCATCGGCCATCCGTTCTGCGAGCAATGTGCCTTGCCCACTGCCACTTAAGTTTAGCAATTCTCCGGGCTATGTCGGTAACTATAGTTCTCCAGCGGATATAATCATTTCTGACGTGATCACGCAAGGAACTACCGAGCATAGCCCTCTCCATTGCCCTTTGGGTGACTTTAGGCTTTCTGATAAGGCCCATTGTGAGCGACCATGTCTCGGTCCCATAGGTGATCACTGGCAACACACACTGGTCATAGACTTTTGTCTTGAGACACTGCGGTAAATTGGACGAGAAGATACTACGTAACTTCCCGAACGCTGCCCAGCCGAGTCGGATTCGACGGTTGACCTTTTTCTCGAAGTTGGACCTACCCAACTGGACCGTTTGTCCCAGGTAGACATAATCGTCTACAACTTCGAGTGTAGAGTCTCCGATCTTGATAGGAGTGGGTGCTACATGGGCGTTCACCATGACCTTGGTTTTGTCCATGTTCATTTTAAGCCTCATTCTTTCGGAAGCTTTACTGAGGTCATCGAGCATTTTACTGAGGCTTTCCATGGTTTCAGCCATGACCACTATGTCGTCGGCAAACCAAAGGTGAGTGATGTACTCGCCATTAACGTTGATGCCTAGGCCCCTCCAGTCCAGAATCTTGAATACATCCTCCAGCGCAGTAGTGAACAGTTTCGGAGAAGTCACGTCTCCCTGTCTCACGCCACGCTGGAGAAGGATTAGTTTCGAGGTCTGATCCTGAAGACGGACTGCCATGGTGGCGTTTTTGTACAAACACTTCAAAACCTCAATGTACCGGTAGTCGATCTGGCACCGTTGGAGAGACTGCAGTACAGCCCAAGTCTCGATCGAATCGAAGGCTTTCTCGTAGTCCACAAACGCCAAACAGAGAGGCAGGTTATACTCTTCGGTCTTCTGTATAACCTGCCGCAGCATATGTATGTGGTCTACGGTGCTAAAGCCTTTTCGGAATCCGGCTTGTTCGGGAGGCTGGAAATCGTCAAACCTGCGCGCGAGACGATTCGTGATGACTCTTGAAAATAACTTGTAGACATGACTAAGAAGTGAGATGGGCCTATCATTCTTCAGCCGGGCATTGTCGCCCTTCTTGAAGAAGAGTACCACCACACCCCGCCACACCTGCACCATGGCTGCGGCGTTTTGCCCTCTAGTATGACTGAATCAAACAGCTTCTGAAGGGCCTTAAGGACCGGTTTTCCACCCGCCTTCCGGAGTTCAGCCGTGATTCCGTCATCACCCGGCGCCTTGTTGTTAAGCTGTTTCAGAGCCATCCTAATCTCGTACAGACTGACGTCCGGGATATCTTCGGTATAGTGACGGGTCAATCTAGCTCTTGGGTCGTTTGCTAGACTCGCAACGGGTTTGCTGATTGATGTATACAACTGCCCATAGAATGTCTCGATCTCCCTCAGAAGCTCCGGTTTGGCGGATACGATCCTACCATCGTCGGTCTTTAGTTTCGTGAGCTGGCTCTGCCCAATAGCCAGATCTCTTGAAAAAACCTTGGAGCCTTTATTTCGCTCAATCGCGTCTTTAATACGCTCGTTATTTAAGCGGCGGAGATCTCTTTTCAAGGATTTAGAGATCTGTCTATTGAGCAGCCGGTATTTGCACGCCTCATCTGAAGACTGCAGGATCATCTTACGCCTCTCCTTCATAAGCTTGAGGGTAGGATCAGAGAGCTTTTTGTTTCTATCTGTACGACGGGTCTTGAAAATTTAGATCCGACCGTATGGACAGCTTCCACGAACCCGTCGCTATATTCGTCCACGGAGCTACCTAGGCACCCGAAACGATTCTGGAGTTCGAGCTGAAAGCTCTCGGGGTTTTGGATCTGGATCTGTGCTGGACGGAGCATGGACTTCATCAGTCGAGACTTTCAAGCTTAATATTAATGTTCAATGTGCCTCTTACCATGCGGTGATCGCTCCCGGTTTTTACCGAATTGATCACAGAGACATCATTGAAGTCAATCTCATCCATCGGGGCTCTGCCAGGTCCACTTCTTGTGTTCACGCTTTTTGAAGAAAGAGTTCATCATATAGAGGCCCTCCTTCTCCATAAAACTGGCCAGTAGGTGACCCCGGTGGTTCCGACGTCCAACTCCAAATTGCGCCCCACTTGCAGCTCATCCTCGTCTCGTTTGCCCAGTTTCGCGTTGAAGTTCCCCATGACAACGGTGAAGTGAGTTTTGAAACCATGTATGGCTCTGCAGATATCCTCATACATGGTCTCTACCTCGTCGTCGGGGTGTGCCGAGGTTGGGGCGTAGACCTGTATGACCTTCAGCGAATATCTTGAGGATATTCTGAGTACAAGGTACGCCACCCTGGTCGACACACTCTCGATCTTCACCATGTTGTTCACAAGGGACTTGTGGACGATAAACCCTACACCATCCTGGGTCTGCCGGTCACCCTCTCGGAAATAGCAGGTTACCATATTTGAGAATTATCGAGTCCTCCCCCTCTCTTCGGACTTCAGATAACCCTATAATACTCCATCGCAACCTGCTCAATTCCTCTTCGAGTTCGGTGATCTTCTCATCGGTCCGAAGTGTGCGCGTGTTGTACTTTGCCAGGTCCAGTCGTCGGTGATTGTTGGGGTAGCCGGATCTCGTCCGGAGATGCTTAGAAAGAAAACTGAGGCTGTTGCAAATCTTAGAAAAAAATACGTGCTGTCCGGCAAACAAACAGGTGTCTAATGAAACGAAATGTCTGAAACGAATTATCAGATATTATTTCAGAACTACAATTCAAATCCTTGATATCATATGAAGATGCTGATATATTAAGCACAATTGATAGCGGTAACAAAGATTTCCTTAAACGGTTTTTGGGTGTAGTTGGAAAAACGACAAAATTTTCGCCGGCATTGAGAAAGTTTGCATTATGTTTGCATTTCATTAGTCCACGTGCTTATTCTTACGTGAGAGAACAATTTAATACTTGCCTTCCACATCCGCAAACATTGGTTAGTTGGTATCGATCAGTTGATGGTAATCCCGGATTTACCAAAGAGGCATTGCATGCAATAAAGTCAAAAGTAAATGTATCTGGTAAAACTATTCATGTATGCCTTTCGATTGATGAAATGTCAATAAGCTATGACTCTAGATGGTGGGGAATGTATTGGCGCAATAAATATTGACGCCAATTTGGATGGCTAAAACATTAGAATGGCTACTCAGGCTCTAGTTTTATGGTAACAGCCCTAAATGATTCTTGGAAAATACCTGTAGGGTATTTTCTAATCGAAAGCGTTACTGCGGAACAGAAGTCACAGCTTGTAACTGATTGCATTAAGTTATTGTATTCCTGGAACGTAAATGTTATTTCTATAACTTGTGATGGATGTCCCTCAAATTTTGCGATGGCAAAAATATTAGGCTGCAAAATAGAACATGATGTCGAAGTTAACCCTGTATTTAATATTGAAATAGAGGGTGTTAATAAAGAATTATGTTTCTTTCCTGATCCACCACATTTGGTGAAATTAATTAGAAATCTGCTCGGCAATAGACACGTTTTAAAAACTAGGGACGATAAAATCATAAAGTGGTCATTTATAACATCTTTGCATGATTTGCAGGAACAAGAAGGTTTCCATCTAGCAAATAAATTAAGAAAAGCGCATATCAACTTCATGAAACAGATAATGAAAGTTAAACTGGCAGTTCAGACGTTTAGCAATTCAGTTGCTGATTCCATTGAGTTTTTTGAGTAAAATCATTTCGAACAGTTCCTAGGATCATCACCCACCGTTGATTTTATTAGAAAAATAAATAATCTGTTCGATATCTTAAATAGCCGAAATATTAATGCATATGGTTATAAAAAACCTCTAAATATGAAAATTTTTGAGAATATCAATGTCTTTTTAAATGAAATGTTCGATTATTTAAGTAGTCTTAAACTGGAAAATGGTCAAAATGTTGTTCAAAGTAATAGGAAGGTGTGTATAGTCGGACTAAGGTGCTGCATCCGTTGTTTGCAATTTTTATTTAAAAAAACTTATCGCCAGCTCAGAGTTGATATTCTTACCTACATATAAAACCTTAAAAAAGACGGTGTGATACAGTGGCCCCTACATGCTCAGCACGTTCAGTTTTCGCTAGTCGCCAAAATGTAACTCAAGCCCCACGCGTTTATAATAAAGTAAATCGCTTACTTAACATTTACCCTATGCCGCTGTATGAGTGTAAGAAGACATTGAAGGAATGGCTCTTCACACTTAATTATGATGCCGTGGAGGACATCTTGGCGACTCTGGGGTGAACGTCATGCATACAGACACACACATACACACACACTTCAGCACACCCCCATTCATACACACAAACTCCAGCACACCTCCACATTCACTCACATGTACACACGCCCACTTACACACACACCCACTCAAACACACACACAAAATATATACATTCACTTATTCAGAAACACACTTATAAACACTCATTTATACAAAACACACTCTAGTTTTCACACGCTGCCATAAACAAGATTTTCATTTTTCTTTATATTGGTTTCATAAAAAATTAAAAATGTGTCACTCATACCTAATTAGCACAACGAAATAATTGTTAATTAATCTAGGAAGAGCGAGGTTTATCCCATCACAAGTATCTTCGGATTACTTTCTGGGAAGCCCCGGCCACTTAATTGTATAGATTTAAGATAATAAACACATTTTTTTTTTTTTTAATATTGATTGAGTCAGGATCATTTAGAATCGTTTTTTAGTGCAATTCGATCTAAAGGCGGTTTTAATAATAATCCCTCGGCGGTACAGTTTCGAGCCGCGTACAAAAGATTAGTCGTTCATGGAGAACTCAAACACATTGATACAGGAAATTGCACATCTCTAGAAAATATAAGCATTTTAACATACACTAACTCGCGTTATGAAAAGTCAATAAATGCTACTTTACTCCTTTTGGAACATTCTCCTAGTTTAGAAAGCGAAAGTCCAACTGAACGCGAGTATTTTAACATTGATACTGATCATGACTACCTTGCCGATCCTTCACGACTTACAGAATTTTCTAAGCAGATAATTATATAATTATATTTCTGGATTTATTATAACAAAAGTAGCAAAGATGGTAAAATGTGAAAATTATTTGATGTCTATGATTAACACTACCTCTAAAAACAATTACAAATTAATTGTAAAAAAGGATAAAGGCGGTCTGCATTATCCTTCCGCTGATGTAATCGTCGTTTGTGAAATTGCTGAAAAAGTTTTTAGGAACAATTTAGCACAATCGGGCAGTAATCTACTTACACGAAATAATCTATTGCTACAATTAATGAATCAATGTATAGGGAAAGAATTATTTAAAGAACATGGTATTTCTTACGATCATTCTCCTCTAGATGATCATAAAGTTCTATTAATCAAAGCAATTACCATGAAATACCTTCAAATTCGAATTTACAAGTACACGAAACAGATATCAGAGCCCAAAGAAAAAGTAAGAAATATGTACACGAAATTAACATTGTTTCGCAATCATTATTTAATCTAAACACACACATATTTTTGTATATACTACATTAATTATAAAGACAAAAATCTCATATCTGGTTTTATTTAATTGATCCTAAAAAATATTTACCCTTTCCTCTTAACATCCCAAAACATCCGGGAGTTCAGATACTGTGGCAACATTCAACTCGTACATTGACAATTATCTTTGTCTCAGTCGCGGTTACAGAGTACTTTTGTCTATTAGTTTCTCTGTCTACGGTAGGCACCTTTTTTTCGTAGGTATTTCCAGTCCATACTATTAATATGTCTATGATGGCATCCCGTATTCCTTTTTTGCTAATTTGAATGATAATGTCCTCAAATCTCAATGATTATTTAGAACTTATTAATTCTGTCATGAATACAGGAAACCATAGACTAATATATAATAGATTGAGATAGACTGGCAACTGAAGTTTTCATTTTACTTAGCGATTAGCGCCCTCTGAACGCCAAACATTGAACTAAATGTATAGGTACTATGAATACTGTTTTATTTTTAACTATTTCGTTTATTAATTATTAGATACTTAAACTGTGTTTTATTTTTATGATAGCTTTTAGACACACAAGTTTAAGTATGTTTCTTTGGTAATGCAGGAAACATCCTCGTTGAATGGAATTAATAGAAACGTCAAATGGTGTTGCCATTTCTTAAACCAAATAAAACTCCATCGGATGCTGCCTCGTAGCGGCCCATAGTTTTGTCTTCAATTCTGAAATTAGCTGAACACTTAATTAAGAATCGCCTAGAATGGTACATTGAAGGTAAGGGTCTTTTGGCGGAATCACAAATTAGAAAAGGTAAAAGCACCACTGACTGCTTAAGTATTTTTTCATCCGATATTCAGTTATCTTTATCTGTTAACCAATCCACCGTTGCAGTTTTCCTGGATATTAATGCAATGTTTTACAAAATAAATAAAAGGCCTTAGTGGTTCCCTCGAATTTGACGAATTTTATTATTAACATCCTGACTGAACGCTCTGATATCATGTTAATAGGAGATCATGATGTCTCCCGTCTTGTATGGAAATTCCGCAGTTAAGGAGGCGGCGGCGAAATTCCGTTGCAACCTTACATAATATTAAGGTGACACAAAATAAGTCATTGTTAAAAATATTACGCGTCTTTTTGCGTCTCGTAATTCGTCTTCTTTCTTCGCTCTCCATTCACATCGGTTGGTCGCCAGGTTTTTTTTATTGTTCATGTTTTGTGTTTGTTGCTTTTAGGATTCCGTTCCTCAATAGGAGTCTAGTAGTCACAGCAGATCTTTCTGTCTCTGAAGTTGACTCTGCGAACGATAGCGCGAGAAACAGTTTGTCATCGAGTATACTGAATAGAGTAAGCGAGATAGGAATATGTAACGAACGTAAGCGAGTGAAAGAGACAGTTATACACTGCTATTTTCATCTTCAACATTGAAACAAAAATAGCTGCTGCGCAGGGTCTTGCAGCCAATTTCAGAGACACAAAGAACCCCTGTAAGTATTATAAAAGGATTCCTTATAGGATCAATTCGCTGTCTGTCTGTCTGGGGTCAAGACCTATCTTTTCCTTCATGGAAGACGGAAGACGCAATCAAATCAACCGAGCACCTCGGGTTCTGGTGTGTCTCCTAAGAAAAGGAGACGCCCCACTACTCTGAGTGTCACAGAGAAGACAATGGTACATAACACATTTAAATACGTATTGAATGAAAAGAAAAATAAATTGGATACGGTTTTATATGAAAAGCCCTATAAACGTTACTGTGCTCAGAAAACAGAAGAGATTTTGGGAATTGAAACTGGCACTTTAGATATTTTTCTCTACTTCAATGAATAAGAACAAGAAAGAGGTATTATTAGTTTGACGATGTATTGACATGTTATTTGAATCATCCTGGCATGATTCTTAAATTTTGAAATTAACAAAAGAAAAATATTGATTATTGTGGATTTTTTTACTAATTACTAAAATTTTAAAACTTTTTGGCTATTTTCTGCAAATTAAACAATTTAATCTTTCTTTTTACATTAAATACCACCTTTTCTTAGGAGAGATAAAGCGATAAGGGCTGGTAAAATTATAGTCCTACTTGAAGAAGGTTGTTCGCAAACTTACGTATCTCAGCGGCTAAATGTGATTCGTTCAACAGTCCGGAGGACTTGGCAACAATCTTATCAAGAGACCGGTTCGGTTAAAAGAAGACCCAGTTGCGGAAGAAAACGATGCACAGAACCAAGAGATGACCGGTTTTTGGTGAATCAGGCGTTGCGGAATCGTGAGGCGTCAAGGGTGGACCTGAAGAAGAGCCTTGACGAAGTAAGAGGAGTAGAAGTTAGCTTGTGGACGGTCAGGAGGAGGCTTTTGGCTGCCAATATCAGAAGTTACTGCCCGGCTCGGGGTCCTAAATTACTCCGTGAACGCCGTGTTGCTCGACTTCAGTTTATTCGAAACTGTGCTTCATGGACT